>JAZHRO010000065.1:4375000-5841875 GCA_037157565.1 Thalassia testudinum | reverse complement strand
CATGCACAACCAGGGTTTGCAAACAAGGTTATTTGATGATGTGCCTTTTAGGGTTTAACCTTATTTAGTAGCTTTTAGGGTTTAATCCTTAGTTTGATTCAATCAGGGTTCAGTAGAACACTCCAGGTTTTACAAGCACTGGTGATGATGTATTCCTTTAGAAATCAGAAAAAAAATGTGGAGTGCCTGGTTCAGCCCTAAAAATCAACCCTAAGTGGCAAGCTACTTACTGATGAATCACTTTTATCTTAAGTGGTGAGGCTCAAACAGTTCAATCAATTGGCCTGTTGCATCACTTAGTTAAGGCACATAAAAATGTTTGACCTATTCAAATTTCTACTCACTTATTGGTGCGTTGAGTTAGGGTGTATCAGATCCACAGGTCAGATTCCAGTTAAGTGGTAGATCGATGTGAAGTAGTGCACCTTAAGTTGAGAAGTTGTGGGTGTTAAATGTGTAGCTTTCAGTTAAATCCCAAAAAAGAAGAGTATTTTTTTTTTAATATATGCGGGTGGGTGAGGTGAGGCGAAGTGAGAATCAAACAATCAGATCTATCATAGGGTTTATAAAAGCACATAGGTTGATTTGAGTTTGAGTTATTAGTGTGGAAAAATGGAAACTAGGGTGTGGGTGGTGGGGGATTGACGTGCCGATTTTCCACTTTCGATTAAGTTTCGCACATGAAATAACGCAATGTTGTAGTATACAAGTGGTGGAAAATCTACTAATCAACAATTAATATAACCACTCAATTAGGAGTGGGTCATGTCCATAGGGAGGCAGTAGCCTATTTAAACTTGCAAAGGTTAAAAATTGATGTTCACTATTAATTTTGTCAAGAAATCAAGCCAAAATCGCTTTTCAATTGAGATAATAAGACTTTAACATGTTGATATTGCATTTACGAGAAAGAGAGAGGTTCTTTGCATAAAATCACCATAATAAAATAATGATAAATAAAAATCCTTTTTCTTGGCATTGGCATGTAAATGTAAAAACTAATAGGTGCTTTACTATAGCGAAATAAGGGAAAGACTTCCCCTTGTCCATGCGCAAAGAGGAGGATATGGTCGGAGGTGTGAAGCTCAGAGGAAGATCTCTAGATCGAGGGCTTTGCGGCGGTGGTGGCAGCGAGTTACGAGGTGGCCGGAGCTTGCCGGACGGAGCTACGGTAAAGGTGGGTTCCGATGGTGGCTGCTGGAGGCGTGCGGACGCACGTGGGCTACTGGAGGTGCATGGGTGCGTGCAGGCAGGCTGCTCGAGGAGCGTAGCCGCTGGAGGCACGTTGGCCGCGCGAGAGGGGTGCGACTGTTGGAGGCGCGTGCTGCCGCAAGTGCTGGAGCTGTGGGCTAGCAGGCACTCAAGCTGCTAAAGGTGAGGAGACGCTCGCTGTGCTAGTGGAGGGGAGGCGAGCTAGGTGCGTCGGAGGGGTGCTGTGACTGCTGGAGGTGCGAGAAGGGCTGTGTGCTTGGCTACGCACGTAGCGTGGTGCATATGGAGAGGGTGTTTAGGTTCTTTTTGGTGCAGGAAAAACAGAGGAAGGCAAAACGAAGAGGAAGGTGGAGGTCAGACGTTTGGGAACTTTCCTAGACGTCTTAAATGACGTGGATGGTTGTTGGCAGTGGTTGCTGGTAGTGGTGGCTGGTGCTAACTACGTGGCCTTAAGATACACGCTCGTGGTAAACTGCACAAGCGATGGATGGCATGGTGGTCTGTTACCCCACCTGCTTGCAGAAGTGTGGACTTGTGCACACGATTGAGGTTGGCAGTGGTGATGTGAAGAAGCTTAAAAGCTCTGCGTAGTGGTGGGTCAGGATGGTGGTGGCCTGCAGAGCCCGGTTGAGGCTCTCCCTTTTTTTATGCTGCAAGAGGAGTGCAGGCACAGGCAAACATTGGTTGAAGAAGAGCTGAAGCGACGCAGATCGTGGGAACAAAGATCCACGATTGTCGCTTGTGCATTTAGCTAGCACACTCTCCTACATGCATCTGTTGGAGATAAATGAAGAAATTAAATGAGGGCTATTATGTACAAAACCCATAAGAAATACTAAGTCGTATTCTTATTTAAATTATGTATGTAATGCATGTATGCAAACTAATTTATAACTAGCCACTTTGATTCTAATGCGTGCTTACACATGAATGAAATATGCATGAAAGTATATTTGTAAAGTAGTTTTTTTACATATTAATACATGCTATGTATATCTAACTATAAACTTAATGTCTGGGCATTTAAATAATAAATTATCCGACAAATATGGGCTCATCAAATGCCCCTATGCCTAATTTTTGCTAGTCCCTAGCAAATTCAAGCAATAACCCAACTCTTCAAGTGGACTAGCCAACTCAATCAATCTTCCTTTAGAAACACGTTAAGTTCAGACTTTAGACCTAAGGTTCCCAAGTAATTGCTAAGTTACAGACTAGGTCGGCTAAAGACAAGTTACATGCACAGGTTTCCTTGATTTCTAACTCTACCCTAGGGTTTATTGGTCCTAGAGATTAAAGCATCCGTGCATGTGCATTGGTCTGAGTTATTTGAGGTTGGTTTGATTGCCTACCAGGAAAGAGAGTAAGAAAGAGATATTTTTTTAATATATAATTTTTTTGTTTGATTCCTCTAAGTCTAACCTTGGATAAGCTATCAGCACGATCTGTGTCGGATTCATTGTCCCCATCACTGAACCTCGAAGGGTTCCTGGCTTTCGATGCTTCGAGATAGCACCGCCCATAGTGACCCGAAGAACTCTTGGCAATCGACACTTTGAGATAGTATCGTCCATGGATTTCTAAAGAATTCAGGCATGTGGCAATCGACACTTCGAGATAGGGCCGCCCATGGTACCTGAATCGCACAATGTGCTTACATGCCCCCAGTAGGATGGATATCCTAAGAGACAAGCGCTGAGGAGGTGACATGTTACCATCGCATCCTCATGGTGAGTATGTATTCCACCTCTCTTGCAGCAGGGACTCTTCCAATCAACTTGTGTTTTCAAGCTTCTCCTAAGTCAGAACTAAGAGAACCAAAATTTTCTCCAAGAAAGGAATTAGGGTGATCACTTATTTGCACAAGACCAAATGTGTGTGAATTGTGGACGCTTTGGTTATGAGGACTCGTAAACCAAAAGGTAGAAAAAGACATTAGGTACTACCCAACCTTTAACTTAATCCCTAGCTTTCCTTCCTCAACCTCGTGAGGAATGATCCGCAACTTAACTCCTACTTGAGTTTTTTCAAGTCCACAAAGGACCCTAAAGGTCTAAAGTTGGTAACTCAACTTAGCTTCTAAGTCAAACCCTAGAGTCAACTTAGTCAAACATAAAGTTCTGGTCCGCCTAAGAATGCAGGACCCGGTAAGTTAAGCTCAATAATGTTTTTTTTCTAAACAAATGTATGCAATGCAAAATGTTTAAACTAAATGCATGAACGCACTATGTACAAATGTTATGTATAGATGCCTCAGGTCCTATCCCCCCATACCTAGTTCAAACAATGTCCGCATTGAAAGTAGAATGACCAAGGGAAGATATTACCTGAGGTGGGAAAGAAAAGAGCAAAGGCTCCTCGAGAGTGACCTCATCAACTAGATGGCCATCCAAAGTTACATAAGGTTTTAATTATTGGCCGTTGATGATGAAAGGTGGTGCTGAAGAGGAAGGGTTCTTGATCTCCACAGCCCCATGCGGAAATACTTTGGTGATAACGTAAGGTCCATCCCAACATGATTTCAATTTTCCTGGAAATAGCTTAAGTCTGGAATTGAAAAGCCAGACTTGTTGGTTGGGCTCAAAGGTCTTTCTAAGGATATATTTATCATGCATGACCTTAGTTCTCTCTTTATAAGCTTCGGAGGTGTCATAAGCGTCATATCTCAGCTCCTCAAGCTTAGTCAACTCCAGTAAACGTGCTTTACTAGCTTGCTCTAAATCCATGTTGACACTTTGGAAAGCCCAGAATGCCCTATGTTGAAGTTCACAATTCTGAAAGGAGACATACCCAAAGGAGTTTTGCAGGCCATTCGATAAGCCCATAAAGCGTCGTAGAGCTTTTGGAACCAATCCTTCCTATCTGGCCTAACAGTCTTTTCTAAAATGTTCTTGAGCTCCATATTTGACACTTCAATCTGGCCACTTGTCTGAGGATGATAAGGGGTAGCAATCTTATGAGTTACTCCTAGACTCCTGAGTAGCCGATTGAAATGATGGTTCCAGAAATGAGGTCCCCCATCACTTATAATCATCTTGGGGCAGCCAAAGCGAGATATGATATTGGCCTTCACAAATTTCAAGATCACAGAGTGGTCATTTGTGTGTGTAGGAATGGCCTCTATCCATTTGGAGACGTAATCCACTGCCACCAAGATATATTCGAATCCATGGGACGAAGGGAAGGGACCCATGAAATCTATCCCCCAAACATCAAAAATTTCCACAAGTTGGATAGGGTGTTGGGGCATCTCATTCCACTTCCCAATCGTTCCAGCCCATTGACATCTGTGACAGGCCTTAAAAAAGTAATGGGAATCTTTAAATAAAGAAGGCCACCAAAAGCCAGACTAGAGAACCTTAAAAGCTATTTTCTTAGCACTAAAGTGTCCTCCACAATGAAGCTCATGGAAAAATCTCAACACACTCTATTGCTCTTCTTCAGGCACACATCGTCCGTAAACTTGGTCTTGTCCAATATGAAATAATTCTGGCTCTTCCCAATGAAAGAATCTAGCTTGGGAAATGAATTGCTTCTGTTTTTGCACATCCCAAGAGCCAGGGGTTTCTCCAGTGACCAAGTGTTAACAGTATTTGCATACTAGGGTGAAGTTGGTGTTACCGCCATAATGGTTTCATCGGGAAATGTCTTGCGGATGTCTCCAGATTGAGAGTCGTCAAGGGAAAGGCGAGATAGGTGGTCAGCCACTACATTTTTCACTCCTTTCTTTTCACGAATCTCCAAGCCAAACTCTTGAAGGAGTAGAATCCATCTAATTAAATGTGGCTTAGAGTCTTTCTTGGCAATGAGATGTTTCACTGCCGCATGATTAGTAAAAATGGCCACCTTGGATCCAAGAAGATAAGACCTAAACTTTTCTAAAGCAAAAGCTACAACAAGTAATGCCTTTTCAGTGACTGTGTAGTTTTGCTGTGATTCAATTAAAGTCTTGCTAGCATAATGCAGCACGTGTGATTTTCCCACAACCCTCTGTCCAAGAACAGTTCCCACAGCATAATCTAAAGCATCACACATCAGCTCAAATGGGTGTGTCCAATCAGGAGCTCGGAGAATAGGTGCAGAGGTTAAGGCCTCCTTCAGCGTACGAAAAACCTTGGCACACTTTGAATCAAAATCTAGGAAGATTCTTTCGCCAATAAGTCGCAAAGTGGCCTAGAAATTTTGCTGAAATTCTTAATGAATTGCCTATAAAAACCTACATGGCCCAAAAAAGATCTAATCTGTTTGACATTCGTGGGCAATGGAAGTTTGGAAATAGAATCAACTTTAGCCTTATCTACTTCCAAGCCTCTTTTAGACACAACATGCCCAAGTACAATGCCTTTCTGTACCATGAAGTGGCTTTTCTCCCAGCTAAGGACTAAACCAGTCTCCTTACATCTCTTCAGCACATTCTCCAAGTTCCAGAGACACTGGTCGAAAGACGAGCCGTAAATGGAGAAGTCATCCATAAAAACCTCGACACACTCGTCAATCATGTCCGACAAAATGGACATCATACACCAATGGAAAGTTGTAGGTGCATTACATAATCCAAACGGCATATGCCTAAATGCAAAAATGCCATAAGGACTAGTGAAAGTTGTCTTATCTTGATCATCAGGGAAGATTGCAACCTGGTTGTACCTAGAATATCCATCTAAAAAGAAAAAATACTTGTTCCCTGCCAATCTCTCTAGGATCTGATCATTAAAGGGCAAGGGAAAGTGATCCTTCTGGGTAGCGGTGTTCAATTTGTGGTAGTCAATGCTGACCCTCCAACTAATTGAGGGTCTGGTCACCACTTGTTCACCCTGGTCATTTGTTTCTACCGTGAAGCCTGCCTTCTTTGGCACCACATGGATTGGACTAACCCATTTTCTATCTGCGATGGGATAAATGATCCCAGTGTCTAACCACTTTAGAATCTCCTTTTTAACCACCTCCTTCATGTTGGGGTTAGGACGTCTCTACATGTCTCGAAAGGGTTTAATGGAATCATCAGTATAAATGTGATGCATGCAAAGCGTAGAGTCTATACCCTTAATATCAACAATCGTCCAAGCTATGGCTTCCTTGTGCCTTGATAAACAGTCTAACAAGGCTCCCTCTTGCACTTCAGATAGTGCAGATGAGATGATTACAGGGAGCGTATATTTGGCCCAAGGAATACATACTTGAGAGAGTCAGGGAGGGGTTTCAGTTCAAGGTCGAGGGCTTGTATGGTTGAGGGTTTCAAAATAGAAGTCCCCATCTCAGGTAGTAGATCTACCTTAGGCAGACATGATGGGGAAAGAGACTTGGTAGAAACTCCAAGCATTTCCTCAAGTTCTAGCACTTCCCCTTCACATTCCTCCAAGAGATGGGAATGCTCATTTAGCATGACATGCTGAAGGGGTCATCACATAAAATTGTAAGAGTTGTCTCTTGATGAGAGCCTCATCATGAGCCATAACTAGCTCATTTTGACCCAATAAAGAAGATAAAAGCTCCTACATAACCTAGAAGAAGGCCTAACTGAAGGAACAAGTGCTCTGAGAAGAAAACATGAAATAAAGGTTAAAACTGCAATTTTACCATTGCAGTACATAAACGGGATTTCTCAGAAGCAAAGCATAGGTCAAATGGTCCAAATAAGATAAAAAGTGGGTTGAATTAATCAGAAATGGGTTTATGTGCAATCTAAGAATTAAATGACACTTGCTAACCCTAAAACAGACCCGCTTAAATTAACAAGGTTTTCAGTCAGAATAAAAATCAAGCAAACCCTCTAAAAATCATAGAAAAACATCCTCTAGGGTTTAGAACACTTAATTTAGCCTTTGGAACCTAGTTTGACCAAGATTAGGGTCTTAGCTCTTCAATTAACCTAATTTGGGTTTTTACGCAAAATGTCTAGTCAAACGAGGTCAAACCTAAAATCCAACTTCACCATTGGATTCTTTAGGTCCAAATTAGGTTTGTACCAAAATTTGGACCTAAGGGGAGGTCATCTTGACCTACTTTGCAATTTAGTACACCCAAATCACAAATAGGTCCCTATCTTTTGAATATCCTTGCAGAGAGCCCCCTAGGTTCTTCGCATTCTTTGCAAACCGGTCCTGCCGCCATTGCTAGGGCAGAACCGAGCTCCGACGAAGTTTCGAGAGAGATTGCTCTCTAATTCCTCAGAGATTCTCTCCCAGAAATGGAAGGGAGATTCTCTGAGGAATTCCCTTCCTTCTAAAGCCAATCAAGTTCGCTGGCGTGAACCCAATCTCTCGTGCGAACGCACGAGAGATTTGGGTATCTTTCTTCCTTCCAACTCCGGCGAGCCGGCTGACCTAATTGCGCGTTTTTCACGCACTGATAGGAGCGGCCAGCACCTATAAAACACCCCCCGGACCCGGCCGCTCATCTTAAGCTTGATTTTGACGGAGATCCCCTCCAAATTTCTTCTCTCCCATCTCCGGCCAAACGACCCACAAGCTCCGGCGACCGCCTTCCCTCCTTCTCGTCACTCTGCTGCCATACCAGCAGCAGAGTCCTCTCCGCCTTTTCCTCCCGCGGCGCGCTGTACCCTGCGCGCAAGCTCCTAACCTCATCTTCGTCGCCGCTTCCTCCCCCAGGGTCTTTCTTCCCCGACGACGGCAGTCACGAGCCATCCTCTCCGCCGCCTCCCTTCCCTCCAGACAACCCCAGATACGTTCTCCACCCTCTCCTCTCTCTTTTCCCCCTGTTATCTCCCTTGATCGACCTTCGACAGACGCTAACCACCTCCATCATCTTCGCCTCCGACCACACTCCGGCGAGCCGCCCACACCACTCCAGCCCTCCACACGGCTCGCCAACCACCTCGAAAGCTCCGCCTCACCTCCAGGAACACACTCCACCCTACCATTGCCACTCCAGCCCTCCACAATCACCCCCCGACCAACCCACCATCTCCGGCCACAGGTTGACCTAGGCACGCACGCCTAGGCCGACCTGCGGCCTGCAGCACTGCCCACCGCCTTCGCCGTGCCACGGTGATGGTCTGTAGCTATTCTGATTTGGCCGAGAGGCGCGTTTTGTGTAGGACAGGGTTTGAGCTGCTGCCGCCATGGACGACCTCTGATGAAGCTCCCACGAAGCTCCAGGCACCCGGTCTTCCAGGCTACAGGTGCTGCATACTAGCGCGAGTGTCGCGAGGTGAACGAGTCCAGCCAAGGAGCGCTAGCAGAGCCAGCAGCTACGGGGCAATCGCACGACGAGGCTTCTACAGGCGCGCGTGAAGGCGAGACCAGATAGTCCCACATCGTGGGATTGCAACCCTCAGGTACCATATAAGTTGTTTGTGTGTTTTACTCTTATCGCCTCAGTAAGCACAGGGGTGAGGTCCCTCACTGACCCCACCCGCCTCGTCCGCGGACTGACCACGCGGACCTGGCGGATCCGACCCGACCTAGACCTACGCACTCCTCGCGCACCACACACCTGCAGGTGCGCCTGGTCCCGGGTACGATCCGACCCGATTAAGACCGTGGCACTGGTAGAGCGGTTTGAGTGAATTGCTTGAGAGAGAGAGACGCGCGGGTAGAGGGAGAAGGGTTAGGTTTTGCTCCTGTGCAGGCAGGCTGATCGCAGGAGAAGGACTTAGCCGCTGCAGAAGACGGAAAAGCAAGCCAAAGAAGAAGAAGAAGGCAACGAAGAAAGGAGGAGCAAGATAGAAGAAGAAGAAAGAAAGAAGTCTTCGTAGGAGAAGAAGGAAAGCAGAAAGATTAGAAGTCTTCGCAGAGAAGAAGAAGAAGGACAAGGGAAGATTGCAAAGAGATCAGAAAGGCAAAGCAGAAGAAGGAAGAGAGAAAGAAAGATCACATTTAAGACGTCTGATACATAAATCAGACATCTAATTCTATTTTTTTACATCTTTTTTAAAACTCTTTGAATCAATTATATTTGCATTTAACAGTTGTATTCTTGGGTTTTACAAAGTACTGAGTTTGCTCCCTGTGTTCGACCTCGGATACTCTAGTTGTTCGAGTAATAAAATTATTTATATTTGTTTAAACGTTTTGTCGGTTCTACTGCAACGTAATACGCCTTTAAATCTGCACAAAAACGTTGACAACATCTCTTCAATCAAATCATCTACCACCTCAACTTGGGAACAATCCTCAAATCTAGCTTGTTTATAAGCATCAAACACATTCAGCTGAATTTTCTATTCCCAAAGCCCATTTTTAATGCCCCAGTGTGACAATTAATTGAAGCATTAGAAGTCACAAGAAAAGGGCGGCCCAAGATGATAGAGGGCTTGGTTGGTTTGTTGGTAGGGTCAGTGTCTAGTACTAGAAAGTCAACGAGGAAAAAGAAATCCTCCACTCTCACGAGGACACCTCCTAGTAGGCCTCGTGGTGTCTTCAAAGAATGGTCTACAACTTGAAGGATTATAGGGGAAGGCTTCAGATTGCCTCCTCCAAGTTGTTCATATACGTAGCTTGAAATGATGTTTACGCCCGCACCCAGATCAAGCAGAGCCTCGTCTATTTGTAGGTCGCCAACGACAACTGAGATGTAAGGGGCTCTTGGGTCCTTAAGTTTTGGGGGTGTCCCATGTTGTATAATTGAGCTAACAGAATCAGGCAGGACAACCTTTGATTGGACCTGTTTCCTTGATTGCCGCTTTTTTCTGCACAAATCCTTAAGAAAGCGGGCATAGGATGGAATCTTCCTGATTGCTTCAAGCAAAGGCAGGTTAATTTGCACTTGTTTGAAAGTCTCCATTATTTTGTCCGTCCTATCTTTGGCTCCAGATGAGCCAGCAAAAATCTGCCGAGAGTTAGATAAGCGCTCTGGAAAGGGCACTCTCGGTCTCTAGGTGGAAGGGTTGTCATGTCGGGTAATTAGGGGAACAGGGACAACCTCTTCCGGTGAGGTGATTTCAAGCGGAGAAGAGTTGGGCTGCTCTTCTCCAATGAGGTCGAAAGTCGAGGTGGATGGTTTTTCAGAAGGTGGGACTATAGGAGTATCAGGTTTGGAAATTTCTTTCCCACTCCTCAGAATAGTCACCGCCTGGGCATGCTCCCTAAAAATAATCCCTTTCCCTTTAGGGTTCTCCTCAGATGAACTGGGAAGCTTTCTAGTCTCTCTTTTACTCATGGCCTCGACAAGGTGTCCAATTTGTCATTTTATCTCATTGATTGCCTTGTCATGAGATTGGATGATCATGCTTTGATTCTCCTACATGGCTTTCGGCGTGGCTTTAAGCTCATCCATCTTAGAAGTCTTGGATGGTTGGGAAGACATAGGAGGTTGATTATATTGTTGAGTCTGAAAGGGTTGGGGTCTGTAATTCCCTGAATTAGAGACATTCCCTTGTCTCCATGAAAAATTGGGGTGGTTCCTCCATCCCTCGTTATAAGTATTGCAAAAAGGGTCATTGCGAGGTCTGTGTTGGAACCCTTGGGCGGCATTCAGGCCCACCTGTACAAGGTCAGGGAATTGGGAGGCCAAATGACAATCTACAATAGCATGCGTATTGTCATTACAAATGGAGCATTCGGAAGCTTGGGAAGTAGAGGCATTTGGCATGCATTGGCTAAGGTTTGGCATAAGCCTTTCCATGTTTTGGTTCAACAATTGAATCTGGAAGGCCAGATTCTGGGTATCCCTATCCTCATTTGCCTCAATCTTTCACTGCATAAGAGTGGGTTTCCTATCCAAATTGGAAGAATTTAAATGGATAGAATTCTCACTCAAGGTCTCAAAAGGACCCCAAGCCTCATCTTCAGTTTTTGTAAGAAAGGTTTCTGCACAGGCTCCATCCATTGTTTGCCTATGCTTGTCATTTAATCCAGTGTAGAACCTTTCTACATGTTGCCATCTTGGCACTTGATGATGGGGACATAAGCGTAACAAATCCTTGAAGTGCTCCCATGCAACATGAAATTGTTCTCCATCTTGTTGAGCAAAACTTATGATTTCCCTCCTACAGTGATTGGTCTTGCTCATGGGGAAGTATTTTTTCAAAAACTCTCCCTTCAAGGTTTCCCAAGTATCCACTCTACCATGTAAAGTGTGATACCAATGCTTCGCCTTATGCTTGAGGGAGAAAGGAAAGAGGGTTCGCATTTGGGTGTCATCAGTAACACCCTGCAATCTCATCGTGGAACAGACCACGATGAATTCCTCTAGATGCCTGTAAGGGTCCTCCCTGGAAGTACCATAGAATGAGGGCAACAGAGATATGGTACTACTCTTGACATCATATGGATTATTCCCCCCAGGTCTTCTCAATGTATGGCTAGGTTGATTGATAGGGATAAAATAATCTCTCAAAGATCATTGGTTTTCCACAATTCTATTCTCTCCTTCCTCGGCCATCTCTCTTCTCTCTTGGTTGGCTCTCCTAAGGATCCTTTCAAGTTCTGAATTAAACACAAGTTGTCTCCTCAGAGATCGCCGACCAAGCATACACAAACAAACACAATTCAAAAGGACTTTTGTGTCTTTAATCAATTAAGGCCTTTGAGATTTAAGTCCAGTTGTAGATGATAGTACAAATTGCCCAAGCAATTATGTGCCCATTGTCGACCTACGAAATGCCTTAATGAAGACCTAATTGGAACTTAGGTGCTCTACCCTAAAGTTCAAATAGTAAAGTACTTCAAGGATGGAAGATCGAGGGATGTAAGTAGGCCTGAGTCTTCCTTTGAAGCTGTACTTTCGCAGTGCTTCTTAACTACCCTCAAAAATCCATGACAGGGTATCCCCCTCATTGAAGTTACAAAACCTTTGAGCTTAAGTTTCAAGCACTTTGGTATCCAATGATAGGAGAGTTCTTTCCTAAAAGTTCAAAAACCTAAGAGTGTCTAAATGCGTGCTTGGGTGCAAGGATAAAACAAGTGTGCATACATGGAAAAAGTTTGAATTTTTTTGAATCGCAGCACAATGTCTCAAATCAACTCCTTGGGTTTTATATGTTCCTCCTATTGATTAGTCCTTTTTCAGAAAATGTGACCACTTGTTAAATCGTTTCAAGACAACTTCTGTGGTCTTGGAATTAAGTCCAAAATGCAATGCGTGATTAGAATATGGATGCAAAGTAAGAGAATGCATACCTTGCTCTTAGCAGTCAATGATGCAAGAATGCATGCATTGTAGAGAAATAAATCTAGAGGCTGCTCATACAAACCTGAATAGTTCATTCTAGGGGTAGGCAGCTTCTAGCAAGCAGCTCGTGTTTTATTTTTTATTTTTTTTTAAACTACTTATGCACAATCAAGAAAATAAATAAAATCAATCCATAAAATAAAGTAAAAACCTAAATATAAAGAAAAAGGGAACATACTCCCAAAAATTACCTAATACGGGCCTAAAACAAAATCAGGGAACAAACCCTTAAAACTGTACCCCAGAACAAGGGTCCCAAACCAAATGTATGTGAAGTCTAAACTAAATCTAAACTAAATCTAAACTAATCTAATATACTATCTATTCTATCTATTCGGAATGGAGGAGTTGATGCTTGCAGCTTCCTCAAAATGTTCTCTTCCGAATTGTGGCTCAAGGTCCACCTCAGTTGTGTGCACGGCGGCTATGTTGCTCCTAATGTGTGGCCAACGAATGGTGTCGAGGGTCGCTTGATCTCTGAGGCTGGTGCGGTAACAGGTAGAAGATATGTGTACTTCGCACCAGAAAGATTGAAGTTAAATATGCCTCAAAAAAAAAGTGTGAACAAATAAATAGATAAATACGAGTTTAACAAGCCTATTGCCTCCCCAGCAACGGCGCCATTAGATGTGTTGATTTTCTACTTTCGATTAAGTTTCACACATGAAATAACATGTTGTTGTATTATGCAAGTGGTGAAAAATTGACTAATCAACAATTAATATAACCACTCAATCAGGAGCGGGTCGTGTTCACAGGGACGTGGTAGCCTATTTAAACTCACAAAGGTCAAAAATCGATGTTCACTATTAATTTTGTCAAGAAATCAAGCCAAAATCGCTTTTCAATTGAGATAATAAGACTTTAATATTGTATTTATGAGAAGGAGGGAGGTTCTTTGCATAAAATCACCATAATAAAATAATGATAAATAAAAATCCTTTTTCTTGGCAATGGCATGTAAATGTAAAAATTAATAGGTGCTTTATTGTAGCGAAACAGGGGAAAGACTTCCCCTTGTCCGTGTGTGAGGAAAAGGATATGGCCAGAGGTGCGATGCTCAGAGGAGGATCTCTAGACCGAGGGGTTCATGGCAGTGGCGGTGGCGAGTTCCGAGGTGGCTGGAGCTGGCCAGACGGAGCTCCAGTGAAGGTGGGTTCCGGTGATGGCTGTTGGCTATTGCTGCTGGAGGCGTGTGGACACATGCGGGCTGCTGGAGGCACGCAGGTGCGTGTGGGCAGGTTGCTCGAGGAGTGCAGCTGTTGGAGGCGTGCTGGCCACGTGGGATGGGCGCGACTGCTGGAGGAGCATGCGGCTGCAGGTGTTGGAGCTGTTGGCTGGCAGGCGCGCGGGCTGCTGAAGGTGAGGAGACGCGCGCTGTGCGAGTGGAGGGGAGGCAAGCTGGGTGCGTCAGAAGGGTGCTGTGACTTCTGGAGGCGCAAGAAGGGTAGGTCGCTTGGTTATGCGCAAAGCATGGTGCGTGTGGAGGCACAACGAGGATAGCGAGGCATGTGGAGAGGGTGTTTGGGTTCTTTTTGGTGGTGGAAAAATAGAGGAAGGAAAAGCGAAGAGGAAGGTTGAGGTCATGCGTCTGGGAACTTTCCTAGACGTCTTAAATGACATGGATGGTTGTTGGCGGTGGTTGCTAGCAGTGGTGGCTGGTGCTAACTATGTGGCCTTCAGGTACACACTCGTGGTAAACAGCACAAGCCACGGATGGCGTGGCTGATGAGAGCCTCATCATGAGCCATAACTAGCTCATTTTGACCTAATAAAGAGAATAAATGCTCCTACATAACTTAGAAGAGGGCTTAATTGAAGGAATAAGTGTTCTGAGAAGAAAACGTGAAATAAAGGTTAAAACTACAATTTTACCATTGCAGTACATAAACGGGATTTCTCAGAGACAAAACATAGGTCAAATGGTTTAAATAAGATAAAAAGTGGGTTGATTCAATCAGAAATGGGTTCACGTGCAATCCAGGAATTAAATGACATCTGGTAACCCTAAAATAGACCCGCTTAATTCAACAAAGTTTCGATCAGGATAAAAATCAAGTAAACCCTCTAAAAATCATGGAAAAATATTCCCTACGATTTAGAACATTCAATTTGGCCTTTGGAACCTAGTTTGACCTAGATTAGGGTCCTAGCTCATCAATTGACCTAATTTGGGTTTTTGCGAAAAATGTCCAGTCAAACGTGGTCAAACCTAAAATCCAACTTCACCATTGGATTCCTTAGGTCCAAATTAGGTTTTTACCAAAATTTGGACTTATGTGGAGGTCATCTTGACCTACTTTGCAATTTAGTACACCTAATCACATTTTGGTCGCTATCTTTTGAAAGCCATTGCATACACCCCCCTAACTTCCTCGCCACTCTTACAAGCAGGTCCCTACACCATTATTGGGGAGAGATCCTACTCTGGTGATGAATAGAGAGGGAATACTCTCTGATTCCTTAGAGATCTCCCAAATTTGGAAGGGAGATTCTCTGAGGAATTCCCTTCCATCTGAACTCAATCCTGATCCCAGAATTGCACCCAATCTCTCGTGCGAACGCACAAGAAATTTGGGTCTCTTAACTACCTTCCATCTCCGGTGAGACATAGGTGGTAGAAGGCTTGCCCTCCAAGCACCAGAAGCTCGGCCAGCACTTATAAATTAACCCCCAACTTCGACTGCACCTCCTCAGCTCGACTTGGCCGGGATTCCACCTCAATTTCCTCTTCTTTTCTGGCCAAGGGGTCCAGCGAGCTCTGGCGAGCCCCCCTACTCTTCCTCGTCGCTCTGCCACAAAACTAGTGGCAAAGCCGTCCTCATCCTCCTCTGCATCGTGCAACACCTGCGCGAGCTACCATAGCCCCGTCGTCGCCGCCGTCTTCCTCCACTGGACACTTTCTTCTCCGGCAACAGCAGGTACTTCCAGCCGCCTTCTCGCCCCCTTCATCCGTTTAGTTAGGTTAGAATTGCTCTTCTCTATCTCCTCTCTCATTTCCCTCATCTTATTTCACCAAACAGTCCTCTACCACCCTGTTCACCACCATCTTCTTCATCTCCAGCCACCCTCTGGCAAGATGCTCCCATCACTCCGTAGCCTCACACATCTCGCCGACCACCACATAACCTATGCCTCACCTCATTGAACATCACCCACTCGTCCATAGACCCTCTACGCTTCCACAACTACCCCCCGATCAAACCCATCCGTCCGGCCATAGGGCGACCTAAGCACGCACGCCTAGGCCGCCCTGTGGCCTGCCACCTAGCGCCTCACCTTCGCCGTGACACGGCGAAGGTGCTCTTGTGGTCTGATTAAGCTGCAAGGCTCTTTTTGTGTCAGGCAGGTTTCACGCTCCAACCGCCATTAACGGTGACTCGAGGAAGCTACTTGCCTGCTCCAAGTTGCGAGACTTGAAGGTTCCAGGTCTAGCTAACTCGGGGAGGCCTCGCGAAGCCAGTCATCCCACAAGTGTCGCCGCGAAGCCTGCAGTGCTGCAATTGGCGAAAGCTTTCCTACGGGTGCGGGCGAAAGAACGGTGGAACAATAGTCCCACCTCGGTAAGCTGTAAGGTGCTAGAGTGGTTTAAATTGATTTTATGCTTTGGGCTGGTTTCCTCCGAAAGCACATGGGGTGAGGTCCCTCACCTATACTCACCGCCTCGTTCGTGAGCTCACCACACAGATCTGGCGACCCAAACCGACACCCTCTTGAGCACTCCTCGCGCACCACACCCACGCCGGTGCACTTGGACCTAGGCATGCGACCCGACCTGTTTTCCCGGCCCTGGGAGAGCGTGCTGAAGAGTGATATATAGAGAAAGAGAGAGTCGTGGGTGTGGGTAGATGATAAACACCAGTTTATCATCATTTTTATGCTTTAAAACTAACCTAGCTCTTAGGATTTTTCTCCGCAAACGGGTTTTTGGGCTGCATTTAGGCATAAATTAGGATAGGCATGCATTGCATTTTTTATTGCTGTTTTAATGTGTTTTTGTGAGTGTTAGGGATGTACAGATTCACAGATCCCTAAAACCCTAGCACTCAAGAAGGCAATTGGTGAAGGAGAAGCCCAGACTAGTTGGAACCCAGCTTGATCCAGCTCACCATAGCTGGAACCTAGCTTACTTGAACTAGGGTTAGCTCATCCCAGCTCCATTCAGCTAATCTCAGCTGGATGGCAGCTCAAGAGAGTTCACCTTAGCTCACCCTAGCACAAGTCAGCTCAGATCCAGCTCAACTTAGCTGAGTCTAGCTCATCTCAGCTCCCACTAGTTCACAGGGAGCTCTAGCTAGCTTAGCTGAGTTGACAGGAGATCACCCCAGCTCAGATCCAGCTACATTCAGCTCCACTCAACTCCAGCCAGCTGAAGAAGAATTCATCTCAGCTCAAGAAGCTCAAGTCCAGCTCCCGGGGACTCTACCTTAGCTGCCTCAACCAACTTGATTCTCCCCGGGAGCACCAGACCTAGCTCACCTCAGCTCATTTTGGTAGAAGCTAGTTCACTTTAGCTTGGCTTAGTAGCTAGCAAAGAACTAGCAAGCTAAGCCAGCTAGAGTAGCCCCATGCCAGCCTCTTCAGTAGCAGCCAGCTCCAGCTCCAGACTCTCCTCCTCAGCTCCTTCCTCCAAACCCTAGCTCCAACACCTTCTCCTCCACTCCACCTTTAGCTAAGCTAGCTTAGCTTATCTTAGCTTAGCTTAGCATAGCTAACAACCAGCTCCTTGGCCATCCATTACCTCCAAAATCAACCCTAGCTAGCTCCACCAACTCAAGCCTACCTAAGCTAGCTACTCTACTCAAGTTGGCGCCACCTCCTAGCCATCCCTTCACCCCATTATCTCCACCAAAAGACACTTCAAGTTGGCGCCAAAAACCACCCCTAACCACCTCTATATTGGCGCCACTTTCAGCCCCTTAAATCCACCCTACACCTACCCACATAAGCCATCCTAGCCATCCACATACCCCCCCTTCTAGAACCTTAAGGTGGCGCCACCTAATGACCTTCTAGAATGCCCATTTTGGCGCCAACACCAAAGGGTGTCAACACCCATAACTACCCGTTGGTGCCCTTTAAGGTGGCGCCAACTCTCCTTGGCCATGGGATCTCCAACCACCTCCATCAACTCATCTTGGCCATCCATTTCAAAGGTCACCATAGCCCCCCCCTATTCTATAAAAAGCCACCACCTACCACCATTTTTGGGCACCCTCCCTTAGTATATTTTCTACCTAAACCACCTATACCTACGGCCAAGAAGAAGGAGTAGAGAAGGAGATTAAAGGGGCACATCACCAGCCCTTTTGGTGCCTTCTTCTCCCCACTCTCTTCAACTTGAGCCACGCCAAGGAGAAGGACTCTCCCACTTCAAGGAGGACGGCCAGGCAAAGGAGAAAAGCTTAGGGTGGACGTCCACCCTTGGAGAGAAACTTAGGGCACGCCCCCTTAGGGCTTGCCTTGGAGGTCATCACCTTGGCGGAGTTCTGCAAGGAAGGAGTTGAAGGATTCTTTTCAAGCTTGGGAGCCACCAACCTTGGAGCAAGAAGCCCTCTTCTTCACCATCTATTTAGAGGATTTGTGTTTTCTTTTACTTCAATTATCTAGTAGTAGAAGCATTCCTCTACTAGGCATTTTTGTTAAACACTTTATCAATTATCTAGTTGCCTTCTTTGCAATTTTTTTTGTTTGCATTTCTATTAGCTTATTTTCAGCATTCTTCACTCCCTCTCCCTAATTATTCTAGGCCTCCACTTGCCTAGAGTGAGCTTAGGGAGGGGTTCTGCTTGTCACATAAAAGTAGTATTTTAATTCGAAGTGTAAACACTTTTCCCGCCATCAGTTCGCATGTTGCCTTAGTTTAAAAATAAAAAAAAATGATATATTGAAAAATACCAAAAAGAAAGTTGAGATTTATATTCCTAGCAAGAGAATCAATTTTACAACCATATTGCCTCCTTGGACGACCTTAGATACTTCCCTATCTAGGATTATAAATTTAAGAGTTGATCGATTTTGCGCGTTACAACGACGTATTTAACAAACCGCGTGAAATCGCTATCACTTTTTGGCGCCGTTGCCGGGGAGGCACGGCTTTGCATTAACTCATTGTCTCTTGCTTGAAGTGGATCTCATCCCCTTCTCTTTCTTTCTTTTGTGTGTGCAGGAACTACAGTGGGAAGGCGGGAATCTGGAAGAGAGAGCTCAAAGGTCCTTTTCTTCCTGCGAAAATTCAGGTTGGTTCCTCTTTCTGGTCACATAAATAATTAAAACTACCAAAAATATATTAAACTTGGCTTTCAGGACCCTAAACACTTAAATTAAGTGGAGTGGTGCATTTTAAAATCCATTGTTTGCTTGTATGCTTCTTTAGCACCATTCCATTGCAAGTATTGGTGTTATGTTTTTCGGGTCTAGATTTCTGTCCAGACTTTAAAAATCGATTCCTAACACCACAGGCCTCCTAAAATCATAAAATTTCATAGAGTGATTCCCAATTAAGTTTGAAACATCTGTTCCAAATTTTAGATCAATTGAATTTGTATTTAATTTTTAAAAATTCGTGGATTACAGAGGGGTCACACCCTCTAATCTTCCTGTTTTGCTACTATCCGCGAATTTTCAGAATTTTTATACTCATCCAATTTTTGTGAAATTTATCTTGTTGCAATCCCTGTGAAATTTTACATATCATATAAAATCATAAAAATTTTCTAAGGTCGGTGGTAATACTGAAAAGTCTATAATACCCACGGGTATTATTTCTGGACTTTGACACCAGTACAATTAAAAATTCAAAACTATTAACAAACAAATTCCTAAAATCTTACAAAAATATTTTCTGGAATCCTTGTTTGATTTTCTTCAAAGTAGTGGTGTTGTTTGACTTGTTTGGACCACTACTTAATTCTGAAAGCTAAAAATAATTCATTGGTAGTTAAATTTCTGTCTTAGGGATAATTGGCTTAGGGTTTCTTCTTTCTCTTTAGAGACTCAATTAAAAGGAAATATACAATCACACATACAACTGGTCTTTCCTTTAATTGTGAACTTTCAAACTTGTTTGAAAATTTAACTAAAGAAACCCTAAAATACATTCAATTAAATCAAATCCTAAAAGACAAAAATACAAAAAAAAAAATTGTGTGACAACTTGATTTTCATTGGAGCCACTCTCCAATTCCTGCACACACAAAAAAATCAAATAACAGGGCAACAACCCAATAAACGCCCTCCACATTCCGTGTGCACTATAGAATCCTAGACCTAATTAAAATTTGTAGCAACTTGACCCCTAAGGCTTTATCAACTTAGGCTTGCTATTTAGGTCTTAAGTTTTCTTTAGTTAGTACCAATTCTGTCATCTATATCTGGTGTTCAGGCTGAGGGGCCGTGTCAAACGACCAGGCGCGGGTTTGTACAAGCACCTGGGGTTTTCCCTGGGAAACGTTTGGGCCCAAACCTCCCCTTAAGCAACTTGGCTAGATTTGTTGATAGAACGGGTATTCACTATTGACTACTTATTTCCTATATAGACCAAGTCTTAGGTTATTATTAGGGAGTCACAATTAAGTTAGGTCTAGTTTTTGTTTGTTTGAATTGCACACTTTCTCTCATCTCTTCCTCTTCTCCTCCCCTCCCCATTCTTCCATTTTATGCACGGGCGACGGTCTCAAAATCCGCACTTGGAAGGACCATTTGATTTCGCCCCCCACGTAAAAAGACCACTTTTTCTGTCTTCTTCTCCTGAAAAAATGGAAACACAACAAAATAGGTCCACTGACCCTTCCACGTCCACCTCTAACCCCACCACTAACCCTAATTCTAACCCTTCCACCCAAAACCCAACCACCAGTAACTTCCCACACTTGGAGCTCCCCAATCTTGAGTTGCCCCACACACAGCATCAAGACCCCCTACCTGATCTTTTAAAATTGATGGCCGATCAGATTAATAAATTAAATTCCAATCAACAAACATTGACTAGGAACATCCAAAACCTAGCCAATCCAAGGCCAAACCCACCACCCCGTCAGCAGCCTATTGTTCCTCTAAAAGATTTCTATGATCCGTCTTATTATGAGGAACGACCAGGGGTGGTCATATCGGAGGGAGACTTTGAGATCAAGCCAGCCGTCTTGAACCTGATTAAACACTTTCATGGCCTTCCTAGGGAAGACCCTTTCAGCCACCTTGAAGAACTAACTCTTCTTGCACAGACAACCCGTTCCCGAAATGTGCAAGAAGATATATGGCTGATGCGGCTTTTTCCATTATCTCTTAAAGATAAGGCCGCTTATTGGTTCAGGACCATTGGCCGACCCATCACAACATGGCCTCAACTCAAGAGCGCCTTCCTCAAGAAATTCTTTCCCATAGGTCGTACCAATTCCTTACGAAGATCTATTACGACCTTTCACCAAAAATCTGGTGAAACTTTCCATGATTCTTGGGAAAGATTTCAAGACCTTTTAAGAAGTTGCCCGCACCACGAGATTCCTTTATGGCAGCTCGTGCAAATCTTCTATCATGGATTAGAAGATCAAATCCGACAATTTGTCGACGCCTCGTGTGGTGGCAACTTCTTAAATAAAGATGCTGAAAGTGCTTATGATCTATTTGAAGAAATGAGTGAAAACTCATTTAACCAAGCTTCCATGAACACATTTTGCAGAACCCAAAACCCGCAGTTTGGTGTTCATGAAATAGGCGCTCAATCTATCCCAGTCGCCCAAGACGATCTTCAAATGATCGCTCAGAAACTCGACCAGATGCATATTAATCAGAAGAAAATTGAGGAAAGACTCGCCACATCAATTCAAGCTCCACGACCACATCTAACCCAACCTAACTTTCCACGAAGAGAAAAATTGCACAATCTCAACACCACTCCTGCTGATTATTCTGAGGTTGCCCATGATTCACTGGGGAATTTCAATTATCCAGATCTTAACCCCACCCAAAATATTTCTGCCATCCAGGAGCCCTTTAAAAATTCTTCCAATTGGAAAAATTACCCGAACTACTCCTGGAATAATCAAGTTTCCTCCCAACCATTTCATTTTAATGGGTATGGGTCGAATCCAAATTTCCATCCTGGGCCATCCCAACAAGATATCAATGCCCAGATGCTACGGACCCTGCAGGATATGCAAACAAAAATGACGGAAGTAACCCGCAACATCACAAATCTGAACAATCAGATTGGGGTTACTCCCACGCAAAGACCTGTAGGACATCTTCCGTCCCAACCCATACCCAATCCCAATCACCAAGGGAACCATTATATGGGCAGAAATCCACATTATCCAAATCAGCCTCCTCCTAATCCACCTTAGCAGCCGCCCAGGTTCCTGCAATCACAGGCCCCCCCACCTCCTCCAAATAATAATCCGACTGCACATGCAGTTACCTTGAGGAGTGGGAAAACCACCACTGACCCCGAGCCTTCGCACGAACCTGGTAAGATACATGTGCAAGTTGACTCCCCACCTCCCCATCAGGAAGAAAAAGAACAACAAAAATCTCAAGACAAGATTCCTATCCCTTTCCCACAAGCTCTCTACCCTACCACCAACAAAAGAAAGAAATCTGAGCCCACTACAGAAGAACTCATGGAGCTATTTGGGCAAGTTCATATCAATATCCCTCTCCTAGATGCCATTAAATATATACCTGCCTATGCTAAATTTTTAAAGGAGATTTGTACTCCTAAAAGGCAGGCCAAAAATCTAGGACAGGTGCATCTTTCGGAGACAGTAAGCTCTGTCATACATAGTAAGCTGCCTCCTAAGATGAAAGATCCGGGGGCGCCTTTAATTTCTGTAATTATTGATGACACTACATTTAATCGCGCCCTCCTTGATCTTGGTGCCTCTGTAAATATTATTCCCACAAGTTTATTCGAAGAATTTCAGATCGGTGAATTAAAACCCGTCGAGGTTACCCTGCGATTAGCCGACCGATCTACAATCAAACCTCGTGGGATTGTCGAGGATGTATTAGTCAAGGTCCAGAATTGTGTCTTCCCTGCAGACTTTCTGGTTCTTGACATTGAGGCACCTGAATCATTACTGGACTCCCCAATAATCCTTGGACGCCCCTTTTTGGCCACTGCAAGGGCAAATATCAATTGCCACACAGGCAAAATGGATATCAACTGTGCAGGCCAAACTATCACTTTAGATATTTTTAAATCCTCCAGGAGATTCCATGATGATAACTTCTTTGAGGACTCAGATACTGAAATTTCCAATATGGTGGAGGAGACAATGTTAATAGATACCCTTACCGACCACAATTTTTTTGAGGACTCTGATTCAGAATCAGTGGTCGGCGAAATCTGTGATCCGGAAACTTGTCTTGACCGCAAATTTATTCCTGATACCCCCCCTAACCCACCCACTATTCACGCACCTAACTTTTCCACACTAACTTCCCCCAATCCTCACCATTCCTTCCCCGACCCCTTTCTTGTGGACCTGCCACCAACCCCGCCCGAGTTTGGCACCCAACCTGAAGTAAAACCATGGCCAGACTCGGGCCAGACTTATCAATTTCCATCCAACTTTGATCCCAATATTATTTCTAATCAATTTTCTAGGGATCTAGAAGACGACACCTTTTTTGCGGGGATCCAAGTGTCCAATTATTTACATGATCTTACGTCTTCCGTGCATACCTTCACGCCCGGCTGAATGGCGTAAAAGATAGCACTGGATGGGAGGTAACCCATCATTTTTTTTCTTGCTTTCCCTTTTTTCTTCTTTTTCCAGGTTTTATTCATCCTAAACCCGACCGTTCTTCACTAAGGTGATCCCTTTTCCCTCCTAATGCATGAGGACATGACATATCTTAAGCATGGGGGGGTGTTTTTAAATTTTTACTATCGATTTAGGATGTTTAAAACCTAAAAACATGCAATTTTCTTTAATTTATTTCCTGCTTGCATACCCAAAAAAATAAAAATGTTGAAAACTTTTTGAGGAAAAATTTTGAAATCGGGACTAAGGTCGTAAAATTCACTTCTGGTACAATGGGATTTAATCTTTAACAAACTAAGGATGAGGATATGGATCTGATCATTAGAATTCCAGGGTCTATTTTAGACTAGATCAGATATCCTTCTCTAAAATTCCACCTGAACTCATGATAGTTCAGGTGACTTGATCCTATTTTGTAATATGGAAAGTATTTGACTTAGTTTCTGATTCAAAAACTTGCGGGTCTCAAGAAACTTCTTGTGTCAATTTTCACACACAAGCCAACACTTAAAAACAACTAAAAAAATTGAAAAGCTTCCTTGTTTGGATTTAGTAAAAGTCTGAAGCAGATCATTGGTTTGAGTTCCCACCGCCGAGAAGAAGGAAAATACCTTCTTTGAGGACGCGATGTCAACATGTTACCACCTCGGCGCTGCTCTATATCTATATTTCATATCTTTAGACGGAGTATTAAAGCGCATTTTAGCAGCTCAAGTGTCTTGGACGGAGCTCTACCTATAGCGTCGGAGCAAGAGCTTGAGTTTGCTTGGAGCGCCCCTTTTCACCGCATCGTGTTTTGGGGTTGTGAGCTCCTGGGTGGTGTCATGGACAGTGCTATCCCGAAGTACTGGCGCCAGAGCCCCCTCGAGGAATGGTAATGGGAATGATGATACCGACACATCTGTTGTAAGACTAAGCTAAAAATAAGTATGGGGGAGAAAAAAAAAAAAAAATTGCCCTACTTTGCTTTGTTGTCGAGGAGCAACGCACAATTTATCACTAGTCTCTACATTCTTTTTATCATATTGAACACTAACTTGCCCTACTTTGCTTTGTTGTGATCTTGCAAGGTATTTCACGAGAAAATCCCTCCTGCAAGTCAACCACTCCAGGGCAGGTAATTTCTTTTATTCCTTAAACTATCCCCTAAGCTTTGAAAGACAAAAGAAGAAATTAATTTAGGAAACAATTTCCTTCTTTCTATAGTAATCATCATCTTTAAGGCAAACGTTTCCTAATTTTGCGAAAATTTTTCAAATCTTCTTGAAGTTGGAGCGATTTTTTTAGATTCCATCCCACAAAATTCATGTGCCTAATAGAAATCACACTTAATCTCTGTGGACAACACACTTCTTGCTTTTAAGTCCAAAGAGAATTTTTGTGAGAAAGAGGATTGGAAATAGAACCAAATTAGGGTTTCTACAGTAGGATCTTGGAGTGCTAGTCACACATGCCTGTATAAAAGGAAATGAACCCTCCCGCATCAGTGTGCTACCCAAGCCCTTGATTGAAGAGATCTTAACAAGACAAACCATAAGAAAAATTAAGCTCTAAGATCACTTGAATCCTAAAATCTTGGACCTAATAACCTAGAATCATTCTGCCATCTATAGGACAGGTCAGGTGAAGTTGACCCCTTGGGTCAACCAACCTCTAAATTAGGTCACAACATCAAAACATCTAAAGTTCAAGTGAGAACCCTAAAGCACCTTTGAAATAAAAGTGGTAGACTTAAGAGGTCAAGGTCCCCATTCTGGTCTACCTGGAATCTCAGTGACAAGAGAGGTCGGGTGGGGGAAACCCTGTAACCCGTGGGGATGCTCTACCGTGTAGCGGTCTTTGTGGGACTCTCCCTCTCTGGGTGCCCAGGTAATTCTCAGGTGGACGATCTTCTGATCCAGGGGTATCATTCGCCCCGAACCCCCATATTCATCCAAACGTCTTTGGGTGTCTTGATTGGGTCAAAAACATCTCCAGTCCCTCATCTTTTCTCGTTAGAGCACACACACACATTTTCAGTGGGACTCGTTATTCAGATCTAATCGCTTCATAACTTGATTCAACATCTTGATTCAAATATGCAGCCAAACCACTTAGGACTACCATTCAAGAAACCTGAATATCGGAGATCCAAAAGAGATAGGATGATTGAGGATGCCCTGAAATTCTATGAAAAAGAAGACAAAACCTCAACACTAGTAGAAAACATTCACGTTGATGTCCCAACAACCACAACCTTTACCATAACTTGTGCTTAGGTACTATTAGCAGAAGCCACAAAAGGATCAACCCGTGACTTGCTCATCACTGGGTACATTGAGATAGAAAAACTGCACAATCTTGAATACCTTCAATGTATGACAAATCCTTGACTTTGGAAGCAACACCAAGATGATCTTGAAAAACGGGAAGAGATAATGAGATTAATAAAACAAATTATCGACCAAAAGTACCCGTATATACCACAAACAGAGGATGAACCATCTTGGGACAACATCGAGGATCAATCTGATCTTGGGTTTGAGGAACAAAATGGTTGTGGATTCCCAACCCAGATGGAATACAATGTGCCTGATATTAAAGAAGGTTGGGAAGCTCCAAATGTAGGAAAACACCATGTTGAGCCCATTCTAGACCATGAATCACCAAGCTTAGAATCCCAAAACTCCTGCAATAATGAAAGTAGAACTAAACCTCTCGAGGGTGTAAATTTCATCCCTTATTCTGATAAGGTGACCCTTGAAGGTTATTCGGACCTAGATTCTAGTGATGCAACCCACATCCTAAGCCCAGAATCTAGATTTGAAACCTATTTTGAAGATTTCAAGGCCCCATATGAGGAAGATAAATCTTTCAATGAAGAATATGATTTTGGGCCTCTACTTGATGAATATCCCTCGCCAACATCCTTAGAGGAACTAATCGATTTTTCGGAAGTCATGCCAATTTACGATATAGAAACTGAGCAGTTGGTCGAGTGGGGCTTCAATTGGGTTTGCCCTACCAGCTTAGGACCTGAGCCTCTACCAGATAGGGACACCTTTTTAAGCTCGGAATTAACATCTAGGCTAGACCCCAGTCAGGTTGCTGAATCTACAGCACATGATTTATTCTATGGTGAAACTCATGATCTTGAATCTCATTCAGATTTTGATTTTCGCAAACTCTCCGACGACTTCGAACCTGACCATAACATCGAAGAAAATCTTCTTCCTGATTATAACAAGCCTATTCTCTTTGAAGCCACCTGCTCCACATATACAAAACCAATCAAAACCCGTTCTCTACCCTGACCAGCAACCAGACTCAATTTCTATTCTGATTCACCTCTCACTGAGCTGTTTGCAGATGATTCAACTCCATATCTATACCAGGTATCGGATATTGATCAGATCAAAAAATAGGAGCTATAATTCTTTGATCACCCCTGTAGGGTTTCCACACCATACATTGATTATTTTTTGGAACCCTACTCTGACCAGGCTGATTCGACTTAGCCTAAACCCGAGTTTTCACTTCCATATCCATCTGAGCCACATTGCATATGGTGGGTTCCGCATCTGTTGATCTACATCTATCAACCCACCAGACTTATTGGGTTTGGGCTGCATCATCAGCCCGCTGATCTAAACAAGCACCTGGTTGGACCAACCAGGCTCTTAATCAAGGTGCTTGTTTTACAACATTTTGTTGAGTTGACCACTCCCTCTCCACCCCATTTTCCACTCGGCTAAAGCCATTGAATTTAGCGCTTAACGGGAGGCAACCAGTCATTCCAAAAAAAATAGACCCGTCTGATTATCTATTTGTACTCCACGTCCATTGCACCTTGGGTTCAGCCTTAGACAGTTGATTTCACCTTTAGTACACGTACCAGAGCTTGAAATCGTCCGCATCAGTCATTTCCGACCCGTTCACCCACCCGATGTATCATGTTCTAAGTCCCTAACCTCAACACTATTTCACACCGTCTGTTTACAATGAGGACATTGCAAAACTTAGGCATGGGGGGGTGGTAAAGTGCATACATACAGAACCAAGAAAAAAATCAGAAGGATTCTCACAAAAAATTCACATATGTCAAAAAGACAAAAAATTGAAAAATTATGAAAAAGAACAAAAAATGGAGGAGGGAGGAAATTTTGTGAGCCACATAATTATGAGGAGAAAAAGAGCAAAAATGATGAAAAGGAGCACAAAATGAAAAAGAAAAAGAAATAGTCATTAGTAAGAGATTAAGGATTAGCTGAAATTCTAGACCAGATCAAGAAAAGAGAAAAAGAGAAGTGCTAAGGAGACATAACAAGAGATTAGAGGGAACACTGGCCTTAGGCCTCTTGGGCCAGATTCTTTTGCTTAAAAATTCACGTATCCGCTAAGATCGGGATAATCCTCAAGAGGTTGGGGAAAATGCGAAGCTTAAGTATTAGGTATAAGGCTTAGGAAGTATTTGGCCTCGTTAACTGACCTTCGATTTGTGGGATTCGGTAACCTAAGCACCCCAAGTCACACACAGTCGGGTTCAGTGCGCATAAATATCAAAATCATGCAAAAGTGTTTAATGTTCTGAAAAAGTCACCTAGATTAGGAGCGACCGATTAACACAAGTTGATTTGGATGAGTTCCTGGTGCGGAGAGGTGGGAAATTCCCCTCGAAGATGGGTAACAACATATCATCTCCTCGGTGCTTGTCTTTTAGGATATTTAAATATCCTACTGGGGGCATATAAGCACTCTGCTGGTTCAGATACCATGGGCAGCATTATCACGAAATGTCGATCGCCAGGGTCTGAATTCGGCCATGGAACACCATGGGTGGGATTATCTCGAAATCTCGAAAGCCAGGGTTCTAGGAGTTGCCATGGGCGGTGCTATCTCGAAGCATCGATTGCCAAAGACTCTTTAGGATTGATGATGGGGATGAGGAATTCGATACAGACCGTGTTGAGAAGCCAATCCGAAGATAGAAATAAAAAGAAAAGAGAGAAAACTCTCCAAACAAATAAATCTTCTATCTCTCTCTTACAAAAAATGCACTACAAACTGAACCTAGGCTAAAAATGTCTCAAGCATGGGTGCTTTAACCGCGGAGTCCAACAAACCCTAGGTTAGTTTCTGTGGGCCTTGAAAACCTTTGCAGAGGACTGAGGTAAAGCGGGTCAGGTCTGGATTTTGGTTGGTACTTGAGTACCTTTAGGCCTATTGTCGGCATTCTGACCTAATCACAAAAGAAAAAGAAAAGCACTTATCATAAGTGACGACAGACACTTAGGGTCTAGAACAGAAGTTAAAACCTTGAAATTTTGCTAAGGGACTAGCAAAAGCTAGGCATGGGGGTATGATGAGAACCTCATCATGAGTCATATCTAGCTCATTTTGAGCTAATAAAGAGAATAAATGCTCCTACATAACTTAGAAGAGGGTGTAATTGGAGGAAAAAATGTTCTTAGAAGAAAACATGAAATAAAGGTTATAACTGCAATTTTACCATTGTAGTACATAAATGGGTTTTCTCAGAGACAAAACATAGGTCAAATGGTCTGAATAAGAAAAAAAGTTGGTTGATTCAATCAGAAATGGGTTCACATGCAATCCAGGAATTAAATGACATCTAGTAACCCTAAAATAGACCAGCTTAATTCAACAAGGTTTCAGTCATGATAAAAATCAATTAAACCCGCTAAAAATCATGAAAAATATCCTCTAGGGTTTAGAACATTCAATTTGGCCTTTGGAACCTAGTTTGACCTAGATTAGGGTCCTAGCTCATCAATTGACCTAATTTAGGATTTTACGCAAAATATCCAATCAAACATGGTAAAACCTAAAATCAAACTTCACCAGTGGATTGCTTAGGTCTAAATTAGGTTTGTACCAAAATTTGAACCTAAGGGGAGGTCATCTTGACCTACTTTGTAATTTAGTACACCCAATCACATTTTGGTCCCTATCTTTTGAAAGCCATTGCATACACCCCCCTAACTTCCTCGCCACTCTTACAAGGTGGTCCCTCTACCATTATTGGGGAGAGATCCTATTCCGATGAGGAATAGAGAGGGAATACTCTCTGATTCCTCAGAGATCTCCTCCCAAATTTGGAAGGGAGATTCTCTGAGGAATTTCCTTCCATCTGAACTCAATCCTGATCCCAGAATTACACTCAATCTCTCGTGCGAACACACAAGAGATTTGGGTCTCTTAACTACCTTCCATCTCCGGCAAGAGGTCGGTGGCAGAAGGCTTACCCTCCACGCACCAGAAGCTCGGCCAGCACCTATAAATTAACCCCCAACTCCTGCCGCACCTCCTCAGCTCGACTTGGCCAGGATTCCACCTCAATTTCCTCTTCTTATTTTCTGGCCAAGGGGTCCAGCCAGCTCCGGCGAGCTCCTCATCCTCCTCCACGTCGTGCAACACCCGTGCAAGCTGCCCTAGCCTCGTCGTCGCCGCCTTCTTCCTCCACTGGACGCTTTCTTCTCCGACGACAGCAGGTACTGCCAGCCGCCTTGTCGCCCCCTTCGTCCCTTTAGTTAGGTTAGAACTACTCTTCTCTATCTCCTCTCTCATTTCCCTCATCTTATTTCACCAAACACTCCTCGACCGCCGTTGTTCACCACCATCTTCTTCATCTCCGGCCACCCTCTGGCGAGACGCTCCCATCACTCCGCAGCCCCACACGTCTCGCCGACCATCGCATAGCCTCCACCTCACCTCACTGAACATCATCCACTCATCCATAGACCCTCTACGCCTCCACAACTACCCCTCGATCAAACCCATCTGTCCGGCCATAGGGCGACCTAGGCTGCCCCGCGGCCTGCCACCTAGTGCCTCACCTTCGCCGTTACATGACGAAGGTGCTCCTGTGGTCTGATTAAGCCGCAAGGCTCTTTTTGTGTCAAGCAGGTTTCATGCTCCAACCGCCATTGACGGTGACTCAAGGAAGCTGCTTGCCTACTCCAAGTTGCGAGACTTGAAGGTTCCAGGTCCAGCTAACTCGGGGAGGCCTCGCGAAGCCAGTCATCCCAGCAAGTGTCGCCGCGAAGCCTGCAGTGCTGCAATTGGCGAACGCTTTCCTACGGGTGCGGGCGAAAGAACGGTGGAACAATAGTCCCACCTCGGTAAGCTGTAAGGTGCTAGAGGGGTTTAAATTGATTTTATGCTTTGGGCTGGTTGCCTCCGAAAGCACATGGGGTGAGGTCCCTCACCTATATTCACCGCCTCATCCGTGAGCTCACCATACAGATCTGGCGACCTGACCCGACACCCTCCTGATCACTCCTCGCGCACCACACCCACATCGATGCACTTGGACCTAGGCACGCGACCTGACCCATTTACCTGGCTCTGGGAGAGCGTGCTGAAGAGTGATATATAGAGAGAGAGAGTCGTAGGTGTGGGTAGAGGGGTAGGTTTTCTCCTCTTTGGTTTGTACAGGGAAGGCAGAAGGGAGAAGCGAAGCTGACACTTAGCTGCTGCAAGAGAAGGAGAAGAAGCAGAAGGAAGGAAAGCTTTGCAGAGGAAAAAGAGAAGGAAAGGCTAGAGGTGAAGCCAAAGAGAAGAGGAACTGAAGAAGGAAGAAGAAATAAAGAATGGGAAGACAAGCAGAAGAAGAAGAAGAAGAAGAAACGAAGCTGAAGGCAAGGGAAACAGAGCCAAGGAAGAAGAAGAAGACCCGCAGAGAGAAAGAAACTACAGGGAAAAGAAGGAGAAAGAAGCAAGGCAACTGCAGAGAAGAAAGAAGAAGCACAAAGAAGAAAGAAAGAAAATCAGAAGAAGAACAAGGGAAACATCTTTTAAGACGTCTGATCCCATGATCAGACATCCAAATTCCTTCTTTTTTCTACAATTGACTTTTAAACTCATGCATTTATATATTTTGAATTAAGTTTTGAGTAATTAAGTGTTCAATTACATTCTTGAGATTAGTAATAAATTCCAATTGTTCCCTGTGTTCGACCTCGGATACTTAGGTTTTTGAGTAATAAACTTTTATTTGTTGTCAACGCTTGGTCACCTATACTACGACGTAACTAACTGTTAAAACACGATCGGGACTGCGTCAACAGTGGCATTCTGTCACCCTGCCTGCCTGCGGTAGTGTGGACTTGTGCATACGGTTGAGGCCAGTGGTGGTGATGTGAAGAAGCTCAAAAGTCTGCGCAGTGGTGGGTCGGGATGGTGGCGGCCTGCAGAGCTCGGTTGAGGCTCTCCCTTCTTTTATGTTGCAAGAGGAGTGCAGGCACAAGCAGACGTTGGTTGAAGAAGAGGTGAAGCAACGCAGATCGTGGGAACAAAGATCCATGATTGTCGCTTGTGCATTTAGCTGATGCACTCTCCTGTATCCATCCATTGGAGATAAAATAAATAAATTAAATGAGGGTTATTTATGTACAAAACCCATAAGAAATACTAAATCCTATTCTTATTTAAACTATGTATGTAATGCATGTATGCAAACTAATTTATAAATAGCCACTTTGATTCTAATGCATGCTTACACATGAATGAAATATGCATGAAAGTATATTTGTAAACTAGTTTATTTACATATTAATACATGCTATGTATATCTAACGATAAACTTAATGTCTAGACATTTAAATAATAAATTAGCCCACAAATATGGGCTCATCATGGATAAACTTACAATTGTCTCTACTCACACTTTACTCTAATCTACCACCTTCGGCTCCTCAATCGGGTTCTTGCAAGACAATAAATCGAAGAAGAAAGATAGGTTAAAAAATATGTAATGCTGGAAAATGCAAAAAAAAAATCAAAGAGTATTGCCTCCCCGGCAACGATGCCAAAATGATGAAGGCGTGTTTCGCGAAGTAAAAATCGGGGTTTGGAGGACTCATCTTCATAGCTCGAAAAACACGTCTATCAGATAAAATTTATAATCGAAACTCGAAAAATGAGTCCCAGGTCGAACACGGGGAGGCGAACGTTTAGTTTTGAAAAATCAGTGTTTCACATTTTATTTATTTTTGTCATTTTTATCTTTTCTAATTTTTTTGGTATTTTTATCAAGTAAGCAATTAGGTCGATGAAATTTTATTTAGCTAATCTACTTGCGAAAATATAAGAGAGCGAGAGACATCATGGATTTCTAATCAAATGTTTTTTTTTACAACTAAGAAAGTGGGAAAGATTACACTACGAAAGCAATAAAGATATAAAGTGGTGAGAGAATCCCCCTTGACGGTTGCTCGGAGGACAACTCGCTCTGACGTGGGCAAGAGGAAGATGGTGAGGAGCGAGACGAAGGAGGACGTAGCAGGAAGACGGAGGATGGGGCAAGACGGCTTCACGGCAAGGATCTTCTTCCCGATGGGCGGTGAGATGATGGCCACGGGATGCTACACGAATGGGGATGAGAGGTAGGAAATCTATTTTCTTTTCTACTCTAGAGGAGCTTCCCGGGCTTGGTACAAGCTCTCTCTAGAGCCTTGGAGGTGGTGAGAGGAAGAAATGAAGAGATGCTTTGGAATGGATGGGGGTAGGTCCTTTTATAGTGGAGGAGAGACAAAATCGTCCATGGGTAATTAGTGATGGCTGTAATCGTCGCTGAAGATCCGCGCCCTTCAATTCCTTTGTTGACGTGTGCATAGCACATGCCATTAGTGACAGCTGCAAGCGTCACTAAAGGCCCACCCAACTATCGCTGAAGATTCGCCCCCTTCAATTCCTTTGCTAGCACCACACTCAATTGGCCAATTGCGGAGGCTGCGGGGATTCGAACCCGCGCCCCTCCGTTGAGAGCCCACGCCTCCACCATTGCACCAAATCATTCGAATGGTCACGCAAACGTCTTAAGGTGAGCGGTGGAGGAGAGCTCTCAATTGTTGGATCAAGATCCAATGGCTGAGAATTGATGATGAAGATGATGTAGGGGCGCCTCCCAATTGCTGCTGGCCAATGTTGGGCGACCTGGATGGCACCATGTGGCTTCATCTGGGCAATCCATCTTCTTTTTGTAGAGGGTGCTACGGAGCTCTGATCAAGATGATTCCCGTGTTGTCGGACTGCGATCGTTGCTCCGGATCCATCCGTATAGTTGGATTTTTCATCCGAAGTCTGCATGGATGTCTCATTACCCCCTGGTCATTGATCTTCCTCAGACTTCATATGATGCTACGGGACTCCGATCTAGACGATTTCAAAGGCGTAAGACTCCGATCGTCATCCTGATTAGATCCATATGGTCCGATAATCCATCTGATGCCCTGAAATAAATCTTCTTCTCTCCTGACCATAAAAGGAGCTAATTAACCTAAAATATATACTACTCTAAATGCAGAATGATGCAGGATATGCAATATTTATAGCACGAAATGCAAATCTAAGCCTAGGAACATGAATGATTAGGCATTTTAATCGAAATAGATGTTTCTATATCACCACCTTCCTCCAGGCGATGTCAGAGCAAGTCATCCTCCAAGCGACCGTCGAGGGGGATTCTCTTACCTCTTTTTATCTTTTTCGCTTTCGTAGTGTAGTTTTTCCGCTTTCGTAGTTGTAACAAACATTTATTCATAAATAGATGATTGTTCTTCTCTCTCTTTCTTTTCTTTATATTTTGCAAGTAGATTAGCTATAATTCATCAACCTGATCTCTTACCCTATTAAAATACCAAAAAAAATTACAAAAGATAAAAAAGACAAAAATAAATAAAAGAGAAATGCATATCTTTCAAAACCAAACGTTTGCCTTCCCATGTTCGACCTGGGACTCACATTTCGAGTTTCGATTATAAATTTTATCTGATAGACGCATTTTACAAGCTACGACAATGGGTCCTCCAGACCCTAATTTTAATTCAAGAAACACACCCTAATCAATTTCTATTCTAACTTACCACTTTCGATCCAGTTGCATGTGATTGACCGCCTTGCTTTATCAGGGAGTTTGACATTGATCAAACTGATAACCACATTTTGACCAACTTTGATGCCACTAGTAGGGCTCTTACATTGTCCACAAATCCATTATCCTTTGAGGACCCCAACTTTGATCCAGCTGAGCTGATATAGCCAAATCCCTGATTCGCATTTCAACCTCTATTTGAGCCACAAAGCATCTGGTGGGCTCCACACATATTGATTTACATTCTTCAACCCACCAAACTAATTGGGTTTTGTTTGCATCAACTTATTAATCTCAACAAGCACTTGGTTGGACCAACTAGACTACTCATCAAGGTGCTTGTTCTACAAAATTCCTCCAATTTGACTACCCCTTCTCCTTGACCACCTTCTGCTCAAATGAAAGCATTGAATCTAGCGCTTAATAGGAGGCAACCCATCATTCCAAAAATCTTGAGACCCTTCTGATCATCTTTTTGAGTTGCATTCCTATTGTACTTTAGGTTTCAACTTTAGAATAGTCGACTCTACATTTGATACTTATATCAGAGCTTGAAATCATTCGCAACAGTCAGCTGATGGAAACACCATCATAGGCCCTATGTAGCCTATTTTAGTCTAGAATAAAATATAAAAGCACCTACATATTCATTCGAGGGTTATATGTCCACCTTATTATGTTTTGAGAAGAGAACAAGAAACCAAGGTTAATTTTATAATTTTAATAGCATATCATGAACACAGAATCACCAACGGGTTGACTAAGGGTGAATTAAAGGCCTAAAGAGCATTAAAGTCAGATGAGTGGGCACATGCAGACAGAAACAGGTTTTCGTGCATTTCTAGAATTAATAATAACCCAAAACCCTAATTTCAGACCCACTTAAACAACAGAGGTTATGGTCAGGATAAATTTTGTCTAAACCTTCTAAAATTTATAGAAAAATATTTCATAAGGTTTGATACCCTTGATTTGATCACTGGAACCCATTTTGACCTTAAATAGAGTCTTAGACAGAAAGGTACCCTAATTTGGGTTTCTATGCATATTGCCTAGTCAAACTTGGTCAAAATCAAAATACAACTTCACCATCAGATTCCTTTCGTTTAAATTAGGTTTTTACTAAAATTTGGACCCAATCAGCGATCATCTTGACCTAGTTTACATTTTGGTCCAGTCTAACTCTTTATCTCTAATTCATGCCCCTAACTTTCAAAATCTTTATAAAAAGCCCCCTAACTTCTCTTCATTTTCTTCAAATGGGTCCTTGTTTCCATGGTAGGTGTGGACCCATGAATCTGAGCTTCCAATCAAGGATTCCTCCTTGATTGCTTGGTCAATCCCTTACAAAATTGTTACGGAAGATCTTAAGGAAGTCCTAAATCATCTAAACCTAATTCTAGATTCCAAATCCCCTCAAAAGGCTCATGTGAATCCTTGGATTTCAAGGATCTTTTACCTCAAAATCAAAGCTTCGCAAGCTTGTTTCCAAGCTTGGAAGCCTACTTAAAGCACTATAAAGCTTCTACATCGCATAACCGTGCTCCTTAGCAAGTTTTGTTTAGAGATAACCCTCCTTCTTCCCTCTCCGGCCACCTTCTTACCTTGCTCCAATGACCCTCTCCATCCTCGTCAGGCTGTCCAACAATCAAATTGGACGGCCCTCTACCTTCCTCCATTGACTCTGCTCCTCGCCAGCCATAGTAGGGGAGTTCTTCCTCCTCCTCCTCGTCGCACCAACTCATCGGACCTCCTCATCTTCTTCGACTCCGGCTTGCCAACATCGGCTCTTTCCATTCACCTCCTACCCCCTGTAAGTCACTCTATCTCTTCCTCTCTCCCTATACTTTCTTTACCCATAGTCACACTCCCTCTCTACCACACTATCACCCGCACGACCCTCATCTTCCCCACCTCCAGTGATGCTCCAATGTAGCCTCCATCCCACTACACTTCACCAAATGTCCCGCCGCCACCTCCACAAGCTTCACATGCCACCCTCGTCAAAAGCCCTCTACTAATTTGAATTTTCATCCACCAAATCACCTCACCGACCACTGTCACCTGCGCACACCTTCCCCGAGGTCGTCAGGCCTCCTCATGCACTCGCACACCATGCTGCAACCCCTAGCATACTCGCCATTCCTTGGCGATCCTTTGGAATGAGTTTGACGTGGCCACAAGGCTGTCTTGTGCTTTTCAGGTGACCACCGATTCTTCGCTGCCGCCCTCGACTTCTCCATACAGCACACCCAGGTGAATGGGCTGACCTCTAGATCCTTCTCTAGGCACTCAATTGGATCCAACAGCCTTGTCTTCGACCTCAATCGAAGATCTCATCCTCCAGCTGCGTGGGAAGAAAGACTTTGGGATGGATAGTCCTACATCGTAGAGATTGAAATGGTTAGTGCGAGATATAAGGGATTTGTGACCCTTGCTGTTTGCCCACGAACACAGGAGTCAGGTCCCTCACTCACTTCTGCTCACACCTCACCCGCCTCCACGCCGACAGGTCTGGTCCTTTGCTTTTATCCAATTACCCAGTTACCCAGGTTTGGTCCCGCTATTCTGAGAGAAAGAAGAGAAGGAAAGAAAGAGAGAGGAGGGGTTTTGCCCTCTGTTGCGCTCTCTCTACACTTAGCAGTTTGGGGAGGCCTTTGCCTCTGTGCTGTGGTTGCCTCTTTACCTTGAGGCACGAAAGAGGAAGAGGATGCCTTTACCTCTGTTCTGTTGAAGCTGAGCTGAAACTTGAGCAAATTAAGACATCACTGGTGCCTTAGTTCTGTTGGGATATTCATTTGGTTGAAGTGGGTTATTTGATTGACAATTGCTATTGATATATTTTAGATATTTAAGCTTAACTTTAGAGGGTTAATTGGTGATTCAAATCACCATTTTAACCCTTTTTTTTTGCACTGAGATACTTGATTTCATCAATATATCATTTTGAGTGGTTTTGAATAAAGTTTTGATTATAATTGCTTATATTTCTTGTGATTGGTGAGATTAAAATTACTATTACTTGCTCCATATTTTTGACCTCAGACTCTAGCAATTCTAAGTTATAAATTTAAATGATTTGAGCTCATTTGTCCTCTACTACGACATATCTCTTAAACAACGATGAATTTGCTTAAACATTAGCTAGACCCATTCACCAACCATTTCACCCTGTACTAACCTTTGAACTAAGATGAATTCATACCCACTTAGTTTACAATGAGGATATTGCAAAACTTAGGCATGGGGGGTATTAAAGTGCAAAACAAATAGGAAATTCAATTCTCTGAGGGGTTCTCACAAAAAATATATATATACAAAAAAAATGAAGAAAGGGGAGGAAAATTTTGTGAAAAGAATGAAAAATCCTTCCTGAGGAGGAAACGAGGAGGAAATACAAAAGAATGTCAAAGGAGCAGAATAAAAAAAAATTGATAGTCTTTTTCTTTTTTACAAAGAAAGGAAAGCTATCGAATATGATGGCAATTCAAAAATTTATTTATTATCAAATCAATCTATCATACTTACAGCTTCTCCTAAAATCTTGTGAGAGACCTACACTCTTGTACAATTTGCCTCGCACACATAGGTCTCTCCCGAAAAAGGTGCATATTTCGTGCATGCCACACACTCCACAAAATAGTTGTCATACAAACATGTAGGTTACCCCTCATCAAAAAATCATCCCATAGCTCCTCCCACATAAGCATAGCTCTCCCACACACCTCTCTCCATACATAATCTGTAACCATGCAAGAAGTAAAAAAATGCCTCACACTATCCATCTGGAATCCACATAACTAGCATGGTTGAGCAGGATCCCCCATTCTCCTATGTATCAAATCCCCTGTAATAAGGCCATCCCTCCTACATAACCATAGGAAAATTTGTGCCTTAAGTGGAAAAAGTTGATAATCTTAGCAATTGACTTTGGATCCTACTTAAGTTCTAGACCAAATCAAAACAAGAATTAAGTCTTGAAGTGCTAGAGACAAGGAGATAATAGTACTGACCTTAGGCCTCTTGGGCCTATTTTAGAGCTTAAACACTTACATATTTGTTAAGATCCAGATTAATCCTCAATAGGTTGAGGAAAATGCGAGGTTGATGTATTAAGTTTAAGGCTTAGGGATTATTCGGTCGTGTTACCTACCATTTGGTTTGCAGGACTTGGTAACCTAAGCACTCAAAAATCACACACCAGTTTGGCTTAGTGCGCTTAATGAAGAAAAATGCCAAAAGTGTTCTATTCTAAAAAGGTTTTCCCGAAGATCTGGCTTAAGAGCATCTTGAAGACACAAGTTGATTGGACAAGTTCCTGGTGTGGAGAGGTGGAATGAAAGATACTCTCCTCGAAAATGTGTAATAACATATCGTCTCCTCAGTGCCTGTCTCCTAGGATATCTAAATATCCTACCGGGGGCATGTAAGCACCTTACGCCGATTCAGGTGCATTGGGTAGGACTATCTTGAAATGTCGATTGCCAGGGCCTGAATTTAGCTATAGAACACCACGGGTGGCACTTTCCCGAAGCATCGAAAGCTAGGGTTCTGGGGGTTGCCACGGGTGGTGCTATCCCGAAACATCGAAAGCTAAGGACCCTTCGAGGATTGATGGCGGGGATAAGGAATCCGATACAGACCGTATCTAGGGCCAATCCAATGTTGGATGTAGGGAAATGTAAAAGGAAAAGAGAGAAAACTCTCAAAATAAATACCCTCTCTATCTCTCTTACTAAAAATGCACTAGCAAGCTGAACATGGACTTGCTACAAATACACACGGGTAATTTAATCGCTAGGCTCAACGAACCTCTGGGTAATCTTTATGGGCCTTAGAAACCTTTGCGGCAGACCCAAGGCTGAAACTGGTTAGGTCTAGATATTGGCTGATACTTGAGTACCTCTAGGCCTATTGTTGGTATTCTGATTTGATTTCTAGAGAAAAGGCATAGACAGACATTTGAACATCAAAAACATGGTCTAGAAATCTAGTTCTTTCCATGGGATTTCGCTAGGGACTAGCAAAAGTTAGGCATGGGGGATGACGGTAATGCCATCATTCATCATAACTAACTTGAGTTAGTCGGAATCAAGAGATAAATGCTCTTAAATAATTACCTAAGGACCATAATTCCACTTTGAAGTAATTTGAGAAGAAGACAAGAAAATAAGGTTAATTCTGTTGTTTTAATAGCACATCACAAATGTAGATTAACCATAGGGTTACTCCAAGGTTAATTAAAGGTCAAATGAGCACAAGAGACCAAGAAGTGGGCTCACACTGACATAATTAGGGTTTCATGCATTTCGAGAGTGCAAACAAGATTAAAAACAATAATTATCAACCCCACTTGAAGTAAAAGAGTTTTATTCAGGATCAAATCAATCTAAACTTCCTAAAATTTACAGAAAAATATTTTAAGAGGTTTGGTACCTGATTTGCATACATCTGATTAACCTAAAATGTCTATTAATGCCTGTTCATAGTGTCACATTGGCATCATATATTGTAAATAGTGCATAACATGCATAATCATGCATTTAGATCAAAGCGTATAAATTGTACAGTAATTGTCTCCCTTTTATGATCAGGAATAGGGAGACTTTTTATCAGGGCTTTGGATCGAAGATTCAACCCTACGGATCTAATCAGGGCGACGATTGGAGTTCAACAACTCCAAGATCGCCTAATCAGATATCCGTAGCACCAGATAGAGACCGAGGAACCCTAAAGATCAAGGGCTAAGATGGTGTTAATGCGCACCTCAGACGATAAATCTGACAGCACAGATGGATTCGGATCGATGATCGCAGCCTAACAGCATGAAAATCGATCTAATCTGACACCCGTGGCACCATTTACAATACTCAGAAGATGGACGGCCAAGATGGCACCATGTGGCACCATCTCAGCTGCCCAATCGGCCTCAAGGATTTGTAGTTGCCTTTCCTCTTCATCTGATCGATGCTTCTTCACCGTTGGATGCTCATCCAACGGCTGCAGGCCCGCGGACTCGAAACCACTGCGCGACACAAAGCCTCGCATAGCGCAGCGGTCGAGCGCGCTATGCGTGATGCAAGGTGCGTGTTCGAGCCTCAAATTGAAGAGTGGGTGAGCGGGCGCACGAGAAGCAGAGCCATGCGATGAAGATCATGCGGCACTAAGCGACCGATAGCGCCTACGTGCGACGAGGATCACGGTGCTAACGCGTGATCATACGCGGGCACGCGGTGCAAGCGTAGGCGATCTTAAGCCATCCGATCTCTTGATCGAAAGGCTGTAAGCGTGCAGACGTGCGTGTGCGTTGCGTGCTGTGGAGGCGAGGAGGCACGTGGTGCATGCACACGAAGGCCACGTTCAGGCCCTTAGTGATGGATTTATTTGTCATTAAAGGTCGTATATTAATGATTTTCAAATTAAAATGTCCAAAATGCCCCCACTCCTTGCAACTATAAAAGGAGACCCCCTCCATACGAATTTCTCATCCCTTCCTTCTCTTCTCTCCCTCTCCAAAGCTCAAGAGAAGCTTGTCCCACACCTGGGATGCTCCTCAAGAGATAAAATCAATTTTTCACCCCCATTCTGGAAGCGGATCTCGCGACGATGATGATGTGCTACCTCGTTCCCATTCCTCTTGCTTTGACCTCCTTCTTCTCGCTCTGTTCCACGTCTTCCATGCATTGTCTTGTCCGGCTCATCCTCCAAGCCATTGTCAAGGAGGATAACTTCTCTTTCCCATTCCTTTTTCCTACTTCTAGAGTAGAATTTTTCTACTTTCTAGTTGCAATAGTTTTCCTGCTTTCTAGTGTAATTTCTCGCTTTCTTAGATATACAAATGATGAGAGCCTCATCATGAGCCATAACTAGCTCATTTTGACCCAATAAAGAAGATAAAAGCTCCTACATAACCTAGAAGAAGGCCTAACTGAAGGAACAAGTGCTCTAAGAAGAAAACATGAAATAAAGGTTAAAACTGCAATTTTACCATTGCAGTACAAAAACGGGATTTCTCAGAGGCAAAACATAGGTCAAATGGTCTAAATGAGATAAAAAGTGGGTTGAGTCAATCAGAAATGGGTTCATGTGCAATCTAAGAACTAAATGACACTTGGTAACCCTAAAACAGACTCGCTTAAATTAACAAGGTTCCGGTCAGAACAAAAAAGCAAGTAAACCCTCTACAAATCATGGAAAAACATACTCTAGGGTTTAGAATACTTAATTTGGCCTTTGGAACCTAGTTTGACCTAGATTAGGGTCCTAGCTCTTCAATTAACCTAATTTAGGTTTTTACGCAAAATATCCAGTCAAACGAGGTCAAACCTAAAATCCAACTTCACCATTGGATTCCTTAGGTCCAAATTAGGTTTGTACCAAAATTTGGACCTAAGGAGAGGTCATCTTGACCTACTTTGCAATTTAGTACACCCAAATCACAAATTGGTCCCTATCTTTTGAATACCGTTGCAGAGAACCCCCTAGGTTCTTCGCCTCCTTTGCAAACCGGTCCTGTCGCCATTGCTAGGGCAGAACCGAGCTCCGGCGAGGTTCGGAGAGGGATTGCTCTCTAATCCCTCAGAGATTCCCTCCCAGAAATGGAAGGAGGATTCTCTGAGGAATTCCCTTCCTTATAAAGTCAGTTACAATCACTGGTGTGAACCCAATCTCTCATGCGAACGCATGAGAGATTTGGGTATCCTAACTCCTTTCCATCTCCGGCGACCAACCTCAGGCAATTACGTGCCCTTCACGCCCTGCACACCCAGTCCAGCGCCTACATAAGAACCCACAACTCCTGCCGAAGAGGCTCAGCTTGATTTGGCCAAGTTTCCCCCTTCAATTCCTCTCCTCCTACCCGGCCAAAAACCCCCAGCAAGCTCCGGCGAGCCCCCCTCCCCTCCCTCTTCGCTCTTCCACAAAACCAGTGGCAGAGTTAGCTTCCTGACCTCCCTCCACGTCGCGCAGTACCAGCACACGTCGCCTCAGCCCCGTCGTCGCCGCCGTTCTCCCCCCACTGGGCGTCATCTTCTCCGGCGACAGCAGGTACTGCTGGCCGCCTTCCGTCCCCTTTCGTCCTTACAATTAGGTTAGAACTCCTCTCCATCCTATCCTCTCTCTTTTCCCCCTGTTATCTCATCTGATTACCCCTCGACCGACGCTGACCACCCTCATCTTCCACATCACCGACCGATCTCCGGCGAGCCGCTTTCACCATTCCAGCCCCCCACCCGGCTCGCCAACCACCTCGTGACCTTCGCCTCACCACCAGGAACCCATTCCACCCCATCACTGCCACTCCAGACCTCTACAAGCACCCCTCGACCAACCCACCATCTCCGGCCACAGGTTGACCTAGGCGCGCACGCCTAGGCCGACCGACAACCTGCAGCATCACCCACCGCTATTCTGATTGGGCCAATAGGCCGTTCTGTGGAATCTCAGGTGAATGCCCCGGCCGCCATTAACAGCCGAAGCAGCAGAAAGCTTGGAGCAGCAGTAGGCGTCAGGCTTCCCAGGCGGCAGGTGCAGCAGGCTCTCGCAAGTGTCGCAAGGTGACTGAGTTCAGCGAGGAGCACCAGCAGGGCCTTCAGCGTGGGCAATTGCACACGAGAGTCTGCAGGCGCGCGTGTGGGAAGGACGAAACCTTTAGTCCCACATCGTGGGATTACAAACCTCAGGTACACTATAAATTGTTTTTGTGATATACCCTTATCGCCTCAGTAAGCACAGGGGTGAGGTCCCTCACTGACCCCACCCGCCTCGTCCGCGACCTGACCACGCGGACTTGGCGGATCCGACCCGACCTAGACCTACGCACTCCTCGCGCATCACACCACCTTCAGGTGCGTCTGGTCCCGGGTACGATCCGACCCGATTATGCATGTGGCTCTGCGAGAGCAGCTCAGAGTGGATTGCTTGAGAGTGAGAGACACGCGGGTAGACGGAGAAGGGTTAGGTTTTTCTCCTGTGCAGGCAGGCTGATCGCAGGAGAAGGACTTGGCCGCTGCAGAAGAGAGAAGCAAGGCAAGACCACAGAAGAGAAGAGTAAGAAGCAAGGTAGAGAAGAAGAAAAGAAAGAGCAAGGCAGAAGCAAAAGACACGGGAGATCAAAAGAAGGAAGGAAAGAAAGGCTTCGCAAGGCAGAAAGAAGAAGGATAATCAAGAAGAAAAGGGAAAATACTTTTAAGACGTTTGATCTTGCGATCAGACGTCCAATTTCATATTTTTGTCCTAATAACTTTTAATTGCATACATTCACATTTGAATTGATATTTTGAGTAAATTAGAGTGTTCAATTACATTTTGACTAGTAGTAAATTCCATTTGCTCCCTGTGTTCGACCTCGGATACTCCGATTTTCGAGTAATAAAAATCTTTATTTGTTTTGAACGCTTTAGCGGCTATATTACAACGCGATATTATCTTTTAACAAACCGCACAAAAGTGCGACGAACAACAAACATTTTGCAACTTTAAGTGGATGTTTTCTCTCTCTCTCTCTTTCTTTGATTGTTTATATTGATTCCATTGCGTTGTAATTACTTCGCTCTTTAAACAAAAATAAAAAATATATATAATTACGAATTTTGATCGACGTAGCCTCCCTGAGTTCAACCCAGGATTTCTATTCCAATATAAATTTTATTTGTTGAACCCAAGTTCTTCTCTATTCAAACTACAACGACAGGTTTTCAAAACCAACTTCGATAGCGTAGTCCTACGACCTTCAACATTTTGGCGCCGTTGCCTGGGAGGCAAGATTTACCAATCTTCTTTTTACATTTCACGTACTTGACTGTCTTCTAGCTTCCTTTCTCTCGTGTCTGTTATTTTGCAGAGACCTCTATCAAGGAATCGTCAAGCGGTAGATCGGAGTAAAGTGCAGTTGAAGACGACTGTAAGTGCTCCCTATTTCTTCCCCCTCCATAGATTTCATTTGTCACATTAAATTCAAATTCCAATTAACCTAGGTGTTTGCATAAATCCTAGGATTAGTTTGGTTGTTCTAATTTCCACTCGCACTCACATTTCACCCTCACTTATAAAAAAAAAATAGAAAGATAATTTTGTGGGGTGATTCAACATACACACAACATACACCCACATTCAAGGCACTTAACCTACTTGATTTTCTTTTACTCAACTGGATTCTGATCTGTAGAACCGGTACACACAAATCAACACATAAAAGAGTAGAAATCATTCTAGGTTAACCATTTTTGTGTACCTAACCTAGTGGTGCAATTGTGGCCAATTGTTTGAGTTGTTTAGGCCGCACCACTTCAACTTAAATCAACTCATTAAGTAGCTGCCACATAGGTTCAATTCTTAGGGATTTACCAGGCACTCCACATTCTTTAAGCTTCCAAGGAAAACATCTTCACCTGTGTTTTCAAAACCTGGTGTGCCAACAAAACTTGTTTGAAAATACCTGAAGTTGAATCCTAAAAGCTAATAAGCAAGATTTAAACCCTAAAATTCACCGCATCAAAAATAATCTTGCTTGAAAGCCACTGGTTGTGCACTCACACACACATCAATCAATTATTAAGGGCACAACCCAGATAAAAGGCCCATCACATTCCAAAGCACATTCAAACCTAGCCCTAAATAAAACAGAGTAGACGTTGGCCTTAGGATTCGACTTACTCTTCGGAGCCCAGAACGAGATTATTTTCGATTAGTCTGTTTCTACTGCTCAATCTGATTCTAGCTAGGGGAGCAGAATCAAACGATGGCAGCTGGGGGGAATACTAGGAACTGGAGGCGCAAGCCAAAGGAAGAACCTTCTCCCTAATCCCTCCCTCTAACTGGTTGGATTGAATAGACATTCTTTATCTCAAGATGGGTTCTAGGAGTCTATAGGTCTTTAGGCTAGCCCAGTGAAGGATAGGTTTGATTGTTTGTATTGCAGGGAGCATTTCTTCCTCCCGTTTATCATGAATCCTTCCACATTTTATATGCATTTCCGCTCTTTCCCTCCTGTTATAAGTTATCCTCAACATGACGATCATCCCGACTCGTACTGTAACCAACCATCGGTTAGTCGGGACAACTCGGATTGGGGATACAGTTTCTGACCTTTGTGTTTAGGGTCTAACCCTGAACACTATGATCGTGATTTCTATCCTTCTCATAGCCACATCGATTATAGATCGCCACCCTTTCATGGACAACCTAATACGATCTATAATCAAGGAGGATACACTGATCCTTACCCATTCCCTGAATACACTACCTTTAGGTCATCACCACCTTTTGAATAATTCAAAATGACCTATTATCAGGAAGAGTATCACAAATCTCAATTCATTAACTCCTCTGCACTGATCCCAAACCCGCCCAACCCTAAAACAAGTCATTTGGTTCAGGGTAACCAGGTTTAAGATAAGGTTTTGGCTAACTTAAGGAATACCATACAATCTTTAGAAGTTCAGCCAATACCTTGCATTGAAGAATTAGAGCCCCTGATTGAAATTATTGATTATCTAAACAAGTATTTGTTGGATTGGCTCCAGGATGTTAAGGATAAGAACCCGAGTGAGTTTCTACTTGGGAAGTTAGCGAAATTGAGAGTGAGATTTGTGGTTGTTGTAGTTCAATCGTGGGATGATTCCTAGGATGAACCCCCTTCAGGAGAGCCAATGTCAAAACCTGCTCAGGCACCTGTTGGGGGGACACGTGTTACGAGGTTAACCAGATTGAATTAGAGCAACCAATTAAGGATGATCTGATTTCTTCACCTGAAATCCTTAAGCCGGGGTACGAGGAAACGTATGTCTCCATGGATCAGAAAGTGACGGATGATTTTGGGATTTACATTAATACGGATTTTGATTTCTTTGATTCTGATGGTGAAGATTCAATTTGCGAAGTCTTACGTGAGTTTACAGAACATGATTTCTGTGAGATGATTCGGCCTGTGGAATCGATTAAATCATTGGATAGCCTAATAACTGAAGAAACTGATCTTATTGGAGCTCACATGATGGATCCAGAATCGCATTTTCTGAAGGATTCAATCTAATGCCCTAATTGTCAGTTACACCCCATTGAGCTTACTAACGATTCTATTTTTGAGATAACTAGACCCTGGTCAATTCTGATTTAGCCACATCTTTTAGACTTGGAAATTTCAGATGGGGTGATTAATATGCAAGAGGTCCTGGAATTTGACATTCTGAAGGAGGATAGGAGCTGGAAAATTTTGATTTGGGAAGAAAGCTCTGGAGGAAGTAGAAGACCGAGTCTAAGGGTTCCAATTAAGTTGAAACCATCAAACTAGGACCCTTACGACATTTTTTCTGAGGATGTCCAACCCAAGCACACATTCATTAACTATCCTTTTGATATCGAATTCACTGTAACTTGACTTTTTGGTCTTTGGTTGCATCCTCATAAATCGCAGGACCAACCCCGCTTACATACTGATTTTAGGTTTTGGATAATTTTTATCCAGAACCTTAGATATTTTTGATCATGGGGTATGGGTCTGCACCACAATTTGGTCCACATTTGTGGACATCTACTGGCAGGCCAAAGGTTTCATCATTTTATTTTGATTCTGAACTACGCCTGTGAATTCTTTATTTCTCTTCTTTGTATAGTGTACCTAGCTGGAGGCACTAAATTCAGCACTTATACAGTTTCTGTTTATCTCCGAGTGGACCCATCATTCATAGAATTCAGGTTCTTTCTACTCTATTCCACTCTATTTTATGTCTTTTTAATACAATGAGGACATTGCATTAGATAGGCATGGGGGGGTGGATATTCATCTCTGAATTATTTCATCAACTCTGTAGATTCATTTTATTTTCTTTTATTTATATACATTAAAAAAATGAAAAAAATGATTAGGAAGGAATACTTAGACATTAGGACTTTTCAATCTTAGGAAATATTACATTAGGATCTGAACACAAAGGCCCTTCTGGTCTTTAGGCTTTAATCAGCCCGGGTATCCACTAAAATGTAGATTTTTTTTTCGAGTTCTCGACATCTTGAATTCTATTATAATTTGATTAAATAAGTTTAGGTGATAAATACACAACTTATCAACCTGTCCTATGATTTGAGGGAACTTTAAGTCTAAAGCATCTACACACTGTCTTTTCACTGACTTGTTGATCGACGATTTTAACGAAAATTGGGTAGCTAATAAACCTTCTAGAGTGATATGGTTGGCAAGTTATTGTGGGCAATAGCCCATAGGTAGGTTGTACAAAGTCCAGTCACTGGACCATTCTTTTCTTACTGCCTTTAGGTAAATCTTAGACTAGGGAAGCCACCTACTTAAAAGGAAAAAAAAAGGTCAAAAAGAAAAGAAATAGAAAAAGAAAAAGGAGAAAAGAAATAAAAAAAAGAAAACAAAAGAAATAAGCCACACTTTTCTGCACGAGTATGGCTGGCAAATTGTCGGTGGTAACAGCTCATCGATCGGTTGTCCAGAACCCAGCTCAAGAAATGCACTAAGAATTCCCAAAACACTTAGGAAGAAGCGGTGAAGTAGAATAAGCTGGGGAGATATACACCGGATTCACCCTTGTGTTGACCCCATAAAAATAAAAGTAGGGAGAAAGCTACCGGTCGTAAAGATACACCTTTAGGAAGAACTCTCTTTTAAGGTCATCTAGAGGTGTAGAAACCCGAAGTTCGTTCTAATTGTCGATCAACGAGTCTATGACATTCACAATAAGATACCTAGAACTTAGGATTCTCATCAAATCTTGGGTGGGTTGAATGGCTGTAGAAAGCCACCCTTCAACCCTAAACTCAAAAATCCAAAAAAAATTAGAAAAGAAGAAAAAGAGAAAAAGAAATTTTTTTCTTTGAATAAGGTGAGGGCTTGAGGCGGTCAGCATTTTGGTAGATACCCAGGAGCTGTTGTGTCTATAAAAGTTCAAATCCTAAGTAAAAAAATTTCTTAATGTTGAAAATAACTTATGCCCAAGTAATTCAACTTAATTCTTTTATAAATAGCATGTAGTTTTTGCTAGGGACTAGCAAAAGATAGGCATGGGGGTGTGATGTGCATACATCTAATTAACCTAAAATGTCTATGAATGCATGTTCTTAGTGTCACATTAGCATCATACATTATAAATAGTGCATAAAATACATAATCATGCATTTAGATCAAAGTGTATAAATTATACAGTAATTATCTCCTTTTTATGGTCAGGGATAGGGTGACCTCTTTTTGGGGCCTCGAATCGAAGATCCAACCATACGAATCTGATCAGGGTGATGATTGGAGTTCAACAACTCCAAGATCGTCCTAATCGGATATCTGTAGCACCAGATAGAGATCGAGGAACCCTAAAGATCAAGGGCCAAGATGGTGTTAATCCGCACCTCAGAAGACAAATCCGACACCCGTGGTACCATCTACAATACTATGAAGATGGACAGCCAAGATGGTACCACGTGGCACCATCTCAGCCGCCCAACCGGCCTAAAGGATCCACAGCTGCCTTTCCTCTTCATCTGATCGACACTTCTCCGCTGTTGGATGCTTACCCAACAGCTGCTGGCCTGAGCACTCGAAATCACCGCATGACATAAAGCGTCGCATAGCGCAGCAGTCGAGCACACTATGCGAGATGCAAGGCTCGTGTTCGAGCCTCAAATTGAAGAGCAGGTGAGCGGGCACGCGAGGAGCGGAGCCGTACGATGAAGATCGTGCGGTGTCGAGCGGCTGATAGCACCCACGCGCGATCAGACGTGCGTTGCTGATGTGTGATCGCACACAGGTGCACGGCACAAGCGTAGGCGATCTTAAGCTGTCCAATCTCTTGATCGGACGATTGTAAGCTCGCGGACGTGCGCGTGCGTTGCGCGATGTGGAGGTGAGGAGGCATGCGACGCGCACACACGAAGGCCACGTTCAAGCCTTTAATGACAGATTTATCCATCACTAAAGGTCCCATACAAATGATTTTCAAATTAAAATGTCTGAAATGCCCCCACTCCTTGAAACTATAAAAGGTGACCCCCTCCATGCGAATTTCTCATCCCTTCTCTTCTCTCCCTCTCCAAAGCTCAAGAGAAGCTTGTCCCACACCCGGGATGCTCCTCAAGAGATAAAATCAAATTTTCGCCCCCATTCTGGAAGCGGATCTCGCGACGACGACGGCGTACTGCCTTGTTCCTGTTCCTCCTACTTCGACCTCCTTCTCGCTTCATTCCTCATCTTCCAGGCGTTGTCTCGACCGGCTCGTCCCCCAAGTGATCGTCGAGGTGGATAACTTCCCTCTCCCATTCCTTTTTCCTACTTTCTAGAGTAGAATTTTCCTGCTTTCTAGTTGTAATAGTTTTCCTGCTTTCTAGTGTAATTTCTCACTTTCTTAGATGTACAAACATTTTGCAACTTCAAGTGGATATTTTCTCTCTCTCTCCTTTCTCTGATTGTTTCTATTGATTCCATTGCATTGTAGTTACTCCACTCTTTAAACAAAAACAAAAAAAAAATAATTACGAATTTTGATTGACGTAGCCTCCTTGAGTTCGACCCGGGATTTCTGTTCCAGTATAAATTTTATTTGTTGAACCCGAGTTCTTCGCTATTCAAACTACAGCGACAGGTTTTCAAAACCAACTCCGATAGCGTAGTCCTACGATGTTCAACAGTACATTTGGTTTGACCATCTGAACTCATTTTTACCTAGAACAGAGTTGCAAACAGGAATATATAGGGAAAAAGGGAGATTGAGAAAAAGGAAAGAAAATTAACTTGCCTTTGGCATGGTTGATCTGAGCCGATTATCTTGAGCTTCACTTCATGCTAGGTCCAATCTCTGCCTCGAAACAATCAAATCAAAGACAAGGTTAGAAATCAAATAAACAAAAATGAGATGAAAAATATACAAAAATGAATAGTGGTAAATGCACCCTCTCTACAACAAAAATGGTCAAAGGCGATGAATATTTTACAGAGATGACGACGAATAAATTGTCATTATATAACCTGCCAGCGAATAATTTGTTCGTTGCTACATTCATTGCTATATGAGCCATTGTTAAATTTACATCGAATAATATATTTGTTGGCAAATTCAAATAACAAATAAATCGTCACTAAAATCATCACATACTTTAAATTTAACAATGGTGTTTTCATTGTCTTTACTTTCTTTTAACAACAATCTTTTTCATCGCCTTGTGAATAACATGCCAATGATTAATTCGTCGCAATGTAAAAAGGATACAAAAATTATTAACCATCCTTTAAAGCACTCATAATGTATCATACTTATAGTTTATGTTGATTAGCTATAAAGTAAAAATTTATTTTACAATATCCACTAAAATATTCCTCACAAATTAGAATTTTCAAATGAAAACTTTACAAAAATACACCTAAAAAATTGTGAACATACTTCATTTCAACATGTATTTGAAGGGACTAAAATGTTTATTAGTTTTCAAAAAATCATTGAGATATATAGTTTCCAAAATAAACTCCAAGAGTTCCTTTCAACCAATATAGTTAGAATTTTACAAAAACTAATTGTTCTTGCACTATTTACCTATTATACATAGAAACAAGTCAAACAAAAAGCTACCTTTATAAACCTTTTGAAAATCTATGTACTAAACATAAAATTGGTTAAAATTTTAGAACATAAGATGCCCAAAAAGTGATGCCTAAAACATGAAGGTAACTATAGTCCATAACCAAGAAAAGACAAGCTAGATCACAATTGCACTCAACACTTAGATGTCATACCGCAACCTATCTGTGAATGAACCTTGCAACCTATCCACGCTTCATCCCATAGTATCTTGCCACTGGGTCTGACGATTGCATGTGTGGAAGCTTTAACAGAAAAAGAAGCAAAGAAATGCCATCAACAAGTATGTTTGTAAATAGATGAAAACACCAAAGGATTAAATATTCCTATCTATTCTCTTTCTTTCTTTCCCCACATCAAGTTTATATTTCATATTTTCATCTTTGTCTTGGTCAGCCAAATGAATTGAACTTCTTGACCTTATCACCCTTTGCTTCCAAATTTTTTCTTTAGCATTCAAATTTCTGTTGATTTCATCTCATCCTTAGAACCCTTCCTTTTACTTTGCAGAAGAAAGCCTTCTGCAAAAGGTGTAAATGGTTGAGGCTCCTTGTGGATGACTCTTCCATCAAATCATCCATAATTATGATGAAGAGTAAGGGTTTAAAAGCTAAGATTGTCTCTATGTAAATTGATATTAATATCAAAATAATCTTACAATCAAATACATTTTGGTTATACAAATCCTTTGTAAGGTCAACCATAAAACATAAAAGAATGGAGCATGGAATATAAAGCAATGAATACAAGCACTTACTAATTGCGATGGAAGCACAACGATCATAGGAATGAATTGGTAATTACAATGGAAGCAGCATGCCAATACTCGTTGAATGATTAGCGAAACAAGGATCCCAAGTTACTTCCTAAAAAATGTAATGGTAGTTACTCACTTGAAATAGATTGAGCTATGGTTTTTATAGGAAGATGTAATGGTAGTTACTTACAAGTCAAACCATTATCAGGGATGAAAACTAATTTTTCAAATGACAAAATATATTTGCAATGCGTACAACATCCTATAAGAACTAGTACTTCATGTGTAAGCATATACAACATGAAAATCACTTGGGTTTGGGTTTGAGGAAAATTTTTCTATAAAAAATGTGAAATTCTGGGAAAATTTTGATAGAGTTTCACTTGTCTTTCTTACTTTCCCCAAATTTCTATACCTACAAGAGAGATCTCAACACAAATATAAAGCAAAAATAAGGTGGGTACACCCCACTCATTCCACTTAAGCAAAAACAAGGTGGCACCACAGATCTGTATGTGGATTGACAAGAATGTGTAGATTATGAAAATTGTGTCTGCACCAAAGATGCATATAAAGATTTTGCATAAAAAGGCTTGTTTCTAACACCTCCACTTGACTAGATTCCCACCAAGAATTATGTAGGGCCATCTCTATGGAGGTAGATTTCTTAAAGTTGTCTCATGATGAGTGGAGTTGATTTAAATTAGGACACGACAAACAGTACTGCAATAAGATTTTTTCCTTTTCCTTTTTTTTCCTTTCTTTTTCGGAAGGGGAGCCAGGGGGTCATCGCTTTGGACAATGATGCAATAAGAAAATAATCACCAAAGTGAAACTTCTGCTTTGGAACAGAACAAGCAAACCTCAAAGTAATAATCAACTATACTGGCTTCTTTGTAAGATGCTATTATAATCATCATAGTCAAAGCACCTATGTTACATAGAGTAGTTTAATGATGAAAATAGCTTTCTAACCCAAAACTAGTGCATAATAAGAAAATGGTGACAATTCTAGCATCAAGATCATGTTCAATACAATACTAAATCATGTACCTTTCAAGCTCCATTCCAATTTATTGTTTCTTTCTTTGAAATCAATTGGCTATCCTACAAACCTAGGCTCTAGTTCAAAGCTAACTCTAGTTGAGTAATTATGTTTGAAGTGGAAACTATACTGTAATAGAATTTGCATTGATACTTGAAGGGAAATTGACACATATTTTCAATGTGATTTTAGCCTTGTAAGATCCTGCTTCTTCTATTAATGTACTTATACATAATGGAGGCTTGAACTCTTGGATCATTCTGTAGTTCATCACAAAATTCTCCATCAGAGTGAAAGTATGATCAATCCTTTGTAAGATGGTGACACATTAGATCTTGTTGTTGCCATGAATAACAATGCAACAACCTTCACAGGACTACAATTAATGCCATCAACATTCTACAGTCAAACAGAAGATGGTAAGACATTGTATTTGGTGGAGAAATAACAATTTGTAATACCATCTTCCTGTAGTGTGTTAAGAAATCTCTACACTCAAAACTTTTAACAACCAAAATAGCATATTTGGTTGGTTAAATACTTTAGCATACTTTACACAAAAAGGAGGAAATTTTAAACCTTGTCTCGTGGAAACGTTAACTGACATACCTAGTAGATTATAGCCATAATTCTTTCCAAAACAAAGGAAAGAATATATTGTAGCCATAATTGAAAGTAACCTACTTGATCAACGAGATCATCCAAAGTAACTTGTTTCATAAAAAGATCTAGGTAGAAATGGTAGAAACTACATATATACCCTAAATAATGATGTTGAGTAAGCAGCCAAAACTATAAATTAGGCATCTTGCAAGGTTGGTTCATATATCATATCATACATTGCTACAGGGATAACCATTATACAACCATTATACAAAAGTCAACTCTACCTCAATTATCCAATGATCTCACTCAATGTATGTCAATCAGTAAAGCAAAAAACTAGAATCTTCGAATAAAGAGGTAGAGGACAATAACTGTCACCCAAGGTGTGCATTTTTCATGATTCCATGCTTTTATCCCAAGTACAAGCAAGAAAATAGGTTGCTTCAAATAAATACATACAAAGATAGGAGGTGCCTCCTCTCCATTGCCCCCTTTCTAGAACTTGACAACACAAAAGAATATCTTAGTACTTCTGTTTTGCACATCACCATGGTCTAATAGGCATTACCAAGGGAATGTTATAATCTAACAATATGATGACAATTTAGTTATTGAGATGTCAAGCACATCACCTGTAAATACTTGCTTTTCAACATGAAAAAAGGCATAAGGTCATAAGGGAATAGTACACTAAAAACAAGAAATATAGATTTAGGTGGTAGTAGCCTTACAATGTCCTCAGTGATTTTGAATCCTGGTATAAAATGAGAGTATTGCAGCACAAATCACTTTCTATGAGCAAGCCATTTCTTGTTAACAAGGTAGTGAGCATATGCAATATATATTACCAAAAAGCACTTCACCATAAATAATGAACAACTACATTCCAATCAATTATTTTTCCTTAAGAAAAATCATAGGTAAAGACATAATATGCCTCTTATTAGAGCATCATTATCAAATGGTCATAAAAGAATAATGCAAATAATCTTAAGTACACTGTTCAGTAATTACTATCATCAATAAAATATTTTTCAGTCTTCCATCAAAAACATATATATAAATTTCCACCATAGTTGATTCAAGAACGTATACGTCCATTTTGATTCCCTCAGTAGCAAGGAAGAATAAAGAGGAAAGACCTTCTCTATCTACTTCAACTCTAATTTAAATTAAATACCTCATAATATTGAAACATATATATAAAAGGGAATAAACCCCATGGGAACATGTCATTGAATACTTGGAAGGCACAGAAACCAAGCACACTCTCTATCAAAAGAACATACCTAGCCATTTCATAGAAATAGGATCTAAATCAAAAAAATGCAACTGTCAAAATGCTAGGATGGATGGAAGGGGAAGGGGACTAGATCCAATGAGGGATTCACTCAGGACCCACTCGATCCCTAACATTGAGCTCAAAAAATGTAAAAGAATTGGTAAAAATAGGGAAAAATTAAGAGAAATGGGATCTAAGGGATTAGAGCATGGGGATTTGGATTTTTGTTTGGTAGGGGAGGGGGGTACCTTCTCTTCTAGTTAGAGCTTTTGGTGGTCCAAGGGAGGGTGGTAGGTCCTCGATAGGATTGAGGCCATCGCTGCAAGGATCTGCAAGGTTCATCGATGGCGGTCAAGGTAGAGGGGACGTTGGGGCGATTGGTGCTGGCAGTCGAGGGAAGGTCAAGGGATCGACAGTGGCTGGCCGATTGGAGAGGGGAGGAGGGGAGGTTGTGGTTGGGTTCATAGTTGAAACCACCAAACTCTTTACATTCCTCATTACCATCTCTGCGAGTGAGGGGTGGAGTTAGGGGAGTCAGGGGGCGAGGGGGTGGAGTGTAGGAGGGAGAAAATCTGTTGAGGGTTCCGAAAAAAGTAAATTTTTTTTTATTATTTATTTATATTGAAATTTGATGGAGATGATTTTGTTCGTTGTTAATAAATATATAACGACGAATCAAAACAATCGTTGTTATTCTCAAAAGAAATTGCAATGAATGACTAAAGTTGTTATTTTCAAAGGAAATCGTAACGAATAACTAAAATTGTTATTATATTTAAACATAATGATGAATGCTACTAATCATTATTATTTATATGTCACCTTTTGTATATTTTGTTGTGGTGGTTGCTCTCCAACAACGACACAAAAATGTTTATGCACTTTGTCAAGGTTTAAAAACATGTTGCAGAATAGTCGGCAAAAAGTGAAATCAACATTTAAATTTGTAAATCTCAAAATAAAAGTATTCCAAGGTCATCTCTGGGAGCAAACAAGTGCACAAATACTACTATTCAAGTTTCTACAAAATACTAAGATTGCAAGTTTGATATAAATGAAATATCTTATAAAGATAAACTATCAAACTTGGACTGAATAAGTGCCAAAACAAAACTAATAATTTTAGAAACTTTGTTTGTACACAAAAGACCCAAGCACTTTGCAAATTCAGAAGCCCACGACTTTTTTTCTGTTTGTATTCCAAAATCGACCTCTTTGCTACTGGGCCCAAATCGGGCCTAGTAGGCCTACTCTTGGTGGATCAAGGTTACTCCGATCCATGTATGGGCATGGGCCTATGCATATGCATGTGTAGAGTGGGGAACCAAGCCCATGAATCTGAGAGGATGAAGTGGGGGCGGCAATTGCTAAAATAGTGCCTCAGTGCTTGGCAGGCACACGAGGTGTGACTATAGTCCCTTTCCTTCTTCTTAACTACCTTCGCAGAGGTAGTAAGTGACACTTGTTGATGCTCGACCATCAGATCTTTAGATCAACGATTACATGAGCTCCTTGAGATGGTTCGTGGGTGTTGGCAAGGGGAACCCTCGATCAGGTCGTCGGATGAAATGCTGATGCTGGAGAAGATGGTTGGAATCAATGAGAACGTCCATGGATGATTATGAGCCTTTCAATTTGAATTAAACACGTCAGGAGCTCCGACGTGCCCTAAGACTATTCGGTGTGAGGGTGATCGAATCTCGTTGGAGCAAAAGCTCCTTCGAACTCTAATGGTAGAGGTAGTGCCTTGTGATGGAGTGAGGGGTGGACTCAATTAGATTGGGTAAAAGGTCAACGAAGGTGTGTGGAAGCTTTCACCTAGTTTAATTGGTCGTGAGAGTGGTGGAGGTGGAATGACGATGAAGGTGGTAATGGGCATTATTGGCAGAAGTCAAGTAAGCAACTAGAAGCTAAGGATGGGAGAGAGAAGCTCCAGAAACCTAATTGGAGGGATGAGGAAGAAATTCCCTAAGCTAATTGGAAGAGAGGAGACATGGAGTTACCTGATGGAGAGGGGACAAGAAGGAGGAAGGAGGTGAAATTGAAGCGGAGGAAGAAGAGATGGGTCACAAAGATTCGCATGAAGCTTCATGGGAAGATAGGGAAGAAGAACCCTCTACCTATTGTACGTGGTAGAGGGCGACATGGTGATTTGAAGCAGCTTCAAGGTGCAACAATGGCTGTGGCGCAAGGAAGAAGGTGGGTGTTCCCGACCAAATTGAGCACGAAATGCTTCTCTTAATGTGCTCATGCTTATATAGTGGCGATTAGTGCATCAGTCAAACTCAATTCGTGCTGATTTGATTGCTAATTTGTTGGGTTTTTAAATCAAGGTTCACGCCTAAACTGGAGGTGATTCATGCCATAATAGGGCTTGAGATCAAGCTTACCAGATTCATCTCTATTCGGCAGTCAATCCCACCAATTTTGGTGGGATTTGATCGAGGAAATCCCAGTCAATTAGCTGCTGCAAGTTCACACAATGGTGAAGAATAGCTACTACTCAATTTTCCTAGGGAAGACGGGTGATGTCAGCTAGGGACCTTAATGCATAAATATTTTGACTAAAATGAAAGGAATTCAAAAGGTAAAGATTGTTCTGCAAAATCAAGGAAGTTAAGGTCTAAAAAGTCTCAACCTTTTAGGGTGATCAACTTTAGGCCCAAGGAATCTAGTAGTGACTTCAATTTTGGATTTTGATGAAGTTTAATTGGTCAATTTACAATTTAACCCAAAATGTATTGAATATTAACCTTGGTTCTTATTTTAGGTCAAACTGGGTTCTTTCTATAAAATCGATTATTCCAAACCCTATGGAATATTTTCAATGATTTTTAGAGGGTTTAGATTACATTTATTTTCATTAAAATCCTGTTAATTTAAGTGAGGTTGTAATTAGGATTTTTATTCATGAATTAACCTTTAATTCATAGAGAAACACTAAACCAATCAATACAAGACGACTTACTGGGAATTTGAGTTCAGTTGAACTTTAATTAGGTATAGGTTCACCCTTTAGTTAATCTGCATTTATAAATGCTCGTTAAAACAACATAATTAACTCAATTTTCATTTGTTTCTCTTAATCAGGCCAAAATTGAATTATACCCTTTTAATGATTAGTTAAATAAATTTAACCTTGGAAATTAGCTAAATTAAGCAAGATATGAATGATGATAGTGTTACCATCAAGGTTACTCTTTTTTCCTACAGGTCTCCTTTACCTCTCACTATTGTTCTTATTCTACATAAGTATTACATGCTATAACTATATCTTAGTTGTTATCTGATAGAGGCATGTTTTGCAAATTAAAAATCGGGGTTTGGAGGACCCATCATCATAGCTTGCAAAATGCATCTATCAGATAAAATTTATAATCAAAACTTGAAAAGTGAGTCTCAGGTCGAACATGGGGAGGTGAGCATTTGATTTTATAAAAATTCGCACTTCATTTTTATTTATTTTTGTCATTTTTTATTTTTTTATAATTTTTTTAGTATTTTTTTACCAAGCAAGAGATTAGGTTGATGACTTCTAGCTAATCTACTTGTAACAATATAAGAGAGAGAGAGAAAGAGAGAGAAACAATCATCTATTTATAAACGAATGTTTGTTACACTACGAAAGCAAACAATCTACACTACGAAACCATAAAAAGATAGAATGAGGTGAGAGAAATCACCTTCGACAGTCGCTCGGAGGACGACTCACTCTGACGCCACCTGGAGGAAGGTGGTGATGAGTTGGACGAACGAGGATGGAGCTAGAGGATGGGTTAGGTCGGCGTCACGGCGAGGATATTCTTCCTGAAGGGTGGTGAAAGGACGGCCACGGGATGCTCCACGAATGGGGATGAGGGGAGGAAAAAACTATTTGGTTTTCAACTCTAGAGGAGCATCTCGGGCTTGGGACAAGCTCTCTCTAGAGCCTTGGAGGTGGTGAGAGGAAGAATGGAAGAGATGGTTTGGAATGGTGGTGGGTAGGTCCTTTTATAGTGGAGGAGGAAGAAAAAATTCGTATATGGGTCATTACTAACGTCCGTAAATGTCGCTACAGATTTGCCCTTTCTGTCATTGAAGATCCGCTCCTTCAATTCCTTTGCTGGCACTCATGGGCCATTAGTGGCAGCTGCAAGAATCACTAAAGACCTACGTCACTGAAGATCTGCCCTCCCCCACAGGCACGCTCTCCACTAGTGTTGCGTGCATCACGCGCTCGTGCTCCTCGCGCCGTGTTGCACACGCGCACTGGCATGTTCTACCCTGCTACTGCTCGTGGCTGCAGCTATGCACGCATCTTGTGCACGTGCATGCGCTGCAGTGGGTGCATGTCAATTGATGAATTAAGGGGGGTTCGTAGGCTTCGAACCCATGACCTCCCCTCTGTGATAAGCGCTTTTGCCACCACACCATGCTCTTCACTTTGTCAAGAAAAGTGAATCTCTTACACCGGTTGGGAAGGTGGAGTGGATGGCTTCTCAGCCATTGGATCAAGATCTGACGATTGAGAATTGATGATGCAGATGAAGAGGAGCTAGTGTTGGGAATGCTGGCCGATGTTGGGTGGCCTGGATGGTGCCACGTGGCACCATCTAGGTCGTCCATTCTTCTTTCTATTGTAGAGGGTGCCATGGTACTTGGATTGAGTTGATTTTCGCATTATCAGACTGCGATCATTGCTCCGGATCCATCCGTACGGTCGGATTTTTCATCCGAAGCCCATAGGGATGTCACATTGCCCTCCTGGCCATTGATCTTCCTCGAACTTCATATGATGCTATGGGACTTCGATCGTCATCTTGATCAGATCCGCATGATCCAATCGTCAATCCGAGGTCCTATAGTAAATCCTCTTCTCTCCTGGCCATAAAAAGGACCTAATTAACCTAAAATATATACAACTACTCTAAATGCAGAATGATGCATGCTATGCAATATTTATAACATGAAATGTAAATCTAAGCCTAGGAACATGCATGATTTGGCATTTTAACCTAAATAGATGTGTCTATATCATACCCCCATGCCTATCTTTTGCCAGTCCCTAGCAAAATTAAACTACATGCTATGTATAAAATCAAAATTAGGATTAGATCGCTTAGGCCTAAGTTATTTATTAACAATAGAAAATTTCAACTAAGGTCCTAAATAATGAAAACTCAATAGTACCAGGGTGTCTGCCAGAATGCAGATCACCCAAGTCCTTTCCTTATTTGAAAAGGGAAGATACATTTTTTTTGTTTTTCTTCTTTTCTTATTTTTTTGGACTTTTGGAGTTTGAGAATGTTGGGATAACTTTTTATGGCTACCCGACCTGCCCAAGACTTGAAAAGGACTCTAAGTGCTAAGCTTCTAGTGAAAAGAGTGAAAGACTCACTAGGCGGCCATTAAAATGGACTTCGAGTTTCTACAACCCTAGGTGGCCTTGCTTAGAGGTTTATCTTTTCGAGCGGTAGCTTTCTCCCTACTTTTATTTATGGGGTCAACACAAGGGCGAATCCAGTGTATATCTCCCCAGTTTATTCTACTTCCCTGCTTCTTCCCTAAACATTTTGGGAATTATTGTGCATTTTTTGAGCTGGGCTATGGACAACCAGCCAATGAGCTATTACCCACGACAACATGCCAGCCATACTTGTGTGGTGAAGTGTGGTTTTGTTTATTTATTTATTTATTTTCTTCCTTTTCTATTTTTTTCTATTTTTTTCAAGTTGGTGGCTTCCCTGATCTAAGATTTACCTAAAGGCAGTACAACGAAAATGATTATGTGGCTAGGCTCTAGACAACCTACCAATGAGTTGTTACCACCGACAACTTGCCAGCCATACCACCCTAGATAGTTCATTAGCTACCCAATTTCCGAAGAAACCACCGAAAAGTGAGTGCAAAAAATGTGTAGATGCTTACGCTTAAAGTCCCCTCAAATCAGAGGGTGGGTTGATAAGTTGTATACTTATCACCCCAAGTTATTGACTAATTTAAAGTAGAGTTACTTGACGAGGACTCGAGATTAAGTCTACATTCTAGTAGGCACCTAGGCTAGTTAAGCTCAAAGTCCTAAAGAGTCTAAGTGTTTAGGTCCTCTCGAATCATTTCCTAAAGTTAATAACTTCCAAATGCCTAAGTTCTCTTTTCCTAATTTCTTTCTTTTTTATCTTTTTCAAATTTTCAAATTTCTTTTATAAGAAACTAAAAGAAATTCTACAAAGTTAACAAAATGATTTCAGGAATTGATTATCCACCCCCACATGCCTAAATGATGCAATGTTCTCATTGTAAAAACAAAGACATGAAAAGGGTAGAGTAAACAGAATATTACCTGAACATCGTGAGAAATCTGGTCAGCTCCACAGAGAACATGAAATATAAACACGTTCCAAATTTAATGCCTTCAGCTAGGAATAATATACATACAATGAAGAAATTAAGAATTCACAAGTGTTGGCTAGAATTAAAATCAAAAGGTTGATCCTGAAACCCGTCAGCAGAAGATGTCCACAGACATGGACCAGATTATGATGTAGACCCATGTCCCAAGGTCGAGTGGTTCTAAGGTTCTAGATGAAAATCACCCAGAACCTAAGATTATTGTGTTTGCGGGGCTGGGCCTATGGTTTTGTGGTGTGCAATCCAAGACCAAAGTGTCGGACAACGGGTTGATCTGATTCATTAAAATTGGGTGTCCACTTATAGTTCAGCTCTGGAAGATAGTAAATTATTCCAAGTTTTGGGTCGCACATGAAAGATATCATAAGGGTCATGAAAGAAGGTAGGTGCTTTCAGGTCAACAGGAACCCTCAGATCCAAAATCAAAGTTCCCTCAGAATTAGCTTCCCAGAGTTTTAATTCCAACTTCCTATCCTCCGAAATCAATATTTTCGTGACCTTCAAATCGTTGTACACCCCATCTAAAGTACCCAAGTCTAATAATTGTAGTTGAATCAGGATTTACTTGGGCATATTAATTTCTAAATCAAAATTAATCCCTTCGGGTTGTGGTTGAGGGATAGGGCTACTGATTGAATCTTCTAGTAAATGAGGATTCGAATCCTCCAATTTAGCCCCAACCGAATCAAATCTTCAAAGAATGGGCTATCAAATGGTTCGTCATGCTCCTCAAGCTCGTTTGTCTCATTAAAATCATCTTCCTTAAGCTCAAGTGAGACTTCACTAAGAGATTCCTTACCCTCAGAATCAAAGAATCCATGATCCTCATTTGTATATGTCTCAATATCATATGTTATTTCATGGTCCATGGAGACATTTTTCGTCATTCCCTGGCTCTGGGATCTCATGTGAGAAACTCGATTCATCCTCAAAGGGTTGCTCTAGACCAACCTGGTCATCTCCAATCTCAGAATATGTATACCCCCGACAGGTGCCTGAGTGGGTTTAGACATTGGCTCTCCTGAAGGAGGTTCATCTCGAGAATCATCCCAAGATTTTACTAGGGCAACCACAAATTTCATCCTCAACCTCGACAATTTCCCAAGAAGAAACTCACCAAGGTTCCTATCCCTAGCACTTTGGAGCAAATCCAATAGAGAACTATTAAGTTCATCAATCATTTTGATCATAGGCTCCAATGCTTCAGTGCATGGTGTTGGTTGAGCTTCTAAAGATTATATAGTGTTCCTTAAATTATCCAAAACCTTATCCTGGATCTGGTTCACCTGAACCGATTGGTTCGGTTTAGGTTTGGGTGGGTTCGGGTTAAATCTAAGGGAGTCAAGATATTGAGGTTTTCGAGTCCCTTCCTAATAGTAGGTCATTTCAGGTTGTTTAAAGAATGGTGATGACCTACTTTCAATGGAATACTAGGGAGGGTAGGTGTTATAATCAACATATCCTTTCTTATTGTAGATTGGGTTGGTTTTGTCATCAAAGGATGGAGATCCATAATCATTGTAGGCTTGGGAAGGACAACAATCATAGTCCTGTTGTCCAAGGTTAGGCCCTGGACACTGAGGTCCAAATTCGTATCCCCAATCAATGTTATCTCGGCTAGTGGATGGGTAATTACAAGTCAAGTCAGGATAGTAATCATCTTGGGGATAAGTGGTGGTAGGAGGATAGGATGTGAAATGAGTGTAGGATATGGAAGGATACATGGTAGAATATGAGGGAAATCAGAAGAGAGAAAAGAGCCCTGCAATACAAGCAATCAGCCATGTCTTTAGGTGGGTTAGCCTAAAGACCTACAGACTCCCAAGACCCATCTTGAGATTATAACCGTTTTGGTCTACTTCTATCCAGTCAATTTAACAAGTTAGGAGGGGCTAGGGAGAAGGTTCTTCCTTTAGCTTACGCCTTCAGTTTTGAGTGTATGCCCCAGCCGTGGTCGTTTGACGCTACCTCCCTAACTAGACATCAGATGGACCAACAAAAGCAAATTAATCGAAAAAAATCTTAGTCTGAGCCCCGAAGAGTGAATCAATCGTTAAGGCCAATGTCTACTCAGTTTTAATTAGGCTTGGGATGATTATGCTCTTGCAATGTGATGGGCCCTTTAGATGGGTTGTGCCCTTAATGATTGATTCAAATGTGTGTGCGTGCACAACCAGGGTTTACAAACAAGGTTATTTGATGATGTGTCTTTTAGGGTTCAACCATGTTTAGTAGCTTTTACGGTTTAATCTTTAGGCATATTCAACCAAGGTTCAGTAGAACACTCCAAGTTTTGAAAGCACTGGTGATAATATATTCCTTTAGAAATCAGGAAAAATGTGGAGTGCCTAGTTCAGCCCTAAAAATGAACCCTAAGAGGCAAGCTACTTGATGGATCAGTTTTTAATTGAGTGGTGAGGCCCAAACAGCTCAATCAATTGGCCTATTACACCATTTAGTTAAGGTACACAAGAATGTTTAACCTATTCAGATTTCTACTCAGTTATGTGTATTTAGTTGAAGTGTACCGGGTCCAAAGGTCAGATCCCAGTTAGGTGGTAGAATCAAAGTGATTGTGTGCCTTAGGATAAGAAATTGTGGATATTAAGTGTGTAGCTTTCAGTTAAATCCCATAAGAGAAGAATATTTTTTTTATTTTTTTATATATGCTGGCGGGTGAGGTGAGTGGAGTGACAATCAAACAACCAAAATCTACCCTAGGGTTTATGCAAGCACCTAAGTTGATTCGGGTTTGAGTTATTAGGTTATGGAATGAAAACTAGGGTGGGGGTGGTGGGGTTACACTTTTAAAACCTTCATCCACACTTTTCTCCGATCTAACCACTCTGGCCCGCCTCAGATGAGTACCTGCAATCATAGTAAGATCAGAGAAAAAGTGAGATAAAAGTTAGGCAAGATGGAAAAACACGGAAAAAAAACCAAAGAGTGTTGCCTCTCCAGCAACGGCACCAAAATGATCGAGGCGTGTTTCATGAATTAAAAATCGGGGTTTGAAGGACCCATCGTTGTAGCTCGTAAAACATGTCTATCAGATAAAATTTATAACTGAAACTCGAAAAGTGAGTCCCAGGTCGAACATGGGGAGGCGAATGTTTGGTTTTATAAAAATCCACTCTTCTCTTTTATTTGTTTTTGTCATTTTTTGTCTTTTCTAATTTTTTTAGTATTTTTTTAGCAAGTAAGAGATCAGGTCGATGACATCTAGCTAATCTACTTGCAACGATATAAGAGAGAGAGAGAAAGAGAGAAACAATCATCTATTTATAAACGAATTTTTGTTACACTATGAAAGTGGAAAATCTACACTATGAAAGCATAAAAAGATAGAATGAGGTGAGAGAAATCCCCCTCGATGATCGCTCGAAGGATGACTTTCTCTGATGTCGCTTGGAGGAAGGTAGTGAGGAGTAGGACGAACGAGGATGGAGGACGGGGTAGGACGGCATCGCCGCGAGGATCTTCTTCCCGGAAGGCAGTGAGAGGGCAACCACGAGATGCTCCAAGAATATGGATGAGGGGAGGAAAAAGCTATTTGGTTTTCTACTCTAAAGGAGCATCCCAGGCTTGGGACAAGCTCTCTCTAGAGGCTTGGAGGTGGTCAAAGGAAGAAAGGAAGAGATGGCTTGGAATGGTGGTGGATAGGTCCTTTTATAGTGGAGGAAGAACAAATTCGTATATGGGTCATTACTGACGCCCGTAAACATCGCTAGAGATCCACCCTTTTTGTCGCTGAAGATTTGCACCTTTAATTCCTTTACTGGTGCGCACGAGCCATTAGTGACAGCTGCAGGCGTCATTAAAGGCCTGTGTCACTGAAGATCTGCCCTCCCTCGCTGGCACGTGCTCCGCTGGCATTGCATGATGTGCATACATCTAATTAACCTAAAATATCTACTAACGCATGTTCTTAGTATCACATTAGCATCATACATTGTAAATAGTGCGTAACATGCATTATCATGCATTTAGATCAAGTTGTATAAATTGTATAGTAATTGTCACCTTTTTACGGTCAGGGACAGGGAAACTTTTTGTCGGGGCCTGAGATTGAAGATCCAACCATACGGATTTGATCAGGGCAACGATTGGAGTTCAATGACTCCAAGATCGCCCTAATCGGACATCCGTAGCACCAGATAGAGACCAAGGAACCCTAAAGATCAAGGGCCAAGAATATTTTAATCCACACCTTAGACGACAAATCCGACCACACGGATGGATTTGCATCGATGATCGCAGCCTAACGGCGTGAAAATCGATCCAATCCGACACCCGTGGCACCATCTACAATACTCAGAAGATGAACAGCCAAGATGGCACCATGTGGTGCCATCTCAGCCGCCCAACCAGCCCTAAGGATCCACAGCTGCATTTCCTTCTTCACCTGCCTGCTCGATCTCAACCGTTGGATGCTCATCCAACGGTTGCAAAATCGCACGCACAAATCCTCTACGCGACACAAAGCTGCCCGCAACGTAGCGATTGGGCATCTTTGCGAGAAGAGGCGATCACGCATTTGAGTAGCGGTGCCTCAAATTGAAGAGCGAGCACATGGAGCGAGTGAGAGAGCGGGACAACACAATGAGGATCGGACGGCACTACGCGAGCGATAGTGCCCATGCGGGATCAGACATGCGGCGCTGACGCGTGATCGCACGCAGGCATGCGGTGCGAGCGAGGATGGTTTAAGCCGTCCGATCTCTTGATCGGACGGCTGTAAGCATGCAGACGTGAGCATGCGTTGCGCGACGCGTAGGCGAGGAGGCATGCAGTGCAGGCACACGAAGGCCACGTTCAAGCCTTTAGTGATGGATTTATCCGTCACTAAAGGTCCCATAGTAATGATTTTCAAATTAAAATGTCCAAAATACCCCCACTCCTTGCAACTATAAAAGGAGACCCCCTCCATACTAATTTCTTATCCCTTCCTTTTCTTCTTTCCCTCTCCAAAGCTCAAGAGAAGCTTGTCCCACACCTAGGATGCTCCTCAAGAGATAAAATCAATTTTTCGCCCCCATTCCAGAAGCGGATCCCGCGATGACGATGACGTGTTGCCTCATTCCCATTCCTCCTAATTCGACCTCCTTCTTCCCACTCTATTCCTCGTCTTCCTGGCGTCGTCTCGTCTGGCTCGTCCTCCAATCGATCGTCGAGGAGGATAACTTCTCTCTCCCTTTCCTTTTTCCTAGTTTCTAGAGAAGAATTTTCCTGCTTTCTAGTTGTAATAGTTTTCCTGCTTTCTAGTGCAATTTCTAGCTTTCTTAGTTGTACAAACATTTTTGCAACTTCAAGTGAATGCTTTCTCTCTTTCTCTCTTATTGTTTATATTGATTCCATTGCATTGTAATTGCTCCGCTTTTTAAACAGAAACACAAAAAGAATATAATTGCGAATCTTGATCGATGTAGCCTCCCTGAGTTTGATTTGGGATTTCTATTCCGGTATAAATTTTATTTGTTGAACCCGAGTTCTTTGCTATTCAAACTACAACGACAGGTTTTCAAAACCAACTCTGATAGCATAGTCCTCCGACGTTTAACATTTTGGCACCAATGCCAGGGATGCAACGATTTTCTGATCTTCTTTTCACATTTCACGCACTTTATTGTCTTCTAACTTTCTCTCTCTCGTGTCTATTATTTTATAGATACCTCTATCAGGGAATCGTCAAGCGGTAGATGGGAGTAAAGTGCAGTTGAAGACGACTGTAAGTGCTCCCCATTCTTCCCCCTTCATAGATTTCATTTGTCACACTAAATAAAAATTCCAATTAACCTAGGTGTTTGCATAAATCCTAGGATTAGTTTGGTTGTTTGGATTTCCACTCACACTCTCATTTCACCCTCGCATATATATAAAAAAAAAATAAAAAGATAATTTTGTGGGGGTAATTCAACATACACCCACATTCAAGTCACTTAACCTACTTGATTTTCTTCTACTCAACCAGATTCTAATCTGTGGAACCGGTACACACAAATCAACACATAAAAGAGTAGAAATCATTCTAGGTTAACAATTTCTGTGTGCCTAACCTAGGGGTGCAATTGTGGCCAATTGTTTGAGTTGTTTGGGCCGCACAACTCAACCTAAAATCAACTCACCTAGTAGGTTCCTCTTAGGGTTTTCAATCTAGGTTCATACCAGACACTCCACTTTATTTTTGATTTTTAAAGGAAAGCAATCTTCACCCATGCTTAAAAACCTGGTTTGCCTCAAACTTGATTGAAATCAACCTAATTCTAAACCCTAAAAGTTACTTAAGCAAGATTTGAACATTAAAATCTATGCATCACAAATAATCTTACTTAGAAACCCTGGTTGTGCATGCACTTACACATACTCAATAAATCATTAAGGGCACAACCCATTTTAAGGGCCCACCACATTCCATAAGCTCTACAATACCAGGCCTTAATAAAATCGAGTAGACGTTGGTCTTAAGGACTGATTCACTCTTCGAGACCTAGTCTGAGATTATTTACGATTAACCTACTTGTACTGATTAATCTGATGTCTAGCTATGGGAGTAGCGTCAAACGACCACGGCTGGGGGATATACTAGGAATCGGAGGCACAAGTCAAAGGAAGAACCTTCTTCCCAGTCCCTCATTCTAACTGGTTGGATTGAGTAGACACAAGTAGAGTAAATCGTTTATAATCTTAAGGCGGGTTCTGGGAGTCTACAGATCCTTAGGCTACCCCACGTAAGGACAAGATTATTTTGTTGTGCTGTAGGGTTCTTATCCCTAGTCCCTCCGACCTTTTCCTAGTTTATGCTGGGAAGAAGGTCATTGAATCCCCGATTGGAAGGACCACTAGAGTATTCTAGGAGGCGTGATTTGATTTTGGCCAAATTGATCCCATGGTTGATCAACAGCCTCCTCTGCCTTGGGATCCACATGAGGAATTTCGAAGGCAACTGGAACAAATGCAGAATGCAAGAATGGTTCCAGAGAATGCAGGGCGCTCTGCCCTTGAAGGATTTTTATGGTCCTTTAAATTACGGGGAACGTCCCGGTGTCCAGATTCCTGCCAGAGATGTAAAAATCAAGCCCTAGGTGTTATATGTAAACATGTTTATATTACATAAAATGTCTATTTATACACATTCTTAAGCGTAGAATTGCATTACATACTATAAATTTTGCATAACATGCATTATCTTGCATTTAGATTAATCTAAATAAAATGGAGGTTAATTGTCTCCTTTTATGGTCAGGGACAGGGCGACTTTTCATCGGGGCCTCGGATTGAAGATCCAACTGTATGGATCTGATCAGGGCGACGAGTGGAGTTTAATGACTCCAAGATTGCCCTAATCGGACATCTGTAGCATCAGATAGAGATCGAGGAATCCTAGAAGATCAAGGACCAAGATGGTGTTAATCCACACTTCATATGACAAATCCGATCACATGGATGGGTTCGGATCGACGATCGCAGCCTAACGGCATGAAAATCGATCCAATCCTATGCCTGTGGCACCATCTAGATCACTCAAAAGATGGACGACCAGGATGGCGCCATGTGGCGCCATCTTGGCAGCCTAACCGGCCACACGCACCTGCTGAAGCACTTCAGGCCAGCGCTTCTACACCATTGGATCATGATCCAACGGCTGCAAGGCGTGCGCACTTGAGTTGTGTGCTCGACATAAACATGCCCATAGCGCGTTGGTCGAGCACCTTAACGAGGCAAGGAGGCACGGGATTGATCCCCCGTACGCCTCAAATTGGAGCGGGCGCGCGGGTGCGATCAGCTATGCGATGAAAATCCAACGGCGTCGTGTGGCGATAGAGCCCATGAGCTATCTGACGCCTCGCACATGGCACGCGGTTCAGGTGCAGCGAGGAACACTCTCAGCCATCTGATCTCACGATCCAATGGCCACGATCTGATGGACGTGGCGCAGGAGGCGAGCGGGGGCACGCGTGCCGCCCACAAAAGCCACGTTCAGGCCTTTAGTGATGAATTTATCCATCACTAAAGGTCCTAAATTAATGATTTTCAAAAAGTAATGACCAAAATGTCCTCACTCCTTGCAACTATAAAAGGAGACCCCCTCCTTATGAATTTCTCATCCCTTCTGGTCGTGCGTGTTTCGCGTGTTAGAAATCGAGGTTACAAGTAACCTGTCGTCATAGTTGCAAAACACGTTGATCAAATAAAATTTTTACCGAGACTCTAAGGGAGTCCCGAGTCGAACACAGGGAGGCAACGTTTACTTTACTTGAAAATCGCGCTTCATTTTGTTTCCTTTTGGTATTTTAGGGTTTTGTTATTTTTTTGTGTTTTTGAAATAAAAGACAAGCAAATGATTCACAAGATAGAGATGTGGAACAAATATGATATATATATATCAATTCAATATCGATTATAATGAACTACAAAAGCATAAAAAGAGAGGGAGGTGAGAGGAAATCTCCCGAATCGGCTGTTCGGCAAGATGATGGCGCCTGGCAGAAGCTCGGACGAAGGACGTGAGGTGCAGGACGATGGAGGGAAGATGTTGGACGACGTCGGGTTGAGGAAAGCTTCGAAATGGAGGTGACAAGATGGAGTTGATCTACTACCGGAATGGAGGTGAGAGGACGGCTCCAAGGTGACCTATGAAGGGAGATGGGAAGTTGGAGGAGTATTTGGTGGGGCAGAGGTTTGCTACACTAATAGGCACCTTGAGAGCTTGAGAACAAGCTCTAATGGAGCGTTGGTAGGCTTGCTAGAGCTTGGGAGTAGGTGGGAGTAGAGATCGCTTGGAAGGGAGGGGGTGTAGGTCTTTTTATAGTGGAGGAGGAGCAAAAAATCGTATCTAGGTCATTACTGACATCCACAAATGTCGCTGCAGCTGTCACTGAAGATCCACCTATCAAATCCACTTGCTAGCATGTGCAGACCATTAGTGATAGCTACAAGCATCACTAAAGGTGCGTCGCTGAAGATCCGCGCGTCTCCCTACTGGCTGGCGTTGCAAGCTTCGCACGCCCGTGTTGCGTGTGCGCTGGCGTGCGCTGGCATGCGCGTATGCGTACGCTGCACTGCTGCTGCTGCACGCTGCGCGGCTGCTGCTGAGCGTCCAGCCAAATTGGAAATTGCGGCAGCTGCAGGGATCGAACCCACGCCCCTCCTTTTCAAACCAGCGCTCCAACCATTGCGACAATCCTTCCCGTGTGTCGTTGGAGCGGCTTGGTGCGTCAGCTTCCCGGCCATTGGATCTTGATCCAATGGCTAGGATTGGAGGACACGGATGAAGGAGTTGGGCGGTGCTACTGGCCGGTGTGGGGAGATTTGGATGGCGCCACGTGGCACCATATGGGCCATCCATCTTCTTCTTGTAGAGGGTGCTACGGTGCTTAAATGAAGATGATTACTGCGATGCCGAACTATGATCGTCACTCTGGATCCATTCGTACGGTCAGATTTTCCATCCAAAACTCATATGGATGTCACATTGCCCCTTGGCCATTGATCTTCCTCGGACTTAATGTGAGGCTACAGGACTCCAATCTGGACAATTTCAGAGGCGTTAGTTTCCGATCGTCGTCCCAATCAGATCCGTATAGTTTGATCGTCCATCTGAGTCCCTGAAATAAATCCTCTTTTCTCCTGACCATAAAAAGGACCTAATTAACCTAAAATATAAACAGCTACTCTAAATGTAGAATGATGCATGCTATGAAATATTTATATCATGATATGTAGTGCTAAGCCTATGAACTATAAAAAATGAGCAATTTATCATGAATTTATCTGTGTTCATCATACCCCCTTCTTACTTTTTGCTAGTCCCTAGCAAAATTAACCGAAATGCTATGTATAAAAGTAGAATCAGGGTTCGAGTAATTAGGCAAAATTCATTGATTGCTTTAGAAAATCTCATCCCCAAGACCTAATTACTAAAGCTCAATAGTGCCCGAGTGCCTGCCATAATGCAGACCGTCTGAGCCCTCACCATATTTGAGAAGATAATTTTTTTTTCTTTTCTAAGTTTTTTGTACTTTTGGAGTTTAAGAGTTACGGGATAAGTTTTTACGGCTACCCGACCCGCCTAAGACTCGAAAAAGACTCTAAGTGCTAAGCATCTTTGTGAAAAAGTGATAGACTCACAAAATGGCCGTTAAGATGGACTTCGGGTTTCTACGACCCTAGGTGACCTTGCCTAAAGGTTTATCTTTACGATCGGTAGCTTTCTCCCTACTTCTTTTATTTATAGGGTCAACACAAGGGTAAATCTAGTGTATATCTCCCTGGTTTATTCTACTTCCCCGATTCTTCCCTAAGTGTTTTGGGAATTATTATGCATTTTTTGTGAGCTGGGTTCTAGACAACCGACCGATGAGTTGTTACCACTGACAACTTGCCAGCCATACTCGTGCGGTGAAGTGTGGTTTTATTTGTTTTTTCATTTTCTCCTTTTTCTCTCTCTTTTTTTTTTTTGAGTTTCTTTTTCTTTTTTGTTTTTTGTAAGTAGGTGGCTTCCCTGATCTAAGATTTACCTAAAGACAATACAACGAAAATGGTCTTGTGGCTGGGCTCTGGACAACCGGCCGATGAGCAGTTACCACCGACAACTAGCCAGCCATACCACCCAAGTCAGTCCATTAGCTACCAAATTTTCGTAAAAATCATCGGAAAGTGAGTCAGTGCAAAATAATGTGTGTAGATGCTTAGGCTTAAAGTCCCCCCAAATCAGAGGGTGGGTTGATAAGTCGCATACTTATCATCCCAAATTATTTACCAAATTAAAATAAATTTTAATTGGTGAGGACTCGAGACTAAATCCACATTCGAGTGGACGCCCGGGCTAATTTAGCCCGAAGACCTAAAGAGTCTAAGTATTCAGGTCTTAAAGAATCAATTTCTAAAGTTTACAACTCCTAATGCCTAAGTTCTCATTTCCTAATTTTAATTTTTTTTAACAAGAATTAAATAACAGGAAATTACTATTACAATTGACAAAAAGGTTATAAAATATGTCCACCCCCCCCCCATGCGTAGCTTTTGCAATGTCCTCATTGTGAAAAAAAATGAAAGCATGCAAGAGAGTAGAAGTGGAAGAATAGCACTTGGTTTCCATGAGACACTGGTCAGCTTCGAACAGTCTTTACATGTGCTAAGTTTAGTGCCTTTAGCTAGGCGAGGTTCTCAACTAAACATTGAGGCCACAACAACACAGTTTCCGGGCCCCCAGGTATGGGTCCCGGAGAGTGAAAATGGGCTTACCAAAGAGATGAACAATGAAAGTGGTAACCTGGTGGTGCAGGGAGAGCCCAAATGGTCTCCAATAGAAGTTTTGTTGATTTATTATAGCGGAAGTGTAGTTGGGTATAGAATTTATGCAGTGGTTGGGTGAAAAAGGACGATGAGGGTTTTGCAATGTGCTGGGGATTTGTGGGTACTCTAGAATACCTAATGTTTGAAGAGTTCTTCCCCAATGTTCAATTTCATCCTCACACTCTAGGTTCTTAAACCAACTATCTTGATCCTTAGAATTCCAACCCACAAGTTGGACCTTAAACTCTAAGCATTCAGGATAAGGATATTGTTGGATTTTATCTTGATCAAGTGAATCATCCAACAATTTTTCGATTTCATGTATATCTTCATCATCCCGTGTTGCTACAATTGGTCGCATTTTTGCTTTGTCATCAATTATTTTAGCAACTGTGTGATCTTCTTCCCGAGTTTGGGTTAGTTGGCCATTAAAAGGTTGTCTAAGCTATGTATAGCCATTACTTCCTCTATTCTACCAAGCTCCTCCATCGAACCACACTTAGTTTTATTCTTTTTTGAGACCTCAAAAATATTGAATCGATTTGTCTTATCCCCTGAGGCCATTTCTATATTTCCCGATTCACAATCAATCCTCGCCTTGGCAGTAGCCAAGAAAGGTTTTCCCAAAATAATCAGGGTGTGGTTAAGCTATTTTAGGGCTTCCATGTCCAGGACCATGAAATCAGCAAGGTAATGTAAATCATTAACCTTGACTAAAACATCCTCCAAAATACCCCTTGGTTTTGTAATGGATCTATTGGCTGACTGCAAGGTTATGTCAGTGTGTTTTAGGTAGCCTAGGCCCAATTCCTTGTGCAGTGAGGTGGGGATCACATTAGTGGAAGCACCTAAGTCGAGGAGGGCCCGATCAGAAGTAACATTTCCTATTGTGCAAGAAATCAGCGGGGCTCCCGGGTCCTACTTTTTAGGAGGTAGCTTGTTTATGATCAATGTGCATGTGTTATCGGACAAAACTACTCTCCTATTGATTTTAGATTTTGCTCTACGCCTTTCTTTATATGCATTAAGTAAACCCAAGGCATAGGTAGGGATTGATCCGATAGCCGCAAGGAGAAAAATGATTGTTAATTTGAAAGCCTGAAGTAAGGACATCCTTTCCTCCAATTTCTCCTCTGACTTTTTCTATTTTCCCATACAACAACAACATACTCCCGAATTAGACCCTGATGTTTTGTTGATCACATTCTTAGTTGGGAGTTTGGAATTCCTGCTACGAGGCCTAATGGGGTTGGGTAGGTCCCTTGCGTTTACTACCACTCCTCAAGGTGATGGTGTTTGCCGTGGCAAAATGCTGTTGGTTAGTGCCTTGGGGAGGGTTGGGCAGAATAGGAGGCTCCCAGTTGATTATGGTAGGAATTTGGTTAGCTCCGAGAGGGGCTGGGGTAGCCTGATAGATAGCATGAGCTTGAGCATGCGACTCCCCATCATTACCAAACCCTTGAGGCCCAGTGCCTCGATTCTGAACATTCCTTGGGTTTGGTACAGAATGTGATGGTAGAGATCCGGGCTACTGGTTGTTTGTACTAAGTCCGGATTGCAAGATGTCCAGCGAAGTTTTCATTTATTGCATGAGCTAGAGCATTGACCCTTGCATTTCTACCATTTTCAGGTTCAAGTCAGCTTGCTTGGCGGGTTGTTGAGCATTCCACATGGACTGATTAACCTGATTCTGGGGCAACTGAGTATATACATGACCCTGACCCATTGGTTTTTGCAGTACATAGTTGTTGGGTCGATATTGGGTCTGCTGCCCTTGATCATTCCAAGAGAAGTTAGGATGATTTTTCCAACCAAAATTGTAGGAATTTGAATAAGGGTTGGACCTAACATTCTCTTGCACATCATTAACATCCTCATAAGATGAGGATGAAGAAGGATCAGAAAGACTGGGATCAAAGGCCCCAGTTTGGAACCCATAAGTTTTGAGAAGAGTTGGCTCGAAGGTCGAGCCGTCTCTAGTTGGTTCACAAACTCCCATCCCGTAGGAGTTTGCGAAGAATGGAATCCCGATCCCTGGGATTGAGCGAATCTAGAAAAATTAGAGTTTCCGGACATCCACTCTTCCATTCGTTTAGTAACCAGATCCATCTTATCTAATCTATTGCAGATCAATTCCATATCAAATGTACGAGAATCTTGGACCTCATTGGCATTTGATCTAATTTGTTGGGATCGGTTGAAGGTTTCCATGGAGACGTGGTTTAAAGAATTTTCACTCATTTCCTCAAACAAATCATACGCGCTATCTACGTCCTTGTTGAGGAAATTACCTCTGCAAGAAGCGTCCACATGATTACGGAGTTGATCATTCAACCCGTGATAAAAAATCTACACAAGCTACCATTTAGGCACCTCATGGTGTGGACACTTCCGCAACAGATCCTGGAATCTCTCCCAGGCCTCATGAAATGGTTCCCCCTGCCGCTGGGCAAAAGTGGTAATTGCCCGTCGCAATGCATTGGTTCTCCCAATTGGGAAGAATTTCTTCAAGAAGGCCGATTTCAAAGCTGTCCAAGTAGTAACCGGTCTTCCAATGGTACGATACCAATGTGCGGCCTTATCCGTGAGTGAATGGGGGAAATGCCTCATGATCATCTGTTCTTCATCCACATTCCACGATTTGGTAGTCTGATCCAGAGTGATCAAGTCTTGCAAATGTTGGAATGGGTCATCTGAGCCAAGCCCGTGAAAGTGTTTAATTAGACTCAAAACCTGGGGCTTGATCTCAACATCTCCGGCGGGGATCACAACGCTGGGACGATCCTCATAATTTGAAGGATCATAAAAATCCTTCAAGGGCCGAGTGCCCTGACCATTCATTCGTTGGAACCATTGCTGCATTTGCTGCAATTCTTCCAACTACCTCTGAATCAGCTCCTGCTGGTTCGGAGGTGGGGGAAGTGGTTGTTGATCAGCCATGGGATCTACTTGGCTAAAGCTCAACCTCCGCCTCCGGGAATGGTCTAAAGGTCCTTCCAAACGAGGGTTCAATGACCTCCTTCCAAGCATACACTGGAAGGAAGTTGGAAGGACGAGGAAGAGAAGGGACCCTATGATCGAGTCGATCTTTCACTTTTAAGTCGTTTGTAGTTTAATGTGGTGGAAAAATCGACTAATCAATTTTTAATAAGAAATAACCACTCGCAGAGGAGCGGGTCGTTTCCACAGGGAGGCAATAATGTATTAAAATTCGCGCCACTTAAAAATGTTTGTTCGGAGTCAATTTGGACAAGAACCAAGCCAAGATTGCCTTTAGATTAAGGTTTAAGCAAGAAATAATGCTGAAATGGCAATTATGATAAACTACAGGATATTTTCCGCAATGCAGAGTGAATAGAATATGAATAAAATCTGGCAATGGCAGAAAATGTAAATTTTAATCAATGCTTTACTGTAGCAAAACAGGGGAATTCTTCCCCGTTGTCTTGCGCGACGAGGAGCCGATGGCTGGGCGCGGGAAGCTCGGCGGAGGTCCCTTGGATCAAGGGCTTCGAATCGGTGGTGACGGCGAGTCGCGCGGCGGCCGGAGGTGGCCGGACGAGCTCCGGCGGAGGTGCTGCAGGTGGCTGTGCGTGGGCGCGCGGAGAGTCTGCGGAAGGCGCTGGCGCGCGGTGGTCTGCAGGCGGGCGTCTGCAGGCGGGCGCTGGCGTGTGCGGTGGAAGCTGCAGAGGGGGCGCTTGGGCGCTTGCGCGGTGGTCTGCAGGCGGTTGGCGTGTGCGCGGGCTGATCTGCAGGCAGGCGCTGGCGTGTGCGGTGGAAGCTGCAGAGGGGGCGCTTGCGCGGTGGAAGCTGCAGACGGCTGTTGGAGGATGCTGCAGGCTGGTCTGCAGGCGTTGGAGGAGAGCGCGGGCTGATCTGCAGGCGTGCGCAGGTCAGCAGCCGGTGAGCGGTGGAGGGCGCAGAGGTCGGTTGCTGGCGGTTCTGCAGACACAGTGGTGAACGGCGTGGACTGCAGGCGGTTGTGCGTGTTTGAGCTGAAGGTTGACGGACGTGGGTGCGCTGAAGGTTCTGCAGGTGCGGGAAGGGATCTGCAGGCGACTTCAGGCGTGTGCGGTGAAGTGAGCGGGTAACTTCAGACGTCTGGGAAATTTCCCAGACGTCTTAAGTTACTGAGAGGGTGGCTGATCAGTAGGTTGGTGACGGTGGTCGGCGACGACGGCGAGGGAGTTGCACGCTAAGGTGCTCACGGTAATGCGGGCGAGCTCCAGATGGCGGTGTGGCCTGTCACACCACACGCCCACGGTGGTGGAGACTCGCCGCCACGGTAGAGGCCGGCAGTGTGGAGTGGAAGAGAGAGGATCTCTCTGCACAGTGGTGGGTCGGTGGCGGAGGCCTGCTGCAGCCGGCAGCTTCCGTGCTCCTTTTATAGTGTCTTGAACAATTTTGAAATCAGCCGCCGACCAGATCCACCACATCCGCTCCCCCTTGAATGGCTTCATCACTGCAGCAGCCGGGCGTTGGAGCGGCAGCCAGCCGTTCTGAAAGAAGACGAATAAAGCAAATATTATTAAAATATTAGGGTTATTTATGTATAGACCCTCAACTTCTATGTTAATAAAAACAATATACCTAATTGGTTATCTAATTAGATGAATGCTATTCTAAGCTAATTCTAAATGCACTTAAGATATGAATGCAATGTATGGATTATGTAATTAGATTAAAACTATGAATTAATCTATTTACATCCTAATTTATACTAAATAAATGTTAGAATTAACCTAATGTGTAGGCACTTAAGTACTTAAATAACCCACAACTATGGGCTAATCAAATACCCCCATGCCTAGTTTTTGCTAGTCCCTAGCAAAATTAAGCGAAACCTAGCACTCTAAGTAGACTAGTCAACTCACTTAGTCTTCCTTCAGAAGCATATTAAGTTCAGGTTCTAAACCCAAGGTTCCTAAGTAGTTGCTAAGTTACAGACTAGGTCGGCTAAAGACGAGTTGCCAGCACAAGTTTCCCTGATTTCTGACTCTACCCTAAAGTTTATTGATCCCTGAGATTAAAGCATCCGTGCTTGTGCATTGGTTCGAGTTATTTGAGTTAAAGGAATTTTTTTTTTTTTTTTTTTTTTCTAAGTCTAACCTCAGATCAGCTATCAACACAGCCTGTGTCGGATTCATTGTCCCCATTACCATACCTCGAAGGGTGCCTGGCTTTCGATGCTTCGAGATAGCACCGCCCATAACGACCCCAAGAACTCCTGGCAATCGACACTTCGAGATAGTATCGCCCATGGATTTCTTAAGCGAATTCAGGCCTATGGCAATCGGCACTTCGAGATAGGGCCGCCCATGGTACCTGAACCGCGCAATGCGCTTACATGCCCCCAGTAGGATGGATATCCTAAGAGACAAGCGCCGAGGAGGTAATATGTTACCATCGCATCCTCAAGGTGAGTATATACTCGACCTCTCCTGCGGCGGGAACTCTTCCAATCAAAATATGTTTTCAAGCCTTTCTTAAGTCAAAACTAAGAGAACCAAATCTCTTTTCAGAAATTAAGTTAATTACCAAGTGTGAACAATTTGGATGCTTGGGTTACAAGGACCTGTAAACCAAAAGGTAGAATAAGACTCCAGGTACTACCCCACCTTTTAACTCAAACCCTAGCTTCCCTTCCTCAACCTCTTGAAGAATGGTCCGCAACTTAACTCCTACTTAAGTTTTTAAGTCCACAAAGGACCCTAAAGGTCTAAAGCTAGTAGCTTATTTAGCTTCTAAAGTTTGACCCTAGAATTAACTTAGTCTACCCTAGAGTTCTGATTTGCTTAAGACGGCAAGATCTAGCCAGTTAAGCTCAAAACCTCTTTTTTTTTTTTTTTTTTTTTATATGTACAAATGTATGCAATTATGCTATGTATATCCCCAAGTACACCCCCCATGCCTAAAATCTGCAATGTCCTCATTGCATAGAAGGATATTACCTGGGTCAAAGCTGGGCTGAATAGCCGAAGAACCTGCAAATCAGGTTCAAGAATTGCAGAAATAGGCCCTAAAAATGAGGAAAGCAAAGTTGGCCTAGAAAATAGGTAACCTAGGATGTTGGCGAGCTGATGATGAATCCCGATAGCAAATGCTCGCCCAACTAAAATGGGAATGAAATCTTCCCAGGTCACCAGAAGAGGTTCTAAAGGATAAACAGTTAAAATAACCTCCAAAGGGGTAGGGGTAGGATGACAAGGATCCTCCAAAAAGAATGGGGAAGGAATGGTATAGAGATAAACCCCCAGGGTAATGGACTGACTAAAGAAATCATCAATCCATACCCGATACTCCATTACAGAAAATATTGGTCTGTTAAGCCCCCTAGTCAGAACAAAAATGAGCAATTCTCTAAGGCAAGGATCGTCTAGGGTGTCCAAGTTACGAGGTTGTGGGATGGCCATAAGATCTAGGTTGGGTTTAATCAGCTTGGTGTCCATCCCAAACACTCTTTCTAAATCCTCAATTTCATCCCTAGCATTCCTTGCACCATCACGTGGATCTTCCTGCTCTTCATCAGGAGTCACAATTTCGCTTTCAGATATAAGAGAATCAGAGGGTGACTTCGAAGTGAATGAAGGCAGGTTGGAAGCAACAGATCTAGGGATTATCCTATTAATGTCATCCCCGGGTTTTTGTTCTTTACTCACATCTTCCCCGGAGTCTATATGTGAATCCACATAAATCTTAGAAATTGCTTCCAAATTTTCCATCATTTTATCATGAGGAGAAATATCATCAATGGGTGTGCCAAGGAAACCTAATTTGGTCAAATTTGTGACATCCTCAGGGGTTAACTCTTCAAATAATACATAATCACCCTTAGTGTCACTCCAAATCTTGAATGTAGGTTCCTCATATAATTCATCTTCCTCCTCATCACACAATTCATCATGTACCCGAGGTCTAGAATCATTTAATATATCAGCAGATCCCCTAGGGTGCTCTATCTGAGGTAAATTATTTACATTGGTTACATCAGACTCCTCAGATAGGTCAATTTCTTTAGGGTTAGGTTCCCTAAGGGTGGGTTTGAGTTCCATATCATGATCAGAAGGGAGGGTAGGATTAACAACTTGACTTTGACCCACTTCATCAAATGTCACGAAAATACTATCATCTGGGTCGAGGTCTTCCAATGGCACCATCATTCCCTTCTTTTGACTCCAATATAATTCAGGTGGATACTCAACCTTATCATCATCTTCCTCGGGTTGCCACCTTTCTTCATCCAATGCATAGCTACTTTCATGTGTATTTTCCTCCCACCTAAAGTGTAGATCTCTCAAGGAAGTGTCATCTAATGGGGAGGTTTCAAAATCGATCCTCGAAAAGTAGCTATTCTCCCCAGAATTTCCCTTCAACTTAAAGTGTAGCTTTCCCACGGGAGATGCATCTATTGTAGAGGGGTATACGTCATTGTCAATGGGGCAAATTGGGTGGCTAATTTCATCTCTTTCTTGTTGGCCTGCTCTCAAAGATTCTCCTAACAATTCACTCATTTCATTTTGCATTTTCTGTATTTCCATCTTCAAAGAGGAGAGGTCATTTTTATCATAAGAGAAGTCAGGCTCAGGCTTATAGTACCCAGGAGTGTTTGTCCAACCATTATAAGTTTTCAGGGAGGGTGGGTTGGGTATTTCTTTGGTATGTGGGATATTGGGCAAAGCAAATCCCGCTCCTGAGTTCTGCTCACTAATTTGGGGCTTAACTAGGCCAATACTCCTATAATAGGAGTAAAACGGATCCCAATGATTGTCATTAGAATGGACCATCTCGGCGTCTGGGATCGAAGGATGCAGAGTGGGGGTGAGGGTGTGGGCAAGATGTGAAAGGATGAAAATCAATGTGGTCCATCCTAACTCACACTTCAATCAGAATTCCCCAAGCAAGACACAATTCAAAAAGGACCTTTTAGGTCTTTCCCAATTTAGGCTTTTGATTTTAAGTCAGATTGCAGGTGACAATACAATTTGTTCAATCAATTTACGCGCCTATTGTCGACCTACGGCTCGCCTAAAAAGACCTAGTTGGAGCTTAGGTGTTCTTCCCTAAATCTCAAATAGTCAAGTAAATCCAAAGACGGAAGATCGAGGGATGCAAGTAGGCCTAAGCCTTCCTTTGAAGCTGTGCTTTCGCGGTGCTCCTCAACTACCCCCAAAAATCTGTGACAGGGTATCCCCCTCTTTGGATTTACAAAACCTTTGATCTCAAGTTCCGAACACTTCAGAATCCAACGAAAGGAGGGCTCTTGTCCTAGTATTTCCAAACCTAAGGAGTGTCTAGAAGCGTGTCGTGGTGCAAGTGAAATAAGTGTGCATACACCGTAAAAGATTTTAAACTTTGAATCGCACGCCAAGTTTGAAAATGAAATCCTTGGTTTTTAAAATGTCCTTCCTTTAATTAGTCCTTTTTCTAAAAAAAAAAATGTGACCACTTGTTAGATTTATTCAGTACAGATTAGGTGGTCTTCGCATTAAATCCCAAATGCAATGCGTGATCAAAAATAGGATGCAAAGTAAGAGAATGCGTACCTTGCCTCCAGCGATCTTCGATGCAAAAATGTACGCAATGCAGAAAAGCAAATCTAGAGGCTGCTCATACAGACCTAAATGGTTCGTCCTAGGGCAGGCAGCTTCTAGCAGGCAGCTCGTTTTTTTTTCTTTTTCTATTTTTTTTTAGAACTACTTATGCACAAGCAAATAAAAGAAATAATAATAATAAAAAAAAAAATAAACCTAAATATAAAGAAAAGGGAACAGGCTCCCAAAAATTACCCAACACGGGTCCAAAACAAAATCAGGGAACAAACCCCTCAAAATATGCCCCAGAACAAGGGTTTCAAACTAACTGTAATGAAAAATTAAGTCTTCAGTCTTAATTCTATTCTAATTAAATTAGTGATTAAATACAGTGGTGTCCGTCGCGTCCTCGTCCTTCTCCTCCTTTCAAAATTGCTTGTCCACTTCTCGTCTGGCAACGTCAAGGGTCGCCTCTCACAGTGGCTGATTCTTGCACAAAATTTCTCGCACAGAAAAGAAAATAATGAATGGTCAAATCTCTGTGCAATTGACAAATAATCAAAATAAAATTAGGCGAAATTATTGTGTCTGTTGCCTCCCCGGCAACGGCGCCATTTGATCGAGTCGATCTTTCACTTTTAAGTCGTTTGTAGTTTAATGTGGTGGAAAAATCGACTAATCAATTTTTAATAAGAAATAACCACTCGCAGAGGAGCGGGTCGTTTCACAGGGAGGCAATAACGTATTAAAATTCGCGCCACTTAAAAATGTTTGTTCGGAGTCAATTTGGACAAGAACCAAGCCAAGATTGCCTTTAGATTAAGGTTTAAGCAAGAAATAATGCTGAAATGGCAATTATGATAAACTACAGGATATTTTCCGCAATGCAGAGTGAATAGAATATGAATAAAATCTGGCAATGGCAGAAAATGTAAATTTTAATCAATGCTTTACTGTAGCAAAACAGGGGAATTCTTCCCCGTTGTCTTGCGCGACGAGGAGCCGATGGCTGGGCGCGGGAAGCTCGGCGGAGGTCCCTTGGATCAAGGGCTTCGAATCGGTGGTGACGGCGAGTCGCGCGGCGGCCGGAGGTGGCCGGACGAGCTCCGGCGGAGGTGCTGCAGGTGGCTGTGCGTGGGCGCGCGGAGAGTCTGCGGAAGGCGCTGGCGCGCGGTGGTCTGCAGGCGGGCGTCTGCAGGCGGGCGCTGGCGTGTGCGGTGGAAGCTGCAGAGGGGGCGCTTGGGCGCTTGCGCGGTGGTCTGCAGGCGGGCGTCTGCAGGCGGTTGGCGTGTGCGCGGGCTGATCTGCAGGCGGGCGCTGGCGTGTGCGGTGGAAGCTGCAGAGGGGGCACTTGCGCGGTGGAAGCTGCAGACGGCTGTTGGAGGATGCTGCAGGCTGGTCTGCAGGCGTTGGAGGAGAGCGCGGGCTGATCTGCAGGCGTGCGCAGGTCAGCAGCCGGTGAGCGGTGGAGGGCGCAGAGGTCGGTTGCTGGCGGTTCTGCAGACACAGTGGTGAACGGCGTGGACTGCAGGCGGTTGTGCGTGTTTGAGCTGAAGGTTGACGGACGTGGGTGCGCTGAAGGTTCTGCAGGTGCGGGAAGGGATCTGCAGGCGACTTCAGGCGTGTGCGGTGAAGTGAGCGGGTAACTTCAGACGTCTGGGAAATTTCCCAGACGTCTTAAGTTACTGAGAGGGTGGCTGATCAGTAGGTTGGTGACGGTGGTCGGCGACGACGGCGAGGGAGTTGCACGCTAAGGTGCTCACGGTAATGCGGGCGAGCTCCAGATGGCGGTGTGGCCTGTCACACCACACGCCCACGGTGGTGGAGACTCGCCGCCACGGTAGAGGCCGGCAGTGTGGAGTGGAAGAGAGAGGATCTCTCTGCACAGTGGTGGGTCGGTGGCGGAGGCCTGCTGCAGCCGGCAGCTTCCGTGCTCCTTTTATAGTGTCTTGAACAATTTTGAAATCAGCCGCCGACCAGATCCACCACATCCGCTCCCCCTTGAATGGCTTCATCACTGCAGCAGCCGGGCGTTGGAGCGGCAGCCAGCCGTTCTGAAAGAAGACGAATAAAGCAAATATTATTAAAATATTAGGGTTATTTATGTATAGACCCTCAACTTCTATGTTAATAAAAACAATATACCTAATTGGTTATCTAATTAGATGAATGCTATTCTAAGCTAATTCTAAATGCACTTAAGATATGAATGCAATGTATGGATTATGTAAATAGATTAAAACTATGAATTAATCTATTTACATCCTAATTTATACTAAATAAATGTTAGAATTAACCTAATGTGTAGGCACTTAAGTACTTAAATAACCCACAACTATGGGCTAATCACCCTACAGCACAAAAAATACAAGCCTGTCCTTAGGATAGGTAGACTAAAGGTCTATAGACTCTCAGAATCCATCCTAAGATTATGGATGATTTACTCTACTTATGTACAGGCAATCCAACCAGTTAGAAGGAGGGACTGGGGAGAAGGTTCTTCCTTTGGCTTGAGCCTCCTATTCCTAGTGTACCCCCCAGCCACGGCCGTTTGATGCTACTCCCCTAGCTAGACATCAGATTGACTAGTATAAGTAGGTTAATCGTGAATAATCTCAATCTGGATCCTGTAGAGCGAACCAGTCCTTATGGCTAACGTCTAATCAATTTTAGTTAGGCTTGGGATATTTGTGCTTTTGGAATGTGATGGACCCTTAATGGGTTGTGCCCTTAATGATTCGTTTGATAATGTGTGAATGTGCACAACCAAGAGGTTTTCAAGCAAGATTATTAATGATGAGGTTAGTTTTAGGATTCAAATATTAGGTGTTTTAAACCAAGTTTTATGAGGCAAACCAAGTTTGTTGTTTAAAGCACATGTTCAAGTATTTTCCTTTAGAAATCAAGAAAAATATGGAGTGTCTAGCTTGACCTAATTATTGAATCCTATGGGGCAGCTAGAAAATGAACCTCTTTTAAATTAGGTGGTACAGCCCAAACAATTCAGTCAATTGGCTCAAATGCATCATCGATTAAGGCACACAAAAAGATGGTTACCCTAATATGATTTCTACTCTTTTTTATGTTGAATTCGTGTACTGGGTCCACAGGTCGGAAGCCCGGTTGAGTAGATGAAAAATCAAGTCTGATTATGTGCCTCAAATGTGGGTGTATAGAGTGTGTAAATTGATTTGTCCCACAGAAATATCTTTTTTTTTTTTTCTATAAGATGTGGGTGAGATGAGTGAAGGTGGCAAACAAGACAAACAAAGTTTATCCTAGGGTTTATGCAAACACCTAAGTAGATTAGATCTTGGTTATGATTGTGGCAAAATGAACTAGTGGGGGGGAAAGTGGGGGACACTTACAAAGTACTCTACCCGCACTTTACTCCGATCTACCGCACTTGGATCTCCATGCTAGGGTACTTGCAAGATAGTAGATCAAAGACAAGTAGGGTTAGTGCTATGTAAATGCAAAGAAGTGCAATAAAAAATAAAGTAAATTCCGTTGCCTCCCTGGCAACGATGCCAAAATGGTCGTGCGCGTTTCGCGTGTTAGAAATCGAGGTTACAAGTAACCTGTCGTCGTAGTTGCAAAACACATCGATCAGATAAACTTTATACTGAAACTCCAAGGGAGTCCTGGGTCGAACACAGGGAGGTGACGTTTACTTTACTTAAAAACCATGCTTCGTTTTGTTTCTTTTTGGTATTTTAGGGTTTTGTTATTTTTTTGTGTTTTTGAAATAAAAGACAAGCAAATGATTCACAAGATAGAGATGTGGAACAAATATGATATATATATCAATTCAATATTGTTTACAATGAACTACAAAAGCATAAAAAGAGAAGGAGGTGAGAGGAAATCTCCCGAATTAACTGTTCAGTGAGATGACGGTGCCTGGCAAAAGCTTAGACGATGGAGGTGAGGAGTGGGACGACGGAGGTGAGATGCTGGAGGATGTCGGGTTGAGGAAAGCTTCGGCGTAGCTCCGGAATGGAGGTGAGAAGACGGAGTTGATCTGCTACTTGAATGGAGGTGAGAGGACGGCTCCAAGGTGACCTATGAAGCGAGATGGGAAGTTGGAGGAGTATTTGGTGTGGCAGAGGTTTGCTACACTAATAGGCACCATGGAAGCTTGAGAATAAGCTATAATGGAGCATTGATAGGCTTGCTAGAGCTTGGGAGTAGGTGGGAGTAGAGTAGGTAGAGATCGCTTGGAAGGGAGGGGGTGTAGGTTCTTTTATAGTGAAGGAGGAGAGGCAAAAAATCATATCTGGGTCTTTACTGACCTCCACAAACGTTGCTGCAGCTGTCGCTGAAGATCCGCCTATCAAATCCTCTTGCTGGCGTGCGCAGACCATTAGTGACAGCTGCAAGCATCACTAAAGGTGCGTCGCTGAAGATCCGCACATCTCGCTGCTAGTGTGCACTCCGCTGGCACTGCGCGCTTCTAGCACCCGTGTCGCACGCGTGCTGGCATGCACTGGCATGCGCATACGCGTACGCTGCGCTGCTGCTGCTGCGCGCTACGTGGCTGCGTGGCTGCTACTGAGCGGCCAGCCAAATTGGAAATTGCGGGGGCTACGGGGATTCGAACTTGGACCCCTCCTTTGCAAACCAGCGCTCCCACCATTGCGGCAGTCCTTCCCTTGTGTCGTGTGGAGTGGCTTGGTGCGTCTACTTCCCAGCCGTTGGATGTTGATCCAACAGCTAGGATTGAAGGGCGCAGATGAAGGAGTTGGGCGGTGCTGCTGACCGGTGTTGGGTGGTCTGGATGGCGCCACGTGGTGCCATCTGGGTCATCCATCTTCTTCTTGTAGAGGGTGCTACGATGCTCACATCAAGATGATTCTCGCGATGCCAAACTGCGATCGTCGCTCCAGATCCATCCGTATGGTCGAATTTTCCATCCGAAACCCGTATGGATGTCGCATTGCCCCCCTGGCCGTTGATCTTCCTCGGGCTTAATGTGATGCTACGGGACTCCGATCTGGACGATTTTAGAGGCATTAGTCTCCGATCATCATCCCGATCAGATCCGTATGGTCTGATCGTCCATCCAAGGCCCTGAAATAAATCCTCTTTTCTCCTAACCATAAAAAGGACCTAATTAACCAAAATAATAAACAACTACTCTAAATGCAGAATAATGCATGCTATGCAATATTTATATCATGATATGTAGTGCTAAGCCTAGGAACTATAAAAATTAAGCAATTTATCATGAATTTATGTGTGTTCATCACCTTCCTTCTCTTCTCTCCCTCTACAAAGCTGAAGAGAAGCTTGTCCCACACTCGGGATGCTCCTCAAGATATAAAGTCAATTTTTTGCCACCATTTTGGAAGAGGATCCTACAGCGACGACGACGTGCTGCCTCGTTCCCATTCTTCCTACCTTGACCTCCTTTTTCCCGCTCTGTTCTTCGTCTTCCAGGCATCATCTCATCCGGCTCGTCCTCCAAGCGATCGTCGAGGAGGATAACTTCTCTCTCCCATTCCTTTTTCCTGCTTTCTAGAGTAGAATTTTCCTACTTTCTAGTTGTAATAGTTTTCCTGCTTTCTAGTGTAATTTCTCACTTACCTAGTTGTATAAACATTTTGAAGTATCAAATGGATGTTCTCTCTCTTTCTCTCTCTTTCTTTGATTGTTTATAGTGCTTCATTTCATTGTAATTACTCCGCCTTTATCAAAAACACGAAAAAATATAATTGCGAATTTCAATCGACATAGCCTCCCTGAGTTCAATCCGGGATTTCTATTCTGGTATAAATTTTATTTGTTGAACTGAGTTCTTCGCTATTCAAACTACAATGATAGGTTTTCAAAACCAAATTCAATAGCGTAGAACTCCGACGTTTCAACATTTCGGCACCGTTGCCGGGGAGGCAACGATTTTCGATATTCTTTTCGCATTTCATGCACTTTATTGTCTTCTAACTTGCTTTCTCTTGTTTCTATTTTCTTGCAGAGACCTCGATCAGGGAATCGTCAAGTGGTAGACCGGAGTAAAGTGCAGTTGAAGATGACTGTAAGTGCTTCCTATTCTTCCCCCTCCATAGATTTCATTTGTCACATTAAATTCAAATTCCAATTAACCTAGGTGTTTGCATAAATCATAGGATTAGTTTGGTTATTTGGATTTCCACTCACACTCATTTCACCCTCACTTATATAAACAAAAGCAAAAAGATAATTTTGTGGGGTAGTTTTCAACATACACACAACATACACCTACATTCAAGGTACTTAACCTACTTGATTTGCTTCTACTCAATTGGGTTCTAATTTGTGGAACCGATACACACAAATCAATGCATAAAAGAGTTAAAATCAATCTAGGTTAACCATTTCTGTGTGCCTAACCTAGTGGTGCAGTTGTGGTCAGTTGTTTGAGTTGTTTGGGCCGCACCACTCAACCTAAAATCAACTCATCAAGTAGCTTCTTTTTAGGGTTTTCAATCTAGGTTCATACCAGGCACTCCACTTTATTTCTGGTTTTAAAGGAAAGCAATCTTCACTCGTGCTTGAAAACCTGGTTTGCCTCAAACTTGATTGAAATCAACCTAATTCTAAACTCTAAAAGCTACTTAAGTAAGATTTGAACATTAAAATCTACACATCACAAATAATCTTGCTTGAAAACACTGGTTGTGCAAGCACTTACACAATACTCGATCAATCATTAAGGGCACAACCCATTTTAAGGGCCCATCACACTCCATAAGCACTATAATCCCAGGCCTCAATAAAATCGAGTAGACGTTGGCCTTAAGGACTGATTCGCTCTTCGGGGCCTAGTCTGAGATTGTTCATGATTAACCTATTTATACTGATTAATCTGATGTCAAGCTAAGGGAGTAGCATCAAATGACCGTGGATGGGGGGTACACAAGGAACAGGAGGCGCAAGCTGAAGGAAGAACCTTCTCCCAGTTCCTCCTTCTAGTTGGTTGGATTGAGAAAACACAACTAGAGTAAATCATTTGTAATCTTAAGGCTGATTTTGGGAGTCTGTAGATCCTTAGGCTATCCCACTTAAGGACAGGCTTGTTTTGTTGTGCTGCAGGGTCCTTATCCCCAGTCCTTCCAATCTTTTCCCAGTTTATGCTGGGAAGACGGTCATTGAATCCCTGATTGGAAGGACCACTAGAGTATTCTCGGAGGTGTAAATTGGATTTTGGTCAAATTGATCCCATGGCCGATCAACAGCCACCTCTGCCTCGAGATCCACAGGAGGAATTCCGAAGGTAGCTGGAATAAATGCAGAGAATGCAGGGCGCTCTACCCTTGAAGGATTTTTATCATCCATCAAATTACGGGGAATGTCCCAGCATCCATATTCCGGCGGGTGACGTAGAAATCAAGCCCCAGTTATTAAGCCTGATCAAACATTACCATGGGCTTGGCTCTGAAGACCCATTTCAGCACTTGGAGGACTTGACCACTTTGGTCAAGACCACCAAGGCTCGAAACATGAATGAGGAGCAAATGATCATGAGGCTTTTCCCCCACTCTCTTAAGGATAAAGCCGCTCATTGGTACAGGACTATAGGAAGACCAATTGCAACTTGGAATGAGTTGAAATCGGCCTTTCTGAAGAAATTCTTCCTTATCGGACGTACCAATGTTTTGAGACAGGTAATCACTACCTTTACCCAGTGACCAGGGGAGCAGTTTCATGTGGCCTGAGAGCGATTCTAGGACCTATTGCAGAGGTGTCCACAACATGAGGTGCCGAAATGGCAACTCATGCAGATCTTCTACCATGGGTTGATTGAACAACTCAGAAATCACGTGGATGTTTCTTACGGAGGCAATTTTCTCAACAAAGACGCAGATAGTGCACACGATTTGTTTGAGAAAATGAGAGAGAATTCAATCAATCATGCCTCCATGGATACTTTTAACTAGTCCTAGTAGCCCAGATCAAATGTTAATGAAGTCCATGACTCCCATTCATTTGATATGGAATTGATTTGTAACAAACTTGATAAGGTGGAATTGGTTGCTAAGAGAATGGAAGAGTGGATGGCTGGAAATTCAATGAACAACTCTCGATCCACTCAATCCCAGAATTTGGGATTCCATTCGTCGCAAGCTCCTTTTGGACGGGAGTTAGTGAATCAACTCGATGTGGCTCAACCTACGAGTCAGCATTATTCGGAACCCATGGGTTCCAAACAAGGGCCTTTGATCCCAGTTTTTCTAATCCTTCCCTTTCTTTCTCTCCATCCTCACCCTATAAGGATGTCTGTGCTGTACAGGAGAACGTTAGATCCAACCCCTACTTTAATGCTTATAATCCAGGTTAGAGAAACCACCCTAACTTTTCGTGGAAAAACCCGGGGCAACAGACCCAATTCTTACCCAGCAACTATGCTCCGTAATGACCAATGGGTCAGGGTCATGTGTATACTCAGTTGCCCCCAAACCAGGTCAATCAGCTAGCTTGAAATGTCCGTCAACTTGTAGGGTAGGCTAATTTGAACCGACAAATGGTAGAGATGCAAGATCCATGCTCTAGCTCATGCAGCAAATGAAAACCTCACTGGACAACTTGCAAACCAGGCTCATACCCAACTCTCATCAACCCGGATCTCTACCATCCCAACCCATACCCAACCCGCGAAATATCCTGAATCTGGGCAACCATACCCATGGGTACAGAAATCAAAGGGACCCACACTCACATGCTCAGGTGGTTGAGCAGGGTCCTTCCTCTTCTTCTTCTTCTGCACATCAACAATTCTTGGCTAATCAAGCCCCTCCAATCTTTCCTAACCATCCCCAAGACCCAAACTCATATGCATCCGCAAATTCTGTTACCTTGAGGAGTGCTAAACAAACTCAAGATCCACAACCACACTGTTCTGATTTACTGAATCCTGAAGAACCTGAGGAGAGAAAGGAGAATTCTGGAGAAGAAATCAAGGCTCAGGAACCTGATTCCAAAGATCTGACTCATGTTCCCTTTCCTGAAGCCTTGATCAAAACAAAGAAGAAGTCTGTTGATAGCAATGAGGATCTTCTGAATATTTTTAAGAATGTTGAGATCAATATCCCGCTCCTCGACTCTATCAAGCATATATCGGCTTACATAAGATTTTTAAAGGATTTATGTACACAAAAGCAAAATTTGAAAGAATCTGATCCAAGGAAGGTGATACTCTCCGAGCAAGCTAGTTCTATTGTCCTACACCACCTCCCTCAGAAAAAGACAAATCCAGGTTCTCCTTTGATTTCTTGTGCCATCGGAGATTACACTTTTGATAGAGCACTTCTGGATCTGGGTGCATCCATCAACATAATTTTGACTTCTCTTTACGAGAAGTTTGGATTAGGTGAACTTCGGATGACTTCAGTAACGCTGTAGTTAACGGACCGTTCGGTCACAAATCCGCGAGGCGTTATTGAAGATGTTATAGTTAAGGTTAAGGATTTCTATTTTCCTATAGATTTCCTTGTCTTTGACATGGATGTACTAGAAAATATGAGAAACACGCCCATCATTCTGGGGTGTCCGTTCTTGGCTACCGCTAAGGCCAGCATTAACTGTGAAAGTAGTAGCATGGAAATTGCCTTTGGGGATCAACGAATGAAATTGGATATTTTTAAGGCAATTAGTAAATTTGAGGATTGTGGATTCATTGAGGAACTTGAGGAGGATAATGTGAACATTGAAACTTGTTTAATGGTTTCTGCAATTGAAAGTTCCTCCTTTGATGATGAATTGGACTCGCAACCCTCTATGGCCGACCTGCCATCTAATGAAGAGGTTATTGATTTTGTTCACTCTCAACCTGTTCCTCTTGATGAGTCATCAGCATCTTCCTTACCTTCAATCATCAACCCGCCACAGCTTGAACTAAAACCATTGCCTGAGAATTTTAAATATCAATTTTTAGGACCACAGAAGATGCTTCCTGTGATTATCAGTGCTAAATTGACAAAGGAGCAGGAGATTAAATTGATTAAGGTCCTAAAGAAACACAAGGAGGCAATTGGTTGGACCATTCATGACCTTAGGGGGATCGATCCATCTTACTGCAATCATAGAATATTATTGGAATATGGATCCCGCCCTTCTCGCCAGATGCAAAGAAGATTAAATCTAAATATGTAAGAAGTGGTCAAAAAGGAAATCATTAAGTGGCTCAATGTAGGAATTATTTATCCAATCTCTGATAGTCCCTGGGTAAGTCCTATGCAGATTGTTCCCAAGAAAGCTGGGATTACCGTTGTGACCAACGAGAGAGGAGAATCTATGACAACTCATTCAGCTTCCTCTTGGAGGTTTTGTATTGATTATAGGAAGCTGAACATGGCCACAAAAAAGGGTCATTTCCCTCTATCTTTCGTTGATCAAATCTTGGAAAGATTAGCCGGGCAGAAGTACTACTATTTTCTTGATGGCTACTCGGGATACAACCAAGTTCCTATCCATCCTGAGGATCAGGAAAAAACTACTTTCACCTGTCCCTACGGAACCTTTGCTTTTCGTAGGATGCATTTCGACTTATGCAATGCACCTGCGACTTTTCAAAGGTGTATGTTAGCCATATTCTCTGACATGGTGGGAGAGTCTATGGAAGTCTTCATGGTCGATTTCTCTATTTTTGGAGAATCATTTGACTCTTGTCTAGCTAGTATAGAAATGATTCTTAAATGATGCATCAAAACACGATTGGTCCTTAGCTGGGAAAATAGTCATTTCATGACACAAGAAGGCATCGTCTTGGGTCATGTAATCTCTAAACGGGGAATTGAAGTGGATAAAGCTAAGGTTGATGCTAGCAGTAAACTTCCTCCTCCCACATTTGTTAAACAAATTCGATTATTTCTTGGTCATGTGGGATTCTATAGAAGATTCATCAAGGATTTCTTGAAGGTTGCTCATCCTCTGAGCAATCTTCTCACCAAAGAAACGCCGTTTGCTTTCAATGAATAATGTCATAAGGCATTTGATTTCGTAGAAAAGGCAGTCACTTTTGCTCCGATGTTGCAACCACCAGTTTGGACAGCCCCTTTTGAGATCATGACTGACGCTTCTTAATATGCGGTTGGGTCTGTTTTGGGTCAGAAAGTTGATAGGAAACCCTCTGTCTTCTACTACGCTAGTAAAACTCCAGATGAAGCCCAGAAGAATTGCACTGTTGCTGAAAAGTAATTACTAGCCGTAATATTTACTTTGGAAAAATTCAAGGCTTATCTCTTAGGGACTCATGTCGTCATTTATACCGACCACTCGGCCTTGAGACATCTCTTGGATAAAAAGGATGCCAAACCCCAGCTTATTCGTTAGAATCTTCTGCTTCAAGAATTTGATCGTGAAATCAAGGATAAATCCGGCGTACAAAATGTGGTGGTGGATCATTTGTTGAGACTTCTAAGTGATTCTTCTCGTCCGGACATCCCGATTGCTGATATATTTCCGGATGAAACCATCCTTACAGTTTCAGGTGTCCAAATCCCATGGTTTGCTGACATTGTTAATTATTTGGTCGTTGGACAAATCCCCCAGGATTGGACCAAGCAACAATAGGATAGACTCAAATCTGAGGCCAAATGCTACTTCTGGGAGGACCCTGAACTGTACCACATCAACTCTGATCAGATTTTTTGCTGATGCGTTCCAGAGAACGAATTCAACAGTATAATCAAGTTCTACCATGCATCTGCGTGTGGTGGACATTTCTCCAGTAAAAAGACGGCTGCAAAGATTTTGCAATCTGGCTTCTATTGGCTGTCTTTATTCAAGGATGTCCAGGATTTCTCAAGGTCGTGTTCCCGATGTCAGGCACTAGGGAGCATAACTAAGAGAGTTATGATGCCCCTAAACCCAATTCTTCCTCTCAAAATCTTCGATGTTTGGGGCATCGATTTCATGGGACCCTTTCTCCCTTCATTTGGACATCAGTACATTCTCGTCGCTGTTGATTACGTGTCAAAATGGATTGAGCCAATTCCCACCCGAACCAATGACCACAAGGTGGTCATCGATTTTGTCAAGAAACACATCTTCAGCAGGTTCGGGATTCTGAGGGCCATCATCAGTGATGCTGGCACTCATTTTACTAATGCCCAATTCTGTAAGTTGCTGGCTAAATACGGTGTTAATCACCGAATTTCCACACCTTACCATCCCCAGACAAATGGACAGGCCGAGATCTCCAATCGGGAGATCAAAAATATTCTATAGAAAATGGTTAGGCCTGATCGCAAGGACTGGACTCAAAAGCTTAAGGATGCTCTTTGGGCCTACCGTACGGTGTATAAAATGCCCATCAGCATGTCTCTGTTTTGTCTGGTGTATGGAAAGGCGTGCCATTTACCCATAGAGATTGAACATAGGGCATTCTGGGCAATCAAGCAATGCAATTCAGATCTGAGTTTAGCTGGGAAGACCGGGAAACTCCAACTATCTGGGTTGGAAGAGCTTAGAAATGATGCATATGAGAATACCAAGATCTACAAGGCTCGGACCAAAGCTCTACATGATCAATTGATTTCCCGCAAGAGCTTTAAGCCGAACTAGAAGGTCTGGTTATTCGATTCTCGACTTAAGCTCTTTCCTGGCAAACTTAGATCAAAATGGAACGACCCGTTCATTATCGACCAGATTTTTCCAAATGGAGCAGTTCAGATTTCTGACCCAAAGACGGGTAACACAATTAAAGTCAACGGTCAACGTCTGAAGCCTGTTATTGACCGTACTCTTCCAGAATCGATCTCAGACACGGTTGCTCTAACCATATTGTGACTTCTTTGGCTAAACTTCGCCTAGTTGACATCATCAAACTCAGCAGTTGTACATATGACACAAAGCTGACCCGAGCTTCATATTTAGGTGATATCTTTCATACTCTACTATTTCTTTCATGTCTCTTTTTCTCAATGTGGACATCGCATCAGCTAGGCATGGGGGGGTGGATTCATTTTTGAATCATTTTGTCAACTCTGTGAAATTCTTCTAAATTATATTTTTCTTCTTATATATACATAAAAAAAAAATGAATTAGGAAGGAATACTTGGACATTAGGACTTTTCAATTTTAGGAAATATTACATTAAGATCTGAGCACAAAGACCCTTCAGGTCTCTGGGCTTAATCGGCCCATGTATCCACTAAAATGTGAATTTGTTTTTCGAGTCCTCGCCATCTTAATTCCATTGTAATTTGATTAAATAAGTTTGGGTGATAAGTACACGACTTATCAACCCACCCTCTGATTTGAGGAAACTTTAATTCTAAAGCATCTACACACTTTCTTTGCACTGACTTGTTGATCGACGATTTCAACGAAAATTGGGTAGCTAATGAACCTTCTAGGGTGATATAGCTGACAAGTAATCGTGGGTAGTAGCCCATAGGTAGGTTGTCCAGAGCCCAATCACTGGACCATTCTATTCTTGCTGCCTTTAGGTAAATCTTAGACCAAGGAAGCCACCTACTTAAAAAAAAAAAAGAAAAAGAAAGTCAAAAAGAAAAGAAAAAGAAAAGGAGAAAGAAAAAGAGAAGAAAATAAAAGAAATATGCCACACTTCGTCGCACGAGTATGGCTGGCAAGTTGTCTGTGGTACTAGCTCATCGACCAGTTGACTAGAACCCAACTCAAGAAATGCACTTAAAATTCCCAAAACACTTGTGAAGAAGTGGAGAAGTAGAATAAATCGGGGAGATATACACTGGATTCACCCTTGTGTTGACCCCATAAAAATAAAAGTAGGGAGAAAGCTATCAGTCGTAAAGATACACCTTTAGGCAAAACTCTCTTTTTAAGGTCACCTAGAGGCGTAGAAACCCGAATTCTGTTCTAATTGCCGACCAACGAGTCTATCACATTCACAATAAGATGCTTAGAACTTAGGGTTCTCATCTAATCTTGCGTGAGTTGAATGGATGTAGAAGGCCACTCTTTAACCCTAAACTCAAAAATCAAAAAAAAAAAGAAAAGAAGAAAAAGAGAAAATTAAAATTTTCTTTGAATAAAGTGAGGGGTTGAGGTGGTCTGCATTTTGGCAAATACCCAGGCACAATTGTGTCTTTGAAAGTTCAGATCCTAAGTAAAAAATTTTTTAATATTGAAAATAAATTATGCTCAGGTAATCCAACCTAATTCTTTTATAAATAGCATGCAGTTTTTGCTAGGGACTAGCAAAAGATAAGAATGGGGGTGTGATGTAAACATGTTTATATTACATAAAATGTCTATTTATGCATGTTCTTAAGCACATAATTGCATTACATACTATAAATATTGCATAACATGCATCATCTTGCATTTAGATTAGTCTGAATAAAATGGAGGTTAATTGTCTCCTTTTATGATCAGGGACAGGGTGACTTTTTATTGGGGCCTCGGATCGAAGATCCAATCATACGAATCTGATCAGGGCAACGAGTGGAGTTCAACGACTTCAAGATCGCCCTAATCGGACATTTGTAGCATCAGATAGAGAGCGAGGAATCCTAGAAGATCAAGGGACAAGATGGTGTTAATTTGCACTTCAGATGACAAATCCGACTGCATGGATGGGTTCAGATCGACGATTGCAGCCTAACGACGCAAAAATCGATCCAATCCGATACCCGTGGCACCATCTACATCACTCAGAAGATGGACGGCCAAGATGGCACCATGTGGCGCCATCTTGGCTGCTCAACTGGCCGCACGCACCTGCTGAAGCACTTTTGGCTAGCACTTCTCCACCGTTGGATCAAGACCCAACAGCTGCGAGGTGCGCACACTTGACTTGTCCACTCGACACAAATGCACCCGTAGCCCGTTGGTTGAGTGCCTTAACGAGGCGTGGAGGTGCGGGATCGAGCCCTCGCACACCTCAAATTGGAGCAGGCGCACGGGTGCGATCAGCTGCGTGATGAAGATCCAACGGCGCCACGCGGCCGATAGCGCCCATGCATTATCTAACGCCTCGCGTGATGCGAGATCTCACGTGCAAGGTGCGTGGTTGAGGTGCGGCGATGAGCACTCTCAGCCGTCCGATCTCATGATCGGACAGCCAAGATCTGATGGACATGGGCGTGCATTGAAGTGTGGGAGGCAAGTGGGCGCGCAGGCACCACCCACGAAGGCCACGTTCAGGCCTTTAGTGACGGATTTATCTGTCACTAAAGGTCCTGAATTAATTATTTTCAAAATGTAATGACCGAAATGCCCTCACTCCTTGCAACTATAAAAGGAGACACCCTCCATACGAATTTCTCATCCCATCCTTCTCTTCTCTCCCTCTCCAAAGCTCGAGAGAAGCTTGTCCCACACCCGGGATGCTCCTCAAGAGATAAAGTCAATTTTTTGCCCCCATTTTGGAAGCGGATCCCGCGACGACGATGACGTGTTGTCTCGTTCCCGTTCTTCCTGCCTCGACCTCCTTCTTCCCGCTCCGTTCTTCATCTTCTAGGCATCGTCTCATCCGGCTCGTGCTCCAAGCGATCGTCGAGGAGGATAACTTCTCTCTCCCATTCCTTTTTCCTGCTTTCTAGAGTAGAATTTTCCTACTTTCTAGTTGTAATAGTTTTCCAACTTTCTAGTGTAATTTCTCACTTACTTAGTTCTATAAACATTTTGAAGTATCAAATGGATGTTCTCTCTCTCTCTCTTTCTTAGATTGTTTATAGTGCTTCATTTCATTGCAATTACTACACTCTTTAACAAAAACATGGAAAAATATAATTGCGAATTTGGATCGACGTAGCCTCCCTAAGTTCGACCCGGGATTTCTATTCTGATATAAATTTTGTTTGTTGAAATGAGTTCTTCGTTATTCAAACTACAACGACAGGTTTTCAAAACCAAATTCGATAGTGTAGTACTCCGGCGTTTCAACAGCAAGGTGCTCAACCCTTGAAGGATTTTTATGATCCTTCAAATTATGAGGAATGTCCCGGTATCCAGATTCCTGCCAGAGACGTAGAAATCAAGCCCCAAGTGTTAAGCCTAATCAAACATTACCATGGGCTTGGCTCTAAACACCCGTTTCAGCACTTGGAGGACTTAACCACTTTGGTCCAGACCACCAAGGTGCAAAACGTGAATGAGGAGCAAATGATCATGAGGCTCTTCCCCCATTCTCTTGGGGATAAGGCCGCTCATTGGTACAAGACTATAAGAAGACCAATTGCAACTTGGAATGAGTTGAAATCAGCCTTTCTAAAGAAATTCTTCCCTATCGGACATACCAATGCTTTAAGACAGGTAATCCTTACCTTTACCCAGCAGCCGAGGGAGCAGTTTCATGTGGCCTGAGAGCGATTCCAAGACCTATTGTGGAGGTGTCCACAACACGAGGTGCCGAGATGGCAACTCGTGCAGATCTTCTACCACAGATTGACTGAGCAACTCAGAAATCACGTGGATGCTTCTTGCGGAGGCAATTTCCTCAACAAAGGCGCAGATAGTGCATACGATTTGTTTGAGGAAATGAGCAAGAATTCAATCAATCATACCTCCATTGATACTTTTAACTGGTCCCAATAGCCCAGATTGAAATTTAATAAAGTCCATGACTCTCATTCATTCGATATGGAATTGATTTGTAATAAACTTAATAAGGTGGACTTGGTTGCTAAGAGAATGGAGTGGATGGCTGGAAATTCAATGAATAACTCTTGATCCACTCAATCCCAGAATTTGGGATTCCATTTGTCGCGAGCTCCTTCTGGACGAGAGTTCGTGAATCAACTTGATGCGGCTCAATCTGCGAGCCAGCATTATTCGGAACCCCACGGGTTCCAAACTGGGGCCTTTGATCCCAGTTTCTCTGATCCTTCTCTTTCTTTCTCTACATCTTCACCCTCTGAGGATGTTTGTGTTGTATAGGAGAATGTTAGATCCAACCCCTACTCTAATGCTTATAATCAGGGTTGGAGAAACCACCCTAACTTATCCTGGAAAAACTCGGGGTAGCAAACCCAATTCTGACCCAGCAACTATGCTCCGCAATGACCAATGGGTCAGGGTCATGTTTATACTCAGTTGCCCTCGAATCAGGTCAATCGCCAACTTGGAATGCCTGTCAATCCGTAGGGTAGGCTAATTTGAACCGACAAATGGTAGAGATGAAAGGATCCATGCTCTAGCTCATGCAGCAAATGAAAACCTCGCTGGACAACTTGCAAATCAGGCTCATAGCTTACTCTCGTCAACTCGGATCTCTACCATCTCAACCCTTACCCAACCTGCGAAATATCCTGAATCCGGGCAATCAAGCCCATGGATACAGAAATCAGAGGGACGCACACGCACATGCTCAGGTGGTTGAGCAGGGTCCTTCCTCTTCTTCTTCTGTAAATCAACAATTCTTGGCTAATGAAGCCCCTCTAATCTTTCCTAACCCTCCCCAAGACCCAAACTAGTATGCATCCATAAATTCTGTTACCTTGAGGAGTGTTAGACAAACTCAGGATCCACAACCACACTGTTCTGATTTACTGAATCCTGATGAACCTGAGGAGAGAAAGGAGAACTCTGGAGAAGAAATCAAGGCTCAAGAACCTGATTCCAAAGATCTGATTCATGTTCCTTTTCCTGAAGCCTTGATCAGATCAAAGAAGAAGAAGTTTGTCGATAGTAATGAGGAGCTTCTTAATATTTTCAAGAATGTCGAGATCAATATCCGGCTCCTCGATGCTATCAAGCATATATTGGCTTACGCGAGATTTTAAAGGATTTATGTACACAGAAGCGTAAGTCGAGAGAATCTGTTCCGAGGAAGGTGGTACTCTCCGAGCAGGCTAGTTCTGTTATCATGCACCACCTCCCTCAGAAAAAGAGAGATCCAGGTGCTCCGTTGATTTCTTATGTCATCGAAGATTACACTTTTGATAGAGCACTACTGGATCTGGGTGCATCCATCAACCTAATTCCGACTTCTCTTTACGAGAAGTTTGGATTAGGTGAACTTCGGTCGACTTTAGTAACGTTGCAGTTAGCAGACCATTCGGTCACAAATCTGTGAGGCGTTATTGAAGATGTTATTGTTAAGGTTAAGGATTTCTATTTTCCTGTAGATTTCCTTGCCCTCGACATGGATGTACCTGAAAATCTGAGGAACACGCCCATCATTCTGGGGTGCCCGTTCCTGGCTACCGCTAAGGCCAACATTAATTGTGAAAGCGGTAGCATGGCAATCGCCTTTGGGGATCAACGAATGAAATTGGATAATTTTAAGGCGATTAGTAAATTTGAGGATTGTGGATTTATCGAGGAACTTGAGGACGATAATGTGAATATTGAAACTTGTATGATGGTTTCTGCATTTGAAAGTTCCTCCTTTGATGATGAATTGGACCCGCAACCCTCTATGGCAGACCTGCCATCTTCTGAAGAGGCTATTGATTTTGTTCATTCTCAACCTCTTCCTCTTAATGAGTCATCAGCATCTTCCTTACCTTCAATCATTAGCCCGTCCTAGCTTGAACTGAAACCAAGTGAGAAAGGAGAATCTGTCACAACTCGTTTAGCTTCCTCTTAGAGGGTTTGTATCGATTACAGGAAGTTGAACACAACCACGAAAAAGGATCATTTCCCTCTGCCTTTCATTGATCAAATCTTGGAAAGATTAGCCAGGTAGAAGTACTTCTATTTTCTTGATGGCTACTCGGGATACAACCAAGTTCCTATCCATCCTAAGGATCAAGAAAAAACTACTTTCACTTGTCCCTACGGAACCTTTGCTTTCCGTAGGATGCCTTTTGACTTATGCAATGCACCTACAACTTTTCAAAGGTGTATGTTAGCCATATTCTCTGACATGGTGGGAGAGTTTATGGAAGTCTTCATGGTCGATTTCTCAATTTTTGGAGAATCGTTTGACTCTTGTCTAGCTAGTCAAGAAATGATTCTTAAACGATGCATCAAAACACGATTGGTCCTTAGGTGGGAAAAGAGTCATTTCATGACACAAGAAGGCATCATCTTGGGTCATGTAATCTCTAAATGGGTAATTGAAGTGGATAAAGCTAAGGTTGATGCTAACGCTAAACTTCCTCCTCCCACATCTGTTAAACAAATTCGATTATTTCTTGGTCATGTGGGATTCTACAGAAGATTCATCAAGGACTTTTCGAAGTTTTCTCATCCTCTAAGCAATCTTCTCGCCAAAGAAACGCTGTTTGATTTCGACGAATCATGCCGTAAGGCATTTGATTTTCTTAAAACAGCAGTCACTTGTGCTCCGATGTTGCAGCCACAGGTTTGGATAGCCCCTTTTGAGATCATGACCGATGCTTAGGGTCTCATGTCATCTACTACACTATTTTGGGTCAGAAAGTTGACAGGAAGCCCTCTGTCATCTACTACGCTAGTAAAACTCTGGACGAGGCCCAGAGGAATTACACTATTACTGAGAAGTAATTACTAGCCATAGTATTTGCTTTGGAGAAATTTAGGGCTTATCTCTTAGGGTCTCATGTCATGATTTATACGGACCACTCGGCCTTGAGACATCTCTTGGCTAAAAAGGATGCCAAACCCCGGCTTATTCATTGGATTCTTCCGCTTTAAGAATTTGATCTTGAAATCAAGGGTAAATCCGGGGTACAGAATGTGGTGGCGGATCATTTGTCGAGACTTCTGAGTGATTCTTCTCATCCGAACATCCCGATTGCTGATACTTTTCTGAACAAAACCATCCTTACAGTTTCAAGCATCCAAACCCTGTGGTTTGATGACATTGTTAATTATTTGGCCGTTGGTCAAATCCCCCAAGATTGGACGAAGCAACAATGGGATAGACTCAAATCTGAGGCCAAATATTACTTCTGGGAGCACCTTGAATTGTACTGCATCGGCTCTGATCATATTATTCGCTGATGTCTTCCGAAGAATGAATTCAACAGTATACTAGAGTTCTGCCATGCATCTGCATGTGGTGGACACTTCTCTGGGAAAAAGACGGTTGCAAAAATTTTGCAATCTGGATTCTATTGGCCGTCTTTATTCAAGGATGCCCAGGATTTCTCAAGGTCGTGTTCCCGATGTCAGGCACTAGGGAGCATAACTAAGAGAGATATGATGCCCCTAAACCCAATTCTTCCTCTCAAAATCTTCGATGTTTGGGGCATCGATTTCATGGGACCCTTTCCCCATTCTTTTGGACATCAGTACATTCTCGTCGCTGTTGATTACGTGTCAAAATGGATTGAGGCAATTCCCACCCGAACCAATGACCACAAGGTGGTCATCGATTTTGTCAAGAAACACATCTTCAGCAGGTTCGGGATTCTGAGGGCCATCATCAGTGATGCTGGTACTCATTTTACTAATGCCCAATTCTGTAAGTTGCTGGCTAAATACGGTGTTAATCACCGAATTTCCACACCTTACCATCCCCAGACAAATGGACAGGCCGAGATCTCCAATCGGGAGATCAAAAATATTCTGCAGAAAATGGTTAGGCCTGACCGCAAAGACTGGACTCAAAAGCTTGAGGACGCTCTTTAAGCCTACCGTACGACTTATAGAATGCCCATTGGCATGTCTCCGTTTCATCTGGTGTATGGAAAGGCGTGCCATTTACCCATAGAGATTGAACATAGGGCATTCTGGGCAATCAAGCAGTGTAATCTAGATCTGAATTTAGCTAGGAAGACCAGGAAACTCTAACTATCTGAGTTGGAGGAGCTTAGAATGATGCATATGACAATGCCAAGATCTACAAGGTTGGAACCAAAGCTCTATATGATCAATTGATTTCCTGTAAGAGCTTTGAGCTGAACTAGAAGGTCTGGTTATTCAATTCTCGACTTAAGCTCTTTCCCGGCAAACTTAGGTCGAAATGGAACGGCCTGTTCATTATCGACCAGATTTTTCCAAATGGAGCTGTTCAGATCTCTGACCCGAAGATGGGTAATTCATTCAAAGTCAACGATCAACGTCTGAAACCTGTTATTGACCGTTCTCTTCCAGAACCCGTCTCAGACATGGTTGCTCTAGCCATGTTGTGACTTCTTTGGCTGGACTTTGCCTAGCTGACGTCATTAAATTCAACAGTTATACATATGACTCTGAGCTGACCCAAGCTTCATATTCAGGTGATATCTCTCATACTCTACCCTTCCTTTCATGTCTCTTTTTCTCAATGTGGACATTGCATCAGCTAGGTAAGGGGGCGTGGATTCATTTTCGAATCATTTTGCCAGCTTTGTGAAATTCTTGTAAATTCTATTTCTCTTCTTATATATACATAAAAAAAAAATTGAATTAGGAAGGAATACTTGGACATTAGGACTTTTCAATCTTAGGAAATATTACATTAGGATCTGAACACAAAGACCCTTTAGGTCTTTGGGCTTAATCAGCCAGGGTATCCACTAAAATGTGGATTTGTTTTTCGAGTCCTCTCCATCTTGAATTCTATTATAATTTGATTAAATAAGTTTGGGTGATAACTACACGACTTATCAACCTGTCCTATGATTTGAGGGAACTTTAAGTCTAAAGCATCTACACACTATTTTTTCACTGACTTGTTGATCGATGATTTTAACAGAAATTGGGTAGCTAATGAACCTTCTAGGGTGATATGGCTGGCAAGCTATCGTGGGTAACATCCCATAGGTAGGTTCTTCAGAGCCCAGTCACAGGACCATTCTCTTCTTACTGCCTTTAGGTAAATCTTAAACTAGAGAAGCCACCTACTTAAAAAAAAAAGAGAGACAAAGTTAAAAAGAAAAGATAAAGAAACGGAGAAAAGAAAGAAAAAAAAAGAAAAAAATAAAAGATATAAGCCACACTTCGTCGCACGAGTATGGCTGGCAAGTTGTTGGTGGTAACAGCTCATCGACCGGCTGTCCAGAACCCAGCTCAAGAAATGCACTGAAAATTCCCAAACCACTTAGGAAGAAGCGGAGAAGTAGAATAAACTGGGGAGATATACACTGGATTCACCCTTGTGTTGACCCCATAAAAATAAAAGTAAGGAGAAAGCTATCGGTCGTAAAGATACCTTTAGGAAGAACTCTCTTGTTAAGGTCACCTAGAGGTGTAGAAACCCGAAGTCCATTCTAATTGCTGATCAACGAGTCTATCACATTCATAATAGGATGCTTAGAACTTAGGGTTCTCATCAAATCTTGGGTGGGTTGAATGGCCGTAGAAAGCCACTCTTTAACCCTAAACTCAAAAATCCAAAAAAAAAATTAGAAAAGAAGAAAAAGAGAAAAAGAAATTTTTCTTTGAATAAGGCAAGGGCTTGAGGCGGTCAACATTTTGGCAGATACCCAGGAGTTGTTGTGTCTTTGAAAGTTCAAATCCTGAGTAAAAGAATTTCTTAATGTTGAAAATAACTTATGCCTAAGTAATACAACCTAATTCATTTATAAATAGCATGTAGTTTTTGCTAGGGACTAGCAAAAGATAAGAATGGGGTGTGATGTGCATACATCTGATTAACCTAAAATGTCTATTAATGCATGTTTTTAGTGTCACATTAGCATCATACGTTGTAAATAGTGCGTAACATGCATTATCATGCATTTAGATAAAGTTGTATAAATTGCATAGTAATTGTCTCCTTTTTATGGTTAGGGACAGGACAACATTTTATCAGGGCCTCGGATCGAAGATCCAACCATACGGATTTGATTAGGGCGACGAATGGAGTTCAACGACTCCAAGATCGGTCTAATCGGAAATCCGTAGCATAAGGAAGAGATCGAGGAATCCTAAAGATCAAAGGCCAAGATGGTGTTAATCCACACCTCAGACGATAAATCCGATCGCACAGATGGATTCGGATTGATGATCGCAGCCTAATGGCATGAAAATCGATCCAATCCGACACCCATGGCACCATCTACAATACTCAGAAGATGGACGGCCAAGATGGTGCCACGTGGTGCCATCCCAGTTGCCCAACAGGCCCTAAGGACCCACAGCTGCCTTTCCTTCTTCACCCGCTCGCTCGATCTCGACCATTGTATGCTCATCCAACGGTCGCGAAACCGTGCACACAAATCCTCCGCGCGACACAAAGCCGCCCACAGCGTAGTGGTTGGGCATCCTCGCGAGAAGAGGCAGTCGTGCATTCGAGCCGTGATGCCTCAAATTGAAGAGCGAGTGCGTGGAGCGAGCGAGCGAGTGGGACCGCATGATGAGGATTGGACGAGCGATGGCACCCACACGCGATCAGACGTGCAACGCTGACATGTGATCACATGCCCGCGTGCGGCGTGGGCAACGATGGTTTAAGCCGTCCGATCTCTTGATCGGATGACAGTAAGCGTGCGGATGTATGCGTGTGTTGCACGACGCGGAGGCGAGGAGGTGCATGGCACGTGCACACGAAGGCCACGTTCAAGCCTTTAGTGATGGATTTATCCATCACTAAAGGTCCCATATTAATGATTTTCAAATTAAAATGTCCAAAATGCCCCCACTCCTTGCAACTATAAAAGGAGACCCCCTCCATATGAATTTCTCATCCCTTCCTTCTCTTCTCTCCCTCTCCAAAGCTCAAGAGAAGATTGTCCCACACCTGGGATGCTCCTCAAGAGATAAAATCAATTTTTTGCCCCCATTCCAGAAGCGGATCCCACGACGACAATAACGTGTTGCCTCATTCCCGTTCCTCCTACTTCGATCTCCTTCTTCCCCTCCATTCCTCGTCTTCCATGTGTTGTCTCGTCTGGGTTGTTCTCCAAGCGATCGTCGAGGACGATAACTTCTCTCTCCCATTCCTTTTTCCTACTTTCTAGAGTAGAATTTTCCTGCTTTCTAGTTGTAATAGTTTTCCTACTTTCTAGTGTAATTTCTCACTTTCTTAGTTGTATAAAAATTTTTGTAACTTCAAGTGGATGTTTTGTCTTGCTCTCTCTTATTGTTTATATTGATTCCATTGCATTGTAATTACTCTGCTTTTTAAACAAAAACACAAAAAGAATATAATTGTAAATCTTGATCGACGTTGCCTCCCTGAGTTTGACCCAGGATTTCTATTCCGGTATAAATTTTATTGTTTGAACCCGAGTTCTTCACTATTTAAACTACAATGACAGGTTTCCAAAACCAACTCCAATAGCGTAGTCCTCCAACGTTCAACACTGCGCACATCACGCGCCCCTTGCTCCCCACACCGTGTCGCATGCATGCACTGGCATGCGCTGCATTGCTGCTACGACTGTGCACGCTCGTGCACTACAGTGTGTCCGTGTCAATTGATGGATTGGGGGGGTCCGTAGGCTTCGAACCCATGACCTCCCCTCTATGATAAGCACTTTTGCCACCACACCATGCTCTTCACTTTGTCAAGAAAAGTGAATCTCTTGCACCGGTTGGGAAGGTGGCATGGATGGCTTGTCAGCCGTTCGATCAAGATCCAACGGTTGAGAATTGATGATGCGGATGAAGAAGAGCCGGTGTTGGGACTACTGGCTGGTGTTGGGGGGCCTGGATGGTGCCATGTGGAACCATCTGGGCCATCCATTCTTCTTTCTATTGCAAAGGGTGCCACGGTACTTGGATCGAGTTGATTTTTGCATTGCCGAACTACGATCGTCGTTCCGAATCCATCCGTACGGTTGGATTTTTCATTTGAAGCCCGTAAAGATGTCACATTGCCCTTCTAGCCGTTGATCTTCTTCAAACTTCATATGACACTACGGGACTCCGAACTAGACGACTTCAGAGGCGTTAGCCTCCGATCATCGTCCTGATCATTTCCATACGGTCCGATCGTCCATCCGAGGCCCTGAAATAAATTATCTTCTCTCCTAACCATAAAAATGACCTAGATAACCTAAAATATATGCAACTACTCCAAAGGCAGAATGATGCATGCTATGTAATATTTATAACATTAAATTCAAATCTAAGCTTAAGAACATGCATGATTAGGCATTTTAACCTAAATAGATGTGTCTATATCATAATCTTTGTAAACAGTTAATCTAATTCTTACATTCCACTCAGTCTGTCATGGATTTGGAGGAGTTAGTGCTCATGAAAGGTGTTCAAACCTTGTTGTATGAAGATGAGAAGAAGGTGAAGGTTAGGATGAAAGCTCAGTTTGTTAAAGATCCAAAAAGCTAGACAAAATGTCTTTATTTCAGTATTTTGTTGATCAGGAAGCCTAGGCCGATTGCTATCATTAGAGAGCCATCGAAGGCATGGACTATTTGAGAAGCTCCTTTAGTCCATGAGGTGGTAGATGGTATCTAGTTGGCATCTTTCAAGAAGGAATCGAACCTGAGGTCGGTTCTTAAGGGCACTTGGCACCTTGATGGAGACCTAATCCTAACCATGATAGGGAAACCAGAGATGAAGCCTTCAAACTACTTCCAAAAGGCATGGCTATGGGTTCAATTTTGGGATCTACCCCCTGAATATTGATGTCAATTGGCGTTAATGAGGCTTACTAACAGTTGGGCAAACATAAAGGAACTGGATTTGGAACAATCCAAAGTTGAAGATATATAAGAGCAAAACTTGAGATGATAGCATGAGATCCTTTAGTGAAGGAAGTTGAGGTTACTGCTACTATTGGAGAGACGATGCCTATTCTGCTCAAATATGAAAGCTTACCGTGATGGTGCCATCTGTGTAGCAGGCTTGGCAATGAATATAAGTATTGTGATAGATGGTTGAAGGCGAGGGAGAAGATGGAAATTATTCAAAGCTCTAAACTATTGCAATTGGTGGAAAATGATATAGTTTTTAAATATGTTGATGTCAGAGCAGGCAGAAGGGGAAGAAGAACTACTAAAGATCATCAGATGGACAGATGTCAGACTGTTGGTGAGTTGCTTCCAAAGTGCACTGGTGATGGGGATAAGAATAATGATGAGGTAGAAGTCCAAAGTCAAAGCATGGCCTTACGTTCCATTACCATCGGAGTTAGGACAAGGTATGGGTCACATCACAACCCAAAAACCTAGGCCCCCAAATCAGGATCAGAGTTCCGATGAATGACAACAAAAGAGGTGCTGGTTTATTTTGTTCAGGTTATACCTAACTAAGTCAAGTTATTAAAGAGTTCCATTCATAAAGAAAAATGGAAGAAAATATCAGGAGAATGGTACAATAGACACTGTAAAGCAGTAACTAAATAGAAATCTACTTTAAACCAAAGCATGCATCCAACAGGCATATAACAAATAGAAAATCCACTGTAAACTTAGAACATAAAAGTTACTTGTCAACAGTATCAGCAAAACTTGCGCAGCAACAAATCTTGAGCGTCGACAACCCATAATAGCAATTACCCGAAAGTTGGTCACAAGGTAGGGATGAGCTAACTTGCTCAGTAGGGAATAAACAACTACTGTATCACAACAAAGACATAGGGTAGTGTATAATTTCACTAACCGGCTAGATCCCTAGCCTATACTCAACACCCTAGGTTTCGACTCCTAAACCCAATGGTATCTGACTAACCATCATGGTCTAAACCCATTAATCATGTTGCCTCTTTTTTTCCATTATTTAGTAATATGAAATTTATTCTCTCACTCGCCTCAATGATCAGATTCTAGGAATCATCCCTCTCTACTAGAGGAGATTGAGATGCATCCTTTCCTTGGATTTCCAGCTTGATAGTCTCGCCCTGGCCAAGGAAGAGGCTAGCAAGTTTGTTGATGTTACGACCCGGTTCCCGAATCCCTACAGGACCCGAGACTAGCTCGACTAGACTAATCCCAAGACCCAGTCATCCAACAAGAAATAATCGAAAAGCAGGAAAATAAACCGCATTCACTATGCAAGGTAACTAACAGTAAAAGAGTACAAGCAGTAAAGGAAGTAAAAGCTGCTAAACAGTACATACCACCACAACAACAGGAAAGTAGAACAAAAGTACAGTAACAGGAATAGTAAAGAAAGTATGAAACTCACTAACAGAAAATGAAGTACAACAACAGTAAGAGACTACTGCTAGGCTCGACTGGGCCCAGCACCCTTTGCAGCCGGTAACTCGGGCTGCTCAACTCCTAGACCTGTAAAGGGTTATGAGAAAACGGAGTCAGCGAACGCTAAGTAGAGTGGTAACCAAACTATCTAAAGCAGTAAAAGTTAATAGGTAAATTTATCTTTTCCAATTATTTACTTTACAAGTAATTCCTTTTCATCAATTGATTTACTTTTAGATTTCTTTCTTGATCTCGCATGTTCCTCGTGGGAACGATCTTGATTTCAGTCTTTTCCGAAGAGTAGAAGGCACACGTGGTGCTCTCCTGGCAGGGAGAGTCCCCCGTGGTAATCCTACACCTAGTCAACCACCCCGAGGTCACAGACAGACGTAGCGGTGACTACGGCACATGCAATAAGCGCACGGGTAGCTACCCCCACTGACACGCGGTTAGTCGTTTCCGCTAGCGGGTATGCCCAAAGTACAGCACGAAACAGTATAGGGCCTAGCCCTCTCAGAAATAGGGGTCTAGTCGCTCAGCGCCAAACAGGGGTCTCACCCCTCCACAGTCCGTGCACCCTTGTTTGACTACTTCGGTTTGCCAGTGGGCCTAACAAGTCGGTATAGGGTGCTTAGCTGAACCCCGGGACTCGTGGGGTGGCTAGCTTCCTCCCTACACTAGTAGCTCTCCCCGGTATAGTGTATGCGAGGGCTAACAGAAGTTGGTGTAGAGTGGCCAATCCTAACCTTGGGTCCCAACCCAAGGGCAGCTAGCTCCGCTCTACACTAAACAGGGGACAGTCGCTCTCCTTGGTACCACGTACTCATGGGCTAGCACACTTCCCACTCACATTTCCAGATCTTCCATTCAACCACATGAGCTCTACTCCTAACTCCCCGTAGGGTTCATGCTCATATTCACCATATTATTCCATACCAGGTTTCATCATTCACAATTTCCATTCTCGTATTATACACATGCAGCTCATATTTCCACAAATTAACATATGCAACAAGTGATATCACAGGTAACTGTTTTGTTATCTCAGGCATTTCATATTCTAACAGGCATCTCATATTTATTAATAGGCAGTTGTTTACAATTTAGCTCTTTCATCTATAACTGCAATCTCAAACATGCATACACAGTGCAACTATTTCTCGTCCTAGGATTCATGCCACATCCTAGGGTTCTAGTTATCTAAATTTCATATATGCATTCATATTTTATAAGTAGAACAGGGGGAAACCACTCTACCAGACAATCCGGAAGTACTGGGGGCTCGAATGGCAGACTCACATGCCTCTGCAGGCCCCAGATACGGAACAGGTCGAAGTCTTATACAAAGGAACATATCACAACGAAATGTTCATAACAGTATATAAAGATTTCTAACATGTAAACGAACTTACAAGGAAATCACAAATATTTCATTTGCGTAAAATGGATCCTGATCGGACCATAAACGGGTTAAAAACAAAACTGCAGAATCAAATCAGACATCTGGAACAAAGTCCAGTCGTCTTAAAAGTCACCAAAGTCCCACCTCAAGTCCCTGCGTCGACCTCAGATGTCCAAGGCTCCTACTTGACCATCTGGACTTAGCTCCAAACGTCCGACCTATCGTCTAGTCATCTGGGAATACCTCTGGTCATCTGGTAAGCTATCCAGACGTCCGAAATGCTTGAGAGGGCATGCCGTGTGCCTTCCCAAAGCTGCTCCTGCACATGACAGAGCAGCATATCCCCTTTTAGCCTAGTAAATCATCTCTGCGGTGTGACCTGCATGGTTGTAGCCGCAGGAAGGATGTACATATGTGAATACCTACTTTCAGACGTCCGATGTCATCACTAGACGTCCAGCCTGTCGTCTGGAAGGCACTCCGGATGTCTGATACTAGAAAAATTCTAGTATTAAAATGAGCTCCTACTCCTCTCGCTGCGCTCTACTGCAGCTCCCTCTCATCTGTAGCTCCGACTGCTGCAGGAAGTTGGGGATGACTCCCCGACACTCTCCTCCTCCTAAACGCGCCACGGCGGCCGTGCGTACTCTAGCGAGCCTCTCCAAGCTCGCAAGCTCAAACTCTTCCTTTTCTTCACGTCTTTCCTCCTCCTCGCTCTTGCTCCCTCTCTCTCGCTCGTCTCTCTCGCGGTAGTAGAGAGGGGATGGAAGGTGGTGGTGGTGGAGTGGAGAGGAGAGGGCTCTTATATTGGCAGTGGGTTAGGGTTCGATGAGGGGGGGAAAGAGAAGAAGAGAGAGAATAAAAGCAGCCTGTGTGCTGGCTGCATGCAGGGGTAATTTCACATACAGATTTTTCAATTTCCAGACGTCTGACTGACAGTCCAGACATCTTAAAAGGCTCAAAATAGAATAGGTCTTTACATCATAACAAACTTAAAGGATGTTTCATCCCTGAAACTTGAGCTAACTAGGGTGAGGAAAGAGAAATATAAACACATAACAAACTTAAAGAGGATCGAATTTGGTCAGAAAAGACGTACCCTCAAAAAGCTCCGGGTACCGCTCTCACATCGCCGCCTCAGGCTTCCAGGTAGCCTCCTCATACCGCTGGATCCTCCACAAAACCTTCACCAGGGGTACCAACTTCCGTCTCAAACTCCAAACGACTCTATCTAGTATCTGCACTGGTCTCTCTGGGTAGGTTAGGTCGTCACCCACCTCGACACTCTCGTGGCTCAGAACGTAACTAGGATCGGCGACGTACTTCCTGAGGTTGGACACATGGAACATGTCGTGCACACCAGAAAGTTTGGCAGGAAGGGCAAGCTGGTAAGCAACAGGTCCTACCTGCTCCAGGACCTCAAAGGGCCCCACAAACCTCAACGCAAGCTTCCCCTTCACCCCAAAATGCTTCAGGCCTTTCAAGGGCGAAACGCGAAGGAAGATGTGATCCCTAACCTCGAACTGCACCTCTCTGCATTTCCGATCAGCGTAACTCTTCTGCCTGCTCCTCACAGTGCGGAGTCGTCTATGGATCTGCTCTATCACCTCCTAACTCTACCAGATCAGTCTGGGGCCAACCTCCCATTTCGTCCCCACCTCAACCCAACTCAAGGGCGAAGTACACCTCCGTCTGTATAGAGCCTCGTAAGGTGCCATGCCGATGCTCGAGTGGTAGTTGTTATTATATGTAAACTCTGCCAAGAGTAAGTGCTCCTCCCAAGAGCCCCTCCAGTCTAGTACATAGGTGCACAAAAGGTCCTCAAGTGTCTGTATAGTGCTCTCTGACTGTCCGTCCATCTGGGGGTGGTACGCCGTACTAAACCTCAACCGTGTCCCTAAAGCCTGCTGAAATTCAGCCCAAAACTGGGAAGTAAAACGGGTATCCCGGTCGGATACAATCTCATGTGGAACTACATGCAGACGTACCACATCACGAATGTACCTCTCTGCCAACTGTGCTAGTGAAACGTCGGTACTGTTATACCGTTGTAGTAAAGCCGGTTTTTACCAACATTTCAAATATAAATTTTTTTTACTCGGAAAAATGAAAGAGTTCCCGAGGTCGAACTCAGGGAGCAAGTTGTATTCTAGAGATATACAAGTTCTATTACAAAAATAAAGAGAGAGAGAGAGATGAAAATTTGGCTTCTTCTCTTCTTTCTTCCTCTTTGTCTTATCTCCTCTTTGCCTTTTGTTCTTCCTGTTCTTCTTCTGCTTTCTTCAGATCTTCCTCTCGTGCTCTTCTTCTTCTGTCTTCTGTTCTTCCTTGTTTTCTTTCTTTCTTTTTCTTCAGATCTTCTTCTTCTTTGTCTTCACCTTGACCTCTCTTCTTCTTCTTTCGCGTTGGCCGTTGCTCTTCCTTCTTCTTCAGCCTGTCTTCTTTCCTGCTCTGGCTGCTGACCTTCCGTCGTCTGCCCCGGTGCTGAGACGACTTAACGATGCCTTTGCTACAGTGCAGCAGCTCCTTCTTCTTCAGCGGGTCTGCTTCTTCTTCTTTGGCCTGCACACTTCAGAGTTTTTTTCGTCAAGAGGCAAAACCTACTCTACCCCCCTCCCCCGCGTATCTCTCTCTCTGAAATCACTCTTCGGAAGCTCTCCCAGAGCGCTACCGGGTAATCGGGTTCGGGTCAGGCCCGGGTCCAGGCCCACCGGCGTGCGTGGTGGGCGAGGAGTGCAGGTCAGTCTAATCGGGTCGGGCCAGGTCCGCGGAGCGTGGTCACGGACGAGGCCGGGTCGGGTCGGGTGAGAGGGACCTCACCCCGTGGTCAGGAGGCAGACAGCATAAGGCACTTTTTGCCTTTATGCGTCTGCGCGCCTCCGAGAGGTTCCGAGGTGGGACTAAATGTCCCACCCCAATTGAGCGCGCGTCGCGGATGGAGCTGTGGGCGATCGTGGCTTCCCGCGCGGCCTTCGCCCCGTCTGTGAACCAGGGACGTTTCGCGGAGAGTCCCTGCGCAACCTGGGAGTCAACCCTGGGCGAATGCGTGCCTGCACCTGCAGGTGAAGCAGCTCTGCCTGCGCAGTAATGGCGACGGCGGGCGAGTCACCTGGTCACAGAAGAACGGCCTCTCGGCCAAATCAGACAGGCGGGAGACCTTCGCCGTGGCACGGCGAAGGTGGTCAGGGGGTCTGCAAGGGGCGAGATGGAGCTAACAGGTCGTCCTAGGTCAAACTGTGAGTGAGGAAGTGGGTGTGTTCGGTGGATCTGCAGAGGGTGTTTGGTGGGAAGTGGAGGGGCGGAAGAGGATCAGGGTGAGGAGGCAGAGGTTCTGCGGTGGTCGGCGAGCCGTGTGGGTCGCTGAGGTGATGGGAGCGGCTCGCCGGAGGGTGGTCGGAGGCGGAGAGGATGAGGGTGAACAGGAGCGATCGAGGGTTTAATTGACTAAATTGAAAGCGGGGAAAGAAAGAGGAGAAGAAGGGGAGTAGGTATAACTTACTTGCAGGGACGAAGGGGGGAGGAACAGGGCGACAGTCGTATCGACTGTCGCCGGAGAAGACGATGCTCAGGGAGAGGGGCGGCGGCGAGCAGAGGGCTGGAGAGGCGCCAGCTGGGTGCGGCGTGGCGCGGGAAGAACAGGGGAGGAAGTCTCTACTGCTGGTATTGCGGCAGAGCGAAGAGGTGGAGGGGGAGGAAGTCGTCGGAGCTGGTGAGCGTCTGCCGGAGGAAGAAGAGAAGAAAGCTGGGGGTTTTCTCCGTCAGATCCAGGCTGCCCTGGTCGGTGGAGCAGCGGGGGGTATTTATAGGGATGAAACAGGGAGGAAGGCGGAGGGAGACGACGTGTCTCCCTCGCCGGAGAATGGTCGGAACACGAACCCATACCGTCCGTGCGTTCGCACGGCCGGTATGGGGGGCTACAATGACCATGGGGGTGCTCCTGCGACGGCTGACGACGCAGGGCACCCTCGGTATACTTGCCAGGTCCCCCACCTCACCCTGCGCGGCGCCATGCTCCGCGCAAGGTCGCCGGAGCATGGTGCTGGAAGGGTTTTGCAGGAGGGACCTGATTGCAAAGAACGAAGGAGAGTTAGGGGCCAAAATGCGAGGGTTCAAAAGTTGAGGGCCAAAGAGTAAATATATGAGGACCAAAGTGTAAAGTCGGTCAAGGAGGTTTCTTCTTAGGCTCAAGTTTTTATACATGACTAATTAGGACCTAAGGAATCTGATGGTGAATTTTATTTTCATATTAAACCTTGTTTGATCGGTCAATTTGCGCAAAAACCCAAATTAAGTTATTAATTGGGCATGGTTCTCAATGTAGGTCAAAATGGGTTCTAAAGGCCAAATTGAAGGTTCTAAACCCTAGATATTATTTTTCTATGAATTTTAGAGGGTTTATTCTATTTTTACTTTGCCTCGAACCTTGTGAATTGAAGTGGGTTGTTTTAGGGTTACAGATTATCATTTGGTTCCTTGGAAGTGCTGTAGCCCTTGCTAGATCATCTCATCCCACTTTTATTCTTATTAAGCTGTTTTGACCTATGTTTGGTCCCTGAATTACCCTGTATGCAGTTTATACTGGTAAAATTGCACTTTTACCCCTTATGACTGGTTTTCTTCTCAAACTCAGAATTCTCTGAGTTAAGCTTTTCCTTGAGATATGTAGGAGCTTTTATCCTTTGTATTGGGTCAAAATGAGCTAGTTATGGCTCATGATGAGGTTCTCATCATACCCCCATGCCTAGCTTTTGCTAGTCCCTTAGCAAAAACTTAAGGTTTCAACCCTTGTTCTAGACCATGAAGTTTTCAATAGTTTTAGATAAGTGCCTTCATAGATTAGGTTAGAATGCTGATCATAGGCCTAAAAGGCACTCCAGTACCAGTCAAGATCCAAATCTATCTAGCCTTAGCCTCAGTCTTTTAGCAAAGGTTTTTAAGGCCCACAAGAACTAACCTAAGGTTTATTGGACTTCGTGGTTAAAGCACCCGTGCTTGAAATGATTTTAGCCCTGGCTCAGTTCGCAGTGCGTTTTGTAAGAGAGAGATAGAAAGTTTTTCTGTTTGGAGAGTTTTCTCTCTCTTTTTCTTTTTAGTTCTAGCCTAGGATTGGCTTTTCAACACGGTCTGTATCAGATTCCTTGTTCCCATCATCAATCCTCAAGGGTTCCTGGCGATCGATGCTTCGAGATAGCACCGCCCATGGCAACCCCCGGAACCCTGGCTATTGAGATTTCGAGATAATCCCATCCATGGTATTCCGTGGCCGAATCCAGACCCTGGCAATTGACATTTCGAGATAATGCCATCCATGGAATCTGAACCAGCAGAGTGCTTACATGCCCCCCGTAGGATATGTAAATATCCTAAGAGACAAGCACCGAGGAGATGATATTTTGTTACGCATCTTCGAGGGGATTTCCCGCCTCTCCGCGCTGGGAACTCGTCCAAATCAACTTGTGTTGATCGGCCGCTCCTATTCTAGATGTTCTTTTCAGATTTTTGCGACGCTTCTGCGTGATTCTGATTTTTACGCTTACTGAACCAGGCTGTGTGTGAGATTAGGGTGCTTAGGTTACTGAGTCCTGTAAACCAAAAATTAGTTAACGAGGCCGAATACTCCCTAAGCCTTAGACCTAATACTTCAGCTTTTCATTTTCCTCAACCTCTTGAGGAGTGTCCAGATCTTAATGGGTACTAAGAGTCTATTCAAGAATGCCTAAGGTTTGCATTCTTACTAATCTCATTGTGCACTTTTCAGTTATTTTCTCGAATGAGGTCTAGAACTTAGGTTAATTCCTTAGTTCCTTACTAATGACTATCACTTTTTCTCATAATTTTGTGCTCCTTTTTCATTTTGTTTCTTTTCTCCTTCACAAAATTTTCCTTCTCCTCTTTTCCTCTTATTCTTTTTCGAATTTTTTTTTTTTTTTTTTTTTAATTTTTATGGTATTTTTGGCATATGTGAATTTTTTGTTTGAAACCTTTTCTTACAAGTTTTTGCACTTTCTTACCCCCCTATGCCTAAGATTTGCAATGTCCTCATTGTAACCTAGGGGGTCTTAGTTCATTCCTTAAGACAGAAATTTGGGTGAGTGGATGGGTCGGGTTGAATTTTTGCGGACGATTTCAAATCTCAGATGCGAACATCTGAGTTGGGGTCGGCTGTCTATAAGGGTGAACTTCGAGTGCTGAAAGGTGTCAGAACAAGTTTCAGGTTTTCAAAGAGAATGACGGGCTGCCTCCCGTTAAGCGCTGAGTTTTACGCCATCGGCTGGGCGCAATAAGCTCAAGGGGAACGGAGGATATAAGATGCCTCAGCCAAATCAGTAGAAGTTACATCAATGAACGGCTTGAGTCTTTGACCATTCACGATGAAAGGTTCAGAATCGTGGCTGAGTGGACTGATTTCGATTGCTCCATTTCCAAAAACCTGTCGGACCAAATATGGTCCGACCCACTTAGATCTCAGTTTTCCTGGGAAGAGTTTGAGTCGGGCATCAAAGAGTAGGACCTTTTGACTAGGATGAAAGATCTTTCTCGAGATGTGTTTGTCGTGGAAGGCTTTAACCCGCTCCTTGTAGATTTTCGAGTTCTCGTACGCGTCTATGCGTAATTCATCGATCTCGCTGATTTGGAGTTTTCTGTGGGTCCCAGCCTTGGAAAGATCTAGATTACAGTTCCGTACTGCCCAATAGGCTTTATGCTCCAGTTCGACGGGAAGGTGGCATGCCTTTCCGTACACCAATCTAAAGGGAGACATGCCCAATTGGGTCTTGTGGGCGGTCCTATAGGCCCACAATGCTTCCGGAAGTCGGGACGACCAGTCCTTCCTGTCAGGTCGAACAGTGACTTGCAGGATTTTCTTGATCTCCCGATTAGACAGCTCAGCTAGACCATTAGTTTGGGGGTGGTAAGGAGTAGAGATTCGGTGAGACACCCCGTATTTGGTCATCAGTGACCTAAACTGAGCGTTTGTGAAATGGGTCCCCCCATCAGAGATTATTGCACGAGGAATCCCGAACCTTGAGAAAATGTGTTGATGAATGAATTTGAGAACGATTTTGTGATCACAGGTTCGGGTCGGTATGGCTTCGATCCATTTGGACACGTAGTCCACAGCCAACAGAATGTATTCGAAACCATCCGAAATAGGAAAGGGGCCCATAAAATCAATCCCCCAAACATCAAAGATTTCGCATACTAGAATCGGTTGCATAGGCATCATGTCACGACGGCTCATGTTGCCCAAAGTCTGGCAACGACTGCATGCCTTGCAATGACTGTGTGCGTCTTTGAACAGTGTGGGCCAGTAAAAGCCGCACTGGAGGACTTTTGATGCGGTTTTATGCCCGGCAAAATGGCCACCGCATGCCTGGTCATGGCAGAAAGAGAGGATATTGTTGACTTCCCCTTCCGGGACACATCTCCGGATGATCTGATCGGCACCTATGCGGAAGAGGTACGGGTCTTCCCAAATGTAATACTTGGCATCGGAGCGTAATTTGTCTTTCTTGGCCTTCGGCCAATCGGACGGGGTCTGATGAGATGCCAAGTAATTTACAATATTAGCAAACCATGGAAGGCTAGTACCAATAGTCAGCAGGTGCTCATCGGGAAAATGCTCAGTGATGGGTCCGGAAGGGTCTATCATTTCAGAAGGAAGACGGGACAAGTGATCAGCTACCACGTTTTGTTTTCCCGCTTTATCGCGAATCTCGAGGTCAAATTCTTGCAACAGCAAGATCCATCGGATCAATCGAGGCTTCGCGTCCTTCTTTGTAAGGAGATGCCTCACAGCCGTGTGATCCGAGTATATGATGACATGGGAACCCAGAAGGTATGATCTGAACTTCTCTAGGGCAAATACTACAGCTAGCAGCTCTTTCTCAGTAACTGTATAGTTACGCTGAGCCTCATCGAGTGTTTTGCTGGCGTAGTAAATGACCACAGGTTTCTTGTCATTTTTCTGCCCCAAAACCGCTCCTACAGCGAAGTCGGATGCATCACACATGATCTCAAAGGGTTGAGACCAATCAGGGGACTGTAGGATCGGGGCTTGGGTGACTCGGTCACGCAGGATTTCAAATGCTTGAGTGCATTCCTTGGAGATTTCGAAGGGAACATCCTTGGAGAGAAGAGTGGTCAGGGGGCGTGCGATTTTTGAAAAATCAGGGATAAATCGTCGATAAAAACCGACATGCCCTAAAAAGGATCGGATGTCCCTGATCGAGCTAGGCATAGGAAGGTGAGAAATCAGATTAACCTTAGCTCGATCCACTTGGATACCTTTCTCCGAAATTGAGTGTCCCAGGACAATTCCCTCAGGCACCATGAAATGGCTCTTCTCCCAAGAAAGAACCAAATTCACGTCGATGCACCGCCTGAGTATCTGGACCAAGTGTTGGAGGCAATCGTCGAATGATGCTCCGAAAACTGAAAAGTCATCCATGAAGACTTCCAGATAATCACCTACCATATCTGAGAATATGACAAGCATGCATCGCTGAAAAGTAGCGGGTGCATTGCAAAGACCGAAAGGCATCCTTCGGAAAGCGTATGTTCCGAAGGGGCAGGTGAACGTGGTCTTTTCTTGGTCCTCAGGATGGATTGCCACCTGGTTATAACCGGAGTACCCGTCAAGGAAGCAGAAGAACCTATTTCCCGCTAATTTTTCGAGAATTTGATCAATGAAGGGTAGTGGGAAATGATCCTTCTTCGTGGAGGAATTGAGTCGACGGTAATCTATACAGACTCTCCACGAGTTGGCTAATCGGGTAGGAATGATTTCTCCGGTCTCAGTCGTTATAGTGGTGAGTCCTGCCTTCTTAGGCACGACCTGAATTGGGCTCACCCAACGACTATCGGAGATCGGGTAGATGATCCCGGCATCTAACCACTTGATGATCTCCTTTTTCACGACCTCCTGCAGATTGGGGTTTAAGCGTCTCTGCATTTCACGAGAAGGTCGTGTGCCCTCTTCTGAATAGATATGATGAGTACAATAAGAGGGACTTATTCCAGTCAAATCATCGAGGGTCCATCCGATGGCTCTGCGATGTTGCTGGAGGACAACAATCAGACGGGATTCCTGTTCAGGACTGAGGTTGGAATTAATGATCACAGGAAGGGTCTGATTAGAACCCAAAAAGATGTATTTCAAATGAGCAGGAAGGGGTTTCAGTTCAAGGATGGGGTTTTCAGCAGCAGCGGGTGGTTCAGTATAGATGTGAGGTTCAAGGGTGGGAGTTACTGGGTTGTTCACATCTGGATTTGACTCCTCTGTTTGCGGGTCAAGATCCTTCTGTGGTTGATGAGGCATACTCAAGTCATTCTGGAGGTGTGATTCATCAACCAAAGTCTTGATGTCACAAATTTGCTCGATGACGCCGCAATTAATTCCTTGTTGGGCCTTAAATATATCAATTTTCAGTGTTTGATCTCCAAACTTAAGCTCTATTTGGCCCTCCTCACAGCTGATGTTGGCTCTAGCAGTAGCCAAGAAAGGTCTCCCTAGAATGATTGGTGTATCCCTAGGGTTCTCAGGTGCATCCATGTCTAAGACTATAAAGTCCACTGGAAAATAGAAATCCCGCACTCTCACGATAACATCCTCGAGAATCCCTTTTGGTGACTTTATAGATCGATCTGCTAATTGTAATGTCACCTCGGTTGGTTTCAGCTCAGATTCTTCCAGATGGTCAAGTAAGGATGTGGGTATCAGATTTATAGATGCACCTAAGTCTAACAATGCTCTATCAAATTGGGTACCACCTATCTTACAGGAGATCAGGGGAGTTCCAGGATCTTTTGCCTTGGGTGGGAGTCTACTAAGGATTACAGAGCTGGCTTGCTCTGACAGAACAATTGGGCTCCCTCCCTTGGTTCGCGGCTTACGCTGGGGTGTACATATATTCTTTAGAAATCGTGCGTAAGCTGGTACGTGGCGGATTGCATCCATCAAGGGGATGTTTATGTGGACCTGCTCAAAGAGCTTGACCAGGTCCTCCTCAGGGGCCACGGGTTTGGTGGTCTTCTTTCCCTTGGTCAGGGCCTCGGGAAACGGGATCTTGGTTGGTTCTTCTAGGATAGGTCCAGGTTGTGGGTCTGGAACAGCGGTACCTTGGATAACTATCCTAGGGTCATGGTTATCAGGCTGGGAGTGGTTTGGATAATGCGGGTCCTGAGTTGTCTTACCACTTCGTGTTGTTACAGAATTTAATCCGGCCTGATTTTGGTTTGGATTTGGTAGGAGGGGTGGCTGCTGCTGAAATCCCGTACGAGAAGTAGAGGCTTCCATCTCGTCTGGAGATGGAGCAGTGGGGGCCTGATAAATCCATTGAGCGTGGCCTAAATTTGGATTCATAACGCGCTTCTGGGTTGGCACGTTATTTGGGTTAGGAAGAGGTTGGGAAGGGAGTGTGCCTGGCTGGCGAGAATTTGCCAACTGGGCCAGCTGAGTTTTAACTTCAGTAAGCTCGTCCTTGTGCTGTTTTTGAATGGCCGCATTCGATTTTTGAATGTCAGCCAGAGTCTGAAGGATTAAGGACATTTGATCTTGATTTGGCCCTGATGGATAAGTAGGGTTGGGCCGAGGCTGAGGCGGCTGGTAGTGATGAGAGGGCTGTGGGCGGGACTGAAAAGGTGGTCTTTGGGTTTGGGAATTTCCCGCCCACTGAAAATTTGGATGGTTTCGCCATCCAGGGTTGTAAGTGTTGGAGAATGGGTCGTTCTGGATGGCGTTGAGGTCCTCGCAGGTCTGAGGAACCTCTTGAGAATCAGGGAAAGGAGGAATGGAGTTCCCCCGGCTGGTGTAGAAAGGATCGGATGATCTTCCAGTCCAAGAATCAGATGGGGATGGATATGGATCCATCCCAGGGGAGGATCGGTGGAGGATATTTTGCACAGTCTCCTGTGTGGAAGGAGGTTGTGCAAAGGAGTTACGCGCAGAGGTGGCTCGCTGCAAGTGCTGAGTCAGCTCATCCACCTTCTTTTCAATGATTGAGACCTTGTCCAATCGACTGGCCATTAATTCCAGGTCGACTGATGCGGACAGGCCCTGCGTCTCATGTGCTCCCTTAAGACTCGTCGCTGCGCGGGTATTCGTCCTGTCGAATAATCCCATGGAGTCATTGTTGATGGAGTTCTCGCACATGTTTTCGAGAATCTCCCATACGGTGTCTTCATGTTGACCCATGATGTTTCCTCCGCAGGTTGCATTGACGAAAAGGCGGATGTCCTCACGGAGTCCCTGGTAAAAAGATTGGACTTGTTCCCATTTAGGAACTCCGTGATGGGGGCACTTCCTCATGAGATCCTGAAAACGATCCCATGCCTCATGGAGAGGTTCTCCTGATTGTTGGGTGAAGTGTGTAATCTGATGGCGCAAGGCGTTGGTCCGACCAACGGGAAAGAACTTTTTCAAAAACTCGGATTGAAGTTCTTCCCAAGTGTTGATTGGCCGGGTCTGAGTTTGATACCAATGGGCGGCCTTGTCCATAAGAGAAAAGGAGAACATCTTCATGAGAAGAATATCCCGATTTTGCGCATCTGATCCAAAAGTGTGGGCCAGATGCTTTAGCTGTTTGATGTGCTGGAAGGGATCTTCAGAATTAAGCCCATGGAATTTAGGTATAGCGTGAATCATGTTGGGCTTTAGTTCGGAATCAGGTCCTCCAATCGGGATTCTAACTCGAGGCTCAATGGCCACCGCAGCAGGATTGTAGTGGTCCCGCATCATAGGACGCTGTGGTGGGTGCACGAAGTTTTGGAAGAGGTCATTGAGTCGCTGGAGCTGGTGTTCCAGATTATTTTCTTCCTCAACTGGCTGAGCCATGATGGGGGAAGAAGAAGAACTTGGTTCTGAATCAGAAGAGAGAATAATGTGAGGGTGTTGCTGCACAAATACGGGCGTCGAGGCTTGGCCTTGACGAGAGCGAATTTCTAATGGAGGTCTTAAGGGTGGTCTTAGAGACCTCCTTCCGTACATGCACAGTTGGGAGAGGTAAGTTTAGAGGGTGCTGGACCCAATCAAGACACCCAACAATGTGTTGGGTGACTATAGAGGTGTGGGGCAGATGGACCCCTTGATCAGAAAGATCGTCCACCTGAGAATTACCTGGGCAGCCAGAGAGGGAGAGTCCCGCGAAGACCCCTACACGGTAGAGCGTCCCCACGGGTTACAGGGTTTCCCCCACCCGACCTCTCTTGTCACTGCGGTTCCAGGTAGACCAGAATGGGGATCTTGACCTCTTAAGTCTACCAATTTTAAGATCAGGGTGCTTAAGGTTTCACTTGAACTTTAGTCTTTTTAAGTGCAAAGAGTGACCTAATTTTAAGGTTGGTTAACCCAAAGGGGTCAACTTTACCTATTGTTTTCTTTGAGAGCTTTTTGGGTCCTGTCTTTTAGGGTTCAAGTGTTTAGAGAGAGCCAATTGTTTAGGATTTTTCTTGTTAATTATTTTCAATCAATGGCTTGGGCACACCTCTTTAGGATTTCCTCAATTCTTGATCAAGGGGTGTGTCTCTACTGAAATCCTAATGTTTGACCTTATGTTGGCTCTACTTGGTCCATTTAACTCTTTGTTGGGCAATTAGGGCTCAAGCAAGAATGTGTTAGCCCTTAAATACCCTTAGTAGTGTGCAGGAGTGATGAGTTGAAAACATGCAACTTTTTTATGGTTACTAAGTATGGAAAACAGGTTAGCCCTATATTGCTTGTTCTTTTCTTTTCTTCCTCTTTAGAGTGTAGGGGTTAATAGTGAGAGAAAAGATTTTACCTGTCTTCGGAGTGGTTGTGTGGTTGCTTGTCTTCTTGAGTTCCTGTAGCTGCACAAAAGAGAGGAGATTATCAGAACTTAAAAGAAACAGGAATGTTTACCTCTAGAATAGCCGTTGCTCCCCGGCAACGGCGCCAAAAATGAAAACGCGGTTCTGTTATAACGTTGTAGTAAAGCCGGTTTTTACCAACATTTCAAATATAAATTTTTTTTACTCGGAAAAATGAAAGAGTTCCCGAGGTCGAACTCAGGGAGCAAGTTGTATTCTAGAGATATACAAGTTCTATTACAAAAATAAAGAGAGAGAGAGAGAGATGAAAATTTGGCTTCTTCTCTTCTTTCTTCCTCTTTGTCTTATCTCCTCTTTGCCTTTTGTTCTTCCTGTTCTTCTTCTGCTTTCTTCAGATCTTCCTCTCGTGCTCTTCTTCTTCTGTCTTCTGTTCTTCCTTGTTTTCTTTCTTTCTTTTTCTTCAGATCTTCTTCTTCTTTGTCTTCACCTTGACCTCTCTTCTTCTTCTTTCGCGTTGGCCGTTGCTCTTCCTTCTTCTTCAGCCTGTCTTCTTTCCTGCTCTGGCTGCTGACCTTCCGTCGTCTGCCCCGGTGCTGAGACGACTTAACGATGCCTTTGCTACAGTGCAGCAGCTCCTTCTTCTTCAGCGGGTCTACTTCTTCTTCTTTGGCCTGCACACTTCAGAGTTTTTTTCGTCAAGAGGCAAAACCTACTCTACCCCCCTCCCCCGCGTATCTCTCTCTCTGAAATCACTCTTCGGAAGCTCTCCCAGAGCGCTACCGGGTAATCGGGTTCGGGTCAGGCCCGGGTCCAGGCCCACCGGCGTGCGTGGTGGGCGAGGAGTGCAGGTCAGTCTAATCGGGTCGGGCCAGGTCCGCGGAGCGTGGTCACGGACGAGGCCGGGTCGGGTCGGGTGAGAGGGACCTCACCCCGTGGTCAGGAGGCAGACAGCATAAGGCACTTTTTGCCTTTATGCGTCTGCGCGCCTCCGAGAGGTTCCGAGGTGGGACTAAATGTCCCACCCCAATTGAGCGCGCGTCGCGGATGGAGCTGTGGGCGATCGTGGCTTCCCGCGCGGCCTTCGCCCCGTCTGTGAACCAGGGACGTTTCGCGGAGAGTCCCTGCGCAACCTGGGAGTCAACCCTGGGCGAATGCGTGCCTGCACCTGCAGGTGAAGCAGCTCTGCCTGCGCAGTAATGGCGACGGCGGGCGAGTCACCTGGTCACAGAAGAACGGCCTCTCGGCCAAATCAGACAGGCGGGAGACCTTCGCCGTGGCACGGCGAAGGTGGTCAGGGGGTCTGCAAGGGGCGAGATGGAGCTAACAGGTCGTCCTAGGTCAAACTGTGAGCGAGGAAGTGGGTGTGTTCGGTGGATCTGCAGAGGGTGTTTGGTGGGAAGTGGAGGGGCGGAAGAGGATCAGGGTGAGGAGGCGGAGGTTCTGCGGTGGTCGGCGAGCCGTGTGGGTCGCTGAGGTGATGGGAGCGGCTCGCCGGAGGGTGGTCGGAGGCGGAGAGGATGAGGGTGAACAGGAGCGGTCGAGGGTTTAATTGACTAAATTGAAAGCGGGGAAAGAAAGAGGAGAAGAAGGGGAGTAGGTCTAACTTACTTGCAGGGACGAAGGGGGGAGGAACAGGGCGACAGTCGTATCGACTGTCGCCGGAGAAGACGATGCTCAGGGAGAGGGGCGGCGGCGAGCAGAGGGCTGGAGAGGCGCCAGCTGGGTGCGGCGTGGCGCGGGAAGAACAGGGGAGGAAGTCTCTGCTGCTGGTATTGCGGCAGAGCGAAGAGGTGGAGGGGGAGGAAGTCGCCGGAGCTGGTGAGCGTCTGCCGGAGGAAGAAGAGAAGAAAGCTGGGGGTTTTCTCCGTCAGATCCAGGCTGCCCTGGTCGGTGGAGCAGCGGGGGGTATTTATAGGGATGAAACAGGGAGGAAGGCGGAGGGAGACGACGTGTCTCCCTCGCCGGAGAATGGTCGGAACACGAACCCATACCGTCCGTGCGTTCGCACGGCCGGTATGGGGGGCTACAATGACCATGGGGGTGCTCCTGCGACGGCTGACGACGCAGGGCACCCCCGGTATACTTGCCAGGTCCCCCACCTCACCCTACGCGGTGCCATGCTCCGCGCAAGGTCGCCGGAGCATGGTGCTGGCAGGGTTTTGCAGGAGGGACCTGATTGCAAAGAACGAAGGAGAGTTAGGGGCCAAAATGCGAGGGTTCAAAAGTTGAGGGCCAAAGAGTAAATATATGAGGACCAAAGTGTAAAGTCGGTCAAGGAGGTTTCTTCTTAGGCTCAAGTTTTTATACATGACTAATTAGGACCTAAGGAATCTGATGGTGAATTTTATTTTCATATTAAACCTTGTTTGACCGGTCAATTTGCGCAAAAACCCAAATTAAGTTATTAATTGGGCATGGTTCTCAATGTAGGTCAAAATGGGTTCTAAAGGCCAAATTGAAGGTTCTAAACCCTAGATATTATTTTTCTATGAATTTTAGAGGGTTTATTCTATTTTTACTTTGCCTCGAACCTTGTGAATTGAAGTGGGTTGTTTTAGGGTTACAGATTATCATTTGGTTCCTTGGAAGTGCTGTAGCCCTTGCTAGATCATCTCATCCCACTTTTATTCTTATTAAGCTGTTTTGACCTGTGTTTGGTCCCTGAATTACCCTGTATGCAGTTTATACTGGTAAAATTGCACTTTTACCCCTTATGACTGGTTTTCTTCTCAAACTCAGAATTCTCTGAGTTAAGCTTTTCCTTGAGATATGTAGGAGCTTTTATCCTTTGTATTGGGTCAAAATGAGCTAGTTATGGCTCATGATGAGGTTCTCATCAGCTAGTCTCAAAGTGACTCGGATTGGTAGGAAACGTGCCATCTTTGTCAACTTGTCCACTATCACCCAGACTGCGTCGTGTCCTTGCTGGGTAATAGGTAAGCCCACCACCAAGTCCATGGTTATGCTCTCCCACTTCCACTTTGGCATAGGAAGTGGCTGCAACGGCCTTGCAGGCCTCTGATGCTCGGCCTTCACCTGCTGGCACACCAAACACTGGTGCACGAACTCACCCACATCCCGCTTTATTCCTCTCCACCAAAAGTCACGTCTCAGATCATGATGCATCTTCGTGTTCCTGGGATGTATGGTGAACCTGAACCCATGTGCCTCAGTTAGGAGCTCTCTCAACAACTCATCGTCCCTCGGAACGCACAAGTGTCCCCTCATACGTAGCACCTCGTCTGTAAAAGAAAAGTCTCCTGGGTCCCTCGAGGGCACTCTATCTCGCAAAGACTGTAGGTACGGATCTGTCATCTGTCCTGTGATGATGCAGTCTATCAACTCAGGTCTCGTCTGTCTTGTCACCGTCACTGCCACACAATACCCCTGTGACTCTCGAGGTCAACAACTGCCCAACTCTCCCATGAGTCTCCAACTCCATGCCTATAACTTGGCCAAGTGGGCGAGCGCCATCCAGCTCAAGGCATCAACCACCACGTTGGCCTTCCCTGGATGGTAGGAGTTGCTGTAGTTGATAATTGCCAGTTTATCATTATTCTTATGCATTAAAACAAACCTAGCTCTTAGGATTTTGCTCTGCAAATGGGTTTTTGAGTTGCATTTAGGCATAAATAAGGTTAGGCATGCATTGCATTTTTTATTGTGTTTTTGATGTGTTTTGTGAGTGTTAGGGATAAACAGATTGCCATATCCTTAGAACCCTAGCACTCAGGAAGGCAATAAGTGGAGGAGAAGCTCAAACTAGCTGGAACTTAGCTTGATCTAGCTCACAATAGTTGGAATCCAGCTCACTTAGATTAGGGTCAGCTCATCCTAGCTCCATTCAGCTCATCTCAGCAGAATGATAGCTCAAGAGAGCTCATCTTAGCTCACCCTAGCTCAGGTCAGCTCAGATCCAGCTCAACTTAGATGAGTCTAGCTCATCTTAGCTCCCATTAGTCCACAGGGAGCTCTAGCTAGCTCAGCTGAGTTGACTAGAGTTCACCCCAGCTCAGGTCTAACTACATCCAGCTCCACTCAACTCCAACCAGCTGAAGATGAATTCATCCCAACACAGGAAGCTCAAGTACAGCTCCTGGGGACTCAGCTTAGCTCAACTTAGTTAAGCTAAGCTACCTTAGCTACCTCAACCAGCTTGATCCTCCCCGGGAGCACCAGACCTAGCTCACCTCAGCTCATTATGGTAGAAGCAGCTTACTTTAGCTTGGATTAGTAGCTAGCAAAGAACTAGCAAGCTAAGCCAGCTTGAGTAGCTCCTTGCTACCCCTTTCAGCAGTTTCCAACTCCATTTCAACTCCAGACTTCTTCTGTTCAACTCCTCTCTTCAAACCTTAACTCCTGTTGCCTCCTCCTCTACTCTATTACTAGCTAAGCTAGCTTAGCTTAGCTAACATCCAACTCCTTGGCCATCCACCACCCTCAACTCAACCCTAGCTAGCTCCATCAACTAAGTTCACCTAAGCTAGCTATCCTACTCAAAGTTGGCACCGCCACCATCACACCCCTTCACCCAATCACCACTACCAAAAACCACCTATTTTCCCTCCAAAATAACCTTCTAGAACCCTTTCTTTTTGGTGCTAACTTTCCCTCCAAATGTCCTTTCATCTCCACCATACACCTCTCCTTAAATCCATCTCCACCATCCACCTAACCCCCCTTCTAGAAGACCCTAGGTTGGCGCCAAAATGGTGGTCTCTCCACCACCAAAATCCACCAACACCACCATAACCACCCATAACCACCACCAAACTCCATCCTAGCCCTCCACCTATTCACGCCAACTACCCCCCTCTCCACCTCTATATAAACCCACCATATCACCACATAAACATCATCCTCCATTAGTTTAGTCTACCATATACCCACCATAATTCAAGGCCAAGGATGATGATGAAGAATAAGAAGAAGAAAAGAAGATTAAGGGGGCATCCTACCCGCCCCCTTGGTGCCTTCTTCCCTTTTTTCTTCTCCCTTGTGCCACGCCAAGGAGGAGGAGCACTCCCCCACTAGGAGGACGACTAGGCAAGGAGGAGCAAGGGTGGTGCACGCCCACCCTTAGAGGAGGAAAGTTAACGTGTAAGCTTCCACCTTGGAGGACACCATCTTGGAGTAGCATAGCAAGGAAGGAGTTGGAGGATTCTTTTCAAGCTCGAGAGCTACCAGGCTTGGAGCAAGAAGCCATCATCTTCTTCACCATTTCATTTAGAGGATTTGTGTTTTTATCTTCTTGCATTTCATGTAGATTAGAAGCTTTCCTCTATGAGTTTTGTGTAGAACAAGTTCATTTTAATTCAAGTTGCCTTCTTTCAATTTTTGTTGCTAGTTATTTTACAATTTTTGCCTAGCATTTGTTTCACTCCCTCTCGCTAGTTATTCTAGGCCTCCACGTGCCTAGGGTGAGCTTAGGGAGAGGCTCTACCTGTCACCTTAGGGTTAGCTTTATTGAAATAGGTAGCAGTTGTTTTCCCGCTATCAACAAAATTCGTATTGCCATTTTTTCAAAACCTATAAAAATCATATATATAAAACACCAAAAAGAAAGTTGAGCTCAATTTTCAAGCAAGGGATTTAATTTTGCAAACATTTGGCCTCCTTGGACGACCCTAGATACCCCACTATCTAGGTATATAAATTTAAAAGGGAATCAATTTTTGTGCGTTGCAACAACTTAAAACCCTAATTTAACAAACCACGAAGAAACGCGATCAGCAATCATAGTCCTTCAGGAGCTCTAACCAACGTCTCTATCTCATGTTAAGCTCCTTCTGATCAAACAAGTACCTGAGGCTCTTATGATCTGTGAAAATCTCAAAGGTCTTACCGTAAGGGTAGTGCCTCCATGTCTTCAGTGTGAAGACAGCAGCCGCCATCTCTAAGTCATGGGTAGGGTAGCTATGCTCATAGGGCTTCAGTTGCCACGAAGTGTAAGCAACAACGTGACCTCGCTGCATGAGCACACACCCTAACTCCTGCAACGAAGTGTCTATGTAGACCACAAAACCTCCACTACTATCTGGATGGTAAGCATAGGAGTTATAGTCAGTCTCTCCTTCAACTCCTGAAAACACACCTCACAAGCGTCTTTCCAAGCAAAGGGCATGTCCTTCTGGGTCAACTGAGTCATAGGACATGCAATATGCAAGAATCCCCTGATAAACCACCGGTAGTAACCTGCCAGTCCTAAGAGGCTGTGTATCTCTATCACTGTACGTGGCCTCTCCCACCTGAGTACGGCCTCAACCTTGGCTGGATCCACAGCCAAGCCCTCCCCTGAGATCACATGGCCCAAGAAAGTCACCTGCCTCAACTAAAACTCGCACTTTCTGTATTTGACATACTGCCGGCGTCATCTCAAAGTGTCCAGAACCATCCGCAAGTGTTGTTCGTGCTGTGCCTGATCCCGCGAGTATACGAGTATGTCATCAATAAATACCACCACAAACTGATCCAGATACGATTTGAAAACCCGGTTCATCAAATCCATAAAGGCAGCGAGAGCGTTGGTTAGCCCAAACAGCATGGGCAAAAACTCGTAGTGTCCGTACCGGCTGCGGAAAGCTCTCTTGGAAACATCGGTCTTCCTGATCCTCAACTGGTGGTATCCTGATCTTAGATCTATCTTGGAGAATACAGTGGCACCTCGTAACTAGTCAAATAGATCATCAATCCTCTATAGCGGATACTTATTCTTGATGGTGACCCTATTCAGCTATTTATAGTCAATACAAAGGCACAGGGTACCATCCTTCTTCTTCACAAACAACACAGGGGCTCCCCACGGGGACGCACTAGGCCTCACAAAGCCCTTCTCCAATAGGTCCTGTATCTGTGACTTGAGCTCTCGCAGCTCAAGTGGTGCCATCTGATACGGTGCAGTAGAAATGGGGCTGGTCTCCGGTACCAGTGGGATCTCAAACTTGATCTCACACTCAGGCGGTAGTCCTGGCAGCTTCTCTGGAAACACGTCAGGGTACTCTTTAACCACCGGGATGCTCTGAAAGTTTGCCACGGGGCTGGGCTCCGCCACCACACAGACCAGAAAGCCCTCACACCCCTGGCTCAAAAGTCTCGCTGCCCGAAGTGCAGATATGTACTTGAAACCTCCGTCCACCGGCTGTCCGTGAAACTCAAAAGAAGGCATCTCCAGTATGGAGAAAACTATCTTCCTCCCGAAACAGTCCACCAATGCATGGTAAGCGGACAACCAATCCATCGCCAGAATCACTCCAAAATCCTCCATCGGTATCACAATCAGGTCAGCGGGGAGGCTATGTCCCCCAATACTGACCTCACAGTCTGTGTAGACCTCCTCAACTACAAATATCCGGCCACCTAGACCTCTGATCACAAACGAATTCTCTAACAACACACAGTCCTATCCCAAACTGACAGCAAAACACCCACCATGGATGATGACAAAAGAGTGTATGGCACCAGAATAAAAAAGTACATAAACTAATCTGCCGAAAACGGTAACCATACCCGCCACCACTGAACTGGATGCCCTGGTGTCTCCGTGTGTCAGGGTGTTGATACACCCCTCATCTCTCGGTGCAGAAGAAGCAGCCACACTCTGAGTCAGGTGAGTAGCCACTGGTCAGTACCCTCCACGTGACTGCTGCACTCCCCCATGTGCCTGGGAAGCACAACCACCTGCTCGGCCTCCAGCGCTTGATGTAGGGTGCATCTACTACGTTCCAGTCCTAGACAGGCAGTCCCTCCTGATGTGGCCTGGCTGGTCACACTGGTAGCAGAGGGGGACTCGACTCCCTCCCTTGGTAGGTCCCTGCTGTCGACTGGGAGGGGGTCCAGTGCTGACAGCTGGCCCATCTCAGGGGTCCCCAAAGTCCACTGACGACCTCGCAAAATGAGACGGCTCTCCTGCGGGTGCCGCATGCCTTCTCTCTCGTCAGCCCTGTGGGTACTCTGGCTGGTAGGGCCTCTTCCATCCACTGTCGGTGTCTCATGCGGCTGAGTTGGTCTCCTCGTATGTCATAGCTACCTCCACCACTCTCGAGAAGGTGGGAAGCTTCAGGGGCTTGACATACCCCCGAATAGTAGGCCGAAGCCCCTTAATGAACCTCCACAGGTGCTCCTGCTTCGTAGCTACGGCTGTCGCAGCAAACCGTGACAGCTCCTGGAAGCGCGTGCGATACACGCTAATAGACATCGTCCCCTGGTGGAGAGTGTGGAACTCACGCCTTTTCTGGTCCTGCCAAGTCTGTGGGAAGTACTGCTTATAGAAGAGGGTCACGAACTGGTCCCTCATCAGCTCTCCCCTCTCCTGGCCTCTGGCTGCCCTCCACCACCTGTGTGCTGCACTCTCCAACTGGTACGTGGCAAAGGCCACGTGACACTCTACAGGGGGTGAAGGGTGTCAAACACCTTCTCAATCTACTCCAACCAGTCCTCTGCCTCAGCCGGGTCCTCATCCCCCGTGAAGGAGGTGGGCTTCAGCTTTCAGAACTGTCCGAAAAGCTCGTAGTGCAGCTGTAGTGGGGGAACGGGCATGCCTCCAGGCAGGGAGGGCTCGTGCTCTGAAGTGTTAGAGTGTGGTGGGGGCAGTGGAGGGCCACACCCTCCCACTCCTGCTCGTCCAGCGCTGCGTCGATCTCTCAATCCCACAAAGGACTCCCCCTCCACGTCCTCAGGGAGAGGCACCCGTGGAGGCGGGTGGAGCTCTTCTCGTACGATATCCCTAATCAGCTAAGCGAGGTCCTAGGCCTGAATGTCCAGGAGAAGTGGCGGGTCAACTGGCACCTCGGGCCTGGTACGTCTGCCCCTCCAATCTCGTCCACGGCCGCTTCCGCAGCTCGCCTCGAGAACTCCACGATGAGGCATCTCCTGCAAGGAGACGTGGAAGACAGAACAAACGAAGTCAACTCTAACAGACTTTAGTGAAAGGAACTCAGAACAGGTGTCAAGCGGTACGTTGTGGTGGTTACTCTAGTTACATCCATGTGAATTTGTTATTCTCAAGCTAGTTGGTTCATTTCTCGAGATGACCTTGCTCTGATACCATCTTGTTACGACCCAATTCCTAAATCCCTACGGGACTCAAGATCGGCTCGACTCGAATAATCCCAAGACCCAGTCGTCCAACAAGAAATAACCGAAAAGCAGGAAAATAAACCACATTCACAATGCAAGGTAACTAACAATAAAAGAGTACAAGCAGTAAAGGAAGTAAAAGCTGCTAAACAGTACATACCACCATAATAACAAGAAAGTAGGGCAAAAGTACCGTAATAGGAACAGTAAACAAAGTCTGAAACTCACTAACAGAAAAGGAAGTACAACAACAGTAAGAGACTACTACTGGGCTCGACTGGGCCCAGCACCCTTTGCAGCCGGTAACTCGGGCTGCTCAACTTCTTGACCTGTAAAGGGTTATGAGAAAATGGAGTCAGTGAACACTGAGTAGAGTGGTAACCAAACTATCTAAAGTAGTAAAAGCTACCAGGTAAATTTATCTTTTCTAATTATTTATTTTACAAGTAATTGCTTTTCATCCATTGATTTGCTTTCAGATTTCTTTCTTGATCTCGCATGTTCCTCGTGGGAACAATCTTGATTGCAGTCTTTTCCGAAGAGTAGAAGGCACATGTGGTGCTCTCCTAGCCGGGAGAGTCCCCCATGGTAATCCTACACCTAGTCAACCACCCTGAGGTCACAGACAGATGTAGCAGTGACTACGGCACACGTGATAAGCACACAGGTAGCTACCTCGCACTGGCATGCGGTCAGTCATTTCAATAGCGGGTATGCCCAAAGTATAGCTCGAAACAGTATAGAGCCTAGCCCTCTTAGAAACAGGGGTCTCGCCTCTCCACAGTCTACGCACCCTTATCTGACTTCCCCGATTTGCCAAGTGGACCTAACAAGTTGGTGTAGGGTGGCTAGCTGAACCCTGGGCCCCGTGGGGTGGCTAGCTCCCTCCCTACACTAGTAGCTCTCCCCGGTACAGTGTACATGAGGGCCAACAGAAGTTGGTGTAGAGTGGCCAATCCTAACCCCGTGTCCCAACCTAAGGGCGGCTAGCTCCGCTATACACAAAACAGGGGACAGTCGCTCTCGGTACCACGTACTCAAGGGCCAGCACACTTCCCACTCACATTTCCAAATCTTTCCATTCATCCACAGGAGCTCTACTCCTAACTCCCTGTAGGGTTCATGCTCATATTAACCATATTATTCTATACGAGGTTTCATCATTCACAATTTCCATTCTCTTATTATAAACATGCAGCTCGTATTTCCACAAATTAACATATGCGACAAGTGATATCACAGGTAACTATTTAGTTATCTCAGGCATTTCATATTCTAACAGGCAGCTCATATTTATTAACAGGCAGTTGTTTACAATTCAGCTCATTCATCTATAATCGCAATCTCAAACACGCATACACACAGTGCAACTATTTCCCATCCTAGGATTCATGCCACATCCTAGGGTTCTAATTATCTAAATTTCATAGATGCATTCATATTTTATAAGTAAAACAGGGGAAACACTCTACCAGACAATCCGGGAGTATTGGGGGATCGAACGGTAGACTCACGTGCCTCTGTAAGCCCCAAATACGCAACAGGTCGAAGTCTTATAACAAGGAACATATCACAACAGAACATTCATAATAGTATATAAATATTTCTAACATGTAGAGGAACTCACAAGGAAACCACAGATATTTCATTTGCGTAAAACGGACCCCAATCGGACCCTAAACGGGTCAAAAATAAAACTGCAAAACCAAATCAGACATCTAGAACAAAGTCCAGACATCTTAAAAGTCACCAGAGTCTCACCTCAAGTCCCTGCGTCGACCTCAGACGTCTAGGGCTCCTACTTGACCGTCTGGACTCAGCTCCAGACGTCCGACCTATCCTCCAGTCATCTGGGAATGCCTCCAGTCGTCTGGTAAATAGCCCAGATGTCCGAAATACATGGGAGGACATGCCGTGCGCCTTCCCAAAGTTGTTCCTGCGCACGATAGAGTAGCAGATCCCCTTTTAGCCTAACAAATCATCTCTACGGTGTGGCCTGCATGGCCGCAGCCACGGGAAGGATGTGCCTACTCGAATACCTGCTTTCAGACATCCGGTGTCGTCACCAAACGTCCAGCTTGTCATTTGGAAGGCACTCCGGACATCTGATACTGGAAAAATTCTAGTATCAGAACGAGCTCCCACTCCTCTCGCCACTCTTCACCGGGGCTCCTCCCTCTCGTCTGCAGCTTCGACTGCTGCAGGAAGTCTGGGATGGCTCCCCGACGCTCTCCTCCTGCATGCACCGCGGCAGCCATGCGCACTCCGATGAGCCTCTCTGAGCTTGCGAGCTCAAACTCCTCCTCCTTGCTCTTGCTCCCTCTCTCTCTCTCTCATCTCTCTCGCGGTAGTGGAGTGGAAGGAAGGTGGTGGTGGTAGAGTGGAAAGGAGAGGATGGGGGAGAGGGCTCTTATATAGGCAGTGGGTTATGGTTCGATGAGGGGGAGAAAGAGAAGAAGAGAGAGAAGAAAAGTAGCCTGCACGCTGGCTACGTGCAAGAGCAATTTCGCATACAAATTTTTCAATTTCCAGACGTCTGACTGACAGTCCAGACATCTCAAAAGGCTCAAAACAGAACGGGTCTTTACAGTTGATCCTCAAAAAGGCATGCTTGTTCTTAACATATTGAGAGCGTTGCTAACCTTAACTAGAAGAGTCAGGCCTTTTGGGAGCTACCTGACTTGCGCGAAACGAGATTTGATAAATATGTGTTGTAGTATAGTCGAATCTCACAAATTAACTTTTAAAATTTATACTTCTCGAAATTAGAGTATTCCGAGGTCATTCGCTAGGTGCAAAGAAATGTGCAAAAACCACTATCTAATTAATTACAAATGAACTTGTACCCAATGAAAAATTTCAAAACAAACAGGTTCACTATTGCATTTGGTTCTATGAGTCATGATATGAAATCCGAACTCATGTACAAAAGTTATTTAATGCACAATAAAATAAATTAATCAAGTGTGAATGTAACTAAACACTAAATGATCAATTATCAAGAGCATTTGAGCAAGAAATTACAATAAAAACTTATTCAAAACCAAATATTAAGCCTAATCAACAAGAATAGCAAATGATTCCTTGAAAAGGCTGATTTCCTTGCATTACGGTCCTTGGTGCTCTGCGATTTGATGCCTAATGGATTTTCTTCTTTACATCTAGGCCTTTGCCATCATCATGTAGGAGCTTGAGCTCATGCTTTCTTCATGCGTAAAGGCTGCAGAAAGAGATCTGAGGGAGAAGCCTGAAGGGCTTGCTTGTTGTTAAGGATGCTGGTGAGTTAAGGATGATGTGCGGCCTCTCCTAGGGTGGTCAGCAAGGAGTTGAAATGGATGGAGATTGCTTAGATGGTGGCGGCAACCGGTGGTGAAGCTCAAGATGGGTATGGAGCTTCAGTGGTCCCTGAGTCACGTGAGGAGGTCAAGATGCTTCCATCAAGTTCTAGGGAGCTTCCGACGAAGTTTGGCGGCTATGGGGACGATAGACAACAGTGGTCAAAGGTGAGGAAGAAGATGACGGTGGTGGGTGTCTAGTGAGTGGAAGATCACATCGAACCTTGTAACCAATGGGTCGAGGAGCTTCGTCGTGATTCACTGAAGGTGATGGTGGCCTCGATTTGGCATGACGAGGCTCGGAGAAGGTCTATGGATGCGAGTACGGCGACGGTGAGATGTTGCATCTGGTGGGTGTTGTAGGACGTTGAAACCTTCAATTGGAAGAGGGCTTTTGCTCAAGATGATGTCGCCGAGCTTCATAGGTGGTTGGTGACGAGGGGAGTGGGCTGGCAGTGGCGATTGGAAGCCACTGGATTGGTTGCCGGCCGCAAGGAAGAAGATAGAAACGGTGACTAGTATGAGGTTGGTTCCTACCTTAAAAGTCCCTAAACTATCCTATGGAGTAAGAGGAAGAATATGAGATACCTATGGGACAACGGGGAAGAAGGAGGCATTTGGCATTGGCTGGCCGGATGCAAGGAAGAAGGGGAGATTCCAACGAGTGGTTTGGAGCGATGAAAGGATCAGAGGAACTATCTTCGATAGCAAGAAGCATGGAGAGGGAACGAGGAAAAGAGTTGAGACCTTGGTTGGCAGCGAGGAGAGGCGGAGAGAATGGTCGGAGAAGCTCCAAGGTTGCCTTCAATGGCAGCCTTTGGAAGAAGAAGAGGTGGAAGACACACCAAAAACTTGACGACTTGGCTTGTGGAGGCACAGAAAAACTATGTATAGTCGAAGCCGTGGTGATTACGACAAGGATTTGACTTAATCAAGGTCGAGAATGGCATGGTCTGACAATGATTTTAAGCTTTGAATGTGATAGGTCGACTTTAGTGGACAAAATTAAAGCCTAAGTACATGTCATTGAGATAAGGAGTGAATTTAAGATATCCATGATATTAGAAAAATTATGTAAGAGGAAAAATCATCATTTCATGCATTACATAAATTGGATGGAATCCTTCTCAAATTGGAATGCCATTTGATTTATAACATTGAAGGAAAAATTCTCTACTTTCTATGTTGAAGTATTTCCTTTTTCTAATGAGAATTACTGTTATTGAAAATCCTTGTTTGGAAGTCTTATGCAAAAGGAAAAAAAAGAAAGGAAAGAAAGAAAGAAGAAGAAAAAGAGAAAGAGCGAACAAATTGTCCATCTTCCTCTCTTTCTCCTCCAATCTCTCTCCCTCATGAATATTCTCTCTCTCTGATTATTCTCTTTCCTTCTCTGACTCTCTCTCTTTCTCTCATTTTCTCTTTATATAATAGAGGACAGAGGACAACAGAAAAAAAAATCATCCCCCTCCACAGGGAGGAAGCTGCCCAACTCCAACTCCATCTCCTCTCTTGACGTGCCTTCGTGCGTGTGTGTTAAGAGGTGTCGTTATAGTTGCACTTGATATGTCAGTTTTAAAAGAAGTAAACGGAGGTGAGTCCGAGTGTCGATCTCAGGGAGGCGTGGAAATCGGATTTTGTTTACCACTTGTTGTCACGAAAAAGGCGGAGTTTTGCTTGCGAAAGAGACGATTTTGAAAAGCGAGAGATAGAGAGAGAGTTTAGGGTTAGAAAGCTCTTGGTTTTGACCATGCACTTTAAACAGAAATTAAAATGGCAACTAAATGGAAAATAATTTCATTAAACATGCATTCATAGTTAATGGTTTACAACATTAAATACATGCTTCAATAAAAGTAAATGAAAGCTTAAAAGAGAGAGAGAGAGAGGTAGAGAGAGAGTGGAGAGCGACGAGGCAGCCACGGCAGTGGAGGAGGCTCCGTCGGCGGCTCATCATCTCCGGCGATTACAAGAGTGCCTAAGACTAGCTAGGAGAGGAGTGGAGTAGTTGCAAGTGGGAGAGGATGCCTTGAATGGTGGTAGAAGGGGGTTTAAATAGAGTTAAGGGCCTCCTAGAAGAAGAATGTGCTTTAGCGACATCCAGAACGTTGCTAAAACTGCTTCCAGATACGTCGGTGAAGGCCTTCTGCCGCCGGTCAGCCGCCCGCCCCCTCTCTCTCTCCAAGCGCGATCCGTGGATGATGAACGAGAGCCGTCCGATCGAAGATCGGACGGTTGAGATCCTCCCGCGCCGGTGCTGAGATCGCGCTTCGGGCGCGCGTGCGCGCGCGCGTTTTCGCCCGGCGTGCGTGCGCGCGTGGGCGCTCGGGCACTGTCGTCGCGCCGCGTGGCGCAATCCTGACCGCCCGCTGCTGATCGGGCGGCTCAATTTCGCCGCGCCCTTCGCTCGTGCTTGATTTCCGCTCCGCGCGATTCGAACGCGCGTCGCTGCGACGCGGGCGTGCGCGCTAACCGTTGCGCCACGCCAGCGCTTTGTCGCGGCGACCGCGGGCGAGCGCACGGATTTCGACCGTTCGATCGAAGATCAACGGCCGAGATTCGTTCTTGGTTGGCTTGAGGGCGAGAGAGCGGCGGGGGCGGGGCGATGTGGCGCGTTCTGGGCTGTTGATCTCCAGATCAACGGTCATGATTTCTTGGGCCTATTGTGGGAGCTCCGGATGTCGGATTTGGCTGATCTTGAGTCCGTTGGACTCCGTTCATCGTCCTGAATCCATCCGTGCGGTTCGATTGCTCATCTGAGGCCTGATTTGACAAATACTTTACACAAATGGCCATTAATACGGTTTATAAGCAATCTTGGTACTTGATGCATGCAACGCTCCTATTCTACTTTATGTTGTGCCTTTTATTCTAAAGATGGGCCATATTCAGCCTAATTACTATCCCCTTGCGTGGTGTTATCATACCCCCATGCTTACTCCTTGGTAGTCCCTAGCAAGGTTTATTCTAGCCTTTATTTCTTTGGAGAATTCAAGAAGTAATTGCTTCGGCACTTCGTTACTCGTTAATAAGAGGAAATATACGAAGATCTTAATCTACAAAGACTAAGCAGCGCCCGGGTGTCTTCCAAAATACGAATCACCCGAATCCTTGCATTGTATATATAACTATACATATGTATACGTATATATCTATATATGTCTTTTTAGAATTTTCGGAATTCAGTGTGGGTTGGTAACTTTTTACGGCTACCCAACCCACCCAAAACTCGGTCAAAACCCTAAGTGCTAAGCATCTTGGTGTAAATGTTGTGATAGATTCACTTAACGGTAATTGAGACAGACTTCGAGTTTCTACGCCTCTAGGTGTCCGGAAAAGAAAATAAATTTTTGCCTGAAGGTGTATTTGTTCGACTGGTAGCTTTCTCACTACGTTCATTTTACTTGGGGTCAACACAAGGATTTTCCAGTGTATATCTCCCCGGCTTGTACTACTTCCCCGCTTCGTCCTTAGGTGTTTTGGTATTTTTTGTGCAATTATTGAGCTGGGCTCTAGACAACCGACCAATGGGCTGTTACCCACGATCACTTGCCAGCCATACTTGTGCGGTGAAGTGTGGTTTGTTTTCTTTTCTTCTCTTTTTTTTTTTTTTCTTCATAGGTGGCTTCCCTAATCTCAAATGTACCTAGAGGCAGCGAAAAAGAAATGGCCTGTGGCTGGGTTCTGGACAACTTGCCAATGGGCTGCTACCCACGACAACTTGCCAGCCATACCACCCTAGAGAGTTCATTAGCTACCCAATTTCTGTCAAAATCTCCAAGAAGTGAGTCTGTGCAAAAATGTGTGTAGATGCTTAGACTCAAAGTTTTCCTGAGTTAGAGGGTGAGTTGATAAGTCGTATACTTATTACCTTATTTATTAGGTGGATTAGAATAGCTTAAAGTTGCAAGGATTCGCCGCTAAATCCATATTTTAATGGACACTAGGGCTGATTAAGCCTGAAGGCCTGAAAAGTCTAAGCGTTTAAGTTCTTTTTGTATTATTTCCCACTATTGACAAGTTTCTAATGCCTAAGTTTTTCTTCCTAAATTCAAATTTCTTTTTTTTAATCAATTAATTTATTCATTCAGACTGATTAATTAAGCTCAGGATTATGCAATTTACCATCCCCCCCATGCTTAAGTTGGACAATGTCCTCATTGGCAGATGCATGGATGCAGAAGGGTTCAAAAAGATAGTACCTGAGTGACGTAAACTACCAGATCAGTCTGAATCCGCTGGGTTACCTCCCAGGAAGCGCTGAGTTTAACGCCTCCAGCTGGGCGGTGCTTGGTGTCAGCCCTCAACAAGGGTGACACTTTCCTTGGGGGGTACCTGGGCCAGGAATTGCTTCAATCTTTGACCATTGACTGTAAAGGTGTGCCCGGTAGTAAGATCGGCGATTTCGACTGCCCCATTGGAATAGGGCTTGACCACCTGAAATGGTCCTGTCCATTTGGACCTAAGTTTCCCTGGGAAGAGTTTTAGGCGTGCATCAAATAGCCAGACTTGTTGGTTTGGCTCAAAGGTTTTCCTATGAATGAGTCGGTCGTGGACGGCTTTCATTTTCTCCTTATATAGCCGACTATTGTCAAAGGCGTCCCGACGAATTTCTTCAAGCTCAGATAATTGAAGAGTCCTTTGCGCACCAGCTAACTGGGGATCCATGTTACATTACTTAACAGCCCAGTAAGCCCGGTGTTCCAATTTGACAGGGAGATGGCAAGCTTTGCCAAAGACCAAGCGGTAAGGTGACATGCCTATAAGGGTCTTAAAAGCGGTCCTGTATGCCCACAGGGCATCATCAAGTCGTGTGGACCAGTCTTTCCTGTCAGGTCTCACAGTCTTCTGTAAAATGTTCTTGATTTGTCTGTTTGAGACCTCAGTCTGCCCATTTGTTTGTGGATGATACGGGGTGGCAATGCGGTGGTTTACCCCGTATTTTCTAAGTAGGGCACGGAACTGGGAATGGATGAAATGGCTTCCACCATCACTGATCATGGCCTTGGGTATTCCAAACCGGGAAAAGATGTTCTTCTTTACAAAGTCCATGACCGTCTTGTGATCGCATCGTCGGGTGGCGACGGCTTCAATCCATTTGGAAACATAGTCTACTGAGACCAGGATATACTCGAAGCCGTTGGATGGTGGAAAGGGGCCCATAAAATCGATACCCCAAACGTCGAAAATTTCGACAATCAAAATGGGCTGAAGGGGCATCATATCTTTTTTGGTCATTGTCCCTAGTGTTTGGCATCGTGAGCAAGTCTTGGAAAAGATGTGTGCATCCTTGAATAGGGACGACCAATAAAATCCAGACTGCAAAACTTTTGCAGTTGTTTTCTTGCCAGAGAAATGGCCGCCACACGCTTGGTCATGACAAAAGGAAAGCACACTCTGAACTTCGTCTTCGGGGAGGCACCTCCTGATGATCTGATCAGCACAGAGGCGAAACAGCATGGGATCATCCCAGAAATAGTGCTTGGCCTCAGCCAAGAACCTGTCCCGTTGCTGTCTGGACCAGCTGTGCGGGGTTTGTCCTATAACCAGGTAGTTGACATAGCCAGCATACCATGGCATTTTCTTGTCTTGCACGGCTAGGATGTGTTCATCAGGGAAGGTATCAGATAGAGGTAGGGAGGGTCCAATGTGGTCTGGATGAAGTCTTGACAGGTGGTCAGCCACCACATTTTTTGATCCGGCCTTGTCTCGGATTTCCAGGTCAAATTCCTGCAAAAGCAGGATCCATCTGATGAGCCTGGGTTTTGCATCCTTTTTGGCCAACAGGTGCCGGATGGCTGAATGGTCGATGTAGATAGTCATGTGGGATCCTAGCAAGTATGATCGAAATTTTTCTAGTCCAAAGACTACAGCGAGCAACTCCTTTTCTGTGACCGTATAATTATGTTGGGCCTCGTCCAACGTTTTGCTCGCGTAGTAGATCACCACGGGCTTCTTATCTTGCCTTTGTCCCAGGACAGCGCCTATGGCAAAATCTAATGCGTCACACATAATCTCAAAATCCTGGGACCAGTCTGGGGGTTGAAGTACAGGTGCGGTGGAGACTAAGTCCCGGAGGGTATGATAAGCCTGGGTGCAATCAGGAGACATGTGGAAAGTGGCGTCGTTGGCTAGAAGGTCGGTCAAGGGTTTGGAAAGTTTGGAAAAGTCTTTGATGAACCTTCGGTAGAAGCCAACATGTCCTAGGAAAGAGCGAATCTGTCGGACCGAACTAGGTGGAGGAAGTTTGGAAATTAAATCAACCTTAGCTCGATCTACCTCGATGCCCCTATGCGAAACGATGTGTCCGAAGACAATTCCTTCTTGAACCATAAAATGGCTCTTTTCCCAACTTAACACCAAGTTAACCTCGATACATCGTTTCAGGATTTTCTCCAAGTTGCTCAAACAATGGTCGAATGAATTCCCGAATACAGAGAAATCATCCATAAAGACCTCCAAGTATTCACCCACCATTTCTGAAAAAATGGGTAGCATGCAACGCTGGAAGGTCGCGGGTGCGTTGTATAACCCGAACGGCATTCGACGGAATGCAAACGTGCCATACGGGCAAGTGAATGTGGTCTTTTCCTGATCTTCCGGAGCAATTGCGACTTGGTTATATCCTGAATATCCATCCAGGAAGTAAAAATACTTCTGCCCTGCCAATCTTTCAAGGATTTGGTCAATGAATGGCAAGGGGAAGTGGTCCTTCTTAGTGGCTTCATTAAGCTTCCTATAATCAATACACACCCGCCATGCGATGGTGGTGCGGGTGGGGATGGATTCGCCATGATCATTAGTGACAACGGTGAGCCCAGCCTTCTTTGGAACCACTTGAGTGGGGCTCACCGAGGGCTATTAGAGATAGGGTAGATGATGTCGGCGTCGAGCCACTTGATAATTTCTTTTTTAACGACCTCCCGCATGTTAGGGTTTAACCATCTCTGCATCTGGCAGGAAGGTCGGGCCCCGTCTTCCAGGTAAATCTTGTGGGTGCAATAGGTGGGGCTAATTCCTCTTAGATCTGAGATGGTCCAACCAATGGCAGCCCGATGTTCTGAAAGAGTTGCAGTCAACCTTAGTTCCTGATCCTTGGTTAGATGGGAATTAATAATCACTGGGAAGGTCTGGCCAGGTCCCAAGAAGACGTACTTGAGATTCTCGGGCAATGGTTTAAGTTCAGGTGCGGGTGGGACCACAGTCGATGGGAATGGAAAGGGCGGTAGTTGATCAACATCGATTTCTTCAAATGGTGTCGTGTGATGATACTCAGCCTTACAGAGGTCCACAGGTAATGATGGTGGCGGGTCAGAACCACGGGTTTGGTGGTCTGAGACAGAACTGAGGGTAAGGCATTCCTCGGTTAAAGTTTCCACGGGATCATGTTCCTCAATGTAAACACAATCAAAAGACTTTGTTGCCCGGAAGATATCCAATTGCATTTTCCTGTCTCCGAAGGCGATTTCCATACATCCCGTGTCACAATCGATGTTTGCTTTAGCCGTAGCTAAGAAAGGTCTGCCTAAGATTATGGGTGCGTTCTGTAATTTTTCAGGGACTTCCATGTCGAGCACCAAAAAGTCGACTGGGAAATAGAAGTCCTTGACCCGTACAATCACGTCCTCGACAACCCCCTTCGGGGTTTTCACTGATCTATCTGCCAGCTGGATGGTGACAGGGGTTGGTGCCAGCTCCCCAAAACCAAATTGGTAGTACAAGGTTGTGGGAATTAGGTTGATAGAAGCACCTAGCTCCAGGAGCTCTCTATCAAATGTCATGTCCCCGATGTTGCAGGAAATCAGGGGTGCTCCTGGGTCAGTTCGTTTGAGTGGAAGGTTGCTTGATATCACGGAACTGGCTTGCTCAGAGAGTACAACCTTCATAGGTGCTTGAGGTCTCGGCTTACGCTTGGGTGTACAGGCATCCTTTAAGAACTTGGCGTAAGCAGGGATGTGTTTGACAGCTTCTAGAAGCGGAATATTATTCTGTACTTGTTTAAAAATTTCCATCAGCTCCTCAGTTTCCACAGTATTCTTTTTTCTCTTGATTGTTTCCAAGGCCTCAGGATAGGGTGTCTGAATTGGTTCCATGTCTGGGTCCTTGGTTGGTGTTTCTTCTAAGTCGGGTAAAGTCTCGGGGAGAATCGGCCATTTGGGATCCTGGGTTTTGGTGCCGCTTCTCAAGGTCACCGCATTCGCAGAGGCATTGGGGCTATGGGGTGATCCTTGAGAAGACGAGGATGAAGAAGTGCCAAACCCAGGAGGTGTTTGTGGGGCCGGCTGGACCATATGAGCCTGCCCGGGGTTGCCTTGGAACCCTTGCGAATTGGGGCCTCTGTTAATTATGTTTCGCAGGTTTGGTTGCGGTTGGGAAGGTAGAGATCCTTGCTGTTTACAGTCCAAGAGTTGGCTTAACTGTCCCTTTACCAAGGCCATTTCTTCCTGATGTTTTTGGTTCATGTCAGCCATCATCTTTATTAGGGTGTCCATTTGGTTTTGTGGGGGAGGGGCCGCCCTATTTTGGTTATATTGGGGTCTAACTGGTGGTCCTTGCTGATAGGGGGGCAAGTGTGGCTGTTGGTTTGGCCTGGGCTGGTTTTGGAATTGCGGTAGTTTCTGGTTTGTCCAACCAAATTTGGGGTGATTACGCCAGCCGGTGTTGTAAGTGTTGGAGAAAGGGTCAGGTTTTGCATATCCTTGGACGGCTTGCACATCTTTTAGAATAGCCGATGTTGATGAAGAAGGAAGGGAGTAATCAAGGGTCGAGGGAGCAAAGGTCCCTCCCTGGAACGTGGTTGGGGGTTGTTCCAGGTTCAGTTGGGTGAAGGGTTGGACCAGGTCAACATTATGTGCTCCCTTTGCTAGGGTGAAAATCTGCAAGGGGTTCCTGGTCTGGTTTAGAAGCTCATCAATCTTCTTGTCCACCAATTCCACTCGATCCAACTTTTTGGCAATGATGTCCATGTCAACCATTCCAGAATTTGCTTGCACCTCATAAATCCCGCCACGGGGTTGACTGGACCTGTTAAACTGGTTCATGGAGGCATTGTTGAGCGAATTCTCGCTCATAGACTCAAAGAGCTCAAACACGCTCTCCTCGTCTTTGTTTAGGAAGTTTCCCCCGCATGAGGCATCGACGAAGTTCCGTAGGTTGCTATCCAGACCGTGGTAGAAGATCTGGGCCAATTGCCACCTTGGAACTTCATGGTGTGGGCATTTCCTCAAAAGTTCATTGAATCTTTCCCACGCCTCATGAAATTGTTCCCCACCCTGGAGTGTGAAGGTAGTGATAGCTCTTCTGAGGGCATTGGTCTTTCCTATGGGGAAGAATTTCTTTAAAAATGCATGCCTCAGTTCCTCCCAGGTGGTGATGGGTCTACCTAGGGTTCTAAGCCAATGAGAAGCCTTGTCTCTTAATGAGAAAGGGAACATCTTGATTAGAAAAATGTCAAGGCTAATGTTCCTAGGTTTTACTGTTCTTGCTATGCGGTCGAGATCTTCTAGGTGCTGAAAGGGGTCTTCATTTGAGCTTCCATGAAAGTGGCTCTGGATTAGACTTAATACATTAGGTTTTAGCTCAAAATCGTCTCCCCCTTCGGGGATCCTAAGGTGTGGCTCGACTCTAATGGCAGAAGGGTTATAGAAATCACGGAGGGGTCTTGGCTGGTCTTGCAATGGTGGTAAATCAAGTGGTGGTTGTCCTGGTATGTCATTGAAAGGTGGTGGTTATTCTTGTGGGTTCTGTAACCGTTGTATGGCTTGCATGATGGTGTGGATTTGTTGTTGCTGAAGCCGATGGTTAGCATTGATTTGAGCCTGGATGATAGCCATAGCATCTGGTGGGGGTTGATCTTCAGCCTCATCTACCCTAGGTTCAGCCATGTTTTCAACAGAATTACGTCGCCTAGATTCCTGCCCCAAAACACACAATTCGAGATGCAGTGAGCGCCTCCCGTGCATACACTAGAGAAGAACAGGAGGGGATGCGGAGGGCGACAGATGCGAGAAATGTGTTTCAATCAAGCACGCAAGCCTAATCCTTATGGTGTATTCCTTAGGAGACCTAGAAATCTCACAAAGGGTGATTAAGTCCGTAAGTACTGGACTCCCCTTCTCAAAGCTAATCTGGCCAGGTTGATTACGAGGGGATTGCAGGGAAGGTTCTTCCTTTGGCTTGCGCCTCCGGTTCCATAGACCCCACAACCACGGTCATTTGACACTGCCCCGCAGCCTAGTCACCAGATTCTACCAAGGGAATGAAAGCCAGGTGCCTAGCAGACAAAACCTCACCTTTTGAGACTTAACTCAGTCCTGCCTAGGGCACGTCTACTCAGTTTTAAAGGGCTAGGATAGTGCTTGTGCTTAGGGTGATGTGATGAGGCGTTGATTGGGGTGGTGCCTCTTAATGTTCCACTTTCAAAGTGTGTGCTTCTAGCAAACCATGATTTTCAAGTAAGGATTTGTTAAGATATAGTGTCTTTTAGTGTTTCATCCTTACTTGAGTACTTTTTAGGGTTGACGTGTCTTAATGTTTTCAAACAAGTTTCAGTGGGCACGTCAAGTTCTGCACACAACTTAGTGAAAGTAGATTTCCTTTTATTTTGTAGAGGCTCTAAAACCCTAGTGTACTCATCCTGATAATCGTGCAGCTTCTATTAGATGAGTCAGTTTTAGGGTTGAGTGGTGCGGCCCAGGTCAACTCACGGTGGCTTCGCAAACACCACTCAAGAGAAAGAGAAAAGAACACTCCAAGAATTTATCCAGCATATTAGAGTGTACATTTTTTTGTAGGGTGATGTGTTAAGAATGTGGGTCAAGCAATCATTCACCACGCCAATTTTTTTAGTTTTTATGATTTTTTTTTAATCTTTTTCACGCAAGCAAACAATGAGAGATAGGTTACTCACTATCGGTCCTCGAGGCGCCTACTCCCTTGCTACCGTCGTGGAATGCGTCGCTTTGCCGTCCATGCGTCGAATTCCTGCAACCGTCAAGTAAAAAGGAAAATAGGGCATTAGACGATGTGAGAATGAGTGTGGAATGGAGGTGATAAAACAAATCCGTTGCCTCCCCGGCAACGGCGCCAAAAACTGACGTGCCTTCGTGCGTGTGTGTTAAGAGGTGTCGTTATAGTTGCACTTGATACGTCGATTTTAAAAGAAGTAAACGGAGGTGAGTCCGAGTGTCGATCTCAGGGAGGCGTGGAAATCGGATTTTGTTTACCACTTGTTGTCATGAAAAAGGCGGAGTTTTGCTTGCGAAAGAGATGGTTTTGAAAAGCGAGAGATAGAGAGAGTTTAGGGTTAGAAAGCTCTTGGTTTTGATCATGCACTTTAAACAGAAATTAAAATGGCAACTAAATGGAAAATAATTTCATTAAACATGCATTCATAGTTCATGGTTTACAACATTAAATACATGCTTCAACAAAAGTAAATGAAAGCTTAAAAGAGAGAGAGAGAGAGGTAGAGAGAGAGTGGAGAGCGACGAGGCAGCCACGGCGGTGGAGGAGGCTCCGTCGGCGGCTCGTCGTCTCCGGCGATTACAAGAGTGCCTAAGACTAGCTAGGAGAGGAGTGGAGTAGTTGCAAGTGGGAGAGGATGCCTTGAACGGTGGTAGAAGGGGGTTTAAATAGAGTTAAGGGCCTCCTAGAAGAAGAATGTGCTTTAGCGACATCCAGAATGTCGCTAAAACCGCTTCCAGATACGTCGGTGAAGGCCTTCTGCCGCCGGTCAGCCGCCCGCCCCCTCTCTCTCTCCAAGCACGATCCGTGGATGATGAACGAGAGCCGTCCGATCGAAGATCGGACGGCTGAGATCCTCCCGCGCCCGTGCTGAGATCGCGCTTCGGGCGCGCGTGCGCGCGCGTGTTTCTGTCCGGCGTGTGCGCGCGCGTGGGCGCTCGGGCGCTGTCGTCGCGCCGCGTGGCGCAATCCTGACTGCCCGCTGCTGATCGGGCGGCTCAATTTCGCCGTGCCCTTCGCTCGCGCTTGATTTCCGCTCTGCGCGATTCGAACGCGCGTCGCTGCGACACAGGCGTGCGCGCTAACCGTTGCGCCACGCCCGCGCTTTGTCGCAGCGACCGCGGGCGAGCGTGTGGATTTCGACCGTTCAATCGAAGATCAACGGTCGAGATTCGTTCTTGGCTGGCTTGAGGGCGAGGGAGCGGCGGGGGCGGGGCGACGTGGCGCGTTCTGGGCCGTTGATCTACAGATCAACGGTCATGATTTCTTGGGCCCATTGTGGGAGCTCCGGATGTCGGATTTGGCTGATCTTGAGTCCGTTGGACTCCGTTCGTCGTCCTGAATCCATCCGTGCGGTTCGATTGCTCATCTGAGGCTTGATTTGACAAATACTTTACACAAATGGCCATTAATACGGTTTATAAGCAATCTTGGTACTTGATGCATGCAACTCTCCTATTCTACTTTATGTTGTGCCTTTTATTCTAATGATGGGCCATATTCAACCTAATTACTATCCCCTTGCGTGGTGTTATCATCTCTCACGAGAGGTGCCCCCTCCCCAGCATCTTCTTCTCCAAGGGGAGGAAACGACCTCTCTCCTCCACCGTGTGCCACTGATAAACTCCAGTTTATCATCATTCTTATGCATTAAAACAAACCTAGCTCTTAAGATTTTACTCCGCAAACAGGTTTTTGGGCTGCACTTAGGCATTAACAAGGTTAGGCATGCATTGCATTTTCTTTTGTTGTTTAAATGTGTTTTTGTGAGTGTTAGGGATGAACAGATATACAAATCCCTAAAACCCTAGCAGTCAAGAAGGCAAATGGTGAAGGAGGAGCTCAGATTAGCTGGAACTCAGCTTGATCCATCTCACCACAGCTGGAACCTAGCTCACTTGAACTAGGGTTAGCTCATCCCAGCTCCATTCAGCTAATCTCAGCTGAATGGCAGCTCAAGAGAGTTCATCTTAGCTCACCCTAGCTCAAGTCAGCTCATATCTGCTCAACCTAGTTGAGTCTAGCTTATTTTAGCTCCCACTAGTCCACAGGGAGCTCTAGCTAGCTCAGTTGAGTTGACTGGAGTTCACCCCAACTCAGATCTAGCTACATCCACCTCCACTCAACTCCAGCCAGTTGAAGATAACTTCATCCCAACTCAAGAAGCTCTAGTTCAGCTCCCGGGGACTCAGCTTAGCTCAACTTAGTTGATCTAAGCTACCTTAGCTGCCTCAACCAGCTTGATCCTCCCCGGGAGCACCAAACCCAGCTCACCTCAGCTCATTATGGTAGAAGCCAGCTCACTTTAGCCTCGCTTAGCAGCTAGCAAAGAACTAGCAAGCTAAGCTAGCTAGAGTAGCTCCATGCCAGCCTCTTCAGCAGCTGCCAGCTCTAGTTCTAGCTCTAGACTTCTCCTCCTCAGCTCCTCTCTCCAAACCCTAGCTCAAACACCTCCTCCTCTACTCCACCATTAGCTAAGCTAGCTTAGCTTAGCTTAGCTATGCTCCAGCTTCCTTGGCTTGTACCACCCAAAAACCCTACCTAACAACTCCACCAACTAGCTCCACCTAAGCTCCACATAAGCTAACCCTACTTGGCGCCAACCTAGCCTACCCACCACCTCCAAAAGACACCTAAAAGTGGTGCCAAAACCACCCTAACTACCCCCCTTGTCGGTGACACTTTTCCCTCCAAAAATCCCCTTCATCTCCACCACACATCTCCCCTTAAACCCATCTCCACCCTCCACATAATCCCACCTTCTAGAAGCCTCAAAGTTGGCGCCAACCCATGGCACCTCTCCATGGTTGGCACCACTTTTAGGTGCCCATTGGCCACCCATAACTACCCCCCTTACACCCCTTAGGTGGCACCAACCATCCTTAACACTAGGATCACCTAACCACCTCCATCTTCCCATCTTAGCCCTCCATTTCAAGAGGCACCTTAACCCCTCATCCTACCCTATAAAAAGACCACTACCCACCACCATTCAAACCATCCTTGGCTAGCAAATTCACTCTCATATTCTACCTAGAGCCCACGCCCAAGAGAGAAGAAGAAGAAGAAGATTAAGGGGATATTTTGTCCCTTTGGTGCCTTCCCCTCTTCCCTTCTCTCTTGAGCCACGCCAGCCAAAGGAGAAGCCAGGCAAGGAAGATATTTGGAGGAGATCTTGAAGGTGGTCCACGCCACCTTGGAGGAGCTTTTGAGGGTGGTGCACGCCCACCCCTTGGAGGAGAGCATTGAAGGTGGTAGCATCCACCTTGGAGGAGCTCTCAAGGAAGGAGAAGAAGGAGGCCCTCTTTTTAAGCCAAGGAGCAGCTAGGCTTGGAGCAAGAAGACTCCCTTCTTCACCCAATTTTGCAAGAGGATTTGTGTTTCTTTTATTGCTTTTAGATATTTTCATTTCTAGTAGAAGCATTCCTCTACTTGTCGTGGAAAAGAATACAAATTCTAGTTAATCAAATTGCCTTCTTTTTACTTTCTATTGCAATTGTTGTTTTTGTTCTAGCACTTGTTTCACCTCTTCTTCCTAATTACTGTAGGCCTCCACTTGCATAGAGTGAGCTTAGGAAGAGGATATATCTATCTCTTAAGTTTTAGTTAGGTAATTATAGGTGTTAGTACTTTCCACCACAATTCACATTTTGCCCTCGTCTTTTCTAAACAAAAAAAATTATATATTTAAAATACCAAAAAGAAAGTTGAGATCTATTTTGTAAGCAAGAGAATTAATTTTGCAAACATTTGGCCTCCTTGGACGACCCTAGACACTCCCCTATCTAGGATATAAATTTAAAAGTGTATGCGAATTCGCGTGTTACAATGACATTAAAAATCCGCTTTTATAAATCACGCGACTTTTTGAATCAGCCACACCACCGCGAGCCTCCATCGTTGATGATTGCGACCTCCCACCACAGCGTCTCGCCTCGACTACCACTACTGTCTTGACTATGCCAAATCATCACCGCGGTCAGTGGTGACAGCACCGACACCCGCAATTGCGTCTTCGACTTCGCAACCGTGTGCCTCCTCTCCACCACCATGCCCTCACCTATGCATCTTTGGACTTCTTCCTCCAGCGCACCCAACAGGGATGACCGCACTTGCCTTATGCACACCACCAAGGCAACAACAGCAGGAACCTCCCTCTCCTCACCTTCCATATCACACAGGGTCAGCAACCTCCAGCGGCCACACCCTCACGCGCGACCAGCCAACCACCACAGTAGCCATCGCGCGTGTCCCTCACGTGCAAAAGTCCTCAGCTACAACAGCTACTTGTGTGCCCGCGCGCGCACTAGCCACCACGCCCTTGCACGTGCCTTCACGCGTGTGCACACCTGCGTGCTACCACCGACCGTCCTCTTCTTCTTCATCTTCTTGTCTGACAGACAAGGAGGAAGAAACCCATCGCAACTGCTGGACCACTTCCTCGCAGCCACCACCATAGGCCTCCGTTCTCCATGTCGTCTCCTCCATTGAGCTCAACTTGACCTCACATGCTCGGTCATGCCCTTAGACATGCCAACCACAGTTGCACGCATCGGCTAGTTGCCACTCCTCCTCGTTGCTGACGCCAACTCTGGCCATCATTCGATGTGCCACCACCGCCATCAAAACACCCTCATCGTGGCCGACCTCCTCCAAGCTATTCGCTACCTGCTGCAGCCTCAAATGTGTGCATGTTCAAGAGGATTACATCCTTTATTTTTGGGTTGATTACTTATTACATTGAATGCCATTGAAGAAGGATTGATTTTTGGATTTCTGGTTATTTTATTGTGTAAACATTGTGGTAGCACCATCATATTCTTATGTTATTATTCAATGCATTTTGTCACCTTTGATTGCATCAAATTGGATTTCAAAATTGCACTCAAGCACACATACATTCAAAATTACATGACATGCCACTACACATGCATCATCTACATATTTTGGGAGCTTGATTTCTGACGTGGAATTTACATGAATAGTCCATAACTTCCCATGAAATTGCAAGTGACATTCAGAGCAGTATATTTATCGAATTGATTTCATGAATGTCTCTGCGAACATGATGGCTTCATACCCATGAATTTATTGCAGTCGTTCATCCCTGTGGATACGACCTAATCAATCATGGTTAGTTTTACTGATAATTAGTTTTGTTCGAAATTTTTCCACCACGTGATTTCACTGCGATGACATATATTTCTGATATCATCTGCAAAGCGAAAAATGCCCGATCTGAATGCGGCCACCATAAAAGGAAATAAGAGTTGGGAGTGGTATTAACGCGTAGAGGAATGATCAATGATTAATCCCACCAAATTTGTTGGGATTAATCATTGATCATTACTCTACGCGTTAATACCTTGGTGGGATTTGAACACGTGGTTTGGGAGTAATCACTCCCTAAGTTTTGCCAGAAACCACAGAGGGAAGGTTGGCCAACTTCTGCTGGTGGAGAAGATGGTTGACATCATGATGGCGTCATCCAGGGACCATGATGCAAGGAAAATAGACCTAGATGTAAGAATTTTGAAAATTAAGGGCCTTCTTGTAAAGTAGGTCAGGACATAGTCCAAATGATCTCAAATTTTTAGGGTAACCTAATTCTTACCCAAGGAATATATTGGTGAGTTTAATTTTTGGTTTTGATAAAGTTTGACTAAATAATTTATGATTTAACCTAAAATATATCAATTACCCACCTTGGTCTTCGTTTTAGGTCAATTTGAACTCATTTAGTAAAATTGAATGTTCTAAAACTTATAGAATATTTTTCAATGATTTTTAGAATGTTTACATTATATTTACTTCCATTAGAACCCTTTAAATTAAAGTGAGGCCGAAATTACGATTTCTAAATATGAATTAACTTTCATTTTTTAGATAAACCCTAAATTAATCAATGCAAGCCTACTTATTTGAAATTTGAGCTTAGTTGACCTTCAATTAAGAAAAGGTTTTCCCCTTGGTTAAATCTACATTTGTATTTTACTATTAAAATAGCAGAATTAACCAATTTTAATGTCATTCCTCCTAATTCTTGATATTATTAAGTTATACCATTTTGTTGGTTAATAAAGTGAATTTAACCTTAGAACTTAGTCAAATTAGACTAGATATGAATGATGATGGTATTACCATCACTACCAGGCCTATACCTTGCAACCACAAAGAGCAAACTTGGTTCTCATCCAACAAGGACCAATCACAAATCAAATCAGATAATCATCATAGGATTGGCTAAAATTATCAAGCCACACTAATGCTCTTGCTAGGAGTAGCTCCCTGTCGGAGCGCAGTCTTTGGGTGTGCCCTCTTAATCCACCGTCAGATGAGATCTCAACCAATCCATCAGGGTACCCAAGAGAATCCTGTATATACTGGTGCTAAGTGAGCCTCTAACTACAAATACCAAGTACCTCAGTGTCTCCCGCTGCACATTCGGGTGCCTATGAACCTAGAGCCACGAGTACCTCTGCATCGAATCATATTCGAGTAGATCCAAGAACCAAACATCGATGACAGCCTAAGGCCTCTCACCAAACCCAAGAACTCTCCAAGTTCCATAACAGGTTCCTTGGTAGCTTCCAGCTACAGCAACACCTTGGGTCCCCTACCGGAGCAGTGAACCCACGGTTCACCAAGTCTAAGGGTGCGACCTTACGAGCTCACCTAGAAGACCTACTATCATTTAATTTCATCGGGTTCCATGTCCATAACAAAGCCTTAGAGACCTAGTGGATAACCTAGGGTCTTACCCAAGACCATAGGATCCAAGCATTTCCTTTTATTAGACTCTGGTCAAGTCACAGATATCATGTGAATTTCAAGTCATTACTTAACCAATTCAGATTGCTTTTAATGCACTTAGGGAGCTTCAAGCCCAAATTAAAGGCACACACACACAAAACTTACCCATCTAGGGTTTACAACAATTTCACCATTATTTCCACCCATTTGGGGCATCTACTAAACCCTCCAATATGTTCCAACATTCCTTGGGATTCCTAGTGTCAGAAATCCACATTTCATACCAATTAACAACTCTAACAAATTATCTAACGTTACGGACCTATTACATAATGTTAGTAAACCCTCCAATAGCCACCTTTTGTTAGGTAAACCTATCCTAATGTTAGGTCAGGCTACAGGCCGAATTCAAAACTGCAAAACTAGCCTTTCATGCCTGAAACTTGGGTTTTGTGCCACCAAGCCACCTGCAAACTTAACCACCAATGCACAGGTATACCAGGTACATCTTGAATCGAAGAGACCCCTGGTCCCAATATTTTGGATTCAATCCTTTACTTAGCTAGATTCAATCAACATTTAATCTTCTTTCTAGAGCTTAGGAGTTCCTTGCTTCCTGAATCAAAAAGGGTGGAACAAGTGCACCCGTATCAATACAAAGGTTCTCATTTATTTAATCTATGGTTTGTTTACACAAAAAATCCTCACATCTTTATGGCTGACCATGACTCATTAAGGCTCCATTTTGTGTCCTCAAACTCTAATTCCAAACTTCAAACAGGGTTTGATACCTTCATTCCTTAGAATAAGGCATGGATTAGTTAATTAAATTAAGTTTCCAATCCTCGTAAGGAATTCCTATATTAAACGAGATCACATGCATCTTATTGGACATCCAGCACCAATGTCAAACGTCCAATAAGGCAAGTTAAGTCATCTGACAAAATCCCTAGATGTCCACAGGCTACCCTCCGAGATTACCAACCCCTATCAATAGAATTAGATGTCTAAACAACAGTTCAGAACCCTGTCTGGGTTCGAAAATGCAATCATTCTCATGCCAACATATGCCCATACAAATCTAACCCAAACAAACCATCTTTTAGGATACGAATCTAAAATGTAAACAACTAAAACCACCTAGGTTTCATAGGTGTCATAAAAAATCAAATCCCAATTGACATCTCTAAATGTGACTCATTGATTTAGCCCAAATTTGGAGGGTAACCCACATACCCTTACATGAAACCACAACCTGGGCAAGTTCACACTCCCACGCTAAACCACCACACTCCAACATAATCAGAATGCGAACCTGCACATTATGGAGTATCAAAAGAACACATATAACAAGATAAAATCAGGGAAAACCTTATCCATTTATTGAAACCCTGAAAATTAAGATAAACCAACATTAACACATAAGGAGATTTGGCTTCCAAGCAACTCAAAATCACATGCACATAGATTGATTCCCAACCCCAAAATCTTGCCTCAATCGGTCCCAATCATAGGAAATCAAAGAAGGTAGATAAGGGGTGATGAATCTATTCTAATGGACTATTGTTACGCCTAAGTAATTCTCTTTTAACATTGTATGTTTGTTAATATCTACATTAAGTTGTAGAATGATTGCATGCATCATTATTTAATTTTACATCTATTTTATCGCATTCTATAACATAGTATGTAATTAGTTTATGTTTCATGTAGGTCCTGCAACAACGCACTCGTTACATCTTCTCCACTTAATCTATCCATCCGGCTAATAATCGAGAAGAAGAGGGAGGAGGATCAATGGAAAAAAGAATAGGGGGAGAAAAGATATTGTCCCTCACAAATTTCTCAACATATGGCCGGCCATCAACAACCTCCTCAATAGCCGCCGGCAAGAAATAGTTAAGGGATTTGAAAATCCCTTAACTCACACACGCGCAAACCAGGAGGAGTTAAAAAGGCAAGGCGGAGAAAGGAGAGGGGGAGATCCATCTTTCCCCCCTACGGGGAATTGCATCAAGCGTGCACTGTGCACAACTTCCACCATCTTCTCTACTGCCACCACGCGATCTCCAACCTCTCCAATGCCACCTCTGCCCGCACCCGCAATCACCAAGTTCTTCACTGCATCCTCCTTCCACCGCCTAGCGCTCCCAGCATGCGCGCACACCAAGCATCCTCCAACCATGTCCGCAGGAGCGCGCCTCAGCCTCCACCGCCTGCAGGTGCATCCCTCAATTGCATCCGCCCCTGCCAGACCGCTCCAGCAAGCACGCCCATCTCCACCCTGTTCTAGCGCTCCTGCAAGCGCATCCCTCAACTGCATCCGCACCTGCCAGGCCACGCCATCCGCAGGTGCGTCCACCCTCCAGCGCCTCCTTGCAGCGTGCCTCCACCGCCTGCCTGCAATTGCGCCCTAGCAAGCTTCTCTCACCGCACTGCACCGCAGACGACCCCACGCCCGCAGGCGCTAAACTGCAGCTGCACCCCCACCACCGAAGCTCCCTCACCGCTCCCGCGCATGGCCAAGACTGCCCGCAGGTGCTCGCACGCCAAACTCCTCCTGCAGGTGCTTGCGCCATCGCCTCTGCACCGCCCGCCTTCACCTGCCAGGCCGCGCCATCTACAGTGTGCCCCTTTCCAGCGCCTAGTACTCCAGCGCTCACCGGCCACCGCCACGCCACCGCAGGCGCTTCACAGCCGCAACACCAGCCGCCGATGCTCTCTCTCTCTCTCGTAAGGAGAGAGAGAAAATGCTCTGTTTCCTCTGCAATTAAAAATTACGGAAAATGCCATTGTCAAAGCTACTGTTCATATACTTTCTGAATTAATATATTGCAACAAAATTTGCATGGACACCCCTTGCTTAATTTGGAATTACATATAATTGATTTCTCCTTATGAATGACATACAACATGAGATATTGATTATAGTACATTAGTGTCATTAGTTAGGAGATTAATATTAACATTGTTTGCTATTACCAAGGTCATTATTTAGAATATTATATTGTGGTAATTTTGCATGTGCGCCCTCATCTTCTTGATTAATTATCTATATTGAGAATTTATGCTGGAAATGAGAGCACTAATTAGCATTCACCTATATTAATATTCCAGATTCCTTTATGCATTATTACTCTTTTTTTTTAATAGGCTAATTCCTCCCTATGGAGATGACCTAACTCTTTGTGGTTAGTTTTGAGAATTTAAATGTTTTGAAAAGTGATTTTCTACCACGCAATTAAATACGACACATCATTTTATGTTAAAGTTTTCAACGAAAATAAAGATCGCTCTTTCAAATGGTGCCGTTGCCGGGGAGGAAAAATGGCTATTAATTTTTTCGGGAATTTTATGTTATTTTTATGCTATTTTGAAAGCTTTTCTGAATTACTAACTATGGATTTCTTCTATGCAAAAACACACGACGAACGTAACGAGCGCGTATGGTGGAGATGATCTTTTTGGTGGACCTTGAAGCCACCTAAAGGACGGCAACAGGAACATGTGGGCCTTGATCCCACGAACATAGGCTTACGGAGAAGTCTATTTCTTATTTAGTCAGTAGATCTTAGTTAGATTTAGTTAGATAGACATTAAAATTTAAATTCTGTCTTTTGGACCCTTGTCATGTATTTTTGCTAACATGTTCCCAGTGCCACTTTATTTCTTACCGCTCTTATATGCGGGAGCATATTTTCGGAAGTGTGTTCCCATTTATTTAGATTATAGGATTATTTGAACTGTTTGAACTGTATTTCCATTAGTTAGTTAGATTAGGTCTATTTGTTATTATTATTAATATATATATAAATATATATAAAAAAAGGAATATATTCGAACTGCCTGCTAGAAGCTGCATATCTATAGGATGACCATCTAGGATTGAATGAGCAGCATCTAGTTTATTTTTATTGCATTGCATTCATACATTACACGAAGAAAGCTGGAGTAAGGTACATCTTTTCTTGAGCATCAATTACCTATCATGCATATGCATTAAACCTAAATCTAAGACCACTAAAGTACTTGAATCAAATTAATTCAGTGGTCACTTTAAAATTAGGACTGCTAAGAGGCTGAACTTTAAAATCTGTGACTGAAAATTATGTGCAAAAGTATCCTATTTGCGGAATTTCAAAAAATCAAAACACGATCGTATGCTTGCACACTTGAGACACTATGCACCTCACACATAAGGTCACTAGATAAATTTCTACCTCTCCTCTTTTGCACCACAAGGGAAGTTAGTCGAAAATCAACAAGCCTATCCACCAAGTTACTTCAGTTCCTCGTGTGTGGGCTCGATTTGAGACTTCCATCCCTTGCGAGTAGGTTATAGGCACCAGTGAAGGTTGGCCTAGGAAGCGTAATTTTTTGCAAAACTTGTTTGGCCACCAACTAAACATATAACTCTAAGACCTACAATCTACTAAAAACAGATCCCTTTGAATTTGCGTTTGCTTTGACAATAGAACTCTCTAGGAAGTTTTATGCCTATATTCTGAATTTTGCTAAATTCTAAGAGAGTTAAAATTATTTTTCTTAAAGAAATGGATTACTTGTACTCCTATCATTCAGATTATCAGAGTCAATACTTCCCATCTTTTAATCAAGATCCCATGCCCCGAGCGTATCCATCCTTTGATGGATACATTGACAATTCATGGGATCATTCTTATTCTTATCCTAGGAGTACTGGATTGATAACTCCCACTTTTGAGCAGAGCCTAGGAGCGGGATTTCCCAAACCTGGAATCCCTACTTCCATGTAGACACCCAACCCTCCCACCCTTCATGATTTTCCGTATCGAGGTTGGATAGATACCCCTTGGCAACCAGAGCCTGAAATTGACTATTCTCCCCAACCTAATAATAGTAGCCTCTCTTCTTTTATGATAGAAATGCAAAAACAGCAAAAGGAAATGATGGAATCAATGGGAGAGATGTTGAGGAATAGTCAATAGTTAAATAAAGAAATAAGACAACTTAGCTACACACTTCCCAATAATCCTGATCCCTACCCATCCGATCGTGATCATGAAAATAATTTTGAGGAACCTAATGACAATAGGGATCCAATTTTATATAGCTATCACTTAGACTCTCCCAATGAGACATGGCCACTAGAGGACAACGATCATAGTGATTATCCACCCAAGCTTTATTGGAGTCAAAAGCAAGGGAAGATGGTACCTCTTGATGACCTTGACCCCAATGACAGTATTATCCTTACCCCTACCAACTCGGGTCAAGGTTATATTGTTCCTATTACTTTTCCTATTGATTATTTGGTGGAATCTCATTCTACCCTTAGTGAGCTTACCCATAACCCTCCACTTAGGGAATCAACACCTCCCATTCAGCATCCGAAGGATTTAAATGCACTCAATGAAGGTGACCCTAACAGAATGGAGGATGAATTAGATCAATTTTGGTCTCAGGGATATGAAGAGTCTATTTCAGAGGATGGGGATGCCCCAATAGAGGAACCTAGACTGAAAATCTGGAGTGAAGCATAGGGGAATTATTTATCATTTGAGGATTTACCTCCAGAGGATAGAAATAATATGATTAAATCCAGATTCCTCCTTTCTTTTCAGAGTCATCCTCCATCAAAATAGGAGTTGATATTAGAGGAGGACAAACAAAATAATGAGAAGTCTATAGGAGACTCTCGGTGACTAAACACGTCAATTGAGGATTTATACCCCGAGAACAATAACGAATTCAATGATATAGGCTTACTCCAAAATATTAAGACTGATCCTCCTTTAGAAATAATTGAGGATACTGATCCAACTCCTAGTGAGTCACATATACACCCCGACAAATATTTGAGTGAACCAAGCAAATTTGGGGATGAGCTGAATGATAATGATTCTCACATTTTCACCTTGCCATCAAAGAGTTGTAATTTGGAGTCTACCCTTGATTCAAATATGACTCCGATTATTAATGCTAGGCAAGGTAACATGAAGTTGTCTACAACTATTAAGGAGTGTACACAATCTAAATCATTGTTGGAATTGGACCTAACACCAACTAAGCCCTCATTGGACTTAACCATTACCTTCCAACACTATAAACAACCCTTATACTCCTTAACCGATCCTTGGCTCAGATCTCTGCTCATGTACATTGTTTCTAGAGAACATATCAGGCCAGTACATCCTCGAATAGAATGGAGAGTATGGATTGATGCTTGTACTTTTACTCTCGCCATTCAAGGGTTTGAACTAATAATGTGTATATCTTTTAAAACCCGTCCTGCTCTGCAGGATCCTTATTATCCTCCACTTATTCCGTTTCGGAGGTCCCTTTTCATATTCTGTTTATTATTCCTAAACCTCCCCAAGTAGCCAACAAGATTTTTTGTTTTCATTTCTTCTGGCGAGCATTTGGAATTACATTGCATCATCAACTCGCCAACATCCGTGGCTACCTGTTTTCTAGGCCTACACTGTTACGCATATTTTTATGGCCTAACCTTGTCTATTTGGAACCAGACTTATAGGTTCCTTCTAAGTCTGGCTGCTGACAGAAATACAGCGCTTGTTGGGAGGCAACCCAGCAATCAAAATAACACCATTGTCAGGTGATGTTTTTCCTTTCTCCTCCTGTTTTTATTTTACAATGGAGACATTGTAGGATTTAGGCATGGGGGAGTGCATTTGCATGTTAGGAAGTATTCATGCATTTAGGTTAGCATATAAAAAAAAATTCACTTTTCTTGAGCTGATTGGGTTAGCCCTAGCAAAATACCTTTGTCATTGGAGGTTTTTCTTCCAGAATTATTTCTTAAGTTTAGAATCCAATACATTTATTTCACATACACATAGACTTGGTAATGGATCCTTGAGGAAAACCAATAAGCATTTGTAGTCTACTGAACCCTTGGGCAGTTCATAGGGAGTCAAGCATACTATCTTCTAGTAGATCCACCTCATATTTATGAGAAGAAAGTAGAGAGATTACTGGTGCTCTAAGTCTAGTGCAAGGACTCTTAAGTTTTGGATAATTAGATGATGATACTTCAGAGTTAGACGTAGTTTTCACTCTCTGTTCCTGTGTGCGTACTTTGAGTGAATTCTTGAGAGTCACCAAATAAGGCAGATATATGGAGATTGAGTCTTAATAAAGATATAACTATGGTGGATGGTTACGACCGTCCTTCATAAAGTCCTCGGCTGAAGGAGGGTAATAGTGTCAAAGGTCAGAAATACGCCTATCCTATCCATTCCTTCCCAGTGCCGAGAATAGACACTTCCACCAAATAAGCCACACAATATCTTCTTGACCATCATCATCCCGAATAATGCCTCATAAATAAAAGTTTGTGTCGTATTATGTTGATTTATATTATATAAATAAAAAGGGGAGAAAAGAAAAGAAGAAAAAGAAGAAACAGAAAAAAGAAGAAATATTTATATTAAAAAAAAAAGGAAAGGTCCAAGTTATAATGTAACATTATTTCTGAGGCATCTGAACATCTATTGCGTTCCACCAAATAAGACCCATACTACCTTTTAGTATTTCTGATCGCTCAAATACTGGTTGAGGACTCTAACTTAGTTGTAGAGTTATTAGGACTTTAATTGAAGTGTGGATGCCATGTGAGGCCACCAAATAGTGAGTACAATTTCTAAATCTGGAGAGATTCATGATCTCAGAAAGAAAGAAAAGAGGGAGTGCCCAGGAACATCAAGAGAGTACAATTGTGTAGCCTCTCTCAGAGTTGACTTGTCTAAGAGTCTAGAGATCTCGAGTCTACAGTACTAGACTATATGTAGCACCAGATAAGTGTGTGCCACCAAATACAAATCCATTCAACTCGATATCTCTTACCTAAGCCAAATGCCAGGGTCAAATTACAGATTATCCTCTGCTTTATCCCCGAGGGAAGTAGTTGCCTATCCCGACAGCAATATTTACCAAGGGTGAAGTACAAACTCCCAATGCGAATTGGCTTTTTCACTTAGATCTATTACTTAGGCTATCATCACTTCACATTTGTTTGGATCTCGAAAGTTTTGAAATGAGAAAAGAAGAAATCTTCTGATTACTTCTATTATTTTTCATTTTTGCTAGGGACTAGCAAATCTTAGGCATCGGGGTATTTGATGCATGCATTCTAATGGACCATTGTTAAGCCTAAGTAATTCTCTTTTAGCATTGTATGTTTGCTAATATCTACATTAAGTTATAGAACGATTGCATGCATCATTATTTAATTTTACATCTATTTTATCGCATTCTATAACATAGTATGTAATTAGTTTATGTATCATGCAGGTCCTGCAATAGCGCACTCGTTACATCTTCTCCACTTAATCTATCCATCTGACTAATAATCGAGAAGAAGAGGGAGGAGGATCAATGGGAAAAAGAATAGGGGGAGAAAAGATATTGTCCCTCACAAATTTCTCAACATATGGCCGGCCATCAACAACCTCCTCAATAGCCGTCGGCCAGAAATAGTTAAGGGATTTGAAAATCCCTTAACTCACGCACGCGCAAACCAGGAGGAGTTAAAAAGGCAAGGTGGAGAAAGGAGAGGGGGAGATCCATCTTTCTCCCCTGCGAGGAATTGCATCAAGTGTGCACTGTGCACAACTTCCACCATCTTCTCTATTGCCACCACGCGATCTCCAACCTCTCCAACGCCACCTCTGCCTGCACCCGCAATCACCAAGTTCTTCACCGCATCCTCCCTCCAGTGCCTAGCGCTCCCAGCATGCACGTATGCCAAGCATCCTCCAGCCACGCCTGCAGGCGTGCGCCTCATCCTCCACCACCTGCAGGCGCGTCCCTCAACTACGTCCACCCCTGCCAGACCGCTCCCACAAGTGCACCCATCTCCACCCTATTCTTGCGCTCCTGTAGGCGCGTCCCTCAACTGCGTTCGCACCTTCCAGGCCACGGCATCCGCAGGTGCATCCACCCTTCAGCTTCTCCTTGCAGCGCACCTCCACCGCCCGCCTGCAGTCGCGCCCTAGCAAGCTTCTCTCACCGCACTGCACCACAGAGGACCCCAAGCTCGCAGCCGCTGAACCGCAGGTGCACCCCCAGTGCTGAAGCTCCCTCACCACTCCCGCATGTGGCCAAGACTGCCCGCAGGCACCCGCACGCCAAACTCCTCCTACAGGCACTTGCGCCATCGCCTCTGCACCGCCCGCCTTCACTTGCCAGACCGCGCCATTTGCAGTGCTTCCCGTTCCAGTGCCTAGTACTCCAGCACTCACCGGTCACCACCACGCCACCGCAGGTGCTTCGCAGCTGCAACACCGCCCACCGGTGCTCTCTCTCTCTCTCTCGCAAGGAGGAGAGAGAGCAAATGCTATGTTTCCTCTGCAATTAAAAATTATGGAAAATGCCATTGTCAAAGCTACTGTTCATTTATTTTCTGAATTAATATTGCATCAAAATTTACATGGACACCCCTTGCTTAATTTGGAATTACATACAATTGATTTCTCCTTATGAATGACATACAACATGAGATATTGATTATAGTACATTAGTGTCATTAGTTAGGAGATTAATATTAACATTGTTTGCTATTACCAAAGTCATTATTTAGAATATTATATTATGGTAATTTTGCATGTGCACCCTCATCTTCTTGATTAATTATCTATATTGAGAATTTGTGCTGGAAATGAGAGCACTAGTTAGCATGCACCTCTATTAATATTCTCGATTCCTTTATGCATTATTACTCATTTTTTTTAATAGGCTAATTCCTACCTGTGGAGACGACCTAACTCTTTATGGTTAGTTTTGAGAATTTAAATGTTTTGAAAAGTGATTTTCTACCATGTAATTAAATACAACGACACATCATTTTATGTTAAAGTTTTCAACGAAAACGAAGATCGCACTTTCAAGGAGGAAGAACCCTACATCAACCATGCCAGCCAGTACTGGTACTAGCTCTTAGCACCGGTACTAGGCAACCCCAGTACAATTTCCAAAATACCATCCGATATCAATACTAAACAATAGTACCGATACTGGGCACCCCTAGTACCATTTCACAACACCAGCTAGTACTTGTACTAAATGCCACTACCGGTATTATGCACCATTCACACCTTACCAATTATCCCAGCCAGTACCAATACTAGGTACTAGTACTGGTATTGGGCACTAGTACCAGTATTAGGCAAGCACAATACCAATTTACAATACTAGCTAGTATCGGTACTAGGTAGCCCTAGTACAACAACCTAATTCCAAGCAGTAGCGATACTGAGCACTAATACCGATACTAGGCACCATCAGCCCTTGCCAAGTAACCCAACCAGTACCAGTACTAGGCACCAGTACCAATACTAGGCATCCACAATTATGCTGACTGAACACATCTAGTACCGGTACTGAGTGCCTTCATTACCCATCTTATGCCTCATATTAGCTAGTGCTAAGTCAACTAGTACCGATATTGGTCACCAATACCGGTACTAGGTGCTTCTAGCACCCAGTATGAAAGCCAAATATCCATTCTTTTTTCACACAAACCAACACAATTTCCATGGTTAAAATATTTCCTTTATCATCCTTAATCATAGAAAACAAGCGATAAAACAAGGGGAGGTTCCTACCTTTGAGGAAGAGCTCATTTTCTTTCTTCTTTATGCTGGCAGTAGCAATGACAACAGCAACAACTTGAGTAGTGATAGTAGCAGTAGGTGCAGCAGTAGTAGCTACAGTTCCTTCTCTTCTTCTTCCAATGTTAATAGTAGTAGCAACTTCAGCAACACAGTAGCAGCAGCTACTGCAGCAGTAGCAGCCGCAGCCATAGCAGCCACAGTCGTAGCAACTCCTCTTCTTCTCTCTTCTCTTGTAACAACTCTAGTGGCAATGGTGGTAACTGGTGGTTGGTGGTATAGCGAGGACGATGTGTGTTGCTTCACCAATGGCAAGGGGAGGCATTGGCTTGAGAGGGAAAACAATGGAGAGGGTTTTCTTCTCTTTTATTTTTATGTGTTTTTTCTTAGCTTTTATAAGTAGACATTTTGCACCTAAAGCCCCTGCACTCCATACTTGCCTTCCAAGAAAGGCCTCTAAACACTATTCTCTCTCAAATGGCCCCTCAACTTTTTATTTATTGCACATTTGTTAAATTTAATTACTAATCTTTAAGGGGCTTCTCATGCCTAAATCCTTTAACCCATTATTAGGCAACCAATTTGTGTTTAAGTAGCCCATTAAGTGTATTAAAACTCCAGGAGGACACAAAGGAAATGATGCCAGAGGAGAAAAATATGTTATTCAGGTCACGCAAGTCAATCCCTCTAACCACCATACCTATAACTCTCCCTAAAAATATTCTAATGCTTACCAAATTCCTTAATTTTCCTTAAGACACATTAATTGGTCTTTCTGACAAATTGCATCCTACTACCACCTATATATTTGACCTTTCTAATTCACCACTGGAAAAAATCCCAAATACCCATAATACCTCAAATTTCCCATATTCACCACATAAAATTTCCTCTTCTATCCGTAATCCTTATGTTTAGATGTTATCATTGGGTTAGGAAATGCCAACTAGCTCGTTAAACATGTTGTGCTCTCGTATAACCCTTACACTGAAGAGTCGACCCAAAATATGTTGGACCACAAGCTGTCTGAAGAAGTTCCCCCTTTGTAGTCCATCTTTGTACCCAAAATTAAAAAGAGCATTAAAAATAAAGCAAGGAAGACTTATGTTGATGAAGTAATGATGGAGGCTGATATCTATTCTTAATGCTAGTAAAGAGGCAACTTCCATTATCCTTCAGAGACTCTTCTGTTCAAGCCACTAAAATACCAAAACTCTCTCCATTAGAAGAAGTTGATTCCCATGGGTTTTTGGCAACTGACCCTCTTCGGCTACCTCAGGACCAATGAATATACTTTCTTGGAATTGTAGAGGGTTAGGGACTCCCTCTGCAATTCGTAATCTCAAAAGTCTCATTCATGCCACAACGCCAATGTTATTCTTCATTTCCGAAACCCACCTTTTGGAGAAAAGCATGGCAGCTATTGTACGTAAACTTAGCAATTTTGCTAAATTTATTATCAATGTCAGGGGAAGATCTAGGGGAATTTTCCTATTATATTTAAAGGATTACAAAATTTCTCTAAATTATGCTGATAGTCATTGCTTGCTTGTACATATTAATGATGATAATGGGAGTTGGTACATATTTTGTGTTTATGGAATTCCTTAGAGAGCTAGAAGGAAAACTTTTTGGCAAGGATGACCTCCCTTCTGAAGAACTACTCAGAGAAACTGGTTTGTATGGGTGATTTTAACATGATTTTGGAGGCAAAGGATAAAATGGGAGGGATTTTAGACATCTTAGAAGTTTTGTTGATGAATTTGGTCTTATGGATTTGGGATTCGCAGGGAATGCATACACGTGGTCCAATAGAAGGAAGCCCAAACAACTGATTAAAGAGAGGCTTGACAGGGTATTTGTTTTTGAAGCTTGGCACTTGTAGTACCAATCAGCTAGAGTTCTTCATCTCCCACCTATGTATAGTGACCATTGCTTGATCATGCTTAGAATAGTTAGAAAACCAAAATTTAGAAATGCAATTTGGTGGCTTGAAGCCTCCCGGTATCGAAGCTCTAATTTTGCGAAAGTTGTATCTAGTTCTTGGGCTAAAAATAATTCTGAAGGAACTCCAATATGGATCAAGACCAATTCTATTACAAAGGACCCTAATAAATGGAGCAAGAAGGATGATAACAATTGGAAAGTTATAAAACAAAAGCTAGAAGAACCTATGGGTCGGCTCCAAAGACAACCCACATCAGATTATACTTATCTGTAGGAAAAGGACATCAGATTGCAATATGATGACTTCCTAAAAAAGGAGTTATATTATTTTCAACACTTTAGACATTTGTGGATTCACCGTAGGGATCGTAATATGAACTATAATAAGCTACATGCTATGAATAGAAAAAAAACTCAATCATATGGCTTAGATTACCCTTCGGGGAATGAATAGAGGATAAAAAAAAATTCAGACTTATTTCTTCAATTTCTATTCAGTTCTCTACAAGTGTAAAATTAAGGCAAATGAGGTGCCTTACAATTTCATTGATGTCAAGAAACTCACACAACAAGAGGCTCTCTATTGTGAGTCAATTCCTACTGCAGAAGAAATACAAAAAATCATATTCCAGATGGATGCTACAAAATCCCCTAGGCCTGATGGGCTACTTGTATTATTCTTCCAAAATTCTTGGTAGGTGTCTAGGGGTGATGTCATCAAATTTGTCAGGCAATGCTTTATATCCTCCTCTATGCCTTCACAGATGAGCAAAACCTTTTCAGCATTAGTTCCAAAGGTCACTGATCCAATCCAGCCTAAAGACTATAGGCCTATCAGTCTCACCAATGTGCTCTACAAGCTGGCAGCCAAACTTGCTGCTCGAAGAATTAAGTTAGTCTTATGAGAATAGTATCTCCTAACCAATCAAGTTTCTTGTCTCATAGGCAAATTACGGATAATGTGGTGCTGGCTTGGGAGGTCATCCATTCCATGAAGTCTCTAAAGAGGAAGAAAAAAAGTATGTCTATAAAATTAGACATGGAGAAAACATTCCATAGGCTAGGTGGAATTTTGTTAAATCTTCTTCTTTGTTTCCTCTCTATTTAAATTACTTTAATTATGTGTTGCATTTCTTCTACATCTTTTGAGGTGATTGTCAATGGTAGCACAACTAACACAATCTTCCCTTCATGGGGCGTCAGATAGGGCTGCCTTCTCTCCCCTTATCTCTTCATTCTCTGCTCTGAATATCTAACCTGATCTATATTTTCCTCCCTTAACTTAAATTACATTTCAGGTTACAATTTGGCAAAAGGCATGCCTTCTCTAAGACACCTATTGTTTGTGGAAGATACAATTTTATTTGCAGCTACTACCACACAAGAGGCTCTATTCTTGACATGTTTATTGTCTGATTTTCAAGGCTTATCTATCCAAAAAGTCAATATTTTCAAATCAAGGGTATTTTTTGCAAAAGGGATTCACCCTAATATGAGGAGATCCATTACTGATGCATTAGGAGTGGCTGAGATGACAATGGATGAGGTATATCTTGGAAGTCCACTACTTGATACAATTAGGCAAAAATAATTGAATGATATGGTCATATCCAAATGTTGAAAGAAGCTGGCTGGATGGAAAGGGAAGGTATTGTCGCAAGCTTGTAAAGGGATTCTCATTCAATCCTCTCTACAAGCAATGCCTACTTATCTTATGTCCTCTAATTTATTCTCTAAAAGATTATGCTCTCAGCTAGTTAAAATATCTAGAGACTTCTAGTGGAGCTTCAGTGACACCAAAAACATCTTTATACAAGAGCTTGGTCTTCTATTGCTATTCCCAAGCATTTGGGGGAATTGAGTTTCAAAGATCCATATCTATCCAATTGAGCCTATCTTATGAAGAGGGGATGGAGATTACTGACGGAGCAAAAGGGGTTATGGCAATCATATATCAAAGAAAAATATTTCTCAAAAGGCTCTTTTTGGGATTTCAGGCCTACCTCAAAAGACTCCCCATTCATGAAGGCAATGGCTAAAATCCAAAGTATTCTTTTCCTTAATACAAATTGGCTAGTGGGAAGTGGAGATAACATAAATTTCTAAAGAGACAACTGGATTTTGGACTGGAATGGATCCCTATTGATTAGTAAAAACAACAACATGGATGCGAGGCTTAGTCAATTTATTACCCATGATTTCCAATGGGAAGTGCCCGAGTTGCAACTCTATTTTGAAGGAAATATGGTGGAAAGTATAATGAACACCCCTATACATCAAGGCAAACAAGATACTATTATTTGGCTTACCCAGTAGACTTATTCTCGGTTAAGTCTATGTACCAAACCCTTATCCAACAAGCGGGCAGTGATCAAATTTATGATCAAGACACTATTAAATCCTGCAAGAAGATTTGTACCTTCAAGCATTTGGCGCAGTGTACCAAGGTCTTCCTATGGAAGGTAGTTACTAACACTCTACCTACTGTTTGCACCTCAAAACACGCCTATAATAACGCCTTCTTATGCTATTTTCTAGCATTAACTATGTATATTATAATCCTATAGTCGCATTTGTAAAAACGCTTGCATGCATGCATTTAATTGAGAGGAGAAGAGAATGGAATAAATGGCTTGCATAATTATTTTCTTTATCAAGTGTTTCTTTGCAAAAGTCCCTTCTCTATTTTTATTTTCATCTTTCTTTTTTTTCTCATTCCCGCGGCTGCCTTCTTCCCGCAGCCGCATGCAGCACCCCCGCCTCTCCCTGCTGTCCTTCCCGCGCCTCTCCCTGCAGCAGCCACTCTCCAACGCCTCTCCCTGCTGCTGCCATGCCTCCCCGCCATGCTCTCCTCCTCTATAAAGCCGCAGCTCTTCCTCGCGACAAGGAAAAAAAAAACATTGCTGCAATACGCAGCTGCGGCAGCAAGAAATAAACACCTTCAGCTCATCACCATCACCGTCCTCCCCTCCATACGCCGGTCCTCCTTCGAGGAGACACCCGGCGGGCAGGAGCTCACTGTGGTGCACACCACCACAGTGAGACCACCACCGCCCAGCTCTTCAAAGAGCCGGTGGGCGTGGTGGCTCTTCTCTTTTTCATTTTTTTCCCATTCCCGCACTTCCCGCCATGGCTGCCGCTTCAAGGTCTGAAGCTTGAAGCAGCAGCAGCAGCGGCCCCCGCAGCCTCCGCGAGCAACTGCACGCGCCCCAGCCCCTCTGCGCGCGCCTGCAGGCCTTCCCCGCCTCCGTTCGTCTGCTCTGTCGCCCGCCTCTGCGCCCGCAACCGGTCGCTGCGCGCCTCTGCAGCGGCCGGCCAGGCCCCTTCCCGCCTCCCTGCCAGCACCCACAGAGCCCCGCGCGCACTGTCGCGAGCCTCCGCGCTCGCAGCAGGTCGACGCAGACTCCTCATCTCCTCTGCGCGAGTACGCTCCCGTGCGCCCGCGACCTCCAGACGTCGGCCGCCATCTGCAGACGACTTATCGTGCCTCCTGCAGAGCAGCTGCATTCTCTCTCTCTGCCGATCTCTCTCTCTCTCTCTCTCCGCGATCTCTCCCTTTTTTTTTTTTTTTCACTTACAGCAACACACACACACCCATTCACCGACACACACATTCACACACTAATAGTAACTTATATATACATACATATAATATAATATATATATACATATACATATATAATATATATATATATATATATATATACACATACTCATATACATATATATATATATACATATCTATATACTTATACATATACACATATATATATACATATATATCTAGATACATATATACTTATATACATATATATATATATATATCTATATAGTATTATATATATATACTTATATACATATATACATAGCTATATACATATATACATACATATATATATATATATATATATACACCTATATATATATATATATATATATCTATATATATCTATACATATATACTTATACATTTATATACATACATATGTACAGATACTTTCATGTTATTTATTATACGCTGTATCGCGGGGATATCTGCACCAGTTGCTGATATTCCCTGATACACGCGTACAAAAAAAGCGTGGTCCCATACATCATCCATCCTCCATCCACACTCCACGCGGCACCTAGTCGTGTTGGTTGCGTCTCTCTAGACGTCGGCTGACTCGACATAGTGCTACACTCCATCGTCACCTCCACCCCCACCCCTTTATATATATACTACATATAAATATATATCTATAGCTACTATATTTACTTTCTATCTGTTAGTTTCTTTCTTAGTAAAAAGATAAAAAAAGGTATAAAAGTGAAAAGATAATCTTTGATTTGCAGGTACCCCCGTCTTGCAAGTAGCAAGACGTGTTTTGAAACTCTGTTTTGGCTAAAAGCCAAGGACACAATTTTGAGGGTGTGCCTCAAGAACAAGGATTACAAAAAAAAAAACCTGCATAAGAAAAATACCAAAAACAGAATAAACGAACGGAAGAGACGCGTTTTAAGGAAAACGTAGAAACTCGACTTGAACCCCACTTCCCTGAGTTCGACCCTGGGCTTAAAAGTGACAAGATAAAATCAATTAGGCCAGGTTAAAAATTTTGTAAAGAGATGGTTAGGTCTGAATTAGGTTAACCACTATACACATTTCAACGATAAAAATATCATATTAACAACCTATCCAGGCCGACCATCATAACTTTTCTGGCGCCGCTGCCGGGGAGGTGCGCTTTCGAGTAAGTTTCTATCCAATTCCTTTAAATTTGTCTCTTCTCTCTTCACGGGTATTATTGTTTTTGGTGTGCAGGTGAACCTGGTGGAAGGAGAAGAAGGCTAACGAAGTCGAGGACGTGAGCAGATCCAAGGCGGGAACGAGAGCGTGAAGACGCCGACATCGCATTGGAGCTTCGCACACGTTGCCGAACAAGTAGGTTTTCTTTTCTCATCAAATTAGTGTTAACTTGCCACCACAAAAATAAAAAAAAAAAAAAAAAAATTTTAAAACTAAAAATTAGAAAAACTTCTTGGGATTTCTTGAGGGCAAGTGGATTAAAATTCACTTGATTGATTGGTTGTCTTCACTCCCACTGCCCCGGGATTTCCCGCCTTACTTCGCATAGCGAAAATTCTAGAATCTTGATTCTTAGATTTTTCGCCATGGGAAGTATTCTTTGAGGCAAAGAAAAAGATTGCTTGTATCCCTCTTTTGCCTCAATTATCTTTAATTCAGGATCACATTTTTGGTGGGGAGATTTGGAATTGAGTTGATTCCAACCCCACCACGACTTTTCAAACTTGCCTGTGATTCGATCCTGAATACTTCAACCACAACAGTTTTAGTTTCTTTATCTGTTGGTTGAAGCCTTGTGTGTGGATATCTTTCTGGTGATTGGGAGCACTTGAATTGAAGTGCTTTGGCTCCCTTTCACATTGGTATAAAATTGATTCGCGCATCCACACATAGAAATCTCCATTTAGGGTAGCCCATTGCATTTTAGCATGCATTAACTAACTGATAATTGAAGAAGGGTTTCTTGGGTTTTAGAAGGAAAACCTGTATTTTTGCAAAAACCCGGAGATTGGTTGAATTGGTAATTCAGCAAAACCCTAAAATTCATACTACTTAAGGCTGAACTCTAAAAATCATTCGCCAATAAAAACTTCAATTCGGGGAGATTTCCCTGTTGCATGCTTGTTCTTACACACTCTTAAAATCAATCACTTGGGCATTACCCGTAAACAACGCCCTTCACATTCCAAAAGCACTTGACCCTAAGCCTCTAATTAAAATTGTTAGTAACTTGACCCTTTTTAAGGATTGGAGGTCTAACTACCTACGTGTAGCGGCTACGTGCTGGTGAGAGTTCCCGCGTGCTATCGGGTGTCTAAGACGGGCAAACGGCCTTTCAATCTGGCCCGGTGGTTCCGTGGTGCTCGCATTCGGTTCCGTAGTTCGTGATAGTAGGTAACTTAGATCTTTAGGTCTAAGGGCACACTGTAGTGGTTAGGAACTTGACTGTATTGATTTGTAATCAAGTGTACCTTTGCGGCGTCATTTCTCTCATCCATTTTCCCTTCTCATCTCCCCAATTCTTCCTGCGGTAGTGCATGTTTGGGAGGAGGTCACAAAACCCTGAACTATTTGAATTGACTGATAAATCTAGAAAACAAGTCGAATCATCCTCCTCCTCCACAAACATGGCTGCACGCCCACCCCCAAATCCCGAGGGAGGAAACCGCCCTCAGAATCCACCAGGTGGTGGAGCCTTAGATCCCATAACCCGCCTCCAAGCCCAAATGGAAATGTATAATGAGCAAATCGAAGCCATTCGGGAAACATTGGAGGAAATGCAGAACCCTCCCGAACGGGAGGAGCCTAGGTCTCTTAGCTCTTATCAGAATCCCGCTGCTACAGAGACCATAGGACAAATTCGGGTTCCCATGGGCGGGGACGACTTTGAATTAAAACCAAACATAATTGGCCTAATCAATTTTCACTTTCATGGTCTTGCAAGTGAAGACCCATTTCTCCACTTGGAAGACCTAACCCGACTTGCTGAAACCGTTAAACCAAGAAATGTCGGGTTATCTATAGTCCTCATGAAGATGTTCCCGTTTTCATTACGGGATAAAGCGTCGCAATGGTTACGCACCCTTGGGAGAACCATCCACTCTTGGGAAGAGATGCGAACAGCATTTCTCAAGAAGTTCTTCCCAATCGGGCGAACCAATGCGCTTCGCCGTGCTATCACTTCATTTACGCAACGAAACGGCGAACAATTTCATGAGGCATGGGAGAGGTATAACGACCTCCTCAGGAAGTGTCCGCATCACGGTCTGCCTAAGTGGCATATAGCCCAGATTTTCTACTATGGGCTAAATGAGACTTTGAAGCAGATTGCAGACGCTTCCTGCGGAGGGAACTTTATGAATAAAGACGAGAATGGAGCATTCGAGCTGTTTGAAAATATGAGTGAAAACTCGATGAACAATGCTTCCATTGTCGCCTTTAATCGTACCAGCCAGCCCCGAAATGTCCACGAAGTTGACACGGGACCCTCCCATTCATCCACTGATCTAAGCCTTATTGCACAAAAACTGGATGAAGTCTCCGTCGTGCACAAGAAGCTGGACGAGCTTCTGGCCAACCCCGCCCGATCTATGGCAAACACCACCTCTTCACCACTTCGTCACAATCCAAGTTCTTCTAATACCAGGCTTATCCCGAGAAACCCCGTTAGACCTTCCTTACCGAGTGTCGCGCCAAGCGACTCGGTAAGTCATGTGGAACTGGCTTCTGCGAGCCAGTATTTCGACACGGAGGACCAAGCCTCCGTGTGCTCAGACGCATATCTACATGCGGACGCATCTTCTGGCATAGAAGATGCTTGCGCCCTGGGGAACAACCCGTTCTCTGCCACTTATAACCCAGGGTGGCGTAATCACCCGAACTTTGCATGGTCCAACAACCCGCAGCGCCAAAACCCTGCGGGTGGACCAATGCGACCGTCCGCACCCGTCATCCCAAGGGTCCAGTTTAATCCTATGGCAAATCCGCCATCAGGCCCTTGCGTACCACAAACTGAACACGCATCAAGCCCTCTTGACAAATTGATGCGAATGATGACGGAAATGTCAAAGCGCCATGAAGAGAACATGACCTCTCTTCAGCACCAATTGGCGTAGCAGAATGCCGAGATCAGTCAACTACGCATGGCGACTCGATCTCAGGGCACTCTTCCCGCCCAACCTGTTCCAAACCCGCGAAATTTCGTGCCCCGTGGTTCTCAACCACAGGTACGACCTTCTCAGGGACAGGTTAATCAAGTTCTGCAAGCTCCGAACATTCCACCGGGATTTCAGGCTAATCCTGCTGCAGCACCACACTCTTATATCCCCATTGCAAACCCTCCTCCACCGTATGATCCCACTGGACCCGCATCGTCCAATGCTATCACTACGAGGAGCGGTAAGCAGACCGTCGATCCGCCTCGACCTGATCCTGGCCCATCTTCTTCTTCGCCCTCTCATTCGGAATGCATACCGCATTCGCGAGAGGATGATGCACCAAAACTTGTGCCAGAATCAGTCCCATTCCCTGAGGCTCTACTAAGGGAGCCAAAAGGCAAGAAGAAAAATACGCAGGCCTTTGACAACCTACGTAATTTGTTCAGGGATGTAGAAATCAAGGTACCCCTGCTCGAGGCAATCGACCACATACCTACTGTCGCTCGATTTTTCAAAGACTACACAACACCCAGGCGACAGTCAAAGAAGACTAAGAATCCGGTGGTTCTCTCGCCTCATGCGAGTTGTGCTATACTATCAAACTTACCACCGAAGCAGAAAGATCCGGGCACACCACTGATTTCCTGTAGCATCCAAGGCTGCAGTTTTAACCGTGCCTTGCTTGATCTAGGATCTTCCATCAATCTCATACCGACCATCATGCTCAAAAAATTTTCCTTGGGAAATCTGAAACCCACCCCTGTCACGTTACAGTTGGCAGATCGTTCTGTCAAAATCCTGAAGGGTGTGGTGGAAGACGTGGTGGTTAGGGTCAACAGTCTCTGTTTTCCTGTTGACTTTCTTGTTTTAGATATGGAAGTTCCTAGTTCACTTTCTGATTGTCCGATCATCCTCGGTCGACCTTTCTTGGCCACAGCCCGCGCCCACATCGACTGCGAGTCGGGCTGTATTGAGATTGCCGTTGGATCTGAGAAGCTCAAGCTTAACATATTCAAGGCAGCCAAGAACTTTGATTGCGATTGCATTGAGGATGACACGTCTGACGAGGACATGGCCGTCAGCGCGTGTATCGGACTAATTGGGACCTATTCGGACTGTTGCGGATTACCTATAAACACTGATAACTGCCTGACCAACGCATACTGTGACGTTCCCCAATCCCTCCCTTGTCCAGTACCTTCTCCTGGCCAGACTTCTGACGAGGTTTTCTCCGCTTCCCATACCTCGTGGTCTGAGTCATATCCGGGCTACTCACTGTCAGTCCACACTCATGAAGACCGAATTGCCCTTTCTTCCCCGCCAAATCAGGCGGATTTACAAATCCACACTGGGACCTTGATCCCATATACTTCTCACTGGGGCTATTCATTTTTGGATCCATCTATCCAAGAAGCCCCTCTTCTTGGCCAATCTGAAGGCCAGTTTCTTCCTCCTAACTTGTTCTCCTACCCGTCTGGGACACTCTCATCCCAAGAAATGCCAGATCCTTCCCCATCCACTCCCGAGCTAAAAGTGCTGCCTAATACACTCAAGTATGTTTTCCTGGGACCAAATGAAACGCTCCCTGTAATCATCAGTTCAAAATTAACCATGGAGCAGGAGTGCAAACTAACTAAGGTCCTCCTAAAACACAAGGCAGCTATTGGATGGTCTTTATCAGACTTATCTGGTATTAGTCCCTCCTACTGCACTCATCGTATATATACGGAGGAGGTGGCTCGACCTTCTCGCGAGATGCAGCGACGTCTCAACCCTAACATGCGGGAGGTCGTTAAGAATGAAATCATTAAGTGGCTGGATGCGGGTATAATCTACCCGATCAGCGATAGCCCCTGGGTGAGTCCGATTCACGTTGTGCCCAAAAAGGTAGGACTCACCATCCGTGTCAATGACAGGGGCGAATCCATCCCTACACGCACTCCTACATCTTGGAGAGTGTGTGTAGATTATAGGAAACTCAATGCTGCAACCAAGAAAGATCACTTCCCGCTACCATTTATTGACCAAATCCTGGAGCGGTTAGCGGGAAATAAATTTTTCTGCTTCCTGGATGGATTCTCAGGATATAACCAGGTGGCAATAGACCCCCGAGACCAAGAGAAAACCACTTTTACCTGTCCTTTCGGCACCTTCACCTTTAGAAGGATGCCGTTCGGACTTTGTAACGCGCCAGCAACTTTCCAGAGATGCATGCTGGCGATATTTCATGACATGGTGGGTGACTTTCTCGAGGTCTTCATGGATGACTTTTCAGTCTTTGGACCATCTTTCGACGAATGTCTTGCCAACCTGACTCACATCCTTAGGAGATGTATTGATGTAAACCTCGTGCTTTCCTGGGAAAAAAGTCATTTTATGGTGCACGAAGGAATTGTTCTTGGACATATCATCTCCGATAGGGGTATCGAGGTTGACAGAGCTAAGCTCGATATCATTGCTGATTTACCTGTGCCTGGTTCTGTCAAACAAATCCGCTCCTTCTTGGGACACGTCGGTTTCTATAGGAGATTCATCAAAGACTTCTCCAAAATTTCTCGACCCTTAACTCATCTCCTATCAACCGACGTGCCCTTCGACATGGGCCCTGACTGTATACAAGCATTCACGCAACTGCGTAATGCTGTCACCAAGGCCCCTGTTCTCCAGCCGCCTGATTGGTCCCTCAACTTTGAACTTATGTGTGACGCTTCAGACCTTGCAGTCGGAGCCATCCTGGGACAAAGACGCGATAGACACCCCTTCGTGGTATACTACGCCAGTAAGACGTTGGACGAGGCCCAGCGTAATTATACTACCACTGAAAAGGAACTACTGGCAGTCGTCTTTGGGCTGGAAAAATTCCGTTCTTACCTTCTGGGCTCTCACGTTATTGTTTTCACTGATCACGCGGCCATTCGCCATCTCATGCACAAGAAGGATGCCAAGCCTAGACTGATTCGTTGGATCCTTCTGCTCCAGGAATTTGACATTGAGATTCGTGATAAGGTCGGAGCCCAGAATGTTGTGGCTGATCACCTTTCCAGACTGGACCCTGACCATATTGGACTTACTCTGCCAATTAATGAAGTTTTTCCTGATGAGCACCTATTGGCAATAAATGCGGCAAGTGGACCGTGGTATGCCGACATTGCCAATTACCTTGCTTCTGGATCTCTTCCACGTGGCTGGCCTAAAAACCAGCGTGAGCGTCTCATGGCAGAAGCAAAGTATTATTTCTGGGATAATCCACTTCCTTTTCGGATAGGTGCTGATCAAATCATCCGTCGCTGTATTCCTGACAGTGAGTTCCCCAGTGTGCTATCCTTCTGCCACGATCAGGCCTGTGGAGGCCATTTCTCTGGGAGGAAAACTGCAGCCAAGGTGTTGCAGTGCGGTTTCTTTTGGCCCTCCCTTCACCAGGATGCGCACGCTTATGCCAAACATTGCACTAGGTGCCAGTCTTTAGGGTCAATGGCACGTCGTGACATGATGCCCTTGCAACACATCCTAGCTGCGGAAATCTTCGACATCTGGGGAATTGACTTCATGGGTCCCTTCCCTCCATCCAACGGCTTCGAATTCATCCTCGTGGCCGTCGACTATGTTTCAAAATGGATCGAGGCTATTCCCGCGCGCCGTGCTGACCATGTTATCTCCACCCGATTCGTCAAAGACCATATCTTTGCGCGTTTTGGGATCCCTCGGGCCATTATCTCGGATGGAGGAAGCCACTTTACCCATGCTTCTTTTCGGGCACTTCTGAGGAGATACGGAGTCCACCATCGTATCGCATCCCCGTATCATCCTCAGACGAACGGCCAGGCGGAAGTGTCGAACCGGCAAATCAAGCAGATTCTCCAGAAAACGGTTCGGCCTGACCGTAAGGATTGGTCCGACAAGCTGACTGACGCACTTTGGGCGTATCGGACCGCCTTCAAGGCTCCCCTTGGTATGTCTCCATATAGAATCGTTTACGGGAAGCCTTGTCATTTGCCTGTGGAGTTGGAGCACCGCGCTTATTGGGCGGTTCACCAATGTAACCTCGACCCAGACTTGTGTGAACGAGAAAGGAAACTCCAACTCCAGGAGCTGGAAGAGCTCCGTCGTGAAGCCTATGATTCTGCTCTAACCTTTAAACAGCGCACTAAGGCTTTTCATGACAGCCATGTTCGGCGGAAGGAATTTGAGCCATCTCAGCAAGTTTGGCTCTACAATGCCCGACTCAAATTCTTTCCTGGGAAATTAAAGTCCAAATGGACTGGTCCTTTTCTGGTCTCAAGACCATTCCCCAATGGGGCCGTCGAAATCGAAGATCCCAAATCTGGGCGTAAATTTATGGTCAACGGGCAGCGTTTGAAACCCTATCTGACTCATGAACCTGCCCCCGTTGGAGAAACCGTTGCCCTGCTGGAGGGTAACTAATTCTTTGCCTCATTCTGAGTCCAGCTGGGGACATTAAATTCAGCGCTTGTTGGGAGGCACCCTAACAGCACTCACCATCCACCATCACTTTTCACACCTCTATCGCAATCACTTCACTTTTCTCTTCACCACCCACCATCCAACCACCCTTCCACCCTGATCTATACCCTGAACCTCAGCTCTTGTTACCCGATCTGTCATCCGTTCTCTGCCTTTCCTTGCATGCATATGAGGACATAGCATTGTTTGGCATGGGGGGGTGGATAGGCATCCATAGGATCCGGGTATTTTATGGTATCAGACAATTACCACCTATTTATAAATATGCAAAAAAAAAAAAAAATATATATATATATATATATATATATAGTAATAAATGGTGTTTAGTAATGATCTAAAAACTGAAACAAAAAAATACAATAAGTGTTTATGGATATTCAACCTCTGTTTTGAAGAATTTCCAGGCCACAGAAGCTTGATTCGCTCAGGCTCAGCTTAATTCACTTAAAGCATTGACGAAATAGATCAAAATCTCTCCTAACTAAGAACGTTTCTTGTACCTGAGACACAGTACAGGATTCGTTGGTTTGCTTTTTCTTGAGAGCTTAAGTAAACTTGGTTCACACTACACATATCAGGAAAGATCAGGTGAACATAAGATCCAACCCTAGTGTTCATTAGGAAAGGTGGAGTCCTTACCTGTGCGTGTAGGTAGACTTTTTATCCCAAGTTTTAGTCTTGTGTTTAGGAGTGGCTCTTTCCACCAAAAAGAAACTCTCCCACCAAAAAAAAAAAAAAAAAAAAAAGGTGTGCTCTTTCAAAATGTGTTGTAAGAGATATACTGACATATGTTTCAAAAAAAAAAAAAAAAAAAAAAAAAAAAAAAAAAGATGTTGCAAAAGAGTCAGTATATCTCATAAATGTCGGTATAATTTGTTTTTCGAAAATGGGAGTTGAGTTTTCCGTAATCATCTTAAGGGTCAATCCGAAAACACGAGCTGAAATTGGGACCAACCTGTACTTAAAAATTCGTGAAACCCTGGGAGTGAGTCTTAAGGTTCATCTGGTCAGTCTTGATCCTTCACTATGCACAAACCATAACCTCTTGAGCTCTCGAGTATGGAAAAACCTCCTGGGTCCTGGAAATCGTACTTAAGGTTTAAATATCAAGAGTCCTGGTTAGTTGAGAGATAATCTTTGTCATGTAAGACTTAAATTACTGGTAATCTTCTCTACAATTGGTTCTCACAATATCCGATAATAAACACACCGATATCATCTCAGAAGAAAATCTTCAGCTTAAGATCATTTCTAAATACGGTTTTGCTAGGGACTAGCAAAAGACAGGCATGGGGGTATATGTTTGCACCTCAAAACACGCCTATAATAACGCCTTCTTATGCTATTTTCTAGCATTAACTATGTATATTATAATCCTATAGTCGCATTTGTAAAAACGCTTGCATGCATGCATTTAATTGAGAGGAGAAGAGAATGGAATAAATGGCTTTCATAATTATTTTCTTTATCAAGTGTTTCTTTGCAAAAGTCCCTTCTCTATTTTTATTTTCATCTTTCTTTTTTTTCTCATTCCCACGGCTGCCTTCTTCCCGCAGCCGCATGCAGCACCCCCGCCTCTCCCTGCTGTCCTTCCCGCGCCTCTCCTTGCAGCAGCCACTCTCCAACGCCTCTCCCTGCTGCTGCCATGCCTCCCCGCCATGCTCTCCTCCTCTATAAAGCCGCAGCTCTTCCTCGCGACAAGGAAAAAAAAAACATTGCTGCAATACGCAGCTGCGGCAGCAAGAAATAAACACCTTCAGCTCATCACCATCACCGTCCTCCCCTCCATACGCCGGTCCTCCTTCGAGGAGACACCCGGCGGGCAGGAGCTCACTGTGGTGCACACCACCACAGTGAGACCACCACCGCCCAGCTCTTCAAAGAGCCGGTGGGCGTGGTGGCTCTTCTCTTTTTCATTTTTTTCCCATTCCCGCACTTCCCGCCATGGCTGCCGCTTCAAGGTCTGAAGCTTGAAGCAGCAGCAGCAGCGGCCCCCGCAGCCTCCGCGAGCAACTGCACGCGCCCCAGCCCCTCTGCGCGCGCCTGCAGGCCTTCCCCGCCTCCGTTCGTCTGCTCTGTCGCCCGCCTCTGCGCCCGCAACCGGTCGCTGCGCGCCTCTGCAGCGGCCGGCCAGGCCCCTTCCCGCCTCCCTGCCAGCACCCACAGAGCCCCGCGCGCACTGTCGCGAGCCTCCGCGCTCGCAGCAGGTCGACGCAGACTCCTCATCTCCTCTGCGCGAGTACGCTCCCGTGCGCCCGCGACCTCCAGACGTCAGCCGCCATCTGCAGACGACTTATCGTGCCTCCTGCAGAGCGGCTGCATTCTCTCTCTCTGCCGATCTCTCTCTCTCTCTCTCTCCGCGATCTCTCCCTTTTTTTTTTTTTTTCACTTACAGCAACACACACACACCCATTCACCGACACACACATTCACACACTAATAGTAACTTATATATACATACATATAATATAATATATATATACATATACATATATAATATATATATATATATATATATATATATATATACACATACTCATATACATATATATATATATACATATCTATATACTTATACATATACACATATATATATACATATATATCTAGATACATATATACTTATATACATATATATATATATATATCTATATAGTATTATATATATATACTTATATACATATATACATAGCTATATACATATATACATACATATATATATATATATATATATACACCTATATATATATATATATATATATATATATCTATACATATATACTTATACATTTATATACATACATATGTACAGATACTTTCATGTTATTTATTATACGCTGTATCGCGGGGATATCTGCACCAGTTGCTGATATTCCCTGATACACGCGTACAAAAAAAGCGTGGTCCCATACATCATCCATCCTCCATCCACACTCCACGCGGCACCTAGTCGTGTTGGTTGCGTCTCTCTAGACGTCGGCTGACTCGACATAGTGCTACACTCCATCGTCACCTCCACCCCCACCCCTTTATATATATACTACATATAAATATATATCTATAGCTACTATATTTACTTTCTATCTGTTAGTTTCTTTCTTAGTAAAAAGATAAAAAAAGGTATAAAAGTGAAAAGATAATCTTTGATTTGCAGGTACCCCGTCTTGCAAGTAGCAAGACGTGTTTTGAAACTCTATTTTGGCTAAAAGCCAAGGACACAATTTTGAGGGTGTGCCTCAAGAACAAGGATTACAAAAAAAAAAAACCTGCATAAGAAAAATACCAAAAACAGAATAAACGAACGGAAGAGACGCGTTTTAAGGAAAACGTAGAAACTCGACTTGAACCCCACTTCCCTGAGTTCGACCCTGGGCTTAAAAGTGACAAGATAAAATCAATTAGGCCAGGTTAAAAATTTTGTAAAGAGATGGTTAGGTCTGAATTAGGTTAACCACTATACACATTTCAACGATAAAAATATCATATTAACAACCTATCCAGGCCGACCATCACCTACGAAAGCTCTCCTTGCGTCAAGAATTAGAGATGTGGATCCTCCTTGCAACCTATGTAGTGAAGGAAGGGAGGATCTTAATCACCATTTCTTTGACTGTCAGGTTGCCAGGATGGTCTAGTTCTCTTTTGGAGTTAGAGTCGAATTTCTTCAAGGCTCTTGATAGGAGAAATGTACGACTATTCTAAACAAGTTTGGAAATCAACTTTAGGATGGTTTCATTCCGATTTACATTCTTCATGTGTTGTGGCTACAACGATGTGAAAGTTTCCTAGGAGGACATCCCCTATGCTTAGATGGGTCTCTTCAAAGGGAAATCAATATGACGAACTTCTATTCCCGCCACTCTAAAACTACTGCTGAAGTATCTAATGAATTTATTCCCCCCATTAACATGGTCAATTATGTTAACTCTCATGAGGTTACCATTCAAGTTGATGCAGCGGTTAGAAAATCCTTTTCATGTGTAGCTGTGGTGGCAATGAATCATAATGGAATCATCATTGGTGTTAACATGGAGAAAGTCCCAACAATTGATTCCTTTATGCTGAAGTTTAGGCTATTCTTGAAGGTCTTCATTTGGCCTTGAATTTGGTTGTACATATGGGCTCAATCGTCAACGATGCTGCAGGCCCCATCAGTAAAATATTCAATCTTTCGCAACCTCTTTGGCATGCGAAGGATCTCATTATAAGGTGTCAATCCTCGTTGAATCTTTACCCTGAACTTATTCTTCACAAGGTTCCCAGGTTAAATGTTGCACTTGCACATAAGTTAGCTAAATTCTCTGTTGACTCTGAAGTCTTTGGGTTCTAGTTATACTCTTTGAGGTTCCAATGAACTAAACCTTATACTCTAAGAAAATAAAAAACTATCATATACTTTTGTGATAAGTCTTTTAAAGTTCTCCTCACATGTCATGGAAATATATGATAACCATACAGTTAATTTATTACAACCACCATTTAGAAATAAAAACCTTATACTTAATAAATATATGGACATGTATATAATAGCAATGGAAATTGATATAATACAAAAACAAAAAGAATATAGTAAGTAACACCATATTCCTTTCAAGTTTAAATCTGAGAAGATAAGGAGCTACACTAAGGAGAAGGGGCAAGACAAGTAGAATAGAGACTAGGAAATAGTGGAATTATGTCCACGAAATGCTTAGTGGTTGAAAGTAATGGTGGTGTTGTTGTGGAGAGAGGAGTAAATGAAGGAAATGGGGCTTAAGTTGTCTTTTTCTTTTCTCTTAAGATAGAATGGCTATAGAGATTTCTGAAAAATTAGAGGGGTTAAGGGGTTGGGACACATGCCCTACCCAATTTAAGCATGGGTTTGCTCTTTGTTATAAATGCTAATGAATGACAAGAAAAATGCTTTCCAGTGACAAATTAATGCTTGCTAGAGGCATGATGTAGTCTCTTATCGATAGTCTTTGTTTCCCAACTTTGTTTGATGTATAGCCTTTCTTCCAATTACGAGAATTTTCATGGTCAAGGGTTGACCTAATGTTGTCTTCAACGAATTGCATAGAGTAAAAACTTCTTTGGTTGGTTATATTGTTCTTGTGGCTTGCATATGGGTCTTGCAAATGTAAGCATTATTCTATCTCTATTTGGAATGAGCATTGATTTGGATCTTAAGAACACCATGTGTTGTGCACGAATTGAGTGTTTTTATAAAATCGCATCCTAGTATAGTCGAAACACGCTCAATCAACTTTTAAAATTTGTAATCTCGAATATGAGTCCGAGGTCATTTGTAGGGAGCAAAAGATTGCACAAATACCACTATTTAATTATTTACAAGTGAATTCAATCCAGCACATGAACTTGTAATAGAGGTGAATTCTCTAAAATCCAACAAGTTGCAACAAAACTCACACCTTGATCTACAAAAATAAGAGGATGAAATCTAAGATTAAGATGCAAAAGGTAAACATAAAAAATATTTATCTTTCTAATGTTTTATTATTTAATTCTCAATTAGAAATAATCAAGTGTTAATAAGATTAAGCACTAAATAATCAATGACAATAATGTTTGAACAAGATATTGTAATAAAAATCATTATAGAAACAAATCCTCAACTTATTCAAGTAAAATCATAAATCAGTCCTTTGATTCTTGCAATCAGGTCCCTGTGAATATTTTTTATTACAAATAAGTCCCCACCAACACCTCCTTCAGCTTTTCTTCTTCATCACCGATGACAGGCTGGGAAATGGATCTGGCCATTGGATTGGGCTACAAAATGGAAGAGGTGGTCATGGAAGGCTCACCGATGTGTTGGTGGCCTTTGATCGTTGTTCGGAGCGGCAGCGACATCATGGGAAGTTGCCAGAGTTGGAGAAGATAGTGCCTTCGATGAGGTCTCTAGCGAGAACTACAAGCCAATATACAAGTTGTTTGACCCCGATTAAGTTCTCCAAAGCTCCGATGTGCAAAGCCCCAACTTTATTGGCCATGTGGACATGTGGAATGATAGGGTGATGAAGTTCTAATGGTGGGGGTGGTTGGAGGTGTAAACGGTGGTGGAAATCAAATTAAATGAACCTAAAGCTACACCTAATCATGCTAAGCAAAAGCCCTAAACTAATTTAAGGAAAGGAGTAGGGAAAACGTTGGGCATTGGCAAGCCCACCAGAGATGAAGGGGGTAGAAATTGGAGCAATAGAAGGGGAGTTGGGACATGAAACTTTGCATGGAGCTTCATGTTATAATGAGGAAGAAAATCCCTCTGTCAATTGCGATGGTAGAGCAGTGGACGATCACGAAGAAGAAGCTCTAAGGTGTTTCAATGGTGGTGGCTGGAGGAAGAAAAAGAGGGGATTGGTCATGCCAATTAAGCACAAAATGTGCTTGGTTGTGCTTAAGGGATTAAATAGATGCGATTCGTGCATCAACTTGCATCAAACTAGTGACCAAGAGTGCGAATTTGATGAGAATTTTTTTCAAACTTACAGCCATTTGCATGGTTGTTCTTGCCAAGAAAAGCACTCAAAAACACCTTTCTAGATCTCCCATGGTCTAAGGATCAATCCCACCAAATTTGGTGGGATTTGGTTGAGAAAATCATGACCAATAGTAGCTGCAAGTCAAGCTCCACACAAGGAAGTTGCCAAGGACCGAAGAGTACAATTTTTGAAAGTTAGGGACCTATCAGCAAAATAAGTTAAGATGTAGTCCAAATGGCCTCAAATTTTTACTATAGCCTAATTTAAACCCAAGGAATCTAGTGGAAGCATCAATTTCGGACATGGATGAATTTTGGTCAATAAATTTGCATTTTTACCCAAAACGTAACAAATATTAACCTTGGTCTTTAATTTAGGTCAAATTAGGTTCTTTTTGTAAAATTGATTATTCTAAACCCTAAGAAATATTTTTCAATGATTTTTATAAGGTTTATATTACATTTATTTCAATTAGAACCCTCTGAATTAAAGTGAGCCTAAAATTAAGTTTTTTTAATTGTGAATTTGCTTTATTTCATAAAAACACCTTACATTAATCGATGCAAGGTCACTTATTGGAAATTTAAGCATAGTTGACCTTTAATCAATTATAAGTTCTCCCCTTACTTAATCTACACTTGTATTTCTTCATTAACACAACAAAATTAACCTATTTTTATGCATGTCCTCAAATTCTTGCTGTTCTAAATTTGTACCCTTTGCATGATTAATTAGGTGAATTTAGCCTTAAAACTTAGCCTAATTAAGTTAGATATAGAGGATGATGGTGTTACCATCACCTTGCAGAGTCCACCTCTACCTTACTCAAGCCTATTGAGGAAGCATTGTTTGTCTTTGTTTGATTTACTTGCTTTTCAATGATGTTGTATGCTTTTTCATTTCATTTGTTCCTTTACCATCCTTTTCATGTATGAACAAGAGAATTTTTTCATTCAATCAACTTAAATAAATCATTCAACTTGGTTTGATTCTGTTTCTTATGGCCTTCTTGTTTTCCTCAAATTTATCCTAGTTTTCTGACTTAGTTTCTTATGCTAAGCATATTCTAACCTAAATCAAAATTGATTTTGCTAGAATTTTTCTTAATCATATCCTTTCCATGATATAGAAAGATTTGGGAACATTATTTGCCTCCATTCCTCTTGTTAATGATACTAGTAAAACGAATAGTCTCTTGTGGGTGAAATCATAATTCTAAAATTTATCCCTCCTACATGGCTACCTTCTTTAGGTGTAGTTGTCTTTTTCTTAGTTTTGGAGATAGTAACCAAAATAAAAATTGGACATGGGATCTTTTGATGACACCAGTCAAATTTCTTTCCTTTCAATGATCTGAAAGTTTCCCTACTAGGAGGGGTGACGTAATAAAATGCGGAAATAAAATATAAAGCAATCTCACCAAAGAAAACCAATCACAAAATACACAAAGATTTTTAGGTGGAAACCCAAATCGGGTGAAAACCACCACCTAACCCTCTCGAGTTAGGATTTTCCGATCAACCAAGTTGATCAAAATCCATTAACCGAATCACTTTAAAACGAGGGTGATTCAACCTCAGTACAACCACGCTACAAGTACGAGGGTAGCGTTCCTCAACCCCTTCTCTCCACGAGAAGGATTTTCTCCCACGAAGGAGACGGAAATTCGCAAAGCGACTACCCAACCAAAAGACAAAGATAAAATAAACAACAAACCTATAGAGCCAACAAAGTAATAAACCTAAGCTTCTATAGGAATTAGGAAACTCCCCTTTGCAAGGAGTGCGTCGACGATGACGCGGGTGCGTGAGCCACGCAACGGCATAATGTCGCTCTCGTGAACAACGGCGGGACAGCGGGTGCGCGAAGGTTTGATGCTCTCAAGAGAATAGAGCTTAAGCTTGGAGAGCAAGATCTTTTCTGGACACAAAAGAGTGAAAGTGTGTAGCTAAGTGTATCCAAGTGTGTATCTTGTGTTTCTAGGTGTGTAAAGGCTCCCCTATTTATAGAGGCCTTAGGAAGGCTTTGGAAGGCTTAGGAAAGGTTCTATAGCCGTTGGGAACAAAGCCCAAGAGAATCAGGCCGAAATCAGGACAATGATTACACTTGACAGGGTTATCAGACGTCTAACTCTGGCATCAGACGTCTGGAAGGCCACTTTAAGACGTCTGATTTAAAGGTCAGACGTCTGATTCTATGCGGGTTTCCTCCTGACTTGAATCAGATCTAAACAGGGTTATTGCACAAGTCCATCAGACGACATACAGGACGTCTGGCACTATGTATGGACGTCTGGAAACCTACTTTTACTGTGGGAATTGATTTTCAAACGTTGCAACGGCTAGAAAATCTCTGAAAAGAGATTTTGGGTCAGCCGAGGCAAAACGGTCAATTATCAGACATCTGGAAAGGCCTAAGGACGTCTGATAAGGCTCTAACGGTCATATTCTTCAGTGCCTGCTAAGCTAGCCAACGGTCCACTATCTGGATGTCTGGCAAGTCAATCAGACGTCTCCTAAGACGTCTGGTATAATGTCTGGACGTCTGATTTCATCAGACAGAACTAGTTATGTGCAGCCTAATAGATATCAGACGTCTGAAACAACAGTCAGATGTCTTAAAATACTTTATCAGACGTCTGATTTGGGAATTAGACGTCTGGAAGTGCTGTTTGAACCTTATATTGGTTTTCTAAGTATTCTACAGAAAGCCTAAGTATCCTAGGGTTGTGCTAGTGTTCCTAGGACTACTGTTAGGGTACTTTGAGGCTCTTTAACATAATATTCTAAGGAAAATAAAAAGAGAAAGAAAATAAAGACAAGAGATACAAGAAAGGATTAAAAAGAATCTATCCTATTCTTCTTGTCTTCTATCTTCAATCTGTCGCTCCACGCGAACCTCCTCTGTTCTTCATTAAGTTCCTCCAATCCATCCTGGATGCGAGCTCGAGTTCCGTCTAAACACGTCCACATTTGCAATTGACCTGAAATCTAGGACTCAAATTGCAAATGTTAAATAACACGTGTTTTGTTATCATCAAAACAAATGATCGTGGTGCTCTAGCACCAATAATCTCCCCCTTTTTAATGATGACAAAATCGTAAATAATAATGCATAAAAATCCTCCCGCTTTTTGACATTATCAAAAAGGTTTGATTGGTTTTACATTTCCTATAACTCTCCCTTAAAACATACTCTTCTATGAATTTATTTTAACAAAGGTGATATTCTCTCCCTTTTTGTAACAACAAGATAGCTATTATTTTTCTCCCCCTTACTAAAGGAAATTTAGCTACCTTACATCTCCCCCTTAAAAATTGACAATTAGCTCATCATTTTTTTTTTTTAACTCCCCCTATCTAAATGCTTATGATAATAAGATAGGGTTAAGAATTTTTACCTCACCTACCATTGCCAGTAAAATGGCCCGAATGGTGGTGGTGGATGCCACATCGGATGGGGCTCCCATCCGTAGCTTGGAGGCCCGGGCATTGGCGCCGGTCTCCAGTCTGGTGGTCGACGTGCGGCGGGTCCGTCGTTTGTTCGCCGTCTCGTCGGTCGTCTTGTTCTCCTCCTTGGTCTACTCCTTGGTTCTCCCAACTTGAGTTGACCAGCCTTGAGTTTGTAGGTCCAGTCCTTTGTGTTGAAATTATCCCTGAACCCTACAAAACAAGATTCCAATTCTTTTTTCGGTATCCCAGTGAGCTTGGATCCGGATCTGTTAGTGGGTCTCCTTGATGGAGATCCTTTCTCAATCTTAGGGCTATATAAATCATCTACTTTATTGATTAGTTGTTAGAGTTTTCCCTAAGACATGCAATTTCTTTTTCTATAGTATTCATCTTAGTCTTTAAATCAGAAATTTCTAACTTTAGACTATCATTTTCCTTAATCAATTTATTATTTTCATTGATGAGGTCTTGATTTTCTAATAATAGGTTATCAATTCTAGGATTAGCTTCTATGTCCTTAAGTTATTTTTCTAACCTATCATTTTCATTTTTAAGAAAACTAAGGTTCTTTTTAATACTTTTGTTTTCTATCTTAAGTGCTTTACTAACTTCAAAAAGTTCATTAAAAGCTTCTTGTAAGTCGTAACTTACCTCGTTGTCTGAGTCGCTTCCGCTTTCGCTGTCACTGTTTCTTCCTCTGGCCATGAAACTAAAGCAAGCGGTTTCTTCTTTTTCTTCTTCTTCTTCCTCCGAGCTGGAATCGTCCCAAGTGGCTTGGAACGCCTTCTTCTTAGATTTCTTTTCCTTTTCCTTTTTCTTCTCCTTTTTGAGAAGAGGGCACTCTGGTCGTAGGTGCCCTTTCTCGTTGCAGTGGTAGCAACGTCTCGGGCTTTCCTTCTTCTCCTTTTTCTCTTTCTTTAATTCCCTACAAAACTTGGAAAAATTTTTAAGTAAAATTCTAAAGTCTTCGTCGTCGGAACTTACCTCGCTATCCGACGCGGCTCTGAAGGCAAGAGTCTTCTTTAGTTTGGGCTCCGGTGTATCCTTCTTCTTCTACTTCAGCTTTGTCTCGTAGGCCATTAGATTGCCTAGGAGATCTTCCATGTTGAGCTCCTCTACTTCGTTCGCCTCCTCGATGGTGGTGACTTTCTGTTCCCACTCCGGTCCAAGGGAACGAAGAAGCTTCCCTTGAAGCTCCCCCTTGATGAAGGTCTTCCCTAAAGCTTTTAAATTGTTTACTATGAGAGTGAACCTAGTGTTCATCTCACTTAAAGCTTCGTTAGATTTCATAGAAAAAGCCTCAAATTCTTGTGAAAGTAAATTGAGTTTAGAAGTTTTTACCTTAGAGGTACCTTTGTGAGTTACCTCAAGTGTATGCCAGATCTCGTATGTGGTGGCGCATTGCGACATTCTGTTGAGCTCCTCCGAGCTGAGTGCGCAATACAACGCGTTCATTGTTTTCGCGTTGAGAGAGAGCTCCCGGATCTGCTGCTGCGAGTATCCTCCGCCGGGTTTTTCTGGGATGTCGAAGGGGGTCTCGCACCTGGCCCAGACTGTGAAATCGGTGGCTTGAAGCCAGGTCTTCATCCGCAACTTCCAGTAGGGGTAGTTGCTCCCATCGAAGAATGGCGGACGGGTTGTGGACTGCCCCTCGGAAATCCTGCTTGTGGAACAGCTTCCCTCCATGATCTTCCTACCGGGTGTTACTCCGATCTTGCAAGAACCTGCTCTGATACTAAATGAAAGTTTCCCTACTAGGAGGGGTGACGTAATAAAATGTGGAAATAAAATATAAAGCAATCTCACCAAAGAAAACCAATCACAAAATACACAAAGATTTTTAGGTGGAAACCCAAACCGGGTGAAAACCACCACCTAACCCTCTCGAGTTAAGATTTTCCGATCAACCAAGTTGATCAAAATCCACTAACCGAATCACTTTAAAATGAGGGTGATTCAACCTCAGTACAACCACGCTACAAGTACGAGGGTAGCGTTCCTCAACCCCTTCTCTCCACGTGAAGGATTTTGTCCCACGAAAGAGATGGGAATTCGCAAAGCAAATACCCAACCAAAAGACAAAGATAAAATAAACAACAAAGTAATAAACCTAAGCTTCTGTAGGAATTAGGAAACTCCCCTTTGCAAGGAGTGCGTCGACGATGACGCGGGTGCGTGAGCCACGCAACGGCGCAATGTCACTCTCGTGAACAACGGCGGGAGAGCGGGTGCGCGAAGGTTTGATGCTCTCAAGAGAATGGAGCTTAAGCTTGGAGAGCAAGATCTTTTCTGGACACAAAAGAGTGAAAGTGTGTATCTAAGTGTATCCAAGTGTGTATCTTGTGTTTCTAGGTGTGTAAAGGCTCTCCTCTATTTATAGAGGCCTTAGGAAGGCTTTGGAAGGCTTAGGAAAGGTTCTATAGCCGTTGGGAACAAAGCCCAAGAGAATCAGGCCGAAATCAGGACAATGATTACACTTGACAGGGTTATCAGACGTCTAACTCTGGCATCAGACGTCTGGAAGGCCACTTTAAGACGTCTGATTTAAAGGTTAGATGTCTGATTCTATGCGGGTTTCCTCCTGACTTGAATCAGATCTAAACAGGGTTTTTGCGCAAGTCCATCAGACGACATACAGGACGTCTGGCACTATGTATGGACGTCTGGAAACCTACTTTTACTGTGGGAATTGATTTTCAAACGTTGCAACGGCTAGAAAATCTCTGAGAAGAGATTTTGGGTCAGCCGAGGTAAAATGGTCAATTATCAGACGTCTGGAAAGGCCTAAGGACGTCTGATAAGGCTCTAACGGTCATATTCTTCAGTGCCTGCTAAGCTAGCCAACGATCCACTATCTGGATGTCTGGCAAGTCAATCAGACGTCTCCTAAGACGTCTGGTATAATGTCTGGACGTCTGATTTCATCAGACAGAACTAGTTATGTGCAGCCTAACAGATATCAGACGTCTGAAACAACAGTCAGACGTCTTAAAATACTTTATCAGACGTCTGATTTAGGAATTAGACGTCTGGAAGTGCTGTTTGAACCCTATATTGGTTTTCTAAGTATTCTACAGAAAGCCTAAGTATCCTAGGGTTGTGCTAGTGTTCCTAGGACTACTGTTAGGGTACTTTGAGGCTCTTTAACATAATATTCTAAGGAAAATAAAAAGAGAAAGAAAATAAAGACAAGAGATACAAGAAAGGATTAAAAAGAATCTATCCTATTCTTCTTATCTTCTATCTTCAATCTGTCGCTCCACGCGAACCTCCTCTGTTCTTCATTAAGCTCCTCCAATCCATCCTGGATGCGAGCTCGAGTTCTGTCTAAACACGTCCACATTTGCAATTGACCTGAAATCTAGGACTCAAATTGCAAATGTTAAATAACACGTGTTTTGTTATCATCAAAACAAATGATCGTGGTGCTCTAGCACCAACATGATCATGTCCTAAGCATCCCCTTTCCCTTTATTCTTCTAGAATTTGTTTCAACAATTTTCATGTTCAACTTCTCACATGCTTTTTAGGGTTCATCTTGCATTTTAAGCAAGGTAAGTTCCTTCTAATCAATTTTGGAACAAGTGAGGTCATTTATGTTGAGGTTATTCCAATCTTTCAATATGCTCCGACACATTAGTTATTCCGACTATAACAAAATACACTTGTAGTGACAACCTTTAGAGATGGAATTGGAGGATATGGGGACAGGTGTTAAGGCAGGTGATGAAAAATCTGTCCCCAAAAATCTATCCCCCAAATGAGGGTCACTAAAAGTTTTGGGAATAGATTTTCCATCGACAAAAATAGTGACAAAAAATTGGTTACAATAGATTGGACACAAAAGAAGGTAATGACTTGGCATTTAATTGTTTTAGGGATGGATTGCTCTATCTCTACAAGCTTTAGAAACATAAATAAGTGCCTCTCATATTCTTTTAAGGATAATGTAATTGTGAATATAAATTATAACATAAATAGCTTGACATGGATATTTTAGTAATACATATAACATGGATAGCTTAACAAAAATGATCTTTGACATAAGACGTCATTTTTATTAACATTAAACTACAAAGAGCTTGTTACAATGTTGTGAAGAAATTATGAGAAAGAATAATAACTAAAATACATCATAACACAAAAGAGTACTCAACTCTTATTTCTTTCATCTTTACAATAGAAGTCTAAACTATTTCAATCTAAGCCCCTTGATTGAAAAAAGCTCAAGGAAATCACTCTTCCATTTGGTAGAGTCAAGTTCATTATTGCTCCTGGGTGCTACAATAACCTTGGCATGCTCCTCCAAAGAGAAATTCTTGTAAGTGAAACTTGAGTCAATATACTCCTTATGCATCTTAAGCAAACGTGCAGTTGTTTGTGGTGGAGGGCTCTTCACATCTAACTCATTGCATTTATACAAGAGAAAAGCATGCTCAACTAATAATAACATATAATGTATGCTCTGCTTAGATAAGAAAAGGATGCTCAACTGAGCCTATGTCGGATGGGTGCTCTCAGTATCCCTATACCTGTATTTGCTTTCCTGCATGGAGCATGATAAGGAAGGTATCATAGTTTATTGGAATTAACCCAAAAAAAATAGAGAGAGAGTTGAAATTTGATATAACTACAAGACTTGAAACTTCATTAAGACATCACTAATCAAATTCAACCATGCCATTCGAAAGATATTGTAGTTATTTCATCACAAACCTATTAGTTACCTAGATGTTTGGAAGTGTGGGAGCCACACTTATTAGTACCAGTTTGTTGGCTTGAAAAAGGCCAATCTGCAATCCATGGATGTAGACAGAATGAAACTTAAAAGCATGGATATGATGGATTAAAGAGAAAAATAAAGCACCTATTAGATATTAAGACCTTGAAAACTGTCCAATGATTGTCGAGATGGAACCCCTGTACAGTCCATGTACCCCAATCTGAGGAAGCTTTGAGATAACTTCCAGGAAAGAAAGTATGGATGCTTGTACATGAGTATGATGATTAAAGAAGGTTATGATGATAGCAATACATGAAGAACAAATAGAGAAGATAGAAATAATGTGAAATCAAATGTCTTAACGTATGCAACAATTTTACAAAAATTCAAATAATAAATGGACAATTTCATTCATTCATTGAAGAAAAGAGGGCCACAATGGACAAGGTTGCTTCTAAAGACTCCCCTAGATTGGTGCATCCTATTTGCAGGAAATGATGAGAAGATGGTATGTAGCCATTTGAAAGATTACAATGAAGCATTTAAATGTCAAAATAGCAGGAATAGGTAGGATGTCATGTTTTTGAATGTTGAGTATGTTGGTGTATAACATAATTAATGCATCTCTCCTTGTCATGTATTGGATTGCACCTTAGTCATAATGCAAATGTTTTGCAAATAAAGGAAAAAGAAACTCAGCAAGGTAGCAAATTTGCCAGGATTCAATATTTACCCTTTTAAGATCCATTTGATCTACTTGTTTAATAGCCCAAAATTCTTCCAAAAAGTTTTCCCTTCAAATCTTTGACAAAATACAATAACATATACATGTGTCTATGTAGGTTCCCATGTTCTAAATCCATTGTAGATGCTTCCAAAATCCAAATCAAATCCATTAATCTCAATCCACCTCTTAACAGTAAGATTTTTTTTAAGAAAAAGTTAGATTTTTGATAAAAGTTATGGTCTTTCTACATTATACTACCTATGAACTATGCATTGCAGAAACTTTATCAAGATACCACATTTACCCTTTTACAATCCATTCAATCCCCTCCTTCAGTAGCCCAAATTTCTAACAACAATTTTAGCCTTATAATCTTTTACAGTACCCAATAACATATACAAGTGTTTGCGTTTAGAAGCCCAAGCTTTAAAACCATTTTAGAAGATTCCAAAATCCAAGTTGAATCCTTTAATTTCTATGTACCTCTTAACAATAACTGCATACAAACTTCGAGTGTTGTAAAAAAAAAAAAGATGCAATTTTTCAATAAAAGCTACATCTGTTCATGCTTCTCGTTCAATGTCTTGAGCGTTCAAAGACCATATAATCTATTCTATCATATCAAATCTAGAGACGATAATTTTTTCTTCCTTACAAGCACACCAATGAAAAATACATTGGTGTCGTTAAAGAAAGAGGTAGACCTGAAGAAGAAAGAGTGAATAAACCTTGAGGAAGGCCTTGACATGAGACTTCTTGGAGGTCATCTTGGTGGAGTCCTTGGTGATGACCTTTGAAGGGCACTTGGAGATCCCCACAACTAGGTAGTGCTCGTTGGGCCTCTCCCTCTTCCCCTCCTTAAACTGGCTCACTATCAGCTCCTTCCTTCTAGCTAACCTTCCTTATAGCACAATCACCACCTTGTTCAGTGTTAGGAACTTCACCATCTCTGCTTCTGCTTGTTCCTCCTCCTCCTCCTCCTCCTCTACTAGTGGTGTCATGAGGTGATGGGGATGGTGGTGGAACCCTAGACCATTTTTTTTTCCATCACCAACCAACATCAATTGAAAAGCCGCCAAAAAGAGCAAAAACTTGAAATAAGAGAAATCAAAAAGTAAGTATGAACAATACCATATATGATCATGACCCTCATTCCTTAAACTAAACACTTCCAAAATAGCACAAAACACACCACACTTCTACACTAACAGAGGAAACAACATGAAAACCCTAACCCCTAAAACAATCGCTAGAACCCACTGACCACCAGAGATAAGAGGATAAAACCCTAACTAAGCCCTCTCCCTACGGATATTGTGGGCATGCTAGATGTCCTTGGGCATGGTGGTGAAGTGGATGGCGTGGAGGCTGGTGTCCTCGAAAAGCCACACGAGGTAGTCCTCGGTGGCCTCTTGGAGGGCGGCGACAGTGGAGCTCTAGAAGTAGAGGTCAGTCTTGAAGTCTTGTGCGATCCCGTGGACGAGGCACCGGTAGCAAAGCTTCCGAATGAGGAGCTCCGTGCTCTTCTGGTACTTGCGGATCTCACTAAGGGCCACCATCCCAAGGTGGAACCGGTGGGGCTTCTTCATGCCACCGGTGGCCAGAGCATACTTGCAGGCCTCCTTCGTCGCTTGCTACCTTGGGGCCTTCCCGCTGGTGGTCTTGCGAGCCGTCTGCTTTGTGCGGGCCATTGGTGGAGAGCTACAGAGGCGGAAGAAGGTGAGGCTTCGGGAGAAGATGAGAGCAGCGAGTTGGGAAGAGAAGTGGAGTTGGATGAGTAGGAACCCTAGAGCATTTGCAAGTCGGGATTCGTATGGTTATGGTCTTGGGGGACTGGGACATAGACCTCTCCAATAAGCTACCATCGAGGACAATGCAGAGGGCACTATCGTGGACGAGGATGACAATGAAGATGATGAGGACAAGGAGCTGCAGGAGGGGGAGGAGGAACCGTAGCTAATTTTAGGTTGGAGGGAGAGTTATTTGGAGTGAGAATTATTTGGTTGGGAGGGAAATATGTTTTTGTGCGGAAGATAAAATTAGGTGGGAGGGAGAGTTATTTAAAAAATTATGGCGACTAAATTTTCGTGACATCTAATCTGTCTTAAAAAAAGTAACTAATTTTTGGAGATCATTTTTCTGTCACACACTTCTTTTTGGTCACCAAAATTAAATCCATCTTTAAAATGTAGTCACTAAAAACATATTTGTTATAGTATTCATTTTCATTAACTTGTGATTATTTTGTTTCTTTTCCTAATTCTATGGGATTATGTTGCCAACTTAGGCTTTGTTCATCATGTCATCTTAGTTCTAACTTTAAGAGTAGTTATGGTCATCCAATTTACTATGTTGGAAGGTATCTTTCCCCTTCATGCACTACACTTTGAGGTTTTTTGGCAAGAATGATATGAAGATGGCATTGTGGAATGTATTCAATTAATGTGTAAATGGGCACTTACATGTCAGAAAGATGCATTTGGGATGATTTTCAAATGTTGATGTAATGGTTGAACATAATAATCATACTACACTTTGAGGTTTTTTGGCAAGAATGATATGAAGATGGCATTGTGGAATGCATTCAATTAATGTGTAAATAGGCTCTTACATGTCACAAAGATGCATTTGGGATGATTTTCAAATGTTGATGAAATAGTTGAACATAATAATCATACTACACTTTGAGGTTTTTTGGCAAGAATGATATGAAGATGGCATTATGGATTGCATTCAATTAATGTGTAAATGGGCTCTTACATGTCACAAAGATGCATTTGCGATGATTTTCAAATGTTGATGTAATGGATGAACGTAAAAAACATATATATTGTAAATCATATGCCATAAATGTCTAATTAGGCATGTTGAGGCAACAAGGTGTACTTTGCATCTATCATGCCTATTTTTAAATCTTTTCTCTCCATTTTCTAAGGCTTCCTTTTATATTTTCTTTAAAGGAAGGAAGCATTAATGATGATCTTTCCTGCCTCAAATAATTGCATCTTGGAGCTTGTTCAACGTACTTCTATCCTTTAAGGCTTTTTGCATTCTTTCATCCATCAGTAAATGCCTCAACTTTCTATTAGCATAAACGAGTTTTGTTTGATTGCAAGTATGGATGGGTGAGATTTCATAAGTACTTTAAAACCTTTTTCCCTTTTCTATGTTTTGATCTTGGGTTGCTCTTTCTTTCAAAAGAACGAGGGGGTGGAAATCTTTTACTCCTCTAATAAGCTTAAATTCAATGACCTTTGTAGGCTTCTATCATAGCAAAGTTAGAGAAGCTATAAGGGAATATAGGTAGTAGAGGTTTACATTTCTAGTAGATGGTTCACAAAAAGAAAATAGATTTCTCGCTCGAGTATTGGATCAAGGACTCTCAGTTATGCATACATCTTCTTGATGATATCCCTCCTCCCTAACACCTAATGAAAGACACTTTACCTACCTTAAACTCCCATTGATTTAGGCACTACCTTCCAAATACTTTTCTATATCAATTGATGGAATTCACTCTCTTCCAATCTTTGGATATGGGTAAATGGAAGCCTCACTCTAAAATGGATTCTTATTCGCATCTACTTTAACTTGCATTCTCCTACTCCTCAGATTAGTTGGGGCCACACCATTCGGAACCCCAATCTTCCCCCAAGGATAGCTTGTTCCTTTGGCAATGTCTCCTCAATCACCTTTCGTTGGGGTCTCTATTAAAGGTAAGGGTGTCTACCTTATTTCTCGATGGTATTGTTGCCCCTCTAACCCCAAGATGGAAAGTTTTCTTCATTTCTTTTATGGTGGTCATCTATTCCATTTTGTTTGGGACTAGCTACTTCCTAGGATTAAATTGTTTTTCCTTTGCCTCCCAATTTGACTTTACTCTTAACCAATACCTCTAGTTCCAAGCCTCACTTTTTAATTAAGAAAGCTCAAGTCCTTTCTACTTTCATTGTCCATTCTATTGGCACATTGGAAACAAAATTAAAAATAAATTCATATCAGATTCTTTTTAGCATTCTTCCCTGGAAAGTTTTGGTTTACTTGTGAGCTCAAAGAGTGGCTAAGAAATATCAAGCCTTCTCTCTTTGTCCACTGGAACTGTCTAAAGGAGAGTTATAAAATCAACTTTGCGACTACTTAGGTTGGTTCCTTGCACATTGGGGCTTGGATCCTTTGTGATGCATATTGATTTTATTGGAACTGGTTGCGGACCCTACTATACTCTTTCTTGTTAGGCCAAAGAATCATAGGTCCTTGAAATGGCCTTGGCCATTGCAAAACACATATGGCCCCATTCATGTGGATGTTACTTCTCTTGACCGTTACTTTGGTGGAATGCTCGATCCCAAATAAATTGGGACTCACATGTATGTACCACCTATGTTTAAAGTTCAGACTATCTTCCTTCTCCTTTATTCACTGGTGCTTCAATTGAATCTTAAAGGCCTTCGTGAATTATCTTTCTAGAGCCACCATTATTCATCCTAGAGATACAACGCATCGGATAATCACCCATGAACCCAACTCTCTTCTAGCACGGATCTTGGTGCTCCCGAAGCTGGATTGCCTCTGCGTGCCCTACATTTTCCTCTCCTAACCACTTCAACTTCTTGTAAACACTACTAACTACACGTACTATAAACATCATACGTGTTAGTCGTTGTGTAATGGGTCACGCGCTATGGTCGGTCTTTATTTTTCCTTGCTTGTATGTGGCAATTGAATGAAATTATCTTTAGACAAAACACATATCTACCTTATTAATTAATAATAATAATAAACTATCTTATATTACTTTTAGCTATTGTGATTCCCAATCGATCAAGATCTTTTTCAAACATCAACCCCAGAGTCCCTTAGTGGATGTTAGCTTCCACTTCGATTTATCACATGCCTATGTTCGTCCCCTCGTCTCTTCCAACCTTTTAGGTTTGGTTTTACCGGTGGCATCAATTTTTAGACACCCACATGACTTCGGCCCAGACATGAATCCAGGAGATTTATTTCCTTTGTCTCTATTTATGTCTCCATGCAGAGATCAGCCAATAATATATATGTTGTTGCTCGAAACAGAACCTTAGCAAATGTCAGCATTAATTGCCAATCTTGTCATGTTTGCCACTTTGCATGCCGTATCCAATGCAAGAAAAAAGAAGAACGCGAAATGAAATACGCCTACTAGCTATACCTCCGATATAGATAACCATATGCACGTACTTCTCAATCACGTCATAAAGTCTGAAAAGTTGTAGTGGATGATAATGATCATATGACGATCTCAATCCAACAGCTACATGCATCGGCATCAAAGTTCTATATATGTGAATTGCACAGCCAAAACTACTGCTTCCACGCAGTTTACCTTGATGCATACCTCTTGATTAATAACTCGTTCATAGGGCAAATGGTAAGAAGCTCACCTAAGAGAATGGACTGCAACCCTAGAAATCCACATGCATCACATCAAGTTAGGGTTCACTATGAGCTCGTTGCATGGCCTTAAATCCGCTGACGGATATGTATGTGATAACGGTCCAGAGGACGTTCCCATATGGATCACTTGGCACATGGATTCACCAAGATGCTCAGGGATGGCATTGATGGTTGAACATGACCCTTGTAACGAAGAGTAGGAGTATGACAGTTGGTCATAAGGTACTGATCCATATTTGGCTTGCAAGGGTAGAAGCAGTTGCTGATAATTTGAAAGAAGTTCTAGTTGTGGCACTGTTCTGGCCATGTTATTATAACTTTGCATGCCAATTCTAACCTCTCCTTGAGTGTAGTGGAGGTAATTTTGGAAAGGAGCAAGTTGGCTTTCATGCAGATGGATCTGTAAGAGGCTGCCGTCAGCTGGAGGAGTTGATGAGTTGTGGAGATCAGGAACAGGAAAGGTGTTGATGGCGCGGGCAATAAGCTTCTTCTTTATGGCTGAGTTCCAGAAGTTCTTGACCTCATTGTCAGTTCTCCCTGTTTGGCAATCTCAGACCATCTGGAGAAATATACATATGGAAACAAGCTAAATATTCTTAGTTCTCACAAAAATGTTTAACTGACAATAAATTATTAACATTATGGAGTGAACATGAGAATCTCTACGGGAAAATGTGCAGTGAAATTTAACTTTCTCACCACTTCTGACACGATTTCTACTATTCACAAGATTTTCCTGACCGATTCCCCGATATTCTAATAAAAAATGTTCAAAGAAATCTCGTCTTCGAGCAAAATAATTAGACTTTCAGTGTGATGCATGTTGAAAACTAGTGAAGGTCCCTACAACAAAAGGAGTTATTTTTGCTGACGCTGGAGACGGTAGATATATTGACCAACTATGATCCAAAGGACACACGTAATGCTTATATAGTTTTGTAGAGAGGTGATGTAAATTAATTATTTCCTTGAGCTCCAATCTTTAAAATATATATATATATATACCTGTTCCCTAGAATTCTGTGGAGTTCAATGATGAGAGATTCCTGGTGAGAAGCTCCCTCCTTTTAAATCCGGTCTCAGGTAATTAACCCATCTCAGCCTGCAACTTTTTCCGCATCTTTGGTGACCTACAGCAACAAGGACATCTATATATGCTTAATAACCTCGTCCATGTGCCAAATAACTAAGGATGTGCACGGGAAGGGAGGTAGGGTGGTGGGGAGAGATTAGTTGCACCTGCGAGTTTAGGAACAGAACTCCAACGGCCAAGGCCATGGTTGGAGATGTACCTTATGAGTTTCTCATCTTCCTCAGGAGACCAGAGGCCCCTCCTCACCTTCTGCTTGTTGCAGCATGTGTGGCGCCCCATTCTGTAAAATGCATGCACGCAACTAAGTGGTCATGATCTCCTTTCCTATAGGGTTCCTGTGGTTGGCTGCTCAAGGGTAGAGGATGGATCAAGATAGAGAAGACATGGAAGCAAACTTCATTCCTCTCTTGAGGGTTGTGGTTGTTAAATAGAGTCCTTCCGAGGAAACGTTATTTGGATGTGTTGGAGTACCAGAAATAGTTGTGAGGACAGGAATCATTACGTACCATGTCACTTGGTCGACGAAATTTTTACAAACAAGAACTTGACCTTTTAGGAGGCATCATCGTGGTCTTTTTGGAAGTAAATTATGCTTTGGCATGTTAATAGTTGGTGGAAGTTTCCATCAAAGAGTATGAGAACAATGGATTTATGATAAATATCCTGACGGAATTTACATAGACCTTGTTTCGCATTACCTAATAGAATTCTTGTTTGTTATGTAGGGATCGACCGATGACTGTAATTAAGAATTCCCAACGAATGTTCACATTTAACGTCAACTGTTCGTCTCTAGCACGAAAATTCCCTCACTCTACGCTTCTATGTTCTTATCCTGATTTTCCAAGAGAAGTTCTTCATGGCGATGAGTAGAATTGGTTTTAAAATAAATGTCTCTGTAATCTTTAAAAATTACACCTATATCTTTGTCTTTTCCATATTTACTAGGTACCCCAAAAACATTGGGTACTTTTCATGCCATACTCCTTTATCAACAAATCCATTAACTTTAATTAATCTGAATTAAAATTTGTATATCCGTTTCTAAACAAACCCTCAAAATTTTTTATTTGCCTTCTTAATTTTTTTTGCTATTTTTTCTTATTTTATTCCTTTCTTCTTCCTCCTCCAACCCAACTCCTTCCTCCCCTTTTGTTATAACCCAAAATTAAGATTTGAGTTGAAATCTCAATTAAGTGCTCCAAGACAAACCCATCGATGCTTTTTGGACATGAATCAGACCAACATGGCCTTAAAATGAAGAAATGGGTTTTTGATCAAACATGGTTAACCCTCAGGTAAAATTTTCTTAGAAGATGTCATGAAGATATCGTTAGATTCCTCTCATCGTGACTTTTCTAATGGTTTTTATTTTGCGAAAGTCTGAGTTGTATAGCAAATGTTATGCATGAAACATGCTTAATGAGGATGTAGATGCATGTAAATTGAAATTAGGAATCTTGGGAATCATCTTTGTTGAAATAGAGGTTTTGAGCTATTTTAGAGGCAATTGCATCATTTCAAACTCATTGGTGTGCGTTAGGGTCAAGCTGGATTAAGATGCCTTGCAAAATGCATAAAACAGGTGTTTTTGGTCAACCCTTAGTCAAACATTCGCAAAATGGGGTCATGTATAATATCATTGAATTTCTCTCGTCACAAGATTTCCAACAATACTTGTTTCGTGCCTATCTGATGTATGTAGTTCAAGTTACGTCAAAAACAAGGCGAATAGAATTGACACGAAGTACTCGATTCTCACATATTTGATGTGCGCAACTCACGTTACGTCAAAAACAAAGCAAATAGAAGTAAGGCAAGACTGTACCAATAACCCAAGGGTTTTTTTGTTATTTAGGTGGCTCACTTTGTCTAAACCCTAATTAATGGCCTATATAATGACCTAATTAGGGTTTTGAGTCATTAATCCCTTCCCTAAGCTTCACACATCACAAGAAGAAGAGAGAAGAAGAGAGAATATGAGAGAGAGAAGAACATAAGAGAGGAGAGAGAGAGAGAGCATGCACAGGAGCACATGAGTGCATAAGCGGCACACTCGAGTCCATATGGAGGAGATGTGTTGCACTCGTTGGTTCTCATGGTGGGTGAGGTACGCAACAGAGGAGAGCATGTGGATGCATTCATGGGTGCAAGCACAAGCACACACATGAGGTGGCGTGATGCATAGTGTGTTAAGGGAGGTTACGATCTCTTGTAAGCAATAGTGGAGCAACTATCCACATGCGCACCAATGGCCCATTGGGTATGCTTCACATGGTGTGGGTTGGTCAACAGTCCAATTCAATTGAATTGACTCAGTTCAAAGTTTTTTACTTGTTTATACCAGTTCAAGGGCTTCCCAACCTCGGAATCATGCAAATAAGGTATCAATGGAATCGTTGTTTGACAAACTACTTTCCTATGAACTTCAACATATCTTTTGACCACATTTCTAATGTGATAAAGACAAAATAGTTTCTTAGTGGCTTATTGACTCATAACTTGTCATTATGATTTAGGGGTCTACAAGGCTCTGATTTCAGCGAGCCACACACTGTTGAAATTGCCTTTTGACAAAATTCAATTTAGTGAGTCCCAAATACACATCAGAGGTGGTAAATAATGGGTTTACCACCAAATAATCCAGTAATCACATTTTAATCATGTCTTCTCCTATCTTGTATATAGTAACACACTGGGGCATACACGAAGTACGAGGAGCCTCCAGCTCATTTTCTCAATCACCATGACCCCTGGTGACCCTAGGTAAAGTAATCTAGTATATTCTCTTATGTGATATTGAATGTGCATCAAATGCTTGCCTTGATTAGATGCTTGTCTGGAATTATTATCTTGATTCACTTATTCTCTTTGCTGAGTACTTGAGTCCTACATACTTGAAATTTTTGCCATAACTGGGTACTATGATATGTATCTGGGCGATCACTATTAGAAAAATGGGCTTTCGCGATGCTTTTCTAGAGACGATTATTGGTAAAACTGTCCTCTATATCAAATATCCCCCCGAGAGGTGTACAATATTTTCAATGATATACACGATGATTTTCAAACCATCATATCATATACCAAAATGTCGATTTTAATTAAAATCGTCCTTTATACTAACCCTAAAAAAACCCTCCGACACACTATGAAGGGGCCCTCCCTTTATTTACCAACAATGATGTGGAATCATATGCGTGATGATTTTGACACTGTCATGTAATTTACAGACATGACGGTTTTGTTATAAAACGTTATGTATATATTTCACGAAATTTCCAAGGATGCCACTTTTCATGCCCTAACTCGACATTAGACGACAGTTTCCTACAAAACTATCATTAATCGTGCAATATGAGTCATGGCGAGCGCCCGATCCCCCAAGCCCTCCCTTTTCCTTGCCTCTCCATATTCTCTTCTTCCACTCCGATGAGTACGTCCTCCTCCGTCCGCTCCACCCCTTCATCCTCAATAAGTCCCCCTCCTACTCCTCCTCCTCCTCCTCCCATGGTCGTCCCCCTCCTCCTCGTGCTCCTCCTCCTTCCATGGTTGTTGCCCCTTCCTCCTCTTCCACCTCCACACGCAGTCGCTGCCCCCTCCTCCTCCTCCACCGACCCCCTCCCCTCGTCGTCCCTAGGGAACCCCCCTGATTGCACAGCAATCATAGGTCTTAGTTGACCTAAATTAGGCTATGACTTAGCATAAGTTAAGGTAATTCATACATGCATAAGTATTACTAACACCTTTACTGCTTTCTTTTAGCTATGCATAAAATAATGCTATAATGTACTAATTAGGTGCATTATGTCAATTGCAGGTAATAAGCTGATCAGAAGCTAGATATGAAGTTGGATCTAAAGATGGATCTGAAGAATAAAGAATAATTGGTGTTGTAGCAAAGGTGGAGCGGAAGACCTAGATTAGATGTAGTAGATAATAATGTAATGGAATTAAGGTATGTTATTTTATTAAGTAGGAATAAAGCAGTAAATTGTGAAGAACTTAGGTCCATCCTAGCCCTAGGACAGCCTAGAAGCCTCCCCAAGCCTTAGCCACCCTTAGATTGGGTCACCGCACCCTAGGAAACCTTAAAACCCTAATTCTAGCCTCTATCTGGATGTCCAAATGAGTTATAGGATGTCCAGAACCCTTAGCCAACTCTCGCACACCTTAAACCCACTTCTACAGTGTTATTGGACGTCCAGATACTTGGTCAGACATCCAATTTCTGCATAATACCCAAGACAGAACCTAGAATCCTTCCTGACTATGATTAGATGTCCAGACTTGAAGTCTGGACTTCTGATTTTTCACTATAAGTCGTCTGACACTTTTATTGGATGTCTGGAACTGCTCTTTAATTCCTATTTTGAGATTCAAGCCTTGATCTTAGATCTCTAGTTCCCTAAACCCAATTCTAACCCCCTAAGAACCTAAATTAAGGTACCCTAACCCTAGTACATCACCTCTAGACCTCCCAAAGGACCTAATTAGGTCCTTACCAAATCCAATTGACTTGGGTCTTAGTCAATTCCATCAGCCTATTCAATTGGACTCATTAAGTCCAATTGAGCCCTGATCTCAGTACACACTGTCCAATTGGACTCAGTGAGAGTCCAATTGACCTAGACCTAACTTAATTGAGTTGTTTTACTCCCAATTTAGTTTCCAAAAACCCAAATAAACTTGAATTAAGTTTAATTGCACTTTGCCTTAGTGAATTAGGATTTGCAACCCTAATTTGAGACCTAACCTAGACCTAAGCCCATTAGAACCTATCTTAGCCCACCTAACCACTTAGGGCACGACCACGCACACACACACACACACCCATTCATGCACTCCCACACCACCTAGTGTATTCTAGGATGTCACGAACGTAGGCAGCAGATGTAGTTTAAGATGTCAGGGAAGTGGCATAGACGTCTAGAATCCTTCCCAAACGTCTGGTAATAAAGTTTTTCGGCGTACGGGTTCGCGTCTGCGTGCCTACATGTGTAGACTGAACTCACCGCCTTCGTCTTCGCTTTCTCTCCCTGCAGGCGCCGCATTTCCCTCTCTCTCTCCCCGCAGTTGCCTTATAAAACGCTCCCCTCTCCCTTACCCTCACTCCATCCGCCTTCATCTTCTCCTTCTCCCTGTGGGTGAGCGAGAGCGTGAGCGAGCAAATGCGGCAGCAGTGGCCGCAGCGAGCGTGCGGGAAGGAGGAGAGTTGAGAGAGGAAGGAAGAAGCTCGACCGCGAGGGTGCGAGCTTGCCGGGGCAGCTAGAGCTGGCCGGCGGAGGAGCAGCGGGCGTGGGGTGTCATGGAGGGGCTGCTGCAGCTCGGGAAGCGGGCAAACACTGCGCGACGCGGCCGTGCATCGCGGGCAGAGAGCAAACTGGGTTCTGATTCTGGGAAAATTTCCTAGAATCAGACGTCAGGACTTACGACCAGACGACGCCGAAGACGTTTAGAGGACAATCCAGACGTCTGACAGGTACAATAATTTCCTATCTTCTCCTTTTTACGCGTGTACGGCCATGCAGCCGTCCGCCGCGTTCTCTACGCCTCTTCGTGATGAGAGCAGTTGCGTGTGTGCATAGGTTCTGTTCGGGAGGGCGCGAGGGCTCGCCATCCCACACGGATCAGATGTCTGGCCACAATACCAGACGATGGAGAGGATCTCCACACATCTGGGGTGACAATCGGATGTCTAGAAACCAAGACCAGACGATCCAGCGGACTTCTGGACGTCTGAAGGACTGCACAGACTGAGGTATTGCCTGATCGACTTTTTAAGACGTCTGGAAGAAGTTCCAGACGTATGGAAGAAGTTCCAGACGTCTGATTTTGGACAGACTCATCGTTTTTGGCCCGTTTAGGGTCCGTTCGGAGTCTGTTTTCCACGTTTCAAGTTTTGTACTTTCCGGATTTATTTCATCTACCTGTTTACAGTAATTGTATACTGTTCTGAGAAACTCCTTGTGTTGATCCTTGTGTTAGGAACCCATTCCGTTGCGACTCTGGGGGTTGCGGAGGCACGCGGGATTGCCGACTACGCCCCCAGTACTCCCGATTTTGTGGGTAGAGTGGCCCTTTAATTTATTTTAAAAAAATTGTACAATTATGAAACAACTAATAGTGTCTAGGGCATTGCATGAACCCTAAGACTGAGAAATTAGATTGAATGATAGATCCTAGGGTATTACATGAATCCTAGGACTGGAAAACTAGATTGAATGCTAGATCCTAGGGTACGGCATGAATCCTAGGACTGGAAAACTAGTTGATTATATAAACATTGCAGTCTTGGAAAAGTGGACAGGAAATGATAATTGCCTGTTATAAATGGATAATTGCGGTTGAGAACATGAATTGTATGGACATAAAGCTGGAACGGTGAAACCTGAATTGGTTGAGTTAAAAGAGCTTGAACCCTATGGAGAATGAGGAGTAGAACTCCTGGAAAGGGAATGGAATAGAATTGGGGAGGTGAGCTGGCCCTTGAGTACGGAGTACCAAGGAGAGCGACTGTCCCCTGTTTACTGCAGAGCGGAGCTAGCCGCCCCAGGGACCCGGGGTTAGGACTGGCCACTTTGTACCGACTTTTGGCCCTCGTGTACACAGTACCGAGGAGAGCTACTAGTGTAGGGAGAGCACTAGCTACCCCACGGGCCCCAGGGTTCTGCTAGCTCTCCTACACCGACTTATTAGGCCCACTGGGCAAACCAGGGTAGTCAGGCGAGGGTGCGCGGACTGTGGAGGGGCAAGACCCTTGTTTGGTTACTATGGAGGGGCTGGACCCCTGTTACTGAGAGGGCTCTGCCCTATACTGGTTCCGTGCAGTGCTTTGGGTGCACCTGTTAACAGAAACGACTTACCGTGTGTCAGTGCGGGGTAGCTACCCGTGCATCTATCGTGCGTGCCGTAGTCACCGTTACGTCTGTCAGTGACCTTGGGGTGGTTGACTGAGGGTAGGACCACCACAGGGGACTCTCCCGGCCAGGAGAGCACCACGTGTTACTTCTACTTTTCGGAAAAGACTGCAATCAAGATCGTTCCCACGAGGAACATTCAAGATCAAGAGAAGGATCTGAGAAATAAATCAACAGTAAATAAATGGAAAGATATAAATAAAGAAAGTAAAAACATAACAGCTACTGTCCACTTTACTACTTCTTCTAGCTTTTAGTTGCCACTCTACTCAGCGTTTTGCTGACATGTCACCCTTGTTACCTTTTCAGGACCAGGTGTTGAGCAGCCAGAGTCAGCGGCTGCGGAGGGTGCTGGGCCTAGTAGAGCCCAGTAAAGTTACCTGTAGTACCTTCTGTACTTTTCTTTCCACTGTTGTGAGTAGTTTTCTGTTACTCCCTGTACTATATTTATTGTAAGCTTCCTATTATGTACATGTTTATTTCTGTACTATTGTGGTGGTGCATACTGTAGTGTTTCTTTCCTTTACTGCTCTATTTTGTTACTGCTAGTTATATACATGGTGAATGTGGTTTATTTTACTACTCTTTTGGTTACTTTCTCGTTGGACAACTGGGTCTTGGGATTAGTCGAGTCGGTCTGATTCTCGTGTCTCAAAGAGATTCGGGAATCGGGTCGTTACAAGATGGTATCAGAGAAAGGTCGTCTCGAGAAGTGAACCAACTGACTGGAAAATAACCAAATTCACGTGTCTGTAACTAGAGTAGCCACCACAACGTTCTTTTGACATGAGCTCTTAGACTTCTGCGTTGGATATCGCTCCATATTGACGTGTTTCCGTTCTGTTTAGTGTCTCCTTGCAGGAGATGCCTCGTCGTGGGACTAGCGAGGCGGGCCACCGGCGCGGCCGAGGATGAGGTCGGCAAGGTGGGCATGTTGCGGCCGACGTCTCAGTGGACCAGCCACTGCTCCCGGCCATTCAGGCCTAGGACCTCGCCCAGCTGATATGGGATATAGTGCGAGAGGAGCTCCACCCACCGCCTGAGTGCCTCCCCCTGGGGCTGCGGAGGGGGAGTCCTCTGTGGGACCACGCGATGGATGCGGCGCTGGATGCGGGGGAGGGGATGGGCCGCCACCACCCCCACCTTCCTCCGACACTTTTGTGCACGAGGCACCTTTACCTGGAGGTTCACCAGCATCTCCACTGCAGCGCCACTTCGAGCTTTTCGGGCAGTTCCGGAATCTGAAGCCCCCCTCCTTCAAGGGGGACGAGGACCCAACCGAGGCGGAGGACTGGCTCGAGCAGATCAAGAAGGTTTTCGACACCCTTCGCCCCCCGGTGGAGTGCCGCATGGCCTTTGCCACGTACCAGCTGGAGAGTGCGGCACACAGGTGATGGAGGGCGGTTAGGGGACAGGAGAGGGATGAGCCGACCTGGGACCGGTTCGTCACCCTCTTCTGCGAGCAGTACTTTCCCCAGACATGGAAGGACTAGAGGAGGCAGGAGTTCCACACTCTCTGCCAGGGGACGATGACCGTGAGCGCATACCGCATGCATTTTCTGGAGCTGTCCTGCTTCGCAGCGACAACAGTAGCCACTGAGGAGGAGCGCCTTTGGAGGTTCACTGAGGGGCTCCGACCTGCGATTCAGGGGTATGTCAAACCCCTGAAGCTGGCTACATTCTCGAGGGTGGTGGAGGCAGCTATGACCTACAAGGAGACCAACCTGTCCGCGCGAGATACTGACAACGGGCGGAAGAGGCCCTACCAGCCAGACTTTTCACAGGGTCGACGAGAGAGGAAGATCGTCTTCTCCATACTGGAGTTTCCTTCTTTCGAGTTCCATGGTCAGCCAGTGGACGGAGGCTTCAGGTGCATTTCTACACTTCGGGCGGCGAGACTTTTGAGCTAGGGGTGTGAGGGCTTCCTAGCTTGTGTGGTGGCAAAGCCCAGCCCTGTGGCACACTTCCAGAGTATCCCGGTGGTCAGAGAGTACCCCGACATGTTTCCAGACGAGTTGACAGGACTACCGCCAGAGCGTGAGGTCGAATTTGAGATCTCACTAGTACCAGGGACCAGCCCCATCTCCACCGCACCATACAGGATGGCACCACTTGAGTTGCGAGAGCTCAAGTCTCAGTTGCAGGATCTTTTGGCGAAGGGCTTTATGAGGCCCAGTGCACTCCCTGGGGAGCCCCGGTACTGTTTATAAAGAAGAAGGATGGTACCCTACGCCTTTGTGTGGACTACCGACAGTTGAATAGGGTCACCATCAAGAACAGATATCCGCTGCCGAGGATCGACGACTTGTTTGACTAGTTGCGAGGTGCCACGGCATTCTTCAAGATCGACTTGAGGTCTGGATACCACCAGTTGAGGATCAGGGAGGCAGACGTCTCCAAGACAGCTTTCCGCACCCGATATGGACACTACGAGTTTTTGGTCATGCCGTTTGGGCTGAGCAATGCCCCTGCTGCCTTCATGGACCTGATGAACCAGGTGTTTAGACCGTACTTGGACCAGTTCGTGGTGGTATTCATTGATGATGTGCTCATCTATTCTCGAGATCAGACGCAGCACGGACAGCACTTGCGAATGGTTCTGGACACACTGAGACGACGTAGGTGTATGCCAAATACAGCAAGTACGAGTTTTGGTTGAGGGAGGTGACCTTCTTAGGTCATGTGATCTTTGGAGATGGCTTGGCGGTGGACCCAGCCAAGGTCGAGGCAGTGCTCAGGTGGGAGAGACCACATACGGTTACTGAGATCCACAGTTTCTTGGGACTGGCAGGCTACTACAGGCAGTTTATTAGGGGCTTTTCATAGATTGCACGTCCTATGACACAGTTGACCCGGAAGGACGTGCCCTTCACTTGGACAGACGCCTGTGAGGCGTGTTTCCAGGAGCTGAAGGAGAGACTGACTTTGGATCCCGTGCTTACCATCCCTGACAGTAGTGGCGGGTTCGTTCTGTACACGGATGCCTCCTTGCAGGGGTTAGGGGTGTGCTCATACAGAGGGGTCATGTTGTCGCTTACGCTTTGCGGCAATTGAAGCCCCATGAGCATAGCTACCCTACCCACAACCTGGAGCTGGCAGCTGTTGTCTTCGCGCTGAAGACCTGGAGGCACTACTTGTACAATGAGACCTTCGAGATTTTCACAGATCACAAGAGCCTCAGATACCTTTTTGATCAGAAGCAGCTCAACATGAGATAGAGACGTTAGTTGGAGCTCCTGAAGGACTATGACTGCAGCATTTCCTACCACCCGGGAAAGGCCAACGTGGTGGCGAATGCGTTGAGCCGGAAGGCACCTACACACTTGGCCAGGTTACAGGCGCAGAGTTGGAGCCTTTTGGAGGAGATGGGCAGTTGGTGACCCCTAGAGTTACGGGGGCACTGTGGGGCAGTGACTGTGACATGACAGATGAGGTCAGAGCTGATAGATCGCATCATCACAGGACAGATGGCAGACCCGTACTTGCAGTCTTTGCGTGACAGAGTACTGTTAGGAGACCCGAGGGACTTCTCTTTCACAGACCAGGTGCTGCACCTGAGGTTACGTTTGTGCGTTACCAGAGATGAGGAGTTGTTGAGAGAGCTCCTGACCGAGGCACACGGTTCCAGATTCACCATACATCCCGGAAACACGAAGATGTACTATGACTTGAGACGCGAGTTTTGGTGGAGGGGGATGAAGAGGGATGTGGGTGATTTCGTGCAGCAGTGTTTAGTGTGCCAGCAGGTGAAAGCCGAGCATCAGAGGCCTGCAAGGCCGCTACAGCCACTTCCAGTACCAGAGTGGAAGTGGGAGAGCATCACCATGGACTTGGTGGTGGGCTTGCCTATTACCTAGCGAGGACACGACGTAGTCTGGGTAATCGTTGATAGATTAACGATGACGACGCATTTCTTGTCGATCCGAGTCACCTTGGGACCAGCACAGTTGGCAGAGAGGTATATTCGCGACGTGGTACGTCTACACAGAGTTCCGCGGGAGATTGTATCCGACCAGGATACCCGCTTTACGTCCCAGTTTTGGGCAAAGCTTCAGCAGGCCCTCGGGACACGGTTGAGGTTCAGTACAGCTTACCACCCCCAGACGGACGGACAGTCTGAGCGCACGATACAGACGCTTGAGGACCTTTTGCGTGCCTGTGTATTGGACTGGAGGGGCTCTTGGGAGGAGCACTTTCCCCTGGCGGAGTTTGCATACAACAACAGTTATCATTGGAGCATCGGCATGGCACCCTACGAGGCTTTGTACGGACGAAGATGTACGGCACCCTTGAGTTGGGTTGAGGTGGGGACCAAGTGGGAAGTTGGCCCCAGACTGATCCGGCAGAGTCAGGAGATAGTCGAGCAGATTCACAGGTGATGAGAGCCCCATCATGAGCCATAACTAGCTCATTTTGACCTAATAAAGAAAATAAAAGCTCCTGCATAACCTAGAAGAGGGTTTAATTGGAGGAATAAGTGTTCTGAGAAGAAAACATCAAATAAAGGTTAAAACTACAATTTTACCATTGTAGTACATAAAGGGGATTTCTCAGAGACAAAGCATAGGTCAAATGGTATAAATGAGATAAAAAGTGGGTTGAATCAATCAGAAATGGGTTCATGTGCAATCTAGGAATTAAATGACATTTGGTGACCCTAAAATAGACCCGCTTAATTCAACAAGGTTCCGGTCAGGACAAAAATCAAGTAAATCCTCTAAAATTCATGGAAAAATATCCCCTAGGGTTTACAACATTCAAATTGGCCTTTGGAACCTAGTTTGACCTAGATTAGTGTCCTAGCTCATCAATTGACCTAAATTGGGTTTTTACGCAAAATGTCCAGTCAAACGTGGTCAAACCTAAAATCCAACTTCACCATTGGATTCCTTAGGTCCAAATTAAGTTTTTACCAAAATTTGGACCTAAGGCGAGGTCATCTTGACCTACTTTGCAATTTAGTATACCCAATCACATTTTGGTCCCTATCTTTTGAAACCTTCACAATAACCCCCTATCTTTCTCGCCGATCTTACAATCAAGTCCTTCCGCCATTATTGGGGAAGATTCTTCTCCGGCGAGGTTGACAGGGGGGTACGCTCAAATTCCTCAAAGATCCCCTCCCAGAAATTGAAGGGAGATTCTCTGAGGAATTCCCTTCCATGTGAGGCCAGTCATGATCCCTGATTTGATCCCAATCCCTTGTGGAATGCACGAGGGATTTGGGTATCCACCCACTTTCCTTCTCCGACGAGCCGTCGGTGACGAATGCTTGCCCTCCAAGCTCCAGAACACATGGCATGTGCCTATAAAAGAACCCCCAAACCCGGCCGCTCAATTTCAACTTGACTTGGCCAGGATTCCACCTCAAATTCTTCTCCTTCTTCTCCGGCCAAGGGTCCAGCGAGCTCCGGTGAGCCCCCCTCCCCTTCCTCTTCGCTCTGCCACAAAACCAGTGGCAGAGTCATCTTCCTAATTCTCCTCTGCGTCGCGCAACACCCGTGCACGCAACTTCAGCCCCGTCGTCGCCACCGTCTTCCTCCACTGGGCAGCTTCTTCTCTGGTGACAGTCGATACGGCGAGTCGCCTCTCCACATCTTTCCCTCTTTCTTTTCCCCACTATATTTCACTTGATTACCCCACGACCACGCCTGACCACCGTCATCTTCCATCCCTCCGGCAACCCTCCGGTGAGTTGCCCCCGTCCCTCCGCAACTCCACACGACTCGCCGACCATAGCAAAAGTTCCGCCTCACCACACTGAACACACTCTGCCTCTCCACTGCCACGCTACACCTCCACAACGCACACCCGAGCTCACCCATCCATCCGACCACAGGACGACCTAGGCACGCATGCCTAGGTCACCCAGCAGCCTGTCACCTTGCTCTTCACCTTCGTTGTGACAAGGTGAAGGTTCCTCAGTGATCTGATTAGGCCGCGAGGCCATTTTCGTGTCTGACAGATTCAGAGCCCCTGCCGCTATTGACAGCGACTCGAAGAAGCTCCAGGCTTGCTCCAAGCTTCAGGACCGCAAGGCTTCAGGTGCAGCTCACTCGGGGAGGCATTGCGAAGATATCTGGTCCAGCGAGTGACGCCACAGAGCCTGCAGTTGAAGGAATCGAAGGCGTGGTCTTCTGCGGGCGCGCACGAGAGAAGGTTAGAACCAATAGTCCCACATCGGTAACATACAAAGCACTGGCATGCTTTATATTGTTTTGTGATATGGCTTGAGTGCCTCCGAATGCACTTGGGGTGAGGTCCCTCACCTATCTCACGCTGCCTTGTCCGTGGTTTCACCTCACGGACCTGGCGTGATCCAACCAGACCTTGTTCTGAGCACACCTCGCGCATCACTCTCACGCCGGTGCGCCTGGTCACGGGCACGCGATCCGACCCGTTAACCCGGCTCTGGAAGAAGCGTTCTGCGAGTGGTTTACAGAGAGAGAGAGACGCGAGGGTGTGGTTAGAGGAGTAGGTTTTGCCTTGGCTGTGGCGTGTGTGTGCAGGAAAGAAGGAAGGGAGGAAGAAGCCAACATTTGGCCGCTGTAAGGAAAGAGGCTCTGCCAAGAAGAAAGGCAAAATAGAAAGGAAGAAGAAACGAGGGAAGGAAGTTTTGCCAAGGAAGCAAGAGAGCCAAGGCAGAGAAGAGGAAATGAAGGAAGCAGAGCCAAGGAAGAAGAAGACGAAGACAGAAGAAAAGAAGCGGAGAGAGATACTGCAGGAGAAGAAAGAAAGAAGGCAGAAGAAAAGCAAGGCACTGCAAAGAAAGAAGAAGAATTAAAGAAGGTAAAGACACACTTTTAAGACGTCAGATCATGGGATCAGACGTCCAATTCTTCCTTTTTACCATAATTACTTTTAAACTCATGCATTTACATTTGAATTAAAGTTTTGAGTAATTAAAGTGTTCAATTACATTCTTGAGATTAGTAGTAAATTCCAATTGTTCCCTATGTTTGGCCTCGGATACTCCGATTTTCGAGTAATAAAATCTTTATTTGTTTTGAGCGCTTTTTCGGCTATACTACAACGTGACATCCTTTAAAAACCTGATCAAGACGTCCGAAACATTTTGGCGCCGTTGCCGGGGAGCAACGCACAATTTATCACTAGTCTCTACATTCTTTTTATCATATTGAACACTAACTTGCCCTACTTTGCTTTGTTTTGATCTTGCAGGTATTTCACGAGAAAATCCCTCCCGCAAGTCAGGCACTCCAGGGCAGGTAATTTCTTTTCTTCCTTAAATCATTCCCTAAATCCTGAAAAAGCAAAAGGAAGAAAATCAAATTAGGAATCAATTGCCTTCTTTATATAGTAATCACCATCTTTAAGGCAAACATTTCCTAATTTTGCAAAAATTTTTTAATTCTTCTTGAAGTTGGAGTGATTTTTTTTAGATTCTATCCCACAAATTCATGTGCCTAATAGAAATAACGCTTAATCTCTACGAACAACACACTTCTTGCTTTCAAGTCCAAAGAGAATTTTTGTGAAAAAGAAAAAAGGATTGGAAATAGAACCAAATTAGGGTTTATACAGTAGGATCTTGGAGTGTTAGTCACGCATGCCTGCATAAAAGGAAATAAACCTTCCCACATCAGTGTGTCACCCAAGACCTTGATTGAAGAGATCTAAACAAGACAAACCCTAAGAAAAAAAAGAAGCTCTAAAATCACTTGAATCTTAAAATCTTGGACCTAATAACCTGGGAGTAGAATCAGGGTGATCTCTAGGCTCCAATAGAATCATTCTGCCATCTATAGGATAGGTCAGGTGAAGTTGACCCCTTGGGTCAACCAACCTCCAAATTAGGTCACAACATCAAACTATCTAAAGTTCAAGTGAGAACCCTAAAGCACCTTTGAAATAAAAGTGGTAGACTTAAGAGGTCAAGGTCCCCATTCTGGTCTACCTAGAATCTCAGTGACAAGAGAGGTCGAGTGGGGGAAACCCTGTAACCCGTGGGGACGCTCTACCGTGTAGGGGTCTTTGCGGGACTCTCCCTCTCTGGCTGCCCAGGTAATTATCAGGTGGACGATCTTTTGATCCAGGGGTACCATCCGCCCCGAACCTCCATAGTCATCCAAATATCTTTGGGTGTCTTGATTGGGTCAAAAACACCTCCAGTCCCTCATCTTTTCTCTTTAGAGCACACACACATATTTTCAGTGGGCCTCGTTATTCAAATCTGATCGCTTCATAACTTGATTCTACATCTTGATTCAAACTCTGATTCTACATCTGGATTCCACCACCTGATCCAAATATGCAGCCAAACCACTTAGGACCACCATTCAAGAAACCTGAATATCAGAGATCCATAAGAGATAAAATGATTGAGGATGCCCTGAAATTCTATGAAAAAGAAGAAAACTCAACAGCAGTAAGAAACATTCAGGTTGATGTCCCAACAACCACAACCTTTATCATAACTTGTGCCCAAGTACTATTAGCAGAAGCCACGAAAGGATCAACCCGTGACTTGCTCATTACTGCATACATTGAGATAGAAAAACTGCATAATCTTGAATACCCTCAATGTATGACAAATCCTCGACTTTGGAAGCAACACCAAGATAGTCTTGAAAAATGGGAAGAGATAATGAGATTAGTAAAACAAGTTATTGACCAGAAGTACCCGTATATACCACAAACAGAGGATGAACTATCTTGGGACAATATCAAGGATCAATCTGATCTTGGGTTCGATGCACAAAATGGTTGTGGATTCCCAACCCAGATGGAGTACAATGTGCCTGATATTGAAGAAGGTTGGGAAGCTCCAAATGCAGGAAAATACCATGATGAGCACATTCTAGAATCCCAAAACTCCTGCAAGTATGAAAGTAGAATTGAACCTCTTGAGGGTGTAAATTTCGTCCCTTATTTTGATAAGGTGACCCTCGAAGGTTATTCAGACCTAGATTCTAGTGATTCAACCCACATCCTAAGCCTAAAACCTAGATCTGAAACCTATTTTGAAGATTTCAAGGCCCCATATGAAGAAGATCAATCTTTCAATGAAGAATATGATTTTGGGCTTCTATTTGATGAATATCCCTCGCCAACATCCTCAGAAGAACTAATCGATTTTTCAGAACTCATGCCAATCTACGACATAGAAACCGAGGAGTTGGACGAGTGGGGTTTCAATTGGGTTTGTCCTACTAGCTTAGGACCTGAGCCTCTACCAAACAGGGATACCTTTTTAAGCTCAGAATTAACATTTAGGCTAGACCCCAGTCAGGCTGCTGAATCTACAACATATGATTTACTCTATCGTGGAATTCATGATCTTGAATCTCATTCTGATTTTGATTTTCGTAAACTCTCCGACGATTTTGACTCTAACCATAACATCGGAGGAAATCTGCTTCCTGATTATAACAAGCCAATTTTCTTTGAAGCCACCTGCTCCACTTATATAGAACCAATCAAAACCCGCTCTCTACCTCGACCTGCAACCGGACTCAATTTCTATTCTAATTCACCTCTCACTGAGCCGTTTGCAAATGATTCAACTCCATATCTATATCGGGTATTGGGCATTGATCAGACCGAAAATCAGGAGCCAACATTCTTTGATCACCCCTGTAGGGATTCCACACCTTACATTAATTATTTTTCAGAACCCTACTCTTACCAGGCTGATTCGACTCAGCCTAAACCCGAGTTTTCACTTCCATATCCATTTGAACTTCACTGTATATGGTGGGTTCTGCATCTGTTGATCTACATATATCAACCCACCAGACTTATTGGGTTTGGGCAGCATCATCTGCCTACTGATCTTAACAAGCACATAGTTGGACCAACCAAGTGCTTAATCAAGGTGCTTGTTTTACAAAATTTTGCTGATTTGACCACTCCCTCTCCACCCCATTTTCCGCTCGGCTGAAGGCATTAAATTTAGTGCTTAACGAGAGGTAACCCGTCATCCCAAAAATAGAGACTCGTCTGATTATCCGTCTGTACTCCACGTCCATTGCACCTTGAGTTCAACCTTAGACAGTTGATCCCACCTCTGGTACACGTATCAGAGCTTGAAATCGTTGGCATCAGTCATTTTCGACCCATTCACCCACCCGATGTATCCTGTTCTAAGTCCCTGACCTCAAACTATTTCACACCCTCCATTTACATTGAGGACATTGCAAAACTTAGGCATGGGGGGGTGATAAAGTGCATACATATAGAACCAAGAAAAAATCAGAAGGATTCTCACAAAAAAATTCACATATGTCAAAAACACAAAAAAGTTGAAAAATTGTGAAAAAGAACAAAAAATGGGGGAGGAAATTTTGTGAGCCACATATTCATGAGGAGAAAAAGAGTAAAATGGCAAAAAGGAGCACAAAATGATAAAGAAAAAGAAATAGTCATTGGTAAAAGATTAAGGAATTAACTGAAGTTCAAGACCAGATCAAGAAAAGAAATAAAGGAAAAGTGCTAAGGAGACATAATAAGAGATTAGCGGGAACGCTGATCTTAGGCCTCTTGGGCTAGATTCTCTAGCTTAAAAATTTACGTATCTGCTAAGATCTGGATAATCCTCAAGAGGTTGGGGAAAATGCGAAGCTTAAGTATTAGGTCTAAGGCTTAGGAAGTATTCGACCTCGTTAACTGACTTTCGGTTTGCGGGATTCGGTAACCTAAGCACCCCAAATTCACACACAGTCTGGTTCAGTGCGCATAAACATCCAAATCACGCAAAAGCGTTTAATGTTCTACAGAAGTCACCTAGATTAAGAGTGGCCGATCAACACAAGTTGATTTGGACGAGTTCCCGGCGCGTGTTCCTTGAGAGGCGGAAAATTCCCCTCGAAGATGTGTAACAAAATATCATCTCCTCGGTACTTGTCTCTTAGGATATTTAAATATCCTACTGGGGGCATGTAAGCACTCTGCTGGTTTAGATACCATGGGTGGCATTATCACGAAATGTCGATTGCCAGGGTCAGAATTCGGCCACGAAACGCCATGGTGGGATTATCTCGAAATCTCGAAAGCCAGGGTTCTGGGGTTGCCATGGGCGGGATTATCTCGAAATCTCGATAGCCAGGGACCCTTGAGGATTGATGATGGGGACGAGGAATCCGATACAGACCGTGTTGAAAAGCTAATCTGAAGCTAGAAATAAAAAGAAAAGAGAGAGAAAGCTCTCCAAACAAATAAATCTTCTGTCTTTCTCTTACAAAAATGCACTGCAAACTAAATCTAGGCTAAAAATGTCTCAAGCACGGGTGCTTTAACCGCAGAGTCCAACAAACCCTAGGTTAGTTTTTGTGGGCCTTAAAAACCTTTGAGGAGGACTGAGGCTAAAGCAGGTCAGGTCCGGATTTTGGTTGGTACTTGAATACCTCTAGGCCTATTGTCGGCATTCTGACCTAATCATAAAAGAAAAAGAGAAGCACTTATCATAATTGATGACAGGCACTCAGGGTCTAGAATGGAAGTTAAAACCTTAAAATTTTGCTAAGGGAATAGCAAAAGCTAGGCATGGGGGTATGATGAGAGCCTCATCATGAGCCATAATTAGCTCATTTTGACCTAATAAGGAGAATAAAAGCTCCTGCATAACCTAGAAGAGGGTTTAATTGGAGGAATAAGTGTTCTGAGAATAAAACATGAAATAAAGGTTAAAACTGCAATTTTACCATTGCAATACATAAACAGGATTTTTCAGAGACAAAACATAGGTCAAATGATATAAATGAGATAAAAAGTGGGTTGAATCAATCAGAAATGGGTTCATGTGCAATCTAGGAATTAAATGACATTTGTTAACTCTAAAACAGACCCGCTTAATTCAACAAGGTTCTGGTCAAGATAAAAATCAAGTAAACCCTCTAAAATTCATGGAAAAATATCCCCTAGGGTTTAGAACCATCAAATTGGCCTTTGGAACCTAGTTTGACCTAGATTAGGGTCCTAGCTCATCAATTGACCTAAATTGGGTTTTTACACAAAATGTCTATTCAAACGTGGTCAAACCTAAATTCCAACTTCACCATTGGATTCCTTAGGTCTAAATTAGGTTTGTACCAAAATTTGGACCTAAGGTAAGGTCATCTTGACCCACTTTGCAATTTAGTACACCCAATCACTTTTTGGTCCCTATCTTTTGAAAACCATCACAATAACCCCCTATCTTTCTCACCGATCTTACAATCAAGTCCTTCCGCCATTATTGGGGAAGATTCTTCTCCGACGAGGTTAACAGGGGGGATACGCTCAAATTCCTCAGAGATCCCCTCCTAGAAATGAAAGGGAGATTCTCTGAGGAATTCCCTTCCATCTGAGGCCAGTCGTGATCCCTGATTTGATCCTAATCTCTCGTGAGAACGCACGAGGGATTTGGGTATCCACCCACTTTCCTTCTCCGGTGAGCCGTCGGTGACGAATGCTTGCCCTCCATGCTCCAGAACACATGGCATGTGCCTATAAAAGAACCCCCAAACCTGACCGCTCAATTTCAGCTTGACTTGCCCAGGATTCCACCTCAAATTCTTCTCCTTCTTCTCCGGCCAAGGGTCCAGGGAGCTCCGGCGAGCCCCCCTCCCCTTCCTCTTCACTCTGCCACAAAACCAGTGGCAGAGTCGTCTTCCTCATTCTCCTCCGTGTCGCGCAACACCCGCACACGTAGATTCAGCCCCGTCGTCGCCGCCGTCTTCCTCCACTGGGCAGCTTTTTCTTCGACGATAGTCGTTACGGTGAGTCGCCTCTCCGCCCCCTTCATCCCTGAAAGTAGGTTAGAACTACTCCACATCTTTCCCTCTTTCCTTTCCCCACTATATTTCACTTGATTACCCCATTACCACGCCTGACCACCATCATCTTCAATCCCTCCGGCAACCCTCCGACGAGTCGCCTCCGTCGCTCCGCAACTCCACACGACTTGCCGACCGTCGCAAAAGTTCCGCCTCACCACATTGAACACACTCCACCCTCCACTGCCACGCTACACCTCCACAACGCACCCCCGAACTCACCCATCCATCCGGCCACAGGATGACCTAGGCACGCACACCTAGGTCACCCCGCGGCCTGTCACCTTGCTCTTCACCTTCGCCGTGACAAGGCAAAGGTTCCCCAGTGATCTGATTAGGCCGCGAGGCCATTTTCGTGTCTGACAGATTCATAGCCCTTGCCGCCATTGACAGCGACTCGAAGAAGCTCCAAGCTTGCTCCATGCTTCAGGACCGCAAGCCTTCAGGTGAAGCTCACTCGGGGAGGCATTGCGAAGATATCTGGTACAGCGAGCGATGCCACAGAGCCTGCAGTTGAAGGAATCGAAGGCGTGGTCTTCTGCGGGCGCGTGCTAGAGAAGGCCAGAACCAATAGTCCCACATCGGTAACATACAAAGCACTGGCATGCTTTATATTATTTTTGTGATATGGCTTGAGTGCCTCCGAACGCACTTGGGGTGAGGTCCCTCACCTATCTCACGCTGCCTCGCCCGTGGGTTCACCTCACGGACCTGGCGCGATACAACCAGACCTTGTTCTGAGCACACCTCGCGCATCACTCTCACGCCGGCGCGCCTGGTCACGGGCAAGCGATTCGACTCGTTAACCCAGCTCTGGAAGAAGCATTCTGCGAGTGGTTTACAGAGAGAGAGAGACGTGCGGGTGTGGTTAGAGGAGTAGGTTTTGCCTTGGCTATGGTGTGTGTGTGCAGGAAAGAAGGAAGGGAGGAAGAAGCCAACACTTGGCCACTGCAAGGAAAGAGGCTCTGCCAACGAAGAAAGGCAAAGCAGAAAGGAAGAAGAAACGAGGGAAGGAAGTTCTGCCAAGGAAGCAAGAGAGCCAAGGCAGAGAAGAGGAACTGAAGGAAGCAGAGCCAAGGAAGAAGAAGATGAAGATAAAAGAAAAGAAGCGGAGAGAGATACTGTAGGAGAAGAAAGAAAGAAGGCAGAAGAAAAGCAAGGAATTGTAGAGAAAGAAGAAGAATTAAAGAAGGGAAAGACACACTTTTAAGACGTTTAATCATGGGATCAGACATCCAATTCTTTCTTTTTACCATAATTGATTTTAAACTCATGCATTTACATTTGAATTAACGTTTTGAGTAATTAAAGTGTTCAATTACATTCTTGAGATTAGTAGTAAATTCCAATTACTCCCTGTGTTCGACCTCGGATACTCCGATTTTCGAGTAATAAAATCTTTATTTGTTTTGAATGCTTTTTCGGCTATACTACAGTGTGACATCCTTTAAAAACCCGATCAAGACGTTTGAAACAACAGGCGACTCCGCACTGTCAAGAGCAGGCAGAAGAGCTATGCAGATCGGAGACACAGAGAGGTGAAGTTTGAGGTTGGGGACCATGTCTTCCTTCGTGTTTCGCCCATGAAGGGCCTGCAGGGGTTTGGGGTGAGAGGGAAGCTCACACCGAGGTTTGTGGGGCCCTTTGAGGTCCTGGAGCGGGTTGGACCCGTTGCTTACAGGCTTACCCTCCCTCCCCAGCTTTCTGGTGTGCACGATGTGTTCCATGTGTCCAACCTCAGGAAGTATGTCGCCGATCCCAGTCACGTCCTGAGCCACAAGAGCGTCGAGTTGGGCGACCACCTGACCTACCCCTAGCGGCCAGTGCAGATTCTGGACAGAGCCATCCCCAGTCTGAGACGGAAGCAAGTACCCCTCGTGAAGGTCTTGTGGAGGAGCCAGCGGTACGAGGAGACCACCTGGGAGCCTGAGGCGGCGATGCAGGAGCGGTACCCGGAACTTTCGCGGGTACGTCTTTTCGGACCGGCTTCGATCCTCTTTGAGTTTGTTATATATATATATATTTTGTTCTTTCCCGCACCCTAGTTAGCGCAAGTTTCGGGGACGAAACTTCCTTTGAGTTTGTTATATTGTCACGAACGTGGGCAGCAGACGTAGTTTAAGATGTCTGGGAAGTGGCCCAGGCATCTGGCCAGACGTCTGGAACCCTTCCCAGACGTCTGGTAATAAATTTTTTTAGCGTACGGGTTCGTGTCTGCTCGCCTGCACGCGCAGACTGAACCTGCCGCCTTCGTCTTCGCTTTCTCTTCCTGCAGGCACCGCATTTCCCTCTCTCTCTCCCCGTGGCTGCCTTATAAAACGCTCCCCTCTCCCTCACCCTCACTCCATCCACCTTCATCTTCTCCGTCTCCCTGCGAGCGAGTGAGAGCGTGAGCGAGCAAGTGCGGCAGCAGCGGCCACAACGAGCGTACGGGAAGGAGGAGAGTTGCGAGAGGAAGGAAGAAGCTCGACCGCGAGGGTACGATCTTGTCGTGGCAGCTAGAGCCGGCCGGCGGAGGAGTAGCGGGCGTGGGGTATCGCGAAGGGGCTGTTGCAGCTCGGGCAACAGGCAGACACGGCGCAGTGCGGCCGTGCGTCGCGGGCGGAGAGAGAACCGGGTTCTGATTCTGGGAAAATTTCCTAGAATCAGATGTCTGGACGTACGACCAGACGACGCCGAAGACGTCTGGAGGACAGTCCAGACGTCTGACAGGTACAATAATTTCCTATCTTCTCATTTTTGCGCTTGTACGGCCATGTAGCCGTCCGCCGCGTTCTCTGCGCCTCTTCATGATGAGAGCGGTTGCATGTGTGCGTAGGTTCTGTTCAGGAGGGCACGAGGGCTCGCCATCCCACACGGATCAGACGTCTAGCCACAGTACCAGATGACGGAGAGGGTCTCCAGACGTCCGGGGTGACAATCGAACGTCTAGAAACCAAGACCAGACGATCCAGTGGACTTCTGGATGTCTGAAGGACTGTGCAGACCGAGGTATTGCCTGAACGACATTTTAAGACGTCTGGAAGAAGTTCTAGACATCTGATTTTGGACGGACTCGTCGTTTTTGGCCTGTTTAGGGTCCATTCGAAGTCTGTTTTTCTCATTTCAAGTTTTGTTCTTTCCAGATTTATTTCATCTACCTGTTTACAGTAATTCTATATTGTTCTGAGAAACTCCTTGTGTTGATCTTCGTGTTAGGAACCCATTCCGTTGCGGCTCTGGGGGTTGCGGAGGCGCGCGTAATTACCGACTACGCCCCCAGTACTCCCGATTTTGCGGGTAGAGTGGCCCTTTAATTTATTTAACAAAAATTGTACAATTATGAAACAACTAATAGTGTCTAGGGCATTACATGAACCCTAGGACTGAGAAATTAGATTGAATGAAAGATCCTAGGGTATTGCATGAATCCTAGGACTGGAAAAGTAGATTGAATACTAGATCCTAGGGTACGGCATGAATCCTAGGACTGGAAAACTAGTTGATTATATAAACATTGCAGTCTTGGAAAAGTGGAAATGAAATGATAACTGCCTGTTATAAATGGATAATTGGGTTGAGAACATGAATTGTATAGACATAAAGCTGGAACGGTGAAACCTGAATTAGTTGAGTTAAAAGAGCTTGAACCCTATGGAGAATGAGTAGAACTCCTGGAAAGGGAATGGAATAGAATTGGGGAGGTGAGCTGGCCCTTGAGTACGGAGTACCAAGGAGAGCGACTGTCCCCCTGTTTAGTGCAGAGCGGAGCTAGCCGCCCCAGGGACCCGGGGTTAGGACTGGCCACTTTGTACCGACTTTTGGCCCTCGTGTACACAGTACCGAGGAGAGCTACTAGTGTAGGGAGAGCACTAGCTACCCCACGGGCCCCGGGGTTCTGCTAGCTCTCCTACACCGACTTGTTAGGCCCACTGGGCAAACCAGGGTAGTCAGGCGAGGGTGCGCGGACTGTGGAGGGGCAAGACCCTTGTTTGGTTACTATGGAGGGGCTGGACCCCTGTTACTGAGAGGGCTCTGCCCTATACTGGTTCCGTGCAGTGCTTTGGGCGCACCTGTTAACAGAAAAAACTTACCGCGTGTCAGTGCAGGGTAGCTACCCATGCATCTATCGTGCGTGCCGTAGTCACCGTTACGTCTGTCAGCGACCTTGGGGTAGGACCACCACGGGGGACTCTCCCGGCCAGGAGAGCACCACGTGTTACTTCTACTTTTCGGAAAAGACTGCAATCAAGATCGTTCCCACGAGGAACATTCAAGATCAAGAGAAGGATCTGAGAAAAAAATCAACAATAAATAAATGGAAAGATATAAATAAAGAAAGTAAAAACATAGCAGCTACTGTCCACTCTACTGCTTCTTCTAGCTTTTAGTTGCCACTCTACTCAGTGTTTCGCTGACATGTCACCCTTGTTACCTTTTCAGGACTAGGTGTTGAGCAGCCAGAGTTAGTAGCTGCGGAGGGCGCTGGGCCTAGTAGAGCCCAGTAGAGTTACCTGTAGTACCTTCTGTACTTTTCTTTCCGCTGTAGTGAGTAGTTTTCTGTTACTCCCTGTACTCTATTTATTGTAAGCTTCCTGTTATGTACATGTTTATTTCTCTACTGTTGTGGTGGTGTATATTGTAGTGTTTCTTTCCTTTACTGCTGTATTTTGTTACTGCTAGTTATATACATGGTGAATGTGGTTTATTTTACTGCTCTTTTGGTTACTTTCTTATTGGACGACTGGGTCTTGGGATTAGTCGAGTCGGTCCGATTCTCATGTCTCGTAGAGATTCGGGAATCGGGTCGTTACATAGGACCCTCCAAAGGTGGCGCCACCTTGGTTGCCAAAAATAGCAACCACGGATGAGTCTTCTCTTAGATCCACTTTTGGTTGATCTAAGAACCACCCTCTCTCTCTCCTTGGACGGCCACACTTGGGACTCTCTCTAGAGAGTTCCACACTTCTCTAGAGAGTCTCCCTTAGGTCTATAAAAAGACCTAAGGGGTGGCACTTTGGACCCATTCACTCTTGGCTCCATTTTAGCTTAGCTTCATTCCACCTCCACTCCACCTTCATGAGTAGCTTCACCATGGCCACCACCATCTCCATGCCAAGATGTTGGATCACCTCCTCAACCTCTCTCCAAGGGCCAGCCTAAGTGCCATTGGCCGCCCCTCCTCCTCTCAACCAAGTCAAAGGCCATCAGAGCCCACCTCTGAATGCCCTTAGTTCTGATAGATTAGATTATAGTTCATATTTTTATTGCTTTATTTGCTGCTTAATAGTGTAGCTCTATATTCTCCCCCAGTGATGCATGCATAATCCCCCCTTAGAATAATGTATGCAATCATTTTTTGCTAGCTAGATTTATGTTTTCAAGCATTTCTCTACAAGCTTTCCATGAGCTTTATGTTGCAAACGCCATCATGAATCAATGAAAATGTTCTTCTATATATATATATATCTATTTGTGAAAATCACCATGAGCCTTGTTGCATTATTTTTGTGTGATTAAAGTTTCCTATTCTTAATTACTATCTGTTGCAACTAGCATGTTGGTACCTGAAAATATCGAGGATCTAACTATTAATGCATTTTCCATAAACAACCACCACATAACTAGAATCGTGCGTACCGATGAGAACCTCATCATGAGCCCTAAATAGATAATTTTGATCTAGGAAAGAGAATAAGAGCTCTTACATAACCTAAAGAAGGGCCTAATTCAAGGAATAAGTGTTCCGAGAAGAAAACATGAAATAAAGGGTAAAACTGTAATTTTACCATTGCAGTACATCAATGGGATTTTTTAGATGGTAAACATAGGTCAAATGGTTTGAATAAGTTAAAAAGTGGGTTGGTTCAGTCAGAAAGGGGTTTATGTGCAGTTTAGGAATTAAATGACATCTTGTAACCCTAAAACAGACCCACTTAATTCAACAAGGTTTTGATCAGGATAAAAATAAAATAAACACTCTAAAATTCATGGAAAATTATCCCCTAGGGTTTATAACCTTCAAAATGTCCTTTAGAACCTATTTTGACCTAAGTTAGGGTCCTAGCTCATTATTTGACCTAATTTGGGTTTTTATGTAAAATATCTAGTCAAACGTAGTCAAACCTAAAATCCAACATCACCATTGGATTCCTTAGGTCCAAATTAGGTTTATACCAAAATTTGGACCTAAGGGGATGTCATCTTGACCTACTTTGCAAAATAGTCCACCCAATTACATTTTGACCCTATCTTTTGAAAACCATTGCGTAGACCTCCCTAACTTCCTCGCCACCCTTACAATTAGGTCCCTCCACCATTAAAGTGGAGTCCTACTCCGATGAGGAATTGAGGAGGAATACTCCCTGATTCCTCAGAGATTTAGAAGGGAGATTCTCTGAGGAATTCCCTTCCATCTGAGCTTGATCCCATGACTTGAGTTACACCCAATCTCTTGTGCGAACACACGAGAGATATGGGTATCTCCCTGAAATCCCCCTCCGGTGAGGTCTTTTGCACTTGGAAGCTTGTCTTCCAAGCACAAGAGCCCCTGCCACTGCCTATAAAAGAACCATCACCTCTAGCCGCACATCTTCAGGTTTACTTGGCCGGAGAACCACCTTCAATTCATCCCTTCTCCTCCGGCCAAGTATCAAGTAGGCTCCGGCGACCTCTCTTCCTCCTTCTCATCACTCTGCCACAATACCAGGGGCAGAGCCATATTCGTCTCCTTCCTCCGCGTCGTGTAATACTCGCGTGCGTGCTCCGACCCCTTCATCATCGTCGTTCTCCCTCCTCTGGAAGTCTTCTTCTATGGCAGCAGCAGTTACAGCCAGCCACCTTTCTACCCCCCTTCATCCACTTAATTAGGTCAAACTCTTCCTCTCTTTTCCCTCTTCATTTCCCATCTATTAATTTTCACTTTCGACCCCTCAACGCCGTAGACCACCACCATCTTCTCCATCTCCGGCCGACCACTGGCGAAGGTGCTTCCATCACTCCATACCTCCACACGCCTCGCCAAACCCCTCATCACCTCCACCATCACCCACTGAGCACATTCCGCCCCTCCATTGACCGACATCACCTCCCTAAACACCCCCCAACCTAACCCACCTTCACGGCCACTGAGCGACCTAGGCACGCATGCTTAGGCCTCCTAGCGGCTAGCCACCCACCGCCTCACCTTCGCCGTGACATGACAAAGCTCCTCATGTGTTTTAACGGGGCCGACAGGCCGTATTGAGTGAAGTGTAGGACAACCCTCTCCACCATTGACGCTTAAGAACAAAGCTCGCAAGCTCGCTTCAAGCCACTTCGCTCTAGGTGCTGCGCTCCAGGTGACGCACGTTGAGTGCGCGAGCACATCCAGATAGAGAACAAGCCTGGAGAGCGACTGTAGCAGTGGCAATTAGGTGAAGACTCCTATGAGCACGCAAAGAACCTGGTGGGACTTTTAGTCCCACCTCGGAAACTCATGAGTGAGGTGCGCGATTTATATTGATTTTGTGTTTTTAGCTTACCACCTCAAGTGACACAGGGTGGGTCCCTCGCCCAGACACGCATGCCTCGTCCGCGACCTATGACCGATTAACCCTCGCACTCATTGTACACCACACCCATGCTGATGCTCCTGGACCCAGGCACGCAAAACCCAACCCGATTACCCGACCTGGCTCTGGGAGAGCGAAGCCAAGAGAGAAACAGAGAGAGAGAGTACACAGGGAGGGTAGGGGTAGGTTTTGCTCTTCGATGTGTAGGGAAAGAAGAAGGAAAAGAAGAGAAGCTAATGCCAAAGGAAGAGGAAGGCACAACTGTAGAGAAGAAAGAAGAAAGAGAGGCACAGCTAAGGCAAGGTGAAGCTAAGGTTGAGTAGGGAAGGAAGCTGAAGCACAGAGAAGCCAAAGAAGAAGAAGGTAGGAGGAATCAAGGCAGAAGAAGAAGACAAGGAAGGTAGGAGAACGCACTGTTGCCGTAGAGGAGAGCTAAGGCAGAAGCCAAGGGAAAGAGAAGGCACTGTAGCCAAAGAAGAAAGAAATCAAAGTCAGAGAAAGAAAGAAGAAAGAAGAAGGCCAACGAATAGAAGAAGAAAAAGAAAGGCAGAGAATTACCAAGGCAAGAGAACAGAAAGAAAAGCTAAGGCAGAGAAGAAGAAGAAAGAAGAGAGAGAAGATCCAAAGGAGAAGAATCAAATATTTTTACCTCTGATGCATTTTCTCTATTATATTTTGCTACATTTCAATCCATAGACTCTTGCATTATATTTTGAATTAGACTCTGAGTAGATTTAAGTGTTCAATTACATTGATTGAGATTAGTGAATAAATTCCATTTGCTCCCTGTGTTCGACCTCGGATACTTAGGTTTTCGAGTAATAAAAACTTCTTATTTATTATCAACGCTTGATCGCCTATACTACAACGCGACTGATTTACTCATTTAAAAAGCCCGATCGAGTGGTGCTAACACTTTAGCGCCGTTGCCGGAGAGCAACGCGTAATTTATCACTAATCTCGACATTTTTTTTGACTATATTTGAACACTAACTTGCCCTATTTGTTTTGTTGTGATCTTGCAAGGTATTTCATGAGAAGATCTCCTGCGCAAGTCAACCACTCCAGGGTTGGTAATCCTACTTCTTCCCTAAATCCATCTTCTAATTCTAAGAAGACAAAAGGAAGAAACCAAATTAGGAACCAACTGCCATCTTTTATAGTAATTACAATCTTTAAGGCAAAGGCTTCCCAATTTTGCGAAAATTTTTCAAAAACTTATTGAAGTAGAAGTGATTCTTTAGAGATCCTATCCCACAAAATTCCTGTGCCTAATAGAAATCACGCTTAATCTCCACGGACAACACATTTCTTGTTTTGAAGTCCAAAGAGAACTTTTTTGGAAAGAAAAGAGGTTTGGAAATAGAACCAAATTAGGGTTTCAACAGTAAGGTTTTTGGAGTGCTAGTCACATATGCCTGTTTACAAGGAAATAAACCCTCCCGCATCAATGTGCTACCCAAGCCCTTGATTGAAGAGATCTAAGCAAGATAAACCCTAAAATTGAGCTCTAAAATCACTTGAATCTTAAAATCCTTGGACCTAATAACCTGGGAGTCAAATCAGGGTGATTTCTAGGTCTTGACTTAGAATCATTCTGCCATCTTTAGGACAGGTCAGGTGAAGTTGACCCCTAGGGTCAACCAACCTCCAAATTAGGTCACAAAATTAAAACATCTAAAGTTCAAGTGAAAGCCCTAAAGCACATTTGATCTTAAAAGTGGTAGACTTAAGAGGTCAAGTTCTCCATTCTATTCTACCTGGAATCTCAGTGACAAGAGAGGTCGGGTGGGGGAAATCCTATAACTCGTAGGGATGCTCTACCATGTAGGGGTCTTTACGAGACTCTCCCTCTCTGGCTGCCCAGGTAATTCTCAGGTGGACGACTTTCCGATCCAGGGGTATCATCTGCCCCGAACGTCCATAGTCATCCAAACATCTTTGGGTGCCTTGATTGGGTCAAAAACATCCAGTCCCTCATCTCCTTTCTTTAGAGCGCACACATAAGAACTCAGTGGGACTCTCTACTCAGATTTAATCACTTCATAACTTGATTCTACATCTTGATTCAAACTCTGATTCTACATCTTGATTCCACCACCTTATCCAAATATGCAGCCAAATCACTTAGGACTACCATTCAAGAAACCTGAATCCTGGAGATCCATGAGAGATAGGATGATTGAGGATGCCCTGAAATTCTATGAAAAAGAAGACAAAACCTCAACACCAGTAGAAAACATTCAGGTTAGTGTACCAACAACCACAACCTTCATCATAACCTGTGCCCAAGTGTTATTGACCGAAGCCACAAATAGATTAACCCGTAACATTCTCATCATAGGATATATTGAGATAGAAAAGTTGCACAACCTTGAATACATCCAATGCATGACAAATCTTGTACTTTGGGAACAACACCAAGATGATCTTGAAAAATGGGAAGAGATGATGAAATTATTGAAACAAATTATCGATCAGAAATACCTGTACATGCCACAAATAGAGAATGAACCATCTTGGAACAATATCGAGGATCAATCTGATTTCCCAGATCTCAGGCTTGAGGTACAAAGAGGTTGTGAATGCCCAACCCAGATAGAATACAACATGCCTGATATTGAATTAGGTTGGGAAATTGTAGGAGAACACAATGTTGAGCCAACCCTAGACCACAAATCACCAAGCTTAGAATTCCAAAACTCCTGCAATGGTGAGAGTAGAACTGAACCTCTCAAGGGTGTAAATTCCTCCCCTTATTCTGATAAGGTGACCCTCGAAGGTAATTCGAACCTAGATCCTAGTGATTTAACCCACATCCCAAGCCTAGAATCTGGATCTGAAACCCATTGGGAAGAATATGAGGCCCCATATGAAGAAAATCAAATTTTAAAAGAAGAATATGATTTTGGGCCTCTATTTGATGAATATCCCTCTCAACATCCTCAGAAAGACAAATTGATTTTTTGGAAGTCACTCCAATCTACGATACAAAAATCGAGGAGTTGGACGAGTGGGGTTTCAATTGGGTCTGTCCTACCAGCTTGGAACTTGAGCCTAGTAAGAACACCATTTTAAGCTCAGAATTAACATATAGGCTAGACCCTAGTCAGGCTACTGAATCTACATCATATGATTAATTCTATGGTGGAACTCATGATCTTGAATCTCATTCAGAATGTGATTTTCACAACATCTCCGACGATTTCAAATCTAACCACAATATCGGAGAAAATCTGCTTCCTGATTATAACAAGCCAATCTACGACCTCAGCTCACATGACTCATTCTCTGACTTCGATTTTGAGGTCTCAATTCCTAAGATCACTGATTTCAGTTCAAGTTCCAATGACATGAAATCATTTCTTTTCGACCCTCAAGAACCAAAACCAAAAAATGCCGAGAGTGATTGCAACCTAGAATTCGAATCTTTTCTCGACTCAGATTTCCATCATCCTATAGACACTCTTCAGGCATTCACTTTTGACTTTGAAAGCTACTATGAGGACTCTCTCAATGAAACCACCTGTAACTACTTTCTAGAAGAGCCCTCATATTCAATCCTCATAGAGCCACCTCTTCCACATATATAGAACCGATCAAAATCCGTTTTCAACCCCGACCCGCAACTAGACTCAATTTCTATTCTGATTCACCTCTCACTGAGCCGTTTGCAGATGATTCAACTCCACACATACACCGGGTATCAAACATTGATCAGACTGAAAATCATGATCCATCATTCTCTAATCACCCCTGTAGGGTTTCCACATAATTCACTGATCATTTTTCGGAGCCCTACTCTGACCAGGTTGATTCGACTCAGCCTAAACCCAAGTTTTCATTTCCGCATCCATCAGAGCTTCATTACATATGGTGGGTTTCGCATTTGTTAATCTACATATATCAACCAACCAGATTAATAGGGTTTGGGTTGCATCATTAGCCCACTGATCTTAACAAGCACCTGGTCGGACCAACCAGGCTCTTAATCAAGGTGCTTGTTTTACAAAATTCTACTGATTTGACTACTCCCTCTACATCCCATTTTCCTCTCAGTTAAAGGCGTTGAATTTAGTGCTTAACAGGAGACAACTCGTCATTCCAAAAACCCAATATCTATCTGATTATCCGTCTGTACTCCACGTCTATTGCACCTTGAGTTCATCCTTAGACAGTTGATCCCACCTCTCGTGCACGTACCAGAGCTTGAAATCATCTGTATCAATCACTTCTCGACCCATTCGCCCACCCGATTTATCCTGTTTTAAGCCCCTGAACCCAACACTGTTTCACACCCTTTGTTTACAATGAAGACATTGTAAAATTTAGGCATGGAGGGTGGCAAAGTGCATACAAAGAAAACCAAGAAAAGTTAGAAGGATTCTCACAAAAAAATTTACATATGTCAAAAATACCAAAAAAATGGAAAATTATAAAAAGGAATAAAAAATGGAGGAGGGACGAAAATTTTGAAGCCACATAATCATGAGGAGGAGAAAAAGAGCTAAAAGACAAAAAGGAGCACAAAATGAAAAAGAAAAAGAGATAGTCATTAGTAAGAGATTAAGGTAATAACCAAAGTTCTAGACCTCATCAAAAAGAAGATAAAGAATGAAGAAAAGTGCTAATGAGACACAAAAAAGAGATTGGCAAGAATGCTGATCTCAAGCCTTTTGGGCTAGACTCTTAGGCTTAAAAATTCAAGTATCCGCTAAGATCTGGATAATCCTCAAGAGGTTGGGGAAAATGCGAAGCTTAAGTATTAGGTCTAAGGCATAGGGTGTATTTGACCTTGTTAATTGACCTTCGGTTTGTGGACTCGATAACCTAAGCACCACAATCCACACACAATCTGGTTAAGTGTACATAACTATCAAAATCACAAAAAAAGTGTTTTAATGTTCTGAAAAAGTTACCTAGATTAGGAGCGGACGATCAACACAAGTTGATTTGGATGAGTTCCCAACGCAGAGAGGTGGAAAATTCCCCTCGAAGATGCATAACAACATATCGTCTCCTCGGTGCTTGTCTCTTAGGATATTTAAATATCCTACCAGGGGCATGTAAGCACTCTGCTGCTTCAGATACCATGGGCAGCATTATCATGAAATGTCGATTGCCAGGGTTTGATTCGGCCACGGAACACCATGGGTGGGATTATCTCTAAATCTCGAAAGCTAGGGTTCTAGGAGTTGCCATGGGTAGTGCTATCAAGAAGCATCAATTTCCAGGGACCTTTGAGGATTGATGATGGGGACGAGGAATCTGATACAGATTGTGTTGAGAAGCCAATCTGAAGCTAGAAAGAAAAGTGAGAGAAAGCTCTCCAAAAAAATAAATCCTCTGTCTCTCTCTTACAAAAATGCACTGTAAACTGAACCAAGGCTAAAATATGTCTCAAGCACGGTTGCTTTAACTGTGGAGTCCAATGAACCTTAGGATAGTTCCTATAGGCCTTAAAAAACCTTCGCGGAGAACTGAGGCTAAAGCTGGTTAGGTCCAGATCTTGGTTGGTACTTGAGTACCTCCAGGCCTACTTTCAGCATTCTAGCCTAATCAAAAGAAAAATAAAAGCACTTATCATAACTGGTGAAAGAAACTCATGGTCTAGAACAGAAGTTAAAACCTTGAAATTTTGCTAAAGGACTAGCAAAAGCTAGGCATGGGGGCATGATGAGAACCTCATCATGAGTCCTAACTAGCTCATTTTGACCTAAGAAAGAGAATAAGAGCTCCTACATAACCTAAAGAAGGGCCTAATTTAAAGAATAAGTGTTCTAAGAAGAAAAGATGAAATAAAGGGTAAAACTGTAATTTTACCATTACAGTACATCAACGAGATTTCTCAGAGGATAAACATAGGTCAAATGATTTTAATAATATAAAAAGTGGGTTGGTTCAGTCAGAAATGGGTTCATGTGCAGTTTAGGAATTAAATGACATCTTATAACCCTAAAACAGACCTACTCAATTCAACAAGGTTTTGGTCAGAATAAAAATTAACTAAACCCTCTAAAATTCATGAAAAAATATCCCCTAAAGTTTATAACCTTCAAAATGGCCATTGGAACCTATTTTGACCTAAGTTGGGGTCCTAGCTCATTATTTGACCTAATTTGGGTTTTTGTGTAAAATTTCCAGGAAAACATGGTCAAATATAAAATCCAATGTCACCATTGAATTCCTTATGTCCAAATTAGGTTTTTACCAAAATTTGGACCTAAGGGGAGGTCATCTTGACCTACTTTGCAAAATAGTCCACCTAATTACATTTTGACCTCTATCTTTTGAAAACTATTGCGCAGACCCCCTAACTTCCTTGCCACCCTTTCAATTAGGTCCCTCCACCATTAAAGCGGAGGAGTCCTACTCCGGCAAGGAATTGAGGGGGATTACTCCCTAATTCCTCAGAGATCTCCTCCCAGATTTGGAAGGGAGATTCTCTGAGGAATTCCCTTCCATCTGAGCATGATCCCATGACTTGAGTCTCACCCAATCTCTCGTGCAAACACACGAGAGATATGGTTATCTCCTTAAAATCCCTCTCCGGTGAGGACTTTTGCGCTTGGAAGCTTGTCTTCCAAGCACAAGAGCCCCTGCCAGTGCCTATAAAAGAACCATCACCTCCGAACGCACATCTTCAGCTTGACTTGGTTGGAGAACCACCTCCAATTCATCCCTTCTCCTCTGACCAAGTATCTAGCAGGCTCTGGCAACCTATCTTCCTCCTTCTCGTCACTCTGCCATAATACCAGTGGTAGAGCCATCTTCGTCTCCTTCCTCCACGTCGCGTAATACCCATGTGTGTGCTTCGGCCCCTTCGTCATCGTCGTTCTCCCTCCTCTGGAAGTCTTCTTCTCCGGCGGCGGTAGGTACGGCCAGCCACCTTTCTATCCCCCTTCATCCACTTAATTAGGTCAAAACTCTTCCTCTCTCTCCCCTCTTCATTTCCCCTCTATTAATTTTCACTTTCTACCCCTCGATGCCGCAAACCACCACCACCTTCTCCATCTCCAGCTGACCACCGATGAAGGTGCTTCCACCGCTCCATACCTCCACACGCCTCGCCAGACCCCTCATCACCTCTGCCATCACCCACTGAGCACATTCCACCCTTCCATTGACTGCCATCACCTCCCTAAACACCCCCTGACCTAACCCACCTTCACAACCATAGAGCGACCTAAGCATGCATCCCTAGGCCACCTCACGACTAGCCACCCACCGCCTCACCTTCGCCCTGACACGACGAAGCTCCTCATGTGTTTTAGCGGGGCCGATAGGCCGTATTGTGTGAAGTGCAGGACCGACCCTCTCTGCCATTGATGCACAAGCACAGAGCTTGCAATCTCGCTTCAAGCCACTTCGCTCCAGGTGATGCGCGTTTAGTGCGCGAACACATCCAGATAGAGAATGAGCCTGGAGAGCGACTGCAGCAGCGGTAATCAGGCGAAGCCTCCTACGGACACGCGAAGAACCTGGTGGGACTTTTAGTCCCAAAGTCCCACCTCAGAAACTCATGAGTAAGGTGCACGTTTTATATTGATTTTGTGATTTTAGCTTACCACCTCAAGTGACACGGCGTGAGGTTCCTCACCCACACACGCACGCCTCGTCTGTGACCTATGCCCTAGCGGACCTGGAGTGACCGACCCAATTAACCCTCGCACTCCTCATGCAGCACACCCATGCCGGTGCGCCTGGACACGGGCACGCAAAACCCAACCCGATTACCTGGCTTGGCTCTGGGAGAGTGAAGCCAAGAGAGAAACAGAGAGAGAGAGTACGTGGGGAGGGTAGGGGTAGGTTTTGCTCTTCGGTGTGCAAGGAAGGAAGAAGAAGGAAAAGAAGAGAAGGTAAGGCCAAAGGAAGAGGAAGGCACAGCTGCAGAGAAGAAAGAAGAAAGAGAGGCACAGCTAAGGCAAGGTAAAGCTAAGGTTGAGTAGGGAAGGAAGCTGAAGTGCAGAGAAGCCAAAGAAGAAGAAGGCAGGAGGAATCAAGGCAGAAGAAGAAGACAAGGAAGGCAGGAGAACACACTATAGCCGTAGAGGAGAGCTAAGGCAGAAGCCAAGGGAAAGAGAAGGCACTGTAGCCAAAAAAGAAAGAAATCAAAGTCAAAGAAAGAAAGAAGAAAGAAGAAGGCCAAGGAATGGAAGAAGAAGAAGAAGAAGAAAGGCAGAGAATTACCAAGGCAAGAGAACAAAAAGAAAAGCTAAGGCAGAGAAGAAGAAGAAAGAAGAAAGAGAAGATCCAAAGGAGAAGAATCAAATATTTTTACCTCTGATGCATTTTCTCTATTATATTTTGCTACATTTCAATCCATAGACTCTTGCATTATATTCTGAATTAGACTTTGAGTGGATTTAAGTGTTCAATTACATTGATTGAGATTAGTGAATAAATTCCATTTGCTCCCTGTGTTCGACCTCGGATACTTAGGTTTTCGAGTAATAAAAACTTCTTATTTGTTATCAATGCTTGATCACCTATACTACAACGCGACTAATTTACTCATTTAAAAAGCCCGATCGAGCGGTGGTAACATTTTGGCGCCGTTGCTGGGGATAAATTCGATCAAGTGTTGTATAAGACGTACTAAAACTCACACTTTCACATTTGTTATCTACCTAACACATGCGCACGTAATTAGGGTTAATAATGAAAGTGGGCAAACATTGATCCGACAATTAGAAACCAGCATGCAATTTTAATCAAGTAGAGCAAGCGAGATCGATTTCAAATCTGCATTTCCATAAATGCCTCTCAGAGACGAACGACTGGGACTCAAGTATCGTTATCTTTGTAATTTATTTTTGACGAGTGTTTTCACGTACTATACTACAATGAGATCTCTATTTTCAAAACGCGCACGATAATCGCCATTTTTGATTTTGATCTCTAGAATTGTCATTGATAAATCTTCCTCTACTTGTCTTTTGATGTCTAGGAAAACAGGGAAAAACGAGATCTGTGCTCACGAGCGTGAAAGAAAAAAAAAACCTGGTGCACATCATATATTTCTTAGTCTAGGTTTGATTTGAACCTTAGGTTAGATTTCCTTCTAGCAATTTCATTTGAAAAAAAAAAAGCCTATTTATTTTTGTGAAAAAAAAAATTAAAAAAAAATAGTGCACTTAGAATAGGTTTCCCTTTTTGAATCTTAGGATTAGTTAGTTAGTTTTGAAAAAAAAGCAAGAAAAAAAAAGAAAATTTGAAATCTTTTGGGAAAAAAAATATTTCTTAAAAAAAAATAGAAAAAAAATCATTTTGGTGGAAAATTTGAATTTCAAATTCAAACACCTTTTTAAAAGCTTCCCCACCACCCTCTGATTTTTGGCTAAGCTTCAAATTTCGATTTAAAAAATTCAATTGTCAAAAAATTAATGAGCAAACAATTATAAAATTCAGGCTAGACCTTCATTTTTAAATGCTTTTCAAACGACATTGTTCATTTGAAAATATTCCAAGTTCAAAATTTTTAAAAATTCGCGAAGTGCAAGGCAGTCAGACTAGCCCAGATTTGAAAATTTTCAAAATTCAAAAAGCAATTTTGATAAATCCACAAATCTGTTTCGACTAAAAATGGTGGTTTGAAAGCTAATCTCATTGGCTTTAATTCCCATATTTTTCCTGAATTTTTGAAGATCATTTGATACTATTTCAATTTGAAAAACGGACCAGGGGTCACAATTCCAGTTCTGACCCTCTGACATTAAAAAATCCCCAAAAATTCGGTTAAAATAGTAAAAATCACAAAAAAATATTATTTGAAAATATAATTGAAAAAGGAATCTACTTGAAGAATTTTAGTTTATTTGGATTCAAATTTTATCCAGAGAATTATTTATGTTTCATTGGTCTGCTGAAATCACAATGAAAAAAAAAAAAACCTATAATTGCATGAACCCTAGGTTATACCTTTAGGGTTACATTCTAAAGACCACATTTGGGCTAACCTAGACTTATTCAATTCTAGTGTTTAGTCGATGAGCTTGGTCACCTTGTGGGCCACTCACCACAAACCCCAACTAAAGAAAAATGGGCTCAAATTAATTTTAAAATACATAAGCAAACCCGCATTCATTGTCGTACTACTGGGTGTCTTCAACCTCTCTTGCCGAACCTGGTGACTAACTCTACGGGGCAGTGTCAAACGACTGCGGCTAAGGGGTAACGGAACCAGAGGCGTGAGCCAAATGAAGAACCTTCCCCTTAGTCCCCTCGTAACCAGACTGGCTGGGTTAGCTTGAGAGGTAGGAATCACTTTCAGTTGGTTGCACGATGAATTTTTCTTTAGGAATTAGAACTTAAAATGAAAAATATGGTCACCCGATCATAAGGACCATCTTATTGACAGGGCCTTAGCCTTGTCTGGCTTGGCTACACCAACTTAGGGGTTGGGCGGTGTATGCAAGGAAGGAGGTCACTCAGACCTCAACTGGTTGGACCTTGGGAGCCGCTCCCAAGGAGGCGAGTCACCTCGCTAGGACCATCTTCTCCCCCCACTCCTTGTACTCCCTTAGCCGCAATGGCTAACCTTAATCCTGGACCTGGACCTAGACCGGGTCAGGATGCTGGTAATTTGGATCCGATGGCTCGTCTAGAGGCCCAGATGGTTGAATTAGGGGAGCAGCATCAGCAGAGTATGGACCGTATCTTGACAACGCTTGAGAGAATGCAGCATCCACCGTGAGGAGAACAACTTCGGGATTTCTATGATCTAGCTGCACCGATCGTCGCACCCTTAGTCAGGATTCCCGTAGGCGGAGACACGTTTGAGCTCAAACCTAATGTGATTGGTTTGATCAATAGTCATCTCTATGGAAACTCAAGTGAAGATCCGTTCCAGCACTTAGAGGACCTGAGTCGACTTACAGAGACTATTCGACCTAGGAATGTTGATCTTGGGATTGTTCTGATGAAGCTTTTCCCATTTTCTCTAAGGGACAAAGCTTCATACTAGTTCAAGACCATTGGGAAGTCGATTGGAACCTGGTCGGAATTACGACGTGAATTCCTGCAAAAGTTCTTTCCGATCGGTCGAACGAACGCGATGAGGTGTGAGATCACGACTTTCTTCCAAGGAGATAGGGAGAAGTTGCATGACACCTGGGATCGATTTCACGACGTTCTCCGGAAATGCTCGCACCATGGTGTGCCTAGATGGCACCTAGCTCAGATCTTTTACCATGGGTTGGATGACACACATCGGTATCTGGCTGATGCATCTAGTGGCGGGAATTTCCTTGCGAAAGATGAGAACAATGCATTTGAGTTGTTCGAATCTTTGGCAGTGAACTCGATGAATGCCGCATCCATGAGCCAGTTCCAGTGGCTTGGTCAGCAGCTTGTTGGTGTCCATGAGGCTCACACCGAGTCTATTCGAGCTGACATGGATATCATCGACAAGCAGCTGGATAGAATGAACCTGATCGAAAAAAAGATTGACCAAATTAATCAGGGTCAATCTGACCTGAACTCTGCTGCTCCAAGACCCTCCTATGCACCCCAAGCCGCTCCTACTCGAGTTAATCTACTCACTTGGGATGCATCCTCTCCTTATTTATGAGATCCTGCATATCAGGATCCCGTAAACAATCCTGATCTGGCACCATATGACCAAGGTTATGCACCACCTGCTGACTATAATACTTATCCCCTTGATGGATATATGTCTCAGATGTCTTCGGCCTACGAGGATGTCAGTGCTATTCAAGGATACGGGCGTAATAACCTGTATTCAGAGACGTATAACCTTGGTTGGCACCAGCATCCAAACTTCTCCTGGTCAAGTAACCGACAAAGGCCACATCAAGATCCACACTACCAAACCAGGCAATACAGGAATGCGCAAAACACATACCCTAGGCAGCAACCATTCCTGTCTCAGTAGCAGCAACCCTGTTCTATATACCAGCCGTTGCACCAAGCTGCCAGTCACCCTCCAAAGCGGGCTGACCCTCTGGAGGCACTGAAAAAGGCATTGTAAGAATCAATGAGGAAGTCTACGCAGGATAGCTTGCAGATAATGAAGTCGATGGTTGACCAGATATAGACTATACAAAACACGCAAAACTAGATGTTGCAGGAGCATAGGACTTAGGGAGCCTTGCCCTCCCAACCTATCCCAAACCCACGGTATGTGCAGAACCAAGGCATCCCGCCTAGGTTTCAGGCACCACAGGGACAGGCACATGCCATATTACAGGTGCCTCCTACACCACCTGGTTACGCTCAAGGCCAACCGCCTTTGATGCAGAACCCCGCATACTCTGTCCCTTCCGCTCCCCCACCACCTCATGGACAACAAGCCAATGTAAATGCTATCTCCTTGTGGAGTGGACGGAAGACATTCGACTCACCACATAGGCAAGCAGGTCTTGATTTTTCTCACCCTTCACCGCAAGTGGGTTCGACTCCTTCTTCATCTCAGGAGCCAGCTATGGTAGATAAGGGTAAGAGGCCACTTGACCGTAAGATTCCTATCCCTTTTCCTGAGGCGCTAACATGAAATGTAGTACGGAAGGGCACACGAAATTTTGAGGACCTGAAGTCAATGTTCAAGGAAGTACATATTCAGGTCCCTCTCCTCGAGGCAATTAATCACATCCCTGCAGTCGCTAGGTTCTTCAAGGACTATTGTACCCTGAAGCAACAGCCTAGAATTGGACAACAGGTGGTACTGTCAAAAGAGGCTAGCACCGTGATTCTAGCTGACTTACTGTTGAAAAAGAAAGACCCTGGTACCCCACTCATATCCTGTTTCTTGCAGGATTCTCCATTTGATCGGGCCCTTCTAGATCTGGGTTTGTCCATCAACCTGACTCCCACTGCTGTATTTGATCAATTTTGATTTAGGGAGTTAAAGCCAACCTCGATCACGATTTAGCTGGCTGATAGATCAGTAAAAACACCGGGGGGGGGGGTGGTTGAGAACGTGATCGTAAAAGTCCATGAATTCTACTTTCCCACAAGCTTTTTCGTTCTCGATATGGAAGTTCCTCCTAATCTTCGAGATGCACCAATCATTTTGGGTCGCGCATTTCTAGCGACAGCCTGAGCAAACATTGATTGTGCATCCAGGTGTATGGAGATAGCCCTAGGTAATGGGTGACTTCGACTTGACATATTCAGGGCATCCAGGAATTTTAACTGTGATTACATAGAGGAGGATGGTGAAGATGAAGATTCAGCATATTGTGGTAACATTGGGCTCCTTTGTGATGACCTAATGTCTCATTCGTCTGCACTATCAGGGTTCTTGGAACTCGATCCACACAGGACTGAGACCACTGCACTGCACATATCTCCCCGAGGATCCGATTGTTTAAGGTGTGTTTCTGACCACAGCACCCCTGAATCTAGCTATCCTAATCCATACACCACTAGATCACCCATGTTGTTACAAGAAGACGTGACCACAGCTAATGGGTTTCTTGTTGACGTAGTCACAACCGACTATCTCACAGGTAGCGAAGCAACGGGAATTCATGCACATCCGAATCATCAAATTCCCACCTTCAATTTTGCTCCTCCTATTCCCATTTCTGACTCTAACCCACCCGTAATTGAATTGAAGCCCTTACCTTATTCACTTAAATATGTGTTCTTGGGCGAAAGAGAGACATACCCGGTCATTATTAGTGCCCAGTTAACCCAAGAACAGGAGCATCAATTGATTTCTAAGCTAAAAGACCATAGGGCTGCTATAGGGTGGAGCATTGCTGATCTCCGCGGTATTCACCCATCGTATTGCACTCATCGCATTTACACAGATGAGGGGATGAAACCTTCTAGACAACCTCAAAGACGGCTAAACCCGAATATGCTAGAGGTTGTTAAGAAGGAGATCATCAAATGGCTGTATGCAGGTATTGTATACTTAATCTCTGACAGCCAATGGGTGAGTCCGATCCAGATAGTGCCCAAGAAAGCAGGACTCACCGTAGTGAAAAATGATCAAAGTGAATCCATCCCGACCCACACTGTGACATCATGGCGGGTCTACATCGATTGCAGGAAACTGAACATGGCTACCCAGAAGGATCACTTTCCTTTGCCTTTCATTGATCAGATCTTGGAATGGTTAGCCGGACGCAGTTTCTTTTGCTTTCTGGATGGATACTCCAGGTATAATCAAGTAGCGATTAGCCCGGAAGATCAAGACAAGACCACATTCACATGCCCCTTTGGAACATTCTCTTTAAAGCGAATGCCCTTTGGCCTCTACAACGCACCAACAACATTTCAGCGTTGTATGATGGCCATCTTCTCTGACATGATTGAGGACTATGTGGAGGTGTTCATGGATGACTTCTCTATTTTCAGAGATGATTTCACATCTTGTCTTAATAACCTCACCAAAATCCTGAAATAGTGTATTGAGGTAAACCTAGTACTATCCTGGAAGAAAAGCCATTTCATGGTGAGGGATGGCATAGTACTAGGGCACAAGATCTCTAAAAATGGACTCAAGGTCGATCGAGCTAAATATGAGATTATTTCCCACTTACCGCCACCTAGCTCAGTCAAGCAGATCAGATCATTTGTGGGTCACATAGGCTTCTATCGGAGATTTATACATGATTTCTCAAAAATTGCATGACCTTTGATGAATCTCCTTATTGTTGATGCCTCATTCAAATTCGACACCTCATGTCTCAGTGCCTTCGAGACTTTATGAAGCGTTGTCTCTGATTCCCCAATTCTCCAACCACCCGACTAGTCGCTTGATTTCGAGATGATGTGCGACTCTTCTGATTTCGCCGTTGGTGCTATTTTAGGCCAGTGTCGGAAGAAACAACCTTTTGTCATATACTATGCTAGCAAGATGCTGAATGAGGCTCAGCACAATTATACTATCACCGAAAAAGAATTACTAGCAGTAGTATTTGGGTTGGAGAAATTCAGATCTTATCTATTAAGTTCCAAAGTTATCATCTTCACTGACCACTCCGCCCTCTGGCATTTGTTGGAAAAGAAGGATGCTAAACCCAGCTCATCAGATGGATCCTTCTATTGCAAGAATTTGATATTGAAATCCGCGACAAAGTCGGAAAGAAGAATGTCGTGGCGGATCACCTATCCAGACTAGATCCAGCTTACATTCCTTATTCCCTGCCTATCCATGATCAATTTCTGGATGAATCCCTTTTGGCAGTTCACTTTGTTGAGCTCCCTTAGTACGTGGATATCACAAACTATCTTGCCGCAGGGAAGATTCCTGCGAACCTATCCAAGGACCAGAAACTCAAATTTACTGCAGAGGCCAAATTCTACCTCTGGAAGGACCCACTTCTCTTCCGCATTGGAGCAGATCAGATTATTCGAAGATGCATCCCAGATTCTGAGATCCCCAGTGTGTTATCTTTTTGCCACAATGATGCTTGTGGTGGTCATTTCTCGGGATGGAAAATCACTACAAAAATTTTGCAATCGGAATTTTTCTGGCCAACTATTTTCAGAGATAACACGAATATGCCTAGCACTGTAAACGATGCCAGTCAGTCAGTTCTATGACTAGGAGAGACATGATGCCACTCTAGCCCATCATGGTTGTAGAAGTGTTCAACATCTGGGGCATCGATTTCATGGGCCCTTTTCCGAACTCGCATGACTTCAAGTACATATTACTAGCTGTTGACTATGTCTCGAAGTGGGTCAAGGCCATCCCGGTGACAGAGAGAGTTCGCTTATTTATGATAACACTAGAAGGATATGTTGTAATTAATGTGGTGGAAATCTCTCAATCAAAGATTAACATAGATATGAATTTAAACCACAGTAAAGGATGTCGTATCCACATGGAGGAACAGATTAATAAGTTCACAAAATATTTTTTTTCCTTTGTACTTATTCAATCACGTGCGAAATCCATGTTCAAATCTGATGCGAAACAAGGTGAAAAGAAGGAACATGTAATTATTTAGAAATGCATTGATATGGATATAATTTTCCTTTCATGAAATAACTTGTAATGGCATGTAAAATAGTTGTATTTCAAAACATGGGGCTTTCTCTTTTAGGTCATGTGAGTGTATGATGAGATCTTATGCATTTATCACATCACCACTTAAAAGCTGAGTGCATGAAAGAAATACTATAACATGTAAGGGCATGCATGCAATTTCACCCAAATATATTAATCCACTAAATAATGCAATAGTGTTCGGCTATGGCACAAATGGTAATTTTTAATTTCACCAAAAACAGAGGAAAATTTCTCTCTCCTCCATGCACGTGTGAAGAGGCTCGGCTGGCTGTGAGGATCCTGGGGAAGGTGCGTCAGAGTGATGGCTTCACGTTGGTGTTCTCGACATGGGCAGAGGTGGCCGGAGGTAGAGGATGGCCGACGGCGGAGCTTGCTGCAGGTTGGCTGTTGCCACTACTGCTGGCATTGGACAGCACTATGGTGTCTGCAGGATACATAAGGGGGGTGCACAAGGGCGCTTAGTGAGGGCACTGTGAAAACGCTGTGCGCTAGAGAGAGCGCCGGTGCAGGGTGGCCTGCGCCTGGAGAGGGTGCGGTGAGAATGTTGTCGTGGGCGCTTGCGGTGGAAGGCGATGGCGCGGGCGCACGAGGGCACTGGATGCTGGGCAGTGAGAGCGCTGTAGGGGGCGGTGAAGAGCGCTGGTGCAGCGCGCGATGGGAGCACTGGTGGCGTGCCTACAGGAAGTGCAGGCACAGGCTGCTTCTTGTGTGCGGTGGAAGGCTTAAGTGCAGGCTGCTTGCAGGGTTGCAAGGAGGCGCGCAAGGGCGCTTGGTGAGGGCAGGATGGGTAGGGTGCCTGCAGGCAATGCAGAGAAGGGTGATGGCTTGGTGCAGGTTGGCCTGCGCGGGTGCGGGCGGTGGGTGCGACTTTGGTGCACAGTGCAAGCAATCTTCACGGTCGCACAGTGCAAGCAATCTTCACGGTCGCACAGTGCATGCGGCCTTCAATGGATAGCCCTCTCCAATTCCCTCCGCCTCTCCTCTATATGTCTTCTCTTCCGCCTCCCAAAGGATTTTCAAAATCTTTTCTAAATATGGCCAGCACCATTTGCATTTGTTGAGGGATGTGTTGAGCCTAGCTGAAGGATGAGGAAGAGATTGAGCTGGCTATTTATTGGGAAAATTTATCCCCCCTCCTTGTTCTTTTCCAATATCATTCCTGCAACAAAACATAAAATAATTATATACTAAGTTATAAAATACGATAAAATAGATAAAAACTCAAGTAATGATGCATGCACTTATTTAATGGCCTAATGCGATTATTAACAAACATACTATGTTAGAATTGAAGTACTTAGGCGTAACAATAGTCCATTAAAATAGACTCATCAAATACCCCCATTCCTAAGATTTGTTAGTCCCTAGCAAAAATGAAAAATAATAGAAGTAATTAGAAGATTTCTTCTTTTCTTATTTCAAAACTTTAGAGATCCAAACAAATGTGAAGTGATGATAGCCTAGGTAACAGATCCATGTGAAAAGCCAATTCGCATTGGGAGTTCGTACTTCACCCTTGGTAAATATTTCTGTCGGGATAGGCAACTACTTCCCTCAGGGATAAAGCAGAAGATAATCTATAATTTGACCCTGGCTTTTGGCTTAGTACTATAGACTCTTGATCTCTGGACTATTAGAAAAGTCAACTCGGAGAGAGGCTAAACAACCGTGCTCTCCTGATGTTCCTGGGCGCTCACTCTTTTCTTTCTTTTCTTTCTGAGATCACAAATCTCACCAGATTTAGTAATTGTACTCACTATTTGGTGGCCTCACATGGCATCTACACTTCAATTAAAGTCCTAATAATTGTACAACTAAGTTAGAGTCCTCAACCAGCATTCGGGCGATCATAAATATTGAAAGGTAGGTATGGGTCATATTTGGTGGAATGCGAAAAATGTTTTTCTTACCTCAGAAACAATGCTACAATGATAAAATTATAATCCTGAACTCTTTTCTTTTTATTTCTCTTTTTCTTTTCTCTTTCTTTCTCTTTTTTTCACTCTTTTTTTTTCTCTTCTCTTTTTTTTCTTTTTCTTTTTCTTTTTTTATTAACACAACACGATACAAAGTTTTATTTATGAGGCATTATTAGGGATGATGATGGTCAAGAGGATATTGTGTGGCTTATTTGGTGGAAGTGCCTATTCTCGGCACCAGGAAGGAATGAATAGGATAGTCATATTTCTGACCTTTGACACTATTACCCTCCTTCAGCCGAGGACTCTATGAAGGACTGTCATAACCATCCACCATAGTCATAGCTTTATCAAGACTCAATCTCTGTGTATCAGCCTTATTTGGTGACTCTCAGGAATTCACACAAAGTATGCACACAGGAACAGAGAGCTAAAACTATGCCCAACTCTGAAGTATCATCATCTAATTATTCAAAACTTAAGAATCCTTGCACTAGACTTAGTGCACCAGCAATCTCTCTACTTTCATGTCACAAATATGGGGTGGATCTATTAGAAGATAGTATGCTTGACTCCCTATTAACTGTCCAAGGGTTCAGTAGACTACAAATGCTTACTGATTTTCTTCAAAGATCTATTACCCAGTCTACGTGCACGTGAAATAAATGTACCCGATTCTAAACGTAAGAAATAATTCGAGAAGAAAAACCTCCAATGACAAAGGTATTTTGCTAGGGACTAACCCATTCAGCTCAAGAAATAAGAGAGTTTATATATATATATATATATAAATATATATGTATGCAAATATTTATAAATGCTATAAACATTCTCAGGTTATACCCTCCCATGCCTAAAACTGACAATGTCCTCATTGGAAAAATGCAGACATAGAAGAATATCACCTGAGGGGGAGAGTGGGAGGTGCTAAGGCTCCTCAAGCCGAAGTGCGTCCAAAACCTGGCCATCCGAAGAGTAATATAAGGTTTAAGTCGCTGGCCATTTACCTTAAAGCTCGCACCTAAAATAGGGTTCCGAATTTCTACAGCTCCATGAGGGAAAGTATTGATAACAACGTATGGCCCATCCCAGTGGGACTTGAGCTTTCCAGGAAATAATTTAAGTCTAGAATTGAAAAGCCAGACCCACTATTTGGGCTCAAAAGTCTTTCTAATGATGTGCTTATCATGGAAGACTTTTGTACGTTGCCTGTAAGCTTGAGAAGTTTCATAGGCTTCATTACGAAGCTCCTCAAGCTCACTTAATTCTAACATATTTGCCTCTCCCGCTTTATCCAGATTCAAGTTAACGTTTTTAATAGCCCAATAAACTTTTTGTTGGATTTCAACGGGAAGGTGGCATGCTTGTCCGTAGATAAGATGGAAAGGAGACATGCCCAAGGGAGTCTTATACGCAGTTTTGTAGGCTCAAAGAGCATCATTTAGTTTTTTAGATCAATCCTTCTGATCAGGCCTGATAGTTTTTTCTAAAATTCACTTAATCTCCCTATTAGACACTTCAACTTGTCCACTCGTTTAGGGATGATAAGGTGTGGCTATCATGTGGTTGACTCCCAAATTTTGGAGTAGCCTCTTGAAGTGTACGTTCTTGAAGTGAGGCCCTCCATCACTTATGATCGTCCTTGGGCACCCATACCGAGAAATGATATTAGCCTTAAAAAAGCCCAAGACCACAGAATGGTCATTGGTTCACGTGGGTATGGCTTCTATCCATTTCGATAAATAATCTACAGCCACAAGGATGTATTCAAATCTGAAGGACATAGGAAAGGGACCCATGAAGTCAATGCCCCAAATATCAAAGATCTCAACAGGGAGGATAGGTTGTTGGGGCATCTCATCCCTTTATCCAATGGTTCCCGTCTGCTGGCAACGCAGACATGTGCCCACATACGTATGTGCATCTCAGAATAATGTGCGCCACCAAAAGCCAGACTGAAGAACCTTATGGGAAATCTTCTTCCCACTACAATGTCCCCCACAATGGAGGTCATGGCAGAAACTCAGAACACTTCTTTGTTCTTCATCAGGGATGCAATGGCGAAAAAGCTGGTCAGGGCCTACTCTAAAAAGATTGGCTTCCTCCCAGTGATAAAATTTAGCGTTGGTGAGAAACCTGTCTCGCTTCTGGTTGTCCCAAGTACTGGGGGTAATGCCTGTGACCAGATAGTTCACTATGTTAGCGAACCAAGGAGTTTTAGCTTCCACAGCCATCAGAGACTCATCAGGGAAAGTCTCTTGAATACCGCCAGTAGGGTTTGATGCCTCAATAGGGATCCTAGACAGATGATCTGCTACCACATTCTCAACTCCTTTCTTGTCTTTAATTTCCAAGTCAAATTCTTGGAGTAGCAGAATCCAACGAATTAGGTGAGGTTTGGTGTCCTTTTTAGCACGAAGATGCTTTAAGACAGAATGATCAGTGAACACCACAACCTTGGATCACAAAAGGTAAGATCGAAACTTTTCCAAAGCAAATACTACAGCAAGTAGTTCCTTTTTAGTGACCATGTAGTTTTTCTGAGGATCCATTAGGGTCTTGCTGGCATAATGCAGCACATGAGGTTTGCCATCAACCCTTTGACCTAAGATCTCTCCCACTGCAAAATTAGAAGCATCTCACATAAGCTCAAACGGGAGGGTCCAATCTGGTGCTTGGAGAATCGGCACGGTAATAAGGGCTTTCTTCAAAACTTGGAAAGCCTCACCACGTCTATCATCAAAATTGAAGGAGACATCCTTCGCTAACAGGTCGCAGAGTGGCTTAGAGATTTTACTGAAATCTCTAATGAAGTGCCTATAAAATCCAGCATGGCCAAGGAAATATCTAACCTGCTGAACATTGGCGGGCAATGGAAGCTTAGAGATGGAATCGATTTTTGTGGTGTCCACCTCTAATCCTCTCTCGAAAACTATATGCCCTAACACAATGCCCTGCTGGACCATAAAGTGGCTTTTCTCCTAGCTAAGCACCAGCTTTGCCTCTTCGCAATGGGTTATGACTTTATCAAGGTGTGAAAGGCATAGGTCAAATGATGAGCCATAAATGGAGAAGTCATCCATGAAAATTTCAATGAACTCATCGATCATATCAGAAAAGATAGCCATCATACAACGTTGGAAAGTGGCAGGAGCATTACATAACCCGAATGGCATTTGGCGGAACACAAAAGTGCCATACAAACTCGTGAAGGTGGTACGCTCCTGATCGTCAAGAAAAATGGCTATCTGATTATACCCAGAGTACCCATCAAGAAAACAAAAGTACTTGTTCCCCTCCAATCATTCTAGAATTTGATCGATAAACGGTAAGGGAAAATGGTCTTTCTGGGTAGCCGTGTTCAAATAGCGGTAATCAATGCAGACCCTCCAACTAGTTGAGGGTTTAGTAGTCACCAGTTCTCCTTAGTCATTCTCCTCCACAGTGATTCTTGCCTTTTTGGGAACTACATGAATAGGACTGACCCATTTACTATCTGAAATGGGATGGATAATCCTTGCATCTAGCCATTTCAGAATCTCCTTTTTAACAACCTCCCGCATATTTGGATTGAGCCTTCTCTACATGTCTCGAAAATGCTTCATGGACTTGTCCATGTATATATAATGCATGCAAAGAGAGGGATCCACACCATTAATATCAACAATTGACTAGGTAGTTACTTCCTTGTGCCTTTGTAAACACTCAAGCAGATCTCCCTCTTGCAATTTAGATAATGCAGACGAGAAAATAACGGGGAGCATGTTATTAGGGCCAAGGAAAGCATATTTCAATGTGCTCAGGAGGGGTTTCAACTCCAATTCAAGAGCCTTTTGGATTGAGGGTTTTAGTTGAGATGTCCCCGGCTCAGGTAGCGGATCTACCTTCACAGTCCAGGGTGGGGCAGAGACTCAGTGTGTATCCCCAGCAACTCTTCTAATTTGGGCATTTCCCTTTCAGTTTTAATAATAGAGGGATAGTCCTTAGATATGACCTTCTGAAGGGGATCTCTACATAAGAGTGCTGGAGTAGTCTCTTCAATTATTTCATCAACGACCTCAATCTAAGAACAATCTTCAAATCCGGATTGCTTGTAAGTATCAAAAACATTCAACCGGATCTTCTTGTTCCCAAAGCCCATTTTAAGTGCCCCAGATCTACAATTTATAGAGGCATTGGCTGTGGCCAAGAAGGGGCATCCCAAAATAATGGACTTTGTGGGCTTATTTGATGGGTCAGTATCAAGCACTAGAAAGTCAACAGGGAAGAAGAAATCCCCCACTCTCATGAGGACATCTTCCAACAATCCCTGCGGTGTCTTAAGTGATCTGTCTGCAACCTGGAGGATTACTGGACTAGGCTTTAGCTTGCCTCCTCCCAAAAGGTTATAGATAGAGCTCGGTAGAATGTTCACTCCCGCACCCAGATCGAGCAGAGCCTCGTCAATGTGTTGGTTACCTATAACCACTAAAATATACGGGGCCCCTGGGTCTTTCATTTTGGGGGGAGTTCCATGCTAGAGAACCGAGCTAACATGGTCAGGTAGGATGACCTTGGTTTGGACCTATTTCCTAGATCGACGCTTCTGGGTGCACAGGTTCTTCAGAAACTTGGCATAGGACGGGATTTGTTTAATAGCTTCCAATAGAGGCAAGTTAATCTGGACTTGCCTAAAAGTATCCATAATCTCTTCCATCCTATCCTTGGCTCCAAACGAGCCAACAGAAGATTCCCTAGGAGTAGATAGTCGCTCTGGATAGGGCACCATCGACTTTTGGGTAGAGGGGTCATCATGGTGGGAAAGGGGTGGTGGAAGGATGACATCCTCATTGTGGGTGATTTTGTGCGAGGGAGAGCAGTGTGGCTCTTCCTTGGTGGAGATGGAAGTCGGGTCAGGTGTGGAAGGGGAATTCTGAGACGTAACCGTAGGAGTGTTATCAGGCTTGTCAATCTTTTTTCCACTCCTCAACACGGTCACTACTTGGGTGTGCTCCCTGAATACAATCCCCTTGCCCTTAGGGTTCTCCTCAGAAGAGCTAGGCAGCTTCCTCGGATCACGTTGCCTAACTGCCTCAGTAAGATGACCAATTTGGGATTGCATATCAGTAATCATCTTATTCTGAGATTGGATGACCATATTCTGATGCTCTTGCATTGCTTTCATCATGGCCTTCAGTTCATCCATCTCAGAGGGCTTATTCTGAGGAGGGTTTTCATAAGATGGTTGGTATATGGGTTGGGGAGGTAAGGGTCTTGTATTCCCTGAGTTAGAAGCATCACCTTGCTTCCAAGAGAAGTTTGGATGGTTCCGCCACCCTGGATTATGGGTATTGGAATAAGGGTTATTGCGAGGGGGGCGGAAACCTTGGGCCGCATTCAAGTCGGCTTGAATCAACTCAGGGAATTGATTTTCCTGATCGCACTCCACAGTGGCATGCGTTGTGCTATGGAAAATGGAGCATTCTCTTGAAGCCTGAAAGATAGAGGCTGCTTGCAGGTTCATGCCGAGGTTTCCTAAAAGCCTATCAAAGTTTTTATTCAATAGTTGAATATGATAAGCTAATCCTGAGAAGCCCCGGCTTCATGGGCCTCTATCTTCCTTTTCAAGATTGATGGTTTTCTTTCTTGATAGGTAGACGACAAATGTATGGAGTTGTCACTTAATGTTTCAAATAATGCCCAGGCTTCATCCTCAATTCTCGACATGAAGGTTCCTGCACAGGCTGCATCGATGGTTTGCCTATGCCTTTCAGATAATCTGTTATAGAACCTTTTGACCAACTGCCATCTTAGCACCTGATGGTGGGGGCATAACCTAAGAAGGTCATTAAAGTGCTTCCAAGTCTCGTGAAATTGCTCCCCTTCTTATTGAGTAAAACCCATCATATCTCTTCTGTAATGGTTGGTTTTACTCATAGGAAAATACTTTTTCAAAAACTCTCCCTTAAGGGTGGCCCAATCATTTACCCTTGCATCTAGGGTATGATACCAGTGCTTGGCCTTATCCTTTAGGGAGAAAGGAAATAGAGTCCTCATCAGGGCTTCATCAGTAAAGCCCTAGAGCTTCACCGTGGAACAAACCTCGGTGAATTCCTCCAAATGCCGGTAGGGGTCCTCCCTAGTAGTACCATAAAAAGAGGGCAATAAAGATATGGTATTGCTCATGATCTCATACGGATTATCCTCTGCCGGTCGTCTTAGTGCTTGTGCGAGTTGGTTAGTTGGAATAAGATAGCCCCTTAGGGTCCTTTGTTGGTTTGCTCCTTGATCAGCCATTCCTTCTCTTTTCTCTCCTAGGTGAGCTCTCCTAAGAATTCTCTTTGGCTTAGGATCAAACACTAGACTGCCCTCAAGAGAGCGTCTACCAAGCATACAAAACATAATTCAGGTTCTTATTAAGTAAGTGAAACCTCCACTCCAAAGATAAGTCAAAAGGTCAAGACTTATCCCTCCGTTCCCACGTAAGTGGTATAAGAGGGATGTGGACTTGAAATCTTAACCTTCTTTGTTGTCAAGGTCGAATTAGTTAATATAAATGGACAAACAAGTTTTTCACTGCAATTATGTGCCTTAATTCAACCTTCGAGTGCCCTAGGACCTATACTTTGCTTGGATGGTACTCCCAGGTGATTAAGTAAGAAGTTACTCCAAGGATGAACAAAGGGATGCAAGTATGGCGAACCCTTCCTTTGAGGAGATGTGTATGTGGTGCCCCTTAACTACCCTTTTATTTTTTTAAGAGGTGTCTCCCTCCGTGAAGTATCAAAACACTTGGTAAAAAGATAGTATCACCACCACCACAAAGCACAATAGGAGGGTTTGCACCAATAAAGAGATCGGTGCCTATAGCCTTAACGAATCGACCCTTAGTGCGGTGCCTAATGTGCATGCTCAGTGTCAGAAGTGTGCAACACACCGCAAATCTTTATAATTTCTTTTGAAATCGCAGACAAGTACCTTAGAATCAGATCAAATGTGAATTGATTTTAGGGTTGAATCTGATTATCAGTCCCACTTTTAGTTATGTGACCACTGAATTAGTAAACTCAAACAACTTGGTGGTCTTAAATTTTAATTTGAATGCAAATGCGTGAACAGGAGCTGGATGCAAGAGTTAGAAAGGTGTACCTATCTCCAGCAATCTTTGTGCTAATATACTTGCAATGCAATAATAAGATCTAATGTGCTGCTCAATCACCCCTAAATGCGTGCACTTAAGGACATGCAACTTCTAAATAGACAGCTCGATATTTTCTTTTGTTGGTTTTAAAGGCAAGCAGGCAGAAAATAGAATCACGCATGCAAAATATGTAAACCCTAGTAGCTAAAGAATGTAGGGATAGACCCCCAAAAATTTAGCCCCAATTACTACAAGGGAGAAAAGATAGAAATAAATTTTGTGACGACGGAGAATCCCTTGTGAAAGTGGGATCTTGGTCTCCTACGTCTTTTCCTTGTGTGGCTTAGCTCGTGGTTGCTGTTGCCGCTCTATTGCGCCTCGTCGCCTCGTCAGATTCCTCTCACGATAAAAAAAATTAATCAGATAATTGTGCAATTCAGAATATTCAAAAATAATAACGTGAATCTATTGCATCTGTTGCCTCCCCGGCAAAAGTGCCAATTTGACGGAGAAAGTTTCGCTTATTTATGATAACACTAGAAGGATATGTCATTGTAATTAATGTGGTGGAAATCTCTCAATCAAAGATTAACATAGATATGAATTTAAACCACAGTAAAGGATGTCGTATCCATAGGGAGGAATAGATTAATAAGTTCACAAATATTTTTTTTGCTTTGTACTTATTCAATCACATGCGTAATCTGTGTTCAAATCTGATGTGAAACAAGGTGAAAAGAAGGAACACGTAATTATTTAGAAATGCAGGGATATGGATATAATTTTTCTTTCATGAAATAACTTGTAATTTCATGTAAAATAGTTGTATTTCAAAACATGGGGCTTTCTCTTTTAGGTCATGTGAGTTTATGGATGAGATATTATGCATTTATCACATCACCATTTAAAAGTTAAGTGCATGAAAGAAATACTATAACATGTAAGGGCATGCATGCAATTTTACTCAAATATATTAATCCACTAAATAATGCAATAGTGTTTGGCAATGGCACAAATGGTAATTTTTAATTTCACCAAAAATAGAGGAAAATTCCTCTCTACTCCTTGCGCGCGTGAAGAGGCTTGGCTGGCTACAAGGATCCTGGGGAAGGTGCATCAGAGTGATGGCTTCACGTTGGTGTTCTCGACGTGGGCCAAGGTGGCCGGAGGAAGAGGATGGCCGGCGGCGGAGCTTGTTGCAAGTTGGCTGTCACCACTACTGCTGGTGCTGGAGAGCGCTGTGGTGTCTGTAGGATGTGCAAGGGGGTGTGCAAGGGCGCTTGGCGAGGGCACTGTGAAAACGCTGTGCGCTGGAGAGAGCGCAGGTGCAGGGAGGCCTGCGCCTGCAGAGGGCATGGTGAGAACGCTGTCGTGGGCACTTGTGGTGGAAGGCGATGGCGCGGGCACGCGAGGGCGCTGGATGCAGGGCGGTTAGAGCACTGTAAGGGGCGGTGAAGAGCACTGGTGCAGCGTGCGGTGGGAGTGTTGGTGGCATGCCTGCAGGCAGTGTGAGCGCAGATTGCTTCTTGTGCACGGTGGAAGGCTTGGGTGCAGGCTGCCTGCAGGGCTACAAGGAGGCGCGCAAGGGTGCTTGGTGAGGGCAGGATGGGTAGGGTGCCTGCAGGCAGTGCAGAGAAGGGTGATGGCTTGGTGCAAGTTGGCCTGCGCAGGTGCGACGTTGGTGCACAGTGCAAGCAATCTTCATGGTCGCACAGTGCATGTGGCCTTCAATGGATAGCCCTCTCCAATTCCCTCCGCCTCTCCTCTATATCTCTTCTCTTCCACCTCCCAAAGGATTTTCAAAATCTTTTCTAAATATGGCCAACACCATTTGCATTTGTTGAGGGATGTGTTGAGCCTGGCCAAAGGATGAGGAAGAGATTGAGCCGGCTGGTTGTTGGGGAAATTTATCCCCCCCTCCTTGTTCTTTTCCAATATCATTCCTGCAACAAAACATAAAATAATTATATACTAAGTTATAAAATGCGATAAAATAGATAAAAACTCAAGTAATGATGCATGCACTTATTTAATGACCTAATGAGATTATTAACAAACATACTATGCTAGAATTGAAGTTCTTAGGTGAAAAATAGTCCATTAAAATGGACTCATCACCCGACGAGACGGGCTAATCATAAGACCGATATTTTTCTTTCGTACGGGAATACATCTTCACGAGATTTGGAATACCCCGCACTCTGATTAGCGACGAGGGAAGCCACTTCATCCATGCCCACTTCAGGTCATTATTAAAGAAATAGGGGTACATCACCATATAGCCACCCCATATCACTAGCAGACTAATGGGTAGGCTGAAGTGTCTAACCGTCAGATCAAGCTGATTCTCCAGAAGATGGTTAGATCAGACAGGAAGGACTAATCAGATAAATTAGTTGATGCACTCAGGGCATATCGAATTGCCTACAAGGCCCCACTCGAAATGTCACCATATTGTATGGTATATGGCAAGGCCTGTCACCTTCCTGTACAGTTAGAACACTGCACCTTTTGGGTGGTGCGAAAATGTAACCTTGACCTCGATGCGGGAGGTCAAGAATGGAAACTCCAACTCAACGAATTTGAAGAGATCCGGCGGGAGGCCTCTGAGAGAGCATTGATATACAAGGACAAGACCAAGGCCTTTCATGACTGCCACATCCGGAGAAAAGCATTCACGCCCAACCAGCAAGTCTGGTTGTTTGATTCGTGACTGAAACTTTTTTTAGGGAAGCTCAAGTCCAAGTAGACTGGCCCATAGGTTGTGATGCACCCATATCCTAATGGGGCGATCCAAATCAGGGACCCAAAATCTGGGCATGTATCTACGATAAATGGCCAGCGCCTCAAGCCATTCATAGCCTAGGAACCTCCTCCAGCTGACGAACTCATTCATCTTATTGAGGATATCTGAGCAAGTTCTCGCCCAACAGGAGGCGTTAAACTCAGCACGTAAAGATAGCATATCCCACATTCTACCATCATCTATACATAACCATTTTTATACATAGCATATTTTTCTTTTAAAGCATATTTCTTTTTCGTATATTACATACTGTCAAGTTGGTTGATGCTGAACGTTAAACTTCAGGAGCAATTCCAGGTGATTTCTATCCATTTACTCCTTGCTGTATTTATTTTCTTTTATATTCATGCATGAGGATATGCAAGAACTTAGGCACGGGGGGGTAGATATGACAAAATTGAAAATTTTTATGCCAACATTTAGGAAAACCTCAGAGTTGCATGTCAAATGTACTTTAAGACCCTAAGAAAAAAAGAACAATCGACTCCACCTTCAATGCTCGCATTGGAGCTAAAAGTCATCCGTAAAAGCCACTTCCAACTCACCTGCTCACCTTTTGTTCTATATCTAGGGTCAAGCTGAATGTAACCCGAAAAGGAAATTTCATGAAGTAAGAATATAAGAGGTTACTTGTTTATAGCATATATACATAGTGCATCCATGAATAAGATTATCTTATTAAGAGAATGCATTAGGGATTTTATCCTCTAGTTGATTCCTATAATCTGGAATCCAGTATAATTTTTCACACACATGTAGAATTTGCAATGGATGCACAGTGAAGGCTGATAAACATCTTTACTCTATCGAGAAGAAGTAGTGCTTCTTTTCCTGAACCCTTAGACAGTATTTTGGGAGTCAGGCAGATTTTCTTCCAAAAATCCACCAAATAGTGTGAGATGAGAGTAGAGTGTACTAGTGCTCTAAGACTAGTGTAAGGAATCAGGAATCTTAGATAATCAGGTGATGATACTCAGAGATAAGGCATAGTTTTCACTCTCGTTTCTTGCGTATACATTTTGTGTGAATTTTGAAAGCCACCAAATAAGGCAAATATGCGGAGAGCGAGTTTTCATAAAACTAGGGCTAAGGTGGATGGTTACGACCATTCTTTACGGAATCCTCGACTGAAGGAGGTTATTGATGTCAAGGTCGAAAATACACCATCATATCCGTCTCTCCCGGTGCCGTGAGTAGGCACTTCCACCAAATAAGCCACCCAATGTCTCTTGAGTACCACCAATCCCTAATAATGCCTCCTCAATAAAGTTCATGGATGTGTGCTAATTGTGTTGTGTTGAAAGAAGAAAAAAAAAGAAAAAAAAAAGAGAGAAAAAAATGATGAAAAGAAAGAAAAATTGAAAAAAATTAGAAAAGAAGAAAAAGCAAAGAAAAAAAAGAGAGTGAATATTTAGTGTTTATTTCAGTTGTATTGAGGCAATACCACCAAATAAATTTGAGATCCTCCAAATATGGCCTTAACCCACCTTTCTTGTGTTTCTGACCGCCCGAATACTGGCTGAGGAATTCTGATGTAGTGTTAGAGTTATGGGAGCTCAATTAAAGTGTTAATGCTAAGTGAAACCACTAAATATAGGTCATATGTGTGAATTTGGTGAGATTGTGAGCTATAAGAAAAAGAAAGAAAAGAAAAGAAAAAGAAAAAGAGAGAATGAATACAAAGGAACCAAAAGGGAGCATAGTTTTTCTCATCTTTCTCTGAGTTGAGTTACGTAATAATTTGGGATTCTAGATTCTATAGTACTAATCTCTATGTAGCACCAGTTGAGAGTGAGCCACCAAATATATAATCTTTTCCCTCTAAGATTCTCTACCTAAGCTTAAAGTCGGGTGGAATTCATAGAATATCTCAAATACCCCGAGGGAAGAAGTTTGCCTATCCTACTAGAATTTTTACTAGGGGTCAAGTACAAGCTTTAGAGGTGAATTAGTTTTTCACTCGATTCCGTTGCAAAAGGTACATAGCTACACTTTCACGATTCCATCAGCCTATTCAATTGGACTCATTGAGTCCAATTGAGCCCTGATCTCAGCACACACTATCCAATTGGACTCAGTGAGAGTCCAATTGACCTAGACCTAACTTAATTGAGTTTTTTTACTCTCAATTAGATTTTCACACACCCAATTAAACTTGTATTAAGTTTAATTGCACTTTGCCTTAGTGAATTAGGGTTTGCAACCCTAATTTGAGACCTAACTTAGACCTAAACCCATTAGAACCTATTCTAACCCACCTAACCACTTAAGGCACGACCACAAACACACAAACACACACACACCCATTCACACACTCCCACATGACCCAGAGTATTCTAGGACCTTCCAAAGGTGGCACCACCTTGGTTGCCAAAAATAGCAACCAAGGATGAGTCTTCTCTTAGATCCACTTTTGGTGGATCTAAGAACCACCCTCTCTCTCTCCTTGGATAGCCACACTTGGGACTCTCTCTAGAGAGTCTCCCTTAAGTCTATAGAAAGGCCTAAGGGGTGGCACTTTGGACCCATTCACTCTTGGCTTCATTTTAGCTTAGCTTCATTCCACCTCCACTCCATCTTCACGAGCAGCTTCACCATGGCCACCACCATCTCCACGGCAAGATGTTGGATCACCTCCTGAACCTCTCTCCAAGGGCTGGGCTAAGCACCATTGGCCGCCCCTCCTTCTCTCAACCAAGTCAAAGGCCATTGGAGCCCACCTCTGAATGCCCTTGGTTCTAATAGATTAGATTATAGTTCTTCATAGTTTTACTACTTTATTTACTGCTTAATAGTGTATCTCTATATTCTCCCCTAATGATGCATGCATAATTTCCCCTTAGATTCATGTATGCAATCGTTTTCTGCTAGCTAGATTTATGTTTTCAAGCATTCCTCTACAAGCTTTCCATGAGCTTTATGTTGCAAACACCATCATGAATCAATAAAATCTTTTTCTATAGATATATATCTATTTGTGAAAATCACCATGAGCCTTGTTGCAATATTTTTGTGTGATTGAAGTTGCATGTTTTAATTTCTGATACTCTGGCAACTAAGCATGTCGTGCATAAATACGAACTTAGCATAAATCGACATACGATTTTGAATAAGTAGAGCAAGAGAGATCGATTTCAAATCTACATTTCCATAAGCGCCTCCTAGAGACGAACGATCGGGACTCCAAGTCTCGTTTTCTTAGAAATTATTTTTCTTAATCATATTTTGCAACTGTACTATGACACTTTTTGTTCAAATATGTGCTTTACGATCCCAACACCCCCTCCTCCTCCACATCTACTGGCTCCTCCTTCCCAATCCACCTCCTGCCTCCTACAACATCTGCCCCCTCCTCCCACTGACCTCCTCCCCCATCCGCGTCCACCTTCCGAATCAGTCCCTCCTCCTCCCACTGCCTCCTCCATCCGGTCCCCCTCCTCTCGCATCCACCTCCCCTTATCCTCCTCCCCATTCAGCCACCCTCATACCCCATCCTTTAATTTTTTTAATTATTTTTTATTACAATTTAATAATTATCGTATTTAATTTGTGATATTTGATGCAGGTTACTCTTGTTGTTGTACACGTGCTCGTCGATTCATGTGTTTCGTAAGGTATGAATGTGCAAATTTTTAGATTTATTATATTGTTATATATGTATGCATGAATGTGGGGTGTACCTGCCTTAATTTTAATTTTAATGCATAACTAGAATGTGGGGTGTACCTACATTTAATTTCATTTTATATGCATGTTTAGAATGTGGGGTGTACCCACTTTTAATTTCATTTTATATGCATGTTTAGAATTTGGGGTGATGGTAACACCAGCATTCATCATAACTAACTGAAATTAGTTAGATTCAAGTATTTTGCTCCCTGAGACGACCTCGGAACTCACATTTTGAGAATATAAATTTAAGTCTTTTTGTTGCTTTAGTTACTATACTACAACATGTATTTTAAACCTAACTTTAGTGCGATAACATTGAGAGATGGTCTATGTTTCGTAAGCCTTGAGTTTTGGTAAGTCTTCCTTAGTAGTTGGTTCTCACAATGACCACTATATAAACACAGTTGGTTGTTATACGAAAAATATTCATCTTAAAGATCATCTCTAAACACTTAATAATTGAAAAGAGTAAATAGAAATATCATCACACTTACCTAGCTGATACTCTAATACTTTGCACTGAATGAGTTGTTTGCTAAGGGACTAGCAAAACCTAAGCAAGGAGATTTGATGAGGTGTGGCTCATCATAGCTAAAATGCCCAAGTTAAGCTAGAAACTAGGTTAAACATTATCATATTAACATAATAAATGGGTTAAGTGTGAAAATTAATAGAAATGACCTAAAACACTCAATTTGTGTTAAAAATGCATAATTAAGTCACATTTGAGATATCATATTCATTAAAAACAATTGGATGATCCAAATGTCAATTGAAGACATTTTTTAGCTCCAAAGTACAAATTAAGGGTTGAATTATGTTTCCATATGTTCAATTAGCATTCCATCAAAATTTCATTTCATTTGGACATCATTTAGACCTTGTATATAAGGCATTACACTTAGGTCCTTTTGACATTGCATTTGTTAATATATTAAAGTCACAAGGACTTCTTTGCAAATCATTGAGGACTGCTCTACATTCATTCTCTTCACTAAAGGGCTTAATCTACAAATGTTCTAACAGTTCGCCTATTTGGGTTTTTTATGCAAAATGCCCAAAAGACTTGAGCCCAACGTTCCGTACTATTCATATGAAGAACACAAGAACCAGCCACCATCGATTCTTTGGATCAGTTGATCTATGGTGGATCTTCCACCGATCTCTTGGTGTCGGTGCGCGAAGCTTCGCATACTCCTCCAGATCTGATCCAACAGTCGGATTCATGCGCAAACTTTCCTACACTCCTCTTAAACTCATCCCCACTGTTAACCCTAAATTCACCTCTCTCCAATCCAATGACTAGAGCATTCCTCGCACCTATTTAAGCACCTACATCACCACTTACGTGGGAAGACTAGCTCCCCTCCTACTTCCTTAGGCTATCCAATCATCCTCTCCAACTTTCCTTCCCCTTCACTCAGAGCTAATGGCAGTAGCTTCACCTCCCTCATCTCCAATTCATTCCACATCGCTACGGATTTCATAACACCTGAGGACATCCCTGAGCTCCTCTAAAGGGCTTTCATCCACTGGAGATCCTCCCTCCTTCAACGCCATGGCCACCAGGCATGGATCTTCTCAGAGGTCCCATCCATCCAGTTAGATTAGGATTTATTGCTTTTGTAGATAGATTTAGATGCTTTCTAGTATAGTTTACATAGTTTAGATTAGAGTTTATCACTTAATTGTGTCTGCTAGGAGTAGATTAGTGTTAGCACTTGATTTCCTCGATCTGACCTCTCTGATCAATTCAGATCAGAGAGGTGATTCCATTGCATCATTTTGATCTATACAGGTCCCTCATCACCTCACAATCCATAGTCACCGATTTCCTCATTGTTTCAGTCACCAAACCACTTCATCCATCAGAGTTGATTCATATCTGAAGCTCTCTAGCTTTCAAATCCAAATCACGCTCAAATCCACCTAGGGGTCTCTCCATTCACTCCATCTGATCACATGGACCCCCTATCTAAGTTTAATTGCATCAGTTCACTCGATGGATTTGAATTTGAGTTTTATGCCCAATTAAAAGATTTGGAGTCAATTTGATTTGAAATGGATTTAATCGAGTGAATTGAGTTTTTATCCATCTAATTGGATATATTACAATGAATATGATAGGTTTTAATTGGATTTTGTCTCAAATGAGCATACACCCAATTTCTTCTTCGTTTTGGGTAGTTTTGGCCTAGGAATCTCAGATTCACTAAGACAAGGCCTTAGCAATGACCCATGAGGATTTTCTAGGACCACTCGAGGTTGTAAACATTGTTTGTTAGTGTTTAGGAGTTCTAGGTGATCAAATCACTTGGGCGGAACCAAATTAAAAGCCCAATCTGGGCGACATCGTATTTTGAATCACAATGGTTTCAATCTAATGGTTAATGGATGTTTGATGTTTGAAAGGGTTCAATGCAAATCTGCGAATGAGTTTAAGTTGATTTACATGTCTAATTTAGTGTCTTACCTTCATGTTGTTTATAGCATAAGGTAGAGGTTAGATTAAGGTATTTAAGATTGTATGTTTATTGATCGACTTTGATTTGAGTTCCTTTAAGTTCCAGATCTTTTGAAGAGGGTTTACGATAAATTAAAGTGGAGTTTATGGATTGGTTCAGATCAGAACAGCGGTAGCTGCTGCTGTGTTCTGCTGTCTAAACAAGTTTTTTGTGGATTTCAATCCCTAATCTTAAGGATTTGAGGTTGAATTAATGTTCTTGGGTAATTAGCACCTTGATCTGATTTCTCAGATCTAAGGTCAATGCATTTGGCCTTAGATTAGACCTTAGAGGTCTAACTTAGGTCATCTGTCAACTGAATTTCAGTAGTAGCAGTAGCTGCTCTATTTCTTGTGATCTAAAATGAATTGATTCCTGATTTAAGGATGAAATGATTTTTCTAGTTGAATGGAACTTAGATCTAGATTTTCATATCGGACTTGAAAAGGATCTGATCTAGCTGATCTAAACTGCAGTTCCAGCAGCGGCAACTGTCTTGAGGGTTCTGGGTTGCTTTTTGGATTTATTTGAAATGTTGATGTTTTTAACAATTAGAACTTCATGTTATAAGCATTCATGTACTATTATTAGATTTAAATCTGATTTGAATGGCATGTAAATTCACTTTCAGTTCATTGTCGGCAGCATTTCATTGTATAATCTGTCAAAGCCAGAAATTTTAATGAAACTCAAGTTGAAAATCATGTTTTAATGCTTAGTTATGTTTCATGTTGCTGTCTAAAGGTTTTTGAATGTTTAACTATAGTTTCAAACCATTAGATTTGAGATTCAAGGCTTAGGCTCACCATTCCAACACCCCTTTAAGCCTTCTTTGGTCCAACTTGTAAATACATAAAAAAATACAAAAGTAGTGTAAATAAATAAAATAAAAGTGTCTTGAGTTAGATTAGGAATATTTTTAGGTGTGTGTGAAGTTTAAGTTAGTTACAAGTCCTCTAGTTAGTAAAACATACCAATAGATGATTAGGTCTTCTCTTCTATTAAATAAAGGCATCAACATATAAAAACCCGAAAAAAGTCCTTTCTTCTCTACTCTCACCTTTTATCTCTCCTCTCCTATCCCTATAAAGCACAAAAAGAACATAAAAACTTGAAAAAGCCAAAATTCCATAAAAAAACCTTGTATAAACTATTTATACTTGTAAATATAATTTAACACTTAGTTAAGTGTAAAGAATAAACTAAATAACCATAATGTACATAAATAACCAATTTATTTATTACGTTTAATTAAATAAGTATTTATGTTGCATTAAAATGTATATATTACAATTATATAATTATATAATTATTTAATTAGATTATATGTACATATACTTATGTAAATAAAAATAGATATGTATATTTGTATAATCATATTTGTAACTATAAATATAGCTTAAGGTAAATATAATATACTGCAACATGCCCTTATATTTATTTATTTATGTATTTATTGTATATAGTTATCTTTCTAAGTTAATTAGATAAATTAGTAAGTTAAAATAAATTAAAATATTAAATTAATTTATTATTGAAGTAAATTATGTTGCATAGTTGTATAATATAACTTTAAGTATTTTCAATATATTTATGACATATTTATACCATATAATACTATTTATACTGTAATTATGTATTTATTTATGTAAAATGTGTATTTAAATGTATATAAATTAAAATAAATAACTATAAATAAATTAAAAATGTGAAATAAATATTGAATATTGTATTAACTAAATTATAAGTCAATTGAGTCATTAAGTTATCAATTTGTACGTTAATTAAGGAATTAAGTACTAAATTAACTTGTATAATTTAGTAACTTTGATTAACTTTTAAGTATAATTAAATAATTAATTATTGTAAATACATTACACCAATAAGTATCCTATGTATAGAATTCACATCTATATAATTTAATTTGAAATTAATGATCAATTAAGCACTTAATTTGATGCTTGAATCTAGCCTAATCACTCATATTTCGCATGTTGAATTGTCATTGGAACTCACCCCCGATTAGTCCCACCTCAGTGGGAGTTGAGTCTAGACAGCGCCATATTAAGTGTTGTGCTCATGACCTCACCAGTCATCAGCGCAGGGGGCAAATACTAAGCATATTCTGAGCATCTTGCATGCATGTGTGCGTGCATGTGTGCCATGGTGTGGGTATGGGCCGAGGACCATTTGTGGGCCTATATGGCCCTAAAAATATACCAAAATTCACAATTAAATAAACTAGGGCTCACCTAGTAATGGTATTGATCCAGCCTTGAGAAAGGACGTTGATCCTATGAAAAGTGGGCCTGTTAACCAATAATGTTTTGTTAGGTTAAGGTTAAACTTAGGTGAAGTTATAAGCTAAGTGTTGAGTTTATATGCTTAAGTGTTGTGTATATGTGTAGTGTCAGAGTGAGTTGTTCATGCGTGTAATTAAGTATTTAGGTGTATGTTTATGTTACAGTAAATTAATAGTTTAGTTGTACAGTTAGTATAAGTGTACATATTACATATAAATGTATGTATATATCTAGTATACGTATAATATTCTTTTTTACCTTATTATGTAAAATATTTCTAATGTTTTCAGTGACATTCATAAGTGTCAGTATAAATAGTATTATTTGTTAGTATAGATAGTTATATGTGTTAGTATAGCATATGTTAGTGTATTTATATACTCTTTTTGTTCCCTCACTTAGGCATTACTTAGTGATTAGTGTACATAACTAACCTAGAGTAGTTTAGATTAATTTTTGATGCCTTTATATTGTAAATATGTTTGAAGCATTGTAATTAACATTAATTGATTCATTTTGTACGTAATTGACTTTGATTGATTAATTCTTTGATTCGTTCATTCTTTTGTAAATAAACGTAACATTTTCGAATAAAAGAGAATTTTTGGAACATAGAGAGTGATGTATATCAATAACTACCTCCCAGTGAATGACTTGGAAACTAACCAGTAAAAATTGTAATTAAGTAAATGACATGACTTCCATCTAGATTGTATCTATACTACAATACAACAACTTGATTAATTAATCATAATTAACATGCGATCCAGAAGGTCGATCAAAACTCATATGTCTTTCCTAGACACCTATAATGGATACAACTAGATCAGCCTAAACCAGGCAAACAGACCACACACCTCTTTCATCACCATGTATTGCATGTGGCTTGAAAAATGCTAGAGCTACATACTGGTGACTTGTAAACCTTATCTTTGCCAAATTAATAAAGAAATCCATTGAAGTCTACATCAACGATATGTTAGTCAAAGGTGCAAGTTTTTTCGAGCACTTGCAAATTTTGAGTCATGTTTTTGTGATCTTACTCGAATATCGCCTAAGGTTAAACTAGAAGAAGTGTGCCATCGAAGTGTCCTTAGGAAATTTCTTGGGATTCTTGGTCTCAGGCCAAGGAATTGAAGCTAGCCCAAATAAGATTCAGGTAATCATGGACCTGATACCCCTAAGCAGCCTTAAGGTGGTCCAATCTCTAATTAGAAGGATTGCCTCCCTTAGAAGATACCTTTACAAAACATCTGACTAATGCCTCCCCTTCTTTGACTACTTAAAGATGGGCAAGGGGTTTACAAGTAACCATTGGATGGAAGAATGGCATGCAGCTTTGGATGAAATCAAGTAATATCTTCACAACCCACTCCTCTTGGCAACTCTGATGCCAAGTGAACCCTTATACCTGTACCTGGCCACCTTAGCTTCAACAATCAACATGACCCTCCTGAAAGAAGTGATCAACACCCAGAAGGGTATTTACTTTGTCAGCTAGACATACCAACAGGCAAAGGCCAATTACCCTCCATCGAGAAGCTAGGCCTAGCACTGGTGACAACCGCCAGAAAATTAAGGTGCTACTTCGAAGCCCACACCATCATCATCCTCACTGATTAGCCACTCAAGAGGATGCTACAAAAACTCACTGGGTCGACCCACCTGACAAGGTGGGCCCTAGATTTGGCTAAATTCAACATCAAGTACATAGCAACCCCTCTTCGCAATGACTTCATAGCGGAATTCACTCTAGTTGAGTGACATGAAGGAAGCGTATCCACCTTCATAATGATTGTTGTGGCCTCACCAGACAACCTCGTTGGGAAGCATGTCACCTGCCCATCCTCCCCAGCTATAAAAAATGTAGCAAAATACAAGGCCCTCTTGACAACCTTTTGATTCGCACAAATGATGGATGGTCAATCCCTAGTAGTCTACATGGACTCTTAGTTGGTAGCCAACCAATTTAAAGGTGGATTTCAAGCCTAAGACCAAACAATCGCCGTGTACATTGAGGAGGCACAGGCAGGCATCTACATCTTTGAGTAAATAGAACTCAAGTGGGTGCCCTACATAGAGAACCCTCTAATGGACACCCTCACAAATTGGCCTCAGCAAGACAAGGAGGGTAATAAGATGATGGTAATACCATCATCCTTCATATCTAGCTCAATTTGACTAATTTCTTAGTATAAATTTAACTATCTAAACTATTAAAAGGGTATAATTCAAATATGGTTGAATCAACAGGAATGACTTCCAAATTGATCAATTATGTTGTTTTAATAGGATAATAGAAATGCACATTAACTAAAGGGTAAACCTACACTCAATTGAAAGTTAACTAAGCTAAAACTCCCAATAAGTAGGCCTATATTGATTGATTTAGGGTTTCTGTTAAGATTGAAAGGCAATTCTCAAATAAAAATCCTAACTTCATCCTTACTTAAATTAATAGGGTTCTAATGGGAATAAATGTAAGCTAAAGCTTATAGAAATCATTAAAAAAGATTCCATAAGGTTTGGAGCAACCAATTTTACAAAATGAACTTGATTTTACTTAAATCAAAGACTAAGGTTAACAATTGATACATTTTGGATTAAATTGTAAATTTACCAAAAAAACTTCATTAAAACTCAAAATTGAAGTCACCAATAGATTAATTGAGTTAAAATTAGGTTACCATAAAAAGTTAGGACTTTTTGGACTACATCTCAATCTACTTTGTAGATTAGCCCCTAACTTTTGAATTCCTTAGCTCAAGTCCAAATTCCTCTTACTATGGTCCCTGGCTAACGTCATGATGACGCCATCCATCTTGTTCTCCAATAAGCTTGCAAAAGCTCCTCACCATGAGTTGTGGGAGAGCTTTAAGGAGCAACTGCTCCCCAATCACATGATCAAATCCCACCAAATTTGGTAGAATTGATCCTCATCCAATCTCGCACATGTTAAAATAATTCCCAGCCTGAGATTCCATCTTTGGAGCTTGAATTTCTAGACCAAAGATTGCAAAGAATCTTTCCTAAAAACCAACAATTTCTAAGCCAATTCCTCACCTCATTTCACGTGAACTCTACTCTATAATTTACGACTCCTCTCTGATCTTCTTTGTCGAGTTTTGTCACTCAAACACCCTTTCTTCTTCCCTGATGTCGCCATTCACAAGGCCTTGGAGTTCCTCTACCCTACTTCTTTGTTGCTACTCGTTGCCAACCGTGTAGAGGGTCTTGTTCCTTGTTCCTCACTGAAGCTTCACACGAAGCTTGGGCTCCCAATTCCCCTTCGACAACTCCAATTACCTCCCCCCTTCATTACCTGAAGGCCTGCCACCGCCACAATTTACCTTCCCCTTTTGTCTCCAATTAGTTTAGGGTTTTTATTTGTCGTAGTGAGTAATAGCTTAGAATAGTTTAATGAGGATATTCTTTGCCTTGGATACCCACAGCCACCACCACCATTGGAAGCTTTTCAAAGCTTCTTCGCCATACCATCATACGTACCCATTCACGACATAGCCTTAGGGCTTTTGTTCGAGGCATCACCCTGAAGCCATTGGAACTGACACAAGGACGAAAGACCTTGTATTTTGACTGCAGATCATCACCGAAGTCCACCTTCTTCCCTAGCTCCGATAACTAACGTCACCGTGCTTCGCTGTGCTGATCTCTAATCAAAGGACACCATCACCTCAATGAGATTTACGCATCCACCTTCTACCCCTCGTCGAAACAATCCAATGGTTGAATCGATTTACCGACCTTCTTCGATGAGCCCTCAACACTAAAGAACAAGCTCTAAAGGGAGGAAACCTAAGGACCTATATGAGAACTTCAATTTATTTTTTAGGGGTCGTATTACAATTTTATTTTGAACCATGAAGGACATATTTGAAAATATCTACTCTTTAGGGATTTTATTGCAATACATGGAACTAAACTTTTATTGTTTAAATATTCCTTAATCCATGTTTAATTGGTTTAATTAGGTGATTAGATTCTAATTAATTCAAATTTTACTCCAATAAGCTTGCTTATTGGATTCCAATTTCTTCTCAATTGCTCCCTCTTGTTTAATCCCACTTCATGGGATAAGGAGCTTACAAATCGCCTTATATGGTTGTGCATCCCTTACCTCATCAATAGAATAGGGACAAGCTCCCCATAGGACATATGTAAGCCCACTGGGGGCGACCCACGAGGGCATGTGAGTGAGACCCACTAAGCCATTCTAACCTAGGCTGGACTGTGCTTTACTCATGCTAGACCCATTTTTTTGTGTAAGGGAGAAGAGAAGAAAGAAAGAAGTGCTTGCAAGACTTAGAAAAGGACGAAAACAGTGCATGCCAAGTAGAAAAGAAAAGGAATCTCAGAGTAAAAAGAAGAGGAGTGAAAGACAATAGAGAAGAGTAAGAAGGAAATAAGGAATAAGGCTTAGAGTAAATCTTTAAACTCGAGTTAGCATATTTAGTCCCACCTCGTGGGATTGCAAAGTGTAGGAGAGCTATATCTTGAATTACATCCTAATGCTCTTCAGCCCATAATAGGGAAGGCTCCCCATTAGGCATACATAAGCCTTATATGCATATATACAGATAAAAATAGAGAAAGGCCCAGTGAGGGGTGGCCCATTAAGGGTGTATTTGGGCCTAGGAGATAGGACTAATTTTTCTTCTAATCTGAGAAATTGTAAGTGTTAGGGGTTCAACCCTTTTTTAACGTTCATATTACTTAACCCCTCCCTTTTTACATTTTTTTTAGCTAGAAGTCTTTAACTCAAAGAAAAAACTTATTGCATCTAGTTCTTGAGCTGAAAGATTTGATAGTGATAAGTCGCACTTTATTTTTTCTCCCAGAGAATGACCTCGGACTTCCATTCAAGCTTTATAAATTTAAGTGTTGATTTCACTGTTGTCGACTATACTACGACGTGAGTTTCTAAGCTTCAACACCAGCGTTATTAACAGAAGACAAGACCTACCTAGAAAAATTAGTAGGCCCAACAATCAAAGCAGGCTAAGTGATTGCGTAGCGATCATAGGTCTTAATTGACCTAGATTAGGCTAGAACTTAGCATAAGTTAGGAAAATTCATGCATGCATACGCATTATCTGCATCTTTACTACTTTCTTTTAGCTATACATAAAACAATGTTATAATGTGCTTATTAAGTGCATTATGTCGATTGCAGGCAATAAGTAGGTCTGGAGCTGGATCTAGAGCAGGATTTGAAGTTGAATTTGGAATAACGAGAGTTGTAGCAAAGCTGGAGTAGAAGGCTTAGTTTAGATATAAGAACAATAATGTAAGGGGGTTAAACATTTTCTATTCTATTAAGTAGAAATAAAGCAGTAAAATGAGAAGTGCATAGGTCCATCCTAGCCCTAGGATAGCCTAGAGACTTCCCTAAGCCTTAGCCACCCTTAGATTAGGTCACAACACCCTAGGAAGCCTTAAAACCCTAGTTCCAACCCTTATCTGGACGTCCAGATAAGTTATAGGACATCCAAGACCCTTACGCATCTCCCGCACACCTCAAACCCACTTTTGCAGTGTTATTGGACGTCCAGACACTTTGTCAGATGTCAAATTTTTGCAGAATACCCAAAACAGAACCCAAAATCCCTCATAACTCTGATTGGACGTCCAGACAACAAGTCTGGACTTCTGATTTTTGAGTATAAGACGTCTGACACTATTATTAGACATCTGATACTGCTCTCCAATTCCTGTATTGAGCTTTAAGCCTTGATCTTGGATCTCTAGGTCCCTAAACCAAATTCCAACCCCATAGGAACCTAAATTAAGGTGCCCTAACCCTAGTACATCACCTCTAGACCTCCCTAAGGACCTAATTAGGTCCTCACTAAACCTAATTGACTTGGATCTTAGTCAATTCCATCAGCCTATTCAATTGGACTCATTGAGTCCAATTGAGCCCTGATCTCAGCACACATTGTCCAATTGGACTCAGTAAGAGTCCAATTGACCTAGACATAAATTAATTGAGTTGTTTTACTCTCAATTAAGTTTCCACACACCCAATTAAACTTGTATTAAGTTTAATTGCACTTTACCTTAGTGAATTATGGTTTATAACCCTAATTTGAGACATACCTTGACCTAAACCCACTATAACCTAACCTAATCAACCTAGCCACCTAAGTTTCGACCCACACACACCCACACACACCATCCACACGAAAATACCTAGCCTAGAGTTCTCTAGAACTCTCTACCATGTTTGGTTGCCTTGGTTGCCAAAATTAGCAACCAAGAGCCATTCAATTTTTAGATCCACATTTGGTGGATCTAAAAACCACCATCCATCCTCTCTCACTCTCCCACGAGCTCCCACCATAGGCCTCTCTAGAGAATTTCATAATTCTCTAGAGAGCTTCCCTTAGGACTATAAAAAGACCTAAGGGGTGGCCATTTGCACCCATTCACTTCCTTGGAAAATTCACTCCATTGGTGCCATTCACGCCTACTTCCACTTAGCTAGCCACTCCACCTCCGCGAGCTCACTACCACCACCATGGAGGACATCATGCTGGGATGCTGGATCACTCCTTCCTCTCTCCAAGGGTCGGCCTAAGCTACATTGGCTGCCCCTCATTCTTCTCCCGACCACTCCAAGGCCATCGGGGACCACCTGTGAATGCCCTTTTATTCTGCTAGATTTAATTCATGCTCTTTATAATTTTATTGCTTTTATTTACTGCTTTGTAGTGTAGCCTTACTTCTCCCCCAATGATGCATGCGAAATCCCCCCATCGATTCTTGTATGCGATCATTTTTTGGTAGCTAGATTTACATTTTTAAGCATTCATGTACAAGCTTTCTTCTACCTTCTATGTTGCAAACACTCTCTTGAATGAATAGAAGATATATTTTTATATATATGTCTATGTGTTGAGAATCACCATGAGCTTATTGCAATATCTTTTGAGTGATTAATGTTGCCTGTTTTTAATTTCTGATATACTTGCAACTAAGCATGTCGTACTTGACTACGTAATAATCACGAACCGGCATGCAATTCTAAAAGAAGTATAGTGGCAAAAAGATCAATTTCAAAAGTAAACAAATGCCTCCCAGAGACGAATGATTGGGACTCAAGTCTCGTAATCTTTACAAACTTAATTTTTGACGAACATTTTTGCGCGACTATACTATGATTTCCAATGACTTTCAAATGCGTGAGAACAGTTCCCGTCACTAAGTCATGGCAATCAACGCATGCAGCAAGTAAATGGATCCCATAATCAACTACCTAAGAGATTGGCACATCCCATCCACGATAACAAAAACCAAGGATTTCTGCTTAAAGGCATCCCACTACAGCATACTTGATGTCACCTTATACAAGAGAGGGCATTCTACCCCCTTACAAAGGTGCCTAGGTCCTAAAGAGGCTCACTAAGCCCTAGAGGACATTCAGGCAAGAGTTTGTGAGAACCATAAGGGCCCCAAGGCCCTTTCAACGAAGCTCCTACAATGTGGATACTTCTGGCCTCAAGTTATGGCCAACACCAAGGCCTTTGTAAAAATTATGTGACAAGTGGAAACATTTTACCAACATACCAAGGGTCCCAACAGAGGAAATGATCCCTATCATATCCTCAATCCCCTTTACAAGATATGGGATGGATTTAGTCAGGCCCATTCCCGTGGCCCCTATGATGTGTACACATCTAATTGGCCTAAAATGCCTATTTATACATGTTCCTAGGTCTATAGAAGCATCATGCAGTATAAATATTGCATAGCATACATCATCATGCATTTATATTAGTTTGTACAAATTATAGGTTAATTTGCCTCTTTTTGTGGTCAGGTGTTGTGCCGCTTTCGTTGAGTTTTAAGAAAATGCATCTAGTATAGCGAACAAAAGCAATACATTTAAAATTTATAAACTCGAAAATACAAGTGAGTCCAAGGTCATTCACAGGGAGAAAATATGGAATTCACACACTAATCAAAATATAAATCAAAGGAGCTCATTAATTAAGCACAAGAAAGATATTCAATGAATATCAATGATCAAAATATATGCAATAATTAGCCAAATTGTATCTCAGAAATTATTGGGATAAAAAGAATAATGAAATCCTAAAAATGGTGATTTAAATCACCAATAATATCCCCCATTTAAGCACATATCAAATGTAATTAGCCACTCAAATTTTCCAACAGTGGTTAGAACCACTTATTCAAATATCTAAGTCAGCTAATTATCAGATTCACCCTCAAATATTTCCACAGTAACTCCTAACAAGGCCAGATGTTGGCACAAGAGCTACAGAGACCTTAAATATCATCAAACCTCAGCACAAAGCCTTTGCAGAACAATCCAAAAATCTCCTCAGCCCATGCACAGTTCCCAAGGCAAAACCCCTCCCACGAGCATATGCATGCTTGCACAAAGGTAGGCATGCACGTGTGTAATGCTTTGGGGACCTGACACCCTGGCTCTTGGGTAGACAGTAGGGGAGGGAAATGCCTTTTGTAGCCAATTTTTTTCTATCTCATCATGATGTGGCACAAATGAAATGCCTTCTTCTTTGAGCACAGCAATAGCTACAACAACTCACGAACGAAGAAAGTGGCCACTTGATTGGTCCAAGATGCATCGTTGGATCTTTGATCCAAAGGCACGAATGCAATCCTTGTGCCAAGCCTTGTCTATTGAGGACCTTACGTGGAGCTTGGTGGCCGGATAGCATGCTTCGACAACGTTGATGATGATGGTGGCGTGGAGAAACTAAAATGAGAAATATGGGCCTTAAGCCCCAATTAGAAGGTTCAAAAGCTTCCTTGTGATGTGAGGAACATGGTGGTGATCATGTGGGGACGTTTCATGGACAATGATGGCCAGATAGCGAAGAGGCGACAACGACGTGGATGCATTCTCCGGGCCATGGTTTGGGTAAGCAAAAGCCTCAATTTCTTGAGGGCTTTGCTCCCCAAGGTGTGAGGACTATTTTAGTGGTAGTAGCGTGGAGTTTCGTGGCGAGGTGTGGCCGGACGAGCACGCCAAAGCATCATTGAAATTGGGGAAGAAAGAGGGAGAACGGTCATGGTAGGGGTTGAAACTAAAAGCTAAAGGGCTAAACCTACTCTAGGGAAGGAGAGGAAGAAGAACGACTAGCTAAGTGGGATGATGGGGGAGTGGCCGTGCGTGCTTCACGTGTTAGAAATAGAGGTTACAAGTAACCTATCGTCGTAGTTGCAAAACACGTCGATCAAATAAAATTTATACCGAAACTCCAAGGGAGTCCCGGGTCGAACACAGGGAGGCGACATTTTCTTTATTGAAAATTGCACTTCATTTCATTTCTTTTTGGTATTTTAAGGTTTTGATATTTTTTGTATTTTTGCAATAAAAGAAATCAAGCAAATGTATCACAAGATAGAGATCTGGAACAAATTTGATATATATTACTTCTAATGTCAATTACAAGAAACTATGAAAGCATATAAAAAGAGGGAGGTGAGAGGAAATCTCTCGAATCGGTTGTTCGGCGAGACGACGGCGCCTGGCGGAAGCTTGGATGAAGGAGGTGAGGGGCGGGATGACAGAGGTGAGATGTTGGAGGATGTCGGGTTGAGGAAAGCTTCGGCATAGCTCCAGAATGGAGGTGAGAAGACGGAGTTGATCTGCTACCGGAATGGAGGTGAGAAGATGGAGTTGATCTGCTACCGGAATGGAGGTGAGAGGACAGCTCCAAGGTGACCTATGAAGGGAGATGGGAAGTTGGAGGAGTATTTGGTGGGGCAGAGTTTCGCTACACTAATAGGCACCTTGGGAGCTTGAAAACAAGCTCTAATAGAGCATTGGTAGGCTTGCTAGAGCTTGGGAGTAGGTGGTAGTAGAGTAGGTAGAGATCGCTTGGAAGGGAGGGGGTGAAGGACCTTTTATAATGGTGGAGATGAGGCTAAAAATGGATAATGGACCTCTAGCGACCTCCAGACCGTCGCTGGAAATGTTGCTGTAGACAGCTCACCTCCACCCACGCCCATAGCTGGCTCTGCTGTCTTGCAATGAAACAGCGATGGCTGTAAGCATTGCTGTAGGTCAGTCCAGCTGTTGCTAAAAGCTGGTGCCAACTGCCCCTTGCGCCCGTGCCGCCTACCCCGCTCTTCATGCGCGCTGATCGTGCACGCCCAGCTGTGTGTGCGTGTGTTGTGCACTGGCGTGCGCGCTTGCAATGCGCTAGCCCGCGCGTGCGTGCGTACGCACGCTACTGCTGCCGCTGCTGCTGCGCTGCACTCCAAGTGCCCGCCCAATTGCAAATTGGAGGGGCCGTGGGGAATCGAACCTGCGCCCCTCCTTTGCAAACCACTGCATCAACTAGTGCGCCACGTCGCCCTTTGTGTCACGAGGAAGAAATCGGTGCAGACGCTTCCCAGCCATTGGATCTTGATCCAACGGCTAGGATCAACGGTGCAGATGATGAGGGAGAGTGGGCGGTGGCTGCTGGCTGGGTTTGGGCGGCCTGGATGGCACCACGTGGCACCATCTGGGCCATCCGTCTTCTTCTTCTTGCAAAGGGTGCCACGGTGCTCAGATCGGGATGATTTTTTCGATGCTGGACTGCAATCGTCGCTCTGGATCCATCCGTACGGTCGAATTTTCCATCCGAAGCCGGTATGGATGTTGCATTGCCCCCTGGCCGTTGATCTTCCTTGGGCTTAATGTGATGCTACGGGACTCCGATCTGGACGATTTCAGAGGCGTTAATCTCCGATCGTCGTCCCGATCAGATCTGTATGGTCTGATCGTCCATCTGAGGCCCTGAGATAAATCCTCTCTTCTCTTGACCATAAAAAGGACCTAATTAAGCAAAAATATAAACAACTACTCTAAATGCAAAATGATGCATGCTGTGCGATATTTATATCATGATATGCAATGCTAAGCCTAGGAACTATCACAAATAAGCATTTTACGATGAATTTATACATGTTTATCAGTAAGGAATCACGTCCGGCTTGCCTTGTTGGACACGAGGAATAAGATTGCTTCGATAGTGTGGGGCGGTGACGATGAAGGGCACTACAAGGTGTGGCTTTGGTTGGCCAGAACCGGAAGAAGATAAGGAAGAAGGTTGTGGTGTTCATTGGCTTGATACATGGACAGAAGAGGATGTCGAAGAAGGTTGCTAGAGTCATGGAGCTCATGGCCGACGAGGACAAATTTGGGAGAGTTTTCGGCCAATTTCGACTAAGGAACACGTTGGGAGATGCTAGAGCTTAAATAGAGGTGGGATTAACCTTCAATTTAACCCCTGAGTGACCCAATGGTTATTCTGCATTTGTGATGTGATGTTGAAATTATATATTTAGCCATGTTTTAGTGTTCTTTTCTGAAATCAGAATGATACAGAGTTATAACCCTCAGATGATTAGGTAGGAGCCTTTATCAATCAAACCTAACTACATGTGGCTAGTTAGGGCCCATGATAGTGTTCCCATCATACCCCCATGCCTAGATTTTGCTAGTCCTTAGCAAAATCTTATGGATCAAACCAGATCTCTAAGTCGAATGTAGCCATCAGGAAGCCCAACTAACCTGCATCTCTAGAATCATATCAAAATATCAACAATAGGCCTAGAGGTACTCAAGTACCAGTCAAGATCCAGACCTGACCAGCTTTAGCCTTGGGTCTACCACGAAGGTTTCTAAGGCCCGCAAAAACTGCCCAGAGGTTCGTTGACCCCAACGATTAAAGCACCTGCGAGTAAATGTATTGAGTCCAAGTTTAGTTTGCTAATGCATTTTGATAAGAGAGATAGAGAAGGATGTTTCATTGTGAGAGTTTCTCTTTACTTTCTTTTTATATTTCCCTAAATCTAGCCTTGGATTTGCCCTAAACACGGTCTGTATCGGATTCCTTGTCCCCATCATCAATTCTCTAAGGGTCCCTCACTTTCGATACTTCAGGATAGCACCACCCATGGCAAACCCCAAAACCCTGGCTTTCGACACTTCGGGTTAGTGCTGCCCATGGCATTCTGTAGCTAAATTTAGGCCCTGGCAATTGACATTTCAGGATAATCCTGCCCATGGTACCTAAACTAGCACAAGGTGCTTACATGCCTCCGATAGGATATTTACATATCCTAGGAGACAAGCATCGAGGAGACGATATGTTATTACACATCTTTGAGGGGAGTATCTTTCATTCCACCTCTCCAAGCCAGGAACTCATCCAATCAACTTGTGTCTTCGAGCCGCTCCTAAGCTAGATTTTTGGGATGACTTTTTCATAACAGAACACTTTTGGAGTTATTTCTTCATTAAGCGCACTGAACTAGACTGGTGTGTGGATTTTGGGTGCTTAGGTTACCAAGTTTCGCAAACCAAAGGGCAGGCAACAGGGTCGAATACTCACTAAGGCTTAGACTTAGTACATTAACCTCGCACTTTCCTCAACCTCTGGAGGACTAATCTTGCTCTTAATAAATACATGAGTGTTTAAGCCCTAAAATAGGCCCAAGAGGCCTAAGGTCAGTACTCATTAGTAATCTCCTAAGTTTTAGCATTCCAGGCCTTAATTCATCATCTGATTCAACCTAGAACTTAGGTGAGTTCCATACTCAATCACAAGGGACTATCTAATTTCTTTGTTTTTGATTGCTCCTTTCTTTTCTTTTCTTTTCTCCTCCTCAATCTATTCAATTCAGCTTAATTTGACTTCTCTTCTCCCTTCTCTGCTTTTTTTTTAATGAAACCCCTCCATGAATTGATTTTCACAGCATTTTACACTTTAATACCCCCCCATACCTAAGATTTTCAATGTCCCCATTGTAATTTAGGTGGGTTCAAGTTTAGTTCAGATCGTATATTAGAATAGGTGGGTGGTGAGAATGTTGCGGATGATTTCTAGCTCTGATACAAGTATCAAAGGTGGTGCTATTATAATGGACGAACCATGAAGTGTAATATGATTTCACCGAAAAGATAGGTCAAAAGGGTCTCGGGTTTTTCAAATGATGGGTTGCCTCCCGTTAAGTGATAAGTTTAACTCCATCAGCTAGGCACAATGTGGCTAAGGGAGAATGGAGATTAAAAGATTCTGCAGCCGATTCGAGTCTTTGACTGTTCATGACAAATGGTTCCGATTCGTGGTTGAGTTCATTGATTTCGACAGCTCCATTTCCAAACACTCGTTGAACAAGGAATGGTCCAACCCACTTTGATCTAAGCTTTCCTGGGAAGAGCTTGAGTTTGGCATCAAAAAGTAACACTTTCTGGCCAAGATGAAAAGATTTCTGTGAAATGTGCTTGTCATGGAAGAAGTTGACCCGCTCTTTATAGATTTGTAAGTTCTCGTACCCGTCATTCCGTAGTTCCTTGATCTCGCTCTTTGCAATCAGCAGTGGATTCTAGCCTTCATGAGATCTAGATTGCACTTCCGTACTGCCCAGTAGGTTTTGTGCTCCATTTCGACAGGGAGGTGACATGTCTTCCCGTACATGAGTCTGAAGGGAGACATTCCTAACTAGGTCTTATGGGCAGTCCTATAATCCAACAAAGCTTCCAAAAAGCGGGTAGACCAAGCCTTCCTGTTAGGTTGAATAGTGACCTGAAGGATTTTCTTGATCTCCTGATTGGATTGCTCAGACAATCCATTAGTCTGGGGTTGATAAGGAGTCGAAATACGATGCGACACCCCATACTTTCTCATCAGGGATTGGAAGTGCACATTTGCAAAATGAGACCTGCCATTGCTGATGATGGCTTTTGGAACCCTAAATCTGGAAAGATGTTCTCCTAGATGAACCAAAGAACAACTTTATGATCATTGGTCCTAGTGTGGACGACTTCGATCCACTTTGAGACAATCAACAACGAGTAAGATGTACTCGAAGCCGTTAGATCATGCAAAGGGTCCCATGAAATCAATTCCCCAGATGTCAAAGATTTCGCACACAATGATCAGATTCAAGGGCATCATGTCGTGCGGGCCCATGTTGCCGAAGATTTGACAACGGGCACATGCCCTACAATAGGATTGTGCATCTTTGAACATTGTAGGCCAAAATAACCCACACTAAAGGATCTTCGCTGCAGTTTTACACCCATAGTAATGGCCACTGCAGGCCTAGTCATGACAGAATGAGATGACATCATTGACCTCGTCATCAGGAATGCACCTTCGGATCACTTGTTCATTACCGATGTGGAAAAGATATGGTGTAGGATCTAAAGAACACAAGCACACTATTAAGGGGGATGAATAGTGTGGTAAAAAAAATTATTGCAAATAAAATAAACCACAGAAAAAGTACACCAAATATGTAGTGGTTCCCCTCACTTGGGTTCTCCACTACCTAAGTCTCCCAACTTAGGACTTTTAACCCAATTCCCTCATCTCGAAGGGAATTAATTTACTATAAAATGAGGTAATTAACAGGTTACCTCAACCCAATTACAAGAGAAAATATTAATAAACTGTTATAGGTGTAAGCAAGAAATAAAATAGCTTACAACTCAATTCCTAAGTGTCCAACAAGAATTAGTTTAGCAGATATTTGATATAAAGATCTAGTGATAAATAATAAAGCGCAGAAAATGATTTTATGGGAACAAAACAAACGTGCCAAAAGAACTTATTACGAAATGAAGATCTCCTTGAAGGATGGATGTAACAAGCCTATCACTCTTGCAACTAAAATGAGAGAAATATGATCTGGAGCAAAAATGATTTTTTGATTCTTGTGTTATTATAAAATGACACTCAAAAGGTGTTTTTATAGGCCACTAGTCATCCCCCTATGCTTCCTAGCCATTGGGGGGAAAGTAAGAAGGTTAGGAATAAGATTAATTGCAAAATAACCCATCAGATCTGGCACAATTGTTAGTTCGCACCGGTACTAAAGTTGTGGTACCGATACTGACTGCTCACAGTTATCCAACAGCCAGCCCAACAAAGCCTGGGTACCGGTACTCAGTGCATACAATTGAGTACCAACTAAGTCACCAGGTACCAGTACCCATAATGAGTACCGGTACTTGTGACTCACAGGTTTAAGACAAGTCAAAAACTATGACCTACATATACCGGTACTAGTAATTAGTGCCGATACTTGTAAGGTCCTGGAATTACCACTGTCCACAAACTGTGAGCACCTAGTAGTGGTACTTAGCAGCTAGTACTGGTACTCATGATGAGTACCAGTACTTGTTGTTCACAGTTTGGGACTAGGGCTTAAACCTGTGCCTTGCATGTACTGATACTTATGAACAGTACCGGTACTTGCAACAAGTACCTTGAATAGACTATTTTAATCAGTTTTATTGCTATTCAAACTTAATTACATGATTAATATTTCCAAGGAATGATTTTGATTTTTCAAACGAATGATTAAACATGAGTTGGATACCTAATTATCACTATTTTGATTTTACTTCCTAAATCAATTTTTCTTATTTAGGAGACATACAAAATTCTAGATTACAACAACTGAACAACATAAAAACAATCTTCATCCTTCATATCATCAACACTTCTTCCTTATTATCATCCATACTAGAGATGAAGATCTGACTAGATGTGTGAGATCCATCTCAGTCGGATCTGCTCAATTAGAGCACCAACACTATCCTCTCCATCTCTAGTTGGATCTTCCTGAATGAATCTAGGTGAATAGATGTCACTCTCCTCCTAGGAGGGTCCTCATCTTCCAAGAGAAACCTAAACTCCTAGTTATGGGCCTCCATCACCCGCTCAAAAAGGCCCTCCAACTAGTCAGATTACTCCTCATAAGGGGACTTAGGAGCATCCATAAAGTGTTCCAAGCCTTCTTAAGAGTCCAACCCCATCTACTACCCCTAGTTAGAGCTCAAGCTTGCCCCATCTTAGTTAGGCGAGTTTAGGACTGACCCTGCCATAGAGTACAATACTTGTCCAACAAGGCCAGACCCCATCCTTCTGTAAGGGTCTACATAGACACAGTGGCCACCAACTCCCCATCTAGTGTCAACAAGAGGTAGTCTAGACCAGTTAGTGTACCCTACCTCCTCTTCCCTCCACCCTAACCAGCTCCTCTCCGAGCGGCTTGCCTCAGGTCCACTCCCCATTAACCAACTCTTCCCCAACAAGAACTTCCCCACCTATCGATGCCTCCCTGGTCAAGACCTCTTTAGCCAGCTCCTTTCCCCCTAGCCCCTTTATTGACGATGCCTCACCATGACACCTAGACGAGCCATGGAGGGAAACTTTGATAGTATTAAGTGCCTCCTTAATCAATGGGATGGGGCTACTCTCGTTTACTTCAATAACTAGTGGGGTAGGAGGATTGGCATCCCCACGCTCACCAAGTGGCCCCCCAATCGATGGAACCTACACCTACTCACCAATGATCAAAGTGGTGGTAGGAGACTTTGGTAGTGATCATCGCTGGAAAGACGAGGATGGACAACTCTTCTTTGGCATTTGACTCAAGGACCCAGCCCCAACATCCTCACTCAAAGATGGAGCGGGCTTCCTCTTCTTGGTAGGGGAGGCCACCTTCTTCAAAGACGTAAATGCTGCATAGAAAATACAAGTGAAATTAGCTTCAATAGTAGAGTGCCACTAAAGGGATTCTTACAGGCCTTTGAATAGTCATACGGCACCCACGAGAGCAGCTTCCAAATGCTTAGTTACCTGAACTCTGAGAGGGTAAGAGAACAAAAGTTCTTTATTGCTGTTGAAGCTAGGGGTTACTACGCTATCGTATTTGGTTTTGAAAAACCTGTCATTATAGTTTGAAAGTGAAGAACTCGTGTTCAACAAATAAAATTTATACCGGAATAGAAATCCCAGGTCAAACTTAGGGAGGCGGACATTTGATTAAAAATATGCTTTTGTTTTATTTATCACAAAGCAGAATAATTGATTAGAAATTATCTATCTATTTACAATAAATAGAAGAGCGAGAGAGAATATTACAAACAAAAACCAAAAAGAGATATAGAATGAACATAGAATTCATTATCAAAGAGATTGTTCGTTACACTACTCATTACGACTAGAAAGCAGAAAATGATTACACTAGAAAGCAGTAAATCTACTCTAGAAAGCATTAAAAAGAATGGGGAGAGAATATCCTCCTCCATGGTCACTTGGAGGACGAGCCGGATGGGACGACGCCTGCAAGACAAGGAATAGAGAAGGACGAAGGAAGACAAAGTGGGAAGAATAGGAACGGGGCAGCACGTCTTCGTCATTGCGAGATCCACTTCCGAAATGGGGATGAAAATTTGACTTTATCTCTTCAGAAGCATCCTGGGTGTGGGACAAGCTTCTCTTGAGCTTTGGAGAGGGAGAGAAGAGAAAGAAGGGATGAGAATTTCATATGAAGGGGGTCTCCTTTTATAGTTGCAAGGAGTGAGGGCAATTTGGTTTTTTTAAATTGAAAATCATTAATTTAGGATCTTTAGTGATGAATAAATACATCGCTAAGGTCCAAACGTGGGCGTAGTGGGGGCGGCACACACACCCACTCATCTCCTCAAGGCGCAATGCTCTCCCACAATCTTGAAATCTCTACTGTTCGATCGTAAGATCGAATGACTGAGATGCATCCTCGAAGTGCCTCCTTAAGCCGCAATGCCCACATGAAATCCCACGTCCGCACGAGCGTGCGATAGTGTGTGGTTACTATCGAGCGCTCACAACTGCTCGATCGCGATCAAAAGGTCGTTACGCCCGCTCACTTGCACCCCCTTCGCCTTCTCCTCGCGGCTCAAACCCATGCCCATCAACGAGCGAATGCTCTATCCACTACGCTATGCGCGTGGATGGGCGGGCGGAGCGAGATTTGCACGCACGATCAGTACCATTGGATTAAGATCCAACGGTCAGGGCTTCGTCTCCAAGTGATCCTTCAGAGTTTGATAGCGCCGGTTAGGATCCATTTTCAGCCGTTGGATCTTGATCCAACGGCGGAGATGCATGGGCGCTAGCAGCTTCAGAATTTGAGGGCGACCGGTTGGTAGCCGAGATGGTGCCACGTGGCACCATCTTGGCTGTCCATCTTCTGGATGATGTAGATGGTGCCATGGGTGTCTGATTGAGTCGATTTTTGCGCCGTTAGGCTGCGATCGTCAATCCGAATCCATCCATGCAGTTGGATTTGTCATCTGAAGTGTGGATTCACACCATCTTGGCCCTTGATCTTCTAGGGTTCCTCAGTCTCTATCTGATGCCACAGATGTCTGATTAGGGCGATCTTGGAGTCGTTGAACTCCAATCGTCGCCCTGATCAGATCTGTATGGTTGGATCTTCGATCCGAGGCCCCAATAAACAGTCACCCTGTCCTTGAACATAAAAGGAGATAATTAACCTCCATTTTATTCAAACTAATCTAAATGCAAGATGATGCATGTTATGCAATATTTATAGTATGTAACGCAATTCTATGCTTACGAACATGCATAAATAGACATCTTATGTAATGTAAATATGTTTATATCACACCCCCATGCCTATCTTTTGCTAGTCCCTAGCAAAAACTGCATGCTATTTATAAAAGAATTAGGTTGGATTATTTAGGCATAAGTTATTTTCAACATTAAGAAAATGTTTACCTAGGATCTGAACTCTCAAAGACGCAACAGTGCCCTGGTATCTACCAAAATGCAGAATGCCTCAAGCCCTCGCCTTATTCAAAGAAAATTTTCTTTTTCCCTTTTTCTTCTTTTCTAGCTTTTTTGGATTTTCGAGTTTAGGGTTTAAGAGTGGCTTTCTACGGCCATTCAACTCACCCAAGATTTGATGAGAACCCTAAGTTCTAAGCATCTTATTGTGAATGTGATAGACTCGTTGATTGGCAGTTAAAACAATCTTCGAATTTCTATGACTCTAGGTAACCTTAAAACGAGAATTCTGCCTAAAGGTGTATCTTTACAATCAGTAGCTTTATCCCTACTTTTATTTTTTGGGGTTAACACAAGGGTTAATCCAGTGTATATCTCCCCGGTTTATTCTACTTCTCCGCTGCTTCCTAAGTGTTTTGGGAATTTATAGTGCATTTATTAAGCTGGGTTCTGGACAACCGGTTAATGAGCTGTTACCACTGACAACTTGCTAGCCATACTCATGCGGTGAAGTGTGGCTTATTTCTTTTGTTTTCTTTTTTTTCTTTTCTCCTTTTCTTTTTCTTTTCTTTTTGACTTTCTTTTTCTCTTTTGTTTTTAAGTAGGTGGCTTCCCTAGTCTAAGATTTACCTAAAGGCAGCAAAAAGAAAATGGTCCAGTGACTAGGCTCTAGACAACCTACCTATGGGTTGTTACCCATGATAACTTGCCAGCCATATCACCCTAGAAGGTTCATTAGCTACCCAATTTCCGTTAGAACCACTGATTAATGAGTCAGTGACAAGATAGTGTGTAGATGCTTTAGGCTTAAAGTTCCCCCAAATCAGAGAGCGGGTTGATAAGTCATGCACTTATCACCCAAACTTATTTACTCAAATTAAAATAAAATTCAGGTTGGCAAGGACTCAAAAAAACAAATCCACATTTTAGTGGATACACAGGCTGATTAAGTTTGAAGACCTGAAGGGTCTTCGTGTTCAGATCCTAATGTAATATTTCCTAAGATTGAAAATTTTTCTTAAGCCCAAGTTCTATTTCCTAATTCCAATTTTTTTAAATATATATAAATAAAAGAAAATAAAGCAAATCTACGGAGCTGACGAATAAATTCAGATATGAATATCCACCACCCATGCCTATCTAATGCAATATCCTCATTATATTAAAAAGACATAAAACATAGTGGAATAGAGTAGAAAGCACCTAAATTGCATGAATGACGGGTCTGCTCTGAGATAAACAGAAATTGTATATGTGCTAAATTTAGTGCCTTCAGCTAGGCACACTATACAAAGAAGAGAAATAAAGAATTCATAGGTGCAGATCAGAATCAGAATAAGAAGAAGAAACCTCTGACCTACCAGCAGATGTCCACAAATGTAGACTAGATTGTGGTGCAGATCTATAACCCACAATTGAGAATATCTAAGGTTCTGGATAAAAATTACCCAAAACCTAAAATCACTATGCAATTGGGGTCGGGCCTGCGATTTATGAGGATGCAACCCAAGACCAAAGAGTCGAGTTATAGAGAATTCGATATCAAAAAGATAATCAATGAATGTGTGCTTGGGTTGAACATCCTCAGAACAAATGTCGTAAGGGTCCTGGTTTGATGGTTTCAGATGAATTGGAACCCTTAGACTTGGTCTTCTACTTCCTCCGGGGTTAGCTTCCCAAATCAAAATTTCTAAGCTTCTATTCTCCTCATTCAGAATGTCAAGTTTCGGGACCTCCTGCATATTAATCACCCCGTCTGGCATTTCCAAGTCTAAAAGATGTGGCTGAATTAGAATTAAATTCGGTCTAATAATCTCAAAAATAGAATCGTCAATAAGTTCAATGGGGTGTAACTGACAATCAGGGCATTGGATTGAATCCTCCAGAAAATGCGATTTTGGATCTATCATGTGAGCTCCAATAAGATCAGTTTCCTCAGTTATTGGGCTACCAAATGATATATCAGATTCCTTAGGCCCAATCATCTCACAGAAATCGTACTTTGTAAACTCACGCGAGACTTCACAAACTGAATCTTCACCATTAGAATTAAAGAAATCAAAATCCATATTAATGTATGTCCTAATATCATCTGTCACTTTCTGTTGAACGCTAGGGTTGCTATGCTAATGTGTTTGGTTTTGAAAACCTGTCGTTGTAGTTTGAAAGCGAAGAACTTGTGTTCAACAAATAAACTTTAAACCGGAATGGAAATCCCAGGTCGAACACAGGGAGGCGGACGTTTGATTTAAAAAAAAATATACGCGTTTGATTTATTTGTCACGAAGTAAATTAATTAATTAGAACTATCTAACTATTTACAATAAATAGGAGAGAGAGAATATTACAAACAAAAACCAAAAAGAGATGTAGAATGAACATGGAATTTCATCATCAGAAAGATTGTTCATTACACTGGAAAGCAGGAAAATGATTACACTAGAAAGCAGTAAATCTACTCTAGAAGGTAGTAAAAAGAATGGGGAGAGAGATATCCTCCTCGATGGTTGCTTGGAGGACGAGTCGGACGGGATGACGCCTGGACGAAAGACGACGGAGAAAGACGAAGGAGGACAAAGTGGGAAAAATGGGAATGGGCAGCACGTTGTCGTCGTCGTCACGGGATCTGCTTCCGAAAGGGGGATGAAAAATTGACTTTATCTCATGAGAAGCATCCCGGGTGTGGGACAAGCTTCTCTTGAGCTTTGGAGAGGGAGAGAAGAGAAGAAAGGGATGAGAATTTTGTGTGGAGGGGGTCTCCTTTTATAGTTGCAAGGAGTGAGGGCAATTTGGTCATTTTAATTTGAAAATCATTAAATCAAGGGTCTTTAGTGATGGATAAAATCGTCGCTAAAGCTCCATCGCGGGCGTAGTGGGGCGCCTCCCGCGCATGGCCGCTCGCCTCCTCGCGCGTAATGCGTTCTCCATGTCCAGCTGATCTTAGCCGTCCGCCCACTTTTCAGCGCGCTCCCGCCCGCGTGCGATCCCGCGTGAGGCACGACGTGCAATAGTGCATGGGCGCTATCGAGCACTCGCAGCCGCTCTATTCTCATCACATGGTCGCATGCGCCCACTCCTCAACACCTGCTCACCTGCGAATGCGGATTCGAAATCGCTTCTAAAGGCGACCGAGCACCTTATCCACTGCGCTGCGCGCGTGGATGGGCGAGCGACTGAACTTTTGAACACGCAATCAGGACTATTGGATCAAGATCCAACAGTCAAGGAAGCTTCTTCAAGTGCAATTAGAGGATGGGTGCGTCGGTTGAGCTCCTCTCTCAGCCGTTGGATCTTGATCCAACAGTGGAGATGCGTGGGCACTATTGTCTTCAATGATTGAGGGCAGCTGATTGGGTGGCCGAGATGGCACCACTTGGCGCCATCTTGGCCGTCCATCTTCTGGATGATGTAGATGGTGCCACGGGTGTTGGATTGAGTCGATTTTCGTGCCATTAGGATGGGATCATCAATCAAAATCCATCCGTGCGGTCGGATTTGTCATTTGAGGTGCGAATTCACACCATCTTGGTCCTTGATCTTCTAGGGTTCCCTGGTCTCTATCTGATGCTACAGATGTCTGATTAGTGCGATCTTGGAGTCGTTGAACTCCAATCGTCGCCCTGATCACATCTGTACGGTTTTTTCTTCGATCCGAGGCCCGGATAAAAAGTTTGCCTATCCATGAACATAAAAGGAGACAATTAACTTCCATTTTATTTAAACTAATCTAAATGCAAAATGATGCATGTTATGCAATATTTATAGTATGCAATGCAATCCTATGCTTAAGAACATGCATAAATAGACATCTTAAGTAGTGTAAACATGTTTACATCATACCCCCATGCTTGTCTTTTGCTAGTCCTTAGCAAAAACTATATGCTATTTATAAAAGAATCAGGTTGGATTATTTGGGCATTAGTTATTTTCAATCATTAAGAAAATGTCTACTTAGGATCTGAACTTTCAAAGACACAACAGTGCCCGAGTATCTACTAAAATGCAGACCGCCTCAAGCCCTCACCTTATTCATAGAAAATTTTCTTTTTCTCTTTTTTCCTCTTTTCTAATTTTTTTGAATTTTCAAGTTTTAGGGTTCAAGAGTGGCTTTCTACGGCCATTCAACTCACCCAAGATTTGATGAGAACCCTATGTTCTAAGCATCTTATTGTGAATGTGATAGACTCGTTGACCAGCAGTTAAAATGGACTTTGGATTTCTACGCCTCTAGGTGACCTTAAAAAAAGAATTCTGCCTAAAGATGTATCTTTACAACCGGTAGCTTTCTCTCTACTTTTATTTTTTTACGGGGTCAACACAAGGGTGAATCCAGTGTATATCTCCCTGGTTTATTCTACTTCTCCGCTTCCTCCTAAGTGTTTTGGGAATTTTCAGTGTATTTATTGAGCTGGGTTCTGGACAACTGGCCGATGAGTTATTACCACTAACAACTTGCCAGCCATACTCGTGCGGCGAAGTGTGGTTTATTTCTTTTTTTTCCTTTTTTTTTTTTTTTTTTTTAAGTGTCTTCCCTGGTTTAAGATTTACCTAAAGGTAGCAAAAAGAGAAAGGTCCAGTGACAGGGCTCTGGACAACCTACCTCTGGGCTGTTACCCACGATAACTTGCCAACCATATTACCCTAGAAGGTTCATTAGCTACCCAATTTCCGTTAAAATCGTCAAACAACGAGTTAGTGCAAAGAAAGTGTATAGATGCTAAAAACTCAAAGTTCCCTCAAATCAGAGGGCAGGTTGATAAGTCTTATACTTATCACCCAAACTTATTTACTCCAATTAAAATAGAATTCAGGTTGGTGAGGACTCGAAAAACAAATCCACATTTTAATGGATACACGGGCTGATTAAGTCCAATGACCTGAAGGGTCTTTGTGTTCAAATCGTAATGTAGTATTTCCTAAGATTGAAAATTTTCTTAAACCCAAGTTCTCTTTCTTAATTCCATTTTTTTTTTTAATATAAATAAAACAAATCTACGGAGCTGACGAATAAATTTAGAGATGAATATCCACCCCTCATGCCTATCTAATGCAATGTCCTCATTGTATTAAAAAGACATAAAATAGAGTGTAATAGAGTAGAAAGCACCTGAATTGCGTGAATGTCAGGTCCGCTCCAAGATAAAAAAACTGAAAAGAACTGTATATGTGCTGAATTTAGTGCCTTCAGCTAGGCACACTATACAAAGAAGAGAAATAAAGAATTCACAAGTGCAGGTTAGAATCAGAATAAATAGAAGAAACCTCTGACCTGTCAGCAGATGTCCACAAATGTGGACCAGATTGTGGTGCAGACCCATACCCCATAATCGAGAATATCTTAGGTTCTGGCTAAAAATTACCCAAAACCTAAAATTAGTTTGCAAGCAGGGTTGAGCTTGCGATTTATAAGGATGCAACCCAAGACCAAATAGTCGAGTTACAGAGAATTCAAGCTCAAAAGGATAATCATTGAATGTATGCTTAGGTTGGACATCCTCAGAATAGATGTCATAAGGGTCCTGGTTTGATGGTTTCAGATGAATTGGAACCCTTAAACTTAATCTTCTATTTCCTCCAAAGTTAGCTTTCCAAATCAGAACTTCCTAACTCTTATCCTCCTCAATCAGATTGTTAAATTTTGGGACCTCTTGCATATTAATCCCCCTGTTTGAAATTTCCAAGTCTAAAAGATGTGGCTGAATCAGAATTGACTTAAGTCAAGTTATCTCAAAAGCAGAATCATCGATAAGCTTAATGGGGTGTAACTGACAATCAGGGCATTGGATTGAATCCTCCAGAAAATGCGATTCTGGATCCGTAATGTGAGCCCTAATAAGATTAGTTTCCTCAGTTATTGGGCTATCAAATGATCTATCATATTCCTCGGGCCCAATCATCTCACAAAAATCGTATTCTGTAAACTTGTGTGAGACTTCGCAACTTAAATCTTCACCATCAGAATCAAAGAAATCAAGATCCATATTAATGTATGCTCTAAAATTATTTGTCACTTTCTGGTCCATGGAGACATACGTTTCCTCACACCCCAGCTTAGGGATCTCAGGTGAGGAAATTAGATCTTCCTTAATTGGTTGCTCTAATTCAATCTAGTCAGCCCAGTAACACGTGTTCCCCCCAACAGGTGCCTGAGTGGATTCTGACATTGGCTCTCCTGAAGGGAGTTCATCCTGGGAATCATCCCACGACTGAACTAAAGCAACCACAAATCTCATCCGCAATTTCGCTAACTTCCCAAGTAGAAACTCACCCGTGTTCTTATCCTTAACATCCTGGAGCCAATCCAACAAATACTTCATCAAATCATCAATCATCTGAATCAGGGGCTCCAATCTCTCAATGCAAGGTATTGGATGAACTTCTAAAGATTGTATGATATTCCTCAAGTTAGCCAAAACCTTATCTTGAACCTAGTTACCCTAAACCAAATGAGTTGGTTCAGGGTTAGGCGGGTTTGGGATCAGTGTAGAGGAGTTAACGAATTGAGATTCGTTATGCCCTTCCTGATAATAGGTCATTTCAGATTGTTCAAAAGGTGGTGATGACCTAAAGGCAGTGTAATCAGAGGATGGGTAAGGATCAGTGTATCCTTCTTGATTGTAGATCGTATTAGGTTGTTCATGAAAGGTTGATAATCTATAATCGATGTGGCTCTGAGAAGGATAGAAATCACAATCATAATGTTCAAGGTTAGACCCTAAACACGGAGGTCCAGAACTGTATTCCCAATTAGAGTTATCACAACTAACTGATAGTTGATTACAGCACAAGTCGGGATAATCGTCATGTTGAGGATAATTCAAAATAGGAGGGAAAGAGTGGGAATGCGTGTAATATGTGGAAGGATTCATGAGAGACGGGAGGAAGAAAGGGGCCCTACAATACAAATAATCAAACATGTCCTTAAGTGGGCTAGCCTAAAGACCTACAGACTCCCAAAACCCATCTTGAGATAAAGGAACAATTTGATCTACTTCTGTCTGTTCAATCCAACCAGTTAGAAGGAGGGACTGGGGAGAAGGTTCTTCCTTCGGCTTGCGCCTCCGGTTCCTAGTGTACCTCCCAGTCACGATCGTTTGATTCTGCTCCCCTAGCTTGATAGCAAATTGAACAGTAGAAACAGACTAATAAAAAATAATCTCGTTCTGGGCTCTGAAGAGCGAGTCGAATCCTTAAGGACAACGTCTACTCTGTTTTATTTAAGGCTAAGTTTGAATGTGCTTTGGAATGTGATGGGCTCTTTATATGGGTTGTGCCCTTAATGATTGATTGATTTGTGTGTGCATGCACAACCAGTGGTTTTCAAGCAAGATTATTTTTGATGCGGTGAATTTTAGGGTTCAAATCTTGCTTAGTAGCTTTTAGGATTCAACTTTAGGTGTTTTCAAACAAATTTTGTTGGCACACCAGGTTTTGAAAGCACAGGTGAAGATGTTTTCCTTTGAAGCTTAAAAAGAATGTGGAGTGGCTGGTAAATCCCTAAGAGTTGAACCTATGTGGCAGCTACTTGATGAATTGATTTTAATTGAAGTGGTGCAGCCTAATCAACTCAAACAATTGGCCTGTTGCACCACTTAATTAGGCACACAACTGCTTACCTAATCTGATTTCTACTCAATTATGTGTTTGGATGTGTGTACCGGCTCCAAAGGTTGGTTTACCGGTTGAGTTTGAAAATCAGATGAGGTTGTGTACCTTTCTGGGATTTTTTTTTTAATTTTTCTTTTTTTATGTGGAGGTTGGGGCGGGTGTGGGTGTCAAACAACAAATAATCTAACCTTAGAGTTTATAAGAACACCTAGGTTGATTGATGTTTGCATTATTATGTGGTCAAATGAAAACTAATGGGTAGGAGGTGGGGGATAACTTACAGAACCTTCCACAACACTTTACTCCAATCTACCACTTTTGCTCGTCTCGAAAGAGTACCTGCAATCACAATAAGAAAGGAGAGAAGTGAGGTAAATGATTCGTAAGTTGTAAAAATGCGAAGAAAAATCAAAGAGCGTCGCTTCCCCGACAACGGGGCCAAAATGTTGAATGCTAGGGTTGCTACGCTAACGTGTTTGGTTTTGAAAACCTGTCGTTGTAGTTTGAAAGCGAAGAACTCGTGCTTAACAAATAAAATTTAAACTGAAATGGAAATCCTGGGTCGAACACAGGGAGGCGGATGTTTGATTTAAAAAAAAAAAATACACGTTTGATTTATTTGTCACGAAGTAAATTAATTGACTAGAAGTATCTAACTATTTACAATAAATAGAAGACAAAGAGAGAGAATAAGAGAGAGAGAGAATATTACAAACAAAAACAAAAAAGAGATGTAGAATGAACATGGAATTTCATCATTTGAAAGATTGTTCATTACACTAGAAAGCAGGAAAATGATTACATTAGAAAGCAATAAATCTACTCTAGAAAGCGGTAAAAAGAATGGGGAGAGAGATATCCTCCTCAACGTTCGCTTGGAGGACGAGCTGGATGAAAGAGGATGGAGTAGGACGAAGGAGGATGAAGCAAGAAGAATGGGAATGGGGCAGCACGTCGTCGTTGTCGTGGGATCCGCTTACGAAAGGGGGACGAAAATTGACTTTATCTCGCGAGAAGCATCTCGGGTGTGGGACAAGCTTCTCTTGAGCTTTGGAGAGGGAGAGAAGAGAAGGAAGGGATGAAAATTTCGTGTGGAGGGGGTTTCCTTTTATTATTGCAAGGAGTGAGGGCAATTTGGTCATTTTAATTTGAAAATCATTAAATCAGGGGTCTTTAGGGAAGGATAAAACCGTCACTAAAGCCCCATCATGGGCGTAGTGGGGCATCACCTTCGTGACCGCTCGCCTTCTCGCGCGTAACGCACGCTCCACATCCAGCTGATCTCAGCCGTCCGATCGTGAGAGCGGACGGCTTAAGTCACGCCTCCGCCCGCTTCTCAGCGCGCACCCGCCTGCGTGTGATCCCGCGTGAGGTGTGGCGTGCAATAGTGCGTTGGCGCTATCGAGCGCCGGCAGCTGCTCGATTCTCATCTCACGGTCGCACGCGCCCGCTCCTCAGTGCCCTCTCTCTTGCCAATGCAGATTCGAACCCGCATCTGAAGGCGACCAAGCGCCTTATCCACTGCACTGCACACGTGGATGGGCGAGCGGCCGAACTTTTGAACACGCAATCAGGACCATTGGATCAAAATCCAACGGTCAAGGCAGCTTCTTCAAGTGCAACTCAGAAGATGGGCTCGCCGGTTGAGCTCCTCTCTCAGCCGTTGGATCTTGATCCAACAGTGGAGATATGTGGGCGCTATTGTCTTCAATGATTGAGGGTGGCTGATTGGGCAGCCGGGATGGTGCCACGTGGTGCCATCTTGGTCGTCCATCTTCTGGATAATGTAGATGGTGCCACGGCTGTCGGATTGAGTCGATTTTCACGTCGTTAGGTTGGGATCATCGATCCGAATCCATCCGTGCGGTCGAATTTGTTGTTTGAAGTGCAAATTCACACCATCTTGGCCCTTGATCTTCTAGGGTTCCCCGATCTCTATCTGATGCTATAGATGTCTGATTAGGGTGATCTTGGAGTCGTTGAACTCCAATCGTCACCCTGATCACATCTGTACAGTTGGATCTTCGATCCGAGGCTCCGATAAAAAGGTTGCCATGTCCATGAACATAAAAGGAGATAATTAACCTCCATTTTATTTAAACTAATCTAAATGCAAGATGATGCATGTTATGCAATATTTATAGTATGCAATGCAGTCTTATGTTTAAGAACATACATAAATAGACATCTTAACTAGTGTAAGCATGTTTACATCACTTTCTGATCCATGGAGACATACGTTTCCTCGTACCCTGGCTCAAGGATCTTAGGTGAAGAAATAAGATCATCCTTAATTGGTTGCTCTAATTCAATCTGGTCAGCCTCGTAACACGTGTCCTCCCAACAGGTGCCTGTGCAGGTTCTGACCTTGGCTCTCCTGAAGGGGGTTCATCCTAGGAATCACCCCATGATTGAACTAAAGCAACCACAAATTCCATTCTCAATTTCATTAACTTTCCAAGTAGAAACTCACCCGGGTTCTTATCCTTAACATCCTGGAGCCAATCCAACAAATACTTGTTCAAATCATCAATCATCTCATTCAGGGGCTCCAATTTTTCAATGCAAGGTATTGGCTAAACTTTTGAAGATTGTATGGTATTCCTCAAGTTAGCTAAAACCTTATTTTGAACCTTGTTAACCTGAACCAAATGACTTGGTTCAAGGTTGGGCAGGTTTGGGATCAGTGCAGAGGAGTTAACGAATTGAGATTCGTTATACCCTTCCTGATAATAGGTCATTTCAGATTGTTAAAAAGGTGGTGATGACCTAAAGGAAATGTAATCAGAGGATGGGTAAGGATTAGTGTATCCTCCTTGATTGTAGATCGTATTAGGTTGTCCATGAAAGGGTGGCGATCTATAATCGATATGGCTCTGAGAAGGATAGAAATTACAATCATAATGTTCAGGGTTAGACCCTAAACATAGACGTTCGGAACTGTATCCCCAATCCGAATTATCCCAACTAATTGATGGTTGATTACAATATGAGTCAGGATAAACGTCATGTTGAGGATAACTCATAACAGGAGGGAAAGAGCAGGAATGTGTATAAAATGTGGAAGGATTCATGATGGACTGGAGGAAGAAAGGAGCCCTGCAATACAAGCACTCAAACCTATCCTTAAGTGGGCTAGTCTAAAGACCTACAAACTCCCAGAACCCATCTTGAGATAAAGAAACGATTTGATCTATTTCTGTCTGTTCAATCCAACCAACTAGGAGGGACTAGGGAGAAGGTTCTTCCTTCGGCTTATGCCTCTAGTTCCTAGTGTATCCCCCAGCTGCGATCGTTTGATTCTGCTCCCCTAGCTAGACATCAAATTCAACAGTAGAAACAGACTAATCGAAAATAATCTCATTCTAGGCTCCGAAGAGCGAGTCAAATCCTTAAGGCCAACGTCTACTCTATTTTATTTAGGGATAGGTTTGAATGTGCTTTGGAATGTGATGGGCCCTTTATCTGGGTTGTGCCCTTAATGATTGATTGATGTGTGTGTGCATGCATAACCGGTGGTTTTCAAGAAAAATTACTTTTAATGCGGTGAATTTTAGGGTTCAAATCTTGCTTAGTAGCTTTTAGGATTCAACTTTAGGTATTTTCAAACAAGTTTAGTTGGCACACCAGGTTTTGAAAGCACAGGTGAAGATGTTTTCCTTTGAAGCTTAAAAGGAATGTGGAGTGCCTGGTAAATCCCTAAGAGTTGAACCTATGTAGCAGCTACTTGATGATTGATTTTAATTGAAGTGGTGCGGCCCAATCAACTCAAACAATTGGCCTATTGCACCACTTAATTAGGCACACAAGTGATTACCTAATCTGATTTCTACTCAATTATGTATTTGGATGTGTGTACCGGTTCCAAAGATCGGTTTATCGGTTGAGTTTGAAAATCAGATGAGGTTGTGTACCTCTGTAAGATTTTTTTTTTTTTTTTTTAAATGTGAAGGTTGAGGTGGGTGTAGGTGTCAAACAAACAAACAAAACTAACCTTAGAGTTTATAAGAACACCTAGGTTAATTGATGTTTGTGTTATTACGTGGTGGAATGAAAACTAATGGGTGGGAGATGGGGGAAAACTTACAAAACCTTCAACAACACTTTACTCCAATCTACCACTATTGCTCGTCTCAAAAGAGTACTTGCAATCATAATAATAAAGGAGAAAAGTGAGGTAAATGATTCATAAGTTGGAAAATGCGAAAAAAAATTAAAGAGCGTTGCCTCCTTGGCAACGGTGCCAAAATGTTGAAGCTACGGGTTAATACGCTATCGTAATTGATTTTGAAAAAGCTGTCATTGTAGTTTGAAAGCGAAGAACTCGTGCTCAACAAATAATATTTATACCGGAATAGAAATCCGGAGGTCAAACTCAGGGAGGCAGACGTTTGATTAAAAATATGCATTTGTTTTATTTGTCACGAAACAGAATAATTGATTAGAAACTATCTATCTATTTACAATAAATATAAGAGAGAGAGAGAATATTACAAATAAAAACCGAAAAGAGATGTAGAATGAACATGGGATTCATTATCAAAGAGATTGTTCGTTACACTACTCATTATGACTAGAAAGCAGAAAATGATTACACTTGAAAGCAATAAATCTACTCTAGAAAGCATTAAAAAGAATGGAGAGAGAAATATCCTCCTCGACAGTCTCTTGGAGGACAAGCTGGATAAGACGAAGGAGGACGAAGCAGGAAAAATGGGAACGGAGCAGCACGTCGTCGTCGTTGTGGGATCCACTTCTGAAATGGGGACGAAAATTTGACTTTATCTCTTGAGAAGCATCCCGGGTGTGGGACAAGCTTCTCTTGAGCTTTGGAGAGGGAGAGGGAGAGGGAGAGAAGAGAAAGAAGGGATGAGAATTTTGTATGAAGGGGGTCTCCTTTTATAGTTGCAAAGAGTGAGGGTAATTTCATCTTTTTAAATTGAAAATCATTAATTCAGGACCTTTAGTGACAGATAAATCCGTCGCTAAAGGTCCAAACATGGGTGTAGTGGGGGTGGCACGCACACCCGCTCATCTCCTCAAGGTGTAACGCTCTCCTACAATCTTGAAATCTTGACAATTCGATCGTGAGATTGAACGGCTAAGATGCATCCTCGCCGCGCCACCTTAAGCCGTAACGCCACGTGGCACCATCTTGGTCATCCATCTTCTGGATGATGCAGATGGTGCCACGAGTGTCTGATTGAGTCGATTTTCACGTCGTTAGGCTGCGATCATCGATCCGAATCCATTCGTGCAGTTGGATTTGTCATCTAAAGTGTGGATTCACACCATCTTGGCCCTTGATCTTCTAAGGTTCCTCGATCTCTATCTAATGCTACAGATGTCTGATTAGGGTGATCTTGGAGTCGTTGAACTCCAATCTTTGCCATAATCAGATCTGTATGGTTGGATCTTCGATCCGAGGTCCCGGTAAACAGTCGCCTTGTCCCTGAACATAAAAGGAGACAATTACCCTCCATTTTATTCAAACTAATCTAAATGCAAGATGATGCATGCTATGCAATATTTATAGTATATAATGCAATTCTATGCTTAAGAACATACATAAATAGACATCTTATGTGATGTAAACATGTTTACATCAATTGCCTCAACATCCATGAGACTCTGGCCATCCACGTCCATTAATCGAGCCCCTTCAATATGTCTGGTAGGTCAATGATCTACTAGCCAAGGACCCAAGGCCAGAAGGTGTAGGTCCAAGAGGGTAGGCTACCCTTCTTGTGCTTCTAAGGGATAAACCTAAAATGCTAGCAAAAAACATTCAAGCAGGGAGTGATCCCCAACTTGAAGCATACCACTGTGAAAGCATTAAACACAGGCTAGTAATTAAGCCTAAGTTAACCTAGTGCCAAATTATAAAAAGAAAAGAAACTATGAAAGAGTTGAGTGTGATCCTCAACCCATGTTTAATAGCATATATACAGATGAAAAAATGAATTACCCCACCTAGGTAAGCACAGCCACTCATGCTTACCCATTAGAGAAAATTTAAGTTTTGTAAAGGTGTAGGTATGGAAGAGTAAGTGGACCCCACCTTCACTAACCAATGTCGACTAAAATTTATAAAGCACTATAATAGAGTCGCTAAGGAAACTAAAAGTGGAGGGACTATTGAAGCGCTTCTACCATGTTTTAAGAAACAGATATGTCGTAGTATAGGTGATAAAAGTGTAACAACACTTAAATTTGTAATTGCCCGAAAAACTATGAGTTCCGATGTTGTTCGTAAGGAACAAATATGGCAATTCAATCCACTAATTAAATAATATATCAATAAGCACAATATTCAATCACAAATTTGAGAATAATCAAATAATGCTTAGAATTGTATCTTAGACTAAAAATAAACGAGCATAAAAATGGTGGTTGAAACCACTAATTATCCGCAACAATTAAACACAAATCCCAAGTCAATTCTCAATCAACAATAGCCAATATCAGTCTTAAATTTCCACAAATCAGATGTTTGGAACAACCTCCAGACGACTTAACTATCAAGCCCAATGCAGCTCCTCAAATTTTTTCCTAAGTGTTTAGGTACATTTCCCAAGGCAAAACCTGCACCTCCTCCCTCAAAAGATCCCCTCTTCTCTTTCTCTCCTAATCGGGTCGGGTAATCGCATCCAAGACCAAGCCCGCAGGCGTGTGTGGCAAGCAAGGAGTGCTAAGATAGCTAAAAGGGACCTCACTCTAGTGTCTTGAGGTGAATATGCTACACACCACATGTGTTATATACACTTTTCCAAATTATAATCCCACAATGTGGGACAAATCAGCCGAGCCTTCTTCGCGTGATGCTACTGAAGGAGATCGCCTCAATTGCTGTTGTTGCTGATGTTCTCTCGTTCAATTGGGGTCTTGGAAACTTTCGTGGAAGCGTTTCACAATTGTTGGTGGTTGAAGTAACACTGGAGGAAAGCTGACAACGGCAGACGACAATAGCGATGAGCGACGGTCTGACAAATTCCTAAAAGATATGAACACGAACAAATGCCTTGCAGCCCAATTTAAAGGCTCAAGATGATCACCGTGCTGTGAGGAGTGCAACGGTGGTGGTAATCAGGAGTTTGAAGGCTTAGGGAGGGTAGTTGGAGTCGAGATGACCGATGGAAGTATGGGTTGTTTGGTGGGGCGAATACATGGGTGAAGCTCCCAATTTTGTTGGGGCTTCTACTTTGTGGGTTGCGGCGAAGGTAGTGGTGGTGATGGTTTGCCAATTAGAGGTGTGTAGCGACTGGACAAAGGTTTTCGGACCGTTGCCAGCCGCAAGGAAGATAGAGAGAGCATGCGATATAGTGGTCGAATTGGGGTTCTAAGGATCTATACCTATGCTAGAGAGAGAGAGAGGGAGAGGTAGGCCTAACTTATTGGATGAAGAGGGGGTGGAGCTCGCACCGTTCTACTTTGCCAGATGCGAGGGAGGCGAAGCCTCTGGTGAAAAGAAATGACGACGATGAAGGGGGTTAGTGATTGGAACACCATCATAGGCCCTATCTGGCCTCTTTTAGATAGGTTTAAAAGATAAATGCTCCTACATAACCATCTGAGGGTCGTAACTCCACTTCAGGTTGTTTCGAGAAGAGAATAAGAAACTAGGGTTAATTACGTAATTTTAATAGAATATCATGAACACAGAATAACCAAGGACTTTTCTAGGGGTGAATTAAAGGTCAAATGAGCATTAAAGTCTAATAAGTGGGTCCATGCAGACAGAAACAGGTTTTTGCACATTTCAAGAATTAACAGTAACCTAAAATCTTAATTTTTGATCTGCTTAATTATTGCGATTCTGGTTAGGATAAAATTCATCTAAACCTTCTAAAAATCATAAAAAAATATTCCATAAGGTTTTTTACCCTTGATTTAATCTTTAGAACCCATTTTCACCATAAATAGAGTCACAGACAAAGTTTTGCCCTAATTTAGATTTTTACACAAATTGCCCAATCTTAGTAAAAACTAAAATTTTACTTCACCATTAGATTTCTTGGGTCCAAATTAGGCTTGTACCAAGAAGATGAAGGAACTCTTTTCTCTCATTCATGCCCCTAACTTTTGAAATCTTTATAAATAGCCCCCTAAGTTCTCTTCATCTTCTTCAAATGAGTTCCTTCCGCCATGGCATGTGTGAACCCACAGATCTGAGCTCTCAATCAAGGATTCCTCCTTGATTGCTTGGCCAATTCCTTCCAAAATTGGAAGGGATGATCTTGAGAAAGCCCTGAATCATCTAAACCTAGATTTTGACCCTAAATCCCCTCATGAAGCACGTTGATCTCATGTGTTTCACGAGTTTGAAATCAGGGTTACAAGTAACCCATCATCACAGTTGCAAAACTCATTGTCAAATAAAATTTATACTAAAACTCCAAGGGAGTCCTAGGTCGAACATAGGGAGGCGACGTTTTACTTTAATTGCAATCCATGCTTTGATTTGTTTCTTTTTGGTATTTTCGGGTTTTGTTATTTTTTTGTATTTTTGTATAAAGAAGACAAGCAGAATGAATCACCAGAGATATGGAACAAATATGATATAGATATCACTTCAATGCAATTACAATCAACTATGAAAGCATAAAAAGAGAGGAAGGTGAGAAGAAATCCCCCGAATCGGCTATTTGGCGAGACGACGGTGCCTGGCGGAAGCTTGGACTAAGGAGGTGAGGAGTGGGACAATGGAGGTGAGATCTAGGACGTTGGGTAGAGGAAAGCTTTGTCATGGCTCTGGAGTGGAGGTGAGAAGGCGGAGATGATCTGCTACTGGAATGGAGGTAGGAGGATGGCTCCAAGGCGACCTATCAATGGGGATGGGAAGATGGATGAACATTTGGTGAGGTAGAGGTTTGCTACACTAATAGGAGCCTTGGGAGCTTGAGAGCAAGCTCTAACAGAGCGTTGGTAGGCTTGCTAAAGCTTAGGAGTAGGTAGGAGTAGAGCAGGTAGAGATGGCTTGGAAGGGACGGGGTGTAGGTCCTTTTATAGTAGAGGACAAGAGGCAAAAATAGGTATGGGACTATTAGTGATCTCCAGGCTATCGCTGGAAGTGTTGCTATAGGCAGCTCATGCTTGCTCATGCCCGCTCACGCTCGCAGCTGGCTTTGCTAGCATGCAAAGAATTAACGACGATTGTAAGCGTCGTTGTAGGTCCAACTCATGCGTCGCTGTAGGTTGGCGCCAACTGAGCACGTGCCTGCCCTTAGCTCCGCTGGCACTGCACTGTGCACGCACTTTGCCGCACACGCGCACGTTAATGTGTGCCTCTGCACACGCGCACGCACCTGCATTGCTGTGCGCGTGTGTGCTCATGGGCGGCCTGGGCTGCGCCACATGGCGCAATCTGCACCGTCCATCTTCTTTTCATTGTAGAGGTTGCTACAGATGTCAGATTGAGTCGATTTTTGTGCCATTAGGCTGCGATCGTTGACCCAAATCCATCTGTGTGGTCAAATTTGTCATTTGAAGCTCTGAATTATGTCACCTAATCCCTTGGCTGTTGGTCTTCCTCAAACTGCATATGGTGCTACGGGACTTCGATCAAGCCAATTTCGGAGGTGTTGGTCTCTGATCGTCATCTTGATTAGATTCGTATGGTTGGATCGTCAATCCGAGGCTCCAAAATAAATTTCCTTCTCTCCTGACCACAAAAAGGATGCAATTAACCTAAATTATATACTACTTTAAATGCAGAATGATGCATGCTATGCTATATTTATAACATGAAATGCAATTCTCAGCTTAGGAACATGCATGAATAGGCATGTTACCCTCAATAAATGTGTTTACATCATACCCCCATGCCTATCTTTTGCTAGTCCCTTGCAAAATTAAACTATATGCTATGTATAAAAGCAGAATTAGGATTAGATGACTTAGGCCTAAGTCGTTTATTAACAATAGAAAATTTCAACTAAGGTCCTAACCTACGAAGACTCAACAGTACCCGGGTATCTGCCAGAATGCAGACCGCCCAAGTCCTCACCTTATTTGAAAAGGTAAGATACATTTTTTTTTCTTCTTTTCTAATTTTTTTGTACTTTTGGAGTTTGAGAGTTCCAGGATAACTTTTTACGGCTACCTGACCTGCCCAAGACTCGAAAAGTACTCTAAGTGCTAAGCATCTTGTGAAAATAGTAAAAGACTCACTAGGCAGCCGTTGAAATGGACTTCAGGTTTCTACGACCCTAGGTGACCTTGCCTAAAAGTTTATCTTTTCGATTGGTAGCTTTCTCCTTCTTTTATTTATGGGGTCAACATAAGGGTGAACCCAGTGTATATCTCCCTGGTTTATTCTACTTTCCTGCTTCCTCCCTAAGTGTTTTGGGAATTATTGTGCATCTTTTTGTGAGCTGGGTTCTGGACAACCGGCCAATGGGCTGTTACCCACGGTAACTTGCCAGCCATACTCGTGCGGTGAAGTATGGTTTTGTTTATTTTTTATTTTTTTCTCCTTTTTCTATATATATAAATTTTTTTTATTTTTTTTTGTTAAGTAGGTGGCTTCCCTGATCTAAGATTTACCTAGAGGTAGTACAATGAAAATGGTCTTGTGACTGGCTTTGGACAACCTGCCGATGAGCTGTTACCACCGACAACTTGCCAGCCATACCACCCTAGATAGTTCATTAGCTACCCAATTTCCGAAGAAACCGCCGAAAAGTGAGTCAGTGCAAAAAAAAGTGTGTAGATGCTCAGGCTTAAAGTCCCCCTAAATCAGAGGGTGGGTTGATAAGTCGCATACTTATCATCCCAATTTATTTACCAACTTAAAATGAATTTTAATTGGTGAGGACTCAAGGCTAAGTCCACATTCGAGTAGATACCCAGGCTAATTAAGTCCAAAGACCTGAAGAGTCTAAGTATTTAGGTCCTCTCATACCATTTCCTAAAGTTAATAACTTCCAAATGCCTAAGTTCTCTTTTCCTAATTTCTTTCTTTTTTTATCTTTCTCAAATTTTTAAAATTTTTTTATTTTATAAGAAACTACAAGAAATTCTACGGAGTTAACAAAATGATTTCAGGAATTGATTATCCACCCCCCCATGGCTAAATGATGCAATGTCCTCATTGTAAAAATAAAGACATGAAAAGGGCAGAGTAAATAGAATATCACCTCAACATCATGAGGAATCCGGTCAGCTCTATAGGGAACGTGAAATATAAACATGTGCTAGATTTAATGCCTTTATCTAGGCATAAAATATATACAAGGAAGAAATTGAAAATTCACAAGTGTGGGTCAGAATCAAAATAAAAATATTGATTCTCAGACCCGCCAACAGAAGATGTCCACAGATGTTGACCAGATTATGGTACAGACCCATGCCCCAAGGTCGAGTGGTTCTCAAGTTCTGGATGAAAATCACCCAAAATCGAAGGTTGTTAAGCTTGCGGGGATGGGACTGCAGTTTTGTGGTGTGCAACCCAAGACTAAAGTGTCAGACAACGAGTAAAGATGGTTCAATAGGTTCGGATGTCCACTTGACGTTCAGCTCAAAAAAATAATCAATTATTTCGAGTTTAGGTTGCACGTGAAAGATATCGTAAGGGTCCTGGTAGAAATTAGGTGGTTTCACGTCCATAGGTACCCTTAGATCCAAAATCAAAGTTCCCTCATAATTAGCCTCCTAAATTTTTATTTCAATAATTCTATCCTCCAACATCAAGAACTCAAGCTCCGAGACCTCTAGCATATCATTCACCCCATATGATTCACCCAAATCTAGAAATCATGGTTGAATCAAGATTGACTTGGGCACAACGATCTCAGAAGTCAGCTCTTCGGGGTGCGGATGAGGAATGGGGTCACTGATCGAATCATCAAGATTCAGATCCTCCAAGTTAACCCCAACCGAATCAAATTCCTCTATTATCGGGCTGTCAAATGGTTCATCAGATTCCTCATGCCCGTTTGTCTCACTAAAATCATTTTCCTTATGCTTAAGTGAGACTTCACTTAAAGATTTTTCATCCTCAAAGTCAAAGAATTGATGATCCTCATTTATATATGTCTCAAAATCATAAATCATTTCATGATCCAAGGAGACATAATTTTCTTCATTTCCTGACTTGGGGATCTTGGGTGAATCAATCGGTTCATCCTCAAATGGTTGCTCTAAACCAATCTGGTCATCTCCAGTCTCAGAATATGTATCCCCCCGACAGGCGGCTGAGCGGGTTCAGACATTGGCTCTCCTGAAGAAGGTTCAACTTGAAAATCATCCTAAGATTTGACTAGTGCAACCACAAATTTCATCCTCAACCTCCACAACTTCCCAAGAAGAAACTCACCCAGGTCCCTATCCCTAACACTTTGGAGCAAATCCAATAAAGAGCTATTCATCTCATCAATCATTTTGATCATAGGCTCCAATGCTTTAGTGCATGGTGTTGGCTGAGCTTCTAATGATTGGATGGTGTTCCTCAAGTTAGCTAACACCCTATCCTGGATCTGGTTCACGTGAACCAACTAGTTTGATTTAGGTTTGGGTGGGTTTGGGTTAAATTTAGGGGAGTCAAGATGTTGAGGTTCTCGGGTCCCTCCCTGATAGTAGGTCATTTCAGGTTGTTTACAGAATGGTGGTGACCTATATTCAGCATAATTCTGGGGAGGGTAAGTGTTATAATCAGCATATCGATCATGGTTGTAGATCTGGTTAGGTTGATCATCAAAGGATGAAGATCTATAATCATTGTGGCTCTGGGAAGGCTAGTAATCATAGTCTTGTTGTCCAGGGTTAGGCCCCAAACATTGAGGTCCGAATTCGTATCCCCAATCAAAGTTATCTTGGCTAGTGGATGGGTAATTGCAAGTCAAGTTGGGCTAGTAATCATCTTGGGGATATATGGTGGTAGGAGGGTAGGATGGGAAATGCGTGTAGGATGTGGAAGGGTACATAGTGGACTAGAAGGGAAATCACCCCTGTCCTTAGGTGGGTTAGCCTAAAGACCGACAGACTCCCAAGACCCATTTTGAGATTATAAATGATTTGGTCTACTTTTATCTGGTCAATCCAACTAGTTAGGAGGGACTGGGGAGAAGGTTCTTCCTTTGGCTTTCACCTCTGGTTCCTAGTGTACCCTCTAGCCACGGTCGTTTGATGCTACTCCCCTAGCTAGACATCAGATGGACTAGCAGAAGCAGATTAATCGAAAGAAAATCTCACTCTGAGTTCCAAAGAGCGAATCAATCCATAAGGTCAACGTCTACTCAATTTTAATTAAGCTTGGGATGATTGTTCTCTTGGAATGTGATGGACCCTTAATGATCAATTAAAAAGTGTGTGTGTACACAACCAGTGTTTGCAAACAAGGTTATTCGATGATGTGTCTTTTAGGATGTAACCTTATTTAGTAGCTTTTAGGGTTTAATTCTTAGGTTGGTTCAATCAAGGTTTAGTAGAACACTCCAAGTTTTGAAAACACAGGTAATGATATGTTCCTTTAAAAATCACAAATAATGTGGAGTACCTGGTTCAGCCCTAAGAATCAACCCTAAGTGGCAAGCTATAGATGAATCACTTTTAATTTGAGTGGTGTGGCCCAAACAAATCAATCAATTGGCCTATTCGCACCACATATTAAGGCATATAATGTCTTAGCCTAATCAGATTTCTACTCACTTATGTGTTTTTAGTTGAAGTGTATTGGATCCACAGGTTAGATCCTAGTTAAGTGCTAGAATCAAAGTGGAGTGGTGCGCCTTAAGTCGAGAGTTGTAGGTGTTAAGGTGTCTCTTTTAGAAAATCCCACAATCAGATAACACTTTTTATTTTTTTATTTATGTGGATGGCAAGGTGAGTGGAGGTGGCAAACAAACAACCAAATCTATCCTAGGGTTTATAAAAAGCACCTAAGTTGATTTGAGTTTGAGTTATTAGGTTATGGAATGAAAACTAAGGTGGGGGTGGTGTGGGGGACACTTACAAAACACTCTACCCACACTTTACTTCGGTCTACCGCACTTGGATCTCCATGTTAGGGTGCCTGCAAGACAATAGATTAGAGATAGGTGGGGTTAGTGTTATGTAAATGCAAAGAAGCGCAGAAAATAATAAAGTAAATTCCGTTGCCTCCCCAGCAACGGTGCCAAAATGATCTCACGTGTTTCGCGAGTTTGAAATTAGGGTTACAAGTAACCCGTCGTCGTAGTTGCAAAACTCGTGGTCAAATAAAATTTATATCGAAACTCCAAGGGAGTCTGGGGTTGAACACAGGGAGGCGACGTTTTACTTTAACTGAAATCCGTGCTTTAATTTGTTTCTTTTTGGTATTTTAGGGTTTTGTTATTTTTTTGTATTTTTGTAAGAAGACAAGTAGAATGAATCACCAGAGATATGGAACAAATATGATGTAGATATCACTTCAATGTCAATTACAATGAACTATGAAAGCATAAAAGGAGAGGGAGGTGAGAAGAAATCTCTCAAATCGATTGTTCGACGAGACGACGGTGCCTGGCGAAAGCTCGGATGAAGGACGATAGAGGTGAGATGTAGGAGGATGTCGGGTAGAGGAAAGCTTCAGCATGGCTCCAAAATGGAGGTAAGAAGGCGGAGATGATCTGCTACCAGAATGGAGGTGGGAGGATGGCTCCAAGGTGACCTATGAATGGGGATGGGAAGATGGATGAATATTTGGTGAGGCAGAGGTTTGCTACACTAATAGGAGCCTTGGGAGCTTAAGAGCAAGCTCTAACAGAGCGTTGGTAGGCTTGCTAAAGCTTGGGAGTAGGTGGGAGTAGAGTAGGTAGAGATGGCTTGGAAGGGGGGGTGTAGGTCCTTTTATAGTGGAGGAGAAGAGGCAAAAATAGGTATGGGTCCATTAGTGACCTCCAGGCCGTCTCTAGAAGTGTCGCTGTAGGCAGCTCATGCCCGCTCACACCCGCTCACGCCCACAGCTGGCTTTGCTGGCACATGAAGAATTAGCGACGACTGTAAGCGTCGCTGTAGGCTAGCATCAACCGAGCACGCTTCCACCCCTAGCTCTGTTGGCGCTGTGCTGTGCGTGCTCTTTGCTGCACGTGTGCGCGCTTACACGTGCAGCAAAGAGCACGCTGTGCACATGCGTGCCTCCACGCATGTGCACGCACCTACGCTGCTATGCACGTGCGTGTGCATGGATGGCCTGGGCTGCACCACATGGCGCAATCTGGGTCGTCCATCATCTTTTCTTTGTAGAGGCTACTACAAAAGTCGGATTGAGTCGATTTTTACGTCGTTAGGTTGCGATTGTCGACCCAAATCCATCCGCACTGTCGGATTTATCATTTGAAGCTCCAAATTATGTCACCTAGTCCCTTGGCCATTAATCTTCCTCGGACTGCATATGGTGCTACGGGACTCCAATCAAGGCAATTTCGGAGGCGTTGGACTCCGATTGTTGTCTTGATCAGATCCGTATGGTTGGATCATCAATCTGAGGCTCTGAAATAAATATCCTTCTCTCTTAACCACAAAAAGGACGTAATTAACCTAAATTATATACAACTACTGCTCTAAATGCAGAATGATGCATGCTATGCAATATTTATAACATGAAATGCAAATCTAAGCCTAGGAACTTGCATGAATAGATATTTTACCCTCAATAAATGTGTTTACATCACACATGCAGATCCTTGGATTTCAAGGATCTTTTCCCTGAAAATCCATGCTTGGAAGCTTGCTTGAAGCTCTATAAAAGCCTCGTTAATGCAAAGCCGAACTCCATAGTGAGTTTTAGGCCCAAAATTCCCTCGTCTTCTCTACCCTTGGCCGACTCCAAACTCCGCTCCGGTGACCTCCTTCCTCTGGTCTCCTCACCTACTACCACATACTATAGGTAGTAGGTCCAACTTCCGCAACTTCTTCCGCACCAAGCCATACCTGCGAGGGGCTCTCTCTCCCTTAAGACATCGCTGTCCTCCCTCTCGGAGCCACCTTCATCTCCGACACTGACCAATCATAGCTGATAGCATCTCCGCATCACCTTCATCTGCAAACTCCCTCATTCAACACTACAAAGCCTACTGACCCACTTCACACACTCAACATCTGCTCCAGTATACCCTTATGCCCGCACCATCGTCATCTCCTTCATCTCCGACGTACATCCGATGACCTCGCAAATCTGCTACACTACAGCAATCCACTCCCCACCAATTTAGAAATCTCTATCGTGTCCTCACGAGCAAAACCCTCAAGTAATTGAGGGGATTAGATGCTCACTCACTCCACTTGACACAAGCACCTTTGCTCCACCTTCTTGAGGTTGCTAGACCTCCACACTCACTCGCACTACATGCCACACCAACCAACACACTCGTCGTTCCATGGCGATCCTCCTGAGCATATTTGACGTGGCCGCGAGGCCGTTCTTTGTTTTTCAGGTATCCACCGGACCTCCGCCGCTACCCTTGAGTTCTCCAATGATAGCTATAGTCCTCCAGCCATGATTACTCCAGACAACACCCCCAAGCTTCACGAACTACTTCCAGGTGCATCTCTAGGTCCTCAATTGAAGCCTTCACCTACAGCTGCTACCTTAATTGGAGCCTTCACCATCTGCAGCTCGCACGCGAAGCATTGTGGGTTTAGTCCCACATCATGGACTGAAGAGGTGCCAGCTACAGATATAAGTGTTTTGTGCCCCCAACCCCTCACCCAAGACACGGGGGTCGAGTCCCCAGCCACCTTCACTCGCTTACTCGAGCACTCACTCCTCGCTTACGACCAAGCCTGCAAGCTTAGACCATTGTTTACGCTCGATTACCCGATTAAGGTCAAGACTCTGAGAGAAAGAAGAAGAAAGAGAGAGAGAGAGAGGGGGGCAGTTTTGCCCTTCCCACCTTCCTATACTTAGCAGATTCTGAGAGGCCTTTTTCTCTATGTTGTGCTATGCTTACCTCTTCCTTGAGGCACGAAGGAGATAGGAGGCCTTTGCCTCTTCTATGGAGCTGTGTTATGTTGGTTCTAAAGCTACTGTTTGATCATTTAACTTGGTTGACATTGAATATTTGGTTGAATTTACTATTCATTTATTTGAGATACTTAAGCTTAATTTTAAGGGTTAAATTGGTAATTCAAATCATCATTTTAACCCATTCTTTTTGTACTGTGATACTTGATTTCATATATATATCATTTTGAGTAGTTCTAAATAAAGCTTTGGTCATAATTGCTTTTATTTCTGATTAAATTATGATTAGTGAGATTGAATTGCCATTATTTGCTCCTTGTGTTTGATCTCGTACTCTTTTGTGATTCTAAGTTATAAATTTAAATGATTTGAACAATTTTTTCCTATACTATGACGCATCTCCTAAACAACAATGAATTCACTTAAATAGTTAGTGATGCGAAGAAAAGCATGATTTGTGAAAAGCAAGTTTTGAGTCATTGTAACACGCTAATTCGCAATCGCTTTTAAAATTTATAAACCTAAATAGTGGCGGTATCTAGAGTCATCCAAGGAGGCGGGAATGCACTTTTAAAAATCTTGCTTGACAAAAAGGAAATCAACTTTCTTTTTAGGTTTTTGGATATAAGATTTTTTTTTGGGTTTTTAAATAATGGGTGATTACGCAAATGAAAGCAGGAAAGTGACTACACTTAACTTGCTGAAATTAAAACCTAAGTGACAAGCAATTCTACTCTCTAAACTCGCCCTAGGTACGTGAAAACCTAGGGTAATTAGAGAGAGTGTGTGTGAGTGCACTATGGTAAAAACAATAATTAAAATGGAACAAGAATTTTAGAAAAGGTAACTTTATATATGGAGTAAAGAGTCTACAAAAACACTAGTAGAGGAATGCATCTACAACTATAATTCCAAATACAAAAATTTGAAAAAGGAAACACTAATCCTCCTGTGATGATGGTGAAGGGGAGAGGCTTCTTGCTCCAAGCTTAGCTGCTCCTGGGCTTAAAAAGAAGTTCTCCTTCTTCTCCTTCCTTGGAAAGCTCCTCCAAGTTGGTGTCTTCCTTAGCAAGCCTTGGGGGTCGTGCCCTTACTCCTCCAAGGGTGGATGATCTCGACCCACAAGACTCCACCTAAGGTGGTGTGGACCGCCCTCAAGACCTCCTCCTAAGGTCTTCCTTGCCTGGCAACTCCTCTGGCTAGTGGGGGCACGAGAGAAGGGAAGAGGGGAAGGCACCAACGAGACAGAGTGTCCCCTTAATCTTCTTCTCCTTCTTCTCTTGGTCGTGGATATGGTGGGATGAAGGTGGAAAATATGAAGCCAAAGGATGGGAATTAATGGTGGTAGGTAGGGGGTATATATAGAAGTGGTGATGGGGATGTAGGTGTAGGTGATGTGCTGGGTTAGGATGGGTTTATGAGGGTGGTTAGATGATCCTAGGGCTAGGGTTATTTGGCGCCAAACCAAGGGTCATGTGGGTGGTAATTGGTGGCTATTCAAGGTAGTGGTGCTACCTTGTTTTGGAGCCAAGTGTGGTTGGTTTTGGAATGGGTTGAGATGTAGGGCTGAGATGGGTTTGTAATGTGGATGGAGGGTGTAAATAAGGGTTAACGTTGGCACCAAAAATAGATTCTAGAAGTGGGCATTCTTGGCATGGAGTTTACAGGTGGTGGAGATGAATTGTGGAGGTAGCTGTGTGATCCAATGGTGGGTGTTGATTGGCACCTAAAGGAGGGATGCTTTGGATGGTGGATGTGGGGTGAAAGGGCACCAAAGTGACACCAAGGGAGGGGTCTTCTAGAAGGAGTTGTTGTCACCATATTAGGGAGGGTGGAGATGGTTTAGGTGATGGGGTGTGTTAGTCGCTTGAAGTTGGGTTTTAAATTGTTGCATTGCAGTATAGTTGAAATCTCGCGAAAAACAAATAAAATTTATACTCGAAAAGTCCGAGATCGTTCGCTAGGAGCAAGTAGGAATTCGATTCTCAAGATTGCAATTTTAAACAATAGAGATATGAAATTATGATCAAAAATTGATTCATAATAATGTGGCAATAATATCAAGTGTCAAACTGTAAAAAGAATGGAGTAAAATGGTGATCTAAATCACCAATTACTCCCTACAATAATAGCAAGTGGAACTCAATAACTATGTAGAAATAAACTCAAATCAGTCGTCTAATTGAATGATCAAATGTCTTAAACATTTGATGAATAGTGATCTCTCTTTTGATTTGCTTCTTCTTCCCTTTCTCTGTGCTTGTCTCTCTTCTTCTGTGGCTCTTCTTTTCCTTTCCTTCTCTGCTTCTCTTCTTTTTCTTATCTGCTTCTCTTCTTCACACAGAGGGGGAAGGGGTCTCAAATTTGTCTAAGTGTTTAGCCTACTTCTCTAGGGAGCAAAACCCCCCTAACCCCCGCACGCGCTCCTCTCTTTCTCTCCTTGGGTCATGCTCTCCTAGAGCCTTCAACAGTACCGGGTATACTGGTAATCGAACCTCGAGCGCACCTAGGCCCAGGCTCACCGGCAGTGGGTGGTGAGCGAGGAGTGTATAGCTTAGGTGGGTAATCGGACCAAGCCAGACCCATGTGAACAGTGTAACGGGCGAGGCACAATGAGGGGTGTGAGGGACCTCACCCTTGTGTTTCTGAGGAAACAAGGCTGTAGCAGTTTTGAATCTTATGCGGCTTCTCTTGCTCCAAAATCCACAATGTGGGACTATCTGTCCCCCTTTTTCTTTGCGTAGAACACGCAGCAACAGATGAAGATGTTTTCACTCAATTGGATGGCTGCAAATGATGGATGCCTCAATCAAAGACCTAGGATGATTCTTGGGATGTAGCTATATCCCCTAGAGGTGGCACCTGGAACTGTAGGTGCCGAAGAGAGCTTTAAAGCAAGCTCGAAGCTCTACGGTAATGGCAGAGGTAGGGTGATACCTGAAAATAGCAGTAAGGCCTTTCAGCCACGTCAGAAAGCTCAGGGAGTATCACTGGACCATGGTGAGTGCAACGGCGGTAGTTGCATGGCATGTGAGTATGTGATGAGTGCTGGCAGACGTAGAAAATGAAGGTGGAGGTCGGTGTGTTCGGTGGAGAATTTGGGCAAGTAATCCCCTCAGTTTCTTGAGGGGTTTTACTCTCGTGGATACGGTGGAGGTGTGGGGGGTGGTAGCAGCTCGTTTGGGAGTGTGTGGTGGCTGCTAAGGCTCGCCAGAGGTCTGCCGACGAGTTGGAAGATGGAGTTGCAAAGGGCGTCGGCAAGGTTAAATAGGAGTGTTGAGGGTATTGTCCTGATGAGGGAAAGTTGAGGAGGCGATGTGGTAAGGTAGTAGACGACGAGGAGCATCGGCGACGCTGTTTGCGATGCGGACAACACAAGGGAAGGTGATTCCGGTGGGAGGAGATCGGCGATGACGAAGGAGATAGAGACATCGGCCGGTATTGCGCAACGTGGAGGAAGATGAAGAAGACAAATCTATCAGCAGTATTGTGAACAGATGAGGAATGAAGACGGAGGAGGTCGTTGGAGCTTGAGGAGTCTTTCGACCGGAATAAGAGGGAGGAATTGAGGGTGTTTTAGGCTAAAATCAAGCTTGGGAAGTCCGTTGTGCCCCAGGGGTTCTTTTATAGGTCATCAGAAGGCGAACGAAGCTTGAGAATCAAGCTCTCAAGCTTGGAAAGCTTCATCGGTGATAGAAACCCAAATTTCAATTGATTCACATGGCACTTTGGGGAAGACTTGGAGCCCAAGATGTGGCTCAAATGGAAAGCAACTTCATCAAGAATCTGAGTATCTATTTTTGGGACTGATTGTGACGAACGTGACATCAGACGGGTTTTTAAGACATCTGGGAAGTGGCCCAGACGTCTGGTAATAAATTTTTTCGGTGTACGGGATTGCGTCTGCGCGCGTGCGCGCGTAGACTGCACCTACCGCTTTCATTCTTCTTTCCCTCTCTCTTCCTGCAGACGCACCACCCTTTTCTCTCTCTCCTTTTGCGGAATTATAAAACACCCTCGACCTCTCCCTCACCCTCATCTCCTCTACCTTTTTCTTCTCCTTCTCCCTGCCAGTGAGAGAGCGTGAGCGAGCGAGTGAGCGGTAGCAGCAGCGGCTGCGGCAAGCGTGCGGGAAGGAGGGCTGCGAGAGGAAGGAAGAAGCTCGACTGCGAGGGTTCGAGCTTACCGGGGGAGCTAGAGCCGGTCGGCGGGGGAGCGACAGGTGTGGGGTGTCGCGGAGGGGCTGCTGCGGCTCGAACAGCAGGTAGACGGGGCGCGGCGCGACCGTGCGTCATGGGCGGAGAGCGAATCGGGCCCTGGTTCTGGAAATTTTTCCAGAATCAGATGTCTGGAGGACTGTCCAGACGTCTAACAGGTAAGATATTTCATCTTCTCCCTTTTTCGTGTGTACGACCATGCAGCTGTCCGCTGCGACTTCGTCTGCGCTTTGTCGTGCTGAGAACAGGTGTGTGTGTGCATAGGTTCTGCTCGGGAGGGCGCGAGGGCTCACCATCCCATGCGGATCAGACGTCTGGCCGCAGTGCCAGACGACGGGGAGGACTTCCAGACATCCGGGGTGACAATTGGACGTCTGGGAACCATGGTCAGACGTTCCAGCGGGCTTCTGGACATCTAAAGGACTGCACAGAACTGAGGTATGATCGATCAACCTTTTAAGACGTCTGGAACCTCTTCCAGACGTCTGATTTTGGACAGTTTCGTCGTTTTTGACCCGTTTAGAGCCTGTTCGGAGTCCGTTTTCCCCATTTCGAGTTGCGTTCTTTCCAGAATAAATTCCTCTACCCGTTTACAGTAATTGTATACCATTCTAAGAAACTCCTTGTGATTGATCCTTGTGTTAGGATCCCGTTCCGTTGCAGTCTTGGGGGTTGCAGAGGCACGCTGGATTGCTGACCACGCCCCTAGTACTCCCAGTTTTGCTGGTAGAGTGGCTTTTAATTTATTTAACATAATTTGTTATGATTGTGGAACAATTAATAGAGCCTAGGGCATTGCATGAATCCTAGGACTGGAAAACTAGATTGAATGATAGATCCTAAGGTATTGCATGGATCCTAGGACTAGAAAACTAGATTGAATGATAGATCCTAGGGTACGGCATGAATACTTGGACTGGAAAACTAGTGGAATATATAAATATTACAGTCTTGGAAAAGTGGAAAGGAAATAATAGCTGCCTATAAATTGATTTAACAGCTGCCTGTTATGAATGAATAAATATGATTGAGAATATGGATTGTATGAACGTAAAACTGGAACTGTGAAACCTAAAATGGCCAAACTAAAAAGAACATGAACCCTACGGGGAGTTAGGAGTAGAACTCCTGGAAAGATAACAGAATGGAACTGAGAAAGTGAAATGTGGAAGTGTGTTGTTTCTTGGGTACGTGGTACCAGAGAGAGCACACATTACCTCTTAGTGTAGAGGGGAGCTTGCTGCCCTCAGGTTGAGACCAGGGTGGGTTTGGCCACTGTACACCAACTTGCTGGCCCTTGCGTACGCAGTACCGAGGAGAGCTACTAGTGTAGGGAGAACACTAGCTACCCCACGGTCCCCGGGGATTTGCTAGCCTCCTACACAGACTTGTTAGGCCCACTGGGCAAACCAGGGTAGTCAGGCGAGAGTGCGTGGACTGTGGAGGGGTTGGACCCCTGTTACTGAGTGGGCTCTACCCTATACTGGTTCCATGCTGTGCTTTGGGAGCACCCATTAACGGAAACGATTGACCGCGTGCCAGTGCGGGGTAGCTACCCGTGCGCTTATCGCGCGTGCCGTAGTCACCGTTACGTCTGTCAGTGACCTTGGGGTGGTTGACTGAGGGTAGGACCACCACGGGGGACTCTCCCAGCCAGGGGAGCACCATGTGTTACTTCTACTTTTCGGAAAAGACTGCAATCAAGATCGTTCTCACGAGGAACATTCAAAATCAAGAGAAGGATCTGAGAAATAAATCAATAGTAATTTAATAGAAAGACGTAAATAACGAAAGTAAAAATATACCAGCTACTGTGCACTCTTCTGCTTCTTTAGCTTTTAGTTGCCACTCTACTCAGCGTTTCGCTGACGTGTTACACTCGTTACCTTTTAGGACCAGGTGTTGAGCAGCCAAGGTCAGTGGCTGCAGAGGACGCTGGGCCTAGTAAGGTCCAGCAGAGTTACCTGTAGTACTTTTTGTACCTTTCTTCCACTGTAGTGAGCAGTTTCTTTGTTACTCCCTGCACTTTCTTTATCGAAACTTTATGTGATGTACATGTTTATTTCCCTTCTGCTGTGGTGGTGTATACTGTAGTATTTCCTTTTCTTACTGCTGTATTTTGTTACTGCAGTTATATTCATGCTGAATGTGGTTTATTTTACTGCTATTTTGGTTACTTCCTCGTTGGACGACTAGGTCTTGGGATTAGTCGAGTCGGTCCGATTCTCGTGTCTCGTAGGGATTCGGGAATCGAGTCGTTACAAGATGGTATCAGAGCAAGGTCATCTCGAGAAGTGAACCAACTGACTGGAAAATAACCAATTCACATGTCTATGACTAGAGTAGCCACCACAACATTTCTTTTGACATGAGCTCTTAGACTTTTTCGTTAGATATCATTCCATATTGACGTGTTTTCGTTCTGTTTCGTGTCTCCTTGCAGGAGATGCCTCGTCGCGGGACTAGCGATGCGGGCCGCGGGCGCAGCCGAGGACGAGGTCGGCGAGGTGGGCATGCTGCTGTCGACGCCTCAGTGGACCAGCCACTGCTCCCGGGCATTCAGGCCCAGGACCTCGCCCAGCTGATATGGGATATTGTGCGAGAGGAGCTCCACCCACCTTCCCGCGCATCTCTCCCTGGGGCTGCAGAGGGGGAGTCCTCTGTGGGACCACACGACGGACGCGACGCTGGACACGGGGGAGGGGATGGGCTGCCACCGCCCCCACCTTCCTCCGACACTTCTGTGCACAAGGCACCTTTACCTGGAGGTGCACCAGCATCTCCACTGCAGCGCCACTTCGAGCTCTTCGGGCAGTTCCGGAAGCTGAAGCCCCCCTCCTTCAAGGGGGATGAGGACCTGAAACGTCGGTTTTGTTTTGTTATAACGTTGTAGTAAAGCCGGTTATTACCAACATTTCAAATATAAAAAATTTTTTACTCGGAAAAATAAAAGAGTTCCCGAGGTCGAACTCAGGGAGCAAGTTGTATTCTAGAGATATACATGTTTCTTTTACAAAAATAAAGAGAGAGAGAAAGAATTTGTTGTTTTCTTTGTTCTGCAGAGGGGGATGCTCTTCTTTCTCTCTTTCTTTAGATCTCCTTCTTTCTCTCTGTTCTGCAGAGGTGATATTCTTCTCTTGCAATGGTGATGCTCTTCTTCTTCTTCCTGCTGTTCTTCCGTTGGTGATGTTCTTCTTTCTTCAGAGCTCCTTGTTCTTCTTCTTCTTTGGTTTTCTGCCTTGACCTCTCTTCTTCTTCTTCTGCAATCCTTCTTTCCTGCTCTGGCTGCTGACCTTCCGTCGTCTGACCCGGTGCTTCGACGACTTAACTATGCATTTGCTACAGTGCAGCTCCTTCTTCTTCAGCGGGTCTTCTTCTTCGCCTGTGCCTGCACACTTCAGGGTTTTTCGTCAAGAGGCAAAACCTACTCTACCCCCCTCCCCCCGCGTCTCTCTTCCTCTCTGAAACCACTCTTGGGAAAGCTCTCCCAGAGCTACCGGGTAATCGGGTTCGGGTCACGCCCGGGTCCAGGCCCACCGGCGTGCGGTGGTGGGCGAGGAGTGCAGGTCGGTTTAATCGGGTCGGGCCAGGTCCGCGGAGCGTGGTCACGGACGAGGCCGGGTCGGGTGAGAGGGACCTCACCCCGTGGTCAGGAGGCAGACAGCATAAGGCACTTTTTGCCTTTATGCGTCCGCGCGCCTCCGAGAAGTTCCGAGGTGGGACTAAATGTCCCACCCCAATTGAGCGCCCGTCGCGGAGGGAGCAGTGGGCGATCGTGGCTTCACGCGCGGCCTTCGCCCCATCTGCGAGCCTGGGACGTTTCGCGGAGACTCCCCGCGCAACCTGGGAGTCGAACCTGGGCGAAGGCGTGCCTGCACCTGCAGGTGAAGGAGCTCTGCCTGCTCAGTAATGGCGACGGCGGGCGAGTCACCTGGTCACAGAAGAACGGCCTCTCGGCCAAATCAGACAGGCGGGGGACCTTCGCCGTGGCACGGCGAAGGTGGTCAGGGGGTCTGCAGGGGGCGTGATGGAGCCAACAGGTCGTCCTAGGTCAAACTGTGAGCGAAGAAGTGGGTGTGTTCGGTGGATCTGCAGAGGGCGTTTGGCGGGAAGTGGAGGGGCGGAAGAGGATCAGGGTGAGGAGGCGGAGGTTCTGCGGTGGTCGGCGAGCCGTGTGGGTCGCTGAGGTGATGGGAGCGGCTCGCCGGAGGGTGGTCGGAGGCGGAGAGGGTGAGGGTGAACAGGAGCGGTCGAGGGTTTAATCAACTAAGAGACAGTGAGGAAAAGAAAGAGGGGGAGGTGGGGAGGAGTTCTGACCTAGCTATGGAGACGAAAGGGGCCGAGACAGGGCGACAGTCGTATCGACTGTCGCCGGAGAAGAAGATGCCCAGGGGAAGGGGCGGCGGCAAGCAGAGGGCTGGAGAGGCGCCAGCTGGGTACGGCGTGGCGCAGGAAGAGCAGGGGAGGAGGTCTCTGCTGCTGGTATTACGGCAGAGCGAAGAGGAGGAGGGGGAGGAAACCGCCGGAGCTGGTGAGCGTCTGCCGGAGAAAGAAGAGAAGGAAGTTGGGGATTTCTCCGTCAGATCCAGGCTACCCTCGTCGGTGGAGCAGCGGGGGGTATTTATAGGGATGAAACAGGGAGGAAGGCGGAGGGAGACGACGTGTCTCCCTCGCCGGAGAATGGTCGGAACACGAACCCATACCGTCCGTGCGTTCGCACGGCCGGTATGGTGGGCTACAATGACCAGGGGGGTGCTCCTGCGACGGCTGACGACGCAGGGCACCCCCGGTTTACTTGCCAGGTCCCTCACCTCACCCTGCGCGGCGCCATGCTCCGCGCAAGGTCGCCGGAGCATGGTGCTGGCAGGGTTTTGCAGGAGGGACCTGATTGCAAAGAACGAAGGAGAGTTAGGGGCCAAAATGCGAGGGTTCAAAAGTTGAGGGCCAAAGAGTAAATATATGAGGACCAAAGTGTGAAGTCGGTCAAGGAGGTTTCTTCTTAGGCTCAAGTTTTTATACATGACTAATTAGGACCTAAGGAATCTGATGGTGAATTTTATTTTCATATTAAACCTTGTTTGACCGGTCAATTTGCGCAAAAACCCAAATTAAGTTATTAATTGGGCATGGTTCTCAATGTAGGTCAAAATGGGTTCTAAAGGCCAAATTGAAGGTTCTAAACCCTAGAGATTATTTTTCTATGAATTTTAGAGGGTTTATTCTATTTTTACTTTGCCTCGAACCTTGTGAATTGAAGTGGGTTGTTTTAGGGTTACAGATTATCATTTGGTTCCTTGGAAGTGCTGTAGCCCTTGCTAGATCATCTCATCCCACTTTTATTCTTATTAAGCTGTTTTGACCTGTGTTTGGTCCCTGAATTACCCTGCATGCAGTTTATACTGGTAAAATTGCACTTTTACCCCTTATGACTGGTTTTCTTCTCAAACTCAGAATTCTCTGAGTTTAAGCCTTTCCTTGAGATATGTAGGAGCTTTTATCCTTTGTATTGGGTCAAAATGAGCTAGTTATGGCTCATGATGAGGTTCTCATCATACCCCCATGCCTAGCTTTTGCTAGTCCCTTAGCAAAAACTTAAGGTTTCAACCCTTGTTCTAGACCATGAAGTTTTCAATAGTTTTAGATAAGTGCCTTCATAGATTAGGTTAGAATGCTGATCATAGGCCTAAAAGGTACTCTAGTACCAATCAAGATCCAAATCTGTCTAGCCTTAGCCTCAGTCTTTTAGCACAGGTTTTTAAGGCCCGCAAGAACTAACCTAAGGTTTATTGGACTTCGTGGTTAAAGCACCCGTGCTTGAAATGATTTTAGCCCTGGCTCAGTTCGCAGTGCGTTTTGTAAGAGAGTGATAGAAAGTTTTTCTTTTTGGAGAGTTTTCTCTCTCTTTTTCTTTTTAGTTCTAGCCTAGGATTGGCTTTTCAACACGGTCTGTATCAGATTCCTTGCTCCCATCATCAATCCTCAAGGGTTCCTGGCGATCGATGCTTCGAGATAGCACTGCCCATGGCAACCCCCGGAACCCTGGCTATTGAGATTTCGAGATAATCCCATCCATGGTATTCCGTGGCCGAATCCAGACCCTGGCAATTGACACTTCGAGATAATGCCATCCATGGAATCTGAACCAGCAGAGTGCTTACATGCCCCCCGTAGGATATGTAAATATCCTAAGAGACAAGCACCGAGGAGATGATATTTTGTTACGCATCTTCGAGGGGATTTCCCGCCTCTCCGCGCTGGGAACTCGTCCAAATCAACTTGTGTTGATCGGCCGCTCCTATTCTAGGTGTTCTTTTCAGATTTTTGCGACGCTTCTGCGTGATTCTGATTTTTACGCTTACTGAACCAGGCTGTGTGTGAGATTAGGGTGCTTAGGTTACTGAGTCCCGTAAACCAAAAATTAGTTAACGAGGCCGAATACTCCCTAAGCCTTAGACCTAATACTTCAGCTTTTCATTTTCCTCAACCGCTTGAGGAGTGTCCAGATCTTAATGGGTACTAAGAGTCTATTCAAGAATGCCTAAGGTTTGCATTCTTACTAATCTCATTGTGCACTTTTCAGTTATTTTCTTGAATGAGGTCTAGAACCTAGGTTAATTCCTTAGTTCCTTACTAATGACTATCACTTTTTCTCATAATTTTGTGCTCCTTTTTCATTTTGTTTCTTTTCTCCTTCACAAAATTTTCCTTCTCTTTTCCTCTTATTCTTTTTCGAAATTTTTTTTTTTTTTTTTTTTATGGTATTTTTGGCATATGTGAATTTTTTGTTTGAAACCTTTTCTTACAAGTTTTTGCACTTTCCTACCCCCCCATGCCTAAGATTTGCAATGTCCTCATTGTAACCTAGGGGGTCTTAGTTTATTCCTTAAGACAGAAATTTGGGTGAGTGGATGGGTCGGGTTGAATTTTTGCGGACGATTTCAAATCTCAGATGCGAACATCTGAGTTGGGGTCGGCTGTCTATAAGGGTGAACTTCGAGTGCTGAAAGGTGTCAGAACAAGTTTCAGGTTTTCAAAGAGAATGACGGGCTGCCTCCCGTTAAGCGCTGAGTTTTACGCCATCGGCTGGGCGCAATATGCTCAAGGGGAAAGGAGGATATAAGATGCCTCAGCCAAATCAGTAGAAGCTACATCAATGAACGGCTTGAGTCTCTGACCGTTCACGATGAAAGGTTCAGAATCGTGGCTGAGTGGACTGATTTCGATTGCTCCATTTCCAAAAACCTGTCGGACCAAATATGGTCCGACCCACTTAGATCTCAGTTTTCCTGGGAAGAGTTTGAGTCGGGCATCAAAGAGTAGGACCTTTTGACCAGGATGAAAGATCTTTCTCGAGATGTGTTTGTCGTGGAAGGCTTTAACCCGCTCCTTGTAGATTTACGAGTTCTCGTACGCGTCTATGCGTAATTCATCGATCTCGCTGATTTGGAGTTTTCTGTGGGTCCCAGCCTTGGAAAGATCTAGATTACAGTTCCGTACTGCCCAATAGGCTTTATGCTCCAGTTCGACGGGAAGGTGGCATGCCTTTCCGTACACCAATCTAAAGGGAGACATGCCCAATTGGGTCTTGTGGGCGGTCCTATAGGCCCACAATGCTTCCGGAAGTCGGGACGACCAGTCCTTCCTGTCAGGTCGAACAGTGACTTACAGGATTTTCTTGATCTCCCGATTAGACAGCTCAGCTAGACCATTAGTTTGGGGGTGGTAAGGAGTAGAGATTCGGTGAGACACCCCGTATTTGGTCATCAGTGACCTAAACTGAGCATTTGTGAAATGGGTCCCCCCATCAGAAATTATTGCACGAGGAATCCCGAACCTTGAGAAAATGTGTTGATGAATGAATTTGAGAACGATTTTGTGATCACAGGTTCGGGTCGGTATGGCTTCGATCCATTTGGACACGTAGTCCACAGCCAACAGAATGTATTCGAAACCATCCGAAACAGGAAAGGGGCCCATAAAATCAATCCCCCAAACATCAAAGATTTCGCATACTAGAATCGGTTGCATAGGCATCATGTCACGACGGCTCATGTTGCCCAAAGTCTGGCAACGACTGCATGTCTTGCAATGACTGTGTGCGTCTTTGAACAGTGTGGGCCAGTAAAAGCCGCACTGGAGGACTTTTGATGCGGTTTTATGCGCGGCAAAATGGCCACCGCATGCCTGGTCATGGCAGAAAGAGAGGATATTGTTGATTTCCCCTTCCGGGACACATCTCCGGATGATCTGATCGGCACCTATGCGGAAGAGGTACGGGTCTTCCCAAATGTAATACTTGGCATCGGAGCGTAATTTGTCTTTCTTGGCCTTCGGCCAATCGGATGGGGTCTGATGAGATGCCAAGTAATTTACAATATTAGCGAACCATGGAAGGCTAGTACCAATAGTCAGCAGGTGCTCATCGGGAAAATGCTCCGTGATGGGTCCGGAGGGGTCAATTATTTCAGAAGGAAGACGGGACAAGTGATCAGCTACCACATTTTGTTTTCCCGCTTTATCGCGAATCTCGAGGTCAAATTCTTGCAACAGCAAGATCCATCGGATCAATCGAGGTTTCGCGTCCTTCTTTGCAAGGAGATGCCTCACAGCCGTGTGATCCGAGTATATGATGACATGGGAACCCAGAAGGTACGATCTGAACTTCTCTAGGGCAAATACTACAGCTAGCAGCTCTTTCTCAGTAACTGTATAGTTACGCTGAGCCTCATCGAGTGTTTTGCTGGCGTAGTAAATGACCACAGGTTTCTTGTCATTTTTCTGCCCCAAAACCGCTCCTACAGCGAAGTCGGATGCATCACACATGATCTCAAAGGGTTGAGACCAATTAGGGGACTGTAGGATCGGGGCTTGGGTGACTCGGTCACGCAGGATTTCAAATGCTTGAGTGCATTCCTTGGAGATTTCGAAGGGAACATCCTTGGAGAGAAGAGTGGTCAGGGGGCGTGCGATTTTTGAAAAATCAGGGATAAATCGTCGATAAAAATCGACATGCCCTAAAAAGGATCGGATGTCCCTGATCGAGCTAGGCATAGGAAGGTGAGAAATCAGATTAACCTTAGCTCGATCCACTTGGATACCTTTCTCCGAAATTGAGTGTCCCAGGACAATTCCCTCAGGCACCATGAAATGGCTCTTTTCCCAGGAAAGAACCAAATTCACGTCGATGCACCGCCTGAGTATCTGGACCAAGTGTTGGAGGCAATCGTCGAATGATGCTCCGAAAACTGAAAAGTCATCCATGAAGACTTCCAGATAATCACCTACCATATCTGAGAATATGGCAAGCATGCATCGCTGAAAAGTAGCGGGTGCATTGCAAAGACCGAAAGGCATCCTTCGGAAAGCGTATGTTCCGAAGGGGCAGGTGAACGTGGTCTTTTCTTGGTCCTCAGGATGGATTGCCACCTGGTTATAACCGGAGTACCCGTCAAGGAAGCAGAAGAACCTATTTCCCGCTAATTTTTCGAGAATTTGATCAATGAAGGGTAGTGGGAAATGATCCTTCTTCGTGGAGGAATTGAGTCGACGGTAATCTATACAGACTCTCCACGAGTTGGCTAATCGGGTAGGAATGATTTCTCCGATCTCAGTCGTTATAGTGGTGAGTCCTGCCTTCTTAGGCACGACCTGAATTGGGCTCACCCAACGACTATCGGAGATCGGGTAGATGATCCCGGCATCTAACCACTTGATGATCTCCTTTTTCACGACCTCCTGCAGATTGGGGTTTAAGCGTCTCTGCATTTCACGAGAAGGTCGTGTGCCCTCTTCTGAATAGATATGATGAGTACAATAAGAGGGACTTATTCCAGTCAAATCATCGAGAGTCCATCCGATGGCTCTGCGATGTTGCTGGAGGACAACAATCAGACGGGATTCCTGTTCAGGACTGAGGTTGGAATTGATGATCACAGGAAGGGTCTGATTAGAACCCAAAAAGGCGTATTTTAAGTGAGCAGGAAGGGGTTTCAGTTCGAGGATGGGGTTTTCAGCAGCAGCGGGTGGTTCAGTATAGATGTGAGGTTCAAGGGTGGGAGTTACTGGGTTGTTCACATCTGGATTTGACTCCTCTGTTTGCGGGTCAAGATCCTTCTGTGGTTGATGAGGCATACTCAAGTCATTTTGGAGGTGTGATTCATCAACCAAAGTCTTGATGTCACAAATTTGCTCGATGACGCCGCAATTAATTCCTTGTTGGGCCTTAAATATATCAATTTTCAGTGTTTGATCTCCAAACTTAAGCTCTATTTGGCCCTCCTCACAGCTGATGTTGGCTCTAGCAGTAGCCAAGAAAGGTCTCCCTAGAATGATTGGTGTATCCCTAGGGTTCTCAGGTGCATCCATGTCTAAGACTATAAAGTCCACTGGAAAATAGAAATCCCGCACTCTCACGATAACATCCTCGAGAATCCCTTTTGGTGACTTTATAGATCGATCTGCTAATTGTAATGTCACCTCGGTTGGTTTCAGCTCAGATTCTTCCAGATGGTCAAGTAAGGATGTGGGTATCAGATTTATAGATGCACCTAAGTCTAACAATGCTCTATCAAATTGGGTACCACCTATCTTACAGGAGATCAGGGGAGTTCCAGGATCTTTTGCCTTGGGTGGGAGTCTACTAAGGATTACAGAGCTGGCTTGCTCTGACAGAACAATTGGGCTCCCTCCCTTGGTTCGCGGCTTACGCTGGGGTGTACATATATTCTTTAGAAATCGTGCGTAAGCTGGTACGTGGCGGATTGCATCCATCAAGGGGATGTTTTTGTGGACCTGCTCAAAGAGCTTGACCAGGTCTTCCTCAGGGGCCACGGGTTTGGTGGTCTTCTTTCCCTTGGTCAGGGCCTCGGGAAACGGGATCTTGGTTGGTTCTTCTAGGATAGGTCCAGGTTGTGGGTCTGGAACAGCGGTACCTTGGATAACTATCCTAGGGTCATGGTTATCAGGATGGGAGTGGTTTGGATAATGCGGGTCTTGAGTTGTCTTACTACTACGTGTTGTTACAGAATTTAATCCAGCCTGGTTTTGGTTTGGGTTTGGTAGGAGGGGTGGCTGCTGCTGAAATCCCGCACGAGAAGTTGAGGCTTCCATCTCGTCTGGAGATGGAGCAGTGGGGGCCTGATAAATCCATTGAGCGTGGCCTAAATTTGGATTCATAACGCGCTTCTGGGTTGGCACGTTATTTGGGTTAGGAAGAGGTTGGGAAGGGAGTGTGCCTGGCTGGCGAGAATTTGCCAACTGGGCCAGCTGAGTTTTAACTTCAGTAAGCTCGTCCTTGTGCTGTTTTTGAATAGCCGCATTCATTTTTTGAATGTCAGCCAGAGTCTGAAGGATTAAGGACATTTGATCTTGATTTGGCCCTGATGGATAAGTAGGGTTGGGCCGAGGCTGAGGCGGCTGGTAGTGATGAGATGGCTGTGGGCGGGACTGAAAAGGTGGTCTTTGGGTTTGGGAATTTCCCGCCCACTGAAAATTGGGATGGTTTCGCCATCCAGGGTTGTAAGTGTTGGAGAATGGGTCGTTCTGGATGGCGTTGAGGTCCTCGCAGGTCTGAGGAACCTCCTGAGAATCAGGGAAAGGAGGAATGGAGTTCCCCCGGCTGGTGTAGAAAGGATCGGATGATCTTCCAGTCCAAGAATCAGATGGGGATGGATATGGATCCATCCCAGGGGAGGATCGGTGGAGGATATTTTGCACAGTCTCCTGTGTGGAAGGAGGTTGTGCAAAGGAGTTACGCGCAGAGGTGGCTCGCTGCAAGTGCTGAGTCAGCTCATCCACCTTCTTTTCAATGATGGAGACCTTGTCCAATCGACTGGCCATTAATTCCAGGTCGACTGATGCGGACAGGCCCTGCGTCTCATGTGCTCCCTTAAGATTCGTCGCTGCGCGGGTATTCGTCCTGTCGAATAATCCCATGGAGTCATTGTTGATGGAGTTCTCGCACATGTTTTCGAGAATCTCCCATACGGTGTCTTCATGTTGACCCATGATGTTTCCTCCGCAAGTTGCATTGACGAAAAGGCGGATGTCCTCACGGAGCCCCTGGTAAAAAGATTGGACTTGTTCCCATTTAGGAACTCCGTGATGGGGGCACTTTCTCATGAGATCCTGAAAACGATCCCATGCCTCATGGAGAGGTTCTCCTGATTGTTGAGTGAAGTGTGTAATCTGATGGCGCAAGGCGTTGGTCCGACCAACGGGAAAGAACTTTTTCAAAAACTCGGATTGAAGTTCTTCCCAAGTGTTGATCGGCCGGGTCTGAGTTTGATACCAATGGGCGGCCTTATCCATAAGAGAAAAGGAGAACATCTTCATGAGAAGAATATCCCGATTTTGCGCATCTGATCCAAAAGTGTGGGCCAGATGCTTAAGCTGTTTGATGTGCTGGAAGGGATCTTCAGAATTAAGCCCATGGAATTTAGGTATAGCATGAATCATGTTGGGCTTTAGTTCGGAATCGGGTCCTCCAATCGAGATTCTGACTCGAGGCTCAATGGCCACTGCAGCAGGATTGTAGTGGTCCCGCATCATAGGACGCTGCGGTGGGTGCACGAAGTTTTGGAAGAGGTCATTGAGTCGCTGGAGCTGGTGTTCCAGATTATTTTCTTCCTCAACTGGCTGAGCCATGATGGGGGAAGAAGAAGAACTTGGTTCTGAATCAGAAGAGAGAATAATGTGAGGGTGTTGCTGCACAAATACGGGCGTCGAGGCTTGGCCTGGACGAGAGCGAATTTCTAATGGAGGTCTTAAGGGTGGTCTTAGAGACCTCCTTCCGTACATGCACAGTTGGGAGAGGTAAGTTTAGAAGGTGCTGGACCCAATCAAGACACCCAAAAATGTGTTGGGTGACTATAGAGGTGCGGGGCAGATGGACCCCTTGATCAGAAAGATCGTCCACCTGAGAATTACCTGGGCAGCCAGAGAGGGAGAGTCCCGCGAAGACCCCTACACGGTAGAGCGTCCCCACGGGTTACAGGGTTTCCCCCACCCGACCTCTCTTGTCACTGCGGTTCCAGGTAGACCAGAATGGGGATCTTGACCTCTTAAGTCTACCAATTTTAAGATCAGGGTGCTTAAGGTTTCACTTGAACTTTAGTCTTTTTAAGTGCAAAGAGTGACCTAATTTAAGGTTGGTTGACCCAAGGGGTCAACTTTACCTATTGTTTTCTTTAAGAGCTTTTAGGTCCTGTCTTTTAGGGTTCAAGTGTTTAGAGAGAGCCAATTGTTTTAGGATTTTTCTTGTTAATTATTTTCAATCAATGGCTTGGGCACACCTCTTTTGGATTTCCTTAATTCTTGATTAAGGGGTGTGTCTCTACTGAAATCCTAATGTTTGACCTTATGTTGGCTCTACTTGGTCCATTTAACTCTTTGTTGGGAAATTAGGGCTCAAGCAAGAATGTGTTAGCCCTTAAATACCCTTAATAGTGTGCAGGAGTGATGAGTTGAAAACATGCAACTTTTTATGGTTACTAAGTATGGAAGACAGGTTAGCCCTATATTGCTTGTTCTTTTCTTTTCTTCCTCTTTAGAGTTTAGGGGTTAATAGTGAGAGGAAAAATTTACCTGTCTTCGGAGTGGTTGTCGTGTGGTTGCTTGTCTTCTTGAGTTCCTGTAGCTGCACAAAAGAGAGGAGATTATCAGAAATTAAAAGATACAGGAATGTTTACCTCTAGAATAGCCGTTGCTCCCCGGCAGCGGCGCCAAAATGAAACGTCGGTTTTGTTTTGTTATAACGTTGTAGTAAAGCCGGTTATTACCAACATTTCAAATATAAAAAATTTTTTACTCGGAAAAATAAAAGAGTTCCCGAGGTCGAACTCAGGGAGCAAGTTGTATTCTAGAGATATACATGTTTCTTTTACAAAAATAAAGAGAGAGAGAAAGAATTTGTTGTTTTCTTTGTTCTGCAGAGGGGGATGCTCTTCTTTCTCTCTTTCTTTAGATCTCCTTCTTTCTCTCTGTTCTGCAGAGGTGATATTCTTCTCTTGCAATGGTGATGCTCTTCTTCTTCTTCCTGCTGTTCTTCCGTTGGTGATGTTCTTCTTTCTTCAGAGCTCCTTGTTCTTCTTCTTCTTTGGTTTTCTGCCTTGACCTCTCTTCTTCTTCTTCTGCAATCCTTCTTTCCTGCTCTGGCTGCTGACCTTCCGTCGTCTGACCCGGTGCTTCGACGACTTAACTATGCATTTGCTACAGTGCAGCTCCTTCTTCTTCAGCGGGTCTTCTTCTTCGCCTGTGCCTGCACACTTCAGGGTTTTTCGTCAAGAGGCAAAACCTACTCTACCCCCCTCCCCCCGCGTCTCTCTTCCTCTCTGAAACCACTCTTGGGAAAGCTCTCCCAGAGCTACCGGGTAATCGGGTTCGGGTCACGCCCGGGTCCAGGCCCACCGGCGTGCGGTGGTGGGCGAGGAGTGCAGGTCAGTTTAATCGGGTCGGGCCAGGTCCGCGGAGCGTGGTCACGGACGAGGCCGGGTCGGGTGAGAGGGACCTCACCCCGTGGTCAGGAGGCAGACAGCATAAGGCACTTTTTGCCTTTATGCGTCCGCGCGCCTCCGAGAAGTTCCGAGGTGGGACTAAATGTCCCACCCCAATTGAGCGCCCGTCGCGGAGGGAGCAGTGGGCGATCGTGGCTTCACGCGCGGCCTTCGCCCCATCTGCGAGCCTGGGACGTTTCGCGGAGACTCCCCGCGCAACCTGGGAGTCGAACCTGGGCGAAGGCGTGCCTGCACCTGCAGGTGAAGGAGCTCTGCCTGCTCAGTAATGGCGACGGCGGGCGAGTCACCTGGTCACAGAAGAACGGCCTCTCGGCCAAATCAGACAGGTGGGGGACCTTCGCCGTGGCACGGCGAAGGTGGTCAGGGGGTCTGCAGGGGGCGTGATGGAGCCAACAGGTCGTCCTAGGTCAAACTGTGAGCGAAGAAGTGGGTGTGTTCGGTGGATCTGCAGAGGGCATTTGGCGGGAAGTGGAGGGGCGGAAGAGGATCAGGGTGAGGAGGCGGAGGTTCTGCGGTGGTCGGCGAGCCGTGTGGGTCGCTGAGGTGATGGGAGCGGCTCGCCGGAGGGTGGTCGGAGGCGGAGAGGGTGAGGGTGAACAGGAGCGGTCGAGGGTTTAATCAACTAAGAGACAGTGAGGAAAAGAAAGAGGGGGAGGTGGGGAGGAGTTCTGACCTAGCTATGGAGACGAAAGGGGCCGAGACAGGGCGACAGTCGTATCGACTGTCGCCGGAGAAGAAGATGCCCAGGGGAAGGGGCGGCGGCAAGCAGAGGGCTGGAGAGGCGCCAGCTGGGTACGGCGTGGCGCAGGAAGAGCAGGGGAGGAGGTCTCTGCTGCTGGTATTACGGCAGAGCGAAGAGGAGGAGGGGGAGGAAACCGCCGGAGCTGGTGAGCGTCTGCCGGAGAAAGAAGAGAAGGAAGTTGGGGATTTCTCCGTCAGATCCAGGCTACCCTCGTCGGTGGAGCAGCGGGGGGTATTTATAGGGATGAAACAGGGAGGAAGGCGGAGGGAGACGACGTGTCTCCCTCGCCGGAGAATGGTCGGAACACGAACCCATACCGTCCGTGCGTTCGCACGGCCGGTATGGTGGGCTACAATGACCAGGGGGGTGCTCCTGCGACGGCTGACGACGCAGGGCACCCCCGGTTTACTTGCCAGGTCCCTCACCTCACCCTGCGCGGCGCCATGCTCCGCGCAAGGTCGCCGGAGCATGGTGCTGGCAGGGTTTTGCAGGAGGGACCTGATTGCAAAGAACGAAGGAGAGTTAGGGGCCAAAATGCGAGGGTTCAAAAGTTGAGGGCCAAAGAGTAAATATATGAGGACTAAAGTGTGAAGTCGGTCAAGGAGGTTTCTTCTTAGGCTCAAGTTTTTATACATGACCAATTAGGACCTAAGGAATCTGATGGTGAATTTTATTTTCATATTAAACCTTGTTTGATCGGTCAATTTGCGCAAAAACCCAAATTAAGTTATTAATTGGGCATGGTTCTCAATGTAGGTCAAAATGGGTTCTAAAGGCCAAATTGAAGGTTCTAAACCCTAGAGATTATTTTTCTATGAATTTTAGAGGGTTTATTCTATTTTTACTTTGCCTCGAACCTTGTGAATTGAAGTGGGTTGTTTTAGGGTTACAGATTATCATTTGGTTCCTTGGAAGTGCTGTAGCCCTTGCTAGATCATCTCATCCCACTTTTATTCTTATTAAGCTATTTTGACCTGTGTTTGGTCCCTGAATTACCCTGCATGCAGTTTATACTGGTAAAATTGCACTTTTACCCCTTATGACTGGTTTTCTTCTCAAACTCAGAATTCTCTGAGTTTAAGCCTTTCCTTGAGATATGTAGGAGCTTTTATCCTTTGTATTGGGTCAAAATGAGCTAGTTATGGCTCATGATGAGGTTCTCAGCAGGACCCGACCGAGGCAGAGGATTGGCTCGAGCAGCTTGAGAAGATTTTCAACACCCTTCGCCCCCCGGTGGAGTGCCGCGTGGCCTTTGCCACATACCAGCTGGAGAGTGCGGCACACAGGTGGTGGAGGGCGGTCATGGGACAGGAGAGGGACGAGCCGACTTGGGACCGGTTCGTCACCCTCTTCTGCGAGCAGTACTTTCCCCAGACGTGGCAGGACCAGAGGAGGCGGGAGTTCCACACTCTCTGCAAGGGGACGATGACCATGAGCGCGTACCGCACGCATTTTCTGGAGCTGTCCCGCTTTGCAGCGACAGCGGTAGCCACTGAGGAGGAGCGCCTTTGGAGGTTCACTGAGGGGCTCCGACCTGCGATTCGGGGGTATGTCAAACCCCTGAGGCTGCCTACATTTTCGAGGGTGGTGGAGGCAGCTATGACCTACGAGGAGACCAACTCGTTCACGTGAGACACTGACGGCGGGTGGAAGAGGCCCTTCCAGCCAGACTTTTCCCAGGGTCGGCGAGAGAGGAGACACGTGGCGTCCGCAGGAGAGCCGTCACATTTTACAGGGCCATCAGTGGCCTTTGGGCCCCCTTGACAGGGGCCAGTCGCCAGCACCGGACCCCCGGCCAACCGACAGCAGGGACCCACTGAGGGTGGGAGTCGGGTTCCCCTCTGCTACCAGTGAGGCCAGCCGGGCCACATCAGGAGGGACTGCTCGTCTAGGGCAGGAGGTCAGCAGATACTTCCCACGCTGAGCACTAGAGGGCGGGCAGGAGGCCGTGGTTCCTAGGCGCGAGGAGGAGGGCAGCAGTCACGAGGAGGGTACTGGCCAGCACCTACCCGGCCGACGTAGTGTGGCTGCTTCGTCCGCACCTAGAGCTGAGGGGCGTATCAGCGCCCTTACACACAGGGATGCCAGAGCTTCGGGATCGGTGGTGGCAGTTATGGTTTCAGTTTCCAGCAGACTCGTTTACACACTTTTCGATTCCGACGCTACGCACTCATTTGTCCCAACCAGTTTCGCAGTTAGTTTGGGCCAGGATTATATGCTGTTAGAGAATCTGTTGGTAATCAGAGGTCTGAGTGCTCAGCTGTTTGTGGCTGAGGAGGTGTACACGGGTTGCGAGGTCAGTATAGGGGGACATAGTCTGCCAGCTGACCTGATTATGATACAGATGGAGGATTTTGGCGTAATTCTGGGGATGGACTGGCTGTCCGCTTACCACGCTCTAGTAGATTATTTTGAGAGGAAGATCGTCTTCTCCATACCGAAGTTGCCTTCTTTCGAGTTTCACGGACAGCCGGTGGACGGAGGCTTCAGGTGCATTTCGGCACTTCGGGCGGCAAGACATTTGAGCCAGGGGTGTGAGGGCTTCCTAGCTTGTGTAGTGGCAGAGCCCAGCCCCGTGGCAGACTTCCAGAGCATCCCGGTGGTCGGAGAGTACCCTGATGTGTTCCCAAACGAGTTACCAGGACTACCGCCCGAGCGTGAGATCGAGTTTGAGATCTCACTAGTACCAGGGGCCAGCCCCATCTCCACCGCACCATACAGGATGGCACCGCTTGAGCTGCGAGAGCTCAAGTCTCAGTTGCAGGATCTTTTGGAGAAGGGCTTTGTGAGGCCCAGTGCGTCTTCTTAGGGTGCCCCGGTACTGTTTGTAAAGAAGAAGGATGGTACCCTACGCCTTTGTGTGGACTACCGACAGCTGAATAAGGTCACCATCAAGAACAGATATCCGCTGCCGAGGATCGACGACTTGTTTGACCAGTTGCGAGGCACCACGGTATTCTCCAAGATCGACCTGAGGTCTGGATACCACCAGTTGAGCATCAGGGAGGCAGACGTCTCCAAGACAGCTTTACGCACCTGGTATGGACACTACGAGTTTTTGGTCATGCCGTTTGGGCTGACCAATGCCCCCGCTGCTTTCATGGACCTGATGAACCGGGTGTTAAGACCGTACTTGGACCAGTTCGTGGTGGAATTCATTGATGATGTACTCATCTACTCTCGAGATCAGACACAGCACGGACAACACTTGCGTAAGGTTCTGGGCACACTGAGGCGGCGTAGGCTGTACGCCAAATACAGCAAGTGCGAGTTCTGGTTGAGGGAGGTGACCTTCTTTGGTCATGTGATCTCTGGAGACGGCTTGGCGATGGACCCAGCCAAGGTCGAGGCAGTGCTAAGGTGGGAGAGACCGCGTACAGTCACTGAGATTCGCAGTTTCCTAGGACTGGCAGGCTACTACAGACGGTTAATCAGGGGTTTTTCACAGATTGCGCGTCCTATGACACAGTTGACTCGGAAGGACGTGCCCTTCACTTGGACAGATGCCTGTGAGGTGTGTTTTCAGGAGCTGAAGGAGAGGTTGACTTCGGCTCCCGTGCTCACCATCCCTGACAGTAGTGGCTGGTTCGTTGTGTACACGGACGCCTCTTTGCAGGGGTTAGGGGGTGTGCTCATGCAGAGGGGTCACATTGTTAATTATGCTTCGCGGCAACTGATGCCCCATGAGCATACCTACCCTACCCACGTCTTGGAGCTGGCAGCTGTTGTCTTCACGCTGAAGACCTGGAGGCACTACTTGTACGGTGAGACCTTCGAGATTTTCACAGATCACAAGAGCCTCAGATACCTATTTGACCTGAAGGAGCTTAACATGAGACAGAGGCGTTGGTTGGAGCTCCTGAAGGACTATGACTACAGCATTTCCTACCACCCGGGAAAGGCCGATGTGGTGGCTGACGCCTTGAGCCGGAAGGCGCCCGCACACCTGGCCAATTTACAGTTACAGAGTTGGAGCCTTTTGGAGGAGATGGGCAGTTGGCGACCCCTAGAGTTATGGGGGCACTGTGGGGTAGTGATTGTGACACGACAGACTAGGCCAGAGCTGATAGACCGCATCATCACAGGACAGATGGTCGATCCGTACTTGCAGTCCTTGTGTGACAGAGTATTGTCAGGAGACCCAGGGGACTTCTCTTTCATAGACCAGGTGCTACGCCTGAGGGGACGTTTGTGCGTTCCCAGAGATGAGGAGTTGTTGAGAGAGCTCCTGACTGAGGCACATGGTTCCAGATTCACCATACATCTCGGAAACACGAAGATGTACCACGACCTGAGACGCGAGTTTTGGTGGAGGGGGATGAAGCGGGATGTGGGTGAATTCGTGCAGTAGTGCTTAGTGTGCCAGCGGGTGAAAGCCAAGCATCAGAGGCCTGCAGGGCTGCTTCCAGTGCCAGAGTGGAAGTGGGAGAGCATCACCATGGACTTGGTGGTGGGCTTACCTGTTACCCAGCGAGGACATGATGCAGTCTGGGTAATTGCGGATAGACTGACGAAGATGGCACGATTCTTGCCAATCCGAGTCACCTTGGGACCAGCACAGTTGGCAGAGAGGTATATCCGTGACGTGGTACGACTACACGGAGTTCCGTGAGAGATCGTATCCGACTGGGATACCCACTTTACGTCCCAGTTTTGGGCTGAGTTTCAGCAGGCCTTGGGGATGCAGTTGAGATTCAGTACAGCTTACCACCCCCAGACGGACGGACAGTCTGAGCACACGATACAGACACTTGAGGACCTTTTGCGTGCCTATGTACTGGACTGGAGGGGCTCTTGGGAGGAGCACTTGCCCCTGGCGGAGTTTGCATACAACAATAGTTATCATTCGAGCATTGGCATGGCTCCCTACGAGGCTCTGTATGGATCGAGGTGTACGGCACCCTTGAGTTGGGTCGAGGTGGGGACTAAGTGGGAGGTTGGCCCCAGGTTGATCCGACAGAGTTAGGAGGTAGTTGAGCAGATCCACAGGTGACTCCGCACTGTCAGGAGCAGGCAGAAGAGCTACACGGATCGGAGACGCAGAGAGGTGCAGTTTGAGGTTGGGGACCACATCTTCCTTCGTGTTTCGCCCATGAAGGGCCTGCAGCGGTTTGGGGTGAGAGGGAAGCTCGCGCCAAGGTTTGTAGGGCCCTTTGAGGTCCTGGAGCGGGTTGGACCCGTTGCTTACAAGGTTGCCCTCCCTCCTCAGCTTTCTGGTGTACACGACGTGTTCCACGTGTCCAACCTCAGGAGGTACGTCGCCGATCCCAATCACATCCTGAGTCACGAGAGCATCGAGGTGGGCGACGACCTGACCTACCCCGAGAGGCCAGTACAGATTCTTGACAGAGCCGTCCGCAGTTTGAGATGAAATCAAGTACCCCTGGTGAAGGTTTTGTGGAGGAGCCAGCGGTACGAGAAGGCTACCGGGGAGCCTGAGGTGGCAATGCGGGAGCAGTACCTAGAGCTTTTCGCTGGTATGTCTTTTTGGATCGGTTCGGTCCTCTTTGAGTTTGTTATGTTTATATATGTTGTTCTTTCCCGCACCCTAGCTAGCGCAAGTTTCGGGGACGAAACTTCCTTTGAGTTTGTTATATTGTGACGAACGTGACATCAGACAGGTTTTTAAGATGTCTGGGAAGTGGCCCAGACGTTTGGAACACTTTCCAGACGTCTGCCCAGATGTCTGGAACAATTCCTGATGAATGGAACACTCTCCAGACGTCTGGTAATAAATTTTTTCGGCGTACGGGATTGCGTCTGCGCGCGTGCGCACGTAGACTGCACCCGCCGCTTTCGTTCTTCTTTCCCTCTCTCTTTCTGCAGACGTGCCGCCCTTTTCTCTCTCTCCCCGCGTGGCCTTATAAAACACCCTCGACCTCTCCCTCACCCTCATCTCCTTTGCCTTTTCCTTCTCCTTCTGCCTGCCAGTTCGAGAGCACGAGCGAGCGAGTGAGCGGCAGCAGCAGCATCCGCGGCGAGTGTGCGGGAAGGAGGGCTGTGAGCGGAAGGAAGAAGCTCGACCACGAGGGTTCGAGCTTGCCGGGGGAGCTAGAGCCGGCCGGCGGGAGAGCGGCAAGCGTGGGGTGTCGCGAAGGGGCTGCTGCATCTCGGACAGCAGGCGGATGGGGCGCAGCGAGGCCGTGCATCGCTAGCAAAGAGCGAATCGGGCCCTAGTTATGGAAATTTTTCTAGAATCAGACGTCTGGACTTACGTCCAGACGTCTGACAGGTAAGATATTTCATCTTCTCCCTTTTCCGCTTGTACGGCCATGCAGTCGTCCGCCGCGACTTCGCCTGCACTTCGTCTTGCTGAGAACAGGTGTGTGTGTGCGCAGGTTCTACTCGAGAGGGTGCGAGGGCTCGCCATCCCACGCAGATCAGACGTCTAGCCACAGTGCCAAACGACGGGGAGGACTTCCAGACGTCCGGGGTGACAATCGGACATCTGGGAACCATGGTCAGATGTTTCAGCGGGCTTCTGGACGTCTGAAGGACTGCGCAGAACTGAGGTACGATCGATCAACCTTTTAAGACGTCTGGAACCTCTTCCAGACGTCTGATTTTGGACAGTTTCATCGTTTTTGACCCTTTTAGGGCCCGTTCGGAGTCCGTTTTCCGCGTTTCGAGTTACATTCTTTCCAGAATAAATTCCTCTACCCGTTTACAGTAATTGTATACTGTTCTGAGAAACTCCCTGTGATTGATCCTTGTGTTAGGACCCCGTTCCGTTGCAGTCTTGGAGGTTGCGGAGGCGCGCGGGATTGCTGACCACGCCCCCTGTACTCCCGATTTCACTAGTAGGGTGGCTTTTAATTTATTTAACATAATTTATTATGATTGTGGAACAATTAATAGAGTCTAGGGCATTGCATGAATCCTAGGACTGGAAAACTAGATTGAATGATAGATCCTAAGGTATTTCATGAATCCTAGGACTGGAAAACTAGATTGAATGATAGATCCTAGGGTACGACATGAATCCTAGGACTGGAAAACTAGTGGAATATATAAATATTGCAGTCTTGGAAAAGTGGAAAGGAAATAATAGCTGCCTGTAAATTGATTTAATAGCTACCTATTATGAACGAATAAATATGATTGAGAATATGGATTGTATGAATGTAAAACTGGAACGGTGAAACCTAAAATGGCCAAACCAAAAAGAACATGAACCCTACAGGGAATTAGGAGTAGAACTTCTGGAAAGAGAATAGAATGGAACTAAGAAAGTGAGACGTGGAAGTGTGTTGTTTCTTGGGTACGTGGTACCAGAGAGAGCACACATTACCTCTTAGTGTAGAGGGGAGCTTGCCGCCCTCAGGTTGAGACCGGGGTGGGTTTGGCCACTGTACACCGACTTGTTGGCCCTCGCGTACGCAGTACCGAGGAGAGCTACTAGTGTAGGGAGAACACTAGCTACCCCACGGGCCCCAGGGTTCTGCTAGCCTCCTACACCAACTTGTTAGGCCCACTGGGCAAACCAGGGTAGTCAAGCGAGGGTGCGCGGACTGTGGAGGGGTTGGACCCCTGTTACTGAGTGGGCTCTGCCCTATACTGGTTCCGTGTTGTGCTTTGGGCGCACCCGTTAACGGAAATGACTGACTGCGTGCCAGTGCGGGGTAGCTACCTGTGCACTTATCGCGCGTGTCGTAGTCACCGTTACGTTTGTCAGCGACCTTGGGGTGGTTGACTGAGGGTAGGACCACCACGGGGGACTCTCCCGGCCAGGGGAGCACCACGTGTTACTTCTACTTTTCGGAAAAGACTGCAATCAAGATCGTTCCCACGAGGAACATTCGAGATCAAGAGAAGGATCTGAGAAATAAATCAATAGTAATTTAATAGAAAGACGTAAATAACGAAAGTAAAAATATACCAGCTACTGTGCACTCTTCTGCTTCTTTAGCTTTTAGTTGCCACTCTACTCAGCGTTTCGCTGACGTGTTACACTGTCGAACGGTTATTTTTGCGAATCGCTATGCTTACGTGTTCGATTTTGAAAAACCTGTCGTTGTAGTTCGAAAGCGAAGAATTCATGTTCAACAAATAAAATTTATACCGAAAAGAATTCCGGGTCGAACACAGGGAGGCGGACGTTTGATTTAAAAACTTCGCGTTTCTTTCTATTTGTCACGAAGTAATTCAATTTAAACTATCTAATTATTTACATTAAATAGAAGAGAGAGAGAGAGTAAGAGAGAAAGAGAATATTACACAGAGAAATCAAAATGAGATGTAGAATAAACAAGGAATTTTCATTGGAAAGATTGTTCATTACAACTAGAAAGCATAAAACAATTACTCTAGAAAGTGATAAATTTACTCTAGAAAGCATTAAAAGAATGGAGGGAGAAATGTCCTCCTCGACGATTGCTTGGAGGATGAGCAAAACTATTCTAGAAAGTAGTAAATCTATAATAGAAAGTGGTAAAAAGAATAGGGAGAGAGAAATCCTCCTCGACGGTTGCTTGGAGACGAGCCGGACGGGACGACGCCTGGACGAAGGAGAACGAAGCAGGACGAAGGAGGACGAAGCAGAAGAACGGGAACGAAGCAGCACGCCATCGTCGTCGCGGGATCCACTTCCGAAGGGGAACGAAAATTGGACTTTATCTCGCTAGAAGCATCCCGAGTGTGGGACAAGCTTCTCTTGAGCTTTAGAGGGGTAGAGAGGAGAAAGAAGGGATGAGAATTTCGTATGGAGGGGGTCTCCTTTTATAGTTGCAAGGAGTGGGGGCAAAATGGACATTACAACTTCAAAATAATAAAAGAGGGGTCTTTAGTAACGGATAAATCCGTCACTAAAGCCCTCAACGTGGGCATCGTGGCCTACTTGCGCACACCTCCTCGCCTGCTCGCGCGCTCAATGGCTTACGCACGTTCGTCGCTTTTCAGCCGTCCAATCGCGAGATCAGACGGCTTAAGATGCGTCCGCGCCTGCTGCGTTGCGCGTCCAATCGCGTGTCGACGCTATCAAGCGCGCACGGCCGTCCGATCTCCATCTGATGCTCCACCCGCACCCAATCGCCGCACCTTCCAGCCCCTCTCCACGGCTCGAACCCGCGCCCTGCGCTCACGAAAGCACGCTTGACCACTGCGCTATGGGGCGCGGATGGTCGAGCGGACGCTTTTAAACGCGAGCGTCCACAGCCGTTGGATTAAGATCCAACGGCGGAGAGCGATCGGGCGCGGGGCCTTCACAAGATTCAAGCGACTGTTTGGGCGGCTGAGATGGCGCCACGTGGCGCTATCTTGGCCGTCCATCTTCTAGAAGTTGTAGATGGTGCCACGAATGTCGGATTGACCCGATTTTTGTGTCGTTGGGCTGCGATCGTCGATCCGAATTCATCCGTGCGGTCGGATTTACCATCTGAAGTGTGGATTTACACCACCTGGCCCTTGATCTTCTAGGGTTCCCGAGTCACTATCTGATGCTATGGATGCCTGATTAGGGTGATCTTGGAGTCATTGAACTCTAATCGTCGCCCTGATCACATCCATACGATTGGATCTTTGATCCGAGGCCCTGATAAAATATTTGCCCTGTCCAAGCACATAAAAGGAGACAATTAACCTCCATTTTATTCAAACTACTCTAAATGCAAGATGATGCATGTAATGCAATATTTATATCATGAAATGCAATCCTATGCTTATGAACATGCATAAATAGACATTTTAAGTAGTGTAAATGTGTTTACATCATACACTCGTTACTTTTCAGGACAAGTGTTGAGCAGCCAGGGTCAGGGGCTGCAGAGGACGCTGGGCCTAGTAAGGTCCACAGAGTTACCTGTAGTACTTTTTGTACTTTTCTTCCACTGTAGTGAGTAGTTTCTTTGTTACTCCCTATACTTTCTTTGTCGAAACTTTATGTTATGTACATGTTTATTTCCCTTCTGCTGTGGTGGTGTATACTGTAGTATTTCCTTTTCTTACTGCTGTATTTTGTTACTGCTAGTTATATTCATGCTGAATGTGGTTTATTTTACTGCTCTTTTTGTTACTTCCTCGTTGGACGACTAGGTCTTGGGATTAGTCGAGTCGGTCCGATTCTCGTGTCTCGTAGGGATTCGGGAATCAGGTCATTACACTGATTGATTGAGAATCAAGCAAGAAATTCTCGCTCGATCTCAATGATGAAGCTCAAGGTTGCCTTTAATGGCCCTAGGGACCTTTTTGCGAAGAATATGAAGAAGTTGGGGGGCTATTTGTAAGGATTTTGAAAGTTAAGGGCATATGTGTGATCAGACAGGACCAAGTTGTAAACTAGGTCAATACAATCTCAGATTAGGCTCAAATTTTGGTATAGACCTAATTGGACCTAAGGAATCCAATGACGAAGTTGGATTTTGGTTTTGACCATGTTTAACTAAGTAATTTCTGCAAAAACCAAAATTAGGGTAAATGTCTATCTGAGACTCTATTTTGGTTCAAGACGGGTTATGATGGTCAAATTGAAGGTACCAAACCCTAGAGAATATTTTTCTATAAATTTTAGAGAGTTTAGGTGAATTTTATCCTGACCAGAACCTTAGTTATTTAAGAGGGTCTGCTTTTAGGGTTTCAGAAGTCATTTAATTCTCAAAACACGTGAAAACCCTTTTCTATCTGTTCTAACCCACTTGTTAGCCTTTTAGGATCATTTGACCTTTCATTATCCCCTCGGAAAACCCATGGTTGTACATTCATGATATGATGGTAAAATTACAGTTCTAACCCTAATTTCTTATCTTTCTCTCAGAATGATTATGCAATGAATTACAGTCCTCTGGGGATTTTGTCAGAGCATTTACTGACTTAATCAGATCAAATTGAGCTAGTTACAACTCATGATGGTGTTCCCATCATACCCCCATGCTTAGCCTTTTCTAATCCCTTAGCAAAATCTCATGGAATTAACTTAAATTCTATACCACATGCCGTTTTATGCTCAGAACTTTGATGTGTGCTTTCTTTTGTAGATTAGGTTAGAATGCCGATAATAGGCTTAGAGGTACTCAAGTACCAACCAAGATCCGGACTTGACCAGCTCTAGCCTCAGTTTACCGTGAAGGTTTCTAAGGCCCACAGGAACTAACCTAAGGTTCGTTGAACTCCACGGTTAAAGCACCCGTGCTTGCAACATGTTTTAGCCCAGGTTCAGTTTGCAGTGTGTTTTTGTAAGAGAGAGACATAAGAATTTTTATTTTTGGAGTGTTTTCTCTCTCTTTTCTTTCTTTATTTCTAGCTTCGAAATTGGCTTTACAACATGGTCTATATCAGATTCTTAGTTTCCACCATCAATCTTCCCAGGGTCCCTAGCAATCAATACTTTGGCATAGCACAACCCATGGCAAACCCCAGAACCCTGGCTTTCAAGATTTCGGGATAATCCAGTTCATGTTGTTCTGTAGCTAAATCCAGACCCTATCAATCAACATTTCGTGATAATCCCACCCATGTCATTTGAACCAGCACAAGGTGCTTACACACCCCCAGTAGGATATTTAGATGTCTTAGGAGACAAGCACCGAGGAGACAATATGTTATTGTGCATCTTCGAGGGGAATTTTCCACCTCTCCACTCTAGGAACTCTTCCAAATCAACTTGTGTTGATCAGCCGCTCCTAATCTAGTTGAATTTTTTAGAACAGATTTAACGCATTTGCATGATTTTGATAATTAAGCGTACTAAACCAGACTGTGTGTGGATTGGGGTGCATAGGTTAGCGAGTCCCGCAAACCAGAAGCCAGTTAACCAGGTCGAATAATCCCTAAGCCTTAGACCTAATACTTAAGCTTTGCATTTTCCCCAACCTCTTGAGGACCATCCAGATCTTAATGGATACTTGAATATTTAAGCCTAAAATCACAGCCAAAGAGGCCTAAGATCAGCGTTCATACTAATCTCTTTTTGTCTCTTAGCACTTTTTGCCTTTCATTTTCTTTCTTTTTAATTTGGTCTAGAACTAAGTTGATTCCTTAATCTTTACTAATGACTATCTCTTTTTTTCTTTACAAACTGTTGCTCCTTTCTGACATTTATATCACCTCCCATTTTCCTCAAAAATGATATGCAATTAATCTTTCAAAATTTCCTCCCTTATCCATTTTTTTTGTTCTTTTTCAATTTTTTATTTTTTGGTTTTTTGGATTATGTAATTTTTTTGATGAAATCCCTTTCTTGTGAAGTGATTCTCATAGCATTTTTCACTTTAATACCCCCCCATACCTATGATTTGCAATGTCCTCATTGTAAATTAGGTGGGTTCAAATTCAGCTTAGAACATACATTAGAACAGGTTTTGGGTGGGTGGATGGGTCGGGGTGACTGTTGCGGACGATTTCAAGTTCGGATATGAATACCAGAGGTGGAGTCGGCTGCTCTAATGGACGAGCCCTAAAGTGCAATATGAGTTCAGCATAAGATGTCTCAAGAAGGATTTTGGGTTTTTCAAAAAGATGACGGGTTGCCTCCCGTCAAGCACTAAGTTTAATGCTATCAGCCGAGCACAATAGTCTCAGAGAGATGTGATTGTCTTCACGAATGATACGATCATGATGGATGAGAATTGGATGACCACAGATAAGTATCAAGGCATGGTGGAGAGTCATTCTAGAATGTCTCAAATATAAGTCCAGCTGATTTGTTTCTGGATGATCTTTCTTAAGTTTCTGTGGAGGAAATAGTTGGAAGGTGTAGTGATCATGGGATTTTGTAGTAGGAATGTGGTGATTCCAAGGCTCAATAGAAATGGGTCTAGTTAGTGTTTCCCAGATGTATGGTTCCTCTCGTTGTCTGTGACTTGTCAAATTGATACCTGATGAGTTATTTTGATTCTTTCCCTCTGGGTTTGAGATTATCTCCTTGAGAAATGACTCATAGATTGGGTTTTCAAATGAATTTTCCCTATAATCGTCATCCCAATTAAAAGTGAATGTTTAGAGAGTGCCTTTTGAATCATAAAACTTGAAATCTGTAAAGGATTCATATTCTGGGTGAAGGTCACTCTCTGTATCGTCCAATCCTGATTCCTGGTGGTCCTCGAAACAAAAAGTCTCCATATTCATGGACTCTAAATCTAGTCTGCCACCATGTTTCCCGACATTCCTAGGTATATCCTCAAGTTCAAAGGTGAAAGCCTCCACTGTACTCATGTCATTGTGCTCGACTAGATCATCATCTAGGATGTGAAGGGTTTCTAATTTAGGTTCTAGGTTTTCTATTATGGATATGGTCATAAGGTCCTGTATAAAACCTAGTTGTTCTATCAAGCATTTTCCTTTTGTTGCCTCAAAAATATTAATCTCAGTATGTTGATCTCCTGAGGCAATTGTGCCTTGATTCATAATTGATTATGGCTCTTGTAGTGGCTAAGAATGGTCTTCCCAAAATCATGGGCATATCCTGTATCTGTTGTGGTGTCTCCATGTCAAGAATTAGGAAATCTACTAGGCAGCTGAAATCCTTAACTTTAACTACCACATCCTCTATCATCCCAATTGTTTGTGATTAGGGTTCGATCAGCTAGTTGCAAAGTGACATGAGCGGGTTTTAGCTGTCCAATCTATAATTTTTCAAATAGGTTGGTAGGGATGAGGTTGACTGAGGCACCCAAGTCTAGTACAGCCCACTTGAAGTTTGTATCACCGATATTGCAAGGAATTAGCGGGGTTCCTGGTTCAGATTTCTTAAGGGGTAGACTATTTTGGATTATGGCACTTATATTTTCAGACATCACTACCTTTCCTAGTGTTTGTTCTTTCATCTCCCTTCTGGGTAAGTCAGGTGAGTTTGGGTTGAGAGTGAGGATATCAAGTAGTGGAATAGTGACTTGTGCATTCCTCAAAGGTCCCGTTATATCAATTTCTGACAATCCTTTAGTGTGGAGGTGAGATATGACCTAGGATAAGGGAATAGATTGGCTCTCTTTAAGGATGGGTTGCATAACATTGATCATAGCACAATCATGGTGGGGAGGTGGATGGGGAAAAGTCAGACCTTACTATTGTTGTGGGGGTGGTGTTGGGTAAGTCATGGTGTGTTTTGGCTCAGCTGAGGTGGATGGAGAAAATACATAGGTATGAGTCGTTGGACCAGGTTGGGTATAACATGTTTGACATTGGATTTGGTTTACAATGTGTTTTTGGTTCAACATGTTGTTAGGATTTAGCAAAGGTTCGGAAGGAAGTGTGCCAAGCTGGCAAGAGTTTGCCAGTTGGATCACTTGATTGCAAAGTTCAGTGATCTCTTCTTTGTGTTGTTTCTACATGTCAACCAAGGTCTGGAGAATCAAAGATGCATGATCTTCTTGAGGTTGTCCAGGTTGGAAGTTTTAAGTGGGCCTTGGTTAGGCGGGTTGATAAGGTCACGGAGCCTATGGTCGAGGTTGGAATTGAAGTCTTAGATTTGAGTTATTTCCCGACCATGAAAAGTTAGGATGATTATGCCATCCAGAGTTGTAAGTGTTGGAGAAAGGATTATTTTGGACGGCGTGAAGGTCCTCGCAGGTCTGAGGAGCTCCGAGTTAATCAGGGTATGGAGGTTCAGAGTTCCCCCAACTAAGGTGGGCTGACCCAAAGTTGCCTCCAAAGCCATAATCAGACAGAGGTTGATATGCATCCATCCCCAGGGAGTGGTGGATGTTGTGTGCAGCCTCCCTTCCCATGGGAGGGTGTGCGTACGTGCTTTAAGGTGCAGAGGTGGATTTCTGTAGATGACAAGTGATGTCGTCCACCTTTTTCTCAATAATGGAAACCTTGTCCAATTGACTGGCTACCAACTCCAGATCAACGGATGCAGACAGGCCTTGGGATTCATGTACCCCTCTATTTGTCAATACGTGGGTGGACGTCCGATCATACGCACCCAAGGACTCATTGTTTAGGGAGTTCTCACACATGTTCTCGAGAATTTCCCAGATCGTGTCCTCATGTTAACCCATGATGCTACCACCACAAGTTGCATTGACAAAGAGCTTGATATCCTCATGGAGTCTGTGGTAAAAGGATTGGACTTGTTCCCAATTCGGAACTCCATGATGGGGGCACTAACACATGAGATCCAGAAAATAATCCCATGCTTTGTGTAGAGATTCTCCCGCTCCTTAAGAGAAGTGCGTGATTTGGTGCCGCATTGTGTTGGTACTACCAATGGGGTAGAATTTTTGCAGGAAGGCAATTTGAAGTTCTCCCCATGTGTTAATCGTGTGTGGTTGAGTTTGAAACCAGTGAGAGGCTTTGTCAGCTAGGGAGAATGAGAAGAGCTTTAAGAGTAATCCTTCCTGATTCTGTACATCTGCCCCAAAGGTGTGGGCTAGATGTTTTTGGTTTTCAATGTGCTGGAAAGGATCCTCAGAGTTCAAGCCATGAAATTTCGGGGTCATATGAAGCATGCTAGGCTTGAGATCTACCTCGGGTCCTCCCACGGGAATGTTGATTCCAGGTTCGATCTCCACCGCTGTGAGATTATAGTGATCTCGCATTTGAGGATGCGGCAGTGGGTTGATGATGGCATTGATTCGATTTTACAAATCATGGAATTGTTGCTCAAGATCAAGTTGATCTTCTGGGTGATCCATAGTTGATGAAGGGGAAGTAGGTTCTAAATTAGAGGATATGTCAATGTGATTAGGTTGTTGCACAAACATGGAAGTCGAGGCCCGACCTCGACGAGAGTGAATAGCTAATGGAGGCCTCAAGGATGGTCTTAAGGACCTCCTCCCTAACATGTACCGGTGGATTAAATGAGAGGTAGAATGTGATGGACCCAATCAAGACACCCAAAAATTTTGGATGACTATAGAGGTTCGGGGTAGATGATACCCCTTAGTTAGGATCCTATGGTAAGAAATAGATCTCTAGACCAGGTTTTTGATGTTCAGATGCCTGTTTGTGCCACTTCTATAGAAATTAGACCAAAATACCAAGAATAGGCCTAGGGGTACTCAAGTACTGGCTAAGATCCAGACTTGACCAGCCTGAGCCTTGGGTCTATCGTGAAGGTTTCTAAGGCTCGCAAAAAACTACTTAGAGGTTCGTTGACCCCAGCGGTTAAATCACACATGCATATGCGTAGCAAATCCAAGTTCATTTTGCTAATGCATTTTTAATAAGAGAGATAGAGGTGAATATTTATTTTAAGAGTCTTCTCTCTTTTCTTTTTACATTCCCCTAAATCCAACATCGGATTGGCTATAAACATGGCCTATATCGAATTCTTTGTCCCTACCATGAATCCTTAAAAGGTCCCTGGCTTTTGATGCTTCATGATAACACTGCCCAGGGCAACCCCTAGAACCCTACCTGTCGACATTTTGGGATAGTGTCGCCCATAGCATTCTGTAGCTAAATTCAGACCCTGGAAATAGACATTTCAAGATAATCTCGCCCATGGTACCTGAGCTAGCACAAGGTGTTTACATGCCCCCGGTAGGATATTTAGATATCCTAGGAGACAAGCCGAAGGAGTCGATATGTTATTATGCATCTTCAATGGGAGTATTTTTCATTCCACCTCTCCGCGTCGGGAACTCATCCAATCAACTTGTGTCTTCAAGTTACTCCTAAACCAGATTTTCGAGGAAACATTTTTCAGAATAGTACACTTTTGGCATTATATTTCATTAAGCGTACTGAACCAGGCTAGTGTGTGACTTTTGGGTGCTTAGGTTACCAAGTCTCGCAAACCAAAGGGCAAGCAATAGGGTCAAATAATCTCTAAGCCTTAGACTTAATACATCAACCTCACAATTTCCTCAGCCTCTTGAAGATTAATCTAGATCTTAACAAATGCGTGAGTGTTTAAGCCCTAGAATAGTCCCAAGGGGCCTAAGGTTGGTATTCTTTACTTATCTCCTTGTCTCTAATACTTCAAGACTTAATCCTTATTTTGATTTGGTCTAGAACCTAAGTATGATCCATAATCAATTGCTAGGACTATCAATTTTTTTCTTTGATTTTGTTCCTTTGTCATTTTTTTTTGTATTTTCTCCTCTTTTCCCTTAAGAAAAATTTTTCATTCAACTTGCAAAATTTTCCTCTCCTTTCTCCATTATATATATATTGTGAGAACCCCTCAAAGAATTGACTTTCACATTTGTTTTGCACTTTAATACTCCCCATGCCTAAGTTTTGCAATGTCCTCATTGTAAACCAAGTGGGTATGAATTTAGCTTAGTTCAAAGTTGAACAGGGTTAAAGGGTGGGTGAGTGGATCGGGATGATTGTTGCAAACGATTTCAAGCTTTGATACAAGTACCAAAGGTGGAGTCGGCTATTCTAAAGTTTGAACCCCAAAGTACAATAGGAATGCAGCTCAAAGATGAATTAGAAGGGTCTCAGTTTTTCTTGAAATGACGGGTTACCTCCTGTTAAGCACTAAATTTGATGCCTTCAGCTAAGCAAAAGGTGGTCAAGGAGAAGGGGTGGTCGAATTGGAATTTTGTAGAATAAGAACCATGATGAGTAACCTAGTTGGTCCAACCAGGTGCTTGTTTAGATCAATTGGCTAATGATGTAGATCAAACCCAATCAGTCTGGTGGGGTGTTGAGCTCACCAGATACTTTGTGGCTCAAATAGATGTGGAAATACAAAACAAGGGTTTGGCTGTATCAGCTCAGTCGAATCAGAGTAGCGGTCCTCAAAGGATAATGGGCCTGTGGAGAATGTAGGAACCCTACTAGTGGGATCAAAGGGGGACAATATGTGGTTGTCAGTTTAATCAATGTCCCATTCATTGTCGAAACACGGTGGTGAATCATATGCAACCGGATCAAAAAGATGTGAGTTAGAATAGAAATTGATTCCAGTGGCGAGTCGGGGTTGGGATCAATTTCTAAATGGCACTGGCTCCAGAGTAGGTGGTAGGGATACTTTGAGTTTCAAATCATTGGCCTCAAAATCAAAATCAAAGAATGGATCAAGGACACTGACGTCGTAAATTGGCTCATAATCATCTAGAAACAATAGTTCTCCAAAATCAGAGTACGATTCAAAATCATTAGAGAATTTGCGAACATCAGTTTCTAAACCTAACTCAAGATTGAGATTTCCACCATAGAATAAATCAACCTGACTTTGGTCTAACCTAGTCTCAAATTCCAAGCTCAAAGAGATGTCCTTATTAGGCATCTAGGGTGGATCCAATCAAATCCCAACCCGTCCAACTCCTCTAATTCTGTGTCATAAATCGGTTTGACTTTTAATAAATCAATTTGTTCTTTTGAGGAGTCTAGAGAGGCATGATCATCAAATATAGGCTTAAGATCATAGACCAAATCTGAAATCTTCTCATCACATTGAACCTCATGATCATCGTAACTAGGCTCAGATCTAGATTCTAGGTCAGGTGTAGGAATTGGGTCACTAGAATCTTGACTTGGCTCTATTAGGATGTCAGAATTACTCTCCAGGACTACCTTAATAGGATAAGGTGTAGGAATTACATCTTTAAGAGATTCTAAGTCTAATTCATCACAAGTGTTTGGAAAATCTAGGCATGATGGGCTAGCTTCACAGTTTCCTATGGCTGGCTCATACTCGGGAACACCTGTAAATGGATCCACCCAACCCACATCTTGATCAAGTATTTCATTTTGTACAAAATTGACATTTGGTTCCATTTGGCTTGGTGGCCCATAACACCCTCCATTTTCGAACCCAGGCTCTAGAAATTATATTGATCCTCAAAATTGTTCCAAGATGCATCATTAGTTTCAGGGTGGTACCTCTCAATAATCATGTTTTCTAACTGATTTATTAGCTCCCTACGCCTTCCAAAGTCATCTTGGTATTTTTCCCAAAGTTGTGGTTTTGACACATATTGTAAACTCTCAGTGTAATGCAATCTCTTCAATGCATCAAATGCTTGTAAAATGGTCTCCTAGTCGAACCACAAGCTAGCTGTGTTTCAATCATCTGGATGTGGTTTGAAATGAGGTTTGTTGTTTCTGATACATTAACCTGAATGCCACTAAAGGGATCTGAGGTTCTGTCAAATTCTTCCTGATGTAGGCACAATTATTAAGGATAAAATGACCATTCATGCATTTTCCTAGGCCTAGATTTGCATTTTATGTTATAAATATTGCATAGAATGCATCATCCTGCATTTAGAGTAGTTTTGTATATTTTAGGTTAATTACATCCTTTTTATGGACAATAGGGAAGGAGATTTATTTCAGGGCCTTGGATGGACGATCTGACTGTACGGATCTAATCAGGACGACGTCCGAAGTCTAATGCATCCGAAATCATCTAGATCAGAATCCCATAGCACCATATGATGTCCAAAGAAGATCAATGGCTTAGTGGGCAATGTGACATCCTTATGGGCTTCAAATGAAAAATTTGACCCTACAGATGAATCCAGAGTGACGATCGCAGTCCAACAACGCAAGAATCATCTCGATCCAAGCACCGTGGCACCCTCTGCAACAAAAAGAAGATGGACGGCCTAGATGGCACCACGTGGTGCCATCTCAACCTCTTAACATCGACCAGTAGCGTCCGCCCACATCACACCTCATCTGCGACCTCCATTCTCAGCCGTTGGATCTTGATCCAATGGCTGAGAGCCCTCCTCCACCGCGCACCCTAAGATGTCCTCTCTATCATTTAGACGGCTTGGCGCATTGGTTAAGCACCCAGCCACTAAGTGAGGGGAGAGGGTTTAAATCCCCGTAGCCCCCTCAATTGAGCAATTGATGCACGCGCATGCATAGGCGCAAGGCAGCGCCAGTGCAGCATGACTGAGCACAGTTGTGCACGCCAGCTCGTGTGTGCACGCAAAATGGCATGGGGGGCACGGGCACGTGATGCACGAGCTAGTGGGAGCGTTGAATGGAGTAGATCTTGAGCGATAGCCTAGGCGGGTCTTTAGTGATGCTTGCAGTTGTCACTAATTGCCTATGCTCGGGAAGCCCTTCCTCCTTCCACTATAAAATGACCTACACCCCTCCATTCTTCACCATCTCTTCCTTTCTTCCTCTCACCACCGCCAAGGCTCTAGAGAGAGCTTGTCCCAAGCCCAAGATGCTCCTCTAGAGTAGAATCAAACATTTTTCCGACCCCTCATCCCTATTCGTGGAGCATCCTGTGGTCATCCTCTCACCTCCCTTCGGGAAGAAGATCCTCGTCGCGATGCCGTCCTGCCCCGCCCTTCGTCCTCTAGCTCCGTCCTTGTTCATCCCGCTCCTCACCACCTTCCTCCAAGCAATGTCAAAGTGAGTCATCCTCCAAGCAACCATCGAGGGGGATTTCTCTCACCTATATCTTTCCTTTTGCTTTTGTAGTGTAATATTTCATAGTTATAGAAAACATTTGCTTCATAAACATATGTGATTCTCTCTCTCTCTTATATTTTTGCAAGTAGATAAAGTTTTCATCGACCTAATCTTTTACTTGATAAAAATACAAAAAAATTAGAAAAGACAAAAATGACAAAAACAAATAAAAAGCGAAACGTGGACTTTTCAAATCAAATGTTCGCCTCCCCGTGTTCGACCCGGGACTCACCTTTTGAGTTTCGATTATAAATTTTATCTGATCAACAGATTTTCTTGCGAATTGAACTACGATGATGGGTTTTCCAAACTTGAATCCCATTCGCTAGAATTTCCGATGCCATCATTTTTGCGTCGTTGCCAGGGAGGCAACGTTCTTTGGTTTTTCTCGTGTTTTACTGCCTTAACTTTATAGCTCACTTTGCTCCTTTCTTTCTTTGATTACAGGTTCCCTTCCAAGGTGAGCCAAAGCAGATAGATCGGAGTAAAGTGTGGTTAAAGAGTTTTGTAAGCTTATTCCCACCACCCCCACCTTAGATTTCATTTCACTACACAATAACTCAAACCCAAATCAACTTAGATGCTTTTTATAAACCCTAGAATAGATCTGGTTGTTTGTTTGCCACCTCCACCCATCTCATTCCCGCATATAAAAAAAAATACTCTTCTTTTGTGGGATTTACTGAAAGTGACACACATTAAACACCTGCAACTTTCGACTTAAGGCGCACCACTCCACTTTGATTCTACCACCTAACCTATGGACGCGGTACACTTCAACTCAATACACATAAGTGAGTAGAAAATCTGAATAGGTTAAACATTTGTGTGCCTTAACTAAGTGGTGCAACAGGCTAATTGATTGATCTGTTTAGGCTGCACCACTGAAGATAAAAGTCATTCATCAGTAGCTTGCCACTTAGGGTTAATCTCTAGGGTTGAACCAAGCACTCCACATTATTTTTTTATTTCTAAAGAAATATATCATCACCAGTGCTTTCAAAACTTAGAGTGTTCTCTTGAACTTGATTAAATATACCTAAGATTAAACACTAAAAGCTACTAAACAAGGTTAAACACTAAAAGGCACATCATCAAATAGCCTTGTTTGTAAACCCTAGTTGTGCATGCACACACATTTGAATTGATCATTAAGGGCACAACCCATCTAAAGGGTCCATCACATTCCAAGAGCACAATCATCCCAAGCCTAATTAAAACTAAGTAGATGTTGGCCTTAATGATTGATTAGCTCTTCGGGGCTCAGATTGAGATTTTTTTCGATTAATTTGCTTCTACTGGTCCATCTAATGTCTAGCTAGGGGAGTAGCGTCAAATGATCGTGGCTGGGGGGTACACTAGGAACAAGAGGCGCAAGACAAAGGAAGAACCTTCTCCTCAACCCCTCCCACTAACTGGTTGGATTGGCTGGATAGAAGTAGACCAAATCATTTCTATCATCTCAAGATGGGTCCTAGGAGTCTATAGGTCATTAGGATACCCACATAAGGATAGGTTTGGTTGATTGTACTGCAGGGCACCTTTCTGTTTTCCCTCCTACTCCACAATGTATCCTTCCACATCTTCCACACATTACCAACCCTATCCTTTTACCAACACGTATCCTCAAGATGATTACTAACCTGACTCGACTTATGATTATCCATCTCTTAGCCGGGATAACTTTGATTGGGGATATGAATCCGAACCTCAGTGTTCAAAGCCTAACCCTAGACAACAAGACTATGATTACTATCCTTCCAAGAGCTAGAATGACTATAGATCTCCACCTTTTGATGATCAACCTAACCCGATATATAATCAAGAAGCATATGTTGACTATAACACCTACCCTCCCTAGAATTATGCTGAACATAGGTCACCTCCATTCTGTGAACAACCCAATATGACCTACTATCAGGGAGGGACCTGATAACCTCACTTAGAATAAACCCAAACCCACCCAACCCTTAGCCGAACCATTCGGTTCAAGTGAACAAGATCCAAGACAGGGTGTTGGCTAACTTGAGGAACACCATACAATCTTTAGAAGCTCAACCAACACTATGCACTAAAGCATTGGAGCCTATGATAAAAATGATTGATGAGCTGAATAGCTCTTTATTGGATTTGCTCCAAATGTTAGGGATAGGTGATGGGAACACCATCATGAGCCCTAACTAGCTCATTTTGACCTAGAAAAGAGAACAAAGGCTCCTACATAACCTACAGAAGGGACTATTCAAGGAATAATTATTCTGAGAGGAAAATAGGAAATAAAGGGTAAAACTGTAATTTTACCATTACATTACATCAACAGGATTTCTTAGAGGCTAAACATAGGTCAAATGGTCTTAACGAGATAAAAAATGGATTGGTTCAATCAAAAAAGGGTTCATGTGTAGTCTAGGAATTAAATGACGTCTTGGAATCCTAAAATAGATCCTCTTAATTCAACAAGGTTCTGGTCAGGATAAAATTCACCTAAACCCTCTAAAATTCATGAAAAAATATCCCCTAGGATTTAGAACCTTCAACTTGGCCTTTGGTACCTATTTTGACCTAAATAGGGGTTCTAGCTAAATATTTGCCCTGAATTAGGTTTTTGTGTAAAATGCCCAGTAAAATGTGGTCAAACCTAAAATCCATCTTCACCATTGGATTCCTTAGGGCCAAATTAGGTTTATACCAAAATTTAGGTCTAAGGGGAATTCACCTTGACCTACTTTGCAAAATAGTCCAAACCAATTACTTTTATGCCCTTAATTTTTGAAAACCTTACAAAGACCCCCCTATCTTCCTCACCATTCTTTGCAATTAGGTCCCTTCGCCATTACAATGGAGGAGTCCTACTCCGGCAAGGATTCCAGAGGGGATTTCTCCCTGATTCCTCAGAGACTCCCTCTCAAATTTGAAAGGGAGATTCTCTGAGGAATTCTTGATCTTATGAGCGCAATTCCAAACCATAATTGTCACCCAATCTCTCATGCGAACACATGAGAGATTTGGGTCTCTTTCACATTCCTACTCTAGTGAGGACACCTGTGCTTGGAAGCTTGCTTTCCAAGTACAAGGCCCTTTGCATGTGCCTATAAAAGAAGCCCTAGATCTAGCCTCTCATTTTCATCTTGGTTTGGTCGGAGAACAACCTCCAATTTCTTCTCTTCTCCTCCGGCCAGGCATCCAACGAGATCCGACGACATCTCCTCCCTCTTCTCGTCGCTCTGCCACAATACCAGTGGCTGAGCCATCTCCACCTCCTCCGTCCGCGTCGCGCCATACCTGTGCATGCGCCAAATACCCCTTCATCGTCGCCGTCACCCCTGTACTGGACCTTCATCTCCGGCGGCGATAGGTACACGCTAGCTGCCCTCCTGTCTCCCTTCGTCCATTAATTAGGTTAGATCTCTTCCTTTCTCTCCTCTCTTCATTTCCCCCTTCTTTATTTCTACTTTCGACCCTCGACCACCGCAGACCACCACCATCTTCTCCACCCTTGACAGACCATCGGCGAGGTGCCTCCATCATTCCACACACCCACACGCCTCACTAAACCCCTTAGAAGCACCGCCACCATCCACTGATCACTTCCCCCATCTCCATCGACCACCATAACCTCCGTTCACTCCCCCCAACCACACCCATCACCATAGCCACAGACCGACCTAGGCATGCATGCCTAGGTCGCCCCGCTCCCAGCCACCTACCGCAACACCTTCGTCGTGTCATGGCAAAGCCCCCTGTGTGATCTAATGAGGCCGCGAGGCTATTTTTCTTGAGAGTAGGTTCTTGCCTTCGCTGCCATTGGAGTAGACATGAAGCTTGCTTGCAAGCTTCAACCCAGGCATCAGGCTCTAGGAATTTAGGTCCAGGAGGCGTGGAGTTGTCACACAAACACATCCAGCCAGAGATTGGCTTTGAGAGAGCCTCGCAGCTGCAGCGATTGAAGGTGACCCCCTGTGGGCATGCGCGCAGAAGCGGGTGGGACTTTTAGTCCCACCTCGAAAAGTTTAAAGTGCGGAGTGTGGTATAAGTTATTTTTGTGTAAGAGGCTCTTCGCCTCCAAACATGGGGTGAGGTCCCCTCGCCCACATACCTGCCTCATCCACGATCCATGCTCTACAGACCTAACTTGCCTGACTTGTTTACCCTGCACTCCTCGTGCACCACCCACGCCGGTACGCCTGGACTCGGGTGCGCTGACCTGACTCGAATACCCGATTGGCTCTGGGAGTGCGAGACTAAGAGAGAAAAGAGAGAGAGAGTTTGCGGGTGTGGGTAGGGGTAGGTTTGGCACTTGTGTGAAGAGAAAGGAAGAAGGAAGAGGAGGCTGAGGCCAGAGAAGGAAAAAAGGAAGCCTTCGGTGCAGCCGCAGAGAAGAAAGAGCTGCAAAAGAAGCTAAGAAGAAAGAGCTGTAGAAGAAAGCTAAGGAAAAGAAGATCTAAGGAAGGAGAAGGCTCTACTGAAGAAGAAAGAGAAAGAAGGAGATCAAAAGCCAAGGAAGCTAAGGGCCAAGAAAGCTAAGGCAAGAAAGAAGCAAGAAGGAAGGAGAAATCAAGGAAAAAGAAGACAAAGAAGAGAGAAGGCACCACCAAGGAAAAGGACTTAAGCCAAAAAGAAAAGACAAAGAAGAGCCAGAGGAAGAAGAGAAAGGCAGAGAAGAGAAAAGAAAACAGAGAAGAAGCAAAAGAAACACTTTTTATCCAATTCTTCCCAAATTCTCTCTTTTGCTACATTTTATTATTCATAACTCCATGCTTTACATTATGAATTAGGTTTTGAGTAATTTTATGTGTTCAAATTACATTTATTGAGATTAGTGCATCAATTCCATTTGCTCCCTGTGTTCGACCTCGGACTTAACATTCGAGTAATAAAATTCTTATTTGTTTTCAAGGCAATTTCAACAATACTACGATGCAGTATTTATTTTATAAAATCGATCTCGCCCTCTGTTAAACAATAGGGGATTAGGTTAGTTTCTACTTGAGCAATTATCGAGATTGAAGATGAAATTTGTGGTTACCCCAATCCACTCTTGGGATGATTCTCAAGATGAACCCCCTTTAGGAAAGCCAATGTCTGAACCTGCTCAAGCACCTGTTGGGGGGGATACATGTTCTGAGATAGAAGATAACCAGGTTGGTCTAGAGCAATCGATTCAGGATGAATCGATTGCCTCACCCGAGATCCTAGAGCCAAGGAATGAGGAAAATGTCTCTATTGACCAGGAAATGACATACGCACCTGGCCACCAAGTGAGGGGCATTGGTTCAAATCCCTGCAACCCTCGAATTGAGTAATTGACATGTGTGCACGCGCAGAGGCATAGCAGCGTGCATGGGCATAGCGCAGCGGGTGATCATGAACGCAAGGCAGCGCTAGCACAGCACGACTGGGCACAACTGTGCACGCCAGCGTGCGTGCATGCACGACATGGCGCTGGAGGCACGAGCACATGATGTGCAGGCTAGCAGTAGTGTTGAATGGCATGAAACTTTAGCGACAGCCTAGGTGGGTCATTAGTGATGCTTGCAGCTGTCACTAATTGCCTGTGCACGGGAAGCCCTTCCTCCTTCCATACTATAAAAGGGCCTACACCTCTCCATTCTTCACCATCTCTTCTTTTCTTCCTCTCACCACCTCCAAGGCTCTAGAGAGAGCTTGTCCCAAGCCCAGGATGCTCCTCTAGAGTAGAATCAAATATTTTTCCCTCCCCTCATCCCCATTTGTGGAGCATCCTGTAGCCATCCTCTCACCTCCCTTCGAGAAGAAGATCCTCGCCACGACACCATCCTGCCCTACCCTCCGTCCTCTGGCTCCGTCCTAGTTCGTCTCGCTCCTCACCATCTTCCTCTAGGCAATGTCAGAGCGAGTTGTCCTCCAAGCGACTGTCGAGGGGGATTTCTCGCACCTATATCTTTCTTTTTGCTTTTGTAGTGTAATCTTTCCCGCTTTCATAGTTGTAGAAAACATTTACTTTAGAAATATATGTGATTCTCTCTCTCTCTCTCTCTTATTTTTTTTCAAGTAGATAAAGTTTTCATCGACCTAATCTCTTGCTTGATAAAAATACAAAAAAAATTAGAAAAGATAAAAATGACAAAAAAAAATAAAAATTGAAACACAGACTTTTCAAACCAAATGTTTGCCTCCCCATGTTCGACCCGGGACTCACTTTTCGAGTTTCAGTTATAAATTTTATCTAATCGACGGATTTTCTCGTGAATCAAACAATGACAACGGGTTTTCCAAACTCGAATCCCATTCACTAGAATTTCCGACGCCATCACTTCCCTATGCCTAAGAGCAACCTCGGTCATTTTCTCTTTTATGATCATACAGGATTCCGATTTATTGAACATCTTTCCTATGCTATCAGGTTACATCTCCAAATTAGGTGGTGGATCAAGATGAAGAATCAAATTCAGGTCCAGATTAATTTGATTAGATCAGATGAGATTTCACCCACAAGATCAACTCTAATGGAGGCCTCTAGGTTAGACCTCAGGACCTCTCCCGTGTATATGCACTAAAGAATAGATGAGGGACTAGATGTGTATTGGACCCAATCAAGGAAACCAAAAATTTTGGATGACTAAGGTTGTTTGAGGCAAATGGACCTCTTTGATAAAAAATCCACACCCCCAAGAATTACTTGGGCAACCAGGAAGGGAGAGTCCCGCAAAGACCCTACATGGTAGAGTGTCCCCATGAGTTACAGGGTTTCCCCCACCCAACCTTCCTTGCTACCTCAGCTCCAAGTAAACTGGAATGTTTGAATTGAGACCTATGTCTACCAATTTTAGCCCTTATTGTACCTTGAATTTCAATTGATTTAGAAGTTATTTCAACTTATGACCTAATTTCTAGGTTGATTAATTCACAAAGTGAACTAACTTCTCCTGACCTGTCCTAAGGTTGAGGATGAAATTTGGTTCAGAGCACCCAAATCACCTTAAATTGGTTCTCAACAGGCTATTAGGTCCCAAGTTTTAGGGTTCAAGTGAATTTAGAGCCTTGATTTCAGGGTTCACTTGAGTAGATCGGTTCAAACAAGGGCTTAGGTAGCACACAAATGTGGGAATATCAATTTCCTTAATTGCAGACAAGTGTTTACTAACACTTCAAAACCCTAATGTGGAAACCCTAGATTGGCTATATTTCAAGTCCAATTCGAATCCAAATATGACATCTTGGACTCAAACAAGAAAGTAAGTAGTCCAAGATGTTAAGAAATTTTTAGTGCTAATCCCTAATAGGTATAGGAAGTAAAGATGGAGAATCTCTAATCAAATCGTACCAACTTCAATCTACTGTCAATCAATATCATAAATCAGAAAACTCTTTGCCTTTAAATGATAATTACTAGGAAAGTAAGGCAAGTGGATCCTAATTGATTTGAATCTTTTTTTCTCTTCCCAAGATTAAGAGATGATTAGGGAAGAAGAGAAACTTTACCTACCCCTGGAGTGGCTGATTGTATGGAAGATCTCCTCATGATTTACCTCATAACAACAAAATAAACTAGATAGGGCAAGTTACTCAATAATGATATGACTAGTGGTGAATTGCACGTTACTCCCTGGCAACGACGCCAAAATGTTGAAGCGCTTCTACTATGTTTTAGAAAATAGATACGTCGTAGTCTAGGCAATAAAAGCGTAACAACACTTAAATTTGTAATTGCTTGAAAAACTGTGAGTTCCGAGGTCGTTCGTAGGAAGAAAATATGGCAATTCAATCCACTAATCAAATAATATATCAATAAGCATAATATTCAACCACAAATATGAGAATAATAAAATAATGCTTAGAATTGTATCTCACAGTAAAAATAAAAGAGAATAAAAATGGTGGTTGAAACTACCAATTATCCCCAATAATTAAGCACAAATCCTAAGTCAATTCTCAACCAACAGTAGCCAATATCAGAGTCTCAAATTTTCACAAATCAGATGTCGGGAACAACCTCCAAACGACTTAACTATCAACCCTAAGGCAACTTCTTAAATTTTTTCCTTAGTGCTTAGGCACATTTCCTGAGGCAAAACCTACCCCTCCTCCCTCAGAAGATCCCCTCCTCTCTTTCTCTCCTAATCAAGTTAGGTAATCAGATCCAAGACCAAACCCGCTTGCATGTGTGGCAGGCGAGGAGTGCTAAGATAGGTGAAAGGGACCTCACCCCAATGCCTTGCGGTGAATAGCCTACACAACAAATGCATTATATACGCTTTTCCAAATTGTAATCCCACGTTGTGGGATAAATCAGCTGAGCCTTCTTCGCATGATGTTGCGAAAGGAGATCGCCTTGATTGCTGTTGCTGCTAGTGTTCTCTCATTTAATTGGAGCTTGGAAGCCTTCGTGGAAGCGTTACGCAACTGCTGGTGGTTGAAGCAAGGCCGGAGGAAGGTTGACGGTAGCAAACAACAACGGTGATGAGTGGCAGTCCAGCAAATACCTGAAAGACATGAACACGACCTTGTGATCCAATTAAAAGGCTCAAGATGATTGCCGTGCTATGACGAGTGCACAGTGATGGTGATTAGGTGTCTAGAGGCTTGTGGAGGGTGGTTGGAGTTGAGATGACCAGCGAGAGCGTGGGTTGTTCGGTGGGGCGAATACATGGGTGAAGCTCCCAATTTTGTTAGGGATTTTTCTTTGTGGGTCGTCGCAAAGGTAGTGGTGGTGATGGCTTGTCGATTGGATGTGCATAGCGATAGGACAAAGCTCACTAGAGCTTCGCTGACAGTGAGGGAGACAGAGTGAGCGGGTGATATAGTGGTCGAATTGGGGTTCTAAGGACCTATAGCTATGCTAAAGAGAAAGAGGGAGAGGTAGACCTAACTTATTGGATGAAGAGGGGACGGAGCTCGCATCGGCGTGCCTTACCAAATGCAAGGGAGACGAAGTCTCCGGTAAGGAGAAGCAGAGATGACGAAGGGGGTTAGCACTCCTGCTTTATCGAGCGAGTAGCGGAAGAAGTTGAGGATGTTGGGCCACCCAATTGGCTGTTGGGTGGCTAGAAGAGTGCAGGCATGAGGGTCATTGGAGCCGCCATCAGAGGTGGCCGAAGGAAGAAGGAGAAGAGGTTTTATGGCTAGAACCGGGCTAGTTTTGACCATGGGACAATGCAGAGCTTATATAGAGCTCAATTGGCAAAGATTCATGAATTTGTTCATGGATTTAGGGGTCATTCAAAGTTGAAAATCAAAGCTCCACTGAACTCTTGGCTTCAAATTAGGATCTATGAACTCACCTAATGGACTCCTCATGGTCTGAACACCAATCCTTGCAAATTTGGAGGGATTTGTAGCTAATTTGAGATTGATCATCTCTTGAAGTTCGGCATTGTTGGGTGTTCACACGGAAATGGCGGTAGGGACCATTTTGAAAAAATGATGAGAAGTTAGGGGCCTGTTGGTAGGGAACTTGAAACCTAGCGGTTTAGATGCGAGAAATAGAGTTTTAGGGGCCAAAATGCAAACTAGGTCAAGATGGACTCTAATTGGGCCTAAATTTTTGTGTTGACCTAATTTAGACCCAAGGAATCTAATGGTGATCTTCAATTTGAGTTTTGATGACATTTGACTGGGTAAATTGCACAGGATACCAAATCATGGCAAATTCCCATCTGAATCTCTGTTCCTAGTCAAAATGGGTTCAGATGGTCAAAGTGAAGGTATCAAACTTCTTAAAATATTTTAAAATGACTTTTTTGGAGGTTTAGATTGAATTTATCTCAACCAAAACTCTTTCAATTTAAGTAGGGCTATTAATTAAGGCTTTTAGTGATATTTTTAACCCTGAAATGCATGAAACCCTAATTCAGTCAGATGTAAGCTCATTGCTTAGATATTAAAGTTCATTTCGACTAAATCAAGTTAGTTATGATGAAAGATGGTGTTACCATCAGAGACCCTTACCTTAATTTATAGTGCTTGACATCTTTTAACAAAGCTATGCTTATCTAGAGAGCTTTCTGCTGGAAGACTTTTGCTACAATGTAGATGAAGCACATGTACATATCCTTGATGCACTCACCTTTTTGCATTTCAAATCATTCATAAAGGGCAAACTCGATGGTAAAATTTTGAGATCTCTAACGAGTTCTTTTGAATCTAAAGTTACATCAATTAAAGAAGTAAATGAAGTCAAAAACATAGATGTGAACAACTTTCTTGGAAACCTCATGGCCTACAAAAGCAAAATTAACCAAAAGAAAAAAGAAGTTGAAGAGCCAAAGAAGCAATTGGCCTTCAAAGCCAACTCCGATACTGATGAAAGTAATGAAGATGATGACGACTTGTCTCTACTTAAATGGAAATTCTGAACGTTCTTAAGAAATGACAAGAACTTTGGGAAAAGAGGATTCAAACATAAGAAAGAAGGGTCACATAGGAAGGCTGACTCCTTGATTTGCTTTCAATGCAAAAAGAAGGGTCACATAAGAAAGAATTTTTCTTTACTCAAGAGGGACTACAAGAAGAGTAAGAAAAAGCAAGAGAAAGAAGTTAAAAATCCTTCCAAGAAGTTTAAGAAAAAGAAGGCTCTACAAGTGATGCACAAAAATTTGCAAAGAATATGTTTTGAAATCGCATCAGTGTAGTTTGCAAAAATTCATGATCAAATAAATTTACCGGAGGTGAATTTGGGTTGAACACAATTAAGCAAAACTTGCTAAAAATATCGCTCGATTATTTATTTTTGGTGTTTTGTTGCTTTTGTAATTTTTATGATTTTTAATATAAAGAAAATGAGGGTGAGAAGTGAGACAAATTATACAAACCACAAAAATATGAGAGAAAAAGAGAGAGAAACTTGTATTATAAAGCTAAAATGTCATATTACAAGTAGAGAAAATGCAATAACAATAAACAAAACAAAATAAAAGAGAGAAGTGGTGAGAAGAATCTCCCAAGATGACTTCTCGACGAGACGGCATGCTTGGTAGCAGCTTGAAGATGAAGGTGTGGAGATTGTACGACAGAGGTGAGGGTTAGGAAGATGATAGGTAGAGGGAGGCTTAGCCTAGGCTGCTGGTGGAATATGGGGTGAGGGAAGAAGGTTCTAACTAGAGGGAATGAAGGTAAAAGGGTGGAGGTCTTTTACACGGAATGGTAGTGAGAGGATGACTTTAGGAGGCCCTATGAAGGTGGTAAGAGGTTGGAGGAATGGGAAGCAAGAGGGATTTTTATATTCTAATCAGGTGCCTAAGAGCTTGGGAAGGTTTCCTTAATGCTAATGGAGGTGGAGAAGGTGTTGGTATAGATGGTGATGAGACCACATTTGTGAGCTAATTAAATACATAAATGCCTAGTTATTAGATTAATGTTTACATATACCTAGTATACTTTTCTATGTAAATACTTTAGTTTATAAAATTACTTACAAGCATATTTCATACATTACATGCATATGTAAATATAATTAAGGATGGTATGCATTAGAATGTAAATAGGATAGATTATAATTTAGTTGACATGGCATACATTACTTAAATATATAAGATTTAACATTCTTTTGGATTTTTATATAAATAACCAATCTTTCTTTATCTTTCTTTGTAGAACCCATTGCCTCAACACACCACATCCAAAGCCACTGCCTTACTGCTAACGTTGGAGAAGGGCAAAGATTTTTGGGAAAGAATAGAATGAGAGAGAGAGAACCGCAATAGAGGATACGTTTAAAAGGAAAGAAACCACCTGCGAAGGGATGGATCTTCTCCCCTTGCGAGGAATCACCTTCTCCCTCACCTCCACAAATACTGTGGTCAGAGTAGACACTGTGGACCTCTACTTGCACTGTGAACCCCTGACGAACACCATGGCTGAAGCGTACTGCAACCTCACCTCACCTTCATCACAACATGCATGGCGATAGCGTACATGCCTCCATTGCTCATTGTGCCCATCCTCCATCACTGCATGCAACTTCACCACAACCTTCATCTCACAAGTGCCCAACACCATCCCCTAACCTTTTTCCTCTTACTTCGTCACCTTTCCTTTCCCCCCCCCTCCTTGTCTTCTTCTTCCTTCTCTATTACACCACTAAATCCACCCTTCACCACCTTCTTCATTCACCCTCAAAGACAATAGCAACCCACCATCGCCACTACGCAGCTAACGCCTTAACCAGCTACACTTGCCGCTATCCCCCATCCATGACCATGCCTTCCTCTTGACAATCCATCCACAACCATGCCTTCCTCTTGACAACCCATCCACGACTACAACTTCAAGAGGAGACCACCCAACAGCCAATTCCAGCCATCCCTGCCCACACCACCACCGCACTATCGCACCAACAGGAACCCAACCTCCTCCTTACTGCCCTTGACCTCAACACACCCACCCACAAACCAATCCATCTCCATCTTCTCCTTCATCTCCTTCTCCTCCATTTCCTCTTCTTCCCCTTCCTCTGTTTCACCAAAGAGACCCAAACCCATCATCGACCACTTGCTTGTAGAGCCACTCCCAGCCGCCATACTCGACATCGACCACTCCAACACCGCCTCCATGCTCCCTCGTGCCTTCCTCGTTGTCACACACCCCCAATCGGTGGCTCCATCATCGACTTGCACACACCACCATCGCCGCCCTCCCGTATTCCAGCCGGCCAACTCCAGCCTTCTCACGTCAAGCCATCACTAATAGAGAGAATTTCGCTTGATTAAGAAGATAATAGAATGATATGTCGTAATTTATGTGGTGGAAATCAATCAATCAAAGATTAAAATAGATATCAATTTAAACCACAAAAGGGATGTCGTATCCACAAGGAGGAATTAGATCCAATAAAATCACAACTATGTAGAAATTGAGTTCACAGGAGTATTCGTCAAATCAAACAATGCATATGCTGCTCTGAATGTAAACCCCAAATTTAAGGAGAATTCAGGGGCTATTGACGTAAATTTCACATAAGAAAATAGTTCATGTGTAAAGGTATATATGTACTTTTTACTTGCATGCAGACTAAAGTGTAAATCAAAATTCAAATATGATGTATATTGAGATGGATTGCAAGGGCTGAACAATTATGTGGAAGAATAAGCATAGGGCTGCAATTTCCCCTCAATTTAATTAATTAAACAAATCAGAAAAATAAAGTTTGACAATGGCAGTGTTCGTAAATTTTAATTCGAAGGGAAATAGAGGAATTCCCTTCTCTCTTCTTCGCGCACATTGAGGAGTGGCAGCCAGCCGACTGAAGCCTAGTGGTGGTGCGTGGGAGAGAGACAGTCGCGACGGCGGTGGAGGCATGGCCGAAGGTGGCCGTTAGCAGTCAGCCGAAGGAACGATCTTCGGCGGCATGGAGGTTTTGTGAGCGACGGTGATCTCTCATGGGCGGCTACAGCCTTACATGGAGGTGGATGCTTCAACGGTGAGGGAGTGGTGAGTGCGTAGGGAATGCCGGCATGAGTCAAGGTGGTTGGAAGAGGGTGGATGGCATGGGATAAGGAACCTATGTTTTGGGTTCTTTGCTGCAAACAGGGGAGGCATGGGAAGAAGAAGAGGAAGAAGGAGAAGAAGAGGAAGAGGGAGTGGAGCGCGCAAGCGGCTGGAGCACAGGTGAAGATGTGTGCAGTTGCGCGGGCTGGAGCGTAGGGACGTTGATGTGTCGCTTGTGCAGGCAACGAGCGGGTGCACGCACAAAGGCATGGCTGCTTGTGGATCTGCTGTATGCGGGCATTGTGCATGCCTGGCAGCGCCCTACAGCGAGGGAATACTGGTGCGCAGAGGTGGTGGATGTGAAGGGACGGCGGCAGGTGGTTGAATTGAAGGTGTTGATGGCACACACACACTCTGTCACCATGTGTGCTTCGACGGTGAGGGCGAGGTTGAGGACGCAGAGGCCACAATGCTCACTGAAGTCCATGGTGCACGCCTCCTTCATAGTGGAGAAGATGGAGAGCTTGACTGAGAGTCCCCCCTGGGGTCAGCTGTGCCTCTTTTTAACTCTTAGTTTGTTTCTTCTATAGAGATCCTCTCCAACAGTCTTGGTGATGGGGTGGTTGTGAGATTGTGGGACGCACTATCACCTTGGATGGGCACGAGTGCACTGTTGGCCGCTGGTGGGAGCGTGAAGAGGTGCGCAGGCGTTGCGTTGAGGCTGGAAGGAGTTGCACCTTCTGCGGGAAGGAAGAAAACAAAAGAAAAACAAATAGGGTTATTTATAAAATCATCTAAACTAATACATGAAATGCATGTATGCCCCTATATGCAAACATTAATTTATTTACACATCAAAGTATGCTTTGTATATGTAGATGCTACCATAATAATTAGGCATTTATGTATTAATTAGACCATAAATGTGGTCTCATCAAATGCTCCCAAGCCTAAATTTTTCTAGTCCCTAGCAAAAGTGAGAAAATATGGAAGTAACCAAGAGATTTCTTCTTCCCTTATTCCAAAAACTTAGAGATCCAGACAATTGTGCAGTGATAATATCCTAAGTAACGGATTCAAGTGAAAAGCCAACCTTCATTTGCAGTTCGTACTTATCTCTTAGTAAATTTTATTGGGATAGGCAACTTCTTCCCTCGAGGATAAAGCAGAAAATAATCTGTAGTTTGACCCCGACTTTTTTTGGCTTAGGTAGGAGAGACAGAGTCAAATGGATTTATACTTGGTGGCTCACACTCATCTGGTGCTACCTGTAGTCTAGTACTGCAGACTCTAACTCTCCAAACTATCAAATGAGTCAACCCAAAGAGAAGCTAAACAACTATGCTTTTTGATGTTTCGTTGTGCTCACTCTTTTCTTTGTTTTCTTTCCGAGATCAGAAATCTCACTAGATTTGGTAAATGTACTCACTATTTGGTGGCCTCACATGGCATTCACACTTCAACTAAAGTCCTAATAACTCTACAACTAAGTTAGAGTCCTCAGCTAATATTCGGGCGATCAGAAATACTAAAAGGTAGGTATGGGTCATATTTGGTGGATCGCAATTGGTGTTTTTGTTTCCTCAGAAACAACGTCCTGAAGATAAAATTATAAACTTAGAGTCTTTTCTTTCTCTTTTTTCTCTCTCTCTCTCTTTTTTAAATATAATTGTTTCTTTTCCTTTTTTTTCTTTTTCTTTCTTTATAAATCAACATAACACGACGTAGACTTTTATTTATGAGGTATTATTAGGGACGATGATGGTCAAGAGGATATTGTGTGGCTTATTTGGTGGAAGTGCCTACTCTTGGCATCGGGAAGGAATGAATAGGACAAGCGTATTTCTATCCTTTGACACTATTATCCTCCTTCAGCCGAGGACTCTATGAAGGACGGTCGTAACCATCCACCACAGTCATAGCTTTATTAAGACTCAATCTCTGTGTATCTGCCTTATTTGGTGACTCTCAAGAATTCACACAATGCACATAGTAACCGAGAGTGAAAACTACGCCTAACTATGAGGTATCATCATCTAATTATCTAAAACTTAAGAGTCCTTGCACTAGACTTAGCGCACCAGTAATCTCTGTACTTTCTTCTCACAAATATGAGGTGGATTTACTAGAAGATAATATGCCTGACTCCCTATTAACTGTCCAAGGGTTTAGTAGACTAAAATGCTTATTGGTTTTCTTTAAAGATCCATTACCTAGTCTATGTACAAGTGAAGTAAATGTATTGGATTCTAAACTTAAGAAACAATTAAAGAAGAAAAATCTTTAATGACACCTCCATGACAAAGATGTTTTGCTAGGGACTAACCAATTCAACTCAAGAAAATAAAAGAATTTTTTTTTCTTTATAACTATCCTAAATGTATGCAAATATTTATAAATGCTATAAACATTCTCAGGTTATACCCCTCATGCCTAAGATTGACAATGTCCTCATTAGAAAAATGCAGACATAGAAGAATATCACCTAAGGAGGAGAGTGGGAGGAGCTAAGGCTCCTCGAGCTGAAGTGCGTCTAAAACCTGGCCATCTGAAAGAGTAATATAAGGTTTAAGTTGCTGGTCATTTACCTTAAAGCTCGCACCAAAAGTAGGGTTCCGAATTTCTGCAGCTCAATGAGGGAAAGTATTGATAACAACGTATGGCCCATCCCAGTGGGACTTGAGCTTTCCTAGAAATAATTTAAGTTTAGAATTGAAAAGCCAAACCCATTGGTTGGTCTCAAAAGTCTTTCTAATGATGTACTTATCATGGAAGACCTTTGTACGTTGCTTATAAGCTTGAGAAGTTTCATAGGCTTCATTACAAAGCTCTTCAAGCTCACTTAACTCTAACATATGTGCCTTTCCTACCTTATCCAGATTCAAGTTAACATTTTTAATAGCCCAATAGGCTTTATGTTGGATTTCAATGGGAAGATGTCACGCCTTTCCGTAGACAAGATGGAAAGGAGACATGCCCAAGGGAGTCTTATACACGGTTCTGTAGGCCCAAAGAGCATCATTTAGTCTTTTAGACCAATCCTTACGATTGAGTCTGACAGTTTTTCATAAAATTCGCTTAATCTCCCTATTAGACACTTCAACTTGTCCACTCGTTTGGGGATGGTAAGGTGTGGCTATCATGTGGTTAACTCCCAAATCTTGGAGTAGTCCTGTGAAGTGTACATTCTTGAAGTGAGGTCCTCCATCACTTATGATCGTCCTTGAGCACCCGTACCGAGAAATGATATTAGACTTAACAAATCCCAAGACCATGGAATGGTCATTGGTTCGCATGGGTATGGCTTCTATACATTTCGATACATAGTCCAAAGCCACAAGGATGTACTCATATCCGAAGGACACAGGAAAGGGACCTGATTATGCAGCAATCATAGGTCTTAATTGACCTAGATTAAGCTAGAACTTAGCATAAGTTAGGGTAATTCATGGATGCATACGCATTATCTACATCTTTACTACTTTCCTCTAGCTATGCATGGAATAATGTTATAATGTGCGAATTAAATACATATGTCAATTGCAAGCAATAAGCTGATCTAGAGCTGGATTTGAAGCTGGATCATGAATAACGTGAGTTGTAGCAGAGTTGGAGCAGAAGGCTTAGTTTAGTTGTAGGAATAATAATGTAAGTGAGATTAAAGGTTTTCTATCATATTAAGTAGGAATAAAGTAGTAAAATGTGAAGAGCTTAGGTCTATCCTAGTCCTAGGATAGCCTAGAGACTTCCCCAAGCCTTAGCCGCCCTTAGATTAGGTCACAACACCCTAGGAAGCCTTAAAACCCTAGTTCCAACCCTTATCTGGACGTCCAGATAAGTTATAGGATGTTCAGGACCCTTAGCCATCTCCTGCACACCTTAAACCCACTTTTGCAGTGTTATTGGACGTCCAGATACTTTGTCAGACGTCCAATTTCTGCAGAGTACCCAAAACAGAACCTTGATTTCCCCCTGACTCAAATTGGACGTCCAAAACTGAAGTCTGGACTTCTGATTTTTGAGTATAAGTCATCTAATCCTATTATTGGACGTCTGATACTGGTCTCTAGTCCCTGTTTTGAGATTCAAGTCTTGATCTTGGATCTCTAGCTCCCTAGACCTAATCCCAACCCCATAGGAACGTAAATTAAGGTGTCCTAACCCTAGACATCACCTCTAGACCTACCTAAGGACCTAATTAGGTCCTCACCAAACCCAATTGACTTAGATCAAAGTCAATTACCTTCACCTAAGTCAATTGGACTCATTGAGTCCAATTGAGCTTAGATCTCAACCCACATAAGTTCAATTGGACTTAGTGAGAATCCAATTGACCTAAACCAAATCTAATTGAGTTATTTCACTCTCAATTAGGTTCACACTCATCCAATTAAACTTAGGTTAAGTTTAATTACATTTTCTCTTTAGCAATTAAGGTTTGTAACCATAATTCACGACCTACACCTACCCAAACCCCTTAGGACCTAACCTAAACCTCTTGGACACCTAGAGCATGACCACACACACACTCATTCACACACAAAAACTTATCTAGAGTTCTCTAGAACTCTCTTGAAGTGGTGCCACCACTTGGTTGCCAAATTTAGCAACCAAGAGGCATTCAAATTGAGATCCACAATTTTTGGATCTCAAAGACCACTTCTATCCTCTCTTGGCTAGCCACTCTTGGACTCTCTCTAGAGAGTTCCACACCTCTCTAGAGAGAAGCCCTTGAGTCTATAACAATACCCCATGGGCGACCAAGTGACCCCATTCACTTCCTTGGCAATTCACACTCTTGGCTCCATTGGTTCCATTCACGCCCACTTCCACTTAGCTAGCCACTCCACCTCCATGAGCTCACCACCATCATGGAGGACATCATGTCGGGATGCTGGATCACTCCTCTCTCTCTCCAAGGGTCGGCCTAAGCTACATTGGCCGCCCCTCATTCTCCTCCCAACCACTCCAAGGCCATTGGGGACCACCCCTTAATGCCCTTCCATTCTGCTAGATTTAGTTTATGCTCTTCATAATTTTATTGCTTTTATTATTGCTTAATAGTGTAGTCTTACTTCTCCCCTAATGATGCATGCAAAATCCCCCCATTGATTCTTGTATGCAGCTATTTTCTGGTAGCTAGATTTAAATTCCAAGCATTTCTGTACAAGCTTTCCTCTATAGTTTTTGTTGCAAACAACTCTCCCACTGAATGAATGAAAAATGCTTATATATATATATGTCTCCATGTTGTGAAATCACAATGAGCTTATGGATTGCCATTATCTTTTGCGTGATTAATGTTGCCTGTTCTAACTCCTAATATTCTTGTAACTAAGCATGTCGTACCTAACTACGTAATAATTATGAACTGGCATGCGATTCTAAACAAAGTAGAGTGGCAAAAAGATAGATTTCAAAAGTAAAACAAATGCCTCCCAGAGACGAACGACCGAGACTCAAGTCTCGTTATTTTTACAAACTTAATTTTTGATGAACATTTTTGCGCGACTATACTACGATTTCAACGACTTTCAAAACGCGTGAAAATGCTTCCGTCAAATGGTGCCGTTGCCGGGGAGGCAACGTCATTTTCTTTGATTTCGATCTTTTAAACTATCATTGACAAATTTTTCTCTACTTTGTTTTTGATGTGCAGGAAAAATAAAAGAGAAATGGGATCTGCACACACATCGAGCGCGGCAAAGAAAAAAGCTAGGTGCACATCATCTCCCCTTAGATTAGGTTTTTCCCTGAACCCTAGGAGTAGATTTACTTCCTACAATTTCCTTTGAAAAATTGTTTGAAGAAAAAAAAAGGGGATTTTACTCATTTTCGTGAAAAAAGAAAAAAAAATCAGAAAGAAAAATTTTGAAAAAAATCTAGATTAGGTTTCCTTTCGAATTTTAGGCTAGTTGAAAAAGCAAAAAAAAAAGATATTTTCATTGAATATTTTGAAAATTTCTTTAAAAAAAGAAAACGTGCAAAATTTTTGAAAAAAAAATAACCTTTTTGGTGGAAAGCTTAGATTTTAAGTTCAAACCTCTTTAAAAGCTTTTCCACCATCTTCTGCTTTTTCGACCAGATTTCAAGTCTTATTTAAAAATTCGATTGCCAAAAAATTAGTAAGCAAAAAATTTTCAAATTTGGGCTAAACCTTTATTTTCAAACAACCTTTCAAATGCCATCGTTCTTTTAGAAAATGTTAAGTATAAAATTTTTAAAATTCACGAAGTGCACGGGGGTCAGACTGACCCAGATTCAAAATTTTTCAAATTTCAAAAAGTGATTTTGAGTAATCCGTGAATCCGTTTTGACTAAAAATGGTGGTGTTTGAAAGCTGATTTAATTGGATTTATTTTCTATATTTTTCACAAATTTTTTAAGATCAATTGTATTATTTCAAAATGAGAAACCGACCAGGGGTCAAAATTCCAGATCTGACCCCCTGACGTTCAAAATTCCCTAAAAATTTGGTTGAAATAGTAAAAATTCCAAAAAAATATTATTTAAAAAGCTAATTGAGAAAGGAATCCACTCACAAAATTTCAAGTTAATCGGATTCCAATTACTGCTAGAACGAACATTACTTTTGTGGTTTGCTGAAATAGAGAAAAACCCTAGAAGTGTATGAAACTTAGGTTGAATCTTTAGTGTTACAATTTAGAGACCGCACTTGGGCTAACCTAGACTTAATTAAGTCTAGGCTTAGCCAGTGAGCTTGGTCACCTTGTGGGCCACTCACCAAGAGAAAACCCCACTGAAGAAAATGGGCTAAAATTAATTGTAAAACACGAAATCAATCGAAATTCATTGTCGTACTACTGGGTGATTACAACCTCTTTTGCCAAACATGGTGACTAAGTCTGCGGGGTAGTGTCAAACGATCATGGCTCGGGGGTCAACGGAACCGGAGGTGTAAGCCAAAGGAAGAACCTTCCCCTTAGTCCACTCGTAACCAGATTGGCTGGGTTAGCTTGAGAGATGGGAATCACTTTTAGTCAGTTGAACGACGAATTTTCTTCAGGAATTCGAATTTCTAACAAAAAATCTGGTCACTTGATCCATAAAGACCATTTGATTGACAAGGCCTTAGCCTTGTCCTGCTTAGCTTCACCAACCTAGGGGTTGGGTGGTGTATGCAAGAAAGGAGGTCACTTCAACCTTACTTGGCTGGACCTTGGGAGCCACTCCCAAGGAGGCGAGTCACCTCGCTCAGACCATCTTCTCCCCCCATTTCTTCTACTCCCAGAGCCACCATGGCTGGTCCTGGACCTGGACCTAGACAGGGTCAGGATATCAAGAATCTAGACCCAATGGCTCATCTAGAAGCTCGGGTCGCCGAATCCGAGGAGCGACATCAACAGAGCATGGATCGCATCTTGACGGCACTTGACAGGATGCATCACCCGCAGCAAGGAGAACAACTATGGGATTTCTATGACCCAGCCGCACAAATCGTCGCACCTCTAGTCAGAATTCCCGCAGGCAGAGACACGTTTGAGCTCAAGCCTAACGTGATTGGGTTGATTAGAACTCATTTCTATGGGAACTCCAGAGAAGATCTGTTCCAGCACCTTGAGGACCTGAGTCGACTCGCTGAAAGGATTCGACCCAGGAATATTGATCTCGGGATTGTTCTAATAAAGCTTTTCCCGTTCTCTCTGAGGGACAAAGCTTCATACTGGTTCAAGACTATTGGGAAGCCAATTAGAACCTGGCCGGAATTACGACGTGAATTCCTGCAAAAGTTTTTCCCAATCGATCGAACAAACACAATGTAGCACGCAATCACGACTTTCTCCCAAGGATCTGGGGAGAAGTTACATGAAGCGTGGGACAGATTTCACGACCTTCTCCGGAAATGCCCACATCATGGTATACTCAGATGGCACTTAACTCAGATTTTTTACCATGGGTTGGATGACACACATCGGTATCTGGCCGATGCATCTAGCGGCAGGAATTTTCTCGCAAAAGACGAGAACAGCACATTTGAGATGTTCGAATCATTAGCAGAGAACTTGATGAATGCCGCATCTATGAACCAGTTCCAACAGCCTGGTTAGCAATGGGTTGGCGTCCACGAGGCTCACACCGAGTCTATTCGAGCCGACATGGATATCATCGTCAAGCAGCTGGATAGAATAAACTTAATCAAGAAGAAGATTGACCAGATCAGTTAGGGTCAATCTGACTTGAGCTCTACCGCCGCAAGGCCCTCTTATGCACCCCGAGCCCCTCCTGCTCGAGTTAATCTACTCACTCGGGATGCATCTTCTTCGTATTTACGAGATCCCGCATATCAGGATTCCGTAAACAATCCAAATCTGGCACTTTACGACCAGGGTTACGCAGCACCCACAGATTATAATGCGTATCCCCTTGACGGATATACATCTTAGACATCTTCGGCCTATGAGGATGTCATCGCTATCCAAGGATACGGGCATAATAACCCGTATTCAGAGACGTATAACCCTGGTTGGTGCCAGCATCCGAACTTCTCCTGGTCGGGTAATTCATAGAGACCGCATCAAGATCCACACTACCAGACAAGGCAATATGGGAATGCACAAAACATGTATCCTAGGCAGCAACCATTCTCGTCTCAGCAGTAGCAACCCCGCTCTTTATACCAACCGCTGCACTAAGCTACCAACCACCCTCTAAAGTGGGATGACCCTTTGGAGGCATTAAAAGAGCTGCAAGAATCAATGAGGAAATCTACACAAGATAGCTTGCAGATTATGAAGGCGATGGCTGATCAGATACAGACAATATAGAACACGCAGAACCAGCTGTTACAGGAGCATCGGACTCAGGGAGCCTTGCCCTCCCAGCCCGTCCTGAATCCCTGATATGTGCAGAACCAGGGTGCCCCACCTAGGTTTCAGGCACCGTAGGGATAGGCACACGCCATACTACAAGCACCTCCTGCACCACCCGGTTACGCGCAAGGCCAGCCACCTTTGCAGAATCCCACATATTCTGCCCTTTCCGCTCCCCCATCACCTCATGGACAGCAAGCCGATGCACATGTTGTCTCTTTACGGAGTGGAAGACATTCGACCCACCACTTAGGCAGGCGGGTTCTGATTTTTCCCAGCCTTTACCACAGGCAGGTTCGACTCCTTCTTCATCTCAGGAGCCACCTACGGTAGATAAGGGTAAGAGGCCACTTAACCCTGAGATTCCCGTCCCTTTTCTTGAGGCTCTAACACAAAATGCAATACGGAAAAAGGACATGAGAAATTTTGACAACCTAAAATCGATGTTTAAGGAAGTACATATTCAGGTCCCCCTCCTCGAGGCAATCGATCACATTCCCGTTGTCGCTAGGTTCTTCAAAAACTATTGTACCCTGAAGCGACAACCGAGAATTGGACAACAGGCAGTATTGTCGAAAGAGGCTAGCACTGTGATTCTAGTCGACTTGCCGCCGAAGTAGAAAGACCTTGGCACCCCACTCATATCCTGTTTCTTGCAAAATTCTCCATTTGATCGAGCCCTTCTAGATCTGGGTTCGTCCATCAACCTAACTCCCACTGTCGTATTTGATTGATTTCGATTTGGGGAGTTGAAGCCCACCTCGGTCATGATTCAGTTGGTTGACAAATCAGTCAAAACATCGAGGGGGGTAGTTGAGAACGTGATCGTGAAAGTCCGCGGGTTCTGCTTTCCCACAGATTTTTTCGTTCTGGATATGGAAGTTCCTCCTAATCTCCGAGATGCACCAATTATTTTGGGTCGCCCATTTCTGGCGACAGCCCGAGAGAACATTGATTGTGCTTCCGGGTGTATGGAGATCGCCCTAGGTAATGAGAGACTTCGACTTGACATATTCAGGGTAGCAAAGAACTTCGACTGTGATCGAATAGAGGAGGATGGTGAAGACGAAGATTCGGCATACTGTTGTAACATTGGGCTCCTTTGTGATGACCCAATGTCTCATTCATCTACACTATCAGGGTTCTTGGACTGCGATCCACACGAGATTGAGATCACTGCATTACACATATCTCCCCGAGGATCTGAATGTTTAGGGTGTTCTTCTAACCATAGATCCCATGAATTCAACTATCCTGATCCATACATTATTGAATCGCTCCTGTTGTTGCAGGAAGACATGACCATAGCCAACGGGTTTCCCATTAACGCAGTCACAACCGATTATTCCACAGGGAGCAACTGAGGAATTCACATGCACATGGATTAGCAGATTCCCACCCTCAATTCTACTCCTCCCACTCTCATTTCTAACTCTGACCCACCCATAATTGAATTGAAGTCCTTACCCGACTCACTCAAGTATGTGTTCTTGGGCGAAACTGAGATGTACCCAGTCTTTATCAATGCCCACTTAACCCAAGAACAAAAGCATCAATTGATTTCTACACTTCAAGACCATAGGGCTACTATTGGGTGGAGTATTGCTGATCTCTGCAGTATTCGCCCCTCGTATTGCACTCATCACATTTACACGGATGAGGGGGTAAAACCTTCGAGACAACCTCAAAGACGGCTAAACCCGAATATGCTGGAGGTTGTTAAGAAGATCATCAAATGGCTGGATGCAGGTATTGTATACCCAATCTCAGACAGCCAGTGGGTGAGTCCGATCCAGATAGTGCCCAAGAAAGCAGGACTCACCGTCATGAAGAATGATAAGGGTGAATCCATCCCGACCTGCATTGCAACATCTTGGTGAGTCTACATCGACTACAGGAAACTAAACATGGCTACCCAAGAGGATCACTTTCCTTTGCTGTTCATTGATCAGATCTTGGAACGGTTAGCCGGATGCAGTTTCTTCCACTTTCTAGATGGATACTCTAGGTATAATCAGGTAGCGATTAGCCTGGAAGATCAAGACAAGACTACATTCACATGCCTCTTTGGAACATTCGCCTTCAAGTAGATGCCTTTTGGCCTCTGCAACGTACCAGCGACATTTCAGCGTTGTATGATGGCCATCTTCTCTGACATGATTGGGGATTATGTGGAGGTATTCATGGATGACTTCTCCATTTTCGGAGATGATTTCGCATCTTGTCTTGATAACCTCACCAAGATCCCAAAATAGTGTATTGAGATAAACCTAGTACTATCCTAGGAGAAAAGCCATTTCATGGTGAGGGAAGGCATCGTACTAGAACACAGGATCTCCAAAAATGGACTCAAGGTCGACTGAGCTAAATCAGAGATTATCTCCCACTTACTGCCACCTAGCTTGGTCAAGCAAATTAGATCATTCTTGGGTCATGTCGGCTTCTATCAGAGATTTATACACGATTTCTCGCAAATTGCATGGCCATTTACGAATCTCCTGGTTGCCGATGTCCCATTTGAATTTGATACCTCGTGTCTCAGCGCCTTCGAGACTTTATAAAGTGTTGTTTCCAACTCCCCGATTCTCCAACCACCCACCTGGTCGCTTGATTTCGAAATGATGTGCAATGCGTCTAATTTTGTCGTTAGTGCTATTTTAGGCCAGCGTCGGGAGAAACAACCCTTCCTCATATACTATGCTAGCAAGATGCTGAATAAGGCTCAACGCAATTACACTGTCACCGAAAAGGAACTGCTAGCAGTAGTATTCGGGTTAGAGAAATTCAGATCATATCTATTAGGGTCCAAGGTCATCATTTTCACTGACCACTCCACCCTCTGGCATTTATTGGCAAAGAAGGATGCCAAACCACAGCTCATTAGATGGATCCTTCTATTGCAGGAATTTGATATCGAAATCCGCGACAAAGCCGAAAAATAGAATTTTATGGCAGATCACCTATCCAGATTGGACCCAGATCACATTCCTTATTCCCTGCCTATCCACGAACAATTTTTGGATGAATCTCTTTTGGCAATTCATTCCATTGAGTTCCCCTGGTACGCGGATTTCGTGAACTACCTTACCGCAGGCAAAATTTCCGTGAACTTATCCAAGGACTAGAAACTCAAATTCATTATAGAGGCCAAATACTACCTCTGGGATGACCCACTGCTCTTTCACATTGGAGCAGACCAGATTATCCGAAGATGCATCCCAGATTCTGAGATCCCCAGTGTGCTATCTTTTTGCCACAATGATGCTTGTGGTGGCCATTTCTCGGGACAGAAAACCGCTACAAAAATTTTGCAGTTGGGATTTTTCTGGCCAACCATCTTCAGAGATACACACAAATATGCCCAACACTGCAAATGATGCCAGTCGGTCAGTCTATGACCAGGAGAGACATGATGCCACTCCAGCCCATCATGGTCGTAGAAGTGTTCGACGTCTGGGGCATGATTTTATGGGCCCTTTTCCAAACTCGCATGGCTTCGAGTACATATTACTAGCCGTCGATTATGTCTCAAAGTGGGTCGAGGCCATCCCGGCAAGACGGGTTGACCACAAGACCATCATTTCTTTCGTACGGCAAAATATTTTTGCAAGATTCGGAATACCCCGTGCTCTAATTAGCTACGGGGGAAGCCACTTCATCCATGCCCATTTCAGGTCATTATTAAAGAAATACCATGTACATCGCCGCATAGCCACCCCATATCACCTGCAGACCAATGGGCAGGCTGAAGTGTCTAACCATCAGATCAAGCTGATTCTCCAGAAGATGGTTAGACCAGACAAGAAGGACTGGTCCAACAAATTAATCGATGCACTCTGGGCATATCGGACCGCATACAAGACCCCACTCGGAATGTCACCATATCGCATGGTATATGGCAAGGCCTGTCACCTTCCTGTAGAGCTGGAACATCGCGCCGTTTGGGCGGTGCAAAAATGCAACCTTGACCTTGATGCAGGAGGTCAAGAAAGGAAACTCCAGCTCAGCGAGTTAGAAGAGATCCGACGGGAGGCCTATGAGAACTCATTAATATACATGGACAAGACAAAGGCCTTTCATGACCGCCACATCCGGAGGAAAGCATTCACGCCCAACCAGCGAGTCTAGTTGTTTGATTCACGGCTGAAACTATTCGTAGGAAGCTCAAGTCCAAATGGACTGGCCCATATATTGTGATTCATCCATATCCTAATGGGGCGGTCCAGATCAAGGACCCAAAATCTGGCATATATCCACAGTTAATGGCCAGCACCTCAAGCCATTTTTGGCCCAGGAACCTCCTCCACCTAATGAGATTGTCCATCTTATTGAGGACGTGTGATTTAGTGCTCGCCCAGCTGGAGGCGCTAAACTCAGCACATATAAATACCATTCGCCCCACATTCCACCATCATTTATATATAACCATTTTTTATACATAGCATACTTTGCTTTTAGCATATTTTCTTTCTACATAGTGCATGCTGTCAGGTTGGCCAGTGCTGAATGTATACTTTTAGGAGTAATTCTAGGTGACTTCTACCCACTCATCCTCTGTTAGATTTATTTTCTTTTATATTCATGCATGAGGACAAGCAAGAACTTAGGCATGGGGGGGTACATACAACAAAACTGAAAAATTTTTAAGCCAACATTTAGGAAAACCTCGGAGCTGCATGTAAAATGTACTTTAAAACCATAAATAAACGAACAACCAACCCTACCTCCAGTGCCCGCATAGGAGCTAGAAATAGTCCGCAACAACCATTTCCGACTCACCCACTCACCTATTGTTCTGAATTTAGGGTCAAGCTAATTGTAACCTGATTCGGGAATTTCATGAAGTACGAATATAAGAGGTTAATTGTTCATAGCTGACGAGTCGATTCTTCACTTTTAAAGTCATTTGTCACATAAAATGACGCGTCGTTTGTAGTTCTATGTGGTGGAAAAATCGACTAATCAACAATTAATATAACCACTCAATTAGGAGAGGGTCGTATCCACATCGAGGCAATGACATATTTAAATTCGCACCGGTTAGAAACATATGTTCACAGTTAGTTTCGTTGAGAAATCAAGCCAAATCTACCTTCAGATTAAGCAAACATCAAGAGAACATGCTGAAATGTCAATTTTGCACAACTAAAGGATATATTTTGCAATGCAACTTAATAAAATAATAATAAAAGTTGACAATGGCACAAAATGTAAATATTAATAGTGGCTTTACTATAGCAAAATAGGGGAAATTCTTCCCCTTGTTCGTGCGCGAGGGGGAGGGAATGGCCGAAGGTGTGAAGCTCGGAGGAGGATCTCTAGACCAAGGGCTCCGTGATGGCGGTCGCGGCGATGTGCGAGGTGCCCTGAGGTGGCCGGACGAAGGTACGATGGAGGTGGATTCTAGTGGCTGCTGGCCGTGTGTGGAGTGCGGGAAGGCTCCTGGAGAGGGGGTGCACATGCTGGACTACATGCACGCGGAGTGTGGCGTTGTTGGAGGACGCGTATTGCTGTAGGCCGTGCGGGGTGAGGTGCAGGCAGAGCTCATCTGCTGCTGCATGTTGCAGGCACGGCGGGTGCTGCAGACGGTGGCACGACGAGTGCAAGCGCATGCACGGAGGTGCACGTGGGCTGGAAGTGGGCGTGCACGCCTGCGGATGCACGGCAGGGGCTTAGGCGCACTAGCTGGATGTGCGGGCGGCGGCTGAGGCACGGGAGGAGAGGGGTGTGCGATGCTACGCGCTGTGCGTGCCGCAAGAGGTGCAGCGTGCGATTGGGTGGCGCTGCAGCTGGTGTGTGTGCGTGCGGATGTGGATGCACTGGAGGATGGAAGTGCAGTGAAACACTCGACAGGGCTGAAGGTGGCTGCAGTGCAGCAGTTGAGAGCTGCACGTGGAAGTGACGAGGTTTTTGGGTTTGTTTTTAAAGTGAAGGGAAAAAAAGAAAGAAGAAGAAAGAAGAAGAAGATATGAGGCCAAGCTTCAGATGTTCGGGAAACTTCCCAGACGTCTTAACTAACGGTGGAGATGAAGATGTAGGGCATGGAGTTGCGGCGGCTACGGTGGTTGTTGTTGGTGATGGCGGTGAAGGTGGTGATGTTGATTCTGGTGAGGCACGGTGATGGAAGCGTGGCCATCAGGGACACACTCTCACAGTGTTGGCACGAGTCCACCGGCTTAGCGTGGCGAGTTGTCACCTTCCGGCCCACGGTGTGGTGGAGCTCGACCTTGGAGACCACGGTGGTGGAATGGAGTACACGGTGGTGGAGTGGGGTGGTGTCTCCTCATGCTCGGCTACCTCCTCCTCTCTCTTGTAGTCAGTTGCCCCGACGAGATCCAACACACCCACTCCTCCATCAATGGGACCTTGACTACGGCAGCTGGAGGAAATGCAGCCGTTGCTCATAGAAGAAAAATAATAATAAAATATTATGGGTATTTATATACAAACCCTCAACTTTTATGTTAACTTAAAATAATGCATGCAATGCACTCAATTGGTTAACTAATTAAATGAATGCAATTCTAAGTTAATTCTAAATGCATTTAAATATGAATGCAATGCATGAATTATGTAATTAAATCAGAAATATGAATTAATCTATTTACATCCTAATTTATGATAAATAAATGTTAGAATTAACTTAATGTCTAGGCACTTAAATGCTTAAATAGCCCACAAATATGGGCTAATCAATACCCCCATGCCTAGTTTTTGTTAGTCCCTAGCAAAATCAAGCAAAACCTAGCACTCCAAGTAGACTAGCCAACCCAATCGGTCTTCCTTTAGAAACACATTAAGTTCAAACTTTAGACCTAAGGTTTCCAGGTAGTTGTTAAGTTACATATTAGGTCGGCTAAAGACGAGTTGTAGGCACAAGTTTCCCTAATTTCTTACTCTACCCTAAGATTTATTGATCCCTGAGATTAAAGCATCCATGCATGTGCGTTGATCTGAGTTATTGAGTTAAAGGAAAAAGGATTTTTTTTTAATAATATTTATACTTTTTTTTTTTTGATTCCTCAGTCTAACTTCGGATCAGCTATCAACACGGTCTGTGTCGGATTCATTGTCCCCATCACCGTACCCAAAGGGTGCCTAGCTTTCGATGCTTCGAGATAGCACCGCCCATAGTGACCCCAAGAACTCCTAGCAATCGACACTTCAAGATAGTATCGCCCATTGATTTCTTAAGTGAATTCAGGCCTGTGGCAATCGGCACTTCGAGATAGGGCCGCCCATGGTGCCTGAACCGCCCAATGCGCTTACATGCCCCCAGTAGGATGGATATCCTAAGAGACAAGCGCCGAGGAGGTAATATATTATCATTGCATCCTCAAGGTGAGTATATACTCCACCTCTCCTACGACAAGAACTCTTCCAATCAAATTGTATTTTCAAACCTCTCCTAAGTCAAAACCAAGAGAATAATTTTTTTTTTTTTAAGAAATGAATTAAGGTGATTAGTTACTCACACAAGACCAAGTGTGTGAAATTTGGATGCTTGGGTTACAAGGACCCGTAAACCAAAAGGTAGAACAAGACTCCAGGTACTACCCCACCTTTTAATTCAAACCCTAGCTTTCCTTCCTCAACCTCTTGAGGAATGGTCCGCAACTTAACTCCTACTTAAGTTTTCAAGTCCACAAAGGACCCTAAAGGTCTAAAGCTGATAGCTCATTTTGCTTCTAAAGTTCGACCCTAAAACCAACTTAGTCTCACCTAGAGTTCTGATTTGCTTAAGAATGCAGGACCTAGCCAGTTAAGCTCAAAACTTATTATTATTATTATTATTATTATTATTTTATTTATTTTTTTCAATGCAAATGTATGCAATGCAGAATGCTTTAACTAAATGCATGAATGCACTATGTATAAATGCTATGTATATCCCCAAGTACACCCCCCATGCCTAAAATCTGCAATGTCCACATTGCATAGAAGGATATTACCTGGGTCAGAGATGGGCTACCGTTCTTTTGTTAGCAGCCGAGTAGCCAAAGAACCTGCAAATTAGGTTCAAGGATCATAGAAATAGGCCCTAAAAATGAGAAAAGTAATGTCGTCCTAGAAAATAGGTAACCTAAGATGTTGGCGAGCTGATGATGAATCCCGATAGCAAATGCTCGCCCAACCAGGATGGGAATAAAATCTTCCCAGGTCATTAGAAGAGGTTCTAAAGGATAAACTGGCATAACAACCTCCAAAGGGGTAGGGGGAGGATGACAAGTATCCTCCAAAATGAATGGGGAAGGAATGGTGCAGAGATAAACCCCCAGGGCAATGGACTGACTAAAGAAATCATCAATCCATACCTGATACTCCATTATAGAAAATATTAGTTTGTTAAGCCCCCCCGGTCAAGACAAACGTGAGCAAATCTCTAAGGCAAGGATCGTTTAGGGTGTCCAAGTTTCGAGGTTGCTGGATGGCCTTAAGATCTAGGTTGGGTTTAATCAGCTCGGTGTCCATCCCTAACACTCTTTCCAAATCCTCAATTGCATCCCTAGCATTCCTTGCACCATCACATGTATCTTCCTGCACTTCATCAGGAGTCACAATTTCACCTTCAGACATAAGCGAATCAGAGGGTGACTTCGAATCAAATGAAGGCAGGTTGGAAGCAACAGATCTGGGGATTATCCTATCAATGTCATCCCCGGGTTCTTGTTCTTTACTCAAATCTTCCCCGGAGTCTAGATGTGAATCCACATAAATCTTAGAAGTTGCTTCCAAATTTTCCATCATTTCATCATGAGGAGAAATATCATCAATGGGTGTGCTAAGGAAACCTAATTTGGTCAAATTTGTGACATCCTTAAGGGCTAACTCTTCAAATAAGACGTAATCACCCTTAGTGTCACTCCAAATTTTGAATGTAGGTTCCTCATATAATTTGTCTTTCTTCTCATCATATGATTCATCATATACCCGAGGTCTAGAATCATTTAATATCTCAGCAAATCCCCTAGGGTACTCTATCTGAGGTAAATGGTTTACACTGGTAACATTGGACTCCTCAGATAGGTCAATTTCTTCAAGGTTAGGTTCCCTAAGGGTGGGCTTGAGTTCCATCTCGTGATCAGAAGAGAGGGTAGGATTAACAACTTGACTTTGACCCACTTCATCAAATGTCACGAAAATACTATCATCTGGGTCGAGGCTTCCAATGGTACCATCATTCCCTTCTTTTGACTCCAATATAATTCAAGTGGATACTCAACCTTATCATCATCTTCCTCGGGTTGCCACCTTTTTTCATCCAATGCATAGCTACTTTCATATGTATCTTCCTCCCATTTAAGGCGTGGATCTCTCAAGGAAGTTTCATCTAATGGGGAGGTTTCAAAATCGATCCTCAAAAAGTAGCTATTCTCCCTTACATAATCCCCAAAATTTCCCCCAAACTTAAAGTGTAGCTCTCCCATGGGAGATGCATCTATTATAGAGGGTGTACATCATCCTCAATGGGGTAGATTGGTCGCTAATTTCATCTCTTTCTTGTTGGCTTGCTCTCGAAAATTCTCCTAACAATTCAATCATTTCGTCTTGCATTTTCTGTATTTCCATCTTCAAGTAGGAGAGGTCATTTCTATCATGAGAGAAGTCAAGCCCAGGCTTATAGTACCTAGGAGTGTCTGTCCAACCATTATAATTATTCAGGGAGGGTGGGTTGGGTATTTCTATGGTGTGTGGGATATTAGGCAAAGCAAATCCCGCTCCTAGGTTCTGCTCACTGATTTGGGGCTTAACCAGGCCAATACTCCTATAATAGGAGTAAAACAAATCCCAATGATTGTCATTATGTCCATCAAAGGATGGACCATCTCGGCATATGGGATCGAAGAGTGCAGAATGGGGGTGAGGGTGTGGGCAAGATGTGAAAGGATGAAAATCCATGTGATCCATTCTAACTCACACCTCAATTAGAATTCCCCAAGCAAAACACAATTCTAAAAGGAATTTTTAGGTCTTTCCCAATTTAGGCTTTTGATTTTAAGTCAGATTGTAGGTGACAATACAATTTGTTCAATCAATTTACACACTTATTGTCGACCTACAGATCGCCTAAGAAGACCTAGTTGGAGCTTATGTGTTCTTCCCTAAATCTCAAATGGTAGAGCAACTCCAAAGATGGAAGATCGAGGGATGCAAGTAGGCCTAAGCCTTCCTTTGAAGTAGTGCTTTCGTGATGCTTCTCAACTACCCCAAAAATCCATGATAGGGTATCCCCCTCTTTGGATTTACAAAACCTTTGATCTCAAGTTCTAAACACTTTAGAATCCAACGATAAGAGGGCTCTTGTCCTAGTATTTCCAAACCTAAGGAGCGTCTAAAAGCATGCCGTGGTGCAAGAGAAATAAGTGTGTATACACCGCAAAAGATTTTGAATTTTGAATCGCACGCCAAGTTTGAAAATCAAATCCTTGGTTTTTAGATGACCCTCCTTTAATTAGTCCTTTTTCAAGAATATATGTGACCACTTGTTAGATCGTTTCAAGACAAATTATGTGGTCTTCGAATTAAGTCCAAATGTAATGCGTGATCAAGAATAGGATGCAAAGTAAGAGAATGCGTACCTTGCTTCCAACAATCAACGATGTGAAAATGCACACAATGCAGAGAAATAAATCTAGAGGCTACTCATACAGACCTAAATGGTTCATCCTAGGGGCAGGCAGCTTCTAGTAGGCAGCTCATTTTTTTTTTGCTTTATTTTTTTTAGCTACTTATGCACAAGCAAATAAAGGGTAAACAATCCATAAAATAAATTAAAAACCTAAATCTAAAGAAAAGAGGGAACAGACTCCCAAAAACTACCCAACACAGGCCCAAAATAAAATCGAGGAACAAACCCCTAAAAATATACCCCAGAACAAGTGTCTTAAACCAAATGTGCAATGAAAAATTATGTCTAAAGTCTTAATCCTACTCTAATCAAATCAGCGACTAAATGTACAGAGATGATCGTCGCGTCCTCGTCCTTCCCCTCCCTTGCAAGGTAGCTCGATCAATTTCTCCTCTGGCGACATCAAGGGTCGCCTCTCACAATGGCTGGTGTGATCGTGAGTCGTAGAATATGTATCACAGATCGTTACACTCGCCTCTCTAATTCCTCACACAAATTTCTCACACAAAAATGATAATAAACGGTCAGATCACTATGCAATGAGAAATAATCAGAAATGAAATCAGGTGAAATTATTGCATTTGTTACCTACCCGGCAACAGTGCCATTTGACGAGTCGATTCTCCGCTTTTAAAGTCGTTTGTCACATAAAATGATGCGTCGTTTGTAGTTCTATGTGGTGGAAAAATCGACTAATCAACAATTAATATAACCACTCAATTAGGAGTGAGTCGTATCCACAGGGAGGCAATGACATATTTAAACTCTCACCAGTTAAAAACATATGTTCACGGTTAGTTTCGTCGAGAAATCGAGCCAAATCTGCCTTCAAATTAAGAAAACATCAAGAGAACATGCTGAAATGGCAATTTTGCACAACTAAAGGATATATTTTGCAATGCAGCTTAATAAAATAATAATAAAAGTTGACAATGACACAAAATTTAAATATTAATAGGGGTTTTACTGTAGCAAAATAGGGGAAATTCTTCCCCTTGTCCGTGCGCGAGGAGGAGGGAATGGCTGGAGGTGTGAAGCTCGGAGGAGGATCTCTAGACCAAGGGCTCCGTGATGGTAGTCGCGGCGAGGTGCGAGGTGCCCTGAGGTGGCTAGACGGAGGTATGTACGGTGGAGGTGGGTTCTGGTGGCTGCTGGCCGTGCGTGGAGCGCGGGAAGGCTCCTGGCGAGGGGCACACGTGCTGGACTACACGCGTGTGGAGTGTGGCACTGTTGGAGGATGCGTACTGCTGCAGGCCATGCGGGGTGAGGTGCAGGTGGAGCACATCTGCTGCTGCACGCTACAAGCGCGACGGGTGCTGCAGGCAATGGCGCGGCGAAGTGCAGGCTCACGCACAGAGGTGCGTCTGGGCTGGAAGTGGGCGTGCATGCCTGTAGGTGCGCAGCAGGGGCTTAAGAGCACTGGCTATATGTGCGGGCTGTGGCTGACGTGTGGGAGGAGAGGGGCAAGCGATGCTGCACGTTATACGTGCCGCAGGAGGTGCAGCACTTGGTTGGGCAGTGCTACAGCTGGTGCGTGTGCGTGCGGATTTGGATGCACTGGAGGATGGAAGTGCGGTGGCGCACTCAACAAGGCTGAAGGTGGCTGCGGTGCAGCAGCTGAGAGCTGCGCGTGGAAGTGGCAAGGTTTTTGGGTTTGTTTTTAAAGTGAAGGGAAACAGAGAAAGAAGAAGAAAGAAGAGGAAGATATGGGGCCAAGCTTCAGACGTCCAGGAAACTTCCCGGATGTCTTAACTGATGAGGGAGATGAAGATGCAAGGCATGGAGTTGCGGTGGCTACGGTGGTGGTTGCTGGTGATGGCGGTGAAGGTGGTGATATTGATTCTGGTGAGGCACGGTGATGGAAGCGTGGCCATCAAGGACACACTCTCACGGTGTTGGCACGAGTCCACCGGCTTAGCGTGGCGAGTTGTCACCTTCCGGCCCACGGTGTGGTGGAGCTCGACCTTGGAGACCACGGTGGTGGAATGGAGTACACGGTGGTGGAGTGGGGCGGTGTCTCCTCATGGTCGGCTACCTCCTCCTCTCTCTTGTAGTCAGTTGCCCCGACCAGATCCAACACACCCACTCCTCCATCAATGGGACCTTGACTGCGGTAGCTGGAGGAAATGCAGCCGTTGCTCATAGAAGAAAAATAATAATAAAATATTATGGGTATTTATATACAAACCCTCAACTTTTATGTTAACTTAAAATAATGCATGCAATGCACCTAATTGGTTAACTAATTAAAAGAATGCAATTCTAAGTTAATTCTAAATGCATTTAAATATGAATACAATGCATGAATTATGTAATTAAATCAGAAATATGAATTAATCTATTTACATCCTAATTTATGCTAAATAAATGTTAGAATTAACTTAATGTCTAGGCACTTAAATACCTAAATAGTCCACAAATATGGGCTAATCAATAGCATATATACATATTGCATTCATGAATAAGATTATTTTATGAAGAGAATGCATTAGGGATTTTATCCTCTAGTTGATTCCTGTAATCTGGAATCCAGTACAACTTTTCATACACACGTAGAATTTGCAATGGATTCACGGTGAAGGCCGATAAATGTCTTCAGTCTGTTGAGAAGAAGCAGTGCTTCTTTTCCTGAACCACTGGATAGTGTTTTGGGAGTCAGGCAGATTTTCCTCCAAAAATCCACCAAATAGTGTGAGATGAGAGTAGAGTGTACTGGTGCTCTAAGATTAGTGTAAGGAATCTGGAATACTAGATAATTAGGTGATGATACTCTGAGTTTAGACATAGCTTTTGCTCTCAGTTCCCGCATATTTATTTTTGTGCGAAATTTTGAGAGCCACCAAATAAGGCAAATACGCGAAGAGCGAGTTTTGATAAAACTAGGGCTAAGGTGGATGGTTACAACCATTCTTTATGGAATCCTCGGCTGAAGGAGGGTATTAATGTCAAGGTCAGAAATACACCATCCTATCTGTCCCCCCCAGTGCCGTGAGTAGGCACTTCCACCAAATAAGCCTCCTAATGTCTCTTGAGTACCACCAATCCCTAATAATGCCTCCTTAATAAAGTTCATGGATGTGTGCTAGTTGTGTTATGTTGAAAAAGAAAAAAAGTAAAATAAAAAAAAGGAAAAATTGAAAAAAAAATTTAGAAAAAGAAGAAAAAGCAAAGAAAAGAGTGAATATTTAGTTTAGTTGCATTGAGGCAATACCACCAAATAAATTTGAGATGCACCAAATATGGCCTTAACCGACTTTTCTTGTGTTTCTGACCGCTCGAATACTGGCTGAGGAATTCTGACTTAATGTTAGGGTTATGAGAACTCAATTAAAGTGTTAATGCCAAGTGAGACCACCAAATACAGATCGTATATGTGAATCTGGTCAGATTGTGAGCTCTACGAAAAAGAAAAAGAGAAAGAGAAAATAGATACAAAGGAATCAAAAGGGAGCATAGTTTTTCTCGTCTTTCTCTGAGTTGAGTTACTTAGTAATCCAGGAATCGAGATTCTGTAGTACTAGTCTCTATGTAGCACCAAGTGAGAGTGAGCCACCAAATATATAATCTTTTCCCTCAGAGATTCCCTACCTAAGCCTAAAGCCGGGGTGGAATTCATAGAATATTTTGAATACCCCGAGGGAAGAAGTCCACCTATCCCGCTAGAATTTTCACCAGGGGCCAAGTACAGGCTTTAGAGGTGTATTAGTTTTTCACTCAAATCCGTTGCAAAAGCTACATAGCTGCACTTTCACGATTGTCTGGATTTCTAGAGCATAGGATGAAAACAAAAAGGAGAAAAATCTCTAGGAATACACTTGATAAAATAATTAGTCCCTTAGGGACCCTTGCTGTAAATAATTTAGTCTTGCATTTGCTAGGGACTAGCAAGATTTAAGCATGGGGGTATGATTGTGCAGCAATCATAGGTCTTAATTGACCTAGATTAAGCTAGAACTTAGCATAAGTTAGGTAATTCATGCATGCATATCATGGGTGAAGATGTGTGCAGCAATCATGGGTCCTAATCAACCTAAATAATGTCTGAACCTAACTTAAATTGCGGATATTGCACTCATATCTTGCATATCATGCATTGCATCAGTCTATTTAGAATAAGATGAGATATCCTGCTAGTTAATGGTTTTTATTGCTATTTGCAGATAATAAAGTGATCCAGGATGGAGATAGTGGAATAAAGCAATAAAGGAAGAAGAAGACTGATCCAGATAAGAGGAGTGAGGGGGATAGCCTTATCCCTACACTTAGAAACCCTAGGACAGCCTTCCCAAACCCAAAACAACCTCCATTAGGGCACCTTAGCCTCAAAACCCAAACATGGATAGCACTATCCATGTTCTTATCCACCCTATCCCTCTCCCAAACACTTAGGAACCAAAACCAACCTTAGAAAACCTAAAATCCACTCTCCAGCACCTTTTAGGACATCCAGACATCTGGCTGGACGTCTGATTTCTGCAGAATAACAATCCAGGAAGCAAAAACTCATACTGACACAGAATTGGACGTCTAATTTAGTGTCTAGACATCCAATTTTGTAGTATAGAATGTCTGACCACTATCCTGGACGTTTGATACTGTTGTCTGGTTCCTGATTTTGGTGTTGGAAGCCCTAGCTTGCCTATTTTGACCTAGGAACCCCACCGGACACCCTAGGAAACCTAAGTAGAGACCTCCTAAGCCTAGTCCACTATCCATAGCCCTACTTGTCCTATCCCTAACCCAATTGAACCATCCCATACCTAATTGAGTGCATCTACAGTTGATTGGGTGCACCCGAGCCCAATTATATCCACCCAAGATCTAATTAACTCATACCTATTAGGGTTACCCTAGCCTAATCACATGCACACATCTAATTAGACTTTACCTAGACCTAATTAGGTTCACTCCTACCCAATTAGACTTTCCTAAGCCTAATTAGGTCCACACCCACTTAATCTAGATTGACCCAACCTATTTAGCACCTAATCCTACCAAAACCCATAACCTAGCCCTACGAAAAACACACACCCACACACACATGCACACCTTCCCATTTTACTCCCACCAAACCCATGCACACTCTCTTGGAAACCCTAAAAACTTGTGTCAAACCTAGATCCAAAAAAATGTGGCATTGGCTATTTTTGGAGCCACCAAAAGTGGCAACCAAATGGAGCCTTCCATAAGGGCAAAGAGAGAGCTACGAAATTGGATCATCTCCATACACTCTCCCATCCATACTCTCCACTCTAAAACTTGCTTCCACCCTCCAAAACCTGAAGGCTGTCCTCCTCGTCCTCCTCCAAGTCTCCATGGACGGCTAGCTAGAGAAGCTTCTCTCTAATGCTTCAAGGACGGCCATTGGTAGAGAAAGGGAGAAACACCCTCCAATCTCCACTTGGGTGCACTTGCCCCCATCTTCTTCTTCTTCTTGGACGGCCATGAAGGCTCACGCATAGCCTCTTGTGGTCGGTCATTGACGTGTCTTAGTGCGTGTGTGTTAAGGAGTGTCGTTATAATCGTACTTGCAACGTCGATTTTAAAATAAGTAATCAGAGGTGAGTGCGAGTGTCGGTCTCAGGGAGGTGTGGAAATCAGATTTTTGCTTATCACTTGTTGTCACGGAAAGTGCAGAGTTTTGCTTGTGAAAGATGCTATTTTGAAAAATGAGGAGAGAGATAAAGAGAGAGAGAAAGTTTAGGGTTACAAAGATCTTTATTTTGATCATGCAGCTTGAACAGAAATTAAAATGACAATTGAACGAAAAATAACTTCATTAATCATGCACTTATAGTTCATAACTTACAACATTAAATACATGCTTCAACAAAAGTAATAGAAAGCTTAAAAGAGAGAGAGAGAGTGTGTGTGTGTGTGTGGAGAGCGACGAGGCAGCCACGGCGGTGGAGGAGGCTCCATCGGCGGCTCGTCGTCTCCGGTGATTACAAGAGTGCCTAAAGCTAGCTAAGAGAGGGGTGGAGTAGTTGTAAGGGGAGTGAATGCCTTGAATGGTGGTTAAAGGGGGTTTAAATAGAGTTAAGGGCTTCCTAAAAGAAGAAGGGGCTTTAGCGACATCCAGAGCGTTGCTAAAACCACTCCTAAAAACGTTGGTGAAGCCCTCCAGCCACCGGTCAGCCGCCCGCCTAGTTTCTTCTCTTCATGCAATCCGCGGCCACTGAACGAGAGCCGTCCAATCAAAGATCGGACGGCTGAGAGTCCTCCTCGGCTGTGTTGGGATCACGCCTTGGGCACGCGTGTGCGCGGGCGTCATCGCCCGACGTGCGCACGTGCATGGACGCTCGTGAGCTGCGGTTACACCGTGTGGCAAGATCTCGGCTGCCCGCTGCTGATCGGGTGGCCCAATTTCTCCGCCCCTGTCTCCCGTCTTCAATTTCGACTCCGCATGGCTTGAACCCACGTCGCGTGGGTGCAGGCATGGGCGCTAACCGTTGTGCCAAGCCCGCGCTTTGTCCGGCGACTGCGGGCGGGCGTGTGAGTCTCGGCCATTTGATCGAAGATCGACAATCAAGATTTGATCTCGGCTGGCTGAAGGCGTGGCGCGCGGTGGGGTGGGGCTGACGTGGCGCAATCTGAGCCGTTGATCTTCAGATCAACGGTCAGAACTTCTTGAGCCCATTGTAGGAGCTCCGGATGTCTAATTTGGCCGATCTTGAGTCCATTGAACTCCGTTCGTCGTTCTGAATCCATTCGTGCAGTCCGATTGCTCATCTAAGGCCTGCTTTGACAAATGATTACTTAAATGGCCATTAATACAGTTTATATGCAATCTTGGTACATGATGCATGCAATGCTCCTATTCTACTTATGTTGTGCCTTTTATTCTAAAGATGGGCCATATTCAACATAATCATCACCCTTTTGTGTAGTGTTATCATACCCCCATGCTTACTCCTTGCTAGTCCCTAGCAAGGTTTATTCTAGCCTTTATTTCCTTGCAGAATTCAAGAAGTAATTGCTTAGGCACTTCGTTAGTTGTCAATAAGAGGAAATATACGAAGATCTTAATCTACAAAGACTAAGCAATGCCCGGGTGTCTGCCAAAATACGAATCGCCCGAATCCTTGCTTTAATGTATATATAAATATACGTATGTATACATATATATATATTTTTTTAGAAATTTTTTTTTCGGAATTCAGTGTGGGTTGGTAACTTTTTACAGCTACCCAACCCACCCAAAACTCGGTCAAAACCCTAAGTGCTAAGCATCTTGGTGTGAATGTTGTGATAGACTCACTTAACGGTAATTGAGACAGACTTCGAGTTTCTACGCCTCTAGGTGACCAGAAAAGAAAATAAATTTTGCCTGAAGGTGTATTTGTTCGATTGGTAGTTTTCTCACTATGTTTGTTTTAATTGGGGTCAACACAAGGATTTTTCCAGTGTATATCTCCCCGATTTGTACTACTTCCCCACTTCTTCCTTAGGTGTTTTGGTCTTTTTTGTGCAATTATTGAGCTGGGCTCTAGACAATCGACTAATGGGCTGTTACCCACGATCACTTGACAGCCATACTTGTGCGGTGAAGTGTGGTTTATTTTCTTTTCTTCTTCTTCTTCTTCTTTTTTTTTTTTTTTCGAAGGTGGCTTCCCTGATCTCAAATGTACCTAGAGGCAACGAAAAAGAAATGACCTGTGGCTGGGTTCTGGACAACCTGCCAATGGGCTGTTACCCACGACAACTTGCCAGCCATACCACCCTAGAGAGTTCATTAGCTACCCAATTTCTGTCAAAATCTCCGAGAAGTGAGTCTGTGCAAAAATGTGTGCAGATGCTTAAACTCAAAGTTTTCCTGAGTTAGAAGGTGAGTTGATAAGTCGTATACTTATTACCTTATTTAGTAGGTGGATTAGAATAGCTTAATGTTGCAAGGATTTGCCACTAAATCCATATTTTAACGGACACCAGGGCTAATTAAGCCTGAAGGCCTGAAAAGTCTAAGTGTTTAAGTTCTTTTTGTATTATTTCCTACTATTGATAAGTTTCTAATGCCTAAGTTTTCTTCCTCAATTCAATTTTTTTTTTAATTAATTTATTCATTCAGACTGATTAATTGAGCTCAGGATTATGCAATTTACCACCCCCCCATGCTTAAGTTGGACAATGTCCTCATTGGCAGATTCATGGATGCAAAAGGGTTCAAAAGATAGTACCTGAGTGATGTAAACTACTAGATCAGTTTGAATCCTCTAGGTTGCCTCCCAGGAAGCGCTGAGTTTAACTCCTCCAGCTGGGCAATGCTCGGTGTCAGCCCTCAACGAGGTTGACACTTTCCTTGGGGGGTCCTTGGGCCAGGAAATGCTTCAATCTTTGACCATTAACTATAAAGGTGTGCCTGGTGTTAAGATCAGCAATTTCAACAGCCCCATTAGAATAGGGCTTAACCACCCAAAATGGTCCTATCCACTTGGACCTGAGTTTCCCTGGGAAGAGTTTTAGGCGTGCATCAAACAACCAAACTTGTTGGTTAGGCTCAAAGGTTTTTCTATGAATGAGTTGGTCGTGGACGGCTTTCATTTTCTCTTTATACAGTAGACTATTGTTAAAGGCGTCCCGACAAATTTCTTTGAGATCAGATAATTGGAGCATCCTCTACGCACCGGCAAACTGGGGATCCATGTTACATTGCTTGACAGCCCAGTAAGCCCGGTGTTCCAATTCGACAGGAAGCTGGCAGGCCTTGCCGAAGACCAGGCGATAAGGCGACATGCCTATCGGGGTCTTGAAAGCGGTCCTGTATGCCCACAGGGCATCATCAAGTCGTGTGGACCAGTCTTTCCTATCAGGTCTCACAGTCTTCTGTAAAATGGTCTTGATTTGTCTATTTGAGACCTCAGTCTCCCCATTTGTTTATGGATGATATGGGGTGGCAATGCGGTGGTTTACCCCGTATTTTCTAAGTAGGGCATGGAATTGAGAATGGATAAAATGGCTTCCACCATCACTGATCATGGCCTTGGGTATTCCAAACTGGGAAAAGATGTTCTTCTTAACAAAGTCCATGACAGTCCTATGATCGCATCGTCGGGTGGCAACGTCTTCAATCCACTTGGAAACATAATCTACCGAGGCCAGGATGTACTCGAAGCTGTTGGATGGTGGAAAGGGGCCCATAAAATCGATACCCCAAACGTTGAAGATTTCGACAATCAAAATGGGCTGAAGGGGCATCATATCCTTCTTGGTCATGGTCCCCAGCGTCTGACAGCGTGAGCAAGTCTTGGCAAAGATGTGTGCATCCTTAAATAGGGACAGCCAGTAAAATCCAGACTGTAAAACTTTTGCAGCTGTTTTCTTTCTAGAGAAGTGGCCGCCACACGCTCGGTCATGACAAAAGGAAAGCACACTCTGAACTTCGTCTTCAGGGATACACCTTCTGATGATCTGATCAACACAGAGGCAAAACAACATGGGATCATCCCAGAAATAGTGCTTGGCCTCAGCCAAGAACCTGTCCCGTTGCTGTCTGGACCAGCTGTGCGGGGTTTGTCCTACAACCAGGTAATTGACGTAGTCAGCATACCATGGCATTTTCTTGTCTTGCACGGTAGGATGTGTTCATCAGGGAAGGCATCAAATAGAGGTAGGGAGGGTCCAATGTGGTCTGGATGAAGTCTCGACAGGTGTTCAGCCACCACATTTTTCGATCCGGCCTTGTCTCGGATTTCCAAGTCAAATTCCTGCAAAAGTAGGATCCATCTAATGAGCCTAGGCTTTGCGTCCTTTTTGGCCAAAAGGTGCCGGATGGCTGAATGGTCAATGTAAATAGTCACGTGGGATCCCAACAAGTATGATCGGAATTTTTCAAGTCCAAAGACTACAGCGAGCAACTCTTTCTCTGTGACAGTATAATTACGTTGGGCCTCGTCCAACATTTTGCTCGCGTAGTAGATCACCACGGGCTTCTTGTCTTTCCTTTGTCCCAGGACAACGCCTATGCCAAAATCTGATACATCACACATAATCTCAAAGTTTTGGGACCAGTCTGGGGGTTGAAGTACAGGTGCGGTGGAGACTAAGTCCCGGAGGGTGTGATAAGCTTGGATGCAATCATGAGACATGTGGAATATGGCGTCGTTGGCTAGAAGGTCGGTCAAGGGTTTGGAAAGCTTGGAAAAGTCTTTAATGAACCTTCGGTAGAAGCCAACATGTCCAAGGAAGGAGCGAATCTACCGGATCGAACTAGGTGGAGGCAGTTTGGAAATTAAATCAACCTTAGCTCGATCTACCTCGATGCCCCTATGCGAAACGATGTGACCGAGGACAATTCCTTCTTGAACCATAAAATGGCTCTTTTCCAAACTTAACACCAAGTTAACCACGATACATCATTTCTGGATTTTCTCCAAGTTGCTCAAACAATGGTTGAATGAATTCCCAAATACAGAGAAATCATCCATAAAGACCTCTAAGCATTCACCCACCATTTCTGAAAAAATGGCTAGCATGCAATGCTGGAAGGTCGTAGGTGCGTTGCATAACCCGAACGGCATTCGACGGAATGCAAACGTGCCATACGGGCAAGTGAATGTGGTCTTTTCCTGATCTTCCGGAGCAATTGCGACTTGGTTATATCCTGAATATCCATCCAGGAAGCAAAAATGCTTCTACCTTGCCAATCTTTCAAGGATTTGGTCAATGAATGGCAAGGGGAAGTGGTCCTTCTTAGTGGCTTCATTAAGCCTCCTATAATCAATGCACACCCGCCATGCGGTGGTGATGCGGGTAGGGATGGATTCGCCATGATCATTGGTGACAACGGTGAGCCCAGCTTTCTTTGGAACCACTTGAGTGGGGCTCACCCAGGGGCTATCGGATATAGGGTAGATGATGTCGGCATCAAGCCACTTGATAATTTCTTTTTTAACGACCTCTCGCATGTTTGGGTTTAAACGTCTCTACATCTGGCGAGAAGGTCGAGCCCCGTCTTCCAGGTAAATCTTATGGGTGCAATAGGTGGGGCTAATTCCTCTTAAATATGAAATGGTCCAACCGATGGCGGCCCGATGTTCTGAAAGGGTTGCAGTCAACCTGAGTTCCTGATCCTTGGTTAGATGAGAGTTAATAATCACTGGGAAGGTCCGGTCAAGTCCCAAGAAGACGTACTTGAGATTCTCAGGCAATGGTTTAAGTTCAGGTGTGGGTGGGACCACAGTCGATGGGAAGGGAAAGGGTGGGAGTTGATCAACATCGATCTCTTCAAATGGTGTTGTGTGATGGTACTCAGCCTTATAGAGGTCCACGGGTAATGATGGTGACGGGTCAGAACAGTCACTACGGGTTTGGTGGTCTGAGACAGAACTGAGGGTGAGGCATTCCTCGATTAAAGTTTCCACGGGATCATGTTCCTCAATGTAATCATAATCAAAAGACTTTGTCGCCCGGAAGATATCCAATTGCATTTTCCTATCTCCGAAGGCAATTTCCATACATCCCGTGTCGCAATCAATGTTTGCTTTAGCCATAGCTAAGAAAGGTCAGCCTAAAATTATGGGTGCGTTCTGTAATTTTTCAGGGACTTCCATGTCGAGCACCAAAAAGTCGACCGGGAAATAGAAGTCCTTGACCCATACAATCACGTCCTCGACAACCCCCTTCGGGGTTTTCACTGATCTATCAGCCAGCTGGATGGTGACAAGGGTTGGTGTCAGCTCCCCAATACCAAATTGGTGGTACAGGGTTGTTGGAATTAGGTTGATAGAAGCACCTAGGTCCAGGAGCACTCTATCAAACGTCATGTCCCCGATATTACAAGAAATCAGGGGCGCTCCTAGGTCAGTTCGCTTGAGTGGAAGGTTGCTTGATATCACGAAACTTGCTTGCTTAGAGAGTACAACCTTCCTACGTGCTTGAGATCTCGGCTTACGCTTGGGTGTACAGGCATCCTTTAGAAACTTGGCGTAAGTAGGGATGTGTTTGATGGCTTCTAGGAGCGGAATATTAATCTGTACTTGCTTAAAAATTTCCAACAGCTCCTCAATTTCCATAGTATTCTTCCTTTTCTTGATTGTTTACAAGGCCTCAGGGTAGGGTGTCTGAATGTGGATTGGTTCCATGTCTGGGTCCTTAGTTGGTGCCTCTTCTGAGTCGGGCATTTCAACAGGTAAAGTCTCGGGGAGAGTCGGCCATTTGGGATCCTGGGTTTTGGTGCCGCTTCTCAAGGTCACCGCATTCGCAGAGGCATTGGGGCCATGGGTTGATCCTTGAGAAGACGAGGACGAAGAAACGCCAAACCTAGGAGGTGCTTGCAGGGCTGGATGGACCATGTGAGCCTGCCCAGGGTTGCTTTGGAACCCTTGCGAACCCTTGCGAATTGGGGCCTCTGTTAATTATGTTTCGCGGGTTTGGTTGTGGTTGGGAAGGTAGGGATCCTTATTGTTTACAATCCAAGAGTTGGCTTAACTATCCCTTTACCAAGGCCATTTCCTCCTGATGTTTCTGGTTCATGTCAGCCATCATCTTTATTAGGGTATCCATTTGATTTTGTGGGGGAGGGGCCGCCCTATTCTGATTATATTGGGGTCTAACTGGTGGTCCTTGCTAATAGGGGGCAAGTGTGGCTGCTGGTTTGGCCTAGGTTGGTTTTGGAATTGCGGTGGTTTCTGGTTTGTCCAACCAAAGTTGGGGTGGTTACGCCAGCCAGTATTGTAAGTGTTGGAGAAAGGGTCAGGTTTCGCATAACCTTGGACAGCTTGCACATCTTCTAGGATAGCCGATGTTGATGAAGAGGGAAGGGAGTAATCAAGGGTCGAGTGAGCAAAGGTCCCTCCCTGGAACGTGTCAGGGGTTGTTCCAGGTTCAGTTGGGTGAAGGGCTGGACCAGGTCAACATTATGTGCTCCCTTTTCTAGGGAGAAAGTCTGTAAGGGGTTCCTGGTCTGGTTCAATAGCTCATCAATCTTTTTGTCCACCAATTCCACTCAATCCAACTTTTTGGCAATGATGTCCATGTCAACCATTCCAAAATTTGCTTGTACCTCATAAATCTCGTCACAGGGTTGACTGGACCTGTTAAACTGGTTCATGGAGTCATTGTTGAGTGAATTCTCGCTCATAGACTCAAAGAGATCAAACGCGCTCTCCTCGTCTTTGTTTAGGAAGTTTCCCCCGCATGACGCATCGACGAAGTTCTGTAGGTTGCTATCTAGACCATGGTAGAAGATCTGGGCCAATTGCCACCTTGGTACTTCGTGGTGTGGGCATTTCCTCAAGAGTTCATTAAATCTTTCCCACGCCTCATGAAATTGTTCTCCGCCCTGGAGTGTAAAGGTAGTGATAGCTCTTCTGAGGGCATTGGTCTTTCCTATGGGGAAGAATTTCTTTAAAAATGCATGCCTCAGTTCTTCCCAGGTGGTGATGGGTCTACCTAGGGTTCTAAGCCAATGAGATGCCTTGTCTCTTAAGGAGAAGGGAAACATCTTGATTAGAACAATGTCAAGGCTAATGTTCCTAGGTTTCACAGTTCGTGCTGTGCGGTCGAGATCCTCTAGGTGTTGAAAGGGGTCCTCATTTGAGCTTCCATGAAAGTGGTTCTGGATCAAATTTAAGACATTCGGTTTTAGCTCAAAATCATCTCCCCCCTCAGGGATCCTAAGGTGTGGCTCGATTCTAATAGCAGAGGGATTATAGAAATCAAGGAGGGGCCTCGGTTGATCCTGAAATGGTGGTAAATCAAGTGGTGGTTGCCCTGGTATGTCGTGGAAAGGTGGTGGTGGTTGTTCTTGTGGGTTTTGTAACCGTTGTATGGCTTGCATGATGGTGTGGATTTGTTGTTGCTGAAGCCGATGGTTAGCATTGATTTGAGCTTGGATGATGGCCATAGCGTCTGGTGGGGGTTGATCTTCAACCTCATCTACCCTAGGTTCAGCCACATTTCCAACAGAATTACGTCGCCTAGATTCCTGCCCCAAAACACACAACTCGGGATGCAGTGAGCGTCTCCTGTGCATACACTAGAGAAGAACAGGAGGGTATGCGGAGGGCGACATATGAGAGAAATGTGTTTCAATCAAGCACACAAGCCTAGTCCTTATGGTGTATTCCTTAGGAGACCTAGAAATCTCACAAAGGGTGATCAAGTCCATAAGCACTGGACTCCCCTTCCCAAGGCTAATCTGGCCAAGTTGGTTACGAGGGGATTGCAAGGAAGGTTCTTCCTTTGGCTTGCGCCTCCGGTTCCATAGACCCCACAACCGCGGTCGTTTGACACTGCCCCGCAGCCTAGTCACCAGATTCTACCAAGGGAATGAAAGCCAAGTGCCTAGCGAACCAAACCTCGCCTTTTGAGACTTAACTTAGTCCTGCCTAGGGCACGTCTACTCAGTTTTAAAGGGCTAGGATAGTGCTTGTGCTTAGGGTTATGTGATGAGGCGTTGATTGGGGTGGTGCCTCTTAATTTTCCACTTTTAAGGTATGTGCTTCTAGCAAAACATGGTTTTCAAGCAAGGATTTGTTAAGATGTGATGTCTTTTAGTGTTTCATCCTTACTTTAGTATTTTTTTAGGGATGACGTGTCTTAATGTTTTCAAACAAGTTTCAGTGGGCACGTCAAGTTCTGCACACAATTTGGTGAAAGTAGATTTCCTTTTATTCTGTAGAGGCTCTAAAACCCTAGTGTACTCATCCTAATGATCATGCAACTTCTATTAGATGAGTCAGTTTTAGGGTTGAGTGGTGCGGCCCAGGTCAACTCATGGTGGCTTCACAAACACCACTCAAGAAAAAGAAAAGAACACTCCAAGAATTTATTCAGAATGTTAGAGTGTACATTTTTTGTGGGGTGATGTGTTAAGGATGTAGGTCAAGCAATCATACACCACGTCAATTTTTTTCAGTTTTTACAATTTTTTTAGTTTTTTCACGCAAGCAAACAATGAGAGAGAGATTACTCACTATCGGTCCTCGTAGCGCCTACTCCCTTGCTACCGTCGTGGGATGCATCGCTTCGCCGTCCATGCACCGAATTCCTGCAACCGTCAAGTAAAAAGGAAAATAGGGCATTAGATGATGTGAGAATGAATGAGGAATGGAGGTGATAAAACAAATCTGTTGCCTTCCCGGCAACGGCGCCAAAAACTGACGTGTATTAGTGCGTGTGTGTTAAGGAGTGTCGTTATAGTCGCACTTGCAACGTCGATTTTAAAATAAGTAAACGGAGGAGAGTCCGAGTGTCGGTCTCAGGGAGGTGTGGAAATCAAATTTTTGCTTATCACTTGTTGTCACGGAAAGTGCAGAGTTTTGCTTGTGAAAGATGCGATTTTGAAAAGTGAGAGAGAGAGATTGAGAGAGAGAGAAAGTTTAGGGTTAGAAAGCTCTTTGTTTTGATCATGCAACTTGAACAGAAATTAAAATGACAATTGAATGGAAAATAACTTCATTAATCATGCACTTGTAGTTCATAACTTACAACATTAAATACATGCTTCAACAAAAGTAATAGAAAGCTTAAAAGAGAGAGAGTGTGTGTGTGGAGAGCAATGAGGTAGCCACGGCGGTGGAGGAGGCTCCATCGGCGGCTAGTTGTCTCCGGTGATTACAAGAGTGCCTAAAGCTAGCTAAGAGAGGGGGGAGTAGTTGTAAGGGGAGTGAATGCCTTGAATGGTGGTTGGAGGGGGTTTAAATAGAGTTAAGGGCTTCCTAAAAGAAGAAGGGGCTTTAGCGACATCGAGAGCGTCGCTAAAACCACTCCCAAAAACGTCGGTGAAGCCCTCCAGCCTCCGGTCAGCCGCCCGCCTCATTTATTCTCTTCATGCAATCTGCGGCTGCTGAACGAGAGCCGTCCGATCAAAGATCGGACAGCTGAGAGTCCTCTACGCTGGGATCGCGCCTCGGGCGCACGTGTACACGCGCGTCATCGCCCGACGTGCGCGCGTGCATGGACGCTTGTGAGCTGCGGTTGCGCCACATGGCAAGATCTCGGCCGCCCGCTGCTGATCGGGCGGCCCAATTTCTCCGCGCTCGTCTCCCGTCTTCAATTTCGACTCCGCGTGGCTCGAACCCGCGTTGCGTGCGTGTAGGAGTGCGCGCTAACTGTTGCGCCACGCCCGCGGTTTGTCGCAGCGACAGCGGGCGGGCACACGAGTCTCGGCCGTTCGATTGAAGATCGACGGTCGAGATTTGATCTTAGCTGGTTGAAGGCACGGCGCGCGGTGGGGCGGGGCTGACGTGGCTTAATCTGAGCCGTTGATCTCCAGATCAACGGTCAGAACTTCTTGGGCCCATTGTAGGAGCTCCGGATGTCGGATTTGGCCGATCTTAAGTCTGTTGGACTCCATTCGTCGTTCTGAATCCATCCTTGTGGTTCGATTGCTCATTTGAGGCCTACTTTGACAAATGCTTACACAAATGGCCATTAATACAGTTTATAAGCAATCTTGGTACATGATGCATGCAATGCTCCTATTCTACTTATGTTGTGCCTTTTATTCTAAAGATGGGCCATATTCAACATAATTATCGCCCCCTTGTGTAGTGTTATCAGCCATCTCCTTTGGTAGGCATGTAGACGGGTTTGCATACACAAGGTCTAGTCCACACCCTCACACAAGGCTGATGGCCCTAGTGGCAACTTTCCGATGTGAGGGATTTTCTTCTATTTATATGCTTTCTAGTGTAGATGATATGTGATAATTTTTTATGCATAAATAATTTCATGATGTTTCTGTGATTGATTGTCCTCATGTTTGCTTTGCTATATGACACTTTGGTTTGTTCACACCATGCACGGCCACCATGGCCTCATTTAGATGCACATAGTCACTTAGGTTTTTGCTAGTTTATCTAGATCTAGGTTTCAATCACTTTCAAAATAAGAATCAAAAACACAAAAAGGCAAAAATAGTAGCTTAGGTTAGATTTAGGTTATAAAAGCTGATCTAAATCTCGATTCGTTTTCACGCCTCCCAGAGACGAACGACTGGGACTCAAGTTCTAAAAAGAATAAAGATCTATGCGAGTTTCGTTATCACAAATATCTTTGACGAGTGGTTTTTGCGACTATACTATGATTTCCAATGATTTCAAAATACGTGATTTCCACGCCCGTCAAAGAACCTTCTTGAAACAAGATTTAGCATGGAAACATTTGCGAGTTTATTGGCTTAAACCTCCCTGTGGATATGACACTCTAAATCAACGTGGTTAGATTAAATTATGTTTTGATTGAGAGGTTTTCCACCACAAAAATATACAACAACGTATTATTTATATTGTTCTATTCAAGCGAAAATCTCTCTGTCAAATGGTGCTGTTGCCGAGGAGGCAATGGGCTTAGTAAATTCACAAGTATTTTTCTATTTTCATTGATCCCTATTTATTGCTCTTCATTGATCTATCATTCTTTCATGCGAGGCATGCTCTGAAGGAAGAGGAGCACACGAGGGACACTCATGACCTTGGTGGACCTTGTCGCCACCTTAAGGATAATCTCATGAGCACGTGGACCTTGATCCCATGCACGTGAAGGAAGGAGGATTGGCGAACGAAGACCTGTTTTCTTCTTTTAGATTTAGATCAAGCTAGATAGACATTAGAATTTAATTTCTATCTTGTGGACCCGTGTTGGCCATTTTTGGGAACGTGTTCCTAGTGCTTTTATTGCTGATCGCTCTTGTATGTAGGAGCATCCTTTTGGGTGCGTGTTCCCATTTTATTTAGATTATAGGTCTAGTTGAACTTTTTGAACTTCATGCTAGTTAGTTTGCTAGCTAACTTAGATTACATTTGTTTGCTTAGTATATAAAAGAAAATCTGAGCTACTTGCTAGAAGCTGCATATGTATAGGGCAGGATTGTTTGAACGGCATCTAGTTTTTCTGCATTGTAGACATCTTGCACAGAAGAAAGCTAGAATAAGGTACATCTTCTCTTTAGCCTCAAATACCTGTCATGCATTTGCATTGAACTTAAATCCAAGACCACTTAAGCGTTTGAATCAAATTAAGTAAGTGGTCACCATAAAAATTGGGATTGTTAAGAGTTTGGACCTTAAAATCAGTGACTTTAATTGCGTGCGAAAGGACTTGTTTGTAGAATCTCAAAATACAAAACGTGTGCATGTGTTGTACACCTAAGACACTATGCACTTCACACATAAGGTCACTAGGAATTTTCTACCTCTCCTCTTTGCACTACAAGGGAAGTTAGTCGGAAATCAACAAGCCTATCCACCAAGTTACTTCGGTTCCTCGTGCGTGGGCTCGATTCAAGACTTCCATTCCTTGCGAGTAGGTTGTAGGCACAAATGAAGGTTGGCCTAGGAAGTGTAATCTTTGTTAAACTTGTTTGGCCACCTATTCTAACAGACCTCGTTCATCCTCAGTCAGGTCTAGTTAGGGATGTTAAGGTACCACAGACCTCTTATACCACTTAAGTGGGAATCAAGGTACATAGCCTTGACTCCTTTTTGACTAACCTATGAGTGGCAATTGAGGAATCCTTCAATATGCTAAAAACAAATTCCCATCATATGTGCATTTGTATTGGTAGTGCCAGAGGTCTTTAGGAAATTTTTTTTTATTTCTGATTTCTTCTAAGTCCTAAGAGATTTAAACCTGTTTGGCTTAAAAGAAATGGATCACCCTTACTCTTATCATTTATATTATCAGAACCAACACTTTTCATCTTTCAACCAAGATCCCATGCCCTAAGCGTATCCCTCCTTAGAGGGGTACAATGACAATTCATGGGATCAATCCTATTCTTATCTTAGGAGTACTGGCCTGATAACTTCCAATTATTTTGAGTAGAGCCTAGGAGCGGGATTTTCTACCCCAGGAGTCTCCACTACTATGCAAACACCCAACCCTTCCACCCTTCATGATTTTCCTTATCGAGGTTAGACCAATACTCCTAGGCAACCTGAGCTTAAGATGGACTATCCTCCCCAATCTGAAAATAGCCGCTCCTCTTTTATGATAGAGATGCAAAAATAACATAAACAAATGATGGAGTCTATGGGAGAGATGTTGAGGAATAGCCAACAACTAAATGAAGAAATTAGTCAGCTTAGCTACCCTCCTATGAGTGATTTTGATCCCTACCTCTCTATCCCTGATCATCAAGATCATTTTGAGGAAACAACAGAAAATAAGTATCCCATTTTGAGGAATAGTTATTCCTTAGACTCTCCCCCTGAGACACGGCCACTAGAGGAGAAAGATCTTAGTGATTATCTACCCAAGCTGTATTGGGGTCAAAAGAAAAAGAAGATGGTACGTCTTGAGGACCTTGACCCACTTGATAGCACATCGTTTACTTTCGATGACCCGGGTGATGGAAACACCATCATGAGCCATAACTAACTCATTTTGATGCAATTAAGTCAGTAAATGCTCCTACATAACTGCCAGAGAGCCATAAGTCACTACATAATCATTCTGAGGGAAAAATAAGAAACTAGGATTAAAACTGTAATTTTATCATCATATCATGAATGTAGTACAACCACGGGTTTTCCTAGGGATTAATTAAGGGTCAAATGGTCCTAAAAGGCTAACAAGTGGGTTAGAATAATCAGAAAAGGGTTTGCACATGTTCTGAGAATTAAATAACTTTTGAAACCCTAAAAACAGACCTGCTTAATTAACTGAGGTTCTGGTCAAGATTAAATTTGCCTAAACCTTCTAAAATTCATATAAAAATATTCTCTAAGGTTTGGAACCTTCAATTTGACCATGAGAACCCGTTTTGACCTAGAACAGAGTCCCATACATACATTTGCCCTAATTTAGATTTTTGCATAAATTACCCAGTCAAACGTGGTCAAAACCAAAATTCAACTTCACCATTGGATTCCTTAAGTCCAAATTAGGCTTGTACCAAAACTTGGACCCAAGATGAGTTTGTCTTGACCTAGTTTGCAACTTGGTCTTGTCTGATTAGATTTATGCCCTTAACTTTCAAAATCTTTTCAAATTGACCCATAATTTTGTTGTCGTTCTCACAAAAGGGTCCCTGCCACCATTAAACCTATTCCTACTTGCTCTGGTGACCTTGATTTGGAAAGAACCCCTTGGTTTCTTGACGAATCCCTTTCAAATTTAAAAGGGAAGTTCGTCAAGAAATTCCCTTCCTTTATAGCCAAATCCCACGCGCCAAAACCTTCCTAATCTCTCATGCGAACGCATGAGAAATTTCGGTATCAAGGAACTTCCCAACTCTGACAAGCTTTCCAAGCTTGGGAAGTTTGCTTCCCAAGCTCAAAACTTCTTTCTAAGGTCTATAAAAGAACCTCCTGATCAGATTGTTCTCCCTATGCTAGAAATGGGCCAAGATCCCCCCCAATTCCTCTCTCTCTCTCGGGTGAAAGCTCCTCGACATCCGGCGAACTCTAATTGCGGAGCAATCATAGGTTTTAATTGACCTACATTAGGCTAGGACTTAGCATAAGTTAGGATAATTTATGCATGCATAAGCATTATTTGCATCTTTATGGCTTTCTTTTAGCTATGCATAAAATAATGCTATAATCTGCTGATTAGGTGCATTATGTCAATTACAGGTAATAAGCTGACCTCAAGCTAGATCTAAAGCTGGAATAACTAGCCTTGCAGCTGAGCTGGAGCGGAAGACCTAGATTAGATGTAATAGATAATAATGTAAAGGAATTAAGGTATGCTATTCTATTAAGTAGGGATAAAGCAGTAAGATTTGAAGAACATAGGACCATCCTAGCCCTAGGATAGCCTGGAAGCTTCCCCAAGCCTTAGCCACCCTTAGATTAGGTCACCACACCCAAAGAAACATTAAAACTCTAATTCCAACCTCTATCTGAACGTCCAGATAAGTTATAGGACATCCAGAACCCTTAGCCAACTCCCGCACACCTTAAACCCACTTCTACAGTATTATTGGATGTCCAAACACTTAGTCAGACGTCCAATTTCTGCAGAATACCCAAGATAGAACCTAGAATCCTTCCTAACTCTGATTAGACATCCAGAATTGAAGTGTGGACTTCTGATTTTTTAGTATAAGACGTATGACACTATTATTGGATGTCCAGAACTACCCTCTAGACCCTGGATCATATGGGGGTATCCATGAAAGTAGATCTGTGGGGAGGTCACTAAAATCCTCATCAAAAATTACTTCGTCCTCGTCCGTACTCATATCTGATTCATCAGAAGCTGACTCTTCAGGACCTAAGTCAAGCCGTCCATTAGATTGACTAGGATGATAGGTGCATCCCCAACTCATTCTGCTCAAAGCTTCACCCTCATATGCATTGGGTTCCTCCGTAATTCCTGCCTCAGGTAGCATATTTATTTCTTCGGTCAAAACATCCATAGCTACTTCTGGTCTTCGGATGTTAGCATCAGGGATAGAAAGTGTCATCTCAGAATCTCTAACATTTGAATTAGGTATGTAAGTGAAAGAAAAAGAATGCATATCAGAAGATGTTGGCTCTAGCACAGGTTAACCTACAATAGGAAGTGGCCTAGATTGATCAGTAGTGTCGCAAGATCAGTAGTGTTGCCTCAAGATCCATATCCTCAATTGGATCTACTTCCCTTATCTCAATTGGGTTATCTAACCCAAAAGGTATCTCCCAGGATTTAGGATAATCCAATTGTGGCTCAGTCCTGGAGATATCAGTCCTTTCCTCCTCAATTTCCTGAATGGAGTTCTCAGACGAACCCATTCAGCATACTTCCTGCTCCTATCTCATATCCAAGCTAGATTCTTCTTCCCCTGAATGATCTTCTAGCATCTACTCCTGAGAATCTTCTTTGCGTCCTTCCGGCGTAGTCATTTCGGATACTTCGAGGTCTTTAAGGCTATTTTCCACTTGATATCTCAAAAGCAGTAGTTCTTGAGTTTCCCAATTTTGTCCAATTAGCCTTTTTATCCCTACTATTCCCTAAAGGAGCTCCATCACAGCTTGTTGATATGGAATAGAGCTTTATCTTTGGTTCGGCTTAGTGATAGCTTGGATTTCGTGTAGGTAGAATGCGGCCTTCTCTTTAGCTCTAGCTACAGCTCTCTATATTCTGTAATGCAGTCGCATATGCACCAGTAGTTCTTCAAGGGTTCCAGGGGGTGAATTAGGTCTACCCATATTCCATGGGTGAGAAGCAGGAGTATGAAATCCATATCCTGGGTTATAAGATGCGGTCCTTTGAGGGACCAGTTGGTATGGGTCATAATATCCAGGGTTAGGATATGGGCTAACCATTTCGGTTACCCGAGGAGAAGGATCAAGTGAAGCAAAAAGTCATCTTCGCCACCTTGGGTTCTGATCCTAAGGTTGAGCTGATACAGTGACCTGGGCTCTCAGATAAGCTCATGGGTCCAGCTCTTCAGGATCCTAATTAGGTCCAGATTCAGGGTTAGCCATTATGGCTAAGCAGATAGAAGAAGTAGGGGGAGAAGATGGTGCTGGCGAGGTGACTCCCCTCCTTGGGAGTGGCTCCCAAGGTCCAACCAGTCAAGGTCTAAGTGACCACCTTCCTTGCATACACCACCCAACCCCTAGGTTGTTGTAGCCAAGACAGACAAGGCTAAGGCCCTGTCAATCAGATGGTCCTTATGATCAGGTGACCAGATTTTTCATTTTAAGTTTGAATTCCTGAAGAAAAATTCGTCATGCAACCGACTAAGAGTGATTTCTACCTCTCAAGCTAACCCAGCCAGTCTGGTTACGAGGGGACTAACAAGAAGGTTCTTCCTTTGGCTTACGCCTCTGGTTCCGTTACCCCTTAGCCGCGGTTGTTTGACACTGCCCTGCAAACTTAGTCACCAGGTTCAGCAAGAGAGGTTAAAGACACATAGTAGCACGACAACGAATTCAGGTTGATTTCGTGTTTTAAAATTAATTTTAGCCCTTTTTTCTTCAATTGGGGTTTATGGTGAGTGGCTCACAAGGTGACCAAGATCACCGGCTAAACCTTAGACTTTATCAAGTCTAAGTTAGCCCAAATGTATGGTCTCTAGAGTGTATCCCTAAAGATGTAACCTAGGGTTCATGCAATTCTAGAGTTTTTTATTTTTTTTTTCTTCAGTAGACCACGAAATTAAGACCAATTCCCTGATAAAAATTGGAATCAGAATAAGTTGAAATTTGGTAAGTAGATTTCTTTCTTAATTATATTTTTAGAGAATATTTTTTTATAATTTCTACTATTTTAACCAAATTTATAGAGATTTTTAAATGTCAAGGGGTCAGATATGGTATTTTGACCCCTGGTCGATTTTTCAAATTGAAACAGCATCAAATGACATTCGAAAATTCTGGAAAAATATAAAAATTAAAGCCAATGAGATCCGCTTTCAAACCCCACCATTTTCAGTCAAAACAGATTCACGGATTACTCGGAATTGCTTTTGGAATTTTGAAAATTTTCAAATCTGGGTTAGTCTGAACCCCTTGCACTTCATGAATTTTTAAAAATTTTGTACTTGGAATTTTTCTAAATGAATAGTGCCGTCTGAAAGATGATTTGAAAATGAAGATGTAACCCAAATTTCAGAATTTTTCATTCACTAAGGTTTTAGTAATTGAATTTTTAAATTGGAATTTGAAGTTTGGCAAAAAATTAGAGGGTGGTGGGAAAGTTTTTAAAAGGTTGTTGAGTTTAAAATTCAAACTTTCCTATAAAATTTTCTTTTCAAAGGATTTTCATTTTTTTTTTTACTTTTTCAAAACTAACCTAGGATTCAAAAAGAAACCTACTCTAACTACCTAGATTTTTTTTCTTTGATTTTTTTTTTCTTTTTCACGAAAATAAATAGTTTTTTTCTTCAAATAAATCTAACCTAGGGTTCAGAAAGGGAAATCCTAATTTAACATGAGATGTGGACCTTATTTTTGTTTTAATCTACTCTCGTTGCGCACATAGATTCCCATTTTTCCTATTTTCCTGCACATCAAAAGATAAGAAGAGGAAGATTTGTCAGTGATAGCTAAAAAGATCGAAATCAAAAATGATGTTGCCTCCCTGACAACGGCGTCATTTTGTTGTGAATCGTAGAGCGCATTTTGATAAGAAAAAGCATCGTAGTATAGAGCGCAATACGATCAATAAAAATATTTATAAAGATAACGAGACTTGAGTCCCAGTCATTCGTCTCTGGGAGGTGTTTATGCAAATTTGAAATCGATCTCTTTTGCTCTACTTGCTTAAAATTGCATGTCGGTTTATGGTTATTATGTATTTATGCATGACATGCTTAGTTGCCAGAATATCAAAAATTAAAAGCAGGCAACTTTAATCATACAAAATATATTGCAATAAGCTCATGGTGATTCTCAACACATAGATATATATATAAAGATCTTTCATTAATTCATCATGGTGTTTGCAATCATACGTCTTAATTGACCTAAATTAGGCTAGGACATAGCATAAGTTAGGGTAATTCATACATGCATAAGCATTATTTGCATCTTTACTGCTTTCTTTTCGCTATGCATAAAATAGTGCTATAATGTACTGATTAGGTGCATTATGACAATTACAGGTAATAAGCTGACCTGAAGCTAAATCTGAAGCTGGATTTGAAGTTGGAATAACTGGTGTTGAAGTAGAGCTAGTGAGGAAGACCTAGATTAGATGTAATAGATAATAATGTAAGGGAATTAAGGTATGCTATTCTATTAAGTAGGAATAAATTTGTAAAATATGAAGAACTTAGAACCATCTTAGCCCTAGGACAGCCTAGAAGCTTCCCCAAGCCTTAGCCACCATTAGATTAGGTCACCACACCCTAGGAAACCTTAAAACCCTAATTCCAACCTCTATCTGGACGTCCAGAACCCTTAGCCAACTCTCGCACACCTTAAACCCACTTCTGCAGTATTATTGGACATCCAGACACTTGGTCAGACATCCAATTTCTGCAGAATACCCAAGACAGAACCTAGAATCCCTCCTGACTCTGACCCACCTGTGATTGAATTGAAGCCCTTACCTAACTCACTTAAGTATGTGTTCTTGGGCAAAAGTGAGACATACCATGTCATTATTAGTGCCCACTTAACCCAAGAACAGGAGCATCAATTGATTTCTACACTACAAGACCATAAGGCTGCTATAGGGTGGAGCATTGCTGATTTCCGCGATATTTGCCCCTCGTATTGCACTCATCACATTTACATGGATGAGGGGGTGAAACCTTTGAGACAGCCTCAAAGAAGGCTAAACCCGAATATGCTAGAGGTTGTTAAGAAGGAGATCATCAAATGGCTGGATGTAGGTATTATATACCCAATCTCTGATAGCCAATGGGTGAGTTCGATCCAGATAGTGCCAAAGAAAGCAGGACTAACCGTAGTGAAAAATGATAAAGGTGAATCCATCCCAACCTGCACTGCGACATCTTGGCGGGTCTGCATCGACTATAGGAAACTGAACATGGCTACCCAGAAGGATCACTTTCCTTTGCCTTTCATTGATTAGATCTTGGAACAATTAGCCGGAGCAGTTTCTTTTGCTTTCTAGATGGATACTCCGGGTATAATCAAGTAGTGATTAGCCCAGAAGATCAAGATATGACCACATTCACATGCCCCTTTGGATAATTTTCTTTCAAGCGGATGCCCTTTGGCCTATGCAACGCACCAGCAACATTTCAGCATTGTATGATGCCCATCTTCTTTGACATGATCGGGGACTATGTGGAGGTGTTCATGGATGACTTCTCCATTTTCGGAGGTGATTTCGCATCTTGTCTTGATAACCTCACCAAAATCCTGAAACGATGTATTGAGGTAAACCTAGTACTATCCTGGGAGAAAAGCCATTTCATATTGAGGGATGGCAATGTACTAGGGCACAGGATCTCTAAAATTGGACTCGAGGTCGATCGAGCTATATCTGAGATTATTTCCCACTTATCCCTACCTAGCTCGGTCACTTAGATTAGATCATTCTTAAGTCACGTCGACTTCTTTTGAAGATTTATATGCGATTTCTCAAAAATTACATGACCTTTGACTAATTTCCTTGTTGCCGATGCCCCATTTGAATTCGACACCTCGTGTCTCAGCGCCTTCGAGACTTTATGAAGCATTGTCTCTGATTCCCCAATTCTTCAATGTTAACGAGGAGAAATCGATGTTTAAATGATGTTGCGTTGCAGTATAAATAAAATCACCTTGAAAACAAATAAGAATTTTTTATTACTCGAATGTTGAGTCCGAGGTCGAACACAGGGAGCAAATGGAATTTATTCACTAATCTCAATCAATGTAATTTGAATACTTAAATCTACTCAAAATCTAATTTAGAGTATAATGTAGGAGTTTATGAATACCAAAAGGTAGAAAAGTAGAAAAGAAATTGAGAAGAATAGAAAAAAGGTTGATTGTTCTTCAGCTTCTTCTTCTTTTCTTTCTTTCCTTCTTCTTCTTTGGTTCTCCTCTTTCTTCTTTCTCTGATGTCTCTTTCTTCCTTTGACTTTCTCTACCTTTGCTTTCTTCTTCCTTCTCTTCTTTCCTTAGCTTTCTTCTTTTTCTTCCTTCTTCTCTGCCTTTGCTTTTGCCTTTGGCTTTTCTTCAGCCGCACCCTCTTTGGCTGCAGTGCTTTCTTCCTTCCTTCTCTGACTTGGCTCTTCTTTCCTTCTTCTTTTGCCTTCTCTGCCTTTCTTCCTTGGCTTTCCTTCAGCTTTGCCTTGCCTTTTCTTCTTCAGCCACACCTCCTCTGCTATAGTGCTTTCTCTTTCCCTTGGCCTCTTCTTTCTCTTTCTTTCTTCTTCTGCCTTAGCTTCTCTTTGCTTCAACCCTTTGCTTGCCTTAGCTTCCTCAGCTTCCTCCTCTTCCTGCACACACAAGAGTGCAAAACCTACCCCTACCCTTCCCCGCGTACACTCTCTCTCTATTTCTCTTGGGTTCACTCTCCCAGAGCTAGCCGGGTAATCAGCTCGGGTCACGTGCACCCAGGTCCAAGCACACCGGCGTGGGTGCTACGCGAGGAGTGCATGGTTAAACAGGTTAGTCAGCCAGGTCCGCGGGAGCATGGGTCATGGACGAGGCGGGTGACGTGGGTGAGGGACCTCACCCCATGTTCTGAGTCAAAGAGAAGAAAACACAAAATCAATTTAAAGCACTCACCTCACTCCTGACTTTCCCAGGTGGGACTAAAAGTCCCACCTGCTTCGCTCGCGCACCCGCAAGAGGTTCTTCTCTCAATTGCTATAGCTGGGTGCCTCACAAAGGCACTCACTTGGTTGGGTGTATGTGCATACTCCTTCCACGTCACCTAGGCTTGTTTACCTGGAGCGCAATTGCATGGAGCGACCTTGCAAGCTCCTTGCTCATGCTTCAATGGCGGAAAGGGGCCTGAACCTGCAACTCAACAAGACGGCCTCGCGGCCTCACTAAACCACATGGGGGGCTTCACCGTGTCACGGCGAAGGTGATGCAGTGGGTGGCATGGCGCAGAACGGCCTAGGCATGCGTGCCTAGGTCGGACTATGACCGTGGAAGTGCGTGTGTTCGATGGGCACTTGGGAAGGTGTTGGCGGTTGATGGAGGTGTGGATGATGATTAGTGGGTGATCGCAGAGGTTATGAGGGGTATAGCGAGGCATGTGGAACCTTGGAGTGATGGATGCACCTTTGCCGGTGGTCGGCCAGAGGTGGAGAAGATGGTGGTGGTCTGTGGCGTCAAGGGGTTGAAGGTGAAAATAAGGAAAGGGGAAATGAAGAGAAGAGAGAGAGGGAGAGATCTAACCTACTTAAGTGGAAGAAAGGGGATAGGATGGCGGACGGCTCATACCTACCGCCGTCGGAGAAGAAAGCTTCCAGTGGAGGGAGAACAGCGACGACAAAGGGGCTAGAGACGTGCGCGCAGGTATGGCGCGACACGGAGGAAGGAGATGAAGACAGCTCAACCACTGGTATTGTGGCAGAGTGACGAGAAGGAGGAAAAGTCACCAGAGCCTGCTAGACACTTGGCCGAAGGAGAAGGGAAGAAATTGGAGGTGGTTCTCCGGCCAAGCTAAGCTGAAAATGTGCAGCTAGAGATGAGGGTCCTTTTATAGGTGTTGGCAGAGGCTCTTGTGCGTGGAAGAAAAGCTTCCAAGCGCAAGAGTCCTCATTGGAGATGGAAGGTGCAGATGATACCCAATTCTCTCAAGCGTTCGCACGAGAGATTGGGTGCAAATCGAATCTTGGGATCATGTTCAGACGATAGGGAATTCCTCAGAGAATCTCCCTTCCAAATCTGGGAGGAGATCTCTGAGGATTTGGGGAGAATCCTCCTCAAATCCTCGCCCGAGTAGGACTCCTCCGCTGTAATGGTGGAGGGACCTAAATGCAAAGAGTGGTGAAGAAGATAGCAGGGTCTGCATAAGGGTTTTCAAAAGCTAGGGGTCAGAATGTAATTGGGTGGACTATTTTGCAAAGTAGGTCAAGGAGACCTTCCCTTAGGCCCAAATTTTGGTAGAAACCTAACTTGGACCTAAGAAATCCCATGGTGAAGTTGGATTTTAGGTTTGACCACGTTTTACTGGACATTTTACATAAAAACCCAATTTAGGTCAAATATTGAGCTAGGACCTCTATCTAGGTCAAAATAGGTTTCAAAGGTCAATTTGAAGGTTCTCGACCCTAGGGGATATTTTTCCATGATTTTTAGAGGGTTTAGTTAATTTTTATCTTAGCCATAACCTTGTAAAATTAAGTGGATTTATTTTAGGGTTACAGAATGTCATTTAATTCTTATATCTCACAATAACCCTTTTCTAACTGAACCATTTCACTTTTCCTCTTATTAAGTCCAATTGACCTATGTTTAACCCTTGAGAAATCCTATTGATGTATTTTAATGGTAAAATTACAGTTTTACCCTTTATTTCTTTTCTTCTTAGAACAGTTCTTCCTTGAATTAGGCCCTTCTCCAGGTTATGTAAGAGCTTTTAATCTCTTTCTCAGGTCAAAATGAGCTAGTTAGGGCTCATGATGATGTTCTCATCATCCAACCACCCAAATGGTCACTTGATTTCAAGATGATGAGCGATGCTTCTGATTTTTCCATCGGTGCTGTTTTAGGCCAGCGTCGGGAAGAACAACCTTTTGTCAAATACTATGCTAGCAAGATGCTGAATGAGGCTCAGCGTAATTATACTATCATCGAAAAAGAACTGCTAGCAATAGTATTTGGGTTGGAGAAATTCAGATCTTATTTATTAAGGTCTAAAGTTATCATCTTCACTGACCACTTCGCCCTTCGACATTTGTTGGCAAAGAAGGATGCCAAACCCTGGCTCATCAAATGGATCCTTCTATTGCAAGAATTTGATATTGAAATCCACGACAAAGCTGGAAAGCAGAATGTTGTGGTGGATCACCTATTCAGACTGGATCCAACCCACATTCCTTATTCCCTGCCTATCCACGACCAATTTCCGGATGAATCCCTTTCGGCAGTTCACTCTGGTGAGTTCCCCTGGTACGTGGATATCGCAAACTATCTTGCCGCAGGCAAGATTCCCGTGAACCTATCCAAGGACCAAAAACTCAAATTTACTGCAGAGGCTAAATTCTACCTCTGGGATGACCCACTGCTCTTCTGCATTGGAGCGGATCAGATTATTCGAAGATGCATCCTAGATTCTAAGATCCCCAGTGTGTTATCTTTTTTCCACAATGATGCTTGTCGTGTTCATTTCTCGGGACGGAAAACCACTGCAAAAATTTTGCAATCGGGATTTTTCTGGCCAACTATTTTCAGAGATACACACAAATACGCCCAACACTGCAAACGATGCCAGTCGGTCGGTTCTATGACCAGGAGAGACATAATGCCACTCTAGCCCATCATGGTTGTAGAAGTGTTCGACGTCTGGGGCATCGATTTTATGGGCCCTTTTCCAAACTCGCATGGCTTCGAGTACATATTACTAGCTGTTGACTATGTCTCGACATGGGTCAAGGCCATCCCGGTGAGATAGGATGATCACAAGATCGTCATTTGTTTCATACGGCAATACATCTTCGCGAAATTCGGAATACCCCACACTCTGATTAGCGACGGGGGAAGCCACTTCATCCACGCCCATTTCAGGTCATTATTAAAGAAATACGGGGTACATCACCGTATAGCAACATCGTATCACCCGCAGACCAATGGGCAGGCTGAAGTGTCTAACCGTCAAATCAAGCTGATTCTCCAATAGACGGTTAGACCAGATAGGAAGGACTGGTCCGATAAATTAGTTGATGCACTCTGGGCATATCGGACCGCGTACAAGGCCCCACTCGGAATGTCACCATATCGTATGGTATATGCAAGGCCTGTCACCTTCCTGTAGAGCTGGAACACCACGCATTTTGGGCGGTGCGAAAATGTAACCTTGACCTCGATGCAGGAGGTCAAGAACGGAAACTCCAGCTCAACAAATTAGAAGAGATCCGGTGGGAGGTCTATGAGAATGCATTGATATACAATGACAAGACCACGGCCTTTCATGACCGCCACATCTGGAGGAAAGCATTCATGCCCAACCAGCAAGTCTGGTTGTTTGTTTCACAATTAAAACTTTTCGCAGGGAAGCTCAAGTCCAAGTGGACTGGCCCATATGTTGTGATTCACCCATATACTAATGGGGTGGTCCAGATCAGGGACCCAAAATCTAGGCATACATCTACGGTAAATGGCCAGCGCCTCAAGCCATTTTTGGCCCAGGAACCTCCTCCAGCTAACGAGATCGTTCATCTTATTGAGGACGTGTGATTGAGTTTTCGCCTAGTTGGAGGTGTTAAACTCAGCATCTACCCCACATTCTACCATCACTTATACATACCATTTTTATATATAGCATTTCTTTTAAGCATATTTTCTTTCTGCATATTGCATACTATCAGGTTGGCTAGTGTTGAATGTATAATTTCAGGAGCAAGTACAGGTGATTTCTACCCATTTACTCCCTGCTTTATTTATTTTCTTTTATATTCATGTATGAGGACATGCAAGAACTTAGGCATGGGGGGGTAGATACAACAAAACTGAAAATTTTTATGGCAACATTTAGGAAAAACCTTGAAGCTGCATGTCAAATGTACTTTAGGACCCTAAATAAAAGAACAACGAACTCCACCTCCAATGCTTGCATTGGAGCTAGAAATCGTCCGCAACAGCCATTTCTGATTCACCCGCTCACCCTTCTTGTTCTGAAATTTTGGATCAAGCTAAATGTAACTCAATATGGGAATTTTATGAAGTACAAATTATACGAGGTTACTTGTTTATAGCATATATACATATTACATTCATGAATAAGATTTTATCAAGAGGATGCATTAGGATTTTTCCCCTCTAGTTGATTCCTGTAATCTGGAATCCAGAACAACTTTTCACACACACGTATAATTTGCAATGGATTCATGGTAAAGGCTGATAAACATCTTTAGTCTGTCAAGAAGAAGCAGTGCTTCTTCTCCTGAACCCCTGGACAGTGTTTTAGGAGTCAGGCAAATTTTCCTCCAAAAATCCACCAAATAGTGTGAGATGAGAGTAGAGTGTGCTGGTGCTCTAAGATTAGTGTAAGGAATCCGGAATCCTAGATAATTAGGTGATGATACTCAGAGATTAGGCATAGTTTTCGCTCTCGGTTCCTGCGTATATATTTTGTGTGAAATTTTGAGAGCCACCAAATAAGGTAAATACGCGGAGAGCAAGTTTTCATAAAACTAGGGCTAAGGTGGATGGTTACGACCATTCTTAATGGAATCCTTAGGTTTAGGAGGGCATTGATGTCAAGGTCAGAAATACATTGTCCTATCCATCTCTCCCGGTGCCGTGAGTAGGCACTTCCACCAAATAAGTCACCCAATGTCCCTTGAGTACCACCAATCCCTAATAATGCCTCCTCAATAAAGATCATGAATGTGTGCTACTTTTGTTATGTTGAAAAAAGAAAGAGAAAAAAATGATGAAAAGAAAGAAAAATTGAAAAAAAAATAGAAAAAGAAGAAAAAGCAAGGAAAAAAAAAGTGAATATTTAGTGTTTATTTCAGTTGCATTGAGGCAATACCACCAAATAAATTTGAGATCCACCAAATATGACCTTAACCCACCTTTCTTATGTTTATGACCACCCAAATACTGGCTGAGGAGTTCTGACTTAGTGTTAAGGTTATGGAAATCAATTAAAGTGTTAATGCCAAGTGAGACCACCAAATATAGGTCATATATGTGAATCTGGTGAGATTGTGAGCTCTAAGAAAAAGAAAGAAAAGAAAAGAAAAATAAAAAAAAGTGTAAGAGAGGATGAATACAAAGGAATCAAAAGAGAGCATAGTTTTTCTCGTCTTTCTCTGAGTTGAGTTACTTAGTAACCTGGGAATCTAGATTCTGTAGCACTAATCTCTATATAGCACCAAGTGAGAACGAGCCACCAAATAAACACCCATATCCCTCAAACATCCTCTACCCAAGCTTAAAGCCAGGGTGGAATTCATAGAATATCTTGAATACTAGAGGGAAGAAGTCTATCTCTCCCGCTAGAATTTTTACTATAGGTTAAGTACAGGCTTTAAAGGTGAATCAGGTCTTTCACTCAAATTCATTGCAAAAGCTACATAGCTACACTTTCACGATTGTCTGGAATTCAAGAGCATAAGATGAAAATAAAAAGGAGAAAAATCTCTAGGCATACACTTGATAAAATAATCAATCCCTTAGGGAACCTCATGTGAATAATTTAGTCTTACATTTGCTAGGGACTAACAAGATTTAGGCATAAGGGTATGATTGTTAGGCAATCATAGGTCTTAATTGACCTAAATTAGGCTAGGACTTGGAATAAGTTAGGGTAACTCATACATGCATAAGCATTATTTGCATCTTTACTGCTTTCTTTTAGCTATGCATAAAATAATGCTATAATGTACTGATTAGGTGCATTATGACAATTATGGGTAATCAGCTGACCTGAAACTAGATCTAAAGCTGGATCTGAAGCTAGAATAACAGGTGTTGCAGCAGAGCTGGAGCGGAAGACCTAGATTAGATGTAATAGATAATAATGTAAGGGAATTAAGGTATGTTATTCTATTAAGTAGGAATAAAGCAGTAAAATATGAAGAACTTAGGACCATCCTAGCCCTAGGATAGCCTAGAAGCTTCCCCAAGCCTTAGCTACCCTTAGATTAGGTTACCACACCTTAGGAAACCTTAAAACCCTAATTCCAACCTCTATCTAGACGTCCAGATAAGTTATAGGACGTCTAAAACCCTTAGCCAACTCCCGCACACCTTAAAACCACTTCTGCAGTATTATTGGACGTCCAGACACTTGGTCAAACGTCCAATTTCTGCAGAATACCCAAGACAGAACCTAGAATCCTTCATTGCTCTGATTAGACGTCCAGAATTGAAGTTTGGACTTCTGAGTTTTAAGTATAAGTCATCTGATACATTTATTGGATGCCTGGAATTGCTCTCTAGTTCCTGTTTTGAGATTCAAGCCTTGATCTTGTATCTCTAGCTCCCTAAACCCAATTCTAACCCCCTAGGAACCCAAATTAAGGTACCCCAACCCTAATACATCACCTCTAGACCTCCTTAAGGGCCTAATTAGGTCCTCACTAAACCTAACTGAGTTAGATCATAGTCAATTACCATTGCCTAGTCAATTGGACTCATTGAGTCCAATTGAGCCTTGATCTCAACCCATACAAGTCCAATTGGACTTAATGAGAGTCCAATTGACCTAAGCCCAAACTAATTGAGTTATTTCACTCTCAATTACGTTCACACCCATTCAATTAAACTTGTGTTAAGTTTAATTTCATTTACCTCTTAGCAATTAGGGTCTGCAACCCTAATTTAAGACCTACACCAACCTAAACCCCTTAGGACCTAACCTATATCACTTAGACACCTAGGGCACGACCACACACACACACCCATTCACGCACTCCTACACCACCTAGAGTATTCTAGGTTCTTCCAAAGGTGGCGCCACTCCTGGTTGCCAAAATTAGCAACCAAGAGCCATTCAAATTGGAGATCCACAAATGGTGGATCTAAAAACCACCTCTCTCTCTCCTTGGCTGGCCACTCTTGGAGCTCTCTCTAGAGAGTTCCACACTTCTCTAGAGAGTCTCCCTTCGGTCTGTAAAAAGACCTAAGGGGTGGCCATTTGTGTATATTCTTCCCTACCAGGAGGGGTGACGTAATAAATTGCGGAATAGAATAAACAATCTCACAAAAAAAATAATCACACAAAGTACACAAAGATTTTTAGGTGAAAACCCAAATCGGGTGAAAACCACCACCTAACCCTCTCGAGTTAGGATTTTCCGATCAACCAAGTTGATCAAAATCCACTAAATGAATCACTTTAAACGAGGGTGATTCAACCTCAATTACAACCACACTACAAGTGCGAGGGTAGCGTTCCTCAACCCCTTCTCTCCACGAGAAGGATTTTGTCCCACGAAGGAGACGGGAATTCGCAAAGCGAATACCCAACCAAATAACAAAGATAAAATAAACAACAATCCTATAGAGCCAACAAAGTAATTTTAAACCTAAGCTTCTATAGGAATTAAGAAAACTCACCATTGCAAGGAGTGAGTCGGCGACGTGGATGCGTGAACAACACGACGGCGCTACGTCGCTCTCGTTGACTATGGCGGGAGAGCGAGTGCGCAAAGCTTGATGCTCTCAAGATGAAGAATTAGAGCTTGGAGAGCAAGAGAGACATAAAATGGTTTGAAAGTGTATTGCAAGGTGTGTCTTGTGTTTCTTGGTGTATGTTGGTGTGCAAGAGGTTCCCCTCTATTTATAGAGGCCTTAGGAAGGCTTTGGATGGCTTAGGAAAGGCTCCATAGCCGTTGGGTGCAAAGCCCAAGTGAATCAACCCGGAATCAGGAACAATCATTGCACTGACAGGGTTATCAGACGTCTAATTTTGGCATCAGACGTCTGGAAGACCACTTTAAGACGTCTGATTTCAAGGTCAGACGTCTGATTTCAAGGTCAGACGTCCGATTTCATGCGAGTTCCTTCCTGACTTGAATCAGATCTAAACAGGGTTCTTGTGCAAGTCCATCAGACGACATACAGGACGTTTGGCACTATGTCTGGACGTCTGAAAACCTACTTTTTCGTGGGAATGGATTTGCAACGGCTACAAAATCTCTGAGAAGAGATTTTCGGGTCATTCGAGGCAAAACGGTCAATTATCAGACATCTGGAATGGCTTAAGGACGTCTGATAAGGCTCTAACGGTCAGATCTTCAGTGTTTGCTAAGGCAGCCTAATGGTCCACTAATTGGACGTCTGGCAAAGTCATCAGACGTCTCCTAAGACGTCTGGTCTAAGGTCTGGACGTCTGATTTCATCAGACAGAACTAACTATGTCCAGCCTAAACGTTATCAGATGTCTGAATCAACAGTCAGACGTCTTAAAATACATTATCAGACGTCTGATTTGGGAATTAGACACCTGGAAATGCTGTTTGAAACCTATATTGGTTTTCTAAGTTCTCTACAGAAAACCTAAGTATCCTAGGGTTGTGCCGGTGTTCCTAGGACTACTGTTAGGGTACTTTGAGGCTCTTTAACATAATGTTCTAAGGAAAAAAATAGCAAGAAAATAAAGATAAAAGTACATGAAAGGAATAAATAGAATTCTATCCTATTCTTCTTGTCCTTCCATCTTCAATCTATCGCTCCTCGCGAATCTCCTCTGTTTTCCATCAAGCTCCTCCAATCCATCCTGGATGCGAGCTTGAATTCCGTCTAATCATGTCTACATTTGCAATTGACCTGAAATCTAAGACTCCAAGTGCAAATGTTAAATAACACGTGTTTTGTTATCATCAAAACAAATGATCGTGGTGCTCTAGCGCCAACAATTTGCACCCATCCATTTATTGGCTTCATTCACTTCCATTTAGGTTAGCTGCATTCACTCCACCACCACGAGTTGCTCACCACGGCTACCACCACCTCCACGCTAGGATGCTGGATCACCTCTCCAACCTCTCTCCAAGGGCCAGCCTAAGCACCATTGGCCGCCCCTCCTCCTCTCAGGCACTCAAAGGCCATTGGAGCCCACCTTCGAATTGTTGGTGCCAGAGCACCGTGATCGTTTTTTTTTTTTTTGAGAAAGAAAGGAATGCTATCGAATCACCGATTGCAAACCAGGAGAGCTATTATTAATAAAAATGAAATAATTACATGATCGAATGATTGCACCGCAAAAATAAACTTGCAATTGTGCTGTCTTGTGCTATTTCCTAGCATTACCAGTGCATATTAGGTATCCATAGTCGCATTTGTAAAAATACATGCACGCATGCATTTAATTGAGAGGGGAGGAGAGTGAAATAAATGGCCTACAATTCACGTATTCCTCAAGTGCTACTTTGCAAAATTCACCATCTTTTTATTTTTAATTTTATTTGACTTTGAAATCTTCCCGCGGCTGCAAGGAATGGCTTCTTCTTCTTCGCACCTTGTCCTGCTCAGCCATGCTTTGCAGCAAGCCACTCCCTGCACAGCCGCATGCATGGCTGTGCATGCCTTCTTCCTCTATAAAAAGAGCTCGACTTCTTCTTGCAAAAGAGAGCCTGGTCCACCAAAAAAACCCAACACAGCTCCTTCTCCAGGCCGCCTCCTCCCCTCTCCCTCCGTACGTAGCCCTCCTCCTCTAAGGAGCCACTCTGTGGGCAGGAGTACCTCACGGTGGTGCACAACAACCACCGTGAGTCCACCATCGCCCAGCTCATCAAAGAGCCGGTGGGCGTGGTGATTCTTTCCCGATTTCAACGTCCAAGCCACTTCAGCCAATGGAGCAGGAGCTTCAAGCTTTGAAGCTCAAAGCTCCGCATGCAACAACAGCAGCAAGGCCGCAGTAGCCGTAAGGCCCTCCAACGCATGCCAGCAGGCCGCCCTCGCCTCCAGATCACGCATGCAGGCGCCCTTGCCTCCCTCTCCGCGTGCCCTGTCGCGCTCTTTCTGCCCGCAACCAGCCGGTGCAACCCTTCTAGGTGCACGCCAGCTCACGTGCGCTAGCCGCAAACCTCCAGCACTCAACACCGAGCGCACCCGGTCACGCGGCTCGCCCCGGCACTGTAGCCACTGTTCACGCATTTCAGCGAAACACTGTGGCTACAGTGGGGTGACCTATAAGTTTCTCACTTATCCGGTCACCCGGCATGCCGCAACCGGCCGCTGCCCGCACGCGCATCCTGCCCTGCATCCCGCTCCAGCGCCCGCCCACGCGTCTGCCAACGCCCGCACCAGCCCACGTCTTCGCCCTCTCCCTTCGCCCATGCACGCCTGCGTCTGCCCGCTACAAACCCTTCGCGCAGCGCGGTGCGCTGCGGTTCACTCCCTCGCGCTCACTCCCTCCCAGCGCGCACATCCTCTCTACGCGCATATGCGCCTGGGTGCGCACGTGAAGCCTCAGACGACGCCCCACTGCTGCAGACGCCTTAACTCCCCCAGCCTTCGCTCCACTAGTCTCTCTCTCGCTCTCTCTCTCTCTCTCTCACACACAGCACTCTCTCACTCTCTCTACCGATACATACACACACACACTCACATTCTCGCACACACACACTCTCACCTATACACTATTATATACTTATATATATATATATACATATATATATTTATATACATATATATATATATATACTTATATCTATACATATAGTAGTACCTATATACCTAAGTATTAATATACATACATACATCTATATATATATACTTATATATATATATACATATATATTTACATATATACATATAATTATATACATATATATATATATACATATAACTATATGCTTATATATATATATATACATATATATTTACATATATACATATACTTATATACATATATATATATCTATATATATATATTATACCTATATAACTAAGTATAAGTATATATACATATATACATATACATATATATACATATATTTATACGTATATATATATACAAATATACATACATATATACATATATATCTTAACTATATATACATATATATATATATACATATCTATATCTATTTACATATATTACTATGTATATATACATACATACATATATATACATCTATATAGTTATATATACATACATATACATATATATATATACATCTATACATATATCTATCTATACATATATTTACATACCTATATATATATATATATATATATATATATATATATACACATATAAGTACACATATACCTACATAGTTATAACCAAATATATATATACATATATATTTTCATATCACACACCATACGTGGTATCGCGGGAATATCTGTACCAGCTGCTGATATTTCCTGATACATGCATACAGAAAGCGTGTTCACACTCATCTTCCACCAATCCACCTTACACGCGGCACTTCATCCTGTTGGTTGCCTCTTTCTAGACGACGACCGACTTGACACTGTGCTACACACCATCTCCGCCTCCACCCCCACCCCTTTATACATATATAATATATACATATATGTATACTATATTTACTTTATTTCTATTTATCGTTCTTGCCATTAAGAAGATAAACAAAAAAATATATAAAAGAGAAAAGATAATCCTTTAATTGCAGGTACTCAGTCTTGTGAATAGCAAGACCAATTTTGAACCCTAATTTGTCTCAAAGCCAAAAACCTAATTTTGAGGGTGTGCCTCAAGCACAAGAATTATCAGAAAAAAATCTAAATAGAAAAACACCTAAAACATAATAAATGAACGGAAGAGATTCGTTGTAGGAAAGGTGTAGAAACTTAACTTCTAACCCCACTTCCCTGAGTTCGACCCTTGGCCTAAAAGTGACCAAGGTAAAATCAAGTAGGCCAAGTAAAAAATTTTTTGTAAAGAGATGGTTAGGCTCGATTTAGGTTAACCACTATACACCTTTCAACGATAAAATCACCATATTAACACAACCTATCCAGGTCCGACCACAACTCTTTTATGGCGCCGTTGCCGAGAAACTACGTATTCAAGTAAGTTTATATTCCATTCCTTTCATTTTTTTTTCTCTTCTCTCTTCACGGGTGTTTTTGTTTGTTGCTGTGCAGGTGAACCTGTTGCAAGGAGAAGACAGGCAGACGAAGTCAGAAACGTGAGCAGATCCAAGGTGGGAACGAGAGCATGAAGACGTCGACACCGCATTAGAGCTTCGCACACGTTGCTGCACAAGTAGGCCTTTCTCTCTTAGCAACCTAAGTTAACTTGTAACCTTAATAAAAAAAGAAACTAAAAAACTAGAAAAACTTCTTGGGATCTCTTGGGGCAAGTGGATTAAAAACCACTTGTTTGATTGTTTGCCTTTACCCCCACCGCCCTGGGATTTCCCGCCTTACTTCGCATAGCGAAAATCCAAGAATCTTGATTCTTGAATCTTTCACCGTGGGAAGTATTCTTTGATGCAAACAAAAAGATTGATTGCACCCCCCTTTGCCTCATTTATCTACAATTCGGGATCATCTTTTTGGTGGGGAGACTTGGAATTGAGTTGATTCCAACCCCACCACGACCTTTCATGTGCCTAAGATTCGATCCCGAATACTTCAACCCAATAATTTTATTTTCTTTATCTTTTGGTTGAGCCTTGTGTGTGGACATCTTTTTGGTGATTGGGAGCACTTGAATTGAAGTGCTTTGGCTTCCTTTCACACTAATCTAAAACTGATTCGTGCATCCACACATAGAAATCTCCATCTAGGGAAGCCCATTGCATTTTAGCATGCATTAACCAACTGATATTGAAGAAGGGTTTGTTGGGCTTAGAAGAAAACTTGTATTCTTGCAAAACCCGGAAATTGGTTGAATTGGTAATTCAACGAAATCCTAAAATCCATACTACTTAAGGCTAAAACTCTAAAAACCATTCACCAATTAAAACTTCAATTCGGGGAGATTTCCCTATTGCATGCTTGGTTTACACACTCATAAAATCAATCACTTGGGCATTACCCATAAACAACACCCTTCACATTCCAAAAGCACTTAATCCTAAGCCTCTAACTAAAATTGGTAATAACTTGACCCTTATTAAAGATTGGAGGTCTAACTACCTGCGTGTAGTGCCTACGTGCTGGTGAGGGTTCCTGCGTGCTATCGGGTGTCTAAGACTGGGGCAAACAGCCTTTCAATCTAGCCCGGTGGTTCCGCGGTGCTCGCATTCAGTTCCGTAGTTCGTCATAGTAGGCAACTTAGATCCTTAGGTCTAAGGGCATACTGTAGAGGTTAGGAATTTGATTGTATTGATTTGTCATCAAGTGGACCTTTGTGGCATCATTTCTCTCATCTCTTTTCCCTTCTTATCCCCCCAATTCTTCCTGCGGTAGTGCATGTTTGGGAGGAGGTCACAAAACCTTGAACTGTGTGAATTGTCTGATAAATTTAGATAAGAATCCGAATCGTCCTCCTCCTCTGCAAACATGGTTGCATGCCCACCCCCAAATTTCGAGGGAGGAAACCGCCCTCATAACCCACCAGGCGGTGGAGCCTTAGATCTCATAACCCGCCTCCAAGCACAAATGGAAATGTATAATGAACAAATTGAAGCCATTCGGGAAACATTGGAGGAAATGCAGAACCCTCCCAAATGGGAGGAGCCTAGGTCTCTTAGCTCCTATCAGAATCTCGCTGCTACAGAAACCATAGGACAAATTCAGGTCCCCATGGGCAGGGATGACTTTGAACTGAAACCTAACATAATTGGCCTAATAAATTTTCACTTCCATGGTCTTGCAAGTGAAGATCCTTTTCTCCACTTGGAAGACCTAACCCGATTGGCTGAAACAGTTAAACCAAGAATATCGAGTTACCTATAGTCCTCATGAAAATGTTCCCGTTTTCATTGTGGGATAAAGCATTGTTGAACGTGCGCGAATCGCTATGCTTACGTGTTTGGTTTTGGAAAACCTATCGTTGTAGTTCGAAAGCAAAGAATTCGTGTTTAACAAATAAAATTTATACCGAAAAGAATTCCGGGTCGAACACAGGGAGGCTACGTTGATCTATATTCACAATTATATTTTTTTACGATTTTTGATAAGCAAGGCGATATAATTACAATGGAGCTATCAGACTAAAAGAAAGAGAGAGAGAGAGAGAGAGAGAGAAAGAGAGAAAGAGAGAGAGAGAAAGAGAACATGCATTCAATATTTCAATTGTTTATATAATCAAACTAAATAAAAGTTACACTAGAAAGCGGAAAATCAATTACACTATAAAGCAAGAAAATTATACGGAAAATCAATTACACTATAAAGCAAGAAAATTCTACACTAGAAAAGCTGTAAATAAGAATGGGAGAGAGAAGTTATCCTCCTCGACGATTGCTTGGAGGACGAGCCGGACAGGACGACGCTTGGACGAAGGAGAACGAAGCAGGACGAAGGAGGAAGAAGCAGAAGAACGGGAACGGAGCAGCACGCCGTCGTCGTCGCGGGATCCACTTCCGAAGGGGAATGAAAATTGGACTTTATCTCGCAAGAAGCATCTCGGGTGTGGGACAAGCTTCTCTTGAGCTTTGGAGGGGTAGAGAGGAGAAAGAAGGGATGAGAATTTCGTATGGAGGGGGTCTCCTTTTATAGTTGCAAGGAGTGGGGGCAAAATGGACATTACAACTTCAAAATAACAAAAGAGGGGTCTTTAGTGATGGATAAATCCGTCACTAAAGCCCCGACGTGGGCGTAGCTTCCGCGCCCAAGCACGCCACTTCAGCTGCCTGCGCACCTAACGTGCACGCACGTCCAGCGATCCTCAGCTTAAGTGGCGCCTTCTCCCGCTGCATTGCGCGCCCACCCGCGCGTCCGATTGCGCGTCCGTACCGCACGTTCAATCGCGCGTCGACGCTATTGGGCGCGCACGGCCGTTGGATTGCAATCTGACGGTTGATGAAGGTGTGCCCGCTCGCCTCAAAAATCGCTTGGCGGGGCTCGAACGCGCGCCAGCACCTCGCGATAAGGCGCTGGACCGCTGCGCTGCCTCGCGCAAAAGGTTGCGCGGACAACTTTATAAAGCCCCGTCCACAGCCGTTGGATCGAGATCCAACGGCAGAGAGGGGGCGGGTGCGTGGTCTTCATAGAATGCAAGCATCCATTTGGGTGGCTGAGATGGAGCCACGTGGCACCATCTTGGCCGTCCATATTCTGGAAGTTGTAGATGGTGCCACGGATGTCGGATTGACTCGATTTTTGTGTCGTTGGGCTGCGATCGTCGATCCGAATTGATCCGTGCGGTTGGATTTGTCATCTGATGTGTGGATTTACACCATCCTGGCCCTTGATCTTCTAGGGTTCCCCGGTCACTATCTGATGCTACGGATGTCTGATTAGGGCGATCTTGGAGTCGTTGAACTCCAATAGTCGCCCTGATCACATCCATGCGGTTGGATCTTTGATCCGAGGTCCCGATAAAATGTTTGCCCTGTCCAAGCACATAAAAGGAGACAATTAACCTCCATTTTATTCAAACTACTCTAAATGCAAGATGATGCATGTTATGCAATATTTATATCATGAAATGCAATCCTATGCTTAAGAACATGCATAAATAGACATCTTAAGTAGTGTAAATGTGTTTACATCATACCCCCATGCCTATATTTTGCTAGTCCCTAGCAAAAACTATATGCTATTTATAAAAGAATTAGGTTGGATTATTTGGATTTGAGTTATTTTCAATCATTAAGAAATTGTCTACTTAGGAACTGAACTTTCAAAGACACAACAGTGCCCGGGTATCAGCCAAAATGTAGACCGCCTCAAGCCCTCGCCTTATTCAAATATAAATTTCTTTTTCTCTTTTTACTCTTTTCTAATTTTTTTGGATTTTCAAATTTTGGGGTTTAAGAGTGGCTTTCTACGGCCATTCAACTCACCCAAGATTTGATGAGAACCCTAAGTTTTAAGCATCTTATTGTGATTGTGATAGACTTGTTGACCGGCAATTAAAACGGACTTCGGATTTCTATGCCTCTAGGTGACCTCAAAAAGACTTCTGCCTAAAGGTGTATCTTTACAACCGGTAGCTTTCTCCCTACTTTTATTTTTTATGGGGTTAACACAAGGGTGAATCCAGTGTATATCTCCCCGGTTTATTCTACTCCACTTCTTCCTAAGTGTTTTGGGAATTTTTTAGTGCATTTACTGAGCTGGGTTCTGGACAACCGGTCGATGAGCTGTTACCACCGACAACTTGCCAGCCATACTCGTGCGACGAAGTGTGGCTTATTTCTTTTTATTCTTTTCTCCTTTTCTTTTGATCTCTTTTTTTTTTTTTGTAAATAGGTGGCTTCCCTGGTCTAAGATTTACCTAAGGGCAGGAAAAAGAGAAAGGTCCAGTGACTGGGCTCTGGACAACCAACCTATGGGCTGTTACCCACGATAACTTGCCAGCCATATCACCCTAGAAGGTTCATTAGCTACCCAATTTCCTTTAAAATCACTGAACAACGGGTCAGTGCAAAGAAAGTGTGTAGATGCTTAAGACTCAAAATTCCCTCAAATCAGAGGGCGGGTTGATAAGTCGTGTACTTATCACCCAAACTTATTTACTCCAATTATGAAAGAATTAAGATGGCGAGGACTCGAAAGACAAATCCACATTTTAGTGGATACATAGGCTGATTAAGTCCAAAGACCTGAAGGGTCTTTGTGTTCAAATTATAATGTAGTATTTCCTAAGATTGAAAATTTTCTTAAACCTAAATTCTCTTTCCTAATTCCGAAATTTTTTTTTTTATAAAAGAAAATAAAACAAATATACGGAGCTGACGAATGAATTCAGAGATGAATATCCACCCCCCCATGCCTATCTAATGCAATGTCCTCATTGTATTAAAAAGACATAAAACAGAGTGGAAAAGCGTAGAAATCACCTGAATTGCGTGAATGTCAGGTCCGCTCCGAGATGAAAACTAAACAAAACTGTATATGTGCTGAGTTTAGTGCCTTCAGCTAGGCACACTATACACGGAAAAGAAATGAAGAATTCACAAGCACAGGTCAGAATTAGAATGAACAGAAGAATCCTATGACCTGTCAGCAGAGGTCCACAGATGTGGACCAGATTGTGGTGCAGACCCACACCCCATAATCGAGAATATCTTAGGTTCTGGATAAAAATTACCCAAAACCTAAAATCAGAATGTAAGCGGGGTCAGGCTTGCGATTTATGAGGATGCAACCCAAGACCAAAAAGTCGGGTTACAGAGAATTGAAGCTCAAAAGGATAATCGTTGAATGTGTGCTTGAGTTGAACATCCTCAAAACAAATGTCATAAGGGTTCTGATTTGATGGTTTCAGCTTAAAAGGAACCCTTCGACTCAATCTTCTATTTCCTCCAAAATTAACTTCCCAAATCAGAACTTCCCAGCTCCTATTCTCCTCATTCAGCATATCAAATTCCAGGACCTCTTGTATATTCATCACCCCGTCTGAAATCTCCAAGTCTAAATGATGTCGTAGAATCAAAATTGACTTGGGTCAAATTATCTCAGAATTAGAATCATCAATAAGCTCAACAGGGTGTAACTGATAATCACGACATTGAATTGATTCCTCCAGAAAATGTGATTCTGGATCCGAAATGTATGCCCTAATAAGATCAGTTTCCTCAGTTATTGGGCAATCAAATGATCTATCAGATTCCTCAGGCCCAATCGTCTCACAGAAATCATGTTCAGAAAACTCGCGTGAGACTTCGCAACTTGAATCTTCACCATCAGGATCCATATCAATGTATGTCCCAAAATCATTTGTCACTTTCTGTTCCAAGGAGACATACGTTTCCTCGTAACCTGGCTTAGGGATCTCAGGTAAAGAAATCAGATCATCCTTAATTGATTGCTTTAATTCAATCTGGTCAGCCTCATAACACTTGTCCCCCCCAACAGGTGCCTGAGCGGGTTCTGTTATTGGCTTTCCTGAAGAGGGTTCATCCTGGTAATTATTCCAATATTGAATCAAAGCAACCATGAATATCATCCTCAATTTCGCTAGTTTCCCAAGTAGAAACTCACCCAGGTTCTTATCCTTAACATCCTGGAGCTAATCCAACAAAGACTTGTTTAAATCATCAATCATTTCAATCAGGGGCTCCAATCTCTCAATGCAAGGTATTGGCTGAACTTCTAAAGATTGAATGATATTCCTCAAGTTAGCCAGAACCTTATCTTGAACCTGGTTAACCTAAACCAAATAGTTGGTTCAGGGTTGGGCGGGTTTAGGCTTAATGCAGGGGAATTAACGAATTGAGATTCGTTATACCCTTCCTGATAATAGGTCATTTCAGATTGTTGAAAAGATGGTGATGACCTAAAGGCAGTGAAATCAGAGGATGGGTAAGGATCGATGTGTCCTTCTTTATTGTAGATCGTATTAGGTTGTTCATGAAAGGAAGACGATCTATAATCGATGTAGCTCTGAGAAGGATAGAAATCAGAATCAAAGTGTTCAGGGTTAGACCCTAAACATGGGGGTCTGGAATTGTATCCCCAATCCGAATTATCCCAACTGACTGATGGTTGATTACAATACGAGTTAGGATAATCTTCATGTTGAGGATAATTCACAACAGGAGGGAAAGAGCGGGAATGTGTGAAATATGTGGAAGGATTCATGAGACACGGGAGGAAGAAAGGCGCCCTGCAATACAAACAATCAAACCTGTCCTTAAATGGGTTAGCCTACAGACCTACAGACTCCCAAAACCCGTCTTGAGATAAAGGAACGATTTGATCTACTTCTGTCTGTTCAATCCAACCAGTTAGAAGGAGGGACTGGGGAGAAGGTTCTTCCTTCGGCTTGCGCCTCCGGTTCCTAGTGTACCCCCCATCCGTGATCGTTTGACTCTGCTCCCTTAGCTAGACATCAGATTGAACAGTAGAAACCGACTAATCGAAAATAATCTCGTTCTGAGTTCTGAAGAGCGAGTTCAATCCTTAAGGCCAACGTCTACTCTGTTTTATTTAGGGCTAGGTTTGAATGTGCTTTCGAATGTGATGGGCCCTTTAAATGGGTTGTACCCTTAATAATTGATTGATTTGTGTGTGCGTGCACAACCAGTGATTTTCAAGTAAGATTATTTTTGATGTGGTGAATTTTAAGGTTCAAATCTTGCTTAGTAGCTTTTAGGATTCGACTTTAGGTGTTTTCAATCAAGTTTCGTTGGCACACCAAGTTTTACAAGCACAGGTGAAGATGTTTTCCTTTAAAGTTTAAAAAGAATGTGGAGTGCCTGGTAAATCCCTAAGTGTTGAACCTAATTGGCAGCTACTTGATGAGTTTATTTTATTTGAAATGGTGCAGCCCAAACAACTCAAACAATTGGCCTGATGCACCACTTAATTAGGCACACAAATATGGTTAACCTAGAATGATTTCTACTCTTTTATGTGTTGCTTTGTGTGTACCAGTCCCACAGATCAGAACTCGGTTGAGTAGAAACAAATCAATTTGGTTAAGTGCCTTTGAATGTGGGTGTACGTTATGTGTTAGTTGAAAATTGCCCCACAAAATTATCTTTTTGTGTTTTTTTTTTTTTATATAAATGAAGGTGGAATGAATGTGAGTGAGAATCCAAACAACCAAACTATTCTTAGGATTTATGCAAACACCTAGGTTAATTGGAATTTGGATTCAATGTGGTGAATGAAATCTATGGAGGGGGAAAGAATGGGGGATAACTTACAAAACCTTCCACAACACTTTACTCCAATCTACCGCTTTTTCTCATCTCAAAAGAGTACCTGCAATTACAATAAGAGAGGAGAAAAGTGAAGTAAATGATTTGTAAGTTACAAAATGCGAAGTGAAATCAAAGAGCGTCGCCTAACCGGCAACGGCGCCAAAATGTTGAACATGCGTGAATCGCTATGCTTATGTGTTTGGTTTTGGAAAACCTATCGTTGTAGTTCGAAAGCGAAGAATTCGTGTTCAATAAATTATATTTTTTTAGGATTTTTGATAAGTAAGGCGATATAATTACAATGGAGCTATCAGACTAAAAGAAAGAGAGAGAGAGAGAGGAGAGAGAAAGAGAACATGCATTCAATATTTCAATTGTTTATATAATCAAACTAAATAAAAGTTACACTAGAAAGCGGAAAATCAATTATACTATAAAGTAGGAAAATTCTACACTAGAAAAGTTGTAAATAAGAATGGGAGAGAGAAGTTATCCTCCTCGACGATTGCTTGGAGGACGAGCCAGACGGGACGACGCTTGGATGAAGGAGAACGAAGCAAGACGAAGGAGGACGAAGCAAAAGAACGGGAATGGAGCAGCACGTCGTCGTCGTCGCGGGATCCACTTCCGAAGGGGAACGAAAATTGGACTTTATCTTGCAAGAAGCATCCCGGGTGTAGGACAAGCTTCTCTTGAGCTTTGGAGGGGTAGAGAGGAGAAAGAAGGGATGAGAATTTCGTATGGAGGGGGTCTCCTTTTATAGTTGCAAGGAGTGGGGGCAAAATGGACATTACAACTTCAAAATAATAAAAAAGGGGCCTTTAGTGACGGATAAATCCGTCACTAAAGCCCCGACGTAGGCGTAGCTTCCGTGCCCACGCGCGTCGCTTCAGCTGCCCGCGTGCCCAACATACACGCATGTCCAGCGATCCTCAGTCGTCCGATCGCGAGATCGGACGGCTTAAGTCGCGCCTTCTCCCGCTGCATTGCGCACCCGCCCGCGCGTCCGATTGCGTGTCCGCGCAGCGCATTCAATCGCGCGTCGGCACTATTGGGCGTGCGCGGCCGTTGGATTGCGATCTGATGGTTGATGAAGGTGCGCCCGCTCGCCTCAGAAATCGTTTGGCGGGGCTCGAACGTGCGCCAGCGCCTCGCGATAAGGCGCTGGACCGCTGCGCTGCCTCACCCAAAAGGTAGCGCGGACGACTTTAAAGAGCCGCATCCACAGCCGTTGGATCGAGATCCAACGGCAGAGAGGGGGAGGGTGCGTGGTCTTCATAGAATGCAAGCGGCCGTTTGGGTGGCTGAGATGGCGCCACTTGGTGCCATCTTGGCCATCCATTTTCTGGAAGTTGTAGATGGTGCCACGGATGTCGGATTGACTCGATTTTTGTGTCGTTGGGCTGCGATCGTCGATCCGAATTCATCCGTGTGGTCGGATTTGTCATCTGATGTGTGGATTTACACCATCCTGGCCCTTGATCTTCTAGGGTTCCCCGATCACTATCTGATGCTACGGATGTCTGATTAGGGCGATCTTGGAGTTGTTGAACTCCAATCGTCGCCCTGATCACATCCATACGGTTGGATCTTTGATCCGAGGTCCCAAAAAATGTTTTCCCTGTCCAAGCACATAAAAGGAGACAATTAACCTCCATTTTATTCAAACTACTCTAAATGCAAGATGATGCATGTTATGCAATATTTATATCATGAAATGCAATCCTATGCTTAAGAACATGCATAAATAGACATCTTAAGTAGTGTAAATGTGCTTACATCAAGTGTCGAGTGGTAATGCACCCTTGGGAGAACCATCCACTCTTGGGAAGAGATGCGAACAACGTTTTGACTGGTCGATTGTTCGCTTTAAAGTCGTTTGCAGTTTAATGTGGTGGAAAAATTGACTAATCAATATTTAAGAAAAAAAATAACCACTCGTAGAGGAGTGGGTCGTATCCACAGGGAGGCAATAACGTATTAAAATTTGCACCAGTTAAAAACGTTTGTTCGTAGCTAGTTTGGACAAGAATCAAGCCAAAACTGCCTTCAGATTAAGGTTGAAGCAAGAAACAATGTTGAAATAGCAATTCTAAGAAACTAGAGGATATTTTTAGCAATGCAGAATCAATAAAATATTATTAAAAAGTGACAATGGCAGAAAATGTAATTTTTAATTGGCAGGTTACTGTAGCAAAATAGGAGATTTTTTCCCCTTTGCCTTACGCGACGAGGAGTGGATGGCCGGACACGGGAAGCTCGGAGGAAGTCCATTGGACCAAGGGCTTCGAAGCGGTGGTGGCGGCGTGTCGTGCAGCGGTCGGAGGAGGCCGGACGAGCTCCGGCAGAGGTGCTGCAGCCGGTGCCGCAGCTGCTTTGGCGTGAGTGCGCGCGGCCTGTTGGCGGTGAGGACTACTGTACGCTGCTGCTGCATGTTGGCTGAAGGCGTGGGCGCGCACTGCAGCCGGTGCGTGCTCTGTTGGCGTGGAGAGGGGGTGCTGCTGGCGATTCTGCAGGCGCGGGATGTTGCGAGTGACTTTGGGCGGGTGCTGCTGGTGGTTAGCAGAGGGCGTGGGTGCGGCTGGAGGTTCTGCAGGCGTGGGGAAGTTGCGGGTGCTGCTGGAGGTGAGCGGGTGCGGGTGCAGCTGGAGGTGAGCAGGTGCGGCTGGAGGGCGTGGAGATGGCGTTAGAGGTGAAGTGGACGGATGTGGTTGTGCGGCTATGGGTGGACTTCAGACGGGTGCGCAGGCTGTTGGTAGAGGGCGCAGGTGAGCGGTAAGGTGCAGGCTGAAGGTGAGCGGGTGGCGTCAGACGTCCGGGAAATTTCCCGAACGTCTTAAGTGACTGAAAGGGTGGTTGAACAGTAGCTGCGGCGATGGTGGTTGGTGACGACGATGAGGTAGATGCACGCTAAGGTGCTCACGGTAATGCGGACGAGCTTCGGATGGCGGTGTGGCATGTCACACCACACGCCCACGGTGGTGGAGACTCGCCGCCACGATTGAGGCTGGCAGTATGGAATGGAAGAAAGGAGATCTGTCCTCTACACAGTGGTGGTCGATGGTGGAGGCCTACCGAGCTCGACTGCCTCCCTCCTTTTGTAGTGGCCTGCACAAATTTGAAATCAGCTGCCCGACCAGATCCAACACATCCACTCCTCCTTGAATGGGTTCTTCACTGCGGCAGCTGGTGGCGTTGGTGCGGCAGCCAGCCGTTCCTGCAAGAAGAAGAATAAAGAAAATAATGTTAAAATATTAGGGTCATTTATATACAGACCCTCAACTTTTATGTTAATGAAAACAATGTACCTAATTGGTTATCTAATTAGATGAATGCCATTCTAAGCTAATTCTAAATGCACTTAAAATATGAATGCAATGCATGGATTATGTAATTAAATTAAAAATATGAATTAATCTATTTACATCCTAATTTATGCTAAATAAATGTTTGAATTAACCTAATGTCTACGCACTTAAATACTTAAATAGCCCACAACTATGGGCTAATCAAATACCCCCATGCCTAGTTTTTTCTAGTCCCTAGCAAAATTAAGTGAAACCTAGCACTCCAAGTAAACTAATTAACTCAATTAGTCTTCCTTCAGAAGCATATTAAGTTTAGACTCTAGACCCAAGGTTCCTAAGTGGTTGCTAAGTTACAGACTAGGTCGGCTAAAGACGAGTTGGAGGCACAAGTTTCCCTGATTTTTGACTCTACCCTAAAGTTTATTGATCCCTGAGATTAAAGCATCAGTGCCTGTGCATTGGTCTGAATTATTTGAGTTAAAGGATTTTTTTTTTTTTTGATTCTTCTAAGTCTAACCTCAGATCAACTATCAACACGGTCTGTGTCGGATTCATTGTCCCCATTACCATACCTCGAAGGGTGCCTGGCTTTCGATGCTTCGAGATAGCACCGCCCATAACGACCCCAAGAACTCCTGGCAATCGACACTTCGAGATAGTATCGCCCATGGATTTCTTAAGCGAATTCAGGCCTATGGCAATCGGCACTTCGAGATAGGGCTGCCCATGGTACCTGCACAGCGCAATGCGCTTACATGCCCCCAGTAGGATGGATATCCTAAGAGACAAGCATCGAGGAGGTAATATGTTATCATCACATCCTCAAGGTGAGTATATACTCCACCTCTCCTGCGGCGGGAACTCTTCCAATCAAAATGTGTTTTCAAGCCTCTCTTAAGTCAAAACTAGGAGAACCAAATCTCTTTTCTGAAAGATAGAAATTAAGTTAATTAGCAGACCATGTGTGTGAAATTTGGATGCTTGTGTTACATGGACCAGTAAACCAAAAGGTAGAATAAGACTCCAGGTACTACCCCACCTTTTAACTCAAACCCTAGCTTCCCTTCCTCAACCTCTTGAGGAATGGTCTGCAACTTAACTCCTACTTAAGTTTTTAAGTCCACAAAGGACCCTAAAGGTCTAAAGCTAGTAGCTCATTTAGCTTCTAAAGTTTGACCCTAGAATTAACTTAGTCTACCCTAGAGTTCTGATTTGCTTAAGACTGCAAGATCTAGCCAGTTAAGCTCAAAACCTTTTTTTTTTTTTCTCTTTTTTTTTATATATATGCATGCTATAAACAAAATGCCTCAGGTCCTCTCCCCCATGCCTGGTCCAAACAATGTCCTCATTGAAAACAAAAATAGCTAAAGGAAGATATTACCTGAGGCGGATAATGGTAGGAGCTAAGGCTCTTCAAGAGTGACTTCGTCAACCAGATGGCCATCTAAAGTTATGTATGGTTTTAACCGTTGACCGTTGATGATAAAGGGAGTTGCTGAAGAGGAAGGATTTTTGATCTCCACAGCTCCATGTGGAAATACTTTGGTGATTATGTAAGGCCTATCCCAACGAGATTTTAACTTCCTAGGAAAAAGCTTAAGTCTAGAATTGAAAAGTCAGACTTGTTGGTTGGGCTCAAAGGTCTTTCAAAGAATAAACTTATCATGCAAGACCTTAGTTCTTTCTGTATAAGCTTGAGAGGTGTCATAAGCATCATTCCTCAGCTCCTCAAGCTCACTTAATTCTAGAAGTCGTGCCTTACCTGCCTTCTCTAAAACCATGTTAACACTTCGAATAGCCCAAAGTGCTTTATGTTCCAACTCAACAGGTAAATGGCACGCTTTTCCATACACAATCCGAAAGGGAGAAGTACCCAAAGGGGTCTTATAGGCCGTTCGATAAGCCCACAAAGCATTATCGAGCTTTTGGAACCAGTCTTTCCTATCAGGTCTAACGGTCTTTTCCAAAATGTTTTTTATCTCCCTATTTGATACTTCAACCTAGACACTTGTCTGAGGGTGGTAAGGGATAGCAACCTTGTGAGTCACTCCCAAACTCTTGATTAACCGATTGAAGTGGTGGTTTTGGAAATGAGGTCCCCCATCACTTATAATAGTCTTGGGGCAGCCGAAACGGGATATGATATTGGCCTTCACAAATTTCAAAACCACAGAGTGGTCATTTATGCGTGTAGGAATGGCCTCTATCCATTTAGAGACATAATCAACTGCCACCAAGATATATTCAAAATCATGGGACGATGGGAAGGGGCCCATAAAGTCAATTCCCCACACATCAAAAATTTCAATAGATTGAATAGGACCAAATGAAACGCTCCCTGTAATCATCAGTTCAAAATTGACCAGGGAGCAAGAGTGCAAACTAACAAAGGTCCTCATGGAACACAAGGCAGCCATTGGATGGTCCTTATCAGACTTATCTGGCATTAGCCCCTCCTATTGCACTCACCATATATATACGGAGGAGGAGGCTCGACCGTCCCGCGAGATGCAGCGACATCTCACCCCTAACATGCGGGAGGTCGTTAAGAAGGAAATCATTAAGTGGCTGGATGCGGGTATAATGTACCCTATCAGCGATAACCCTTGGGTGAGTCCAATTCATGTTGTGCCCAAAAAGGCAGGACTCACCATCCGTGTCAATGATAGGGGTGAATCCATCCCTACACACACTCCTACATCTTGGAGAGTGTGTGTAGATTATAGGAAACTCAATGCTGCAACTAAGAAAGATCACTTTCCGCTACCTTTCATTGACCAAATCCTGGAGCGGTTAGCGGGAAATAAATTTTTCTGTTTCCTGGATGGATTCTCAAGATATAACCAGGTGGCATTTGACCCTGGAGGGTAACTAATTTTGTGCCTCATCCTGAGTCCAGCTGGGGACGTTAAATTCAGCGCTCGTTGGGAGGCACCCCAACAACACTCACCATCCACCATCACTTTTCACGCCACTGTCATGATCACTTCACTGTTCACTTCACCACCCGCCATCCACTCACCCTACCACCCTGTTGTATACCCTGCACCTCAGCTATCGTTACCCGATCTTTTGTCCTTCCTCTACCTTACCCTGCATGCATATGAGGACATAGCATCGTTTGGCATGGGGGGGTGGATAGGCATCCATAGGATCTGGGTATTTTATGGTATCATGCAGTTTCCACCTATATATATATATATATAAATGGTGTTTAGTAATGATCTGAAGGCTGAAACAAAAATACAATAAGTGTTTATGGATATTCAACCACTGTTTTGAAGACTTTCCAGGCCACAGAAGCTTGATTCGCTCAGGCTCAGCTTAATTCACTTGAGCATTGACAAGATAGATCGGAATCTCTCCTAACTAAGGATGTATTCTTGTACTTGAGACATCAGTACAGGATCCGTTGGTTTGCTTCTACTTGAGAGCCTAAGTAATCTTGGTTCACACTACACATATCAAGAAAGAAAAGGTGAACATAAGATCCAACCGTAGTGTTAATTACGGAAGGTGGAGTCCTTACCTGTGTGCATAGGTAGACTTTTTATCCCAGGCTTTAGTCTTGTGTTTAGGAGAGACTCTTTCCACCAAAAAGAAACTCTCCCACCAAAAAGAAAAGTGTGCTCCTCCAAATAATGTTGTAAGAGATATACTGACACGTGTTTCAAAAAAAAAAAAAGATGCAAATAAGTCAGTATATCTCGCAAATATCTATAAAGTCTTCCTCCTAAAAAAAGTTCTTCAGGGCATGTCGCAAATACCCTGTTTTCTTTGTGCCACAAATGTCAAAAAATGGGAGTTGAGTTTTCCGTCATCTTTTTAAGGGTCAATCCAAAGACATGAGCTGAAACTAGGACCAACCTTTACTTAAAAATTCGTGAAACCCTAGGCTTGAGTCATAATGTTAATCTGGTCAGTCTTGATCCTTCACTAAGCACAAGCCATAATCTCTTGAGCTCTCGAGTACGGCAAAAACCTCCTGGGTCCTGGAAAGCATACTTAAGGTTTAAATATCAAGAGTCCTGGTTAGTTGAGAGATGATCTATGTCATGTGAGACTTAAAGTACTGGTAGTCTTCTTTGCAATTGGTTCTCACAATATCCAATAATAAACACACCTATATCGCCTCAGAAGAAAATCTTCAGCTGAAGATCATTTTTAAATGCAATATAAAAAAAATGTTTTGCTAGGGACTAGCAAAAGGTAGGCATGGGGGTATGATTGCACCGCAAAAATACACCTGCAATTGTGCTGTCATGTGCTATTTCCTAGCATTACCTGTGCATATTAGGTATCCATAGTCGCATTTGTAAAAATACACGCATGCATGCATTTAATTGAGATGGGAGGAGAGTGAAATAAATGGCCTCGCAATTCACGTATTCCTCAAGTGCTGCTTTGCAAAATTCACCATATTTTTATTTTTTATTTTATTTGACTTTGAAATCTTCCCGCGGCTGCAAGGAATGGCTTCTTCTTCTTCGCACCTTGTCCTGCTCAACCATGCTCTGCAGCAAGCCACTCCCTACACAGCCGCATGCACAGCCATGCACAGCCAGGGCATGGCTGTGCATGCCTTCTTCCTCTATAAAAAGAGCTCGGCTTCTTCTTGCAAAAGAGAGCCTGGTCCAAAAAAAAACCCAACGCAGCTCCTTCTCCTGGCCACCTCCTCCCCTCTCCCTCCATATGCAGCCCCTCCTCCTCTGAGGAGCCACTCTGCGGGCAGGAGTACCTCACGGTGGTGCACAACCACCACCGTGAGTCCACCACGGCCCAGCTCATCAAAGAGCCAGTGGGCGTGGTGATTCTTTCCCTGTTTCAACGTCCAAGCCACTTCAGCCATTGGAGCAGGAGCTTCAAGCTTTGAAGCTCAAAGCTCCACACGTAGCAGCAGCAGCAAGGCGGCAGCAACCGCAAGGCTCTCCAGCGCACGCCTACAGGCGCCCTTAGCTCCCTCTCCATGCACCCTGTCGTGCTCTTTCAGCCTGCAACCAGCCGGCACAACTCTTCCACGCGCACGCCAGCTCACGCGTGCCAGCCGCAAGCCTCCAGTAATCACAGCACCAGGCGCACCCGGTGACGCGGCTCGCCCCGGCACTGTAGCCACTGTTCACACGTTTCAGAGGAACACTATGGCTACAGTGGGGTGACCGGTAAGTTTCTCACCTATCTGGTCACCCGACGCACCGCAACTGGCTGCAGCACACGCGCGAGTCCCGCTCCAGTGCTCGCCCGCACATCTACCAGCACCCGCACCCGCCCGCGTCTTCGCCCGCTCCCTTTGCCCGCGCATGCCTGCGTCTGCCCGCTCCAGCCCCATCGCGCAGCGTGGTGCACTGCGGTTCACTCCGCTTTGCTCACTCCCTCCCAGCACGCATGTCCTCTCTGGGCGCATACGCGCCTGCACGCGCGCATGAAGCCTCAGACGACGCCCCATTGCTGCAGACGCCTTAACTCCCCCAGCCTTCGCTCCAGCAGTCTCTCGCTCTCTCTCTCTCTCTCTCTCTCTCACAGCACTCTCTCACTCTCTCTACCGACACATACACACACACACACTCACATTCTCGCACACACACTCTCACCTATACACTATTATATACTTATATATATATATACTTATATCTATACATATAGTAGTACCTATATACCTAAGTATTAATATACATACATACATCTATATATATATATATATATATATATATATACATATATATTTACATATATAAATATAATTATATACATATATATATATATACATATATCTATATATATATATTATTACCTATATAACTAAGTATAAGCATAGATACATATATATACATATATTTATACGTACATATATACAAATATACATACATATATACATATATATCTATAACTATATATGCATATATATATACATATCTATATCTATTTACATATATTACTATATATATATATATATATATATATATATATATACATACATATATATACATCTATATAGTTATATATACATACATATACATATATATATATACATCTATACATATATCTATCTATACATATATTTACATACCTATATATATATATATATATATATATATATATATATATATATATATATATATATATAGACACATATAAGTACACATATACCTACATAGTTATAACCATATATATATATATACATATAGATATATATAGTTATATATATACATATATATTTTCATATCACACACCATACGTGGTATCGCGGGAATATCTGTACCAGTTGCTGATATTTCCCGATACACGCGTACAGAAAGCGTGTTCACACTCATCTTCCACCAATCCACCTTACACGCGACACTTCGTCCTGTTGGTTGCGTCTTTCTAGACGACGACCGACTCGACACTATGCTACACACCATCTCTACCTCCACCCCCACCCCTTTATACATATATAATATATACATATTTGTATACTATATTTACTTTATTTCTATTTCTCTTTCTTGCCATTAAAAAGATAAACAAAAAAATATATAAAAGAGAAAAGATAATCCTTGAATTGCAGGTACTCAGTCTTGCGAATAGCAAGACCAATTTTGGAACCCTAATTTGGCTCAAAGCCAAGAACCTAATTTTGAGGGTGTGCCTCAAGGACAAGAATTATCAGAAAAAAATCTAAATAGAAAAACACCTAAGACATAATAAACGAACGGAAGAGATTCGTTGTAGGAAAGGTGTAGAAACTTGACTTCTAACCCCACTTCCCTGAGTTCGACCCTGGGCCTAAAAGTGACTAAGATAAAATCAAGTAGGCCAGGTAAAAAAATTTTTGTAAAGAGATGGTTAGGCTCGATTTAGGTTAACCACTATACACATTTCAACGATAAAATCACCATATTAACACAACCTATCCGAGTCCGACCACAACTCTTTCATCGAACCCCAATGCTGTATGAGACTCCAGCAAAAATTTACAATATTATCCACATACACTGGGGTCTCCTGAAAAACACACTCATTTCTAGCCCTCCATACAGCCCATAACACAGCCACCATATGTAAACATGGCTTATTCCCATCCACAAGACAGCGCCACAGATTCTCCCATGTGGGTAGAGATTCATTACATACTCTCCTCCATACATAATCAGTGATCGTACATGAGGAAAAGATATGAATGCTAGAATCATTATGCATCCCACATAGGTGACAAAACTGGGTGGGGGTACCCATCCTCCTGTGCCTTAGATCTCCAGTAATCAAGCCGTCCCTTCTGTATAGCCATAAAAAATTTTGTATCTTCAATGGTATTTTTAAATTCCATAGCTTCTTCCCCATCTCATCAAATTCTGCCATCCTGTAGGACATTATCAATCTGTCATAAGTAGCCACAGTAGAAAATTTACCCTCCCATTTGTATGTGTCATATTCATGAGGCATGGGTTTGAAGGCAGCAAGTTCTTGCATGAGACATTCATTCTCTGCTCGTGTTCTTATTTCATGATTATTCCACCCAACATTATTGAAAGACCATTGCTCAAATTCCACATCCCAATAATCCAAAGCCGCTGCATAAGCAAGGGGGAACCTGTCTTTATACACCCCCCCATGTACCCAATTTTCTAGCAAAAACTTGAAGCTTTTCCCGTCACCTAAAATAGATTTGAAAAAATTCCAATTGTCCCTCAGGGTGCGCACCACTGAAGACCAAAAGGGGGAAGGTTTATGGGAGTTTTGATGATTATTCTCATCATTGGCAGTCCCATAACTGTCTTGAATAATTTCTGTCCAGATTTTTTTTCTCCCTGTAGCAACCGAACAACCCACTTCAATAGCAAAGCTTCATTGAATTCCTTAAGGGATGTAACACCCATACCTCCCATCTTTTTTTGGCTTGCAAATTGAGTCCCACTTCAAAGGTTGAAAAAAAGCCCCTTGATGGGAGGCCCCTTTCCAGAAGAATCTTTTGCGTATCACATCTAGTTTTTTCCAGATTGAGTTCGGGGCTTTAAGGATAGAGAAGAAGAATACTAGAATCGAAGTGATGACAGAATTTGGTAATATATACCTCCCCCCTTTTGATAGGTATCTACTGCTCCAACCCTCCAATTTCGTAGCTACCTTTTCATAAAGGAAAGGCCAATCTGCTTTCTTCATCTTAGAACATTTTAAAGGCAGACCCAGATATTTAATAAGCAATGAAACCACAGGTGTACCTAGAATGGTGGAGATGTCATTCTGTAACACACTATTCATCCCAAAGCAAACCAAGGAGGATTTATTTCCATTCAGTCTGAGACCAGAAATCTCTCCAAAAATCTTTACCATATGTATAAGTGCTTGCGCTTCCCTCTTCCCCCCTTCCACAAAAAAAATAGTATCATCTGCATGTTGGAGTATAGGGGCTAGAGCCCTATGATTAGACATTGAATACCCCCTTATAAAACCATCCATTGCTAGTTTGCAGGCGTATCTTGCCAAAGTATCCACAGCAAGGTTGAAAATCAGAGGAGAAATTGGGCAACCTTGCCTAACTCCACACTGGGGTTGAATCCAAGAGTGGCATGGTTTCCCATTTATCAATGGGGAAAAAGAGGCTGTCGTAATGCACCTCTTCACCCATTGTATCAATAAAGGTGGAAACTTCTTTTAAGAATCTCCAACAAGTATGACCAGGAGATTGAATCATAGGCCTTGGAAAAATCTACTTTCCATAAAAAGGCCTTGGTCTTTCTCCTGTGCCAACCCATTACCATCTCCTGTGCAACAATGAAGGACTCTTGTAATGATCTCCCAGGAAGAAAAGCTGACTGAGCAAGCATTATCAAGTCCTTTAAAACCTCCTGCAATCTGTTGGCTATAACCTTGCTAATAATATGATAGATGGAATGAGATAGTGCAATGGGTCTGTAATCAGAAAATCTCTCCGCACCTGATTTCTTAGGAAGCAAAAACAGATAGGATTTGTTCAACCTCTCAAAACCAGAGTTGCCCAGTTCAAATTCATGAATAACCTTTAAAGCATCCACCTTAACAACACTCCACAACTCTCTGTAAAAGAACACCTGAAATCCATCCGAACCAGGAGCACCTTCATTATTTAAATCTTTAATAGCTTTTAGTATTTCTTGTTCAGATATAGGGGTGACAAGCATGTCTCTCTGATCATCACTAACACAAGGGAAATCCACCGATGCCATCGTCCAAGAACCTCTTAGAGCAGCCTTGGATATTTCTTTAAAATATTTACCTGCTTCAGTTCTGATTTCACTAACAGAGGTAATGATTTTCTCTTCCACTTTAACTGATGAGATAAGATTGAATCTCCTCCTAGCACTGGCCGCAATATGGAAAAACTTCCTGTTCGCATCACCCTCTTTGAGCCAAAGCTGTCTTGATCTTTCACGCCAGTCCATTTCTATTTTCAGATCCTCTTCCCCCACTGCAGCTTGCATCTGCTGCCTCAGTTGCTGTTCCTGGTGGTTCAAGGACCGCCTGCATTCTTTCAAATCCAAGTCCCTGATTATTGCTAGAGCCTCCCTCCTCTTCTGTTCTTTGATCAGATTCACGGCCTACCCATATTCTTTAAGCACATCACGTAGGCCTGACAATTTTGCAGCCAGCTGCTGTGTAGTAGTACCTTGCACAGCCATGTTCTACCAACACTGGGACACCATTTGCACAAAACCTTCTTCCCTAAACCAAGATCTCTTGAGTTTGAAGTATGATCCAATGTCTGAACTCATCCCACTGTCCCATACAAGCGGACTGTGATCAGAGAAAGGCCTATCAAGGCTCATAACTGCTGATAATTAATGCGTCTCCAACAAGCTAGGACTGCCAAAAAACCTATCCAATTTGGAAACCTGTCCACTGCCATTTCTCCAAGTAAACTCCACACCACAAATGGGGTATTCAGTCAGTCCCATGTTCTGCACAGCCATTTGAATGCTTGCCATTGAGCTATCCACTCTCCCATCTGGGTTGTCATCACCTGAGAGATAACAGTTGAAATCACCCCCTAGCAGCCATGGGACCTCTTGCACTCTTTGATGCATTGTAGAGAGCTCCTCCCACAAGCCAGCCCTGTCTATAGCCACACAAGGATCATAAATGCAAGACATAAACCATTCCATATCTCCTTGGGGAGACTGACATATACAAGAAAGCATGTACCTGTCACGAATAACTTCAGTTACTGAGAGGCAAGACTTTCTCCACCAAAAGGCCATTCCACCAGACCTTCCAGAGGCACCCTTAACCACAACATCACTGCAACCAGATTGCTTAAAGCAATCCCATTCCTGACCATTCTCCATCTCTAAATGTGTCTCTTGAATGAGAGCACAACCAATCTCCCACTTAGAGAGATATCTACACAAGGAAGTCCTTCTCATCTTATTGCGCAACCCACACACATTCCAAGTCATCACTCTCATTCCTTATTGGAATGTCTCCCTTGGGCCATACAACCCACAAATTCGACCATAATAGAATTTGCAATATTCTGCTCCTCAATAGGGGGCAAGTTCTCCTTCCTTCTCCTTCTCAGCATGTAGGGAGATCTACCCACACCTCTTTTCTGATTGGATCCACTACCATATTTCAGATCAGTAGGACTTGAGCGCTATATCTTGTTTGCCTCTTTGAGCACACTACTATCATTTCTGAGCACCAATTCCCTTCCTATCTTGCCCTCCTCTTTACTGCTACGGATCCCTGAATCTGTCACTGAATTCTCAGCAACCTCCAGATAACCATCCTCTTTGACTACCATGGCTTGTCCGCAATCACCAGCTGTATCAACCTCTTCCATCTAGTCCTCCGCAGCATAGACCTAGTGGCAGTCCTTCCTCTTTTTAGACTCAGGGGCATCAACAGGAGGAATGCGGCCATGCCTTTCATTCTGTTTCCTCACTTCAGTGCTGGCTCCAGACGTCTTATCCTGCCCTTGTTCAACCTACCCAGGCACCTGTCCAAGTACTGCTAGCCGAATAAGCCAAGAAGTGCCCCCACATCTGATTGTAACCATATCAAGAATTGAGCCAGCACTGAAGACATTAGCCTCAATTCTAAGAGATCCGATGTCCCCCTCTCCTATCACAGATGGATGCAAAGCCTGCTAGCATCTTAGAAACGACCCCCTTTGATCTCAGATGTAACGGCAGGCCAGAAATCTCAAGAAGAATCCTCCTAGAGCCCACTCTTTGCAGAGGCCAATCAGGGAGAGCCCCATCAAAGGGACACACCATTCTTTAAATCACAATAAATTCTTCAAAAGAGCTCGAACGAAATCTCAGTCGTTCAACATCCATCATACCCAAACCATATACCAAGAATCAAGAATGGGATAGCATGGCTACCTTCCAGCCTGCAGACAAGAGACTTAAGGAACATGCCAGGTTTTGAAGCCTATCTATCAATGTTTACCTGCCATGATCTTGCCAATCAAAGCACCCTCAGCATGATCTCTGCAGACGAGATCTCTTCAGAAGTTGGGATCTCAACTTCAATTGAGTGCCTGCCCAAAGCCGGTGGCGGCGACGGTCGGGCTTCTTTCTTTACCCTTCAGACAGGGTGCGAGAATACCCTCTTTGTCTGTAGAGGAACCCTCCTAGGGCATGACTCGCGTTTGTGCCCTTCGCCCTTGCATGCCAAGCAGATCAGAGGGCTTTTGCAAATTGCCGCCACATGTCCCCTTTGTCTACATCTGAAACAAAGAACGTCACCGTTCATCCTTCTCCAGGGTCTTCTTGGAACGTTTTCAGACATCCTACGAAACCTCTCCTGCTAGACCTGCTCCCTTCTCCTCCAAGCCCTCAATCTCCACATCCTCCACTCGCCTCCTTCTCCAGCCCTAGATGGCTCTGCCACACCACCTCTCATACAGATTGAGTCTATCCGTACCAACTACACTAATCTGCAAATGCAGTAATCCACAATCTTTTATTTGATGATAACAAAACATGTGTCATTTAACATTTGCACTTGAAGTCTTAGATTTCAGGTTAATTGCAAATGGAGACATGGTTAGACGGAGTTCGAGCTCGCATCCATGGCGGATTGGAGGAGCTTGTTGGAGAACAAAGGAGCTTCTTGAGAAGAGATAGCTTAAAGAAGGAAGGAGAGGAAGAATAGGATAGATTTCCTTTCCTTTGTACTATGTATTTTTATTTCTTTTGTTGCTCTTTATTTTTTGTCTTAGATCTTATGTTAAAGAACCTCAAAGAACCCTTAAAGTAATCTTAGGAACACCTGCACTACCCTAGGATACTTAGGTTTTATATAGAGAACTTAGAAAACCAAAATAGGGTTCAAACAGCCTTTTTAGACATCTAATCTGGATTATAAACGTCTGATAAAAACTTTTAAGAGGTCTGACTGTTGACTCAAACGTTCAATTATTTAGCCTGGACTTAGTTCTGTCTGTTGAAATCAGACATCCAAAACTTAGTCCAGTCGTCCAATTAGTGGACTGTTGGTTTCCTTATCAAACGTTGATGAAATGATCGTTAGCCTCGTATCAGATGTCCGTAGAGGACCCCAGATGTCTGATACATGACCGTTTTGCCTCAGCTGACCCAAAATCTCTTCTCAAAGATTTTCTAGCCGTTGTACTCCCTTGGGAATCCATTTTCGTAGAAAAATAGGTTTCTAGTTGTCCAGACCTTATGCCAGACATCCTATGTGTCATCTGATCGACATACACTAGAACCCTATTTAGATCTAATTCAAGTCAGGAAGGAAACCCAGCTAAAATCAGATGTCTGACTTAGCTCCCAGACGTCTTAAACAGGGTTTCCAGATGTCTGATGCCAGGACCAGACATCTGATGACCCTGTCAGAATCATGATTAATTCTGACTATGACCTGATTTGCCTTAGATTTGCACCCAACGGCTATGGAAGCCTTCCAAGGCCTTCCAAAGCCTTCCTAGGTCCTCTATAAATAGAGGAGAACCCCTTAGCTTGCAAGAGACACCCAAGACACACCCTTGATAGAATATTTCCACTCTCGTATATCTTAAAGAAGAAGAAGATAAAATAGAAGAAGGTCTAACTCTACAAGCACTCTCTTCACCTAAGAGCTTCGTCCTGCTGTGCACCCGCTCTCTCGCCGACGTTACGAGAGCGCTGCTGTGCCAAAGCATGGTTTACGCACCTGCGTCGTCACTTCAACACACTTCCACCAAAGGGAAGTTTCCTAACTCCTATAGAAGCTAGGATTACATATTTGAGTCTCTATAGGATTGTTGTATTTTATATTGTCTTTGGTTGGGTATTCGCTTTGCGAATTCCCGTCTCCGTCGTGAGACAAATTCCTTCTTGTGAAGAGAAGGGGTGTTGAGGTGCACTACCCTTGGTCTAAGTAGTGTGGTTGTAATTGAGGTTTAGTCACCCTCACTTAAGTGACTGGGTTTAGTGGATTTGATCGACTAGGTCGATCGGGAAATCCTAACTCGAGAGGGTTAGGTGGTGGTTTTCACTCGATTTGGGTTTCCACCTAAAAATAATTGTGTACATTGTGCGATTGCTTATTTTGTGAGATTGCCATCTTTTTTAATTCCACATTTTGTACGTCACGCATATCTCACCCCCTCCAACCAGGGAATTACAGTTGGTATCAGAGCAAATTCTTGCAAGATCGGAGTAACACCTAGCAAGAAGATCCGATGGAGGGAAGTAACTCCGCAAGCAGGATTTTTGAGGGGTAGTATACGACCCGTCCGCCATTCTTCGACGAGAGCAACTACCCCTACTGGAAGCTGCGGATGAAGACTTGGCTACAAGCCAATGACTTCACGATTTGGGCTAGATGCGAGATGCCATTTGACATCCCGGAGAAACCCTTGGGAGGCTACTCACAACAACAAATCCGGGAGCTCGCTCTCAACGCAAAGACAATGAACGCATTGTACTGGGCACTCAGCCCGGAGGAGTTCAATAGAATCTCGCAGTGCGCCACCGCATACGAGATTTGGCACACACTCGAGGTAACTCACGAAGGTACCTCTAAGGTAAAAACATCTAAACTCAATTTACTTTCACAAGAATTTAAGTCTTTTTCCATGAAATCTAAGGAATCTTTGAGTGAGATGAACACTAGGTCCACTCTCATAGTGAATAATCTTAAGGCATTAGGAAAGACTTTCATCGAGGGGGTGCTTCAAGGGAAGCTTCTTCGTTCCCTTGGACCGGAATGGGAGCAAAAGGTCACCGCCATCGTGGTGGCGAATGAGATGGACGTGGTCAACATGGAAGATCTCCTAAGCAATCTAATGGCCTATGAGACAAAGTTGAAGCAGAAGAAGAAGGATACACCGGAGCCAAAATCGAAGAAGACCCTCGCCTTCAAAACCGCATCAGATAGCGAGGTAAGTTCCGAAGATGAGGACTTTAAATTTTTACTTAAAAAGTTTTTCAAGTATTGTAGGGAATCAAGGAAAGAAAAGAAGGAGAAGAAGGAAAAGGAGAGCTTGAGACATTGCTACCATTGCAACGAGAAAGGACATCTACGACCCAAGTGCCCTCTTCTTAAGAAGGAGAAGAAGGAAAAGGAGAAGAAGTCTAAGAAGAAAGCATTCCAAGCAACTTGGGACGACTCGAGCTCGAAGGAAGAGGAAGAAGAAAATTCTGAGAAGGATGAAACTGCTTGCCTTGGTTTCATGGCCATAGGAGAAAGTGACAGCGAAAGCGGAAGCGACTCCAACAATGAGGTAAATTCTGATTTACAGAACACATTTAATGAGATTTTTGAAGTTAGTAAATCACTTAAGGTAGAAAATAAAAATATTAAAAAGAACCTTAGTTTTCTTAAAAATGAAAGTGAAAGGTTAGAAAAACAACTTAAGGATCTAGAAGCTAGTCCTCAAAATGATGACTTATTAGAAAGTCATAGCCTTATCGATGAAAATAATAAGTTGATTGAGGAAAACACTAGTTTAAAAATAGAAATTTCTAGCTTAAAAACTAGGATGCATGCTATTGAAGGTGAACTTGCATGTGTTAGGGAGAAATCAAATAATTTGATAAATAAGGTAGATAACTTATATAGCCCTAAGGTTGAAAAAGGATCTCCATCAAGGAGACCCACTAAGAAATCCGGATCTAAGCTCACTTGGATACCGAAGAAAAAGTTGAAATCTTGTTTTGTAGGTTCAAGGGTGACTATAATACAAGAGATTGGACCTACAAGCTCAAGAATGGTCAACTCGAGTTGGGAGGACCAAAGAGTAGACCAAGAAGAAGGACAAGAAGATCGACGAGATGATGAACAACCGAACAACCCATCGCACGTCGTCCGCCAGATTGGAGACCGACCCTAATGCCCAGGCCTCCAAGCTACGGATGGGAGCCCCATCCAATGTGGCATCCACCACATCCATTTGGGTCATTTTATTAGCCATGGTAGGTGAGGTAAAACCCTTAACCCTATCCTTTTATCATTAGCATTTAGATAGGAGGAGTTAAAATTATAGGCTATTTGTCAATCATTAAGGGGGAGATCTCATTAAGTTGGCTATATTTCCTTTAGAAAGGGGGAGAAAAATAATATCTATCTTGTTGTTACAAAAAGGGGGAGGACATTACTCTTGTAAAAGAAATTCAACCCATTTATAGAAGAGAATGTTTTAAGGGGGAGTTATAGGAAATTTAAAATCAATTAAACCTTTTTGATAATGTCAAAAAGGGGGAGGATTTTATGCATTATTATGGTTTTGTCATCATAAAAAAGGGGGAAATTGTTGGCGCTAGAGCACTGCAATCGTTTATTTTGATGATAACAAAACACGTGTCATTTAACATTTCCACTTAAAGTCTTAAATTTTAGGTTAATTGCAAATGGAGACGTGGTTAGACGGAGTTCGAGCTCGCATCCATGGCGGATTGGAGGAGCTTGATGGAGAACAAAGGAGCTTCGCGAGGAGCGATAGCTTGAACAAGGAAATAGATGAAGAATATGATAGATTTCCTTTCCTTTGTATTATGTATTTTTGTTTCTTTTGTTGCTCTTTATTTTTTGTCTTAGATCTTATGTTAAAGAGCCTCAAAGAACCCTTAAAGTAATCCTAGGAACACTTGCACTACCCTAGGATGCCTAGGTTTTCTATAGAGAACTTAGAAAACCAAAATAGGGTTCAGACAGCCCTTTTAGGCATCTAATCTGGATTTCAGATATCTAATAAAAACTTTTAAGACGTCTGACTGTTGACTCAAACGTCTAATTATTTAGGCCAGACTTAGTTAGTTCTGTCTGTTGAAATCAGATGTCCAGAACTTAGTCCAGACGTCTTAGGAGATGTTTGATGCCTTTGCCAGACGTCCAATTAGTAGACCGTTGGCTTTCTTATCAAACGTTAAGGAAATGACCGTTAGCCTCGTATCATACGTCCGTAGAGGACCCCAGACGTCTGATACATGACCGTTTTGCCTCGGCTGACCCAAAATCTCCTCCTAGAGATTTTATAGCCATTGTACTCCCTTGAGAATCCATTTCCACAGAAAAATAGGTTTCTAGTCATCCTGACCTTATGCCAGACATCCTGTGTGTCGTCTGATCATCATACACTAGAACCTTGTTTAGATCTGATTCAAGTCAGGAAGGAAACCTGCCTAAAATCAGACATTTGACTTAGTTCCCAGATGTCTTAAACAGGTTTTCCAGACATCTGATGCCAGGACCAGATGTCTGATGACCCTATCAGAATCATGATTAATTCTTACTATGGCCTGATTTGCCTTGGATTTGCACCCAACAGCTATGAAAGCCTTCCAAGGCCTTCTAAAACCTTCCTAGGCCCTCTATAAATAGAGGAGAACCCCCTTGGCTTGCAAGAGACACCCATGACACACCCTTGCTAGAATATTTTCACTCTCTTGTGTCCAAAAAAAGAAGATCAAATAAAAGAAGCTCTAGCTCTACAAGCACTCTCCTCACCTAAGAGCTTTGTCCTGCTGTGCACCCGCTCTCCCGCCGATGTTATAAGAGCACTGTTGTGCCAAAGCATGGTTTACGCATCCGCGTCGTCACTTCGACGCACTTCCACCAAAGGGAAGTTTCCTAACTCCTATAGAAGCTAGGATTACATATTTGAGGCTCTATAGGATTATTGTATTTTATATTATCTTTGGTTGGGTATTCGCTTTGCGAATTCCCGTCTCCTTTGCGAGACAAATTCCTTCTTATGAAAAGAAGGGGTGTTGAGGTACACTACCCTCGGTCTAAGTAGTGTGGTTGTAATTGAGGTTCAGTCACCCTCACTTAAGTGACTGGGTTTAGTGGATTTGATCAACTAGGTCGATCGGGAAATCCTAACTCGAGAGGGTTAGGTGGTGGTTTTCACCCAGTTTGGATTTCCACTTAAAAATAATTGTGTACATTGTGCAATTGCTTATTTTGTGAGATTGCTATCTTTTTTAATTCCGCATTTTGTACGTCACGCATATCTCACCCCCTCCAACCAGGGAATTACACGAATGCCCTTATTTCTGCTAGATTAGTAGCTTAGTTCTTCATACTTTACATGCTTTTATTACTCCTTAGTAGTGTAGCTCTTTATTCTCCCCCAATGAGACATGCAAAATCCCCCCATAGATTCATGTATGAGATCATTTTCTGTTAGTTAGATTTATGTCTTCACCCTTTCCTTTATAAGTGTTCCATTAGTTTCATGTTGCAAACACCATGATGAATGAATGAAAGATTTTTTATATATAAATATATATCTCTATGTTGAGAATCACCATGAGCTTATTGCAATATAAATTTTGTGTGATTAAAGTTGCATGATATTAATTGTTATCTATTGCAACCAGCATGTCAGTACCTAAAAATATTGAGTACATAACTATTAGTGCATTTTCTATAAACAGCCACCACATAACTATAATCGTGCGTACTGAAACACACACTTTTACATTTTTCATCTATCTAACACATGCGCGTGTAATTAGGGTTCAAAATGAAAGTCGCCAAACATTGATCCGGCGATTAGAAACCGGCATACAATTTTAAACAAGTAGATCGAAAACGATCGATTTCAGATTTGCATAAATGCTTCCCAGAGATGAACGACCGGGACTCAAGTCTTGTTATCTTTACAAAATCATTTTTTGACGAGCGTTTAGCGTGACTATACTACGATTTCAAACGACTTTAAAATGCGCTAAAACGGTTTTGTCAAATGTTGTGATTGCGTAGAAATCATAGGTCTTAATTGACCTAAATTAGGCTAGGACTTAGCATAAGTTAGGGTAATTCATGCATGCATAAGCATTATTTGCATCCTTACTGCTTTCTTTTAGCTATGCATAAAATAATGCTATAATGTACTGATTAGGTGCATTATGACAATTACAAGTAATAAGCTGACCAAAAGCAAGATCTGAAGCTAGAATAACTGGTGTTGCAGCAGAGCTGGAGCGGAAGACCTAAATTAGATGTAATAGATAATGTAAGGGAATTAAGGTATGCTATTCTATTAAGGAGGAATAAAGCAGTAAAATATGAAGAACTAAGGACCATCCTAGCCCTAAGATAGCCTAGAAGCTTCCTCAAGCCTTAGCCACCCTTAGATTAGGTCACCACACCCTAGGAAGCCTTAAGTTATAGGACGTCTAGATAGCCTTAAGTTCTAGGAAGCCTTAAGTTCTAGGAAGCCTTAGATAGCCAACCTCTATCTAGACGTCCAGATAAGTTATAGGACATCTATAACCCTTAGCCAACTCCCGCACACCATAAACCCACTTCTGCAGTATTATTGGACGTCCAAACACTTGGTCGGACATCCAATTTCTGCAGAATATACAAGACAGAACCTAAAGTCCTTCCTGACCCTAATTAGACATCCAAAATTGAAGTCTGGACTTCTAATTTTTGAGTATAAGTTGTCAGATACTTTTATTAGACGTCTAGAACTGTTCTCGAGTTCCTGTTTTGAGATTCAAGCCTTGATCTTGGATCTCTAGCTCCCTAAACCCAATTTTAACCCCCTAGGAACCTAAATTAAGGTACCACAACCCTAGAACATCACCTCTAGACCTCCTTAAGGACCTAATTAGGTCCTCACTAAACCTAATTGAGTTAGATCATAGTCAAGTACCATTGCCTAGTCAATTGGACTCATTGAGTCCAATTGAGCCCTGATCTCAACCCACACAAGTCCAATTGAACTCAATGAGAGTCCAATTGACCTAAGCCCAACCTAATTGAGTTATTTTACTCTCAATTAGTTTCACACCCATTCAATTAAACTTGTGTTAAGTTTAATTGCATTTCCCCCTTAGTAATTAGGGTTTGCAACCCTAATTTAAGACCTACACCAACCTAAACCCTTAGGACCTAACCTATATCACTTAGACACCTAGGGCACGACCACACACACACACACACCCATTCATGCACTCCCACACCACCTAGAGTATTCTAGGCTCTTCCAATGGTGGCACCACTCCTGGTTGCCAAAATTAGCAACCAAGAGTCATTCAAATTGGAGATCCACAAATGGTGGATCTAAAAACCACCTCTCTCTCTCCTTGGCCAGCCACTCTTGGAGCTCTCTCTAGAGAGTTCCACACTTCTCTATAGAGTCTCCCTTAGGTCTATAAAATGACCTAAGGGGTGGCCATTTGCACCCATCCATTTCTTGGCTTCATTCACTTCCATTTAGGTTAGCTACATTCACTCCACCTCCACGAGTTGCTCACCATGGCTACCACCACCTCCATGCCAGGATGCTGGATCACCTCTCCAACCTCTCTCCAAGGGCTGGCCTAAGCACCATTTTCCACCCCTCCTCTCAAGCACTCAAAGGCCATCGGAGCCCACCTTCGAATGCCCTTATTTTTGCAAGATTAGTAGCTTAGTTCTTCATAGTTTACATGCTTTTATTACTGCTTAGTAGTGTAGCTCTTTATTCTCCCCCAATGATGCATGCAAAATCCCCCCCATAGATTCATGTATGCGATCATTTTCTATTAGTTAGATTATGTTTTCAAGCTTTCCTCTACAAACTTTCCATTAGTTTCATGTTGCAAACACCATGATGAGTGAATGAAAGATTTTATATATATATCTCTGTGTTGAGAATCACCATGAGCTTATTGCAATATAAATTTTGTGTGATTAAAGTTGCATGATATTAATTATTATCTATTGCTACCAGCATGTCGATACCTGAAAATATTGAGGACCTAACTATTAGCGCATTTTTCGTAAACAGCCACCACATAACTAGAATCGTGCATACTGAAACTAACACTTTCACATTTGTCATCTATCCAACACATGCGCACGTAATTAGGGTTCATAATGAAAGTGGCCAAACATTGATCCGACGATTAGAAACCGGCATGCGATTTTAAACAAGTAGAGAGAAAAAGATCAATTTTAGATTTGCATAAACGCCTCTCAGAGATGAACGACCAAGACTCAAGTCCCGTTATCTTTACAAAATCATTTTTTGGTGAGCATTTAGTGCGACTATACTATGATTTCAAATGACTTTAAAATGCGCGAAAATGGTTTCTAATCGTCAGATCTCGTACCAGGGGAACTCAAATTTACTGCGGAAACCAAATTCTACCTTTAGGATGACCCACTACTCTTCCACATTGGAGCAGATCAGATTATTCGAAGATGCATCCCAGATTCTAAGATCCCCAGTGTTATTTTCCTGCCACAATGATGCCTGTGGTGGTCATTTCTCGAGATGGAAAATCGTTGTAAAAATTTTGCAGTCGGGATTTTTCTGGCCAACTATTTTCAGAGATACACACGAATATGCCCAGCAATGCAAACAATGCCAGTCGGTTGGTTTTATGACCAGGAGAGACATGATGCCACTCCAACCCATCATGGTTGTAGAAGTGTTCGACGTCTGGGGCATCAATTTTATGGGCCCTTTTTCAAACTCGCATGGCTTCGAGTACATACTACTAGCCATTGACTATGTCTCGAAGTGGGTCGAGGCCATCCCGGCAAGACGGGCTGATCATAAGACCATCATTTCTTTCGTACGGGAATACATCTTCACGAGATTCGGAATACCCCATGCTGTGATTAGAGATGGGGGAAGCCACTACATCCACGCCCACTTCAGGTCATTATTAAAGAAATATGGGGTCCATCACCGTATAGCTACCCCGTATCACTCGTAGACCAATGGGCAGGCTAAAGTGTCTAACTGTCAGATCAATCTGATTCTCCAGAAGATGATTAGACTAGACAGGAAGGACTGGTCCGATAAATTAGTTGATGCACTCTAGGCATATCGAACCGCGTACAAGGCCCCACTCGGAATGTCACCATATCGTATGGTATATGTCAAGGCCTGTCACCTTCCTGTAGAGGTGGAACACCGCGCCTTTTGGGCGGTGCGAAAATATAACCTTGACCTCGATGTAGGAGGTCAAGAATGGAAACGCCAGCTCAGCGAATCAAAAGAGATCCGACGGGAGGCCTATGAGAACGCATTGATATACAAGGACAAGACCAATGCCTTTCATGACTGCCACACCAGGGGGAAAGCATTCACGCCCAACCAGCAAGTCTAGCTGCTTGATTCACGATTAATACTTTTCGCAGGGAAGCTCAAGTCTAAGTGGACTAGCCCATATGTTGTGATTCACCCATATCCTAATGGGGCAGTCCAGATCAGGGACCCAAAATCTGGGCATATATCTACAGTAAATGGCCAGTGCCCCAAGCCATTTTTGGCCCAGGAACCTCCTCCAGCAAATGAGATCATTCATCTTATTAAGGATGTGTGATTTAGTTTTTCCCTAGCTAGAGGCGTTAAACTCAACATCTACTCCGCATCCATCACCCTATAAATATTCACTTATATATATGGCATATTTTTCTTTAAGCATATTTTCTTTCTGCATATTGCATATTATGAGGTTGGCCGGTGCTAAATGTATAATTTCAGGAGCAAGTACAGGTGATTTCTACCCATTTACTCCCAGCTGTATTTATTTTCTTTTATATTCATGCATGAGGATATGCAAGAACTTAGGCATGGGGGGTAGATATAGTAAAACTGAAAAATTTTTATGCCAACCCTTAGGAAAACCTCGGAGCTACATGTACATGTACTTTAGGATCCTAAATAAAAGAACAACCAACTCCACCTCCAATGCTCGCATTGGAGCTAGAAATCGTCCGCAACAGCCATTTCGGACTCACCCGCTCACCTCTTGTTCTAAATTTAGGGTCAAGCTCAATGTAACCTGATACGGGAATTTTACAAAGTACACACTATACGAGGTTACTTTTTTTTTTTGAGAAAGAAAGGAATGCTATCGAATCACCGATAGCAAACCAAGAGAGCTATTATTAATAATAAAGAAATAATTACATGATCGAACCCCAATGCTGTATGAGACTCCAGCAAAAATTTACAATATTATCCACATACACTAGGGTCACCTGAAAAACACACTCATTTCTAGCCCTCCATACAGCCCATAACACAGCCACCATATGTAAACATGGCTTATTCCCTTCCATAAGACAACGCCACATATTCTCCCATGTGGGTAGAGACTCATTACATACTCTCCTCCATACATGATCAGTGATCACACATGAATAAAAGATATGAATGCTAGAATCATTATGCATCCCACATAAATGACAAAACTGGGTGGGGGTACCCATCGTCCTGTGCCTCAGATCTCCAGTAATCATGTCATCCCTTCTGATGGATTTCAGAGTAATCCAGACAGATGGATGAAGATGTATTGGTGAGCGCAAGCTCCAAGAGCTTGAAGAAGGAAGAATGATGTCGGCAGGGCGGTGATCGCATGGTGGAGTCACTCTCCATCATCAGCTGTTCACTCGGCTGAAGAAGAAGAAGAAAGGGACAGGGGCCTATGTGCAGTGAAACTTAAAAACCCGATTGCAATGAGTTTTAAGGACCAAAATGTAAACCTAGATTTTAAAGGTTTATTTTAACTTAGATCTTTTTCAACTTTTTATATATGATTCAAAATAAGGTAATTATTATGTTTACACCTTGAATTTACATTTTTGACCTTTTTAAGTTAATTTATTAAATTAAGTAAAGTTACTTAAGTTATTATATACTTATGTACATATTATGTTTAGGTTACTTAACTTATTAATTAAGGAAATGATTAATAAGAACTCGAGTCCAATTATTAATTAGATTGTTAATAATGTTAATCAAAAGATAAAATATCATTTTTAACTTATTTTAAGGTCCTTTACTATATATCCCTTATTTTATAATTAACCCTTATATATTCATATCCTTAGCTAATTAACTAGGAAGACTAGTTAATTATGGGTAATTAGAGATCATGATGAGTCTCTCATCACCCATCATCTCTAACCTAACCCATGATCATCTAGCCACCATCCACACCCATCCGCCACGGCGATACTCTCTGAACCTTCTGACAAGACTGAGAGGTTGTTTGCTTGATTTCAGGTGTCTCCCCTAGCCGCCATTGGTGAAGAACTTCAAAGGAGCTTCGAGCTCGCTCCAGGTCTCGTCTGCCCCAAATGGAAGTCCCAGGTCGTGTGGACTTGCTTCAATTACTGCCCCAGGCAGTCAATTAGACGCTGGGACCTTAGCAGCTATGCCAATCAGAGGAATCTCCTTGCTACAAACGCATGCAAAGAAGGGACGTGGTTTAGTCCCACATCGTCAGCTGAAGAGCGCCCCACGGTGCATAAATTGCAAAAGTGCTATAGTCTTATTACCTCAGAACATGGGGTGAGGTCCTTCTCACCCACAAACCTACGCCTCGTCTGTGCCCTCTGTCTGGGGACCTGGCCTAACCTGTTAACCAACCTAAGCCTCACTCCTCGCTCATCACCCACTGCCGGTGAGCCTAGACCTAGGTACGCTAGGTCCGATAACCTGATTACCCTTGTGGCTCTAGGAGAGTGGATCCTAAAGGGAGAAAGAGAAGGAGAGCCTGCGCAAGTAGGGGGAGGGTTTTGCTCTTGGTGAGAATCAGCTAACACTTAGTTGAATTCAGAAGCTTTTCCCCTGTTGTATGAAGAAAGCCAGAGAAAGAAGAAGGGCTGAAGGAAGAAGAAAAGTTGCAGAGACAGAGAAGGAAAGTAAGAGAAGAACGCAAAGAAGTGGAAGGGCCGTAGCTAAAAGAAGAAGAAAGGTAGAGAAGAGAAAGAGAAAAGAAGAAGAAGAACAGAGAAAGGCTTAAGCAATTTAAGCCATCTGATTAGTAAATCAAAGGATTGGTATGATTGCATTTCATACATATATACATTGAGTTCATTAGCTATCATTGTAAGGAGTATTTGCTTATCTAAATCACCATTTTACTCCATTTTTTTGCAGTCTAACACTTTATCCTAGTGCTACTTTATTCTGAAATAGTTTTTGTTTACAATTTTATAGCTTTCTTATCTTAAATTGCAATTTTAAGAACTAAATTCCATATTTCTCCCTGTGTTCGACCTCAGAACCTTTTTGAGTAATAAATTTACTAGTTTGAGCACTATTTTGGCTATACTACAACGTGACAATTTTAAAACACCGATTTAGCATGCAAACATTTTGGCACCATTGCCGGGGAGCAATAGGCAATTTAGAACTCTTGATTGTAATTCCTGATTTGGATTCTAACTTGCTATATCTCCTTTTCTGATTATTTGTTTCAGGGGGAATACATTCAGGGAAGATCAGCCGCACATTAATCACGTCAAGGGTAGGTAAGTTCTAACTACTCTCTCTATTAAGCCCCTGATTCTAAAAAGGTTAAAAGGAAAAAAATCAATTAGGGCTACTTGCATCTATCCTTGGATAATTCATCAAGTTGTCTGATTTGATACATTCTATTTAGATAACAAATCCTGATCTGTGCACCCACTTGAAGCTTAAGGTATCTAGGGCTATCACATTCTTATTTGAGCCCTAGGTACCACATTTTTGACAAATTAAATTGGACCAAATTAGAGCCAATTAAGGATTCCAATTTAGGATTTTTAGAGGCAAACTTGCTTAATCAAGAAATTATCTCTCCAAAATAATGTGTGCCTAGTCCTTGATTGAAGTGATTTCTGCAAGCAAAACCCTAAAAATTAGGCTCTTAAATTCATTTGAACACTAAAAGAGGGACCTAAAATTCTCAAGAGGATAATACAGGAGAAGTTGACCCACCTTGTTGGGTTAACCAATATTTAAATTAGGTCACTTTTTCACAAAAACATCTTAAAAGTTCAAGTGAAATCATAAGCACTCTTGCTCTTAATTAAAACTGGTAGACTTAAGAGGTCAAGTCCCCATTCTGGTCTACCTGGAACATCAGTGACAAGAGAGGTCGGGTGGGGGAAATCCTGTAACCTATAGGGGTGCTCTACCGTGTAGGGGTCTTTGCGAGACTCTCCCTCTCTGGCTGCCCAGGTAATTCTCAAGTGGACGGCTTTCTGACTAAGGGGTATCATCCGCCCCAAACCTCTATAGTCATCCAAAATTTTTAGGTGTCTTGATTGGGTCCATCACATTCTACCTCTAATCTACTCTATCGGTGCATGTTCGGGAGGAGGTCTCTAAGACCATCCTTGAGGCCTCCTTTAGCTACTCATTCACGTCGAGGCCAAGCCTCGACCTCCTTGTTTATGCAACAACACAATCCTATTGATATCTCTTCCGATTCATCTGACCCTGATTCTCCTTCATCCATCATCATGGCACAACCCACAGAAGAAAATAATCTTAAAAGTCAACTTCAACGCCTCAATGATCTATTCCAAGCCTTTGTAAACCCACCACAGCATCCAATGATGCGAGATCACTACAATCCTTCTGCGGTGGAAATCGAACCTCGAGTACAAATCCCCGTTGGAGGTCCTAACACTAAACTCAAGCCCAACATGATTCATGCCATTCCCAAATTCCATGGGTGTAATTCTGAAGATCATTTCCAACATATCAAGCAACTTAAGCATTTGGCCCAGACCATTGGGTAAGAAGCTCAAAATCGGGATGCTCTACTCATGAAAATGTTCTCTTTCTCCCTCATGGATAAAGCTACTCACTTGTACCAAACCCAAACACGTCCAATCAACACCTCGGCGGAACTTCAATCCAAATTTTTGAGAAAGTTCTTCCCTGTTGGTCGGACAAATGCTTTATGACACCAAATCACACATTTCACACAACAAGCAGGAGAACCACTTCACAAGGCATGGGATCATTTTTTGGATCTCATGCGAAAGTGCCCCCAACACGGAGTTCCTAAATTGGAACAAGTCCAGTCTTTTTATCAAGGACTCCATGAGGATATTCGATTATTCGTCAATGCGACCTGCGAAGGAAACATCATGGGTCAACACGAACACACCGTGTGGGAGATTCTCGAGAATATGTGCGAGAACTCCATCAATATTGAATCCATGGGCATGTTCGACCAAACAAATAATGGTGCATTGACGAATCCAAAGGGAACACATGAGACGCAGGGCCTGTCCTCTTTCGTCGACTTGGAATTGAAGGCCAGCCATCTAGACAAGGTCTCTATTATTGAGAAGAAGGCAGATGAGCTAACTCGACATTTGCAATGAGCCACCTCTGCGCAAAACCCATTCACGCAACCACCCTCTGGAAGGGAGGCTGTGCACAACATCTATCACCGACCTTCTTAGGGGATGGACCCGTATCCACCCTCGTCTGATTCTGGTTGCGGAGGAAACTCTGGACCCACCTACTCCAGTTGGGGGTACTCTAAACCCTCATATTCTGATTTTCCCGAGGTTCCTCAGACCTGCGAGGACCTCAACGCCATTCAGAATGATCCATTCTCAAACACTTACAACCTTGGATGACGTAATCATCCCAATTTCACATGGTTAGGAAATAATCAAAATCAGAGACCTCAATATCAGCCCCAACCACAAGCTCCTCTTCCATATCAGGTGCCTCAACCCCAGCCTAACCCAACTTATCAATCTGGGCCGACTCATACTGATCAAATGACTCTTATCCTTCTGACTCTAGTTGACATTTAGAAGACGAATGCAGCTATGCAAAAATAGCACAGAGACGAGATCACAGAGGTTTGCAATCAACTTGCCCAGATGGCAAATCCTCGCCAACCTGGTGCACTTCCTACACAACTTCTACCTAATTTGAATAACGTAGCGAACTAGAGGCATGTTATGAACCCAAATCTGGGCCAAGCTCACTTTGTTTATCAGGGCCCTTCTACTCCATCACCCGATAGGATGGAGGCTTCAACATCATATACGGGTTACCAGTAGCAAGCACCTCTTTTACCCACACCAAACCATAACCAGGCGGGATTGAATTCTGTTACTACCCACACTAGCAAAATAGCACAGGACCTACCTTATCCAAGCCAATCCCAACCTGGTAATACAAACCCTAACCCTAGGATAGTCATTCAAAACACCTCTATCCCAGATTAAGAACCTAGACCCATTCTAGAGGAACCATCTAAGGTTCCATTTCCCAAGGCCTTGACCAAAGAAAAAAGGTTAACCAAAATCTTGGCACCTAAGGAGGACCTACTTAAGCTCTTTGAGCAGGTCCATATAAACATCCCCTTGATGGATGAGATACGCCACGTATCGGCTTATGCACGATTTCTAAAAGATGTATATACACCTAAGCGTAATCCGCGATCCAAAGACGGGAATCCGATCGTACTATCAGAGCAAGCCAGCTCTATCATTTTGAGCAAACTCCCGCCTAAGGCAAAGGACCCAGGCACCCCTCTGATCTCCTGTGAAATCAGTGATATACGATTTGATAGAGCTTTATTAGACTTAGGAGCCTCCATAAATTTGATACCTACATCCCTACTAGACTACTTCGAGGAATCTGAGCTTAAATCGACTGAAAATGATCCATTTTCACGCGTTTGACAGATCTGAAATCATAGAAAATGATGTTGCCTCCACGGCAATGGAGCCATTTGACAGATCCGTTTTCACGCATTTTAAAAGTCGTCGGAATCGTAGTATAGTCACGCAAAAATGTTCGTCAAAAATTAAGTTTGTAAAAATAACGAGACTTGAGTCCCGGTCGTTCATCTCTGGGAGGCGTTGCTTTTACTTTTGAAATTAATCTTACTCTACCTTGTTTAGAATTGCATGCCGGTTCATGATTATTACGTATTTAGGTATGACATGCTTAGTTGCAAGAATATTAGGAATTGGAAACAGGCAACTTGAATCACACAAAAAGAATGACAATTATTAAGCTCATTGTGATTTCAAACATTTAGAGACAAAAATATATATAAAAGCATTTTTCATTCATTCAGCAGGAGAGTTGTTTGCAACATAAAACGTGGAGGAAAGCTTGTACATAAATGCTTGAAAATTAAACCTAGCTACCAGAAAATGATCGTATACAAGAATCGATGGGGGGATTTCGCATGCATCACTGGGGGAGAAGTAAGACTACACTACTAAGCAGTAAATAAAAGCAATAAAATTATAAAGAGCATGAATTAAATCTAGAAGAATAAAAGGGCATTCAGGGGTGGTTCCCGATGGCCTTGGACTGGTCGGGAAAAGAATGAGGGGCGACCAATGTAGCTTCGGCCGACCCTTGGAGAGAGGTAGGGTTGATCTAGCATCCCGTCATGGTGTCCTCCATGATGGTGGTGAGCTCGTGGAGGTGGAGTAGCTAACCTAAGTGAAGGTGGGCGTGTATGGAGCTAATGAGGTGAGTGGTGCCAGTGAAGCCAAGGGATGTGAATGGGGTGTTTGGCTGCCCATGGGGTCATTTTATAGACAAAATGGCTTCTCTCTAGAGAGGTGTGGAACTCTCTAGAGAAACTCCAAGAGTGGCCGGCCACATGGGGTTGGAGGTGGTCTTTGAGATCCAAAAATTGTGGATCTCAATTTGAATGCCTCTTGGTTGCTAAATTTGGCAACCAAGAGGTAGCGCCATCTCAAGAGATCTCTAGAGAATTCTAGAGAAGTGTGTGCGTGAATGGGTGTGTGTGTGTAGTCGTGCTCTACATGGCTAGGTGGCTTCGGGTAGGTCTTGATTTTAGGGTTACAAACCCTAATTGCTAAGGGGAAAAAACAATTAAACTTAACCTAAGTTTAATTGAATGAGTGTGAACCTAATTGAGAGTGGAATAACTCAATTAGGTTGGGTTTAGGTCAATTGGACTCTCACCAAGTCTAATTAAACTTGTGTGGGTTGAGATCTAAGCTCAATTGGACTCAATGAGTCCAATTGACTTAGGTGAAGGTAATTGACTTTGATCTGAGTCAATTGGGTTTGGTGAGGACCTAATTAGGTCCTTAGGTAGGTCTAGAGATGATGTACTAGGGTTAGGACACCTTAGTTTAGGTTTCTATGGGGTTGGGATTAGGTCTAGGGAGCTAGAGATCCAAGATCAAGACTTGAATCTCAAAACAGGGACTGGAGACCAGTATCAGATGTCCAAGAATAGGATCAGATGACTTATACTCAAAAATCAGAAGTCCAAACTTCAGTTATGGACGTCTAATTTGAGTCAGGGGGAAATCAAGGTTCTGTTTTGGGTATTCTGTAGAAATTGGACGTCTGACAAAGTATCTAGACGTCTAATAACACTGCAGAAGTGGATTTAAGGTGTGCGGGAGATGGTTAAGGGTCTTGGACATCCTATAACTTATCCGGATGTCCAGATAAAGGTTGGAACTAGGGTTTTAAGGCTTCCTAGGGTGTTGTGACCTAATCTAAGGGTGGCTAAGGCTTGGGGAAGTCTCTAGGCTATCCTAGGGCTGGGATGGATCTAACCTCTTCACATTTTACTGCTTTATTCCTACTTAATAGAATAGCAAACTTTTAACCCCCTTACATTATTGTTCCTATATCTAAACTAAGCCTTCTGCTCCAGCTCTGCTACAACTCCCGTTATTCTTGATCCAGCTTCAGATCCTGCTCCAGATCTGCTTATTGCCTACAATCGACATAGTGCACTTAATCAGCACATTCTAACATTATTTTATGCATAACTAAAGAAGAGCAGTAAAGATACAGATAATGCGTATGCATGCATGAATAACCCTAACTTATGCTAAGTCCTAGCCTAATCTAGGTCAATTAAGACCTATGATTGCTGTGCAATCATACCCCCATGCCTAAATCTTGCTAGTCCCTAGAAAATGTAAGGCTAAATTATTTATAGCAAGGGTCCCTAAGGGACTGATTGTTCTATCAAATGTATGCATGGAGATTTTTCTCCTTTTTGTTTTCATCCTATGCTCTAGAAATCCAGACAATCGTGAAAGTGCGGCTATGTAGCTTTTCCAACAGATTCGAGTGAAAAACTAATTCACCACTAAAGTCTGTACTTGACCCCTAGTAAAAATTATAGCAAGATAGGCGGACTTCTTCCCTTGGGGTATTCAAGATGTTCTATGAATTCCACCCCGACTTTAAGCTCAGGTAGAGAATCTCTGAGGGAAAGGATTATATATTTGGTGACTCATTCTCACTTGGTGCTACATAGAGACTAGTACTACAGAATCTAGATTCCTGAATTACTAAGTAACTCAACTCAGAGAAAGACGAGAAGAACTATGCTCTCTTTTGATTCCTTTGTATTCATTCTCTCTTTTTCTTTTTCTTAGAGCTCACTATCTCACCAGATTCACACATGATCTGTATTTTGTGGTCTCACTAGGCTTTAACACTTTAATTGAGTTCTCATAATCCTAACACTAAGTCGGGATTCCTCAGCCAGCATTTGAATTTTGAATCGCTGGCATGTGCACCAGCCACTGTTGGATGCTGCATCGCATGGTCGAGATATGCCCGCAGATCACACGCGCATTGATTTGAATCGTGGGCCTCGTGCGATTGAGATTGGACGGTTGGCACTGCACGTGGGCGACTTAAATGCACACCTCAAATGGCATGCATGTGATCTGGCGTGCCCCTTCACTTCGGCAGGCGGTGTTGGATTACGTGTGGGGAACCTTGACCGCTCGATTGCAATTGGGCGACGTTATTGCGTTTGACACTGTAGTGGGGCACGACGAATCACGGCTCCATCTAGCGCTCGCTCTTTGAGATCGTTTCCCCTCACTATCGCGCCACTCCTGTGGTGAGGACGACTGCTTAGCTGTTGGATTGAGATCCAATGCTTGGATCTAATCTTGTGGCGGGCTTGGAGGCTACTTGGCTCAGGTGGGGTGGCCTAGATGGTGCCACGTGGCACCATCTGGGCCGTCCATCTTCTTCTTTTTGCGGAGGGTGCTATAGAGCTCAGATCTAGGTGGTTCCCACGTTGACGAATTGCAATCGTTGCTCTTAATTCATCCGTATAGTTGGATTCTTCATCTGAGGCCCATAAAGATGTCGTTCTACCTCCTATCCATGTAAAATGATGGAATTAATGTACATAATATACAACTATCCTAGATGCAATGCAATAGATTTTTATGCAATATTTATATCATGATATGCAATGCTATGCCTAGGAACCATTATAAATAAGCATTTTATGATGAATTTATATGTGCTTATCAGATGGACTCTCGATGATCTCACTGGTATCAGCCCCTGATACTGCACACATCACATCTACACTGAAGAGGGCTCACAACCATCCCTTGAAATGCAGAGACGCTTGAATCCAAATCTACAGGATGTCGTGAAAAAGGAGATTATCAAGTGGCTAAATGCAGGGATCATCTACCTGATCTCTGACAATCGGTGGGTGAGCCTAATCCAAGTTGTGCCTAAAAAGGCAAGGCTCACCATCATCATGACTAAAACGGGAGAAACCATACTAACTCGTATAGCAAACTCATGGAGAGTCTACATTGATTGTAGAAGACTCAATTCCTCCATGAAGAAGGATCATTTCCCACTACCATTCATTGATCAGATTCTCGAGAAACCAGCAGGAAATTGATTCTTTTGCTTTTTGGACCGGTACTCCGGTTACAATTAGGTCGCAATCCATCCCAAGGACTAAGAGAAGACCACCTTCACCTGCCCCTTCGGAACATACGCATTCTGAAGGATGTCGTTCAGTCTCTGCAATGCACCCGCTACTTTTCAGCGGTGCATGCTTGCCATATTCTCCGATATGGTAGGTGAATACCTTGAAGTCTTCATGGATGACTTCTCGGTATTTGGTGAATCATTTGTCGATTGCCTCCTACACTTGCTGCAGATCCTCAGGCGATGCATCTATGCGAACTTGGTTCTTTCCTGGGAAAAGAGCCACTTCATGGTACCTGAGGGAATTGTCCTAGGACATCTTATCTCTGAAAAGGGCATCTAGGTTGATCAAGCCAAGGTGAATCTAATTTCCAAACTCCCTATGCCTAGCTCAATCAAAGACATCCGATCCTTCCTAGGGGATGTCCGTTTTTACCGTCGATTCATTCCTGATTTCTCAAAAATCGCATGCCCCCTGACTAATCTTCTATCTAAGGATGCCCCTTTTGAAATCTCCAAGGAGTGCACTCAGGCATTTGAAGTCCTGCGTGATCGAGTTACCCAAGCACCTATCCTGCAACCCCCTAATTGGTCTCAACCCTTTGAGATCATGTGCGATGCATCCGATTGTAGGTGCGGTACTTGGGCAGAAAATACACAGGTAACCCGTGGTCATTTACTACGCTAACAAGACACTTGACGAGGCTTAGCGTAACTACATAGTTACTGAGAAAGAGCTGCTAGCCATAGTATTTGCCCTGGAAAAGTTCATATCATAACTTTTGGGTTCCTGTGTTATCATTTACTTAGATCACACTACTGTGAGGCACCTCCTTGCGAAGAAGGATGCGAAACCTCGGCTAATCCGCTGGATCTTACTGTTGCAAGAGTTTGACCCCAAGATTCATGACAAGGCAAGAAAACAGAAAGTGGTAGTTGATCACTTATCCCGCCTTCCTTCCAACATTATCGACCCTTCTGAACCCATTACTGAACATTTTCTCGATCAGCACCTCCTAACTATCAGTTCGGGACTTCCATGGTTTGCTGATCTAGTAATCTACTTGGCATCACATCAGATCTCATCCAATTGGCCAAAAGCCAAGAGGGACAAATTACTTTCCGATGCCAAGTACTACTTTTGGGTAGACCCGTATCTCTTCTGCATTGGTGCTGATCAGATCATCAAACGATGTGTTCCGAAAGTAGAAATTCAGGACATTTTGTCCTTCTACCATGACCAGGCCTGCGGTAGACACTTCTCTAGTCATAAAATCGCAACAAAAGTCCTCCAGTGCGGCTTCTATTGGCCCACGATTTTCAAAGATGCATACAATCACTGTAAGGCATGCACTCGTTACCAGACCTTAGGCAACAAGAGCCGCCGCGATATGATGCCTTTACAGCTGATTCTTGTATGCGAAATCTTCGATATCTGGGTGATTGAGTTTATGGGACCCTTCCCTGTTTCGGATGGCTTCAAATACATTCTTCTCACTATTGACTACATGTCCAAATGGATCGAAGCCATTCTGACTCAAACCAATGATCATAAGGTGGTTATAAATTCATTCTCCAGAGCATCTTTTCCTGGTTTGGGATTCCACATGCCATAATCTCTGATGGAGGCATCCATTTCACGAATGCTCAGTTCAGATCACTGATGACCAAGTATGTGGTGTCACATAGAATCTCGACTCCTTATCACCCCCAAACTAATGGTCTAGCTGAGTTATCAAACCAGGAGATCAAGAAAATCCTCCAGGTCACTGTTCGACCCGACAGGAAAGATTGGTCATCCCGACTTCTAGAAGCTTTGTGGGCTTATAGGACCGCCCATAAAATCCAATTAGACATGTCTCCCTTCAAATTGGTGTACGGGAAGGCATGTCACATTCCCGTTGAATTGGAGTACAAAGCCTATTGGGCAGCACGGAATTACAATCTCGATCTTTCTATGGTAGGAACCCATAAAAAACTTCAAATGAGTGAGATCGATGAACTACACCATGACGTGATTAGCCCATATTTGTAGGCTATTTAAGTATTTAAGTGTCTAGACATTAATTTAATTTTAACATTTAGATAGAATACATTAGGATGTAAATAAATTAATTCATATTTTTAGCTTAATTGCATAATTCATTCATTGCATGCATTTAGAATTAACTTAGAATTGCATGCATTTGATTACTTAATCAATTAGGTGAATTACTTGCATTGTTTTAATTTAATGTAGAAGTTAAGGGCTTATGCATAAATAACCATAATATTTTGTTATTTTCTTATTCTCTTCCTCCACAGGTAACGGCTGCTTCTTCTCCTTGCGCAACCATTCACGCACAGCTCCAAGCATTCATTGGCCATGAAGAGCATCTGAGACCGCCTCTTTGGATTTCAAATTCAACTACAAAGGGAGGAGGAGACGACCATGCAAGGGGAGGTCTCCACCCCTTTGTTCCTCACTGTGCTCAGAGAACATTACTTCTCATCCATCCATACCACCGGCCTCCCATCGTGGCAATGCAACTCCACCACCATGGGTGTGTGGGGTGACAACCCACACCGCCAAGAGTCCCTGCAATTCCTCCTTCCTCACGCCATCACCCACCCCGCACCTTCACCAGCAACTCCAACCCACGCACCAGCATCTGCACCACCATGCGCCCCACCTCGAGCACACCCTGCCAAGCACCCCAGCCACCGCACGCCCCACCTCCAGCCAGCGCACATGCCAGCACCTGCACACCCTCGCCCGTACGCCCATGCCCCGCGTGCATCCTCCAACAGCTCCTTCCCTCCACGCGCCCATGTCCCTTCGCCTTCACCATGCCTCAGCAACCCCACTTCAGAACACTCCAATGCCTCCCTGCCAACCTCAAGCCGGTGCAACAGAACCCCCGCACGTGCCTGTGCACCCTGCAAAGTCTGCGCCTCCACGCGCCTGCAACACCCCGAGCGCCCGCATGCTGCGCCTCCTTACGCCTGCAGCACGCGCGGCCTCCAACAGCAACTTCCACCACCGCCACTTCTTTCCTCTGGCAGGCCGGCTCCGACCACCATCCATCAAGCCGCCACCACCGTTAGGTGCGGATCTGAGAGGGCTACCTTTGGTCACCAACGCGCCATCCATCTCTCCTTCATCCACGCACAAGCTCCATCGAAGCTAATCCCCTGTTTCTTCTCAATTAATAATTACATTTCAATGCCATTGCCAAAGTCTCATTTTTTATTTTAATATGTGATATATTGAGTGAAATTGCGACTTCATACTCATGCTTTCTACTAATTGCGTGGCTTTTGTTATTCACATCTTTTAACATTGGTTTTGGATTAAGATGTGCACAAATTCTCTCTAATGCATGTCAATTGGAAATTACATAGATTCATCACATATTTATTGAATATTTCAGTGAGGAAAAATTGCACATATACCCTTACCTTTTTTAGTTATTGTGTATCTTCTTTTCGTCACATTTCATGTCAGATTTGACTATGGATTTCGCACTTGATTGAACGAATACGAGAAAAATATTCATGATTTTATTGTATCATTGCCTCCTTGTGGACACGACCCACTCTTCTGTGAGTGGTTTAATTATAATTTTAATTATTTTGTTAAGCAATTTTCCACCACTTTGATCCTACAACGACAAATCATCTTAATACATTATTCGAAAGAGAAAATCGTCTTATTAAATGGCACCGTTGTCGGGGAGGCAAGAGACGCAATAGTTTCACCTGATTTTTATTTCGGATTATTTCTCATTGCACGGTGATCAGACCATTTATTATTTTTTTCTGTAAGAGGAATTTGAGAGAAGAATTTGAGCGAGGAATTTGAGAGAGGTGACAAGCACATTTGGGAGAAGACGTCGACCTTGAGCGACGCCTACACATGGGGACGACGAAGGAGACCTGGATCTCACCTCCAAAGGAGATTCTCCGTGTCATAAGTTTTAATTCTATTTTCTCGTCCTTGTAGTAATGGGGGCAGATTTTTGGGAGCCTATTCCCTTTTCTTTAGATTTAGGTTTTTAATTTATTTTGTGGATTGTTTACCCTTAATTTGCTTGTGCATATGTGGCTAAAAAAAACTAAAAAAAACACGAGCTACCTGCTAGAAGCTGCCTACCCTTAGGTCGAATCATTTAGGACTAAATGAGCAGCATTTATATCTAATTCTTGTCTTGCATATTGCATGAAGAATGCTCGAATCAGGTATGCATTGCTAACTCTGCATTTCTACCTATCATGCAAATGCATTTGGATTAATTTCAAGACCACCTAATTTGTATTGAAGTGATCTAACAAGTGGTCACATATATTCTTGAAAAAGGACTAATTAAAGGAGGGACATTTAAAAATCAAGGACTTGATTTTCAAACGTGGCGTGCGATTCAAAATTCAAAATCTTTTTGCGGTGTATGCACACTTATATCTCTTGCACCACGGCACGCATTTAGACACTCTTAAGTCTTGGAACTACTAGGACAAGAGCCCTCCTACCGTTGGATTATGAAGTGTTCGGAACTTAAGATCAAAGGTTTGTAAATCCAAAGAGGGGGATACCCTATCACGGATTTTGGGGGTAGTTGAGAAGCACCTCGAAAGCACAGCTTCAAAGGAAGGCTTAGGCCTACTTGCATCCCTCGATCTTTCGTCTTTGGATTTGCTATACCATTTGAGATTTGGGGAAGAACACCTAAGCTCCAACTAGGTCTTTTTAGGCATTTCGAAGGTTGACAATAGGCGCGTAATTGATTGGGCAACTTTCTTTGTCACCTACAATTTGAACTAAAGTCAAAAGCCTAAATTTGTAAAGGCTGAACAAGTCCTTTTGAATTGTGTTTGTACCATGCTTGGTAGGTGTTCTCTTAGGCGACAACTTGTGTTTGATCTTGAACTTGAAAGAATCTTAAGAAGAAACCTTCCAAAGGTAGAAATGGCTGGTCAAAGGAGCCTTAAGGAATATTTCATTCCAACCAATCAAGCTGACCCTGCACTACATAGACTTGGAGGGGACAATCCTTATGAGATCAAAAGCAATACCATATCCTTGCTGCCCTCCTTTTATGGTACTACTAGGGAAGACCCTTACAGGCATATAGAGGAATTCACCGAGGTTTGTTCCACGGTGAAGCTGTAGGGCATTACTGATGATGCTCAAATGCGGACCCTCTTTCCCTTCTCCCTTAAGGACAAAGCCAAGTATTGGTATCACACCCTTGATGATATTGACACTTGGGATGCCCTGAAGGAGTTTTTGAAGAAGTAGTTCCCCATGAGAAAAACCAATCACTTTAGGAGGGAAATTATGAGTTTTGTTCAAAAGGATAGGGAAGCTTTCCATGATGCGTGGGAGCACTTTAATGACTTGCTGAGACTTTGCCAACATCACCAGGTGCCTAAGTGGCAATTGGTTGAAAGGTTCTACACCGGACTTAATGATTCGCATAGGCAAACTGTGGATGGTGCCTATGCAGGAACCTTTCTATCTAAGACTGAGGATGAAGCTTGAAACCTTTTTGATAGTTTGAGCGAGAATTCTATTCACTTGAACTCTGCCTACATGGATAGAAAACCCACTCTCATGCAAAGAAAGTTGGAGGCTAATGAAGCAAGAGATATCCAGAATTTAGCCTATCAGATTCAATTATTGAATCAAAACATGGAAAGGCTTATATCAAACCCAAGTCAATTCCTATCTAACACCTCCACATCCTAAGCTTCCGAATGCTCCATTTGCCAAGGCAATACACACGCCACTGTGGATTGCCACTTGGCCTCCCAATTCCCTGAGCTTGTATAAGCGGATCTGAATGCTGCTCAAGGGTTCCGTCCTAGACCTCGTAATGACCCTTTTTCCAACACTTCTAATGAGGGATGGAGGAACCACCCAAACTTTTCATGGAGATAAGGAAATGTCTCAAATTCAGGGAATTATAAACCACAATCCTTTCAAAACCATCAAATGAACCAACCTCAGACCTTTGCCCAACCTAAGACCTCTGAGATGGATGAATTGAAGGAAATGTTGAAAACTTTGTAAGAAAGTCAAAGTGCCATCATCCAATCTCATGAAAAGGCTATACATGAGATGAAATCACAAATAGGACACCTTGTTGAGGCTGTTAGACAGAGGGAAACTAGGAAGCTCCCTAGTGCTGCTGAGCAGAATCCTAAAGGAAAAGGGATTGTCTTTAGGGAGCATGCTCAGGCGGTGACTATTCTGAGGAGTGGGAAAGAAATTTCCAACCCCAATGCTACTATAGTCTTACCCCCTAAAAAAACATCCACCCTGACTTTCACCCCCACCAGAGAAGACTTGCCCAAATCTTCTCCACTTGAAATCACCTCACCGGAAGAAGTTGCCCCCATTCCACCTCTTACTCGACATGACAACCCTTCCACCCAGAGATCAAGAGTGCCCTTTCCAAAGAGCTAATCCACCTCTAGGTAGACTTCTACTGGCTCATCTGAAGCCAAAGATAAGACGGATGAGATCATGGAAACTTTCAAGCAAGTGTAGATTAACCTGCCTTTGCTTGAAGCTATCAGGTAGATTCCGTCTTATGCCCGCTTCTTAAAGGACCTATGCACTAAAAAGCAATAATCTCGGAAACAGGTCCAATCAAAAGTTGTCCTGCCTGATTTTGTTAGCTCAATTGTTCAACATGTCACACCCCTGAAACTTAAGGACCCAGGAGCCCCGTACATCTCAGTGGTTATTGGTGACTTACAGATTGATGAGGCTCTACTGGATCTGGGTGCGGGGGTGAACATTCTTCCGAGCTACGTGTATGAACAACTTGGGGGAGGCAATCTGAAGCCTAGCCCTGTAACCCTTCAAGTTGCTGATCGATCACTTAAGACACCGCGGGGAATTTTGGAAGATGTCCTCGTAAGAGTGGAGGATTTCTTCTTTCCTGTTGACTTCTTAGTTTTGGACACTGACCATACCAACAAGCCAACTAAACCCTTCATCATTTTGGGTTGCTCCTTCCTTGCAATTTCGCATGCTTCAATCAATTGCAATACTGGGGCATTGAAAATGGGCATTGAGAACAGGAAAATCCGGCTTAATGTGTTTGATGCTTACAAACAAGCCAGACTTGAGGATTGTTCTCAAGTTGAGGTGATAGATGACCTGATTGAAGAGGCAACCCCTGCAATGTTATGTGATGACCCCCTTCAGCATGTCATGCTAAATGAGCATTCCCATCTCTTGGAGGAATGTGAAGGGGATATACTTGAACTTGAGGAGTTGCTGGGTGTTTCTGCTGAGTCTCTTCCCCCATCATCTCTGCCTAAGGTAGATCTGCTACCTGAGATGGGGACATCTATTATGAAACCCTCAACCATACAAGCCCCCGACCTTGAGTTGAAACCCCTCCCTGACACTCTCAAGTACATCTTCCTAGGTGCCAATGATACGCTCCCCATTATCATTTTGGCTATGCTATCTGAGGCACAGGAGGGAGCCCTGATTGAATGTTTGTCTAGGCACAAGGAAGTTATTGCTTGGAGCATTATTGACATTAAGGGTATAGACTCTACACTCTACATGCACCACATTTATACTGATGATTCCATCAAGCCATTTAGGGACATGCAAACACGTTTGAACCCTAATATGTGGGAGGTAGTTAAAAAGGAAATCTTAAAGTGGTTGGATGCTGGGATCATATATCCCATTGCAGATAGTAAATGGGTAAGTCCTATTCATGTGGTGCCAAAGAAGGTAGGCTTTACTGTGGAATTCAACGACCAAGGTGAACAAGTTGTCACTAAACCGTCAACTGGATGGAGGGTCAGTATTGATTACCGTAGGCTGAACACCGCTACCTAGAAGGATCACTTTCCCTTGCCTTTTTATGATCAAATTCTCGAGAAATTGTCAAGGAATAAGTACTATTGCTTTCTAGATGGATATTATGGGTATAACCAGGTTGTAGTCTTCCTTGATGATCAGGAGAAGACGACATTCACAAGTCCTTACGGTACTTTTGCATTCAGACGTATGCTGTTTGGATTATGTAATGCCTCTGCAACCTTCCAGCGATGTATGATGTCTATTTTTTCGGACATGATTGACAAGTGTGTTGAAGTGTTTATGGATGACTTCTCCATTTATGGCTCGTCTTTCGACCAGTGTCTCCTACACCTGGAGAATGTATTGAAGCAATGTAAGGAGACTAGTTTAGTCCTCAGCTGGGAGAAAAGTCATTTCATGGTACAAAAAGGAATTATACTTGGGCATGTTGTATCCGAGCGAGGTTTGGAAGTAGATAAAGCCAAGATCAATTCTATTTCCAAACTCCCATTGCCCACGAATGTCAAACAGATTAGATCCTTTCTGGGCCATGCCGGCTTTTATAGGTGCTTTATTAAAAAATTTAGTAAAATTTCTAAGCCACTTTGTGACTTGTTGGAGAAGGAATCTTCCTTCAATTTTGATTCAAAGTGTGCCGAGGCCTTTCAAACTCTGAAGGAGGCCTTGATCTCTGCACCTATTCTCTGAGCTCTTGATTGGACACTCCCACTTGAGCTGATGTGTGATGCTTCAGATTATGTAGTGGGAGCAGTCCTTGGACAAAGGGTTGAGGGAAGACCTCATGTGCTGCATTATGCCAGCAAGACTTTAACCAAACCGCAGCAAAACTACACCATCACTGAAAAAGAATTACTTACTGTAGTTTTTGCTCTGGAGAAGTGGTCTTATCTGCTTGGGTCTAAGGTGGTTATTTTCACTGATCATGCAATAGTGAAAGATCTCATTGCTAAGAAAGATTCTAAGCCACATTTGATTAGGTGGATCCTACTCCTTCAAGAATTTGACTTGGAGATACATGAAAAGAAAGGAGTAGAAAATGTTGTGGCTAACCACCTGTCTCACCTTCCACTTAATGACACTCTTTCTGGAGACATCCATGAGACATTTCCTGATGAAACCCTAATGGCGGTAACACCAACTTTACCTTGGTATGCTAATACTGTAAATTACTTGGTCACTGGAGAAACTCCTGGCTCTTGGGATGAGTAGAAAGAAAGAGATTCATTTCCCAAGAAAGATATTTTCATTGGGAAGAGCCTGAATTATTTAGAATTGGACAAGACCAAGTATTGAGACGTTGTGTACCTGAAGAGGAACAACCAAGTGTGCTGAGTTTTTGCCATGAACTTCATTGTGAAGGACACTTTGGTGCTAAGAAAACTTCTTTTAAGGTTCTCCAGTCTGATTTTTGGTGGCCTTCATTATTTAAGGATTCTCATAATTTTGTTAAGTCCTGTATTAGATGTCAATGGACTGGAATGATTGGGAAGAGGAATGAAATGCCTCAACACCCTATTCAATCTATTGAAATTTTTGATGTGTGGGGAATTGACTTTATGGGTCCCTTCCCTTCGTCCCATGGTTATGAATATATCTTGTTGGCAGTTGATTATGTCTCTAAATGAATAGAGGCCATTCCTACGCACACAAATGACCACTCTATGGTTTTGAAATTTGTGAAGGCCAATATCATATCTTGTTTCGGCTGCCCTAAGACTATAATAAGTGATGGGGGACCTCATTTCCGAAACCACCACTTCAATCGTCTAATCAGAAGTCTGGGAGTGACTCACAAGGTCGCTACCCCTTACCATCCTCAGACGAGTGGCCAGGTTGAAGTGTTGAATAGGGAGATAAAAAATATTTTAGAAAAGACCGTTAGACTTGATAGGAAAGACTGGTCCCAAAAGCTCGATGATGCTTTGTGGGCGTATCGAATGGCCAATAAGACCCCTTTGGGTACTTCCCCCTTTCGGATTGTGTGTGGGAAATCATGCCATTTACCTGTTGAGTTGGAACATAGGGCACTTTGGGCTATTCGAAGTGTTAACATGGATTTAGAGAAGGCGAGTAAGGCACGACTTCTGGATTTAAGTTAGCTTGAGGAGCTAAGGAATGATGCTTATGACACCTCTCAAGCTTATAAGGAAAGAACTAAGGTCTTGCATGAAAAGTATATACTTTGAAAGACCTTTGAGCCCAACCAACAAGTCTGGCTTTTCAATTCCAGACTTAAGCTTTTTCCTGGGAAGTTAAAATCTCGTTGGGATGGGCCTTACATAATCACTAAAGTGTTTCCGCATGGAGCTATGGATATTAAAAGCCCTTCCTCTTCAGCAACTCCCTTTATCGTCAACGGTCAATGGTTAAAACCATACATTACTTTGGATGGCCATCTGGTTGATGAGGTCACTCTTGAGGAGCCTTAGCTCCTACCGTTCTCTACCTCAGGTAATATTTTCCTTTAACTATTTTTGTTTCCAATGAGACCATTTTTTGAACCAGGCATGGGCGAGAGAACCTGAGGCATTTGTTTATAGCATGTCTACATTTTGCATTCATTCATGCATATTGCATTTAAATAAAAATAGAAATAAAAATAAAATTTTGAGCTTAACTCGCTAGGCTCTGCATTCTTAAGCAAATCAGAACTCTAGGTGAGACTAAGTTGATTCTAGGGTCGAACTTTAGAATCTAAGTGAGCTACTAGCTTTAGACCTCTAGGGTTCTTTGTGGACTTAAAAACTTAAGTAGGAGTTAAGTTGCGGACCATTCCTTAAGAGGTTGAGGAAGGAAAGCTAGGGACTGAGTTAAAAGGTGGGGTAGTACCTGGAATCTTGTTCTACCTTTTGGTTTATGGGTCCTTGTAACCCAAGCATCCAAATTTCACACACTTGGTCTTGTGTAAGTAAGTGATCACCTTAATTCTTTTTTTAAAAGAAATTTGGTTCTCGTAGTTTTGACTTAGGAGAGTCTTGAAAACACAATTTGATTAGAAGAGTTCCTGTCGCAGGAGATGTGGAGTATATACTCACCTTGAGGATGTGATAATAACATATTACCTCCTTGGCACCTGTCTCTTAGGATATCCATCCTACTGGGGGCATGTATGTACATTGTGCGGTTCAGGTACCATGGGTGGCCCTATCTCCAAGTGCCAATTGCCATAGGCTTGAATTCGCTTAAGAAATCCATGGGTGATACTATCTTGAAGTGTCAATATCCAGGAGTTCTTGGGGTTGCTATGGGTGGTGCTATCTCGAAGCATCGAAAGCCAGGCACCCTTCGAGGTACGGTGATGGGGACAATGAATCCGACACAGACCGTGTTGATAGCTGATATGAGGTTTGACTTAGAGGAATCAAACAAAATATATATATATATAAATCCTTTTTCCTTTCTAGGTTGGCAGTCAAACCAACCTCAAATAACTTAGACCAATGCACATGCACAGATGCTTTAATCTCAGGTATCAATAAACCTTAGGGTAGAGTCAGAAATCAGGGAAACTTGTTCCTGCAACTCGTCTTTAGCCGACCTAGTTTGTAACTTAGTAACTACTTGGGAACCTTAGGTCTAAAGTCTGAACTTAATATGTTTCTAAAGGAAGACCGATTGGGTTGGCTAGCTTACTTGGAGTGCTAGGTTTTGCTTGGATTTGTTAGGGACTAGCAAAAATTAGGAATGGGGGTATTTGATTAGCCCATATTTGTGGGCTATTTAAGTATTTAAGTGTCTAGACATTGACTTAATTTTAACATTTAGATAGCATACATTAGGATGTAAATAAATTAATTCATATTTTTAGTCTAATTGCATAATTCGTTCATTGCATGCATTTAGAATTAACTTAGAATTGCATGCATTTTATTAGTTAATCAATTAGGTGAATTACTTGCATTGTTTTAATTTAGTATAGAAGTTAAGAGTTTATGCATAAATAACCATAATATTTTATTTTTCTTATTCTCTTCCTCCACAGGTAACGACTGCTTCTCCTTGCGCATCAGTTCACGCATAGCTCCAAGCATTCATTGGCTATGAAGAGCATCTGAGCCCGCCTCTTTGGATTACAAATTCAACTACAAAGGGAGGAGGAGACGACCATGCAAGGGGAGGTCTCCACCCGTTTGTTCCTCAATGTGCTCAGAGAACATTGCTTCTCATCCATCCATACCACTAGCCTCCCACCGCGGCAGTGCAACTCCACCACCGTGGGCGTGTGGGGTGACAGCCCACATCGCCAAGAGTCCCTATAATTCCTCCTGCCTCAAGCCATCGCCCACTGTGCGCCTTCACCAGCAGCTCCAACCCACGCACCAGCACCTACACCATCGCGCGCCCCACCTCCAACACACCCTGGCAAGCACCCCAGCCACTGCGTGCCCCACCTCCAGCTAGCACACACGCCACCACTTGCACACCCTCAGCGCCCGCACGCCGCGCCTCCTTGCTCCTACAGCACGCGTAGCCTCCAGTAGCAACTTCCACCGCAGCCACTTCTTTCCTCCAGCAGGCTGGCTCCGACCACCATCCATCGAGCCGCCACCACCGTTAGGTGCAGATCAGAGAGGGCAACCTTTGGTCGCCAACGTGCCATCCATCTCTCCATCCGCACACAAGCTCCACCGAAGCTAATCCCCTGCTTCTTCTCAATTAATAATTACATTTCAATGCCATTGCCAAAGTCTCATTTTTTATTTTAATATGTGATATATTGGGTGAAATCGTGATACAAACTTGGCTGAGGTATCTTTTACCCTCCATTCTTTCTGAGCTCACTACACCCACATGATGGCATTAAACTCAGTGCTTAACGGGAGGCAACCCATCATTTGGAAAAACCCAAACCCTTTCCTAACACATCTTATGTTGAACTCATATTACACTTTAGGGTTTGTCCATTAGAACAGCCGACTCCACCTCTGGTACTCATACCTTAGCTTGAAATCATCCGCAACAGTCACCCCGACCCATCCACCCACCCAACACCTGTTCTAATGAATGATCTAAGATGAACTCGAACCCACCTAATTTACAATGAGGGCATTGCAAATCGTAGGCATGGGGGGTATTAAAGTACAAAACGCTGTGAAAATCACTTCACAAGAAAGGGTTTCATCAAAAAAATCACATATTCCAAAAAAAAAAATGGAAAAGAACAAAAATAGAAGAAGGGAGGAAATTTTGAATTGATGTCATTTGTTGAGGAGAAAAGGGGAGGAGATAAAAATGTCAAAAAGGAGTACAATTTGAAAAAGAAAAGAAAAAGAGATAGTCATTAGTAACAGATTAAGGAATTGACTTAATTCTAGACCAAATCAAAAGAGAAAAAATGAAAAACAAAAAGTGCTAAAGAAACAAAAAGTGATTAGTAGGAATGCTGATTTTAGGCCTCTTGGGCTACAATCCTAGGCTTAAAAATTCAAGTATCCACTAAGATCTGGATAGTCCTCAAGAGGTTGGGGAAAATGAGAAGCTTAGGTATTAGGTATAAGGCTTAGGGATTATTCGACCTCATTAACTGACATCTAGTTTGCGGGACTCGGTAACCTAAGCACCCTAAACCACACACAGTCTGGTTCAGTGCACCTAAGTATCAAAATCACGCAAATGTGTTAAATCTATTCTGAAAAAGTTACCTAGATTAGGAGCGGCTAATCAACACAAGTTGATTTGGACGAGTTCCCGACACAGAGAGGAGGGAAATTCCCTTCAAAGATGTGTAATAACATATCGTCTCCTCGATGTTTGTCTCTTATGATATCTAAATATCCTACTAGGGGCATGTAAGCACCATGTGCTAGTTCAGATACCATGGGCAGCATTATCACGAAATGTCGATAGCCAGGGTCTGAATTTAGCTAAAGAACGCCATGGGCGGGATTATCTCGAAATCTCGAAAGCCAGGGTTTTGGGGGTTGCCATGGGCGGTGCTATCTCAAAGCATCAATTGCCAGGGACCCTATAAGGATTGATGGTGGGAACTAGGAATCTAATACAGATCGTGTTGTAAAGCTAATCCAAGGTTAGAAATAAAAAGAAAAGAGAGAGAAAACTCTCCAAAAATAAAGAAAAGCTCTTCTATCTCTCTCTTACAAAAACGTACTGCAAACTGAACCTGGGCTAAAACATGTTCAACGAACCTTAGGTTAGTTCCTGTGGGCCTTAGAAACCTTTCCGACGAACTGAGACTAGACCTGGTCAGGTCTGGATCTTGGTTGGTACTTGAGTACCTCTAGGCCTACTATCAGCATTCTAACCTAATCTAGAAAAGAAAGCATACATCAAAGTTTTAAGCATAGAAGGGCATATGATCAAGAATCAAAGTTAATACCTTGAAATTTTGCTAAGGGACTAGCAAAAGCTAGGCATGGGGGTATGATGGCAACACCATCATAAGGCATAACTAGCTCATTTTGATCCAATTAAGTCAGTAAATGCTCCAACATAACTGCCAGAGAGCCATAAGTCACTACATAATCATTCTGAGGGGAAAATACGAAACTAGAGTTAAAACTATAATTTTACCATCATATCATCAATGAAGTACAACAACGGGTTTTCCTAAGGGTTATTTAAGGGTCAAATGGTCCTAAAAGGCTAACAAGTCGGTTAGAACAATCAAAAAAGGGTTTGCACATGTTCTGAGAATTAAATGACTTTTGAAACCTTCAAAACAGACCCACTTAATTAACTAAGGTTCTGGTCAAGATAAAATTCACCTAAACCTTCTAAAATTCATATAAAAATATTCTCTAAGGTTTGGAACCTTCAATTTGACCATGAGAACCCGTTTTAACCCAGAATAGAGTCCCAGACAGACATTTGCCCAAATTTAGGTTTTTATATAAATTACCTAGTCAAACGTGACCAAAACCAAAATCTAACTTCATTGGATTCCTTAGGTCCAAATTAGGATTTTACCAAAACTTGGACCCAAGATGAGTTTGTCTTGACCTAGTTTGCAACTTGGTCCTATCTGATTACATTTATGCCCTTAACTTTCAAAATCTTTTCAAACAGAACCCTAACTTTGTTGTCGTTCTCAAGAAAAGGTCCTTACCACCATTAAACCTATTCCTACTTGCTTCGGCGACCTTGATTTGGAAAGAACCCCTTGATTTCTTGACAAATCCCTTTTAAATTTGAAAGGGAAGTTCATCAAGAAATTCCCTTCCTTTTGAGCCAAATCCCACACCCCAAAATCTTCCCAATCTCTCATGCAAATGCATGAGAAATGTGGGTATCAAGGAATTTCCCAACTTTGGAAGCTCAAAACTTCTTCCTGAGGTCTATAAAAGAACCTCCTGATCAGATCGTTCACCCTACACTGGAAATTGGCCAAAATCCCCCCCAATTCATCTCTCTCTCTCAGCTAAAAGCTCCTCGATGTCCGGCGAGCTCCTCCATACTTCTTCGTCTTTCGTTCGCAATACCAGCAGCAGAGTTATCTTCCTTGTTTCTTCCCATGTCGAGACATACCAGCTGGTGCCCTAATCTCCTTCTTCCTCGCCATTTCCCTCTCTCCAGAGCTGTTCTCTTCTCCGACGTCGGCAACACCACAACTGGTGCCTTCTCCTTCCCACTTTGTCTGTTACTACATTCAATTGATCCCTAAACTCTTCCTCATCACACCAACACTTTCGACATGCCATTTCGACCTCGACCACGCCTCCGTGACTCCATAGTCTTCCACCGTTCTGACCACACCTCCGGCGAGGTACATCTCCCTCCACACACCACCAAACCCCTTGTCGACTACCTCAAAACCTCCTCCACACCTCTCCACTCATTTCCCCTCTCTCATTTCGATCCATCATCCACCCGAACACCACCCTGAACAGACCCATCATCTCTGACCTAACCCGTGATTGTCCGGCCACCATCCACACCCATCCACCATGCCAACCTCCTCAACGAACTCGCTGTCCTACGGCGATACTCTCTGAATCTTATGACAGGGTCGAGAGGCCGTTTGTCTGATCTAAAGTGTGTCCCCTAGCCGCCATTGACGAAGAACTTCAGAGGAGCTTCGAGCTCGCTGCAGGTCTCATCTGCCCCAGGTGGAAGTCCCAGGTCACACGGACTTGTTTCAGGTACTGCCCAAGGAAGTCAATTAAACGCTGGGACCTTAGCAGCTACGCCAATTAGAGGAATCTCCTTGCTGCAGACGCACACGAAGAAGGGATGTGGTTTAGTCCCACATTGTCAGCTGAAGAGCGCCCTGCGGTGCATAAATTGCAAAAGTGCTATAGCCTTATCACCTCAGAACACGAGGTGATCTCTGTCCGCAGACCTGGCCTGACCTGTTAACCTGCCTAAGCCTCACTATTCGCTCATTATCCACTGCTGGTGAGCCTGGACCCGGGTACGCTAGGTTCGATAACCCAATTACCCCTATGGCTCTAGGAGAGCAGATCCTAAAGAGAGAAAGAGAGGAGAGCCTATGCGGGCAGGAGGAGGGTTTTGCTCTTGGTGAGAACTGGCTAACACTTAGTCGAATTCAGAAGCTTTTCCCCTACTATGTGAAGAAAGCCAGAGAAAGAAGAAGGGCTGAAGGAAGAAGAGTTGCAGAGACAGAGAAGGAAAGTAAGAGAAGAACACAAAGAAGAAGAAGGGTTGTAGCTGAAAGAAGAAAGGCAGAGAAGAGAAAGAGAAAAGAAGAAGAATAGAGAAAGGCTTGAGTAGTTTAAGCCATCTGGTTAGTAAATCAGAGGATTGGTTTGATTGCATTTCATACATATATACATTGAGTTCATTAGCTATCATTGTAAGGAGTACTTGCTGATCTAAATCACCATTTTACTCCATTAGTTTTGCAGTCTGACACTTGATCCTAGTGCTACTTTATTCTGAAACAGTTTTTGTTTTCAATTTCATAGCTTTCTTGTCTTAAATTGCAATTTTGAGAACTGAATTCCATATTGCTCCCTGTGTTCAACCTTGGAACTTTTTCGAGTAATAAATTTATTTGTTTGAGCGTTATTTTGGCTATACTACAACGTAATAATTTTAAAACACCGATTTAGCATGCAAACACTGGATCAAGGTCATGTTATTCATACCACTTCCCCAATTGATCATATGGTGGAACCCCAGTCTACCCGTAGTGAGCCCAATCCCGATCCTCCACTTAGGGAACCAACACCTATCATACAACATATGGGTAATTTACACGTGTTCAACATAGGTGACCTTAAGGGAATGGAGCAAGATCATAATGAATTAGATCAATTTTGGTCTCGAGGATGCAAAGAATCTATTTTAGAGGAGGATGATAATCCAATGAAGGAACCTGAACTTAGAGTGTGGAGTGAATCCCGGGAGGATTATGGTGTTATTTGAGGACTTACCTCCAAAGGATATGAATGATCTGGTGAAATCTAGATTCCTCCCTACTTTTCATCTTGAAAACCATCCTCCCAAAAACTGGGAAGATATGAAAGCAATTGATACAACCAATGAGGGAATCTATACATCCCATAGACAGGAGATGAGTATTGAACAAGAACATGGGGATGTAATCTTTAAGCAAACATCCGATCTCATTGCTTCCAAATGTGTTCACATGACAGTGAAATGGGGGCCACTCTTGATCAGTCCAATCTCGAGGCTAAACACTTAGCCCCATTCAAGGATGAGCTCCCTAATGATAGGCAGGATGATTTTGATTTGGCTACTACAGATGACATTCAGGAGCTTGAACAGTTGGTGGGGATGAATATTGAGCCTCGTAAGTGCTCTTTGCCTCTCATCACCACCCTACAACATAATGACCTTAACTCCCTAGTTAACTCTTGTCTTAAGTCTTTGCTCACATACATTCTTTTTGGGGAGAATATTCAGCCAGTACATCCCCAAGTGGAATGGCGAGTTTGGATTGATGCTTGTACTTTTATTCTCGCCATTCAAGGATCTGACATACTTGTGATTATATATTTTAAAACCCTTTTTGCTTTAGAGGACCCTTATTATCCTCCACTTATACTATTTCGGGAGGTCGCTTCTCATGCTCCTTCTGTTATTCCTAGACCTCCCCAGGTAGCCTACGAGGTTCTCTATTTTTACATCTTTTGGTGAGCTTTTGGGATCACACTGCATCATCAACTTGCCAACATTCGTGACTACCTATTTTCTAGGATCGTGCTTTTACGCATATTTTTAGGGCCTAGTTCTATGTATTTGGAACTAGACTTACAGGTTCCCTATAAGTATGGCTGCCAACAAAAAATGCAGTGCTTGTTGGGAGGCAACCCTAAGTCTAAAATAATGCCTTCATCAGGTGATTTCCCTCCTTTCTCCCCCTGTTTTAATTTTACAATGACATTGTAGGATTTAGGCATAGGGGGTGCATTTTGCATTTTTTATCTTTCTTATGTAGTATTCATGCATTAGCCAAAAAAAAAATCTGAGCTAAATTAGTTAGTCCCTAGTAGAAGTTTTACCAAGGAGATGTCATCGAAGACTTTCTTAAATTATTTCTTAGTTTAGAATCCAGTACATTTACTTCACTTGCACGTAGACTTGGTAATAGATCTTTTAAGAAAACCACTAGACATTTTTAGTTTGTTTTAGAGAAGCATTGCTTCTTTTCTGGAACCTTGGATAGTTAATAGGGAGTCAAGCAAACTATCTTCTATTAGATCCAGTTAACATTTGTGAGGTGAAAGTAGAGTGACTACTGGTGCACTAAGTCTAGTGTAAGGACTCTTAAGTTCTGGATAATTAGATAATTGATACCTCAGAGTTAGGCATAGTTTTCACTCTCTATTCTTGTATGAGAACATTGTGTGTGAATTCCTGAGAGACACCAAATAAGGCAAATACACAGAGATTGAGTTCTAACTAAAATATGACTTTAGTGGATGGTTACGATCATCCTTCATAGAATCCTTAGCTGAAGAAGGGTATTAGTGCCAAAGGTCAGAAGTACGCTTGTCCTATCCATCCCTCCCCGGTGCCGAGAGTAGGCACTTCCACCAAATAAGACACACAATATCCTCTTGTACAAGACCATCCATAATAATGTCTCATGAATAAAGGTTTACGTCGTGTTGTGTTGTGTTGGTAGTTATAAAAAAAAAAGAAAAAAAAAGATAAAGAAAAAGAAAATATATATATATAGGAAGAAAAAAAAATAGAAAAAAATGTTTGAGTTTATAGCTATGTCTTCGTGTCGATTTCATCATGTGTCAATGTCATGAGGCAACAAAAACACCCATTACATCCACCAAATATGACCCATACCCACTTTTCAGTATTTCTGATCGCCCGGATACTGGCTGAAGAATTCTAACTTAATTATAGAGTTATTAAGACTTTAATTAAAGTGTCAATGCCATTTGAGAACATCAAACATTGAGTACATTTACAAATCTGGTGAAATTTGTGATCTCAGAAAGGAAAGAAGGAAAAAGAGTGAGCACAAAGGAACTCAAAAGGGAGCACAGTTTTTAGCCTCTCTTTGGGTTGACTTATTGGATAATCTAGATATCTAGAGTTCACAGTACTAGACTACATGTATCACCAGATGAGTGTGAGCCACCAAATATGAATCCATTTGACTAAGATATCTTCTACCTATGCCAAAAAATTGAGGTCAAATCACATATTATTTTATACTTTATCTCCGAGAGAAGTTACCTATCCTGACAGAATTTTACCAAGAGTTAAGTACGAACTTTAAATGTAATATGGCTTTTCATTTGAATCCATTGCCTAAGCTACTATCACTTCATTTTCACATTTGTCTAGATCTCTAAATTTTTGGAATAAAAAAAGTAGAAATCTTTGGTCACTTTTATCATTTTTCACTTTTTCTAGGGACTAGAAAAAACTAGGCATGGGGGCATTTGATGAGACCACATTTGTGAGCTAATTAAATACATAAATGCCTAGTTATTATATTAACATTTACATATACATAGCATACTTTTCTATGTAAATACTTTAGTTTATAAAATCACTTGCATGCATATTTCATACATTAAATGCATATGTAAATATAATTAAGGATAGTATGCATTAGAATGTAAATAGGATAGATTATAATTTAGTTGACATGGCGTACATTATTTACAGAAATAATATTTAACATTCTTGTGGATTTTTATATAAATAACCAATCTTTCTTATCTTTCTTTGTAGGACCCACCATCTCAACACACCGCCTCCTAAGCCACCGCCTTATTGCTACCATTGGAGAAGGGCGAAGATTTCAAGAAAGAACAGAATGAGAGAGAGGGAGAGAGAATCGCAACAGAAGATACATTTAAAAGGAGAGAAACCACTTGCGGAGGGATGGATCCTCTCCCCTTATAAGCAATCACCTTCTCCCTCACCTCCACTAATGGGAACACCATCATAGGCCCTAACTAGCCACTTTTAATCAGGTATGATTAATAAAAGCTCCTATATAATCATATGAGGGTCATAACTCCGCATTGTTTTGATTTAAGAAGAGAACGGGAAATCAAGGTTAATTCTATAAATTTAATAGTACATCATGAACATAGATAAATCATAGGGTCACTTAGGGGTTAAATAAAGGTCAAATGAACTTAAAAGTCCAAAATGTGGGGTCAACACTGATAGAAATAGGATTTCACACTTTTCAAGAACCACAACACACAAAATCCTAATTTTAGACTTACTTAAATTAAAGAGGTTCTAATTAGGATAAAATTCATATAAACCTCCTAAAAATCATAGAAAAATATTTTAAGAGGTTTAGTAGCCTTTATTTGACCATCTAAATCCATTTTGATCTACAAAAAAGTCTTTGATGAAATTCTGCCCTAATTTAGTCTTCTATGCAAATTTTCCAACCAAATGTAGTCAAAACTGAAATCCAACTTCACCATCGGATTCCTTAGATCCAAATTAGGTTGGTACCAAAATTTAGGCCCAATCAGAGTCTATCTTGACCTAGTTTGCAATTCAGTCCTTTAAATATCTATTTCTCTCAATCAGGCCCCTAACTTTCAAGTTCTTTGCATTTACCCCCTAAATTCTCTTCATTTTATTCATTTAGGTCCCTACTGCTGTTGATGTGTGAACGTATCTATAGCCAACCTTAAAATGAGGTGATCTCCATGATTCCTCAGTCAAATCCTCCCAAAATTGAAAGGAACAATCTTCAGGAGATCCTCTTTTGATTGAATCACTTCAGGGATTCCAAATCACACCATAGAGCTCAGGCAAAGCCCTTGAAACCTGTAAGGGAACCAACATCAAATCACGATGAAATCGTGACTAATTCCCCTGTTTGAGTTCAAATCTGAGCTCTATATAAGCTCTAGATCATATAGCTGTTCTCCTTAGCTTGGTTTTGAGGCCTAAACCCTTGTCTCCCTCCTCTCCGACTAACATCAACCATAGCTCCGGCAGTGTCCTATCCTCCTCTCTTTCAGACCTACAATAGACAAACTGGAGGCCCCAAACTCCTCTCATCGCCCAACCAGATCCAGCCAAAGACTGGGAGCTCTCCACCTCTATTTCCTCGCCGTCAACTCTACCTTCTCCGACATCACCACATCACAGCTGGATGCCTCGCTCTTCCTCTTTCTCCCTAAGTCCTCTCATTCTCTTCCTCTCACTCTCTTCTAAGTTTTTCCCTATTTAGAATTTAGAATCTATCGCTGAATGCCCCTCAACCCCGTCGTCTTCCTCACTGTCGGCACGAGCTCCAACAAGCGTGTGCCGACGCCACACAAGAACCACCCTTCTACCACCACCTCAACCATCCACGAGTCCCAGTGACCAAAATCACCATGTTTATTAGGGTATTTGGCTAGTGGAACTCCTCCCCAAACTCACCCACCACAGTCCGCCTTTCCCGTCACCGATAAAGCTCCTCCGAGCACTGCGCACCTTAAAACCACCACCATCACCTTCGCCTCTTCACGACGAAACTTCTGAAAAACTTTAATTGGGTTGCAAAGCCATTTTCGTGTTCAGGGACTTCATCGAAGCTCGACCACTACAGCCTTCTTCTTCGACTTCGCCTGCAGTTCTCTGACCACCCACAACCCAGCTGCAACTTCCAGGACCTACGAAACTCTCCCAGGAACAGCTCTAGGTCTTCAATTGAAGCAGCAGGAATCAGCTTCGACTTCAAATCAGAGCAGCCACCCAGCTGTAGCTCGCGCGAAGAAGTGGTATCCCTTTAGTCCCACATCGGGGACTTTAAAGCTCACTGCAGCTAATAAAGGCATTTTGTGAAATCAGCTTACCACCTCCGAAAGCACGGGGGTGAGGTCCCCACACATGCCTAAATGCACGCACACTCACACGTGCTTGTCCACACGCCCTCACCCGCGATCATGCCTGCAGGTCTAAGCGGTGGATCTATTTACCTGGCTATCTGAGTCCAATTTGGTTCTGAGGAAGGAAACTCTGAGAAGGAGGGGGTTTTTGCTGCCTTGGGATTCGTACCCTCCTCTCCCAACACTTAACTTGCAAGACCCTTGCATCTCCTTTATGGTGCTATTGTGCCTTGGCTCCTCTGAGGTTTGAGGCAAGGCCCATGTGCCTTGTATGGTTCTACTGGTATTTAGTTAAGGCGTTTGTGCCTTGGTTCTGTCGACTAATTGAGATAATTGATAGCAAGTACTGTTTATTTATTTAAGTTAATTAGAGCTTAACTTGTAGGGTTAATTTGGTGATTCAAATCACCATTTTAACCCCACCATTTTTCACTCTAATCCCTAGTCTTATTCTAATATTATTTTGATTCATCTTGAGTAATATTTTGATTATATTTGCATATCTTTATTGATAATTATGATTAGTGATTGAAATTTGCCATTTTGCTCCCTACGAACGACCTCTGACTCACATCGATTTCGAGTTTTATAAATTTAAGTGTTTATGCGAATTTCATCCTATACTACGATGCATATTTCTTAAAAAGACGATTCTCGCTCTAAACATTTTGGCTCCGTTACCGGGGAGCAACGCGCAGTTTCATTCACTAATTACAATTTTGATTTGATACTAACTTGCTTTATCTGCTCTATTATGATTTTGAGTGGTACACAGGAGAAGATCAGCCCCACAACAACCACCAGGGGTAGGTAACTTTATTTCCCTCATCTTAAGCCCCTCATTTTTGGAAGGAATTAAAATCAAGAATCAATTAGGATCAACTCTCATTATTTCATAGACTTAATCACCCGAGTTGCCTGATTTGATTTGCTTAGAAATCCCCATCCAGATATCTGCACCTACTAGGGACTTAAGCTACCTAGGGCTATTCACCTTCTTGATTGAGCCCTAGGTGCCAACTTTGGAAAAAATTGGACCGGGAAAACATAGCCAAATTAGGGCTTCCATTTTAGGGTTTCAGGAAAACACACCTACCTGATTTAAAAGAAAATTGATTTCGCTCATCATGTGTCACCTAAGCCTTGATTGAATTGACCTAATCAAGTAAATCCTAAAAGAAGGCTCTAACAATCACTTGAATTACTAAAATTTGGGAGTTAATAACCTGTTTGCAAACCACTTAGGGTGATTTTGGGTTTTTTACCCAACTCATCCTAAACTTTAGGATAGGTTAGGTGAAGTTGACCCACCTTATGAGTTAACCAACCTTCAAATTAGGTCACAAATCACAATCAATTCTAAAGTTCAAGTGAAATTGAAGGCACATATTCAGGAATAAAATTGGTAGACTTAAGGGTCAAGCTTTCTCATTTTGGTCTACTTGGATTCTTAGTGACAAGGAGGTCAGGTGGGGGAAACCATATAACCTGTGGGAATGCTCTATCATGTAGGGGCCTTTGTGGAGCTCTCCCTTCCTAGCTACCCAAGTAATTCTCTAGTGAGTGACTTTCTGATCAAGAGGTATCATCCACCTTGAACCTCCTTAATCATCCAAAGATTTTTGGGTGCCTCGATTGGGTCCATCACACATTCTGTCCCTCATCTGGCTCTTTAGTGCATGTTCGGGAGGAGGTCCTGAAAACCACGCTTGAGACCTCTATTAGCAGTCCATTCTCATCAAGGCCAAGCTTCGACCCACCTGTTTGTGATACCACCCAACCAGATTAACATCTCTTCCGACTCTTCTACTTCTGAACCCAGAATTCCTTCATCCTCATCCATGGAAAATCACAAAGAAGAAGAACCCAATCTTCAGAATCAGCTACGGTGCCTCAATGATCTATTTCAAGCATTCATGAGCCCACCACAGCATCCTCAAATTCGAGATCATTAAAATCCCACTGCGGTGGCAATCGAACCCAAGGTGAAAATCTCGTTGAAGGACCTGATACTGAACTCAAGCCAAATCTGATTCATGCTATTCCAAAATTCCATAGTGTGAACTTTGAAGATCCCCTCCAGCACATCAAGCAGCTGAAACATCTGGCCCAGACCTTCAGGGCACCTGTTCAGAATCGGGACATCCTGCTCATGAAGATGTTCTCCTTCTCCCTCATGGACAAAGCTGCCCACTAGTATCAAACTCTGACCCATCCAATAAACACATGGGAGGAACTCCAATCTGAATTCCTGAAGAAATTCTTCCCAGTTGGTCGTATGAATGCTTTAAGGCACCAGATCACGTACTTCACGCAAAATGAGAGAGAACCACTTCATGAGGCATGGGACCGCTTCTTGGGTCTCATGCGGAAATGAACCCATCATGGAGTTCCTAAATGGGAACAAGTCCAATCTTTTTACCAGGTACTCTGTGAGGATATCAGGCTCTTTTTCAATGCAACCTGTGGTGGCAACATCATGGGTCAGCATGAAGATATAGTTTGGGAGATTCTCGAGAACATGTGCAAGAACTCCATAAATAATGAATCTATGGGTGTGTTCCATCGGATGACCACCCACGCATTGACAAACATGCGAGGGGCACAATTGACAGGGCTTTTCAGGAGTTTAAATGCATCTCGTTGTAGTAAAGTCTCCTAAATCTCTCTTCAACAAATACAATTTATACTCGAATATCTAAAAATGAAGTTCGAGGATGAATACAGGGAGCAAGTACGAATTCACACACTAATCTCAATTAAAATATAAATTAGCACGATAAACGAAGCAGTATAAAGGTATTTCAATGAATATTAATCTGCCACATTAAGTATTCAATAAAGCTCAATGTATTTCAAGACCAAAATGATAACTAAGACAAAATGATGGTGATTTAGATCACCAATTATTAGACTAAGCACATGTATATTAATTATTCAATTATCTCAAATAAAGGAACAGTGATCAGACATCTAATATATGGATCAGACAACTTAACCAAGTCTTACTACAATGTTCTTCAAAGCTTTCTCCTGCTTCTTCTCTTTGGCTTCTTCTTCTTCTTCTCTCCTTCCTCTTCTACCTTCTTTCTTTCTTCTTCTTCAGAGGCACAGCCCCTCTTTTTCTTCTCTTCCTTCCTTCACAAAGCCTACTGTGTAGCCTTTCCTCTTCTCTTCCTTTCTTCCCTTCTCATAGCGACTAAGTGTCAGGCTTTCTTCTCTAAAGCAAAACCCACCCCTCCCTGGCACTCTCTCTCTTTCTTTCCTCCTCTCCTCTTTCTCTCAGATGGTCGAGTAATCAGGTAATCAGACCTACGCCTAGACCCATGTGGCGTGAACCGCGAGCAAGGGCACATGCGTTGGCATGTGCGTGGGAGGACCTCACCCTTGTGCTTACTGAGGTAAAGAGCCCATAGCATGAAATCATTTTGTATGCTTCGGAGGGGTCTGCAATCTACAAACTAGGACTATCCCACAGGGTCATCTTCTCGCGAAGTCGCGCAACTGCAACAAAGGGACATCGTCAAAGAATCAGGCGTGTGCTATTTGGTCTTGCTCAATTGAAACCCCAGCCAAGCTTCTGGGTGCAATCTACATTGAGTGCAATTTTTAGCAAGTTCAATGAGCGCTATGAGGAGATGGACTGTGTCAGAGAAGATGAAGGCAACGACGGTTGTCCAGCAAGAACACTGGTGCTAAGCCCTAATTAGAGAGCTCAAAAGCTTCTTCATGTGATGTACGTGTTTCACGTGTTTGAAATCGAAGTTAAGAGTAACCCGTCGTTGTAGTTGCAAAACTCGTTATCAAATAAAATTTTACCGAAACACCAAGGGAGTCCCAAGTCAAACACAGGGAGGCGACGTTTACTTAATTCGAAAATCGCACTTCGTTTTATTTGTTTTTGGTGTTTTAGTTTTGTTTTCTTTTTCCTTTGTTTTTATAAAGCAAGAGAACAATATGGATCACAATGGAGATAGAAGCAAATATAATATATATTATACATATTTTTATTACAATAATCTACAATGCATAAAACAGAGAGATGTGAGAAAGAATCTCCCTAATCGGCTGTTCAGCAAGACAACGGCGCCTGGCGGAAGCTTGGAAGGAGTTGGGAAGCGGGACAACGGAGGTGAGATGCGAGAGGATGTCAGGTAGAGGAAAGCTTCAGCATGGCTCTAGAATGGAGGTGAGGAGATGGAGATGATCTGCTATAGGAATGGTAGGAGGACGGCTCCAAGGCCACTTATGAATGGTGATGGGAATATGGAGGAATATTTGGTGGGGAAGAGGTTTGTTACACTAATAGGAGCCTTGGGAGATTGAGAGTAATCTCTAACGGAGCGTTGGTAGGCTTGCTAGAGTTTAGGAGTAGGTAGAGATGCCTTGGAAGGGAGGGGGTGTAGGTCTTTATATAGTGGATGAGAGGAGGCTGGAATAGGCATAAGACTAATAGCGACCTCCAGAACGTCACTATAGGTCCAGCTCAAGTGTCACTGTAGCCAGCTCACGTACGCAGCTAGCCTTGCACCGACGAGCAATTAGAGATGGCTATAAGCATCACTAAATGTCCACCAAGTTGTCGCTGAAGGTTGCGCCAACTCACGCACTCTCTTGCTTGCTGTCGTTGAGGTTGGATGCGCGGTGGCCATTGGATTCAAAAGTCAACGGCTGAGATGGGGCATAGATCGCGCCACTTGATCGTGTGTAAGATAGCGCGTTCTCGAGGTGCATCGACATTCGCGTGCTGCATCAGCACCCATCGAGTGGAGCCACGTGGTGACGCCTCCGCCGCTTGATGACATCCAACAGGAGCAATTCAATTGTGCCCACTCTCGCGAGATTGCCTCACCCCACCGCAGCTCGAACTCATGCTTGCGGTTTGCGAGTGCATGTCTTCACTAATGCGCCAAAGCTACGGTTTGTTGAGTAGAGGGTTGGTGCTGTCGCATAGTTAAAACGCCCCTCAACCGTTGGATTGAGATCCAACGGCTGAGATCTCTCCATGCGTGAGTTTTAGGGCGACTACGGTTCATGTTGGGTGGTCTGGATGGCACCACGTGGTGCCATCTGGACCATCCATCTTCTTCTTCTTGTAGAGGGTGCTATAGAGCTCTGATCGAGGTGATTTTCACGTTGACAGACTATGATCATCGCTCCAGATTCATCCGTACAATCGGATTCTTCATCCAAAGCCCGTAAAGATGTCGCACTAGCTCCTGGCCGTGTAAAATGGAAGAATTAATGTACATAATATACAACTATCCTAAATGCCTTGCAATGGATGTTATGCAATATTTATAACATTATATGCAATGCTAAGCCTAGGAACTATCATAAATAAGCATTTTATCATGAATTCATGTGTGTATCATACCCCATGCTTACTTTTTGCTAGTCCCTAGCAAAATTAACCTAAATGCTATGTATGAAAGTAGAATCAGGATTCGATTATTTAGGCAAAATTTGTCGATTGCTTTAGAAAATCTCAACCCCAAGACCTAATTACAAAACTCAACAGTGCCCGAGTGTCTACCAGAATGCAGGCCATCCAAGCCCTAACCTTATTTGAGAAGAGAAGATACATAATTTTTTTTCTTATTTTTCTTCTTTTCTAAATTTTTTTTGTACTTTTGGAGTTTAAGAGTTCCGGGATAACTTTTTACGGCTACCCGACCTGCCCAAGACTCGAAAAGGACTCTAAGTGCTAAGCATCTAGTGAAAAGAGTGAAAGACTCACTAGGCGGCCGTTAAAATGGACTTTGGGTTTCTATGACCCTAGGTGACCTTGCCTAGATCTATCTTTTCAAACGATAACTCTCCCTACTTCTTTTATTTATGGGGTCAACACAAGGGCGAACCCAGTGTATATCTCCCCGATTTATTCTACTTCCCCACTTCTTCCCTAAGTGTTTTAGGAATTATTGTGCATTTTTGTGAGCTACACTCTGGACAACTGGCCAATGGGTTGTTACCCACGGCAACTTGCCAGCCATACTTGTGCGGTGAAGTGTGGTTTTGTTTTTTTTTCTCCTTTTCTCTATTTTTTATTTTTTTATTCTTTTTAAGTAGGTGTCTTCCCTGATCTAAGATTTACCTAAAAGCAGTACGACGAAAATGATCTTGTGGTTGGGTTCTAGACAACTGGCCAATGAGCTGTTACCACCAACAACTTGCCAGCCATACCACTCTAAATAGTTTATTAGCTACCCAATTTCTGAAGAAACCGCTGAAAAGTCAGTCACTACAAAAAATGTGTAGATGCTTAGGCATAAAGTCCCCTCAAATCACAGGGTGGGTTGATAAGTCGTATACTTATCACCCCAATTTATTGATCAATTAAAATAGAATTACTTGGGAGAACTCAAAACTAAGTCCACATTCGAGTAGACACCCGAGCTAATTAAGCCCGAAGACCTAAAGAGTCTAAGTATTCAGGTCTCAAAGTATCAATTCCTAAAGTTAATAACTTCCAAATGCCTAAATTCTCTTCTCCTAATTCTTCTTTTTTTTTATCTTTTTTATTTTTTTTTTTTTTAAGGAACTAAAAAAAATTCTACGGAGTTAATAAAATGATTTCAGGATAAAGTATCCACCCCCCATTCCTAAATGGTGCAATGTCCTCATTGTAAGAATAAAGACATGAAAAGGCAGAGTAAACAGAATATCACCTGAATAACATGAAAATTCGGTCAGCGCCATAGAGAATGTGGAATATAAACATGTGCTGAATTTAATGCCTTTAGCTAGGCATAATATACATACAAGGAAGAAATTAAGAATTCACAAGTGTGGGTTAGAATAAAAATCAAAAGGTTGATCCTGAAACCCATCAGCAGAAGATGTCCACAGATGTGGACCAGATTATGATGTAGACCCCTGCCCTAGGGTCGAGTGGTTCTCAGGTTCTGGATGAAAATCATCCACAACTAAAGATTGTTGAGCTTGTGGGGCTGAGCCTGCGATTTGCTGGTGTGCAACCCAAGACCAATGTGTCAGACAATGTGTAAAGATGGTTCATTTGGTGCGGAAGTCCACTTAACATTCAGCTCAGAAAAATAATCAGTTATTTCGAGCTTGGGTTGCACGTGAAAGATATTGTAAGGGTCTTGGTAGAAAGTTGGTGGTTTTAGGTCAATAGGTACCCTTAGATCCAAAATCAAAGTTCCCTCAGAATTAGCCTCCCAAATTTTCATTTCAACAATTCCACCCTCCAACGTCAAAAGCTGAGGCTCCAAGACCTCTAGCATACCGCTCACCCCATAAGATTTACCCAAGTGCAGAAATCATGGCTGAATCAACATTGACTTGGGCACAATGATCTCAGAAGTCAACTCTTTGGGGTGCAGATGAGGAATGGGGTCAATGATTGAATCATCAAGATTCGGATCCTCCAAATTAACCCCAACCGAATCAGAATCTTCAATAGTCAGGCTATCAAATGATTTATCAGATTCCTCAAGCCCGTTTGTCTCACTAAAATCATTTTCCTTAATCTCAAGTGAGACTTCACTAAGAGATTCCTCACACTCAGATCAAAGAATCCATGATCCTCATTTATATATGTCTCAAAATCATATATCATTTCATGATCCAAGGAGACATATTTTTCTTCGTTTTCTAGCTTGGGGATCTCAAGTGAATCAATCGGTTCATCCTCAAAGGGTTGGTCTAGACCAATCTGGTCATCTCCAATCTCAGAATATGTATCCCCCCGACAGGCACCTGAGCGGGTTCAGACATTGGCTCTCCTGAAGAGGGTTCATCTTGAGAATCATCCCAAGATTTGACTAGTGCAACCACAAATTTCATCCTCAACCTTGACAACTTCCCAAGAAGAAACTCACCCAGGTCCCTATCCCTAACGCTTTGGAGCAAATCCAATAAAGAGTTATTCAGCTCATCAATCATTTTTATCATAGGCTCCAATGCTTCAGTGCATGGTGTTGGCTGAGCTTCTAAAGATTGGATGGTGTTCCTCAAGTTAGCCAACACCCTATCCTGGATTTGGTTCACCTGAACCGACTGGTTTGATTCAGGTTTTGGTGGGTTTGGGTTAAATCTAGGGGAGTCAAGATATCGAGGTTCTCGGGTCCCTTGCTGATAGTAGGTCATTTCAGGCTGTTCAAAGAATGGTGATGACCTATTTTCAATGGAATACTGGGGAGGGTAGGTGTTATAATTAGCATATCCTTGATGGTTGTAGATCTGATTAGGTTGATCATCAAAGGGTGGAGATCTATAATCTTTGTAGCTCTAGGAAGGATAGTAATCATAGTCTTGTTGTCCAGTGTTAGACCCTGGACACTGAGGTTCGGATTCGTATCCCCAATCAAAGTTATCCTGATTAATGGATGGGTAATTACAAGTCAAGTCAGGATAGAAATCATCTTGGGGATAAGTGGTGGTAGGAGGATAGGATTGGAAATCATCTTGGGGATATGTGGAAGGGTACATGGTGAAGTAAGGAGGGAAATCATAAGAGAAAGGAGCCTTGCAATACAAAAATACAAGCCTATCCTTAGGTTGGGTAGCCTAAAGGTCTACAGACTCTCAGAATTCATCCTAAGATTATGGACGATTTACTCTACTTATGTCCAGGCAATCCAACCAGTTAGGAGGGACTAGGGCAAAGGTTCTTCCTTTGGCTTGTGCCTCCGGTTCCTAGTGTACCCCCCATCCACGATTGTTTGACGCTACTCCCCTAGCTAGACATCCGATTACTAGTATAAGCACGTTAATCGTGAACAATCTCAATCTAGATCCCAACGAGTGAACCAGTCCTTAGGGCCAACGTCTAATCAAATTTTAGTTAGGCTTGGGATATTGGTGCTTCAAGAATGTGTTAGTCCCTTAATGGGTTGGGCCCTTAATGATTTGTCTGATAATGTGTGAATGTGCACAACCAAGAAGTTTTCAAGCAAGATTATTAATGATGAGGTGAGTTTTAGGGTTCGAATCTTGCTTAGTAGCTTTTAGGATTCAAATGTTTGGTGTATTCAACAAAGTTTTGTGAGGCAAACCAAGTTCTGAAAGCATGAGTCCAAGTGTTTTTCCTTTATAAATCAAGAAAATACGGAGTTCCTAGTTTGACCTAAATATTGAATCCTATGGGGCAGCTACAAAAATGAATCTCTTTTAATTTAGGTGGTGCAGCCCAAACAATTCAATCAATTGGCCTAAATGCACCACCAATTAAGGCACACATAAAGGTGATTAACCAAATATGATTTCTACTCCTTTATGTGTTGAATTAGTGTATTGGTTCCACAAGTTGGAATCCTAGTTGAGTAGATGAAAATCAAGTCAAGTTATGTGCCTCAAATGTGGGTGTATAAAGTGTGTATATTGATTCGTCCCACAGAAAGTATCTTTTTCTTTTTATAAAATGCGAGGATGAGATGAGTGAAGGTGGAAAACAAGACACACAAAGTCTATCCTAAGGTTTATGCAAAAACCTAAGTAGATTAAGTCTTGGTTATGGGTATGGCGAAATGAAACTAGTGGGGGGGATGTGGGGGACACTTACAAAGTACTCTACCCGCACTTTACTCTGATCAACCACACTTGGATCTCCATGCTAGGGTACCTACAATACAATAGATCAGAGATAAGCGGGCTTAGTGCTATGTAAATGCAAAGAAGCGCAAAACATAAGAAAGTAAATTCCGTTGCCTCCCTGGCAACGGTGCCAAAATGATGTACGTGTTTTGAAATCGAGGTTAAGAGTAACCTATCATTGTAGTTGCAAAACTCGTTATCAAATAAAATTTTATTGAAACTCCAAGGGACTCCCAGGTCGAACATAGGGAGGTGACATTTACTTAATTCGAAGACCACACTTCATTTTGTTTGTTTTTGGTGCTTTAGTTTTGTTTTTCTTTTTCGTTTGTTTTTATAAAGCGAGAGAACAATATGGATCACAATGGAGATAGAAGCAAATATGATATATATTGCACAAATGTTTATTACAATAATCTAGAATGCATAAAAAAGAGAGAGGTGGGAAAGAATCTCCCAAATCGGCTATTCGACGAGACAATAGCCCCTAGCGGAAGCTTGGAATAAGGAGTTGGGAAGCGGGACGACGGAGGTGAGATGCTAGAGGACGTTGGGTAGAAGAAAGCTTCAGCGTGGCTCCAAAATGGAGGTGAGGAGGTGGAGATGATCTGCTACCGGAATGGAGGTGGGAGGACTGCTCCAAGGTGACCTATGAATGGTGATGGGAAGATGGAGGAATATTTGGTGGGGTAGAGGTTCATTACACTAATAGGAGCCATGGGAGCTTGAGAGTAAGCTCTAACAGAGCGTTGGTAGGCTTTCTAGAGCTTAGGAGAAGGTGGGAGTAGAGTAGGTAGAGATGCCTTGGAAGGGAGGGGGTGTAGGTCTTTATATAGTGGATGAGAGGAGGCTAGAATAGGCATGAGACCAATAGCGACCTCCAAGACGTTGCTGTTGGTCCAGCTCAAGTATCGCTGTAACCAGCTCATGCACGCAGCTGGCCTTGTGCCTACGAGAAATTAGTGACGGGTGTAAGCATCACTAAATGTTCACCAGGCTGTCGCTGAAGGATGCACCAACTCATGCACTCGCCCGCTTGCTCTCACTGAGGTTGGATGCACCATGGCTGTTGGATTTAGAAGTGAATGGCTGAGATGGCACAGAGATCATCCCTCTTGATCGCGCCTAAGATGGCACGTTCTCGAGGTGCGTCGATGGTCGCGTGCTGCATCCACACCCATTGTGTGGTGCCACGTGGTGATGCCTCTGGCACTTGATGACATCCAGCAGGTGCAATTTGATTGCGCTCGCTCTCGCGAGATTGCCTCGCCCCACCGCGGCTCGAACTCGCGCTCGCAGTTTGCAAGTGCATGTCTTCACCAATGCGCCAAAGCCGCGGTTTGTCGAGTGGAGGGTTGGTGTTGTTGTACAGTTAGGGCGCCCCTCAGCTGGTGGATTGAGATCCAACAACTAAGATCTCTCCATGAGTGAGTGTTGGGGAGGCTGCAGTTCATGTTGGGCGGTCAGGATGGCACCATGTGGTGCCATCTAGACCATCCATCTTCTTCTTCTTGTAGAGGGTGCTACAGAGCTCTGATCGAGGTGATTTCTTGTTGACGGACTGCGATCGTCACTCCAGATTCATTCGTATGGTTGAATTCTTCATCCGAAGCCTGTAAAGATGTCGCACTACCTCCTAGTCATGTAAAATGGAATAATTAATGTACATAATATACAACTATCCTAAATACCATGCAATGGATGTTATGCAGTATTTATAACATGATATGCAATGCTAAGCCTAGGAACTATCATAAATAAGCATTTTATAATGAATTCATGTGTGTTTATCATACCCCCCATGCTTACTTTTTGCTAGTACCTAGCAAAATTAACCTAAATGCTATGTATCAAAAGTAGAATCAGGATTCGATTATTTAGGCAAAATTCGTCGATTACCTTAGAAAATCTCAACCCCAAGACCTAATTACAAAAACTCAACAGTGCCCGGGTGTCTACCAGAATGCAGACCGTCCAAGCCCTCACCTTATGTGAAAAGAGAAGATACATAACTTTTTTTCTTGTTTTTCTTCTTTTCTAAATTTTTTTTGTACTTTTGAAGTTTGAGAGTTCTGGGATAACTTTTTACAGTTACCCGACCCTCCCAAGACTCAAAAAGGACTCTAAGTGCTAAGCATCTAGTGAAAAGAGTGAAAGACTCACTAGGCAGCCATTAAAATGGACTTCGGGTTTCTACGACCCTAGGTGACCTTGCCTAGAGATTTATCTTTTCGAATGGTAGCTTACTCCCTACTTTTATTTATGAGGTCAACACAAGGGCGAATCCAGTGTATATCTCCCTAGTTTATTCTACTTCCCCACTTCTTCCCTAAGTGTTTTGGGAATTATCGTGTATTTTTGTGAGCTGGGCTCTGGACAACCGGCCAATGGGTTGTTACCCACGGCAACTTGCTAACCATACTAGTGCGGCGAAGTGTGGTTTTATTTTTTCTCTCTCCTTTTCTCTATTTTTATTTTATTTTATTTTATTAAGTAGGTGGCTTCCCTGATCTAAGATTTACCTAAAGGCAGTACGACGAAAATGATCTTGTGGCTGGGCTCTGGACAACTAGCCGATGAGTTGTTACCACCGACAACTTGCCAGCCATACCACCCTAGATAGTTCATTAGCTACCCAATTTTCGAAGAAACCATCAAAAAGTTAGCCAATGCAAAAGTGTGTAGACTCTTAGGCTTAAAGTCCACTTAAATCAGAGGACGGGTTGATAAGTCGTATACTTATCATCCCAATTTATTGACCAATTAAAATAGAATTACTTGGCGAGGGCTCAAGACTAAGTCCACATTCAAGTGGACACCTGGGCTAATTAAACCAAGAGACCTGAAGAGGCTAAGTATTGAGGTCTCAAAGTATCAATTCCTAAAATTAATAACTTCCAAATGCCTGAGTTTTCTTCTCTTAATTCTTCTTTTTTTTATCTTTTTGAATTTTCGATTTTTTTTTAAGGAACTAAAAGAAATTCTACAAAGTTAACAAAATGATTTCAAGATAAAGTATCCTCCCTCCCATGCCTAAATGATGCAATGTCCTCATTGTAAAAATAAAGACATGAAAAGGTAGAGTAAACAGAATATCACCTAAATAACATGAAAATTCGGTCAGTGCCGCAGTGAATTATAGTCTTCTGGAAGTTATGTAGGATCATTTAGCAATGGATTATGACTAATTAAAGTTAGTTATGGCTGATGATGTTGTTATCATTAGGCACACGAGACTCAAGGCCTATCCGCATCCGTCGATCTGGAATTGATGGTCAGTTGCCTAGATAAGGTCTCAATCACCAAGAAAATGGTGGACTAATTAACTCAACATCTGCTGAGAGATACCACCACATAGTAGAACACGTATGTACAATCGCCCTCATGCAGGGAGGCTATGCATAACATTTACCACCACTCTCACAAGGGGATGGACTCGTATCCACCCCCGTCTGATCCTGGTTTCGGAGGAAATTCTGAACCCACCTACTCTAGTTGGGGGAACTCTGAACCCTTGTATTCTGACTTTTTTGGAGTTCCTCAGACCTGCAAGGATCTCCACGCCATCCAGAATGATCCATTCTCTAACACCTATAACCCTAGATGGCATAATCATCCCAACTTTGTGTGGTTGGGAAATATTCAGAACACTAGACCTCAATTCCAACCCCAACCACATGCTCCGCGCCCATATTAGCCCGCTCAGCCTAGGCCTAACCCAAATTACCAATTTGGTTCATCTAGGGAAGATCAACTAACTCTGATTCTACAAACCCTAGATGACATTCAAAAGATCAACACGGTTATGCAGAAACAACACAAAGACGAGATCATAGTGGTTCGAAATCAGCTCGCACAGATGATTAGGTCTCGCCAACGTAGTTCACTCCCATCTCAACCTCTGCTGAATTCGAATAATGTGCCAAACCAAAGGCGCGTTATGAACCCGAATCAGAGCCAAGCTCACTACGTATATTAGGCCCCTTCTACTCCATCACTCGACGAGATGGGGGCTTAGACATCATTTTCGGGATATCAGTAGCAACCACCTCTTTCTCCAACTCTGAACTCAAACCAGGCAAGCCTCAATTCTGTCACCACCTGTAGTGGCAAAACAACTCAGGATCCACCTTATCCTAGCCACTCGAAACCTGGTAGTTCAGAGCCTAACCTTAGGATGGTTATTCAGGACACCCCTATCCCAGATCCAAAACCTGAACCAATCCTAGGGGAACCTATAGAGGTTCAATTTCCCGAGGCCTTGACCAAAGGAAAGAGGAAACCAAAACCCATGGCACTTGAGGAAGATCTAGTCAAGCACTTTGAGCAAGTCTAGATAAACATCCCCTTGATGGATGTGATCCACCACATACCGACTTACGTGTGACTTCTGAAGAATTTACGTACACCAAAGCTTAAGCTGCAAAACAAGGACGAGAGTCTGATCATATTGTCTGAGTAAGTCAACTCAATCATCCTGAGCAAACTCCTGCAGAAAGCAAAAGATCCTGCCACCCCTTTGATCTCCTGTAAGATTGGCAACCTAGAATTCGATCGAGCATTATTGTATTTAGGAGCCTCCATAAACCTGATTCCTACATCCCTACTCGACCACTTCGAGGAACCTAAGCTCAAACTGACTGAGGTGACTTTGTAGATAGCAAACAGATCAATCAAGTCACCTAGAGGAGTTCTCCAGGATGTTCTAGTTAGGATCTGAGATTTCTATTTTCTGATGGACTTCATCGTTTTAGATATGGATACTCCTGAAAACCTAAGGAACACACCGATCATTTTAGGGAGACTGTTCCAAGCCACAGCTAAGGCAAATATCAACTGTGAAGAGGGCCAGATCAAGTTGAAATTCGGGAACAAGACTTTGAAGATTAATATCTTTAAGGCCCAGAAAGGAATAAACTTTGGGGCAATCGAAGAAGTATGCGACATCAGTTCTGTGGTTGAGGACCCACTTATAGATGAGAACCCCTTTATCCTTGATCCTCAACTAAGAGAAGATCGTGACACACAGATAGAGGAGCCCAAAGCTAACCCAAATTCACCCATAGCTCCCACTTTATCTTCTGAGGCCCATCTTGAACCCCTACCTACTATTGATAACTCGATATTGGAGTGAAGCCTCTTCCAGATCATCTGAAATACGTCTTCTTGGGTTCTAATCAAACGTTTCTTGTGATCATCAATTTCGAATCACACCTTATTAGGAAACAAAGCTGATTTCTGTTCTCTAGCAACATCGAAGAGCCATCGGATGGATTCTCGATGATCTGACTAGGATAAGTCCCGCGTATTGCACACACTATATCTATACTGAAGAGAGCTCACGACCATCTCGAGAAATGCAGAGACAACTCAATTCGAATCTTCAAGAGGTCATGAAGAAAGAGATCATCAAGTGGTTAGATGCCGGTATCATCTACTCAATCTCTAACAGCCGCTGGGTGAGCCCGATCCAAGTTGTGACTAAGAAGGCAGGGCTCACAGTGATTACAACCGAATCTGGAGAGACCATCCCGACCCACATTGAGAATTAGTGGAGAGTTTACATAGACTATCAGAAACTGAATGCCTCCATGAAGAAAGATCATTTCTCGCTTCCGTTCATTGATCAGATTCTTGAGAAACTAGCAGGAAATCGATTTTTCTGTTTCCTGGATGGGTACTTCGGATATAATCAGGTAGCAATTCATCCCAAAGATCAGGAAAAGACCACCTTTACCTACCCCTGTGGTACGTACGCATTCCATAGGATGTCTTTTGGGCTATGCAATGTACCCACCACTTTCCAGCAATGCATGCTAGCCATATTCTCTGATATGGTAGGCAATTACCTTGAGGTTTTCATGGATGACTTCTCGGTATTCGGTGAAACTTTCGATGAATGCCTCCTACATTTGGTTCAGATTCTTAAGAGATGCATCGAAGTGAACCTGGTTCTCTCCTGGGAAAAGAGCCACTTCATGGTTCCTGAGGGCATCATTCTTGGACATCTTGTCTCTAAGAGAGGTATCCAAGTCAACCAAGCTAAGGTGAATCTGATTTCCAAATTACTTGTGCCTAGCTCGGTCAAAGATATCAGATCATTCTTAGGGCACGTCGATTTTTACCATAGATTCATATATAATTTTTCCAAGATCACGTGCCCCTTGACGAATCTCCTCTCGAAAGACACACCTTTCGAGATGACAAGTGAGTGCATTCACGCATTTGAAATCTTGCATGATCGAGTCACCCAAGCACCAATCCTGCAATCTCCTGACTGGTCTCATCCCTTCGAGATCATGTGCAATGCATCTAACTACACAGTAGGAGCGGTGTTGGGTCAGAAAATCGACAAGAAACTGATGGTCATATATTACACCAACAATACGCTAGACGAGGCTTAGCATAATTACACGATTATAGAGAGAGATGCTAGTCGTAGTATTTGATCTGGAGAAATTTAGATCATACCTCCTTGGTTCCCATGTCATCATATACTCGGATCACACTGTGATAAGGCACTTACTCATGAAGGACACGAAACCTAGATTAATCCACTGGATCTTGCTGTTGCAAGAATTCGATCATGAAATTCACGACAAGGTGGGAAAGCAGAACATGGTAGCTGACCATTTGTCCTGCCTTCCTTCTTTGGTTATTGACCCGTCTGGACCTATTACTAAGCACTTTCCAGATGAGTATCTCTTGGCCATTAATGGACTTCCTTAGTTTGCCAACATCGTGAACTACTTGGTTACAGGAAAAATCCCGCCAGATTGGGCAACATCCAAGTGGGACAAGTTGATTTTCGATGCCAAGTATTATGTCTAGGAAGAGCCCTATCTATTCCACATCAATAATGACCAAGTGATCCGGAGATGCATTCCCGATGATGAGGTCAATGATGTCATCTCATTCTTTCATGACTAGGCTTGCAGTGGCCATTACTCTGGGCGTAAAACCACAGTGGCAATCCTCCAACGTGGGTTCTTTTGGCCCACCATGTTCAAAGACGCACAAGCCTATTGTAGGGCATGTGCCCATTGTCAGACCCTCGACAACATGGGCCCGCATGATATGATGCCCTTGAATCCAATCATTATGTGTGAAATCTTTAACATCTGGGGAATTGATTTCATGGGACCCTTTCCAGGATCTAATGGCTTCGACTACATCTTACTCACTGTTGATTACGTCTCAAAGTGGATCAAAGTCATCCCCACTAGAACTAACGATCATAAAGTTGTTCTTCGATTCCTTCAGGAGACCATTTTTTCCAAATTTGGGGTTCCGAAAGCCATCATCAGCAATGGCGGGTCTCATTTCGCAAATATGCACTTCCAGTCCCTGATGAAAAAGTACGGGGTATCGCATCATATCTCGACTCCTCATCACCCCAGACTAATGGATTGGCTAAGTTGTCAAATCGAGAGATCAAGAAAATCCTTCAGGTCACTATTCAGCCTGATAGGAATGATTAGTCTACCCGCCTTCCGAAAGCCTTGTGGGCCTATAGGATCTCCCATAAGACCCAATTAGGAATGTCTCCCTTCATACTCATGCATGAGAAGGCATGTCACCCCCCAATAGAAATGGAGCACAAAGCCTATTAGGCAGTACAGAAATGCAATCTGGATCTTATGAAGGTTGGAATCCACTACCGGTTGCAAATGAGCGAGATTGAGGAACTACACAATGACGCATATGAGAACTCGCGCATCTATAAAGAGAGTGTCAAAGCCTTCCATGACAGGCACATTTCACAAAAATCTTTCCATCCTAATCAAAAAGTGTTACTCTTCGATGCCAAACTCAAGCTTCTCCCAGGAAAACTCAGATCAAAATGGATTGGACCATTCCTTGTGAGATGAGTGCTTGGAAATGGAGCCATTGAAATCAGCAAACTCAGCCACGAATCAAAACTAATTATCGTGAACGGTCAGAGACTCAAACCGTTCTTCGAAGTCACTGACTCAAATCTGGCTATAGTATCTTTTGATATCCATTTTCCCTGAGCTTCATTGGGATCAACTGATGACATTAAACTTTGTGCTTAACGAGAGGCAACTCGTCATTTTTGAAAAAATCAAGACCCTTCTAACTTATCTTTTTGTTGAAATCATATTGCACTTTAAGGTTCGTGTGTTAGAATAGCCAACTCCACCTTTGATACCTGTATCAGAGCTTGAAATCATCCGTAACAATCATCCCAACCTATTTGCCACCCACCAAACCTGTTCTAATGTACTATTTAAATTGAACTCGAACCCACCTAATTTACAATAAAGACATTTCCAATCTTAGGTATGGGGGGGGGTATTAAAGTGCAAAATGCTATGAGAAAAAATTCATGGAGGGGTTTCATCAAAAAATAAAAGGAGAAAAGAGGAAAAGAGAGATCAGAATGAGCTAAATTGAAAACAATTGAGGAGGAGAGAAAAGAAAAGAAAAGAGAGAACAAAAAAAGAAGCAACCAAAAAGAAAGAAATAAGATAGTCCCTTGTAATTGAGTATGGAATTTACCTAAATTCTAAGCTAGATCGGATGATGAATTAGGACCCAAAAGGCTAAAATTTAGAAGATTAGTGATGAGTACCAACCTTTGGCCTCTTGGGCTTACTCTAGGGCTTAAACACTCACGTATTCGTTAAGATCCAGATTAGTCCTCAAGAGGTTGAGGAAAGTGTGAGGCTGATGTAGTTGGTCTAAAGCTTAGAGATTATTCAGCCCCGTTGCCTATCCTTTGGTTTGCGGGATTTAGTAACCCAAGCACCCAAAATCCACACACTAGTCTGGTTCAGTGCACTTAATAAAAAAATCATACCAAAAGTGTTCTGTTCTAAGAAAATCGTCCTAAAAATCTAGCTTAGGAGCGGCTCGAAGACACGAGTTGATTGGATGAGTTCCCAGCATGGAGAGGTGGAAAATTCCACTCAAAGATGCGTAATAACATATCATCTCCTCAGTGTTTGCCTCCTAGGATATCTAAATATCCTACCGGGGGCATGTAAGCACCTTGTGCTGGTTCAGGTGCCATGGGTGGGATTATCCCGAAATGTCGATTGCCAGGGCCTGAATTTAGCTACAGAATGCCATGGGTGGTCATGTAGACACATCCATTTAGGCTAAAATGCCTATTTATGCATGTTCCTAGGCTTAGATTTGCATTCCATATTATAAATATTGCATAGCATACATCATTCTACATTTAGAGTAGTTGTGTATATTTTAGGTTAAATGCATCCCTTTTGTGGTCAAGAGAGAAGATTTATTTCAGAGCCTCGGATTGATGATCCGACCATACAGATCTGATCAGGACAACGATCGGAGTCCAATGCCTTGATTGGAGTCCCGTAGGACCATATGCAGTCTAAGGAAGATCAAACGCCAAGGGACTAGGTGACATAATTCAGAGCTTCAAACGACAAATCCAACCATGCAGATGGATTCGAGTCAACGATCACAGCCTAACGGCACGAAAATCAACTCAATCCAACCTCTATAGCAGCCCCTACAACAGAAAGATGGATGGCCCAGATTACGCCACGTGGTGCAACCCAGGCCACCCATGTGCACACACGCGCACCACACCCGCACAGTGCACAGCAGTTGGTGGGTGTGTGGGTTGTCTTTAGCAACATTTACGGTGGATCTTCAACGACGTTTATGACCATCACTAAATGTCCTGTATATGAAATTGATCCTTTCCTCCACTATAAAAGGACCCCTACCCCTCCCGTTCTTCTTCATCTCTTCCTTTCTTCCTCTCACCACCTCCAAGGCTCTAAAGAAAGCTTGTCCCAAGCCTGGGATGCTCCTCTAGAGTAGAATCAAATATTTTCCCTCCTCTCATCCCCCTTCGTGGAGCATCCCGCGGCCATCCTCTCACCTCCCTTCAGGAAGAAGATCCTCGCCACGACGCCGTCCTGCCTCGCCCTCCATTTTTTAGCTCCATCCTCATTCGTCCCACTCCTCACCACCTTCCTCCAGGAGACGTCAGAGCGAGTCATCCTTTGAGCAACCGTCGAGGGGGATTTCTCACCTAATCTTTCTTTTTGCTTTTGTAGTGTAATCTTTCCCACTTTCTTAGTTGTAGAAAACATTTGCTTCAAAAATATATGTGATTATTTCTCTCTCTCTCTTATATTTTGCAAGTAATTAGTTAGATAAGAATTCATCAACCTAATCTCTTGCTTGCTAAAAATACCAAAAAAATTAGAAAAGACAAAAATGACAAAAACAAATAAAATCTAAATGGAGATTTTCAAAACCAAATGTTCGCCTCCCGTTTTCAACCCAGGACTCAATTTTCGAGTTTTGGTTATAAATATTATCTGATCGACAGATTTTCTCATGAATCGAACTACAACGACAGGTTTTCCAAACCCGAACCCTTTCCATGTGCGAATCCAATGCTATCATTTTGGTGTTGTTGCTAGGGAGGCAACACTCTTTAGACTTTTCTCGCATTTTCCCGCATTACTTACATAATTTTTGTAACTATCTTTCTTCTTCGACTTATTGTCTTGCAGGAACCTGATCGAGGAGCTGAAGGCAGTAAATTGGAGTAAAGTGCAGTTAGAGACGTTTGTAAGTTTATCCCCCCACCCACCCACTAGATTTCCATTCCATAACCTAATAACTCAAACTTAAATCAACTTAGGTGCTTTCATAAACCCTAGGATAGATTTGATTGTTTGATTGTTACTTTGCCTCACCTTACCCACCCGCATATATTAAAAAGTAAAAAAAATACTCTTCTCTTGTGGGATTTAATTAAAAGCAACACGCTTAACACCTACAAATTCTCATCCTAAAGCACACGATCACTTTAGTTCTACTACTTAACCGGGATTTGACCTGTGGACCTGGTACACTTCAATTCAATACAAATACGTGAATAGAAATCTGATTAGGCTAAGACATTGTGTGCTTTAATCTGTGGTGTGAATAGGCCAATTAATTTATTTGTTTGGGCCCCACCACTAAAAATAAAATTGTTCCATCAAATAGCTTGCCACCTAGCGTTGATTTTAAGGGCTGAACCAGGCACTCCACATTATTTTTTTTTTTTCTAAAGGACTATATCATCACCAGTGCTTGCAAAACTTGGAGTCTTCTCCTGAACTTGATTGAATACACCTAAGATTAAACCCTAAAAGCTACTAAACAAGGTTAAACCCTAAAAGACACATCATCAAATAACCTTGTTTGCAAACCATGGTTATGCACACACATACATATTAACTTATTATTAAGGGCACAACACATCTAAAGGGCTCATCACATTCCAAGAGCACGATCATCCCAAGCATAACTAAAACTGAGTAGACATTGGCCTTATGGATTGATTCGCTCTTCGGGGCTTAGATTGAGATTTTTTTTTATTAATCTGCTTCTACTAGTCCATCTGATATCTAGCTAGGGGAGTAGCATCAAGCGACCGTGGCTGGGGGGTATACTAGGAATCAGAGGCGTAAACCAATGGAAGAAGCTTCTCCCCAGCCCCTCCCTCTAACTGGTTGGATTGACTAGATAGAAGTAGACCAAATCATTTATAATCTCAAGATGAGTCCTGGGAGTCTATAGGTCTTTAGGCTAACCCACCTAAGGACAAGGTTGATTGCTTGTATTGTAGGTCTCCTTTCTTTTTTCTGATTTCCCTCCTATTCTACCATGTATCCTTCCACATCTTACATGCATTTCCCATCCTGCCCTCCTACCAACACTTATCCCCAACATGATTACTATCCCAACTTGACTTATGACTACCCATCTCCTAGCTGGGACAACTTTCATTGGGGATATGAATTTGGACCTCAGTGTCCAAGGTCTAACCTTGGACAACAAGACTATGATTACTATCCTTCCCAGAGCTACAAAGATTATAGATCTCCACCCTTTGATGATCAACCTAATTAGATCTACAACCATGAAGGATATGCTAATTATAACACTTACCCTCCCCAGTATTCCACTGAATATAGGTCTCCACCATTCTTTGAACAACCGAAAATAACCTACTATCAGGGAGGGACCCAAGAACCTTGATATCTTGACTCCCTTAGATTTAACCCAAACCTAAACTGAACCATTCAGTTCAAGTGAACCAAATCTAAGATAGGGTGTTGGCTAACTTGAGGAACACCATACATTCTTTAAAAGCCCAGCCAATACCTTGCACTGAAGCATTGGAGCCTATGATAAAAATGATTGATGAGCTAAATAGCTCTTTATTAGATTTGCTCCAAAATGTTAGGGATAGGGGCCTGGGTGAGTTTCTACTTGGGAAATTGTCAAGGTTGAGGATGAAATTTATGGTTGCCTGAGTCCAATCTTGGGATGATTCTCAAGATGAACCCCCTTCAAGAGAGCCAATGTCTGAACCTGCTCAGGCACCTGTCGAGAGGGATACATGTTCTGAGACCGGGGATGACCAGGATGGGCTAGAGCAACCCATTGAGGATGAACCGATTGCTTCACCCGAGATCCCCGAGCCAGGGAACGACGAAAAATGTCTCCATGGACCATGAAATGACATATGATTTTGAGACATATATAAATGAGGATCAAGAATTCTTTTACTCTGAGGGTGAAGAATCTTTAAGTGAAGTCTCACTTGAGCTTAAGGAAGAGGATTTTAGTGAGACGAATGGGCTTGAGGAGCAAACGAACCTTTTGATAGCCCGATTATTAAAAATTATGATCATGTTGGGTCTAACTTGGATGATCCGAATCCTAATGATTCAATCAGTAGCACCACTGCTCAACCACACCCTAAAGAGCTGAATTATGATATTTTTGAGATCACCAAACCCAAGTTGATCCTAATTGAGCCACAAATGTTGGACTTGGGTATTTCAAATAGGGTGAACAATGATCTAGAGGTCCCAGAAATCTTGATCTTGGAGGATAGGAAGTTGGAAATAAAAATCTAGGAAGCTACTTCTGAGGGAACTACAATTTTGGAACTAAGGGTTCCTATTGACCTGAAACCACCTACTTTCTACTAAGACCCTTATGATATCTTTCACGTGCAACCCAAGCTCAGAATCATTGATTATCTTTTTGAGTTGAAATCTAAAAGGACATCCGAACCTAGTGAACCATCTCTATCCATTGTCTAACACTTTGGTCTTAGGTTTCATACTACAAAACCATAGGCCTGGCCCCGCAAGCACAATAATCTTCGATTTTGGGTGATTTTCATCCAAAACCTTAGAACCACTCAACCCTGGGGTATGGGTCTGCATCACAATTTGGTCCTCATCTATGGACATCTTTTTTGCAAGTTCTGAAATCAATCTTCTTATTCTAATTTTGACCTGTACTTTTGAACTTTTAATGTCTTCTTTACTTGTAAACCATACCTAGCTAAAGGCAATAAACTTAGCACATGCGTATACTCTCTTCTCTTAGTGGAGTTGATCGGACTGTCACGAGACTCAGGTGATATTGTGTTATTCCACCCGTTTCATGTCTTTATTTCTACATTGAGGACATTGCATCATTTAGGCATGGGGGGTGGGTACTTAATAATCCTGAAATTACTTCGTTAGCTCTAAAAATTTTCTTTTATTTTCTTTCTAAAAAAATTATTAATAAAAAAATTAAAATTCAGAAAAAAGACAAAAAGAAAAAAATCAGGAGAAGAGAACTTAGGCATTTGGAAGTTATTAACTTTAGGAAATGATAGTTTAAGACCTGAACACTTAGACTCTTCAGGTCATTGGACTTAATTAACCCGAGTATCTACTCGAATGTGGACTTAGTCTCAAGTCCTCACCAAGTAATTCTATTTTAATTTGGTCAATAAATTGGGCTGATGTTGAACGTGTACGAAGCTACGCTAACGTGTTCGGTTTTGGAAAACCTGTCGTTGTAGTTCGAAAGCGAAGGATTCGTGTTCAACAAATAAAATTTATACCGAAATTAAAATTCCGGGTCGAACACAGGGAGGCGAACGTTTGATTTAAAAACTTCGCGTTTCGTTTTTATTTTGTCACGAAGAAATTCAATTTAAACTATCTAAGTATCTACAACAAATAAAAGAGAGAGAGGGAGTAAGAGAGAGAGAAAGAATACTATACATGGAAATCAAAATGAGATGTAGAATAGACAAGGAATTTATCATAAAAGAGTTCGTTCGTTACAACTAGAAAACATAAAACAATTACTCTAGAAAGCATTAAAAGAATGGAGGGAGAGATGTCCTCCTCGACGATCGCTCGGAGGACGAATAGACTACTCTAGAAAGCAGTAAATCTATACTAGAAAGCAGTAAAAAGAATAGGGAGAGAGAATCCTCCTCGACGGTCGCTTGGAGGACGAGCCGGACGGGACGATGCCTGGATGAAGGAGGATGAAGTGGGATGAAGGAGGACGAAGCAGAAGAACGGGAACGGAGCAGCACGCCGTCGTCGTCGCGGGATCCACTTCCGAAGGGGGACGAAAATTTGGACTTTATCTCGCGAGAAGCATCCCGGGTGTGGGACAAGCTTCTCTTGAGCTTTGGAGAGGTAGAGAGGAGAAGGAAGGGATGAAAATTTCGTATGGAGGGGGTCTCCTTTTATAGTTGCAAGGAGTGGGGGCAAAATGGACATTACATCTTCAAAATAATAAATAAGGGGTCTTTAGTGACGGATAAAACCATCGCTAAAGCCCTGACGTCGCCGTCGCCGCCGCGCCCACGCGCGCCCGCTCAGCTGCCCGCGCGCGTAACGCCTACGCACGTCCACGTAGTCTCAGCCGTCCGATCGTGAGATCGGACGGCTTAGATCGCGTCCGCGCCCGCTGCGTAGCGCGCCGCCCGCGTGCGATCGCGCGTTACGCCCGGCGTCCAATCGCGCGTCGTCCTGATTGAGCGCGCGCAACCGTTGGATCTTCATCTGACGCTCGTCCGCGCCCGCTCGCCCGCGCCTTCCACCCCCTCACCGCGGCTCGAACCCGCGACCTCCGCTTCGCCCGCAGCTGCGTCGCCGCTGCGCTACGCGGACGAAATGGTCGCGCGGACGCTTTTAAGCGCGAGGGACCGCAGCCGTTGGATCGAGATCTGACGGCGGAGAGGAGACGGTGCACGGTCTTCACAAGACGCATGCGGCCGATTGGGCGGCTGAGATGGCGCCACGTGGTGCCATCTTGGCCGTCCATCTTCTGGAAGTTGTAGATGGTGCCACGGATGTCGGATTGACTCGATTTTTGTGTCGTTGGGCTGCGATCGTCGATCCGAGTTCATCCGTGTGGTCGGATTTGCCATCTGAAGTGCGGATTTGTACCATCTTGGCCCTTGATCTTCTAGGGTTCCCCGGTCTCTATCTGATGCTACGGATGCCTGATTAGGGCGATCTTGGAGTCGTTGAACTCCAATCGTCGCCTTGATCATATCCATACGGTTGGATCTTTGATCCGAGGCCCCGATAAAATATTTGCCCTGTCCAAGCACATAAAAGGAGACAATTAACCTCCATTTTATTCAAACTACTCTAAATGCAAGATGATGCATGTAATGCAATATTTATATCATGAAATGCAATCCTATGCTTAAGAACATGCATAAATAGACATTTTAAGTAGTGTAAATGTGTTTACATCATACCCCCATGCCTATCTTTTGCTAGTCCCTCGCAAAAACTATATGCTATTTATAAAAGAATTAGGTTAGATTATTTGGACCTGAGTCACTTTCAATCATTAAGAAATTATCTACTTAGGAACTGAACTTTCAAAGACACAACAGTGCCTGGGTATCTGCCAAAATGCAGACCGCCTCAAGCCTCGCCTTATTCAAAGAAAAATTTCTTTTTCTCTTTTTACTCTTTTCTAATTTTTCTTTTTTTTGGATTTTCAAATTTTAGGGTTTAAGAGTGGCTTTCTACGGCCATTCAACTCACCCAAGATTTGATGAGAACCCTAAGTTTTAAGCATCTTATTGTGATTGTGATAGACTTGTTGACCGGCAATTAGAACGGACTTCGGATTTCTACGCCTCTAGGTGACCTCAAAAAGAATTCTGCCTAAAGGTGTATCTTTACAACCGGTAGCTTTCTCCCTACTTTTATTTTTTTTTTTAACGGGGTCAACACAAAGGTGAATCCAGTGTATATCTCCCCGGTTTATTCTACTTCTCCGCTTCTTCCTAAGTGTTTTGGGAATTTTTAGTGCATTTTCTGAGCTGGGTTCTGGACAACCGGTCGATGAGCTGTTACCACCGACAACTTGGCAGCCATACTCGTGCGGCGAAGTGTGGCTTATTTCTTTTTGTTCTTTTCTCCTTTTTGATTTTTTTCTTTTTCTTTTTCTTTTTTTTAAGTAGGTAGCTTCCCTGGTCTAAGATTTACCTAAAGGCAACAAAAAGAGAAAGGTCCAGTGACTGGGCTCTGGACAACCTACCTATGGGCTGTTACCCATGATAACTTGCCAGCCATATCACCCTAGAAGGTTCATTAGCTACCCAATTTCCATTAAAATCGCCAACTAACGAGTCAGTGCAAAGAAAGTGTGTAGATGCTTAAGACTCAAAATTCCCTCACATCAGAGGGCGGGTTGATAAGTCGTGTACTTATCACCCAAACTTATTTACTCCAATTAAAATAAAATTCAAGTTGGCGAGAACTCGAAAAACAAATCCACATTTTAGTGGATACACGGGCTGATTAAGTCCACAGACCTGAAGGGTCTTTGTGTTCAGAACATAATATAGTATTTCTTAAGATCGAAAATTTTCTTAAACCCAAATTCTCTTTCCTAATTTTGATTTTTTTTTTTTTTATAAAATAAAACAAATCTACGGAGCTGACGAATGAATTCAAAGATAAATATCCACCCCCCCATGCCTATCTAATGCAATGTCCTCATTGTATTAAAAAGACATAAAACAAGGTGGAAAAGCGTAGAAAGCACCTGAATTGCGTGGATATCGGGTCCGCTCCGAGATGAAAATGAAAAAGAACTGTATATGTGCTGAGTTTAGTGCCTTCAGCTAGGCACACTATACAAAGAAAAGAAATGAAGAATTCAGAAGTGCAAGTCAAAATTAGAATAAACAGAAGAATCCTCCGACCTGTCAACAGAGGTCCACAGATGTGGACCAGATTGTGGTGCAGACCCATCCCCCATAATCGAGAATATCTTAGGTTTTGGATAAAAATTACCCAAAACCTAAAATCAGAATGCAAGCGGGGTCGGGCCTGCGATTTGTGAGGATGCAACCCAAGGCCAAAATGTCGGGTTACAGAGAATTGAAGCTCAAAAGGATAATCGTTAAATGTGTGCTTGAGTTTGACATCCTCGAAACAAATGTCGTAAGGGTTCTGATTTGATGGTTTCAGCTTAAAAGGAACCCTTCGACTCAATCTTCCATTTCCTCCAAAATTAACTTCCCAAATTAGAACTTCCCCGCTCCTATCCTCCTCATTAAGTGTATCAAATTCCATGACTTCTTGTATATTCATCACCCCGTCTGGAATCTCCAAGTCTAAATGATGTGGCAGAATCAAAATTGACTTGGGTCTAATTATCTCAGAATTAGAATCATCAATAAGCTCAACAGGGTGTAACTGATAATCAGGGCATTGAATTAATTCCTCCAGAAAATGCGATTCTGGATCCGTATCGTGTGCCCTAATAAGATCAGTTTCCTCAGTTATTGGGCTATCAAATGATCTATCAGATTCCTCAGGCCCAATCGTCTCACAAAAATCGTGATCTGAAAACTCGTGTGAGACTTCGCAACTTGAATCTTCATCATCAAAGAAATCAGGATCCGTATCAATGTATGTCCCAAAATCAGTTGTCACTTTGTGTTCCCAGGAGACATACGTTTTCTCGTAACCCGGCTCAGGGATCTCAGGTGAAGAAATCAGATCATCCTTAATTGGTTGCTTTAATTCAATCTGGTCAGCCTCGTAACACATGTTCCCCCCAACAGGTGCCTGAGCGGGTTCTGTCATTGGCTTTCCTGAAGAGGGTTCATCCTGGGAATCATCCCAAGATTGAATCAAAGCAACCACGAATCTCATCCTCAATTTCGCTAATTTCCCGAGTAGAAACTCACCCGGGTTCTTATCATTAACATCCTGGAGCCAATCCAACAAAGACTTGTTTAAATCATCAATCATTTCAATCAGGGCTCCAATCTCTCAATGCAAGGATTGGCTGAACTTCTAAAGATTGTATGATATTTCTCAAGTTAGCCAGAACCTTATCTTGAACCTGATTAACCTGAACCAAATGAGTTGGTTCAGGATTGGGCAGGTTTGACATCAAAGCAGAGGAATTAACGAATTGAGATTCGTTATACCCTTCCTGAAAATAGGTCATTTCAGAATGTTCAAAGGATGGTGATGACCTAAAGGCAGTGAAATCAGAGGATGGGTAAGGATCAGTGTATCCTTCTTGATTGTAGATCGCATTAGGTTGTTCATGAAAGGAGGACGATCTATAATCGATGCAACTCTGAGAAGGATAGAAATCAGAATCAAAGTGTTCAGGGTTAGACCCTAAACACGGAGGTCTGGAATTGTATCCCCAATCCGAATTATCCCAACTAACCGATGGTTGATTACAATACGAGTTGGGATAATCGTCATGTTGCGGATAATTCATGACAGGAGTGAAAGAGCGGGAATGCATGAAATATGTGGAAGGATTCATGAGACACGGGAGGAAGAAAGGTGCCCTGCAATACAAACAATCAAACCTGTCCTTAAATGGGTTAGCCTACAGACCTACAGACTCCCAAAACCCGTCTTGAGATAAAGGAACGATTTGATCTACTTTCGTATGTTCAATCCAACCAGTTAGAAGGAGGGACTGGGGAGAAGGTTCTTCCTTCGGCTTGCGCCTCCGGTTCCTAGTGTACCCCCCAGCCACGATCGTTTGACTCTGCTCCCCTAGCTAGACATCAGATTGAACAGTAGAAACAGACTAATCGAAAATAATCTCGTTCTAAGTTCTGAAGAGCGAGTCCAATCCTTAAGGCCAACGTCTACTCTGTTTTATTTAGGGCTAGGTTTGAATGTGCTTTGGAATGTGATGGGCCCTTTAAATGGGTTGTGCCCTTAATGATTGATTGCTTTGTGTGTGCGTGCACAACCAGTGGTTTTCAAGCAAGATTATTTTTGATGTGGTGAATTTTAAGGTTCAAATCTTGCTTAGTAGCTTTTAGGATTCAACTTTAGGTGTTTTCAATCAAGTTTCATTGGCACACCAGGTTTTGCAAGCACAGGTGAAGATATTTTCCTTTAAAGTTTAAAAAGAATGTGGAGTGCCTGGTAGATCCCTAAGAGTTGAACCTAATTGGCAGCTACTTGATGAGTTGATTTTATTTGAAGTGGTGCGGCCCAAACAACTCAAACAACTGGCCTGATGCACCACCTAATTAGGCACACAAATGATTGCCTAATCTGATTTCTACTCGATTATGTGTTTGGATGTGTGTACCGGCTCCTAAGATTGGTTTACCGGTTGAGTTAGAAAATCAGATGAGGTTGTGTACCTCTGTGAGATTTTTTTTTATTTTTTTCTTTTTTTAATGTGGGGGTTGGAGTGAGTATGGATGTCAAACAACAAACAATCTAACCTTAGAGTTTATAAGAACACCTAGGTTGATTGATGTTTGAATTATTATGTGATGAAATAAAATCTAATGGGTGGGAGGTGGGGGATAACTTACAAAACCTTCCACAGCACTTTACTCCGATCTACCACTTTTGCCTGTCTCGAAAGAGTACCTGCAATTACAATAAGAAAGGAGAAAAGTGAGGTAAATGATTTGTAAGTTACAAAATGCGAAGAGAAATCAAAGAGCGTTGCCTCCCCGGCAACGGCGCCAAAATGTTGAACGTGTACGAAGCTACGCTAACGTGTTCGGTTTTGGAAAACCTGTCGTTGTAGTTCGAAAGCGAAGGATTTGTGTTCAACAAATAAAATTTATACCGAAATTAAAATTCCGGGTCGAACACAGGGAGGCGAACGTTTGATTTAAAAACTTCGCGTTTCATTTTTATTTTGTCACGAAGAAATTCAATTTAAACTATCTAAGTATCTACAACAAATAAAAGAGAGAGAGGGAGTAAGAGAGAGAGAAAGAATACTATACATGGAAATCAAAATGAGATGTAGAATAGACAAGGAATTTATCATAAAAGAGTTTGTTCGTTACAACTAGAAAACATAAAACAATTACTCTAGAAATCATTAAAAGAATGGAGGGAGAGATGTCCTCCTCGACGATCGCTCGGAGGACGAATAGACTACTCTAGAAAGCAGTAAATCTATACTAGAAAGCAGTAAAAAGAATAGGGAGAGAGAATCCTCCTCGACGGTCGCTTGGAGGATGAGCCGGACGGGACGACGCCTGGATGAAGGAGGACGAAGCGGGACGAAGGAGGACGAAGCAGAAGAACGGGAACGGAGCAGCACGCCGTCGTCGTCGCGGGATCCACTTCCGAAGGGGGATGAAAATTTGGACTTTATCTCGCGAGAAGCATCCCGGGTGTGGGACAAGCTTCTCTTGAGCTTTGGAGAGGTAGAGAGGAGAAGGAAGGGATGAAAATTTCGTATGGAGGGGGTCTCCTTTTATAGTTGCAAGGAGTGGGGGCAAAATGGACATTACATCTTCAAAATAATAAATAAGGGGTCTTTAGTGACGGATAAAACCGTCGCTAAAGCCCCGACGTCGCCGTCGCCGCCGTGCCCACGCGCGCCCGCTCGGCTGCTCGCGCGCGTAACGCCTACGCACGTCCGCGTAGTCTCAGCCGTCCGATCGCGAGATCGGACGGCTTAGATCGCGTCCGCGCCCGCTGCGTAGCGCGCCGCCCGCGTGCGATCGCGCGTTACGCCCGGCGTCCAATCGCGCGTCGTCCTGATTGAGCGCGCGCAGCCGTTGGATCTTCATCTAACGCTCGTCCGCGCCCGCTCGCCCACGCCTTCCACCCCCTCACCGCGGCTCGAACCCGCGACCTCCGCTTCGCCCGCAGCTGCGTCGCCGCTGCGCTACGCGGACGAAATGGTCGCGCGGACGCTTTTAAGCGCGAGCGACCGCAGCCGTTGGATCGAGATCTGACGGCGGAGAGGAGACGGTGCACGGTCTTCACAAGACGCATGCGGCCGATTGGGCGGCTGAGATGGCACCACGTGGCGCCATCTTGGCCGTCCATCTTCTGGAAGTTGTAGATGGTGCCACGGATGTCGGATTGACTCGATTTTTGTGTCGTTGGGCTGCGATCGTCGATCCGAATTCATCCGTGTGGTCGGATTTGCCATCTGAAGTGCGCATTTACACCATCTTGGCCCTTGATCTTCTAGGGTTCCCCGGTCTCTATCTGATGCTACGGATGCCTGATTAGGGCGATCTTGGAGTCGTTGAACTCCAATCGTCGCCTTGATCATATCCATACGGTTGGATCTTTGATCCGAGGCCCCGATAAAATATTTGCCCTGTCCAAGCACATAAAAGGAGACAATTAACCTCCATTTTATTCAAACTACTCTAAATGCAAGATGATGCATGTAATGCAATATTTATATCATGAAATGCAATCCTATGCTTAAGAACATGCATAAATAGACATTTTAAGTAGTGTAAATGTGTTTACATCAGCTGATAAGTATATGACTTATCAACCCGCCCTCTAATTCGAGGGGACTTTAAGCCTAAGCATCTACACACTGTTTGCACTGATTCACTTTTCGACAATTTCTTCGAAAATTGGATAGCTAATGAACCATCTAGGGTGATATGACTGGCAAGTTGTCGGTGGTAACAGCTCATCGGTCGGTTGTCCAGAGCCCAACCACACGACCATTCTCTTCCTGTTGCCTTTAGGTAAATCTTAGATTAGGGAATCCACCTACTTAGAAAAAAAGAGAGAAAAAAAGAAATACTTAGAATAAAAAGAAAAAAAATAGAAAAAGGAGAAAATAAAAATAAATAAATAAAAGAAAATAAAATAAAATCACACTTCACCGCACGAGTATGGTTAGCAAGTTATCATGGGTAACAGCCCATTGGCTGGTTATCCAGATCCCAACTAACAAAAATGCACAATAATTCCCAAAACACTTAGGGAAGAAGCGGGGAAGTAGAATAAGCTGGGGAGATATACACTAGGTTCGCCCATGTGTTTACCCCATAAAAAATAAAGTAGGGAGAATGCTACCATTCGAAAAGATAATCCTTTAGGCAGAAACTCTTAAGGTCACCTAGGGTCATAGAAACCCGAAGTCCGTTTTAACGACCACCTAGTGAGTCTTTCACTCTTTTCAAAAGATAGTTAGCACTTAGAGTCCTTCTCGAGTCTTGGGCAGGTCGGGTAGCCGTAAAAAGTTATCCTGAAACTCTCAAACTCCAAAAGTCCAAAAAAATTAAAAAAGAAGAAAAATAAAAAAAAATGTATCTTCCCTTTTCAAATAAGGTGAGGTCTTAGGTGGTCTGCATTCTGGTAGACACCTAGGTACTGTTGAGTTTTCATAGTTTAAGACCATAGTTAAAATTTTCTATTATTAATAAACGACCTAGGCCTAAGCGATCGAGTCCTAATTTTATTTTTATACATAATAAGTAGTTTAATTTTGCTAGGGACTAGCAAACGATAGGCATGGGGGGTATGATGTAGACACATCCATTTAGGTTAAAATGCCTATTTATGCATGTTCCTAGGCTTAGATTTGCATTGCATAATATAAATATTACATAGCATGCATCATTTTGCATTTAGAGTAGTGTATATTTTAGGTTAATTGCATCCTTTTTGTGGTCAGGAGAGAAGGAGATTTATTTCAAAGCCTTGGATTGATGATCCAACAGTACGGATCTGATCAGGATGACGATCAAAGTCCAACACCTCCAAAATTGCCTTGACTGGAGTCCTGTAGCACCCTATGCAGTTCGAGGAAGATCAACGGCCAAGGGACTAGATGACGTAATTTGGAGCTTCAAAGGACAAATCCAACCATGCGGATGTATTCGGGTCGACAATCGCAACCTAACGATGTGAGAATAGACTCAATCCGACTTCTGTAGCAGCCTTTACAATAGAAAGAAGATGGACGGTCCACATCGTGCCACGTGGTGCAACCCAAGCCGCCCATGCGCACGCACTTACCACCGCACGCGAACAGCAGCACGCGCGCACGTGTGTGCAGGCGCACAACATGGGCCACGCAAAGCGTGCACCAGCGTAGTGGTTATTGGGCGCATGGGTTGTCTTTAGCGACATTTGAAGTGGATCTTCAGCAACGTTCATGACCGTCACTAAATGTCTTGTATACAAAATTGATCCTTTCCTCCAGTATAAAAGGACCACTACCTCTCCCATTCTTCTTCATCTCTTCCTTTCTTCCTCTCACAACTTCCAAGGCTCTAGAGAGAGCTTGTCCCAAGCCCAGGATGCTCCTCTAGAGTAAAATCAAATATTTCCCTCCGCTCATCCCCCTTCATGGAGCATCCCGCAACCGTCCTCTCACCTCCCTTCGAGAAGAAGATCCTTGCTGCGACGTCGTCCTACCCTGCCCTCCATCCTCGTTCATCCCGCTCCTCACCATCTTCCTCCAGGCGACGTCAGAGCGAGTCGTCCTCCGAGCAACCGTTGAGGGATATTCTCTCACCTATATCTTTCTTTTTGCATTTGTAGTGTAATCTTTCCGGCTTTCGTAGTTGTAGAAAACATTTGCTTCATAAATATACGTGATTGTTTCTCTCTCTCTTATATTTTGCAAGTAGATTAGTTAGATAAGAATTCATCGACCTAATCTCTTGCTTGCTAAAAATACCAAAAAATTATAAAAGACAAAAATGACAAAAACAAATAAAAGCAAAATGCAGATTTTCAAAACCAAACGTTCGCCTCCCCATGTTTGACCTGGGACACACTTTTCGAGTTTAAGTTATAAATATTATATGATCGACGAATTTTCTCGCGAATCGAACTACAACGACGGGTTTTCCAAACCCGAACCCTTTCCGCGTGAGAATTCGACACTATTAAACGGCACTATCCTGAAATGTCGAAAGCCAGGGTTCTAGGGTTGCCATGGGAGATACTATTTCGAGGCATCGAAAGCCAAGGACCCTTTGAGGATTGATGGTGGGGACAAGAAATCTAACACAGACCGTGTTTAAGGCCAATCCAATGCTGGATTTAAGGAAATCTAAAAGGAAAAGAGAGAAAACTCTCAAAATGAAAAATCATTCTTTATCTCTCTTATCAAAACACACTAGCAAATTGAACCTAGACACGATACGTCTACACACGAGTGCTTTGACCACTGGGTACAATGAACCTCTGGATAGTTTTTGTGAGACTTAGAAACCTTCGCGGCATACCCAAGCTGATGCTGGTCAGGTCTGGATCTTGGCTGGTACTTGAGTACCACTACTCCTATTGTTGGTATTTTGATCTGATTTCTAGAGATGTGGCTTAGTAGGGCTTCCTGATGGTTACATCTGACTTAGTGATCTAGTTTATTCCACAGGATTTTGCTACATACTAACAAAAGCTAATGATGGGGGTATGATGGGAACACCATCATAGGCCCTAACTAGCCACTTTTAGCCACGTATGATTGATAAAAGCTCCTACATAATCATCTGAGGGTCATAGCTCTGCATTATTCTGATTTGAGAAGTGAACAGGAAATCAGGGTTAATTATGTAATTTTAACAGTACATCATGAACACAGATTAACCATGGGGTCACTCAGGGGTTAAATAAAGGTCAAATGAGCTTAAAAGTCCAAAATATGGGATAACATTGACAGAAATAGGGTTTCATGCTTTTCGAGAACCGCAACAACACATAAAATCCTAATTTTCGACCCACTTAAATTAAAGAGGTTCTGGTAAACTCGTAAAGCATCATCCAATTTATTGGACCAGTCTTTACAATTAGACCTAACCATCTTTTGTAAAAAATTATTTATCTCTCGGTTAGAAATTTCTGATAAGCCATATGTTTGGGGGTGATAAGGAGTGGAAATTTTATGATTAACCCCATATTTAGAAAGGTGACGAAATTGAGAGTGAGCAAAATGTAATCCTCCCTCACTGATGATGGCCTTGGGAATGTTGAATCTCGAAAAAATGTTTTTCTTGATAAATTCGACAACCACTTTATGATCATTGGTGCATGTGGGTATTGCTTCTATCCACTTTGATACATAGTCAACGACGACTGGTATATACAAATAGCCACAAGAGTTGACGAATAGTCCCATGAAGTCGATGCCCCATACATCAAAAATTTCAACCTTTAGGATTGGATTGAGGGGCATCATATCCTTTCGAGTCATGTTGCCGATGCTCTGGCAACGCACACAGGACCGAACAAAGGTATAAGCATCTTTGTGCAAGCTGGGCCAAAAGAATCCAGAATTAAGGACCTTAGCTGCAGTTTTCTTGCCCAAGAAATGTTTGCCACAAGCCATTGAGTGACAATGAATCATGGACACAATGTCTAATGACCTAATTGGCACAAATGTGGAAAAGGTTGGGCTCCTCCCAAAAATAATATTTAATGTCACCAAAGAACATATCCCTTTTGGTTTTTGGCCAACCAGAGGGGATTTGCTTTGTTGCTAAGTAGTTTGAAATAGGTGCAAACCAAGGGAGGGTATTGGTAGCTAAGATCGTCTCATCAGGGAATTTATCAAGGGGGGTCAACATATCATTCGTCATAAGATGAGAGAGATGATCAGCCACTACATTTTGCGATCCCACCATATCCTTGATTTCCAAGTCAAATTCTTGGAGTAGTAGGATCCAACGAATAAGGTGGGTTTTCGTATCCTTCTTTTTCAGCAGATATTTAAGTGCTGAGTGGCCGATATAAACTGTGACATGTGACCCCAACAGATAAGAGCAAAATTTTTCTAGGGCAAAGACAATGGTAAGAAGTTCTTTTTCAGTAATTGTGTAATTCCGTTGTGCATCATCAAGTGTTTTGCTAGCATAATAGATCACAATAGGCTTCTTATCAATTCTTTACCCTAGAACAACCCCCATAGCAAAATTAGAGGCATCAGTCATTAATTCAAAGGGATAATCCCAGTTAGGTCCCTATAAAATAGGTGCCTCTGTGACAGTCTTCTTCAGCTGATTAAAACTCTCCAAGCATTGGGCATTAAAGTCAAACAGCTGGTCTTTGGTAAGTGACTTAAGGGCTTGGAGATTTGGGAGAAATTCTTAATGAAACGACGGTAGAAGCCCACATGCCCCAATTAGATCTGTTTTACAGAGGTGGGCGGTGGGAGCTTAGAGATAGCATCGATTTTAGCTCGATCTACCGCAATTCCTTTTTTGGAAATGACATGGCCCAGGACAATGCCTTTCTAGACCATGAAATGTCTTTTTTCCCAACTGAGGACAAGGTTAACTTCTACAAATTTTTGGAGAGTTCTTTCAAGATTTCTAAGACAAAGATCAAAAGAATCTCCAAATATAGAGAAGTCATCCATAAAGACTTCTAGACATTCACCTACCAAGTCTGAAAAAATTGCAAGCATACACCTTTGAAAAGTTGTAGGTGCGTTGCAAAGATCGAAAGGCATTCTTCTAAATGCAAACGTTCCGAAGGGGCAAGTGAATGTGGTTTTGTCTTGATCCTCATGATGGACTGCAACTTGATTATTGCTGGAATAATCATTAAGAAAATAGTAGTAATCATGTCCAGCTAACCGCTCCAAGATTTGATCAATAAAAGGGAGTGGGAAATGGTCCTTCTTGGTGACGGTGTTCAATTTTCTGTAATCAATGCACACACGCCAAGAAGAAGCAGTCCGAGTGGCTATATTTTCCCCATGTTCATTAGTGACAACTGTTAGTCCAGCCTTTTTAGAAACTACTTGTGTGGGACTAACCCAAGAGCTATCAGAAATGGGGTAGATGATATTAGCATCAAGGCACTTTATTATCTCTTTTTTACCACCTCCTGCATATTAGGGTTCAAGTTCCATTATGGTTGGCGGGAGAGGCAAGAATCATCCTCAAGATAAATTCGATGGGTGTAATAGGATGGACTAATACCCTTAATATCATAAAGGGTCCAGCCAATAGCTTTTCTATGTTTGCTCAAAACCTGGAGAAGTTTCTCCTCTTGTGCCCCAAAAAGTTCAAAATTGATAATCAGGGGCATGGTCTGCTTTGGACCAAGGAAAACATATTTAAGGGAGTTGGGCAATGGTTTTAATTCCAATTGAGGGCCCGACTCTGAAATGATTTCTGCTTGTGGAGTGAGGGGTGAAGTGAGAGGGAGAGAGTTAAACGAAGAGTGAGATGGAGAAGGTGTAGTTAGGGTGGGAGGGTGAGGTAAATCAAATTGTTCAAGAACCGTGTGACTTGCAAAACAGGAACCCAGGTGTGAAATCTGCATTGTTTCCTCCACTAAACTTTCAATCTCCAAATCCGACTCATCAAAGAAATCTAGTTCTTGGAAATGCCTAGAAGCTTGAAAAATATCTAGGGTAATAGATTCACCACCACACACGATCTTCTTTCTAAAGTCACAATCAATATTGGCTTTGGCAGTGGCTAGGAATGGTTTTCCAAGAATTAAAGGAGCATTCTTCAAAGCTTCTGGGACCTCTATGTCCAAGACTAAAAAGTCTTACAAATAGACAATTTTTGACTCGGACAATTACATTCTCAACAATCCCATTGGGTTAATTATAGATCGGTCTGCTAGTTGAAGTGTTATCTCCACAGGATAAGGTTAATTGAGGCATCGAGATCCAATAGGGTGAGATCAAAGGAAGTGTCATTAATGACAACTTCAATTGGGGGGGCACCTGGATCTTTTCTTTTCAAAGGCAGTTTGCTCTGCACAACTGAGCTTATTGTCTCTGGAAGCATCACCTTTCCTAAGTTTCTAGGCTACCTTTTTGGAGTACATAAATCTTTCAAGAATTTGGCATAGTGTTGAATGCAGAAAACTAGGCAATCGAAGTTGGTTTCGAAAAACCTGTCGTTGTAGTTCAATTTGCAAAGAAATCCGTCAATAAATAAATTTATACCGAAATTCTAAGAATTCCAGGTCGAACACAAGGAGGCTACGTCGATCTAAAATCTACGATTTATATTTTTTTGTGTTTTTGTTTGAAAATGAAATAATTACACTAGAATTGATACAAATAATAAGAGAGAGAAAGAGAGAGAGAACAATCACTTGATATAATCAGAATGTTTTTACAACTATAAAGCAGGAAATTATTACAACTAGAAAGCAGAAAATTCTATTCTAGAAAGCTATTAAAAAGAAGGGAGAGAGATGTTATCCTCTTTGACGAATGCTTAGAGGATGAGCCAGACGGAGCGACTCCTGGAAGACGGAGGACGGAGAGGGAAGGAGGACGAAGCAGGAAGAAGCGGGAATGAGGCATCACGTCATCGTCGTCACGGGATCCACTTCTAGAATAGGGGCGAGAAAATTGGATTTAGCTCTAGAATAGCATCCCGGGTGTGGGACAAGCTTTTCTTGAGCTTGGGAGAGGTAGAGAAGTGAAGGGATGAAGAACAAGTGGAGGTAGGGTCTCCTTTTATAGTTGTAGGAATCGAGGGAAAATTTGTCATTTCAAGCTTAAAATATTAATATCAGGTCTTTAGTGACATATCTATCCATCACTAAAGGTCTGATCGTGGCCAACATGTGCACGTTGCACTTGCCTCCCCACCTTCCGTGCTCAAAATTCCTGTGCACGTCTTTCAAATCTTAGCCATCCGATAGTGAGATCGGACGAATTAGATTTCTCCTCACCAGCCTTCGTCTGCGCCTTCACTGCATGCGCGCTGTGATCGCACGTGCACACTATTGGCTGATCCGCGTTTCCCGTAGCCGATCGCACAGTCGCGATTATTCTCCTGCGCGCTACGGATGGCGAGTAGAATGAGTGTCACATGCTCGCGCAACGCCGCTCGACCACTATGCTGCGATGCTTACTTTGTCGCAGTTTTGATTTCAGGCATTCAGCTCGTGGCCGTTGGATCAAGATCCAACGGCCACATGGCGCTATCCCAGCCACCCAATCGAACCTCAAGATCGCATCATCTTGGCCGTCCATCTTCTGCATGTAGATGGTGTCTCAGATGTCGGATTGAGCCAATTTTCCTACCGTTAGGCTGCGATCATCGATCTGAACCCATCCATGCAGTCATATTTGCCGTCTGAAGTGTGGATTGGCACCATCTTGGCCCTTGATCTTTAGGGTTCCTCAGTCTCTATCTGGTGCTACGGATGTCCGATCAGGGCAATCTTGGAGTCATTGAACTCCAATCGTCTCCCTGATCATATCCGTACGGTTGGATCTTCGATTCAAGGCCCCGATTAAAAATCACCCTTTCCCTGACCATAAAAGGAGACAATTACTATACAATTTATACAACTTAACCTAAATGCATGATTATGCATGTTATGCAATATTTACAATGTGTGATGCTAATATGACACTAAGAACATGCATTAATAGACTTTTTTGGCTATTTAGATGTATGCACATCACATAGGCGAGAGTGTATTTTATGGCATCTAGGAGAGGGATATTGTTTTCTATTTACCCAAAAATATCCATTAATTCCTTATCGATGGGCTCAAATTTCTTTTTTCTATTTTGTGAAGAGTGAAGGGCTTGTGGAACGGATGCTGGGTGTACCTGTTGTGCATTTTTGGGTTCCTGAACGGGGTTAGAAGAAGAGGGAGAAGAGCTTATCTTCTTTTCTTTTAGGCAGGTTTCTTGAGCAGGCAAGGGATCATGAGTGGTTTTCCCATTCCTCAAAGTTGCTGCATTTGCAATATCATTATTTCTGGGAGGAGGACCGGGAGCCTGATTTTGATTAAAACCTAGCAGGTGCTGTGGTGCTGGGTAGATAGGTTGACTAGGATATCCACCTTGATACTAATTCCATTGATTGTTAGGATTGGGCATGGGTTGGGATGGTAGATTGCCAGCAGGTCTATGATCAAGAGTAACCTTAACTTGATGTTGCAAGTTGGTTATCATGCGAGTTACTTCCGTCATTTGATTCTGCATATGTTCCAGAGTTTTCATGACCTGGGTGTTGATATCATCCTGGGATGGCCCAAGTTGATATACATTTCGCCCATAATTCCCAAATTGATTTTGTTTGGGAAACGGAACCTGATTTGGGGCTTTCCAGGAGGAATTCGGGTTGGTCCTCCAGTTTTGATTGTAAGTATTGGAGGGATTTCTAAATTGTTCCTGGATAGCAGAGATGTTTTTAGTGGTGGATTCAAGGAGATTTTGATTCATGTAATCAAAAGTCCCAGTCAACAAATCATGTGAGAAATCAAAAGAAAATTGCTGCCCAGCTAAGGTAGCATTGATATTGTACAGATTCTCTCTTTTGAGAAGGTGAGGGGAGTTAGGATAAGGAGATTATTTTTGGGTGAGCTTTTCTTCCATCTTTTTCTGATTGATTTGCATCTGATCTAGTCATTGAGCTATCATGTGTAGATCATCTTGAGCGACTGGAACAGATGTGGACTTGGAGTCAATTTCATTGACTCCAAGTCTAGGGTTGTTGGTTCTACCAAAAGTGTCCATTGAAGCCATATTAAAAGAGTTTTCACTCATTTCTTCAAAGAGGTAGGCACTTTTGGCATCTTTATTAAGCAAATTACCCCTACATGAAGCATCCGTGAATCTTTTTAATTGATCTTCTAATCCATGATAAAATATCTGCACTAGCTGCCATCGCGAAATTTCATGGTGGGGGCAACTTCTAGGAAGTTCTTGAAATCACTCCTAAGACTCATGGAGAGGTTCACTAGATTTTTGTTGAAAGGTCATTATTGATCAGCATAAAGCATTTGTACAACCTATTAGAAATAATTTTTTAAGAAAAGTGCTTTTTAATTGGGGCGAGGTGGTTATAGGATGCCCGATCGTTCTAAACCAATATGATGCTTTGTCTTTTAAAGAGAGAGGAAAAGTCTCATGAGTCACACCTCTTCCTGCACATTGCCGGAATGGGTGGTTTGAGCGACGATAGTTAGTTCCTCGAGGTGGCAAAAGGGGTCCTCTCTCGGAAGACCATGGAAATGTTTAATAAGGTTTAGAATGGCAAGTTTAATTTCAAAATCCCCTTAGGGTATAACCACTCCAGGTCTCTCTTTATAATTAGAAGGATCATAAAAATTCTTAAGTAGCACGAGAGGTTCCCTTAGTGGCTGACCCGGTCTCTGAGTGGCTAGGTTCATGACAGTCTTAGGCAATATTGTTGGTTTTGTTGAAGTCGAAGCAATTGGTCGACCATAAGAGAACAGGGGTTTGAATTTGGATTTAAGGAACCACCTGGCCATTCGAGGTTTTGTGGTTGCTCCAAATGAGGGAGGTTAGGGATGGGGAAGTCAGCTTGTGGGTCAGCTGACAGGTTAGTGGCGGGTTGGCATGTGGAAGCAGAATTTTATGAATTGTTTCCCATATTAAAAATAGAGGAAGAAGAAGAAGAAAACAAAGATCTTTTAGTGCGGGGGCAAAATCCAATGGTCCCTCAAAATGTGGATTCTGGGACCTTCGCCCATGCATGCACTTAATAGAAGAACAGGTGGGGAGGAGGAGAGAGAGATGAGAGAAAGTGTGCAAATCAAACAACCAGGCCTAATCTATCCTAAGGCTAACTCCTTAATGCAACCAAAGACTTGGGAACCCACTAAGGAAGAAATTAATAAGAAAACCTAGTTCTTTAAGATTACCTGGCTAGACTAAAAGAGGTGGATTGGGCCCAAGCATTTCCTGGGAAAATCACCAAAGGGCTTGTGTAAACCCATACCCATCGTTTGACTTCCCTCTAAGTCTGTCGCTGTGTATTTCAAAGGGAATTATTAGCTCTTAGTAATTCTTAGGTATTGGATATCAAGCCTAAGTTTTCGTGAAGTCCTTAAGTGGTCAAATGACTACTTGTTTTAATTTAGGCTTGGGTGTGTAATTGTGCACGGGAATGTGGAGGATGTTGATTGGGGTAATGCCCTATTATTTCAATTTTTTAGTGTGTGCAAAGATTGGAAAGAGTGATTCCAATATCAATCAAATTGTCAAACAAAATTTTTGTTTTCTACTTTTACGATTTGATTTAGCTTAGTGTCTTTTAGGGTTTTCTTTTTATGATTTCAAACAAGTTTAAGATCCATAAACAAAAAAAAATCAAGTTGTACTGGTGAATGTAGATTTCCTTTTAAGATGTGGGTCTCTAAAAATGAAAAGAAATCCTAAATGAATTGATTCCTAAGCAGAAATGTTACTACCAGTGAATTGATTCAGGCTTTTCCTTTTAAGTAGTGGTCCAAACAAAGCAAGCAACACCACTACTAGAAGGCAAATCAAACAAGGATTCCAGAAAATATTTTTTTGTGATTTTCAAAATTTTTTTGATATTTTTTTAATATTTTTCTTTGTGCTAGTGTCAAAGGCCAAAAATGATACCTGTGGGTACTTTTAACTTTTCAGTGCCACCACCGGCCACCAAAAATTTTTGTGATTTTCTATGTTGTATGCAATTTCACAGGGATTCCAAAAAACTAAATTTTATAAAAAAATTGAATAAGTATAAAAATTCCTAAAATTCACGGACAGTATCAAAACAGTGAAATTAGAGGAGATGACCCCCCAATGGTCCATGAATTTTTAAAAATTCTCTACAACTCCAATTGCTCTTAAATTTGGAACAAATGTTCCTGATTTGATTTGGAATTGTTGAGTGAAATTTCAAAATTTTAGAATGCCTGTAGTGTTGGGAATTAATTTTTGAAGTCTGGATAGAAGTCTGGACCCAAAAATCAAAACACCAACACTTAAAGTAGAGTGGTGTGAAATTATGCAAACAAGCAACCAATGAAATTTTAAGGACACCACTCTACTTGATTTAATTATTTATGATCCTTAAAGCCTGGTTTAGTATTTTTTGGTAGTTTTTTAAAGGTTAATGTGACAAGGAAAGAGGAATCACCAACCTAAATTCACGGAAAGACAAGGAACTTCAAGCTCTCGCTTCCAAAATCCCATCTTCTTCCCGCAATTCTTACACACATGAAAGAAGAGAAAGAGAAGGGAATGAGATCCACTTATCAAGAAAGAGAATTAATAAGATGCAAAGCCATGCCTCCCTGGCAACGACGCCAAAAGGTGGTGTGAAGAATGCATGATTTCTTAAAATTAGGGTTTAAGTCATTGCAACACACAATTTTGCAATTCTTTTGAAATTTATAAAACCTAGATAGTGGGGTATCTAGGGTCATCCAAGGAGGCGAGAATGCACTTTTTAAGAATCTTGCTTGACAAAGCGAAAATCAACTTTATTTTTAGGTTTTTGGATATAAGATTTTTTTGGGTTTTTTAAATAATGGGCAATTACGTAAATATATGTGAGAAAATGAACACACCTAATTTCTAATGCTAGTACCTAAGTGACAAAAATGGACTCTCTCTAAGCTCACCATAGGTACGTGGAGACCTAAGGTAATTAGAAAGAGGGAGTGAAAAGTGCTAGAAACAACAATTAGCAAAGATGCAACAAAAATGAAAAGAAGGCAACTTTAATTAAGTAGACTTATGTTTTACAAAAGACAAGTAGAGGAATGCTTCTACTCTAAAATGAGAATACAGAAAAGTAAAACACAAATCCTCTTGATGATGGTGGTCAAGAGGAGAGAGTCATTGCTCTAAGCTCAGTTGCTTCTGGGCTTGAAAAGGGTCTCTCCAACTCCATCCTTGAAAAGCTCCTCCAAGGTGATGTCTTCCTTGGCAAGCCCTAGGGGGGGCGTGCCTTTGCTCCTCCAAAGGTGGATGATCTTCACCCACAAATCTCCTCCTAGGGTGGCATGCACCACCCTCAAGACCTCCTCCTAAGGTCTTCCTTGCCTGGCTACTCCTCTGGCTGGTGGGGGCATAAGAGAGAAGGGAAAAGGGAAAGGCACCAAGGGGACAGAGTGTCCCCTTAATCTTCTTCTCCTTCTTCTCTTGGCCGACTAAAAGATGGAGTAATGGTGGAATTAATGAAGCGAAAAGATGAATTGAAGTGGGTAGTTAGCGGTTTATTTATAGGATGGGTAGCGGTGTAGGATGGTTAAAGGATGGATGGCTAGGATCACTTATAGGGGGTGGTTGTGGGATCCTAGGGCTAGGGTTAATGGCGCCAACATGAAGAGGCTTCTTAGGAGTTGGCGCCAACCCTAGGTGGAGACTAGGGTTAAGGGGTTGTATGGTGTGTTGTAGGGTTAGGATAGATGCTTAGGAGGGTGGTTAACAGATGGAGGGTTACAATAGGTTGGCACCATATGTAGGTAGGGGTGTGTTGAGTGGTGGTTATGGTTGGTGATTAGCCCATATTTGTGGGCTATTTAAGTATTTAAGTGCCTAAACATTAAGTTAATTCTAACATTTATTTAGCATAAATTAGGATGCAAATAAATTAATTCATATTTCTGATTTAATTACATAATTCATGTATTGCATTCATATTTAAATGCATTTAGAATTAACTTAGAATTGCATTCATTTAATTAGTTAACCAGTTAGGTGCATTGCATGCATTATTTTAAGTTAACATAAAAGTTGAGGGTTTGTATATAAATAACCATAATATTTTATTATTATTTTATTCCTCTTCTTTGAGCAACAACTGCATTTCTTCCTCCAGCTGCCGCAGTCAAGACCCCATTCATGGAGGAGCTAGTGTGTTGAATCTGATCGAGGTAGCTAACTACAAGGGAGAGGAGGAGGCAGCCGAGCTTGAGGAGACACAGCCCCACTCCACCACCGTGTACTCCATTCCACCATCGTGCTCTCCAAGGCTGAGCTCCACCACACCGTGGGCAGGCGAGGTGACAACTCGCCACGCCAAGCCGGTGGACTCGTGCCAACATCGTGAGCGTGTGTCCCAGATCGCCATGCTTCCATCACCGTGCCTCACCAGAATCAACATCACCACCCTCACCGCCATCACCAGCAACCACCACCGCAGCCGACCTCTCCTCTAGACCACACCACATCCCCACATGCAGCAGCAGCCACGCTCCTCTGGCTGCATACCGTGCATCACTGCGCGCGCGCAGGCAGTGCCCAGCCACTGTCTTCGGGCGCCTCTCGGCCAGATCCAACAGCAGCCTCCATGTCCTCCTCCTAGCAACCGCGTGCCCTCACATCCTTCTCCAGTGCACCCTGCCTCCAGCCCAGCCACCGCACGCCTGCGTCTCCTCACCTTAGCGCCTGCACGCACCCGTGCCATCATCTGCAGTGCCTTCTGCAGCATCACAACGGTGCCAACAGGACCACCGCGCGTGCCTGTGTGCTCTGTAGAACCCGCACTTCCACCCGCCTCCGCTGCAGTACCCGCACGCACCCTGCAGTGCCTCAGCCACTGCATGCGCCCACACCATCACCCACAGCGCTCCCTGCAGCACCTGCAGCCGACACCACCACCACGCCCGCATGCCCTCCAGCTACACGCGCCCGCACGCCCTCCAGCCGCGCACGCAGAGCGCGCTACACTGCGTCGTGCCACTTCCTGTAACACCCACCGCGCGCCCTCTAGCTACAGTGCACAGGTCATCCTTCAGCGCCTCCCCGCGTGCAGCCTGCAGCGTGCAGCAGCAGCAGCTGCAGCCGAGCCCAGCCGCGCCCACACAGCCTGCGCATCCACCGTGTGAAGCCCTTCAGCAGCCACCGGAACCCACCTCCACCATACCTCCGTCCGGCCACCTCGGGGCACCTCGCACTTCGTCGCGACTGCCATCACGGAGCCCTCGATCTAGAGATCCTCCTCCGAGCTTCACACCTCCGACCATTCCCTCCTCCTCGCGCATAGATAAGGGGAAGAATTTCCCCTATTTTTCTACAGTAAAGCCCCTATTAATAATTACATTTTGTGCCATTGTCAACTTTTATTATTATTTTATTAAGCTGCATTGCAAAATATATCCTTTAGTTGTGCAAAATTGCTATTTTAGCATTTACACTTATTGTTTACCTAATATGAAAGCGGATTTGGCTTGATTTCTTGACAAAATCAATAGTGAACATTCATTTTTGATATTAACAAGTTTAATTAGGCAATTGCCTCCCTATGGACACGACCCACTCGTAATTGAGTGGTTATATTAATTGTTGATTAGTCGATTTTTCCACCACATAGAACTACAAACAACGCGTCATTTTATGTGGCAAACGACTTTAAAAGCGAAGAATCGACTCGTCAAATGGCGTCATTGCCGAGGAGGCAACAGGATTAATTAATTTGCAATTATTCATTTGTTCAAATTGATTTTTAATTGAGGCATATTTAACCTGTTTTATCTGATTTGGTGTAAGGTACACATATTACGCACAAATTTTCGCATCGACCTCAGAAACACCGTGGTGGACCTTGTCTCCACCACTCTAGAGGAGGAATCGAGTTTCGCATATATGAGGAAGAGCTTAAACATTGGTGAACTTTGTTGTCACCAATTTGGAAGAGGACATCTGGAGTGATCATTTTCATCTCTGTCGATTTGTCAAGTAGATAGAATTTAGGTTTTAGAATGTTACTTTTATTTATTTTCTTGCACTTACATTTGGTTTGAGACCCTTATTCTGGGGTATATTTTTAGGGGTTTGTTCCCCAATTTTGTTTTTGGCCCATGTTGGGTAGTTTTTGGGAGTTTGTTCCCTCTTTTCTTTAGATCTAGGTTTTCTTTTGTGGGTTGTTTATCTTCTACTTGTTTGTGCACAAGTAGGTAAAAAAAAATGAGCTACCTGCTAGAAGCTGCCTGCCCCTAGGACGAACCATTTAGGTTTGTACAAGCAGCTTCTAGATTTATTTCTCTGCATTGCATGCATTCTCACATCATTGATTGCTGGAAGCAAGGTACACATTCTCTTACTTTGCATCCTATTCTTAATCACGCATTGCATTTGGACTTAATTCGAAGACCACCTAATCTGTATTGAATAAATCTAACAAGTGGTCACATATTTTCTAGAAAAAGGACTAATTAAAGGAGGGACATTTTAAAAACCAAGGATTTGATTTTCAAACTTGGCGTGCGATTCAAAATTCAAAATCTTTTACGGTGTATGCACACTTATATCTCTTGCACCACGGCACTCTTTTAGACACTCCTTAGGTTTGGAAATACTAGGACAAGAGCCCTCCTATCGTTGGATTCTGAAGTGTTTAGAACTTGAGATCAAAGGTTTTGTAACTCCAAAGAGGGGGATACTCTGTCATGGATTTTTGGGGGCAGTTGAGAAGCACCATGAAAACACAGCTTCGAAGGAAGGCTTAGGCCTACTTGCATCCCTCGATCTTCTGTCTTTGGAGTTGCTCTACCATTTGAGATTTAGGGAAGAACACCTAAGCTCCAACTAGGTCTTCTTAGGCAAGCCGTAGGTCGACAATAAGCACGTAAATTGATTGAACAAATTGTATTGTCACCTGCAATCTGACTTAAATCAAAAGCTTAAATTGGGAAAGATCTAAAAAGTCCTTTTTGAATTGTGTTTTGCTTAGGGAATTCTGATTGAGGTGTAAGTTAGAATGGGCCACATTGATTTTCATCCTTTCACATCTTGCCCACACCCTTACCCCCACTCTGCACTCTTTGATCCCATACACCGAGATGGTCCATCCTTTGATGGACGTAATGACAATCATTGGGATTTGTTTTACTCCTATTATAGGAGTATTGGCCTGGTTAAGCCCCAAATTAGTGAGCAAAACCTAGGAGCGATATTTTCTTTGCCCAATATCCCACACACCATAGAAATACCCAACCCACCCTCCCTGAATAATTATAATGGTTGGACAGACACTCGTAGGTACTATAAGCCTGAGCCTGACTTCTCTCATGATAGAAATGACCTCTCCTCCTTGAAGATGGAAATACAGAAAATGCAAGATGAAATGATTGAATTGTTAGGAGAATCTTCAAGAGCAGGCCAACAAGAAAGACATGAAATTAGCCACCAAATCTACCCCATTGAGGATGACGTACACCCCTCTACAATAGATGCATCTCCCATGGGAGAGCTACGCTTTAAGTTGGAGGAAAATTTTGGGGATTATGTAAGGGAGAATAGCTACTTTTCAAGGTTCGATTTTGAAACCTCCCCATTAGATGACACTTCCTTGAGAGATCCACGCCTTAAATGGGAGGAAGATACATATGAAAGTAGCTATGCATTGGATGAAGAAAGGTGTTAACCCGAGGAAGATGATGATAAGGTTGAGTATCCACCTGAATTATATTGGAGTCAAAAGAAGGGAATGATGGTACCATTGGAAGACCTCGACCCAGATGATAGTATTTTTGTGACATTTGATGAAGTGGGTCGAAGTCAAGTTGTTAATCCTACCCTCCCTTCTGATCACGAGATGGAACTCAAGCCCACCCTTAGGGAACCTAACCCTGAAGAAATTGACCTATCTGAGAAGTCCGATGTTACCAGTATAAACCATTTACCTCAGATAGAGTACCCTAGGGGATCTACTGAGATAGTAAATGATTCTAGACCTCGGGTATATGATGAATCATATGATGAGGAGAAAGAAGAATTATATGAGGAGCCTACATTCAAGATTTGGAGTGACACTAAGGGTGATTATGCCTTATTTGAAGAGTTAGCCCCTGAGGATGTCACAAATTTGACCAAATTAGGTTTCCTTAGCACACCCATTGATGATATTTCTCCTCATGATGAAATGATGGAAAATTTGGAAGCAACTTCTAAGATTTATGTGGATTCACATCTAGACTCCAGGGAAGATTTGAGTAAAGAACAAGAACTCGGGGATGACATTGATAGGATAATCCCCAGATCTGTTGCTTCCAACCTGCCTTCATTTGATTCAAAGTCACCCTCTGATTTTCTTATGTCTGAAGGTGAAATTGTGACTCCTGATGAAGTGCAGGAAGATACATGTGATGGTGTAAGGAATGCTAGGGATGCAATTGAGGATTTGGAAAGAGTGTTAGGGATGGACACCGAGCTGATTAAACCCAACCTAGATCTTATGGCCATCCCACAACCTCGAAACTTGGACACCCTAGACGATCCTTGCCTTAGAGATTTTCTCACTTTTATTCTGACCGGGGGGCTGAACAAACCAATATTTCCCGTAATGGAGTATCGGGTATGGATTGATGATTTCTTTAGTCAGTCCATTGCCTTGGGGGTTTATCTCTGCACCATTCCTTCCCCATTCCTTTTGGAGGATCCTTGTCATCCTCCCCCTACCCCTCCGGAGGTTGTTATGCCAGTTTATCCTTTAGAACCTCTTATGGTGACCTGGGATGATTTTATTCCCATCCTGGTTGGGCGAGCATTTGCTATCGGGATTCATCATCAGCTCGCCAACATCCTAGGTTACCTATTTTCTAGGCCAGCATTACTTTGCTCATTTTTAGGGCCTATTTCTATGATCCTTGAACCTGATTTGCAGGTTCTTTGGCTACTCGGCTGCTAACAGAAGAACGGCAACCCATCTCTGAACCAGGTAATATCCTTCTATGCAATGAGGACATTGCAGATTTTAGGCATGGGGGGTGTACTTGGGGATATACATAGCATAGTGCATTCATGCATTCTGCATTGTGTACATTTGCATTGAAAATAATAATAATAATAACAATAATAATAATAATTAAAAAAAATTATGTACTTATTAAGCTTAACTGGCTAGGTCCTACATTCTTAAGCAAATCAGAATTCTATGTTAGACTAAGTTGATTCTAGGGTCGAACGTTAGAAGCTAAGTGAGCTACTAGTTTTAGACCTTTAGGGTCCTTTGTGGACTTAAAAACTTAAGTAGGAGTTATGTTGCAGACCATTCCTCAAGAGGTTGAGGAAGGAAAGCTAGGGATTGAGTTAAAAGGCTGGGTAGTACCTGGAGTCTTGTTCTATCTTTTGGTTTACGGGTCCTTGTAACCTAAGCATCCAAATTTCACACACACTTGGTCTTGTGTAAGTAAGTGATCACCTTAATTCCTTTCTTAGAAAATTTGACTCCCTTAGTTTTGACTTAGGAGAAGCTTGAAAACACAATTTGATTGGAAGAGTTCCCGCCGCAGGAGAGGTGGAGTATATACTCACCTTGAGGATGCGATGATAAGATATTACCTCCTCAGCGTTTGTCTCTTAGGATATCCATCCTACTGGGGGCATGTAAGCGCATTGTGTGGTTCAGTTACCATGGGCAGCCCTATCTCGAAGTGCCGATTGCCACAGACCTGAATTCGCTTAAGAAATCCATTTGCGATGCTATCTCGAAGTGTTGATTGCCAAGAGTTCTTGGGGTCTCTATGGGCGGTGCTCTCTCGAAGCATCCAAAGCCAGGCACCCTTCAAGGTATGGTGATGGGAACAATGAATCCAACACAGACCGTGTTGATAGCTGATCTAAGGTTAAACTTAGAGGAATCAAACAAAATATATATATATATATTATTCAAAAAAAAAATCCTTTTTCCTTTAATTCAAATAACTCAGACCAACGCACATGCACGGATGCTTTAATCTCAGGGATCAATAAACCTTAGGGTAGAGTCAGAAATCAGAGAAACTTGCGCCTGCAACTCATCCTTAGCCGACCTAGTCTGTAACTTAGCAACTACTTGGGAACCTTAGGTCTAAAGTCTGAACTTAACAAGCTTCTAAAGGAAGACCGTTTGGGTTGGCTAGTCTACTTGGAGTGTTAGGTTTTGCTTGGATTTGCTAGGGACTAGCAAAAACTAGGCATGTGGGTATTTGATTAGCCCATATTTGTGGGCTATTTAAGTATTTAAGTGCCTAGACATTAAGTTAATTCTAACATTTATTTAGCATAAATTAGGATGTAAATAGATTAATTCATATTTCTGATTTAATTACATAATTCATGTATTGCATTCATATTTAAATGCATTTAGAATTAACTTAGAATTGCATTCATTTAATTAGTTAACCAATTAGGTGCATTGCATGCATTATTTTAAGTTAATATAAAAGTTGAGGGTTTGTATATAAATAACCATAATATTTTATCATTATTTTATTCTTCTTCTTTGAGCAACGGTTGCATTTCTTCCTCCAGCTGCCGCAGTCAAGACCCCAATCATGGAGGAGTGGGTATGTTGGATCTGGTCGAGGCAGCTGACTACAAGGGAGAGGAGGAGGCAGCCAAGCTTGAGGAGACACTGCCCCACTCCACCACCGTGTACTCCATTCCACCACCGTGGTCTCCAAGGTCGAGCTCCACCACACCGTGGGCCGGCGAGGTGACAGCTCGCCGCGCCAAGCCGGTGGACTCGTGCCAACATCATGAGCGTGTGTCCCTGATGGCCATGCTTCCATCATCGTGCCTCACCAGATCAACATCACCACCCTCATCGCCATCACCAGCAACCACCACCGCAGCCGGCCTCTCCTCTAGACCGCACCACATCCCCACATGCAGCAGCAACCACGCTCCTCTGGCTGCATACCATGCATCACCACGTGTGCGCAGGCGATGCCCAGCCACTGTCTTCGCTCACCTCTCGGCCAGATCCAGCAGCAGCCTCTACATCCTCCTCCTAGCAACCACGCGCCCTCACTTCCTTCCCCAGCGCACCCTGCCTCCAGTCCAGCCACCGCACACCCGCGTCTCCTCTCCTTAGAGCCTGCACGCACCAGCGCCATCATCTGCAGCGCATTCTGCAGCACCTGTAGCGGGGCCAAGAGGACCACCGCACGCGCCTATGGGCTCTGCAGAACCCGCACCTCCACCCACCCCCGCTGCAGCACACGCGTAAACCCTACAGTGCCTCAGCCACTGCATGCGCTCGCGCCATCACCCACAACGCTCCCTGCAGCACCTGTAGCCAGCGCAACCACCATGCCCGTGTGCCCTCCAACTACACATGCCCGCACACCCTCCAGCCGCGCGCACAGAGCGCGCTGTACCTCGTAGCGCCACTGCCTACAGCACCCGCCACGCACCCTCTAGCTGCAGCGTGTGGGTCGTCCTTCAGCGCATCCCCACGTGCGGCCTGCAGTGCGCAGCAGCAGCTGCTGCGGTCGAGCTCAGCTGTGCCCGCGCGCGCCAGCACAGCCTGCGCATCCACCGCGTGAAGCCCTTCAGCAGCCACCGGAACCCACCTCCACCGTACCTCCATCCAGCCACCTCGGGGCGCCTCGCACTTTGCTGCGACCACCATCACAGACCCTCAGTCTAGAGATCCTCCTCCGAGCTTCACACCTCCGGCCATTCCCTCCTCCTCACGCACGGACAAGGGGAAGAATTTCCCCTATTTTGCTACAGTAAAGCCCCTATTAATAATTACATTTTGTGCCATTGTCAACTTTTATTATTATTTTACTAAGCTGCATTGCAAAATATATCCTTTAGTTGTGCAAAATTGCTATTTCAGCATTTACACTTATCGTTTACCTAATCTGAAAGCGGATTTGGCTTGATTTCTTGACAAAATCAATAGTGAACATTCATTTTTGGTATTAACGAGTTTAATTAGGCAATTTCCTCCCTGTGGACACGACCCACTCCTAATTGAGTGGTTATATTAATTGTTGATTAGTCGATTTTTCCACCACATAGAACTACAAACAACGTGTCATTTTATGTGACAAACGACTTTAAAACTGAAGAATCGACTCGTCAAATGGCGTCGTTGCTGGGGAGGCAACAGGATTAATTAATTCAGAATTATTTATTTGTTCAAATTGATTTTTAATTGAGGCATATTTAACCTGTTTTATCTGATTTGGTGTAAGGTACACATATTACGCACAAATTTTCGCATCGACCTCAGAAACACCGTGGTGGACCTTGTCTCCACCACTCTAGAGGAGGAATCGAGTTTCGCATATATGAGGAAGAGCTTAAACATTGGTAAACTTTGTTGTCACCAATTTGGAAGAGGACATCTGGAGTGATCATTTTCATCTCTGTCGATTTGTCAAGTAGATAGAATTTAGGTTTCAGAACGTTACTTTTATTTATTTTCTTGCACTTACATTTGGTTTGAGACCCTTGTTCTGGGGTATATTTTTAGGGGTTTGTTCCCCGATTTTGTTTTAGGCCCGTGTTGGGTAGTTTTTGGGAGTCTGTTCCCTCTTTTCTTTAGTGACAGCTCCCAATCTCTACCTACTCTACTCCCACCTACTCCTAAGCTCTAGCATGCCTACCAATGCTCTGTTAAAGCTTACTCTCAAGCTTCCAAGGTGCCTATTAGTGTAACAAAACTCTACCGCACTAAATACTCCTCCATCTTCCCATCCCCATTCATAGGTCACCTTGGAGCCATCCTCCCACCTCCATTCTGGTAGCAGATCATCTCTGCCTTCTCACCACCATTTCAAAGCCACACTGAAGCTTTCTTTAACTCGACGTCCTCCCGTTTGTCACCTCCGTCATCCTACTTCCCAACTCCTTCGTCCGAGCTTCCACTATGCGTCGTTGTCTCACCAAACAGCCGCTTTGGGAGATTTCTTCTTACCCCTTTTCTCTTTTACACTTTCATAGTTTATTGTAATTGACATTGATGCAATAAATCACATTTGATTCCATCTCTCTCTTGTGATTGCTTGTCATTTTATTTCAAAATAAAAAAATAACAAACCCACAAAACACCAAAAAGAAACAAAATTAAAGCGCGGTTTTCATACAAAGTAAATGTCGCCTCCCTGTGTTCGGCCTGGGACTCCCTTGGAGTTTCTGTATAAATTGTATTTGATTATGTGTTTTGCTACTACGACGACGGGTTACTCTTAACCCTGATTTCAAACATGCGAAACACGTGCGATCGTTTTGGCATTATTGCCGGGAGGTAACGAAATTTACTTTATTATTTTCTGTGCTTCTTTGCATTTACATAGCACTAACCCTGCTTGTCTTTGATCTACTGTCCTGCAGGTACCCTAGCATGGAGATCCAAGTGTGGTAGACTGGAGTAAAGTTGGGTAGAGTACTTTGTAAGTGTCCCCCACATTCCCCCCCACTAGTTCATTTCACCAAAATCATAACCAAGACCTAATCTACTTAGGTGTTTGCATAAACCCTAGGATAGACTTTGTTTGTCTTGTTTGCCACCTTCACCCATCTCACCCACATTTAGAAAAAAAAAAACAAAAAGATACTTTCTGTGGGACAAATCAACTGGGATTCTGACCTGTGGACCCGATACACTAATTCAACACATAAAAGAGTAGAAATCATATTAGGTTAATCACTTTTTTGTGTACCTTAATCGGTGGTGCACTTGAGCTAATTGATTGAATTGTTTGAGCCACACCACTTAATTTAAAAGAGGTTCATTTTGCAGCTGCCCCATAGGATTTAATAACTAGGTCAAGCTAGGCACTCCATATTTTTCTTGATTTCTAAAGGAAAATACTTGAACACGTGCTTTTAAAACAAACTTGGTTTGCCTCATAAAACTTTGTTGAAAACACCTAATATTTGAATCCTAAAAACTATTAAGCAAGATTCGAACCCTAAAACTCACCTCATCATTAATAATCTTACTTGAAAACCTCTTGGTTGTGCACATTCACACATTCTCAAACAAATCATTAGGGGCATAACCCATTAAGGGCCCATCACATTCCAGAAGCACCATTTTCCCAAGCCTAACTAAAATTGAGTACACATTGGCCCTAAGGACTGGTTCGCTCGACGGGATCCAGATTGAGATTATTCATGATTAACCTACTTATACTAGTCAATCTGATGTCTAGCTAGGGGAGTAGCATCAAACGACCGTGGATGGGGGGTACACTAGGAACCAAAAGCGTAAGCCAAAGGAAGAACCTTCTCCCCAGTCCCTCCTAACTGGTTGGATTGCCTGGACATAAGTAGAGTAAATCATCAATAATCTTAGGATGGATTCTGAGAGTCTGTAGACCTTTAGGCAACCCAACCTAAGGACAGGCTTGCATTTTTGTGCTGCAGGCTCCTTCTCTTCCCCATCCTTCCAACTTCCTTCTTATGTATGCTTGGAAGGAAGTCATTGAACCCTAGATTAGAAGGACCTTTAGACCATTCCCGGAGGTAGAGGTTGAGCTTTAGCCAAGAAGATCCCATGGCTAATCAACAACCACCTCCCCTACCCCCGAACCAGTAGGAGCTGATTCAGAGGCAGTTGGAAGAATTACAGCAGATGTAACAATGGTTCCAACGTATGAATGGTCAAAGCGCTCAGCCCTTCAAGGATTTTTATGATCCTTCAAACTATGGGGAACGTCCCAGCGTCATGATTCCCGCCAGGGACATAGAAATCAAGCCCCAAGTCTTAAGCTTGATTAAGCATTTTCATGGGCTTGGCTTGAAGGACCCGTTCCAGCACTTGGAGGATCTAACCACTTTGGTTCAGACCACCAAAGCAAGGAATGTAAACGAAGAGAAAATGATCATGAGGGTCTTCCCCTACTCTCTCAGTGATAAAGCCACACATTGGTACCAGACCATAGGAAGGCCAATAGAAACTTGGGCTGCTCTTAAGTCGGCTTTCTTGAAGAAATTCTTCCATATCGGAAGGACCAATGCCTTGCGACAGGCGATTACCACTTTCGCCCAGTGGTCGAGGGAACTGTTTCATGGTGCCTGGGAGCGATTCCAGGAACTTTTGAGGAAGTTCCACACCTCGAGGTGCCGAAATGGCAACTTGTGCAGATTTTCTATCACGGGTTAGTTGAACAACTCCATAATCACGTGGATGCCTCCTGCGGAGGTAATTTCCTCAACAGGGATGCAGATAATGCATACAACCTATTTGAGGAAATGAGTGAGAACTCAATTAACCATGCCTCCATGGATGCATTCAACCGGTCCCAACAACCCAGGTCAAGTGCTAATGAGCTCTAGGATTCTCATTCATTTGACATGGAATTGATTGGTAATAAACTGGATAAAATGGACTTGGTTGCTAAAAGAATGGAAGAATGGATGTCTGGGAATTCAGGAAACACTTCTACACCTACTCAATCCCAAAATTCGGATTCCATTCCTCACGAGCTCCCACAGGGCGGGAGTTCGTGAACCAACTTGAATCAGCTCAACCTGTGAGCCATGATATCTCAGAACCTTATGGGTTCCAAACTAGTGCCTTTGATCCCAGCTTTTCTGATCCTTCCTTCTCTTCATCCTCATCCTATGAGGATGTGTATGCAATGTAGGAGAATGTTAGGTCCAACCCATATTCCAACACTTATAACTCGGGTTAGAGGAACCAACCTAACTTCTCCTAGAAAAGTTAAGGACAACAGACCCAAACTCGACCCAGCAACTATGCATCTAAAAGACCTATGGGTCAAGGTCAAGTATACACCAAGTCGCCCCCGAGACCGGTTACTCAGCCATCATGGAATGCCCAACAATCTGCAAGGAAGGCTTATTTAAACTGGCAGATGGTGGAAATGCAGGGGTCCATGCTTCATCTCATGCAATAAATGAAGATATCGTTGGATAACTTGCAATCCGGGTTAATGGCTAACACCTGACAACTTGGATCTCTACCATCCCAACTCGTACCCAACCTGCGTAATGTGCAAAATCAGGGCAATAGAGCCCAAGGGTATGAGAATCAAAGGGACCCACACACATATGCTCAGGTGGTTAAGCAGGGTCCCTCATCTTCTTCTTCTAGTTATATGACCAACCAAGGCCCTCCAATCTTCATTACCCCACCTCAAGACCCGAACCCATATGCCTCTACAAACTCCGTCACCTTGAGAAGTGGGAAGTAGACCCAAACCCTTTTAATAGGAGATTGAAGAAGACAATAAGGCCCAGGGACCAAAAATTGAAAATCCCACCCATATCTTGATCCCTGAGATCCTATTAAAAACCAAGAAGAAGAAAACCATAGATAGCAACGAGGAGTTCCTGAATTTATTGAAGAGTGTAGAGATCAATATTCTGCTCCTCGACACTATTATGCACATCCCAGCTTACACTAAATTTTTGAAAGAACTATGTACCCAAAAGCGTAAACCAAGAGAACCCACTCTGAGGCAGGTGATTCTCTCTGAGCAGGCAAGTTCTGTTATCCTACAACACCTTCCTCAAAAGAAGAAAGATCCAAGTGCCTCCTTGATCTCATGTGTTATTGGGGAATACACTTTTGATAGGGCACTATTGGACCTACGTGCATCCATCAACCTAATCCCGACTTCTTATTATGAGAGGTTTGGGTTAGGTGAACTCAGGCCAACCTCAATAACGCAATAATTAGCAGATTGTTTGGTCACCACACTAAGGGACATTATTGAGGATGCAATTGTCAAGGTCAAGGATTTCTAGTTTCCTATAGATTTCCTCATCCTTGACATGGATGTACCTAACAATTTGAGGAGCACGCCCATCATTCCGGAGCATCCATTCCTAGCTACCACCAAGGATAACATAAAATGTGAAAGCGATAGTATGGAGATCGCCTTTGGGGATAAGAAGCTAACTCTAGATATTTTTAAGGCAATAAGAGCATTTGAGGATTGTGGATTCATTAAGAAGCTTGAGGATCAAGATCTTGAGACTTGTGTGACAATCAATGCACTCGAGGACTCCACTAGCTTTAGCGAACCCAACCAACAACCCTCCGTGGTAGACCTGCCACATCCTGAAGAGGCTGTTGATTTTGTTCATTCCCAGCCTCTTCCATTGGATCGTCCTGATGAATCTTCGTCAGCATCCTCCCTACCTTCTATTCTAAACCCACCTCAACTTGAATTGAAACCATTGCCCAAAAATTTGAAATATGAGTTCTTAGGACCTGAAAACACGCTCCCTGTGCTTATTAGTGCTGATTTGACTAAGGAGCAAGAATCGAGGTTAATTAAGGTCCTTAAGAACAACAAAGAGGCAATTGGTTGGACCATCCAGGACCTTAGGGGGATCAAGCCATCTTATTGTAATTGATGGGAACACCATCATGAGCCATAACTAGCTCAATTTACTCATTATCAAGGAATAAATTCTCCTACATAACTACCAAAGAGCCATAGTTCATTACATAATCATTCTGAGAGAAAGATAAGAAAAGAGGGTTAAAACTATAATTTTACCATCATATCTTGAATGCAGAACAACCACGGGTTTTCCCATGGGGTAATTAAGGGTCAAATGTGTGGGTTCGCCCTACGAGGAGGGGGTGACGTAATAAAATGCGAAAATAAAATATAAACAATCTCACAAAAAATCAATCGCATAAAGTACACAATAATTTTTAGGTAGAAACCCAAACCGGGTGAAAACCACCACCTAACCCTCTTGAGTTAGGATTTTCCGATCAACCAAGTTGATCAAATCCACTAAACGAATCACTTTAAACGAGGGTGATTCAACCTCAATTACAACCACACTACAAGTGCGAGGGTAGCGTTCCTCAACCCTTCTCTTCACGAGAAGGATTTTGTCCCACGAAGGAGATGGGAATTCGCAAAGCGAATACCCAACTAAATAACAAAGTAAAATGACAAAAATAATCCTATAGAGCCAACAAAGATTTAAACCTAGCTTCTATAGGACTTAGGAAACTCCCCTTTGCAAGGAGTGCGTCCAATCGATGACGCGGGTGCGTGAGCCACGCGACGGCGCTACTTCGCTCTCGTGAACTATCGCGGGAGAGCGGGTGCGCGAAGACTTGATGCTCTCAAGATGTAGAACTTGATCTTGGAGAGCAAGAGCTTCTTTAGGACACAAAAGAGTGTGAAAATGTATTACTAGGTGTGTCTTGTGTATCTAGGTGTATGTTGGTGTGCAAGAGGTTCCTCTCTATTTATAGAGGCCTTAGGAAGGCTTTGGAAGGCTTTGGAAAGCTTCCATAGCCGTTAGGAGCAAAGCCCAAGAGAATCAGGCCGAAATCAGGAACAATGATTTCACTGACAAGACTATCAGACGTCTGATCCTGGCATCAGACGCCTAGAAGATCAGTTTAAGACGTCTGGGAACAAAGTCAGACGTCTGATTTTAGGCAGGTTTCTTCCTGACTTGAATCAGATCTAAACAGGGTTCTAGTGCAAGTCCATCAGACGACATACAGGACATCTGGCACTATGTCTGGACGTCTGGAAACCTACTTTTCTGTGGGAATGGATTTCCAAGAGAGTGCAACGGCTAGAAAATCTCTGAGAAGAGATTTTCGGGTCAGCCGAGGCAAAATGGTCATTTATCAGACGTCTGGAAAGGCTTAAGGATGTCTGATTAGGCTCTAATGGTCATATTCTTCAGTGATCGTCAAGGCAGCCAACGGTCCACTAATTGGACGTCTGGCAAAAACATCAGACATCTTCTAAGATGTCTGGACTAAGGTCTGGACGTCTGATTTCATCAGACAGAACTAGCTAAGTCCAACCTAGTTGTTATCAGACGTCTGAATCAATAGTCAGACGTCTTAAAACTCATTATCAGACGTCTGATTTTGGAACTAGACGTCTGAAAAGGTTGTTTGAACCTTATATTGGTTTTCTCAGTTTTCTACAGAAAACCTAAGTATCCTAGGGTTGTGTAGTGTTCCTAGCACTACTGTTAGGGTACTTTGAGGCTCTTTAACATGATTTTCTAAGGAACAAAAAGAGCAAGGAAATAAAGACAAAAGTACATGAAAGAAATAAACAGGAATTTTATCCTATTCTTCTTGTCCTTCCATCTTCAATCTATCGCTCCTCGTGAATCTCCTTTGTTCTCCATCAAGCTCCTCCAATCCGTCCTGGATGTGAGCTCGAACTCCGTCTGAACACGTCTCCATTTGTAATTGACCTGAAATCTAATACTCCAAGTGCAAATGTTAAATGACACATGTTTTGTTATCATCAAAACAACCGATGACGGTGCTCTAGCACCAACAAAATGATCTTAAATATCCAATAAGTGGGTTAATACAGACAGAAAAGGGTTTTACGTGTTTTAAGAATTAAATGACTTCTGAAACCTTAAAAAAAGACCAACTTAATTAAATGAGGTTTTGATAGGGATAAAATTCACCTAAACCCTATAAAATTCATATCAAAATATTCTCTATGGTTTGGTACCTTCAATTTGACCATTAGAACCCATCTTGACCCAAAATAGAGTCTTAGACTGACATTTGCCCTAATTTGGGTTTTTGCATAAATTACCTAGTCAAAATTGGTCAAAACCTAAATATAACTTCACCATTGAATTCCTTAGACCCAAATTATGTTTGTACCAAAATTTGGGCCCAATCTGAGATCATGTTGACCAAGTTTACATTTTGGTCCGGTCAAACATTTTTTATCTCATTCAGATCCTTAACTTTTTGAATTCCTTGCAAATGGCCCCCTAACTTTGTCATCATTTTCACAAAAAGATCCCTTGTACCTTGAATCCTATTCCTGCAAACTTCTGCGACCTAAATTTGGCAAGTTCTCCTTGATTCCTTGACTAATCCCTCTCAAATTTGAAAGGGAAGTTCGTTAAGGAATTCCCTTCCATTTATGCCAATTCCCAAGTCCCAGATCTCGCCCAATATCTCATGTGAATCCTTCAAAGAGATGGGTCTGCTATTCCGACAAACATTCCTAGCTTGGAAGCTTGGCTTCCAAGCTCAAATTTACCTTCTAAGTCCTATATAAGCACACCCAGATCAGGCCGAACTTCCCAACCACGATTTTGGCTGGAAACTCCTCATATTCTTCCTCCCTTGTCCAACCTAAAGGCTCCTCGAGCTCCGACAACCTCTTCCATCCTCACTCCTCGTCCATTCGTAATACCAGCGATGGATTACCTTCCTCATCCTCCTCCGCGTCGCGCCATACTAGCGGATGCTTCTATCTCCTTCATCATCGTTGCTCTTCCCCCACTAGAGTCACCTTCTCTTCGGCACTGGCAATACCGCAACTGGCGTCGCTGTTAATCGAAAGCGAGATCGATGTTTTAAATAACTGTGTTGCAATATAGTCGAAATCGCTTTGGAAACAAATACAATTTTATTACTCGAAAAGATTTCCGAGGTCGAATACAAGGAGCAAATTGGTATTTAGAAATCAAGACACAATTCAGAATTAAAAGAATATGCAATAATATCAGTATCAAAGTGCAAAAATATGGGAGTAAAATGGTGATTTAGATCACCAAATACTCCTACAATATCACCAAAGAACTCAATGTATGAATATGCAATGTAAGCTATGATCTGTCATCTGATCCTTCCTTCTCTTTCTCTGCCTTTGCCTTCTCTTCTTCTTCTGCTTTGGCTACCTCTTCTGCTTCTTCTTCTGCTTTGGTCTTTCATCCCCTTCCTTTCTTCTTCTTCTGGCCTCCTCTTCTTCTTCAGAATCTGCTAAGTGTCAGCCAAAGATCCCCACAGCAAAACCCTTCCCCTACCCATGCAACTCTCCTCTCTTTCTCTCTTAGGATCTGCTCTCCCAAAGTCACATAGGTAGTCGGGTTATCAGGTCGGGTGCATACCTGGGACCAGGCCCACCAGCGTGCGGTAGTAGATGAGGAGTGCAGGTCCGGTCGGGTTAGCCAGGTCCACGGGTGAGTGTCACGGATGAGACCGAGTCGGGTGAGTGGGACCTCACCCTACGGTAACTGAGGCGATAAGACTACACTTTTTCAATTTATTTGGGTGCAGGCGCTCTTCAGTATCCGAGGTGGGACTATCTACCCACTCTTCTTCTCGTGCACCTGCAGCAGAGACAAGGCTTCCAATTGTAACAGTTGTGGAGGCCTTCGACTGGAAGTGAGAAAATGGATGCGTGTGCGAGGGAATTCATTGCAACTTGATACAGCAGCACCTGGAGCGACTTCAAGCGAGCTTCAAGCTCATTCGCCAATGGTAGATGGGGTCTGCACCTGAAAACACAAGAACAACCTCGCGACCACATCAAATCATTTAGAGAGGGTCGTCATAGCACAGCGGATGTGCTAGGAGTGGTGGCGTGGCGTGGCAATGCCTGTGAGTGCGTGCCTAGGGCACACTATGTGCGAGTGAGTGGGTGTGTTTGGGGAGTGATTTGGGTGGGTGGCGTGGTGAGTGAAGTGAGGGGAAATGATCAGTGAAGTGAGGTGGAGGTTGTGGGCTTGTCAGCGAGGGTTGTGATGGCTTGTGGAGGTGGGATGGCCTCACCAAAGTTGGTGGTCGGAGATGAAGGAGATGATGGTGCGAGGGGCGGCAATATTCGATTTGAAGTGGAATAAATGTGAAAAGAAAGTAGATGTGAGAGGGAACTTAGCCGGGGAGTTAGTGGACGAAGGGGGTGAGCGAGGGCATCGGGTCTGGTGTGGCCAACACCGGAGACAAAGGCGGCCCTGGTGAGGTGGGATCGACGAGGATGAAGAGAGAGTAGCGCCTGCTGGTACGGCGAGATGCGGATGAAGTCAAGGAGGAGGAATCTGCCACAGGTATGGTGGTCAAACGACGAGGAGGAGCAGGGAAGGTCACCAGATGTTGAGGAGCCTACGGTCATGAGGGGAAGAGAGGAATTTGAGGGTATTCATGGCCGAAATCAAGCGTGCAGGAGTTGGGGCGATCTGGGCTTCTTTAAATAGGTCTTTAAAGGGCGGTTAGGGCTTGGGAAGAAAGCTTCCCAAGCTTGGAAGGTCACCAGAGATGGAAGTTGTTGAGATACCACATATCTCATGCATTCGCGTGAGAAATTGGGAGGGAATCAGATCTCAAAGATGGGTTCATACTGACGAGGATTTCTCAGAGGATCTTCCTTCCAATTTTGGAAGAGATCCTCCAAGCAACCAAGGAGAACTTCCAAGTTAAAGGTTGTCAGAGTAGGTTTCCTCCGTGATAATGGCGGAGGGACCTACTTGTGAAGATGACGAGAAAGATAGGGGTCTATTAGCAAGAGGTTTTGAAAGTTAGGGGTAGAAATGTAATCAAACTGGACCTTTTTGCAAACTAGGTCAAGGCACACTCATCTTGGGCCCAAATTTTGGTAAAAATCTAATTTTGACCTAAGCAATCCAATGGTGAAGTTGGATTTTTGGTTTGACCATGTTTGACTGAAAATTTATGCAAAAACCCAATTTAGGGTAAATATCTGTTTGGGACCACATTCTAGGTTAAGATGGGTTCTAATGGCCAAATACAGGTTATAAACCCTAGAGAATATTTTTTATGATTTTTAGAAGATTTAAGTGGATTTTATCCTGACTAGAACCTTGGTTAATTAAGTAGGTCTATTTTTAGGGTTTCAAAAGTCATTTAATTCTCAGAACTCACACAAACCTTTTTCTGTCAAATCCAACCTATTTGTTATCTTATTCAGACCATTTGACCTTTGTTTATCCCTTGAGAAAACCTGTGGTTGTACTGCATTGGTAAAATTGCAGTTTTACCCCTTGTTTCTTGTGTTTCTCTCAGAAAGGTTATGCAGTGAATTATGACCTTCAGTTGGTTATGTAGAAGCATTTATTCTCTTCATTGGATCAAAATGAGCCAATTAGGGCTCATGATGGTGTTCCCATCATACCCACATGCCTAGCTTTTGCTAGTCCCTTAGCAAAATTTTAAGGTTTTAACTTTGATTCTAGACGATAAGTTCCTTTGATGGTTAAAACTGTGATGTGTGCTTTCTTTTGTAGATTGGGTTTGAATGCCGATAGTAGGCCTACAGGTACTCAAGTACCAACCAAGATCTGAACCTGACCAGCTCTAGCCTCAGTCTGCTGCGAAGGTTTTTAAGGCCCACAGGAACTATCCTAAGGTTCGTTGAACTCCGTGGTTAAAGCACCCATGCTTATAACATATTTTAGTCCTTGGTTCAGTTTGCAGTGCAATTTTCTCAGAGAGAGACAGAGGAATTTTCTTTATGGAGAGTTTTCTCTCTCTTTTCTTTTTATTTCTAGCTTCGGATTAGCTTCACAACACAGTCTGTATCGGATTCCTAATCCCCATCATTAATCCTCAAAGGGTCCCTGGCAATCAATGCTTTAAGATAGCACCGCCCATGGCAACCCCCAAAACCCTAGCTTTCAAGATTTCGAGATAATCCCACCCATGGTGTTCTGTAGCTAAATTTAGACCCTGGCAATCAACATTTCGGGATAATGCCGCCCATGGCATCTAAACTAGCACAGGGTGCTTACATGCCCCCGGTAGGATATATGGATATCCTAGGAGACAAGCACCAAGGAGACGATATGTTATTGTGCATCTTCGAGGGGAATTTCCTGCCTCTCTGCATTGAGAACTCATCCAAATCAACTTGTGTTGATCAGCCGCTCCTAATCTAGGAAACTTTTTCAAAACAACTTAAACGCATTTACGTGATTTTGATACTTAAGCACACTGAACCAGACTGTGTGTGGGTTGGGATGCTTAGGTTACCGAATCCCGAAAACCAGAGGTCAGTTAACAAGGCTGAATACTCCCTAAGCCTTAGACCTAATACTTAAGCTTCGCATTTTCCTCAACCTCTTGAGAACTATCCAGATCTTAGCAGGTACTTGAATTTTTAAGCCTATGATCATAGCCCAAAAGGCCTAAAATCAATGTTCTTGCTAATCTCTTCTTTGTTTTGTTAGCACTTTTTGCCCTACATTTTCTTTTTCTTGATATGGTCCAGAACTAAGCTAATTCCTTAATTTCTTACTAATGACTATCTCTTGTTCTTTTATTTTCAACTTATGCTCCTTTTTTGGCATTTTTAACTTCTCCCCTTTTTCTACTCAAAATTGATATGCCCTCAAAATTTTCTCTCCTCTCATTTTTTTGTTCTTTTTCAAGAATTTTTTCATTTTTTTGGTATTTTTGGGAATGTGATTTTTTTTTATGAAACCTTTTCTTGTGAGATGATTTTCACAACATTTTGCACTTCCATACCCCCCCATGCCTACTATTTGCAATGTCCTCATTGTAAATTAGGTGCATTCGAGTTCAACTTATATCATTCATTAGAACAGGTTTTGGGTGGGTGAATGGGTCGGGATGACTGTTGCGGACAAATTCAAGCTCAGGTATGGCTACCAGAGGTGGAGTCGACTATTTTAATGGATGAACCCTAAAGTGCAACATGAGTTCAGCATAAGAATGTGTCAAGAAAGGTTTCAAGTTTTTCAAAATGACGGGTTGCCTCCTGTTAAGCGATGAGTTTAACACCATTGATCGGGCGCAATGAGCTTAGGGAGAATGGAGGGTAAAGGATGTCTCAGCCAAATTTGTATCGGTAAGTTCAATGAACGGTTTGAGTCTCTGCTCGTTCACGACAAAAGGTTCTGAATCATGGCTGAGTTGACTAATTTCGATGCCTCCATTTCCAAATATTCGTCGGACGATGTAAGGTCCAATCCATTTTGATCTGAGTTTTCCTGGGAACAGTTTGAGTTTGGCATCAAAGAGTAGGACTTTTTGACCAGGGTAAAAGATCTTTTTGGATATGTGCTTGTCGTGAAAGGCTTTAACCCACTCTTTGTAAATTCGCGAGTTCTCATATGTGTCGTGGCATAATTGATCGCTCTCTCTCATTTGAAGCTTTCTGTGGGTTCCTACCTTAGAAAGATCGAGATTGCAGTTATGTACTACCCAATAGGCTTTGTGCTCCAATTCGATGGGAACGTGACATGCCTTCCCATACACCAATCTGAAGGGAGACATACCTAATTGGGTTTTGTGGGTGGTCCTATAAGCCCACAAAGCTTCCGAAAGTCAGGATGACCAGTCTTTCCTGTCAGGTCGAACAGTGACCTGGAGGATTTTCTTGATCTCCCAATTTGATAGCTCAACTAGACCGTTGGTTTGGGGGTGATAAGGAGTAGAGATTTGGTGTGACACCTCGTATTTGGTCATTGGTGACCTGAACTGAGCATTAGTGAAATGGGTCCCTCCATCAGAGATTATAGCACATGGAATCCCGAACCCAGAAAAGATGTTCTAATGAATGAATTTGATAACCACCTTATGATCATTGGTTCAGGTCGGAATGGCTTCGATCCATTTGGACACATAGTCAACAGCGAGTAGAATGTACTCGAAGCCGTCCGAAATAGGAAAGGGTCCCATAAAATCAATCCCCCATATGTCAAATATTTCGCATACGAGAATCGGCTATAAGGGCATCATATCACGATGGCTCATGTTGCCTAAGGTCTGATAATGAGTGCATGCCTTACAGAGATTATATGCATCTTTGAAAATTGTGGGCCAATAGAAGCCGCACTGAAGGACTTTAGCTACGATTTTATGACCAAAAAAGTGTCCACCGCATGCCTGGTCATGGTAGAAGGACAAGATGTCCTGAATTTCTGCTTCCGGGACACATCGTCGTATGATTTGATCAGCACCTATGCAGAAGAGATACGGGTCTTCCCAAAAGTAGTACTTGGAATCGGAAAGTAATTTTTCTTTCGTAGCTTTCAGCCAATCGGACGAGATCTGATGTGATGCCACGTAGTTTACTAGATCAGCAAACCATGGAAGCCCTATACTAATAGTCAGGAGGTGCTCATCAGGAAAATGTTCCGTAATACATCTGGAAGGGTCGATAATGTTAGAAGGAAGGTGGAACAAGTGATCAGCTACCACTTTCTGTTACCCGCCTTGTCGCGAATCTCAAGGATAAATTCTTATAACAGCAAGATCCAGCGGATTAGTCGAGATTTCACGTCCTTCTTCGCAAGGAGATGCCTCACGGCTGTGTGATCAGAGTAAATGATAACACAGGAACCCAGAAGATATGATCTGAATTTTTCTAGGGCAAATACTATGGCTAGCAGCTCTTTCTCAGTAACTGTGTAGTTATGATAAGCCTCGTCAAGTGTCTTGCTAGCATAGTAGATGACCACGGGTTTCCCATCAATTTTTTGCCCAAGTACCACTCTTACAGCGAAATCCAATGCATCGCACATGATCTTAAAGGGTTGAGACCAATCTGGGGACTGTAGGATCGGAGCTTGGGTAATTCGATCACGTAGGATCTCAAATGCTTGAGTGCATTCCTTGGAGATTTCAAAAGGAACATCCTTAGATAGTAGATTAGTCAGGGGGCACGCGATCTTTGAGAAATCATGAATGAATCGACAGTAAAAATCGACATGCCCCAGGAAAGATCCGATGTCCCTAATCGAGCTAGGCATAGGGAGTTTGGAAATCAGATTCACCTTGGCTCAATCAACCTGGATGCCTTTTTCTGAGATGAGATGTCCCAGGAAAATTCCTTCAGGCACCATGAAGTGTCTCTTTTCCCAGGAAGAATCAAATTCACGTCAATGCATCGCCTGAGGATCTGAACCAAGTGCAGGAGGCAATCATTAAATTATTCATCAAACACTGAGAAGTCATCCATGAAGACTTCCAGATAATCACCTACCATATCTGAGAATATGGCAAGCATGCACCGCTGAAAACTAGTGGGGGCATTGCAGAGATCGAAAGGCATCCTTCGGAATGCGTACGTCCCGAAGGGGCAGGTGAAAGTGGTCTTCTCTTGGTCCTCAGGATGGATTGCCACCTGTTTATAATCGAAGTACCCATCCAAAAAGCAAAAGAATCTGTTTCCTACTAGTTTCTCGAGGATCTAATCAATAAACGATAGTGGGAAATGATCTTTCTTTGTGGAGGTGTTGAGTCTTTAGTAATCAATGCAGACTCTCCATGAATTCACCACATGGGTCGATATGATTTCTCCAATTTCAGTCATGATCACGATGAGTCCTGCCTTCTTAGGCACAACCTGGATTGGACTCACCCACCGACTGTCGGAGATTGGGTAGATGATCCCAGCATCAAACCACTTGATGATCTCCTTTTTCACAACTTCCTGCAGATTAGGATTCAGATATCTCTACATTTCACGGGAAGGTCGTGTGCCCTCTTCAGTATAGATGCAGTGTGTGCAGTAAGAGGGGCTGATGCCCGCCAAATCATCGAGAGTCCATCCTATGGCTCTTCGATGTTGCTAGAGAACAAAAATCAGATGGGATTCCTGATCAGGTGTGAGTCTGGAATAGATAATCACAGGAAACGTCTGATTGGAACCCAAAAAGACATACTTTAGATGCTCAAGAAGAGGCTTGAGTTCAAAAACAGGGTTATCAGCAGCAGCAGGTGGTTTAGGGTGGGTGTCAGGAGCAAGGAAAGGAGTTATGGGTGTGTCTAGGTTGAGTTCGGACTCCTCTGATTGCAGGTTTTGATCCTCTTATGGTTGGTCAGAAGTAGTCATGTTTTCCTCAATATATGGATCGTCAACCACAGCCCTGATATCACATATCTATTCTATAACTCTGCAATTAATCCCTTGTTGGGCTTTAAAGATGTCAATCTTTAATGTTTGGTTCCCAAATTTCAATTCAATTTGGCCCTCCTCGCAATTAATGTTGGCCCTAGCGGTGGCCAGAAAGGGTCTCCCTAGTATGATTGGCGTGTTCCTCGAATTTTCTGGAGCATCCATATCCAAGACTACAAAATCCATTGGGAAATAAAAATCCCGAACCCTAACAATGACATCTTCAAGAACTCCTTTAAGTGACTTAATAGATCGATCTTCCAATTATAATGTCACCTCTGTTGGTTTAAGCTCAAATTCCTCAAGATGGTCAAGTAGGGATGTAGGTATTAGGTTTATGGAGGCAACTAGACCCAATAATGCTCTATCAAATTGGATATCACCAATTGTACAGGAAATCAAGGGAGTACCTGGGTCTTTTGCCTTAGGTGGGAGTTTGCTCAAAATTACAGAGCTGGCTTTCTCTAACAATACAATTGGGCTCCCACTTTTGGTTCGCGGCTTACTCTTAGGTGTACACACGTCTTTTAGGAATCGTGCATAAGTCAGTATGTGAAGAATTGCATCCATCAAGGGGATGTTTATATGGACCTGTTTAAAGAGCTTGACCAGGTCCTCCTCAGGTGCCATGGGTTTGGTTGTCCTCTTTCCCTTGGTCAAGGCCTCAGGAAATGGAACCTTAGATGGTTCCTCTAGAATAGGTCTAGGTTCTTGATCAGAGACAGGGGTATCCTGGATGACTATCCTAGGGCTTGGGTTAGCACTACCAAGCTGAAAGTGGCTTGGGTAAGGCGGGTCTTGTGTTGCTTTGCCACTACGAGTTGTAACTAAATTCAATCCTACCTGGTTCAGGTTTGGTGTAGGTAAAATAGGTGGCTGCTATTGAAATCCTAAGTATGATGTCGAAGCTTCCATCCCGTCGGGTGATGGAGCAGAAGGGGCCTGATAAATCATGTAGGCTTGGCCTGGATTTGGGTTCATAACGTGCCTCTGATTTAGCACATTATTTGGATTTGGCAGAGGTTGCGAAGGGAGTGTGCTAGGTTGGCGAGAATTCACCATCTGGGCGAGTTGATTGCGAACCTCTGTGATCTCGTCTTTGTGTTGTTTTTGCATAGCCGCATTCGTCTTTTGAATGTCAGCCAGAGCCTAAAGGATAAGAGTCATTTGATCTATCTGAGTTGGCCCAGATTGATAGGTGGGGTTGGGCCGAGGCTGAGGTGGCTGATATGGACGAGGAGCTTGTGGACGGGGTTAATATGGTGGTCTCTGATTCTGATTATTTCTTGCCCACAGGAAATTGGGATGATTCCGCCATCCAAGGTTATAGGTATTAGAGAATGGGTCGTTCTGGATGGCATTGAGGTCCTCGAAGATCTAAGGAACCTCAGAAAAGTTAGAGTACGAGGGTTCAGAGTTCCCCCAACTAGAGTAGGAAGGGTAGGAGTTTCCTCCGGCCCTAGAGTCAGGCGGGGGTGGATACGGGTCCATCCCCTGAGAAGATCGGTGATAGATGTTATGCACAGCTTCCCTCCCAGAGAGTGGCTGTGCGAATGGGTTTTACATAGAGGTGGCTCTCTGCAGATGTCGAGTTAGCTCATCCACCTTCTTCTCAATGATAAAGACCTTATCCAAACAGCTGGCCATCAATTCCAAGTCGACAGATGAGGACAAGCCCTGCATCTTATGTTCTCCCCTTGGATTCATCGATGCACGAGCATTCATCTGGTCAAATAAGCCCATGGAGTCATTATTGATGGAGTTCTCACACATATTCTCGAGAATCTCCCACACAGTGTCTTCATGTTGACCCATGATGTTTCCTTTCCAAGTTGCATTGACAAATAAACAGATATCTTCACGGAGTCACTGGTAAAAAGACTGGACTTATTTCCATTTAGGAACTCTGTGATGGGGGCACTTTTGCATGAGATCCAAGAAATGATCCCATGCCTCGTGAAGTGGTTCTCCAGGCTGTTGTGTGAAGCATGTGATCTGGTGTCGTAAAGCATTCGTCCGACCAACTGGGAAGAACTTTTTCAGAAACTTGAATGTAGTTCAACCCAAGTGTTGATTGGACGCGTTTGAGTCTAATACCAGTGAGCTGCTTTGTCCATGAGAGAGAAGGAGAACATCTTCATTAGAAGAATATCCCGATTTTGGACATCTGACCCGAAGGTCTAGGCCAAATGCTTGAGTTGTTTGATGTGCTAAAAAGGATCCTCGGAATTGAGCCCATGAAATTTTGGAATAGCATGAATCATGTTGGGCTTGAGTTTAGAATCAGGACCTCCAGCCGGGATGTGGACTCGAGGTTCGATCGCCACTGCAGCGGGATTGTATTGATCTTGCATCATAGGACGCTGCGGTGATTCACAAAGGCTTGGAATAAATCATTAAGGCGCTAAAGTTGGTTCTCAAGGTTATTTTCTTCTTCTACGAGTTGTGCCATGATGATGGATGAAGGAGAATTAGGGTCAGATGAATCAGAAGAGATGTCTATGTGATGGGGTTGCTGCACAAACATGGAAGTCGAGGCCTGGCCTCGACAGGAGTGAATGACTAAAGGAGGCCTCAAGGATGGTCTTAAGGACCTCCTACCGAACATGCATCGATGGTCTGGATGAGGATAGAATGTGATGGACCCAATCAAGACACCCAAAAATTTTGGATGACTATAGAGGTTCGAGGCGGATGATACCCCTTAGTTAGAAAGCATCCACCTGAGAATTACCTGGACAGCCAGAAAAGGAGAGTCCCGTAAAGACCCCTACACAGTAGAGCACCCCCATGGGTTACAGGGTTTCCCCCACTCGACCTCTCTTGTCACTGATGTTCTAGGTAGACCACAATGGGGACTTGACCTCTTAACTGTACCAATTTTATTTAAGAGCAAAGGTGCTTAGAATTTCACTTGAACTTTAGATGCATTGACTGCAAAAGTGACCTAATTTCAAGATTGGTTGACCCAACAAGGTGGGTCAACTTCACCAATTTGTCCTTTGAGAAGTTTTTAGGTCCCTCTTTTAGGATTCAAGTGAGATTAAGAGCCTGATTTTTAGGGTTTGCTTGAATAGATCAATTCAACCAAGGCTTAGGCACACATCATTTGGAAAAGTTGATTCTTGCATATGTAAGTGTCTCTAAAACCCTAACTTGGAATCCTTAATTGGCTCTAATTTTGGTCCAATTTAGTTTGCCAAATGTGGTATCTAGGGCTCAAACAAGAATGTGGTAGCCCTATCTACCTTAAATGGGTGCACAAATCAGGTTTTGTTGTTGAAATCAAATAAGGAAACTTGATGAATTAGCTAAGAATGGAAAGCAAGTAGCCCTAATTGATTTTATCCTCTTTTCCTTTTCAAAATGAGGGGCTTAAGAGAGAGAGTAATCAGAAATTACTTGCCCCTGGCATGTTTGATGTGTGGTTGTCTTTCTTCAATGTATCTTCTCCCTAAAACAACCACAGCAAAAGAGATATAGCAAGTTAGTACCAAATCAGGAATTATAATCAAGAATTCTAAATTGTCTGTTGCTCCCCAGCAACAGTGCCAAAATGTTAATCAAAAGCGAGATCAATGTTTTAAATAATCGCATTGTAGTATAGTCGAAATCACTTTGGAAACAAATACAATCTTATTACTCGAAAAGATTTCTGAAGTCGAACACAGGGAGCAAATTGGTATTTAGAAATCAAGATCACAATGTAGAATTAAAAGAACATGCAAAAATATGGGAGTAAAATGGTGATTTAGATCACTAAATACTCCTACAATATCACCAAGGAACTCAATGTATGAATATGCAATGTAAGCTATGATCTGTCGTCTGATGAAGGAATCAGACGACTTAAAGTGTCTGATCCTTCCTTCTCTTTCTCTGCCTTTGCCTTCTCTTTCTTCTTCTTCTGCTTTGGCTTCCTCTTCTACTTCTTCTGCTTTGGTCTTTCATCCTCTTCCTTTCTTCTTCTTCTGGCCTCCTCTTCTTCAGAATCTGCTAAGTGTCGGCCGAAGATCCCCACAGTAAAACCCTCCCCCTACCCACGTGACTCTCCTTCCTTTCTCTATTAGGATCCACTCTCCCAGAGCCACACAAGTAGTTGGGTTATCGGGTCAAGTGCGTACCCGGGACCAAGCCCACCGGTGTGCGGTAGTGGGCAATGACCGCAGGTCGAGTCAGGTCAGCCAGGTCTGCGGGTGAGTGTCACAGACGAGACCGGGTCAGGTGAGTGGGACCTCACCCTGTGGTAACTGAGGCAATAAGCCTACAACACTTTTTCAATTTATTTGGGTGCAAGCGCTCTTTCGTATCCAAGGTGGGACTATCCGCCCACCCTTCTTCTCACGCGCCTGCAGCAGAGACAAGGCTTCCAATTGTAGCAGCTGTGGAGGCCTTCGACTGGAATTGAGAGCCTGGATGCATGCGCAAGGGAATTCTGCACAGCCTGGGACAGCAGCACCTGGAGCAACTTCAAGCTCGTTCGCCAATGCCGGATGGGGCTTGAACCTGAAAACACAAGAACGGCCTCGTGGCCACGTCAAATCATTTAGAGAGGGTCATCGGAGCACGGTGGATGTGCTGGGAGTGGTGGCATGGTGTGCCAGTGCCTATGAGTGCATGCCTAGGGCACACTATGTGTGAATGAGTGGGTGTGTTCGGGGAGTGATTTGGGTGGGTGACACGGTGAGTGAAGTGAGGGAAAATGATCAGTGAAGTGAGGCGGAGGTTGTAAGCTTGTCGGAGAGGGTTGTGATGGCCTATGGAGGTGGGATGGCCTCGCCGGAGTTGGTGGTCGGAGATGGAGATGAAGGTGCAAGGGGCAGTAGTGATCGATTTGAAGTGGAATAAATGCGAAAACAAAGTAGAGGTGAGAGAGAACTTAGCTGTGGAGTTAGTGGACAAAGGGGGTGAGCGAGGGCATCGAGTCTAGTGTGGCCGACATTAGAAACGAAGGTGGCTCCAGTGAAGTGGGATCGGCAAGGACGAAGAGGGAGTAGCGCCTGCTAGTACGGCGGGGCGCAGACGAAGTCAAGGAGGATGAATCCGCCACAGGTATGGCAGTCAGACAACGAGGAGGAGCAGGGAAGGTCGCCAGACATTGAGGAGCCTATGGCCGTGAGGGGAAGAGAGGAATTTGAGGGTATTCGCAGTCGAAATCAAGCGTATAGGAGTCAGGGCGATCTGGGCTTCTTTAAGTAGGTCTCTGAAGGGTGGTTAAGGCTTGGGAAGCAAGCTTCCCAAGCTTCAAAGGTCGCTGGAGATGGAAGTTGTTAAAATACCCACATCTCTCATGCATTCGCATGAGAGATTGGGAGGGAATCAGATCTCAAAGATGGGTTCATATTGACGAGGATTTCTCAGAGGATCTTCCTTCTAATTTTGGAAGAGGTCCTCCAAGCAATCATGGAGAACTTCCAAGTTAAAGGTTGCCGGAGTAGGTTTCCTCCATGATAATGGCAGAGGGACCTACTTGTGAAGATGATGAGAAAGATAGGGGTCTACTAGCAAGGGTTTTTGAAAGTTAGGGGTAGAAATGTAATCATACTGGACCTTTTTGCAAACTAGGTCAAGGCACACTCATCTTGGGTCTAAATTTTGGTACAAGCCTAATTTGGACCTAAGGAATCCAATGGTGAAGTTGAATTTTGGGTTTGACCACATTTGACTAGGAAATTTATGCAAAAACCCAATTTAGGGTAAATATCTATCTAGGACCCCATCTAGGTCAAGATGGGTTCTAATGGCCAAATTGCATGTTATAAACCCTAGAAAATATTTTTCTATGATTTTTAGAGGGTTTAAGTGAATTTTATCCTGACCAGAACCTTGGTTTATTAAGTGAGTCTATTTTTAGGGTTTCAAAAGTTATTTAGTTCTCAGAACTCACACAAACCCTTTTCTGTCAAATCCAACCCACTTGTTATCTTATTCAGATCATTTGACCTTTATTTAGCCCTTGAGAAAACTTGTGGTTGTACTGCATTAGTAAAATTGTAGTTTTACCCCTTTTTTCATGTGTTTCTCTCAAAAAAGTTATGTAGTGAATTATGACCTTCAGTTGGTTATGTAGGAGCATTTATTCTCTTCATTGGGTCAAAATGAGCTAGTTAGGGCTCATGATGGTGTTCCCATCAGTCGCCTCTACCCCTCTTCGTCCGCCAATCACCTAGATAAGTTCTCTAACTCCTCTACTTTATTCACACACCAACCACACTTCATTTCGACCGCCATATCACACCGACCACCTTCACCCTCCTCCGCTCCAACCAGACCTCCGTTGAGGCTCCCCGCTCATTCCACTACTTCAAACGCCTCGCCAACCACCTCACGACCTTCGCCATACCACCCTCTTCAAAACCCCCATCCTATTTCGCCCTATTACGCCTCCAAACCCTCTATCGAACACACCCACCTCCGCGCACCAACTCTGACACTATCCAGCCACCACAGCCACCTTCACAACATGCCGCACCCACCACCATACTCGCTACACTACGACGAAGCCTACTGAGCCTTCTGACGAGGCCATAAGGCCGTGTTCTTCATTTCAGGTCTTCTCTCCTTCGACCGCCAATGACGAAGCTTCGAGTGAAGCTTGAATCTTGCTCTAGCATATGCAGATCCCAGGTGAAGTCCCAGGCACAGTAGAGAGTTCCCAGAATCACAACCCAGGGACCAAGTTGGCCCTTTGACTGAGCCTTTGACCACAATTGCAAGAGGCAGCAGCTGTAGCTGCACGCAGAGGAAGGCAGGTGGGATAACCCCACCTCAGAAGCTAATGAGCACCCACACCCGCATAAATTGAATTTGTCGCATAGCCTTATCACCTCGAGTCACATGTGGTAAGGTCCCCTCACGCGCTCCTCACACGCCTCGCCCACGACACCTTACACGCTAGTCTGGCTGACCTGATAACCCACCTAACCTAAGCACTCCTCACTCACCACCCACGTCGGTGAGCCTGGTCCCGAGTGCACTCTACCCGAATTCCCGATAACCTGAGGCCCTGAGAGGGTGGATCCCAGAAGAGAGAAGGAGAGGAAAGTGTGCGGGGGCAGGGGGTTTTACTCTCAAGGCCAACGACCGACACTTAGCCGTTTAAGGAACCTCCCCCTTACTCGTGAAGAAGGAAGCAGGAGAGGAAGCACAGCCATAGAAGAACAAAAGAAGAAGGAAAGCAAAGAAGAGAGAAGCCTGAGAAGAAGAAGAGAAGAAGGTACAGAAAAGGAAGAAGAAAAAGAAGAGAAGAGGAAGGGTGCCCTCTTGGCACTATAGTAGAGAGCAGGATAAGCTGTCTGACCGGCTAAGCAGACGTATGAGCTTCATTTGAAGTGCACTGTGCACTTATCATACGTGGAATTGAATTGCTTAGTATTGTTGAAATATTTGAAATAATTGTTAGGGGTAATTGGTGATTCAAATCACCATTTTACCCCATTCTTTTTGCATTATCTGACATCAGATTTCATTTATATATCATTCTTGTTTGAAATTTTATCATGCATTGCTTATATTGCATTTGAATTGTGATCTTAAGAATTATTTTGCCAATTGCTCCCTGTGTTCAACCTCAAACTTTATTTATGATATTCGAGCTATAAATTTTACTTGTTTTTCTCACTAATTCAACTATACTACAACGTATTGATTTTAAAACTCGTTTCAGAGCGAACAACAGTAATCATCGTATTTTTATGGAAGATGGATCCCACCCTTCTCACGAGATGCAAAGAAGACTAAACCTGAATATGCAAGAAGTGGTCAGGAAGGAGATAATCAAGTGGCTCAATGCTAGGATTATTTACCCAATCTCGGATAGTCCGTGGGTTAGCCCCGTTCAGATTGTACCCAAGAAGGTGGGAATAACTGTTACGACTAAAGAGAAAGGGGAAACCTTCACCACTCGTTCAGCTTCTACTTGGAGAGTCTGTATTGACTATAGGAAGCTGAAAACAGCCACTAAAAGGATCACTTTCCCTTGCCATTCATCGATCAAATCCTTGAAAGATTAGCTGGGCAAAAATACTTTTTCTTCCTGGACGATTATTGGGGATATAACCAAGTCCCTATCCATCTCGAAGACTAGGAAAAGACAACCTTCACATGTCCCTACGGAACCTTTGCATTCTGTAGAATGCTATTCAGGCTTTGCAATGCAACTACGAATTTTCAAAGGTGCTTGCTGACCATCTTTTCTGACATGGTGGGAGATTTTCTTGAGGTGTTCATGGATGATTTCTCCATTTTCGGAGATTCTTTTGAGTCTTGACTAGCTAACTCAGAATTGATCCTCTAGAGATGCATCAAAACACGACTGGTCCTTAGCTGGGAAAAGAGCCACTTTATGACTCAGGAAGGCAATGTCCTGGGTCATGTGGTCTCAAGTCAGGGTATTGAGGTTGATAAAGGTAAGGTGGATGCTATCTCTAGACTTCCTCCACTGACATCCGTAAAACAGATCCGCTCTTTCCTTCGGCATGTGGGTTTTTACAAAAGATTTATTAAGGACTTCTTGAAGGTTGCTCGACCATTGAGTAACCTTCTGGCCAAAGGTACGCCATTCAAGTTTGATGAATTATGCCATAAGGCATTTGATTTATTAAAAACAACAGTCACCTATGCCCCGGTGTTACAACCACCAGTCTGAACAGCCTCATTTGAGATTATGGCTGACGCATCTAATTATGCCATCAAGGTAGTCTTAGGTCAAAAGATTGAGAAAAAGCCCTCTATGATTTACTACACTAGCAAGACTCTCGACGAGGCCTAGAGGAACTACACAGTTACTGAAAAACAAATGCTAGTTGTAGTTTTCGCTTTAAAAAAATTTAGGGCTTATCTTTTAGGTTCTCTTGTCATCATTTATACCGACCACTCGACCTTGAAACATCTCTTGGCCAAAAAGGATACCAAACACCAACTTATTTGCTGGATTCTACTGCTTCAAGAATTCAATCACGAAATCAGGGATAAAGTTGGGGCGCAAAATGTAGTGGTGGATCACCTCTCTAGAATCCTAATTGATTCTCCTCATACAGATGTCCCGATCTCTGATACTTTTCTGGATGAGACTATCCTTACATGCTCGGGTATCCAAACCCCCTGGTTTGCAGATATCATCAATTATTTGGTCTTTGGTCAAATCCCCCAGGATTGGACCAAACAACAACGGGATAGACTTGTGTCTGAGGTCAAATATTACTTTTGGGATGATCTCGAGCTGTACCGCATTGGCACAAACCAGATTATTCGTCAATGTGTCCCAGAAATTGAGTTCCATAGCATACTTGAGTTATGCCACACATCTGCATGTGGTAGACACTTTTCCAGGAAAAACACGGCAGCAAAAATCTTGCAATCCAGATTTTATTGGTCGTCATTATTTAAGGATGCCCAGGAATTCTCAAAGTAACGCACCCGATGCCAAACACTCGAGAACATGGCTAAGAGAGATATGATGCCCCTGAACCCAATACTTTCTGTCGAAATTTTTGACATTTGGGACATCAACTTTATGGGACCCTTCCCTCCATTTGGACACTAGTATATTATTGTCACTATTGATTATGTGTCCAAATGGATTGAGGCAATTCCCACTTGGATCAATGACCACAAGGTGGTCATCGATTTTGTAAAGAAAAATATCTTCAGTCGGTTATGGATTTCTTGGGCAATTATCAGTGATAGTGGCACACATTTCACTCATGCCCAGTTTCAGAATTTGCTGGGGAAATACGGGGTGAATCATCGGATTTCCACACCTTACCACCATCAGATGAACGGACAGGCCGAGGTCTTCAATCGGGAGATCAAAAACATTTTGCAGAAAATTGTTAGGGCTGATAGGAAGGACTGGACCCAAAAGCTAAATGATGCTCTTTGGGCCTATCGTACGGCATACAAAATGTCTATTAGTATGTCTCCATTCCTCTGGTGTTTGGTAAGGCGTGTCACTTACTTATAAAACTTGAACACCGAGCATTTTGGGCCATTAGGAAATGTAATTTTGACTTAGAGTTGGCCCAGAAAACCAAGAAACTCCAACTATCTGAGTTGGAGAAGCTTCGAAATGATGCTTATGAAAATGCCAGAATCTATAAGGCAAGGACCAAAGCTCTCCATGACCAGATGATTTCACGTAAGAGCTTTGAGCTGAACCAGAAGGTTTGGTTTTTCGATTCTCGATTGAAGCTTTTCCCTGGAAAACTCAGGTCTAAGTGGTATGACCCATTCGTTATTGAGAGGATTTTCCCTAACGGGGCTGTCGAAATCTCTGACCCAAAGACGGGTAATATCTCTAAGGTCAACGAACGTCTCAAACCCTTTGTTGACCATATACTTCCTGAACCCGTCTCGGACAAGGTTTCTCTTACCTTATATTATGAACGCACGCTCCAGACATCTTTTAAGACGTCTGGGAGGTGGCCCAGACGTCTGACCAGACGTCTGGAATCACCTCCAGACGTCTGATAAGACGTCTGGGATCATTTACAGACATCTGGAAATCGGTTATTTTGGCACGATTGTTTCGTCTGCGCGCCTGAGCGCGCCGACCTGCGGAAATACCGTCTCCCTCTTTTTCCCTCTCCCTCCTGCGCCCTTTGTCATGCTCTCTCTCTCCTCCTCGCGCGGCCTTAAAAGGCCACGCCCTCTCCCTCACTCCCGTCACCTCCGTCTCCTTCCTTTTCTCCTTCCAGCCAGTGCACGAGAGCGAGCGCGAGGGTGAGTGGCGGCGGCGACAGCCGCGGTGGGTGCGGGAGGAGGTGCTGCGCGGGGGAGGAGGCATCGGCCGTGAGGGCTCGAGCCTGTTGGGGCAGCGGGCGCGGAGCGACGCGGGAGTCCTGCTGCAGCTCGAGCAGCAGGCGGAGCACTCACAGCGCGGCCGTGCGTCACGAGTGGAGGGCGAGTGGTGCCCTGGTTCTGGAAAATTTTCCAGAATCAGACGTCTGTGCTTCTAGCCAGACGACTTGAACGACGTCCGGAAGACTGTCCAGAAGTCTGAAAGGTGAGTTTTTCCGTCTTCTTCCTTCCTTTTGATTGACCGTACTAAGAGAGAGAGGAAATGGGTATGCGCAGGGTCGGAGATTCGCATCCAACGCGAATCAGACATCTGGCTCCAGTGCCAGACGGCGGGAACTACTTCCAGACGTCCTGGGTGACCATCGGACGTCTGGGAACTAGGCCAGACGCCCCCGCAGGCTTCTGGACGTCTGAGAGCCCACGCAGAGCGAGGTAATTCCCTGATCCACTTTTTAAGACGTCTGGAAGAAGTTCCAGACGTCTGATTTTACACTGTTTCGTCGTTTTCGACCCGTTTCGGGCCCGTTCGGGCTCCGTTTTCCACGTTTCGAGTTGCGTTCTTTTCGGAATTACATCCTCTACCTGTCTATAGTAGCTGTATACTATTTTGAGAAGTTCCTTGTGTTTGATCCTTGTGATAGGACCCCATTCCGTTGCAGTCTAGGGGGTTGCGGAGGCACGCGGGATTCCCGACCACACCCCCAGTTCGCCTATTGTAACCGATAGAGTGGCTATAAGTATAATCTGTTAAATTATGAAACCATAAATAGAACCTAGGACATTGCATGAATCCTAGGAATGAGAAATAGATTGAATGGTAGATTCCTAGGGTGTTGCATGAATCCTAGGGCTGGAAAACTATATTGTATGATAGATCCTAGGATATGGCATGAATCCTAGGACGGGAAAACTAGTGGAATGTATGAATACTGCAGTCTTGGAAAATGTGGAAAGGAAATAATAGCTGCCTGTGAATTGAATTAACAGCTGCCTGTTAGGAATAAATGAACGTGATTAAGAGTATGGGATGTATGAACGTGAAACTGGAATGGTGAAACTAGAATGTCCTGAGTTAAAGAGCTGGAACCCTACGGGGAATTAGGAGTAGAACTCCTGGAAAGTGAATGGAATAGAATTGGGGAAGTGAGCTGGCCCTTGAGTACGGAGTACCAAGGAGAGCGACTGTCCCCCCCTGTTTAGTGCAGAGCGGAGCCAGCCGCCCCAGGGACCCGGGGTTAGGACTGGCCACTCTGTACCGACTTGCTGGCCCTCGTGTACGTAGTACCGAGGAGAGCTACTAGTGTAGGGAGGTACTAGCTACCCCACGGGCCCCGGGGTTCTGCTAGCCTCCCACACCGACTTGTTAGGCCTACTGGGGCAAACCAGGGTAGTCAGGCGAGGGTGCGCGGACTGTGGAGGGGCAAGGCCCCTGTTTGGTTACTGTGGAGGGGTTGGACCCCTGTTACTGAGAGGGCTCTGCCCTGTACTGGTTCTGTGCTGTGCTTTGGGCACACCCGTTAAAGGAAACGACTGACCGCGTGCCAGTGCGGGTTAGCTACCCGTGTGTTTACCACGCGTGCCGTAGTCACCGTTACGTCTGTTAGTGACCTTGGGGTGGTTGACTGAGAGTAGGATCACCACGGGGGACTCTCCCGGCCAGGAGAGCACCACATTCTACTTCTACTGTTCGGAAAAGACTGCAATCAAGATCGTTCCCACGAGGAACATTCGAGATCAAGTGAAGGATCTGAGAAATAGATAAATTATGAAACAATAGAAAGACGTAAATAAAGGAAGAAAGAAAAATTTAAAACAGCTACTATACACTTTACTGTTTCTTTAGTTTAGCTGCCACTCTACTCAGCATTTTGCTGACGTGTTACACTCGTTACCTTTCAGGACCAGGTGTTGAGCAGCCAGGGTTAGCGGCTGCAGAGGACGCTGGGCCGAGTAGGGTCCAGTAAAGTTACCACTATTCTCTTGTACCTCTTTTTGTTCCGTTATAGTGAGTAGTTCTTATTTCCTCTATACTTTTCTTTACCTGCAGTTCATATTATGTTATGAATGTTGTTCTACTGTTGTGGTGGTATATACTGTAGTGGTTTCTTTCCTTACTACTGTATTTCCTTACTGTTAGTTATATTCATGCTGAATGTGGTTTATTTTACTGCTCTTTTGGTTACTTCCTCGTTGGACGACTAGGTCTTGGGATTAGTCGAGTCGGTCCGGTTCTCGTGTCTCGTAGGGACATGGGAATCGGGTCCTTACACCCTACCTTAACCACCATGGGCCGATCATCGCCTAGTTGAAGGCACTAAACTCAGCACGTGTAAAGACTGTTCCAAGCTAACCAGAATCCCACGGAAACCAAGTGCTATTCTTCCACTTCTACTCTCCTGCATGCCTGCATTTGTAACAATGAGGACATTGCAATAGCTAAGCATGGGGGGTGGATATATCTTATAATCTTTTTGTCAGCTGTAACAGTAATTTCCTGTTATTTGATTCCAAAAAAAAAAATAGAATTAGGAGATGAGAACTTAGGCATTAGGAGTTACAAACTTTAGGAATTGATAATTTGAGACCTAAATACTTAGACTCTTCAGGTCTTCGAGCTTAATTAGCCCAGGTGTCCACTCGAATGTGGACTTAGTCTCGAGTCCTCGCTAATTCAAATTCATTTTAATTTGGTAAATAAATTGGGATGATAAGTATGCAATTTATCAACCCATCCTCTGATTTGGGGGGACTTTAAGCCTAAGTGTTAACGTGGCAAAATCGAGTTTTAAAATAAAGCGTTGTAATATAGTCGAAATCGCTTTGAAAAAAAATAGATTTTATTACTCGAAAAAGTTCCGAGGTCGAACATAGGGATCAATATGGGAATTTAAATCTCAAGAATTGCAATTCATAAATGAGCATAATATATAAGTAAAAGTTTAAGGGAGAATGATATAAAAATCAATGATCAATGTGCAAAATGAAGAGGGTAAAATGATGATTTAAATCACCAATTACCCTTATACAATAATAGCAAGTAGAAGCACAATATCAGAGTTAATTATAGCTTTAGAAACTCAAATCAAACGTCTGAAAGTGGGATCAGACGACTTAAATGTATGATGCTACAGTGCACTACCTCTCTCAGCCTCTTCTTTTCTTTCTCTATTGTTGCTCCTCCTCTTCTTCCTTCTACTTCCTTCTTCTCACAGGGGAGGGGAACTTCTCAAATTGGCTAAGTGCCAGCCAAAGCCTTCAGCAACAAAACCCTCCCCCTACCCTGTGGGCAAGCTCTCCTCTTTCTCTCTTAGGCTCTACCCTCCCAGGGCCTCTGTAAGGATAGTTGGGTTATCGGATCGTATGCACCCAGGTCCAGGCTCACCAGCGTGCGGTAGTGAGCGAGGAGTGTAAGTCAGTCTATGCGAGTAAACAGGTCGGCCAAATCCACAGGGGACAGAGTCGCGGACGAGGCGCAGGTGTGAGTGGGTGAGAAGGACCTCACCCCGTGTTATGAGGCGAATAGCCTCTAACACTTTTTCAATTTATGCACCTCTGCCGCTTCGTCTGTTTCCAATGTGAGACTAATCCCACATCTCTTTCGTGTAGCAGCAATAGCAGCTTCTTCTTGCGATTTCGGTCAAATCTGTGGTCAACACTCCCAATTGCTGGTCCACTTGCGCTTCTGTAGATAATTCGCTTCGACTGGGATAGGTACCTGGAGCAGTGCCTTAACAATCTTGCTCCAGAGCTTATTGGAGAGCTTGTTAATGGCGACTGGAGGAAGAACCCTGCAAACAAGTAAAATGGCATTACAGCCACATTAAAAACACTTAAGATGATTGTCGGAACACAGCGACTGCTTTCACGGTGATTTTGTGATGTATGGACATGTATTGTGGCCTGCGGAAGTCGAAGGAGGAATGCGACGGTGGGTGTGTTCGGTGGGGAGTTCAGGTTGTCAATAAAGCGAGTGGAAAGAGGGGTTTTGAAGAGTGGATCACAGCGAAGCTTATGGAGGTGATAGTTGTGTGATTCGTGCGGTGGAGTAGTGGTTGGGCATTGCCAGAGCTTCGTCGAAGCGGAAGAAGATGGAGGGGGAGATGTGTGGTTGGCAGTTGCTTTGAGAAATAGAAGTAGGGAAAAAGGAGGGAAGGACAGGGAATGTTGGAACCTAATCTAAGGACGAAAGGGGTAAGGTGGCGTCGACTGTGGTTGGCTGGCGTCGTGGACGAAAGGTTCTCCAAGGAGGGAGATGGCGACAACGACAGTGGTAGAAGAGCTCCTGCTGGTATGGCCAAGAGCAGACGAGAGAGGGAAAGAGAATCCGGCCACTTGTTTTGTGGTCAGATGACGAGAGCGGGCAGGAAGAGTCACCGGAGCTTGTGGAGCTTCGTAGTCGAAAGAAGGAGGAAAAGGGGATTTCACAACCGGAATTCAAGCTTAGGAAGTTCGGGAGGATCCGGGCTCTCTTATATAAGGATCTAGAGGCGGTTTGAGCTTGGGAAACAAGCTTTCCAAGCTTGGAAAGACTTGCCGGACTTGGGATTTCCTTGATACCCAAATCTATCATGCGTTCGCATGAGAGATTGGGTAGGTTTTAGGGCGTGGGATTACTTTCAAAAGGAAGGGAATTTCTTGATGAGCTTCCCTTTCAATTTTGAAAGGGATTCGTCAAGAAATCAGGGAGTTCTTCTCATTTTAAGGTCGCCGGAGCAAGTACGAATAGGATTAATGGCAATATGGACCTTTCTGTAAGAATGATAACAAAGTTAGGGGCCTATTTGAAAGGATTTTGAAAGTTAAGGGTAGAAATGAAATTAGATAGGACCAATTTGTAAACTAGGCCAAGACAAACTCATCTTGGGTCAAAATTTTGATACAAACCTAATTTGGATCTAAGAAATCCAATGGTGAAGTTGTATTTTGGTTTTGACCATGTTTTATTGGGTAATTTATGCAAAAATCCAAATTAGGGCAAATGTCTGTCTGTGGTTCTATTTTGGGTTAAAATGTGTTCTGATGGTCAAATTGAAAGTTCTAAACCCTATAAAATATTTTTCTATGAATTTTAGAGGGTTTAGGTGAATTTTATCCTAATCAAAATCTCATTTAATTAAGTAAGTCTGTTTTTAGGATTTCAAAAGTCATTTAATTCTCAGGACACGTGCAAATACTTTTCTATCTATCTTATCCAACTTGTTATCTTTTTAAGACCAATTGACCTTCATGTAACCTATGAGAAAACCTGTGGTTGTACTGCATTCATGATGAGCTGGTAAAATTGAAGTTTTAGCCCTAGTTTCTTATTTTTCTTTCATAATGAATATGCAATGACTTGTGACTCCTTGGCGGTTATGTAGGAGCATTTATTGATTTAATTGGGTCAAAATGAGCTAGTTATGGCTCATGATGGTGTTCCCATCACTAAGCATCTACACACCTTTTCGTACTAACTCACTTTTCAGCGATTTCTTCTAAAATTGGGCAGTTAATGAACTATCTAGGGTGGTATGGCTGGCAAGTTGTCCGTGGTAACAGCTTATCGGCCGGTTGTCCAGAGCCCAGTCACAAGACCATTTTCATTGCATTACCTTAGGGAAATTTTAGATTAGGGAAGCCACCTACTTAAAAAAAAAAGGAGAAAAAAATAAAAAATAATAATAAAATAAAATCACACTTCATCACATGACTATGGCTAGCAAGTTGTCGTGGGTAATAGTCCATTGGCTGGTTGTCCAGAGCCTAGCTCACAAAAATGAACAATAATTCCCAAAACACTTAGGAAAGAAGCGGGGAAGTAGAATAAACCGGGGAGATATACATTGGGTTCGCCCTTATGTTCACCCCATAAATAAATGAAGTGGGGAGAAATCTACCATTCGAAAAGATAAACCTTTAGGCAAGGTCACCTAGGGTCGTAGAAACCCGAAGTCTGTTTTAATGGCCGCCCAGTGAATCTTTCACTCTTTTCACTAGATGTTTAGCAATTAGAGTCCTTTTCGAGTCTTGGGCGGGTCGGGTAGCCGTAAAAAATTATCCCAGAACTCTCAAACACCAAAAGTACAAAAAAATTAGAAAAGAAGAAAAACAAGAAAAAAAAATTATATCTTCTCTTCTTAAATAAGGCGAGGGCTTGGATGGTCTGCATTCTGGAAAATACCTGGGCACTTTCGAGTCTTTGTAACTAGGTCTTGGGTTGAAAGTTCCTAAAATAACCAACAAATTATGCCTAAGAGATCAAATCCTAATTCTACTTTTATAAATAGCATTTAGGCTAATTTTGTGAGGGACTGACAAAAAGTAAGCATGGGGGTATGATAAACACAAATGAATTCATGATAAAATGCTTATTATAGTTCCTAGGCTTAGCATTGCATATTGTTGACGCACGGTACTCGATCGTGTTTTAATAGTTATTGCGTCGTAGGTGATCAAGCGTCGTCAACAAATAAAAGTTTTTATTACTCGAAAACTGGAGTATCCAAGGTCGAACACAGGGAACAATCGGAATTTACTACTAATCTCAATGTAATTGAACACTTTAATTACTCAAAACCTTAATTCAAATGTAAATGCATGAGTTTGAAAAGCAATTATGGTAAAAAGAAAGAATTGGACGTCTGATCTCTTAAAAGATGTCTTTCCCTTCTTTGATTCTTCTTCCTTTCTTCTTTCTCTGCAGTGCCTTGCTTTTCTTCTGCCTTCTTTCTTTCTTCTCCTGCAGTGTCTCTCTCTCTGCTTCTTTTCTTCTGTCTTGTTTGCTCTGTAGTTAGTTTCTCTCTCTGCGGGTCTTCGTCCTTGGCTCTGCTTCCTTCAGTTCCTCTTCTCTGCCTTGCCTCTCTTGCTTCCTTGGCAGAACTTCTTTCCTTGCAGCAGCCAAGTGTTGGCTTCTTCCTCTCTTCTTTCTTTCCTGCACACAACACAGCCAAGGCAAAACCTACCCTTCTACCCACACCCGCGCGTTTCTCTCTCTCTCTATGAACCACTCTCAGGACGCTCTCCCAGAGTCAGGTTAACGGGTCGGACCACGTGCCCGTGACCAGGCGCACCGGTGTGTGGGTGATGCGCGAGGTGTGCTCGGGGTCAGGTCGGATCGCACCAGATCCGCGTGGTGAAATCACGGATGAGGCGCCGTGAAGTAAGTGAGGGACCTCACCCCAAGTGTGACTGGAGGCGATAAAACGATATCACAAAAACAATATAAAGCATGCCAGTGCTTTGTAAGTTACCGATGTGGGACTATTGGTTGCTGCCTTCTCGCGCACGCGCCCGCAGAAATCCTTCCTGCAATTGCCACAGCTGTGGACGTCGCAGCGTCTCTTGCTTGGTTAGATAGCTTCGCAGTGCTTCCCTGAGTGAGCTGCACCTGAAGCCTTGCGGTCCTGAAGCCTGGAGCGAGCTTGGAACTTCTTCGAGTCGCCGTCAATGGGGGCAGGGGCTTGAGAACTGTCAGACATGAAACGAGCCTCTCGATCTAATCAGATCACCGGGGGACCTTCGCCTTGTCACGACGAAGGTGAAGGGCAAGGTGGCAGGCCGCGGGGTGACCTAGGCGTGCATGCCTAGGTCGCCCTATGGCCAGGTGGCTGGGTGTGTTCAGGGGTGCGTTGTGGAGGTGTAGCGTGGCAGTGGAGGGGCGGAGTGTGTTCAGTGTGGTAAGGCCGAACTTTTGCGACGGTCGGCGAGGCGTGTGGGGCTGCGAAGCAACGGGGGCACCTCGCCGGAGGGTGGCCGGAGATGAGGAAGGTGACGGTGGACGGCGGCGGTCGAGGGGCAATCAAGTGAAATAGAATGGGGAAAAGAAAGAGGGGAAGTTATGGAGTAGTTCTAACCTAATTGTAGGGACGAAGGGGGCAGAGAGGCCGACGGCTGTACCTGCTGTCGCCGGAGAAGAAGATGCCCAGTGGGGGAGGATGGCGGCAACGACGGGTCTGAGGCAGCGTGCGCAGGTATTGTGCGACTCGAAGGAGAATCAGGAAGAAGTCTCTGCCACTGGTTTTGTGGCAGAGCGAAGAGGAAAGGAAAGAAAGCTCGCCGGAGCTCGCTGGGTACCCTGGCCGGGAAGGAAGAGACGAATCTAAGGTGAAACCCCGGCCAGGTCGAGCTGAAAATGAGCAGCTGGGTTTAGGGGTTCTTTATAGGCATTGGGCCGTGTGTTCAGAGCTTGGAGGGCATGTATCCGTCTCCGACGGCTCGCCGGAGAAGGAAAGTAGGTGGATAGCCAAATCCCTCGTGCGTTCGCACGAGAGATTAGGATCAAATCAGGGATCATGACTGGCCTCAGATGGAAGGGAATTCCTCAGAGAATCTCCCTTCCATTTCTGGGAGGGGATCTCTGAGGAATCAGAGAGTATTCCCTCTCTAATCCTTGCCGGAGAAGGATTCTACCCCAATAATGGAGGAAGGACCTGATTGCAAGGTTGGTGAGGAAGTTAGGGGGCTCTCTACGATGATTTTCAAAAGATAGGGACCAAATTGTAATTTGGGTGTACTAAATTTCAAAGTAGGTCAAGATGACCTCCCCTTAGGTCCAAATTTTGGTACAAACATAATTTTGACCTAAGGAATCCAATGGTGAAGTTGGATTTTAGGTTTGACCACGTTTGACTAGATATTTTGCGTAAAAACCCAAATTAGGTCAATTGATGAGCTAGGACCGTATTCTAGGTCAAACTAGGTTCTAAAGGCCAATTTGAATGTTCTAAACCCTAGAGGATATTTCTTCATGAATTTTAGAGGGTTTACTTGATTTTTATCCTGACCGGAACCTTGTTGAATTAAGCAGGTCTGTTTTAGGGTTACCAAATGTCATTTAATTCCTAGATTGCACATGAACCCATTTCTGATTGATTCAACCCACTTTTTATCTTATTTAGACCATTTGACCTATGTTTTGCCTCTGAGAAATCCCGTTTATGTACTGCAATGGTAAAATTGCAGTTTTAACCTTTATCTCATGTTTTCTTCCCAGAATACTTATTCCTTCATTTAGGCCTTCTACTAGGTTATGTAGGAGCTTTTATTCTCTTTATTGGGTCAAAATGAGCTAGTTATGGCTCATGATGAGGCTCTCATCACATATCATGTTATAAATACTGCACAGCATCCATTCCATGGCATTTAGGATAATTGTATATTATGTACACTAATTCTTCCATTTTACATGGCCAAGAGGTAGTGTGACACCTTTACGGGCTTTGGATGAAGAATCCAACTGTACAGATGAATCCAGAGTGATGATCACAGTCCGTTAACGTGAAAATCACCCCGATCGGAGCTCCGTAGCACCCTCTACAAGAAGAAGATGGATGGCCCAAATGGCGCCATGTGGCGCCATCCAAGCCACCCACCTGAGCTGATGCATTCTCAAGGTCACCGCAAGATGAGATCACAGCCGTTGGATCTCAATCCAACGGCTGAGAGCCCACCTTCACCACGTAGCCTCAGCACACCTCTCAACACATTTGCACGTGCGGGGCAACAGTGGAGGCGTTGGATCGCAAGGGAGGGGCATGGGTTCGAGACCCGCAGTGCCCCCCCAATTTGTCGATTAAGTGCACGTGCCAGCGGGAGCAACAGTGCGCATGCAACAGCAGCGGCAGCACAACTCTAGCACACACTAGTAGCACGCGTGCTCACGTACGCCAGCGCATCCAGTGCGCACGCCAGTAGGGCCTCTGCGCAACCTGCGTGCATGAGGAGGGACGACACAACTCGCATGGGCGGACGTGAGGTGGCTTTAGCGACAGCCTAGCGTACATTTAGTGACGTTTACAGCCGTCACTAATTGCTCGTAAGCACAAGGATAGCGCAACTCGCATGGGTGGGAGTGCGGTGGATACAGCGACGCCTGAGCTGGACCTACAGCGACATTCGATATGTCGCTAATTACCCTGTATCCAATTTTAGCCCCTTCCCATCCACTATATAAAGGCCTACATACACCCCTTTCCAAACCATCTCTACCTACTCTACTCCCACCTACTCTTAAGCTCTAGCAAGCCTACCAACACTCTCTTAGAGCTTACTCTCAAGCTCCCAAGGTGCCTACTAGTGTAATAAAACTCTGCCCCACCAAATACTCCTCGATCATCCCATCCCCATTCATAGGTCGCCTTGGAGCCGTCCTCCCACTTCCATTTCGGTAGTAGATCATCTCTGCCTTCTCACCTCCACTCCAAAGCCACTTCCAAATCTTGCTTAGTAGCTTTTAGGATTCAACCTTAGGTGTTTTCAAACAAGTTTTGTTGGCACACCAGGTTTTGCAAGCACAGGTGAAGATGTTTTCCTTTAAAATTAAAAAAAAAAAAATGTGGAGTGCCTGGTAAATCCCTAAGAGTTGAACCTAAGTGACAGCTACTTGATGAGTTGATTTTATTTGAAGTGGTGCGGCCCAATCAACTCAAATAATTGGCCTGTTGCACCACTTAATTAGGCACACAAATGATTACCTAATCTGATTTCTACTCAATTATGTGTTTCAATGTGTGTACCGGCTCCAAAGATCGGTTTACTAGTTGAGTTTGAAAATCAGATGAGGTTGTGTACCTCTGTGAGATTTTTTAATTTTTCTTTTTTCTAATGTGGGGGTTGGGGTGAGTATGGGTGTCAAACAACAAACAATCCAACCTTAGAGTTTATAAGAACACCTAAGTTGATTGATGTTTGAGTTATTATGTGGTGAAATGAAATCTAATGAATGGGAGATGGGGGACAACTCACAGAACCTTCCACAGCACTTTTCTCTGATCTACCGCTTTTGCCTGTCTCGAAAGAGTACCTGCAAAACGTGAAGGGAAATCAAAGATCGTTGCCTCCCCGGCAACGGTGCCAAAATGTTGAACGTCGAATTGCTACGCTAACGTGTTTGGTTTTGAAAACCTTGTCGTTGTAGTTTGAAAGCGAAGAACTCATGTTCAACGAATAAAATTTATACCGAAATTGAAATTCTGGGTCGAACACAGGGAGGCGGACGTTTGATTTAAAAACTACGCGTTTCTTTTTATTTGTCACGAAGTAATTCAATTTAAAACTATTTAACTATTTATAATAAATAAAAGAGAGAGAGTAAGAGAGAGAGAGAGAGAATATTACAAACAGAAATAAAAATGAGGTGTAGAATAAACAGGGAATTCATCATTAAAGAGATTGTTTGTTTCACTATTACAACTAGAAAGCAGAAAACAATTACACTAGAAAGCAATAAATTTACTCTAGAAAGCATTAAAAGAATGGAGAGAGAAATGTCCTCCCCGACGATCGCTTGAAAGACGAGCAGAACTACTCTAGAAAGCAGTAAAAAGAATGGGAGAGAGATATCCTCCTCGACGGTCGCTTGGAGGATGAACCGGATGGGACGATGCCTGGACAAAGGAGGACGAAGCAGGATGAAGGAGGATGAAGCAGAAGAACGGGAACGGAGCAGCACGTCGTCGTTGTCGCGGGACCACTTCCGAAGGGGGACGAAAATTTGGACTTTATCTCGCGAGAAGCATCCCGGGTGTGGGACAAGCTTCTCTTGAGCTTTAGAGAGGTAGAGAAGAGAAGGAAGGGATGAGAATTTCGTATGGAGGGGGTCTCCTTTTATAGTTGCAAGGAGTGGGGGCAAATTGGTCATTACATCTTTAAAACATTAATGATGGGTCTTTAGTGACGGATAAAACCATTGCAAAAGCCCCAACGTGGGTGTAGTGGGCTCTCCCCACGCGTGCCTCCATAGCTGCCCACTCTCAACGCCCACCACATGTTTATTCATCCACAGCCGTCCGATTGCGAGATCGGACGGCTTAAGATGCGCCTGACCCGTTCGCTGCGCGCCTGCCCAGCGCATACAATGCCGTGTGACCGCCTCGCGTGAAATAGCACGTGGCCGCTATTGGAAGATCTGAGCCACCCGATCATGATCCAACGCACACCCACGCTCGCTCGCCCGTACCCTTCTCCCCTTCGCTGCGGCTCGAACCCACGACTGCAGCTCGCGATAGCGCCTTCGACGCTGCGCTACGAGGCGCGGATGGTCGATTGGACGCTTTTAGGCACAACTATCCACAGCCGTTCGATCGAGATCCAACGGTGGAGAGAGTGCAGATGAGGAGACTTCAGTGATTGCATGAGGCCATTTGGGCGGCCGAGATGGCACCACATGGTGCCATCTTTGCCGTCCATCTTCTAGGTGTTGTAGATGGTGCCACGGATGTCGGATTGACTCGATTTTTGCGTCGTTAGGCTGCGATCGTCAATCCGAATTCATCCGTGCGGTTAGATTTTTCATTCGAAGTGTGGATTTACACCATCCTGGCCCTTGATCTTCTAGGATTCCCCAGTCACTGTCTGATGCTACGGATGCCTGATTAGGGCGATCTTGGAGTCGTTGAACTCTAATCATCGCCCTGATCACATCCATACGGTTGGATCTTCGATCCGAGGCCCTGATAAAATGTTTGCCCTCTCCAAGCACATAAAAGGAGATAATTAACCTCCATTTTATTCAAACTGCTCTAAATGCAAGACGATGCATGTTATGCAATATTTATAGCATGTAATGTGTTGAACGTTTACAAACCTACGCTAACGTGTTCGGTTTTGGAAAACCTGTCGTTGTAGTTCGAAAGCGAAGAATTCGTGTTCAACAAAAAAAAATTATACCGAAATTAAAATTCTGGGTCGAACACAGGGAGGCAGACATTTGATTTAAAAACTATGCGTTTCTTTTTATTTGTTACAGAATAATTCAATTTAGAACCATCTAATTATTTACAATAAATAGAAGAGAGAGAGAGAGTAAGAGAGAAAGAGAATATTACACAGAGAAATCAAAATGAGATGTAGAATAAACAAGGAATTTTTGTATTGAAGAAATTGTTCATTACAACTAGAAAGCATAAAACAATTACTTTAGAAAGCGATAAATTTACTCTAGAAAGCATTAAAAGAATGGAGAGAGAAATGTCCTCCTCGACGATTGCTTGGAGGATGAGTAGATTAATCTAGAAAGCAGTAAATCTATACTAGAAAGCGGTAAAAAGAATAGGGAGAGAGAAATCCTCCTCGACGGTTGCTCGGAGGACGAGCCGGACGGGACGACGCCTGGACGAAGGAGAACGAAGCGGGACGAAGGAGGATGAATCAGAAGAACGGGAATGAAGCAGCACGTCATCGTCGTCGCGGGATCCACTTCCGAAGGGGAACGAAAATTGGACTTTATCTCGCGAGAAGCATCCCGGGTGTGGGACAAGCTTCTCTTCAGCTTTGGAGGGGTAGAGAGGAGAAAGAAGGGATGAAAATTTCGTATGGAGGGGGTCTCCTTTTATAGTTGCAAGGAGTGGGGGCAAAATAGACATTACATCTTCAAAATAATAAATAAGGGGTCTCTACTGACGGATAAATTCGTCACTAAAGCCCCGACGTGGCCGTCGCCGCCGCTCCCACGCGCGCCCGCTCGGCTGCCCGCGTGCGTAACGCCTACACACGTCCGCGAAGTCTCAGCCGTCCGATCGCGAGATCGGACGGCTTAAAATCGCGCCTTCACCGCTGCCGCCCTCCCGCCTGTGCGTGCGATCGCGCGTCCAATCGCGCGTCGGCGCTATCGGGCGCGTGCGGCCGTTGGATCGCGATCGTGCGGTCGATTGGAGGCGCGCCACCGCTCCAATTTCTGCGGGGCGCGGCTCGAACGCGCGTCCCTGCTTCGCGTTAGAGCGCTCGACCACTGCGCTGCGGTCGCGTTTGTGTCGAGCGCTTGACTTCAGCACGGGCGCGTCGCAGCCGTTGGATCGAGATCCAACGGCGGAGAGGAGACGGGTGCGTGGTCTTCACAAGATGCAAGCGGCCGTTTGGGCGGCTGAGATGGCACCACGTGGCGTCATCTTGGCCGTCCATCTTCTGGAAGCTGTAGATGGTGCCACGGATGTCGAATTGACTCGATTTTTGTGTCGTTGGGCTACGATCGTCGATCCGAATTCATCCGTGCGGTCGGATTTGTCATCTGAAGTGCAGATTTACACCATCCTGGCCCTTGATCTTCTAGGGTTCCCCGGTCTCTATCTGATGCTACGGATGCCTGATTAGGGCGATCTTGGAGTCGTTGAACTCCAATCGTCGCCCTGATCACATCCATACGGTTGGATCTTTGATCCGAGGCCCCAATAAAATGTTTGCCTTGTCCAAGCACATAAAAGGAGACAATTAACCTCCATTTTATTCAAACTACTCTAAATGAAAGATGATGCATGTTATGCAATATTTATATCATGAAATGCAATCCTATGCTTAAGAACATGCATAAATAGACATTTTAAGTAGTGTAAATGTGTTTACATCATACACCCATGCCTATCTTTTGCTAGTCCCTAGCAAAAACTATATGCTATTTATAAAAGAATTAGGTTAGATTATTTGGACCTGAGTTATTTTCAATCATTAAGAAATTGTCTACTTAAGAACTGAACTTTCAAAGACACAACAGTGCCCGGGTATCAGCCAAAATGCAGACCGCCTCAAGCCCTCGCCTTATTCAAAGAAAAATTTCTTTTTCTCTTTTTACTCTTTTCTAATTTTTTTTTTGGATTTTCACATTTTAGGGTTCAAGAGTGGCTTTCTACGACCATTCAACTCACCCAAGATTTGATGAGAACCTTAAATTTTAAGCATCTTATTGTGATTGTGATAGACTCGTTGACCAGCAATTAGAACGGACTTCGGATTTCTACGCCTCTAGGTGACCTCAAAAAGAATTCTGCATAAAGGTGTATCTTTACAACCGGTAGCTTTCTCCCTACTTTTATTTTTTAACGGGGTCAACACAAGGGTGAATCCAGTGTATATCTCCCCGGTTTATTCTACTTCTCCGCTTCTTCCTAAGTGTTTTGGGAATTTTTAGTGCATTTTCTGAGCTAGGTTCTGGACAACCAGTCGATGAGCTGTTACCACCGACAACTTGCCAGCCATACTCGTGCAGCGAAGTGTGGCTTATTTCTTTTTGTTCTTTTCTCCTTTTTGATTTTTTTTTTTTAAGTAGGTGGCTTCCCTGACCTAAGATTTACCTAAAGGCAGCAAAAAGAGAAAGGTCCAGTGACTGGGCTCTGGACAACCTACCTATGGGCTGTTACCCACGATAACTTGCCAGCCATATCACCCTAGAAGGTTCATTAGCTACCCAATTTCCGTTAGAATCGCCAAATAACGAGTCAGTGCAAAGAAAGTGTGTAGATGCTTAAAACTCAAAATTCCCTCAAATCAGAGGGCGGGTTAATAAGTCGTGTACTTATCACCCAAACTTATTTATTCCAATTATAATAGAATTAAGATGGCGATGACTCAAAGACAAATCCACATTTTAGTGGATACACAGGCTAATTAAGTCCAAAGACCTGAGGGGTCTTTGTGTTCAGATCCTAATGTAGTATTTCCTAAGATTGCAAATTTTCTTAAACCCAAATTCTCTTTCCTAATTTTGATTTTTTTTTTATATAAAAGAAAATAAACAAATCTACGGAGCTGACGAATGAATTCAGAGATAAATATCCACTCCCCCATGCCTATCTAATGCAATGTCCTCATTGTATTAAAAAGACATAAAACAGAGTGGAAAAGCGAAGAAAGCACCTGAATTGCGTGAATATCAGGTCTGCTCCAAGATGGAAATGAAAAAGAACTGTATAAGTGCTGAGTTTAGTGCCTTCAGCTAGGCACACTATACAAAGAAAAGAAATGAAGAATTCACAAATGCAAGTCAGAATTAATATAAACAGAAGAAGCCTCCGACCTATCAACAGCGGTCCACAGATGTGGACAAGATTGTGGTGCAGACCCATCCCCCATAATCGAGAATATCTTAGGTTCTGGATAAAAATTACCCAAAACCTAAAATCAGAATGCAAGCAGGGTCGGGCCTGCGATTTATGAGGATGCAACCCAAGACCAAAAAGTCGGGTTACAGAGAATTGAAGCTCAAAAGGATAATCGTTGAATGTGTGCTTGAGTTGAACATCCTCGAAACAAATGTCGTAAGGGTTCTGATTTGATGGTTTTAGCTTAAAAGGAACCCTTCGACTCAATCTTCCATTTCCTCCAAAATTAATTTCCCAAATCAACACTTCCCAGCTCCTATCCTCCTCATTCAGCATATCAAATTCCAGGACCTCTTGTATATTCATCACCCCGTCTGAAATCTCCAAGTCTAAATGATGTGGCAAAATCAAAATTGACTTGGGTCTAATTATCTCAGAATTAGAATTAACAATAAGCTCAACAGGGTGTAACTGATAATCAGGGCATTGAATTGATTCTTCCAGAAAATGCGATTCTGGATCAGTAATGTATGCCCTAATAAGATCAGTGTTCTCAGTTATTGGGCTATCAATTGATCTATCAGATTCCTCAGGCCCAATCATCTCACAGAAATCGTGTTCAGAAAACTCGCGTGAGACTTCGCAACTTGAATCTTCACCATCAAAGAAATCAGGATCCGTATCAATGTATGTCCCAAAATCAGTTGTCACTTTCTGTTCCAAGGAGACATACGTTTCCTCGTAACCCGGCTCAGGGATCTCAGGTGAAGAAATCAAATCATCCTTAATTGGCTGTTTTAATTCAATCTGGTCAGCCTCGTAACACGTGTCCCCCCCAACAGGTGCCTGAACGGGTTCTGTCATTGGCTTTCCTGAAGAGAGTTCTGTTGGTGCTAGAGCACCACGATCATTTGTTTTGATGATAACAAAACACGTGTTATTTAACATTTGCAATTTGAGTCCTAGATTTCAGGTCAATTGCAAATGAAGACGTGTTTAGACGGAACTCGAGCTCGCATCCAGGACGGATTGGAGGAGCTTGACGGAAAATAGAGGAGGTTCGCGTGGAGCGAAAGATTGGAGATGGAAGACAAGAAGAATAGGATAGATTCTTTTTTATCCTTTCATGTATCTCTTGTATTTATTTTCTTGCTCTTTATTTTCCTTAGACATTATGTTAAAGAGCCTCAAAGAACCCTAACAGTAGTCCTAGGAACACCTGCACAACCCTAGGATACTTAGGTTTTCTGTAGAACACTTAGAAAACCAATATAGGGTTAAAACTGACTTTCCAGACGTCTAATTCACGAATCAGACGTCAGATAAAGGATTTTAAGACGTCTGACTGTTGTTTCAGACGTCTGATAACTGTTAGGCTGGACATAGTTAGTTCTGTCTGATGAATTCAGACGTCCAGACCTTATACCAGACGTCTTAGGAGACGTCTGATGACTTTGCCAGACGTCCAGTTAGTGGACCGTTGGCTGGCTTAGAAGACACTCAAGAATATGACCGTTAGAGCCTTATCAGACGTCCATAGGACTTCACAGACGTCTGATAAATGACCGTTTTGCCTCGGCTGACCCAAAATCTCTTCTCAGAGATGTTCTAGCCGTTGCAACGTTTGGAAATCAATTCCCACGGTAAAAGTAGGTTTCCAGACGTCCAGACTTAGTGCCAGACGTCCTCTATGTCGTCTGATGGACTTGTACAAAAACCCTGTTTAGATCTGATTCAAGTCAGGGAGAAACCCGCATAGAATCAGACGTCTGACCTTGGAATCAGACGTCTTAAAGTGGCCTTCCAGACGTCTGATGCCAGAATTAGACGTCTGATAACCCTGTGAAGTGTAATCATTGTCCTGATTTCGGCCTGATTCTCTTGGGCTTTGCACCCAACGGCTATGGAAGCTTTTCCAAGCCTTCCAAAGCCTTCCTAAGGCCTCTATAAATAGAGGGGAGCCTTTGCAACACAAAAACACACAAGATACACACTAAGAGAAACAAGAAACACACCTAAGCAACTTAGTTCCACTCTTTTGTGTCCAATTGAGGCCCTTGCTCTCCAAGCTCTAGCTTCATTCTCTTGAGAGCATCAAGCCTTCGCACGCCCGCTCTCCCACTGTTGATAACGAGAGCGACGTAGCGCCATCGCGTGGCACACGCACCGCGTCATCGTCGACGCACTCCTTGCAAAGGGGAGTTTCCTATTTCCTATAGAAGCTAGGTTTAATTTTGTTGGCTCTATAGGACTGTTATTTTATTTTATCTTTGTATTTTGGTTGGGTATTCGCTTTGCGAATTCCCGTCTCCTTCGTGGGACAAAATCCTTCTCGTGGAGAGAAGGGGTTGAGGAACGCTACCCTCGTACTTGTAGCGTGGTTGTACTGAGGTTGAATCACCCTCGTTTAAAGTGATTCGTTTAGTGGATTTTGATCAACTTGGTTGATCAGAAAATCCTAACTCGAGAGGGTTAGGTGGTGGTTTTCACCCGGTTTGGGTTTCCACCTAAAAATCTTTGTGTACATTGTGCGATTGCCTATTTTTGTGAGATTGCTTTATATTTTTATTTTCGCAATTATTTTTACGTCACCCCTCCTGGTAGGGACGAACCTTCAAGTTCATCCTGGGAATTATTCCAAGATTGAATCAAAGCAACCACGAATCTCATCCTCAATTTCGCTAATTTCCCAAGTAGAAACTCACCCGGGTTCTTATCCTTAACATCCTGGAGCCAATCCAACAAAGACTTGTTTAAATCGTCAATCATTTCAATCAGGGGCTCCAATCTCTCAATGCAAGGTATTGGCTGAACTTCTAAAGATTGAATGATATTCCTCAAGTTAGCCAAAACCTTATCTTGAACCTGATTAACCTGAACCAAATGAGTTGGTTCAGGGTTGGGCGGGTTTGACATCAATGTAGAGGAATTAACGAATTGAGATTCGTTATACCCATCCTGATAATAGGTCATTTCAGATTGTTCAAAAGATGGTGATGACCTAAAGGCAGTGAAATCAGAGGATGGGTAAGGATCAGTGTATCCTTCTTGATTGTAGATCGTATTAGGTTGTTCATGAAAGGAGGACGATCTATAATCGATGTAACTCTGAGAAGGATAGAAATCAGAATCAAAGTGTTCAGGGTTAGACCCTAAACAGGGGGGTCCGGAATTGTATCCCCAATCCGAATTATCCCAACTAACTGATGGTCGATTACAATACGAGTTGGGATAATCGTCATGTTGAGGATAATTTACAACAGGAGGGAAAGAACGGGAATGCGTGAAATATGTGGAAGGATTCATGATACTCGAGAGGAAGAAAGGTACCCTGCAATACAAACAATCAAACCTATCCTTAAATAGGTTAGCCTAAAGACCTACAGACTCTCAAAACCCGTCTTGAGATAAAGGAACGATTTGATCTACTTCTGTCTATTCAATCCAACCAGTTAGAAGGAGGGACTGGGGAGAAGGTTCTTCCTTCGGCTTTCGCCTCCGGTTCCTAGTGTACCCCCCAGCAGCGATCGTTTGACTCTACTCCCCTAGCTAGACATCAGATTGAACAATAGAAACAGACTAATCGAAAATAATCTCGTTCTGGGTTCTGAAAAGCAAGTCCAATCCTTAAGGCCAACGTCTACTTTGTTTTATTTAGGGCTAGGTTTGAATGTGCTTTGGAATGTGATGGGCCCTTTAAATGGGTTGTGCCCTTAATGATTGATTGATTTGTGTGTGAGTGCACAACCAGTGGTTTTCAAGCAAGATTGTTTTTGATGTGGTGAATTTTAAGATTCAAATCTTGCTTAGTAGCTTTTAGGATTCAACTTTAGGTGTTTTCAATCAATTTTCGTTGGCACACCAAGTTTTACAAGCACAGGTGAAGATGTTTTCCTTTAAAGTTTAAAAAGAATGTGGAGTGCCTAGTAAATCCCTAAGAGTTGAACCTAATTGGCAGCTACTTGATGAGTTGATTTTATTTGAAGTGGTGTGGCCCAATCAACTCAAACAAGTGGCCTGTTGCACCACTTAATTAGGCACACAAATGATTAACTAATCTGATTTCTACTCAATTATGTGTTTGGATGTGTGTACCGACTCCTAAGATTGGATTACCGGTTGAGTTTGAAAATCAGATGAGGTTGTGTACCTCTGTGAGATTTTTTTTTCTTTTTTTTTAATGTGGGGATTGGAGTGAGTATGGATGTCAAACAACAAACAATCTGACCTTAGAGTTTATAAGAACACCTAGGTTGATTGATGTTTGAATTATTATGTTATGAAATGAAATCTAATGGGTGGGAGGTGGGGGATAACTTACAAAACCTTCCACAGCACTTTACTCCGATCTACCGCTTTTGCCTATCTCGAAAGAGTACCTGCAATTACAATAAGAAAGGAGAAAAGTGAGGTAAATGATTTATAAGTTACAAAACGCGAAGAGAAATCAAAGAGCGTTGCCTCCCCGGCAACGGCGCCAAAATGTTGAACGTTTACGAACCTACGCTAATGTGTTCGGTTTCGGAAAACCTGTCATTGTAGTTCGAAAGCGAAGAATTCGTGTTCAACAAATAAAATTTATACCGAAATTAAAATTCTGGGTCGAACACAAGGAGGCAGACGTTTGATTTAAAAACTACGCATTTCTTTTTATTTGTTACAGAATAATTCAATTTAGAACCATCTAATTATTTACAATAAATAGAAGAGAGAGAGAGAGTACGAGAGAAAGAGAATATTACACAGAGAAATCAAAATGAGATGTAGAATAAACAAGGAATTTTTGTATTGAAGAGATTGTTCATTACAACTAGAAAGCATAAAAAAATTACTCTAGAAAGCGATAAATTTACTCTAGAAAGCATTAAAAGAATGGAGAGAGAAATGTCCTCCTCGACGATTTGGAGGACAAGTAGATTAATCTAGAAAGCAGTAAATCTATACTAGAAAGCGGTAAAAAGAATAGGGAGAGAGAAATCCTCCTCGACGGTTGCTCGGAGGACGAGCCGGATGGGACGACGCCTGGACGAAGGAGAACGAAGCGGGACGAAGGAGGACGAATCAGAAGAACGGGAACGAAGCAGCACGTCATCGTCGTCGCGGGATCCACTTCCGAAGGGGAACGAAAATTGGACTTTATCTCGCGAAAAGCATCCCGGGTGTGGGACAAGCTTCTCTTCAGCTTTGGAGGGGTAGAGAGGAGAAAGAAGGGATGAAAATTTCATATGGAGGGGGTCTCCTTTTATAGTTGCAAGGAGTGGGGGCAAAATAGACATTACATCTTCAAAATAATAAATAAGGGGTCTCTAGTGACGGATAAATTCGTCACTAAAGCCCCGACGTGGCCGTCACCGCCGCTCCCACGCGCACCCGCTCGGCTGCCCTTGATCTTCTAGGATTCCCCAGTCACTATCTGATGCTACGGATGCCTGATTAGGGCGATCTTGGAGTCGTTGAACTCTAATCATCGCCCTGATCACATCCATACGGTTGGATCTTCGATCCGAGGCCCTGATAAAATGTTTGCCCTCTCCAAGCACAGAAAAGGAGACAATTAACCTCCATTTTATTCAAACTACTCTAAATGCAAGACGATGCATGTTATGCAATATTTATAGCATGTAATATGTTGAACGTTTACGAACCTACGCTAACGTGTTCGATTTTGGAAAACCTGTCGTTGTAGTTCGAAAGCGAAGAATTCGTGTTCAACAAAAAAAAATTATACCGAAATTAAAATTCTGGGTCGAACACAGGGAGGCAGACATTTGATTTAAAAACTATGCGTTTCTTTTTATTTGTTACAGAATAATTCAATTTAGAACCATCTAATTATTTACAATAAATAGAAGAGAGAGAGAGTAAGAGAGAAAGAGAATATTACACAGAGAAATCAAAATGAGATGTAGAATAAACAAGGAATTTTTGTATTGAAGAAATTGTTCATTACAACTAGAAAGCATAAAACAATTACTCTAGAAAGCGATAAATTTACTCTAGAAAGCATTAAAAGAATGGAGAGAGAAATGTCCTCCTCGACGATTGCTTGGAGGACGAGTAGATTAATCTAGAAAGCAGTAAATCTATACTAGAAAGCGGTAAAAAGAATAGGGAGAGAGAAATCCTCCTCGACGGTTGCTCGGAGGACGAGCCGGACGGGACGACGCCTGGATGAAGGAGAACGAAGCGGGACGAAGGAGGACGAATCAGAAGAACGGGAACGAAGCAGCACGTCATCGTCGTCGCGGGATCCACTTCCGAAGGGGAACGAAAATTGGACTTTATCTCGCGAGAAGCATCCCGGGTGTGGGACAAGCTTCTCTTCAGCTTTGGAGGGGTAGAGAGGAGAAAGAAGGGATGAAAATTTCGTATGGAGGGGGTCTCCTTTTATAGTTGCAAGGAGTGGGGGCAAAATAGACATTACATCTTCAAAATAATAAATAAGGGGTCTCTAGTGACGGATAAATTCGTCACTAAAGCCCCGACGTGGCCGTCGCCGCCGCTCCCACGCGCGCCCGCTCGGCTGCCCGCGTGCGTAACGCCTACGCACGTCCGCGAAGTCTCAGCCGTCCGATCGCAAGATCGGACGGCTTAAAATCGCTTCTTCACCGCTGCTGCCCTCCCGCCTGTGCGTGCGATCGCGCGTTCACGCGCGCGTCCAATCGCACGTCGGCGCTATCGGGCGCGCGCGGCCGTTGGATCGCGATCGTGCGGTCGATTGGAGGCGCGCCACCGCTCCAATTTCTGCGGGGCGCGGCTCGAACGCACGTCCCTGCTTCGCGTTAGAGCGCTCGACCACTGCGCTGCGGTCGCGTTTGTGTCGAGCGCTTGACTTCAGCGCGTGCGCGTCGCAGCCGTTGGATCGAGATCCAACGGCGGAGAGGAGACGGGTGCGTGGTCTTCACAAGATGCAAGCGGCCGTTTGGGCGGCTGAGATGGCACCACGTGGCGTCATCTTAGCCGTCCATCTTCTGGAAGTTGTAGATGGTGCCACGGATGTCGGATTGACTCAATTTTTGTGTCGTTGGTGCGATCGTCGATCTGGATTCATCCGTGCGGTCGGATTTGTCATCTGAAGTGCAGATTTACACCATCCTGGCCCTTGATCTTCTAGGGTTCCCCGATCTCTATTTGATGCTACGGATGCCTGATTAGGGCGATCTTGGAGTCGTTGAACTCCAATCGTCGCCCTGATCACATCCATACGGTTGGATCTTTGATCTGAGGCCCCGATAAAATGTTTGCCCTGTCCAAGCACATAAAAGGAGACAATTAACCTCCATTTTATTCAAACTACTCTAAATGAGAGATGATGCATGTTATGCAATATTTATATCATGAAATGCAATCCTATGTTAAGAACATGCATAAATAGACATTTTAAGTAGTGTAAATGTGTTTACATCATAATGCAATCCTATCCTTAAGAACATGCATAAATAGACATCTTAAGTAGTGTAGATGTGTTTACATCATACCCCTATACCTATCTTTTGCTAGTCCCTAGCAAAAACTATATGCTATTTATAAAAGAATTAGGCTGGATTATTTGGGCCTGAGTTATTTTCAATCATTAAGAAATTGTCTACTTAGGATCTGAACTTTCAAAGACACATCAGTGCCCGAGTATCTGCCAAAATGCAGACCGCCTCAAGCCCTCGCCTTATTTAAAGAAAATTTTCTTTTTCTCTTTTTACTCTTTTCTAATTTTTTTGGATTTTCAAATTTTAGGGTTTAAGAGTGGCTTTCTACGGCCATTCAACTCACCTAAGATTTGATGAGAATCCTAAGTTTTAAGCATCTTATTGTGATTATGATAGACTCGTTGACCGGCAATTAAAACAAACTTCGGATTTCTACGCCTCTAGGTGACCTCAAGAAAAATTCTGCCTAAAGATGTATCTTTACAACCGGTAGCTTTCTCCCTACTTTTATTTTTTTACGGGGTCAACACAAGGGTGAATCCAGTGTATATCTCCCCGATTTATTCTACTTCTCCACTTCTTCCTAAATGTTTTGGGAATTTTTAGTGCATTTATTGAGTTGGGTTCTGGACAACAGGTCAATGAGCTGTTACCACCAACAACTTGCCAGCCATACTCATGCGGGAAGTGTGGTTTATTTCTTCTTTTTTTTTCTCCTTTTCTTTTTGATTTTTTTTTTTTAAGTAGGTGGCTTCCCTGGTCTAAGATTTACCTAAGGGCAGGAAAAAGAGAAAGGTCCAGTGACTGGGCTCTGGACAACCTACCTATGGGCTGTTACCCACGATAACTTGCCAGCCATATCACCCTAAAAGGTTCATTAGCTACCCAATTTCTGTTAAATTCGTCGAACAACGAGTCAGTGACAAGATAGTGTGTAGATGCTAGAAACTCAAAATTCCCTCAAATCAGAGGGCGGGTTGATAAGTCGTGTACTTATCACCCAAACTTATTTACTCTAATTAAAATAAAATTCAGGTTGGCGAGAACTTGAAAAACAAATCCACATTTTTGTGGATACACAGGCTGATTAAGTCCAAAGACCTGAAGGGTCTTTGTGTTCAAATCATAATGTAGTATTTCCTAAGATTGAAAATTTTCTTAAACCCAAATTCTCTTTCCTAATTCCAAAAAAAATTAAATAAAAAAAAATAAAACAAATCTACGGAGCTGACGAATGAATTCAGAGATGAATATCCACCCCCCCATGCCTATCTAATGCAATGTCCTCATTGTATTAAAAAGACATAAAACAGAGTGGAAAAGCGTAGAAAGCACCTGAATTGCGTGAATGTCAGGTCCACTCTGAGATGAAAATTAAAAAGAACTGTATAAGTACTGAGTTTAGTGCCTTCAGCTAGGCACGCTATACAAAGAAAAGAAATGAAGAATTCACAAGTGCAGGTCAGAACCAGAATAAATAGAAGAATCCTCTGACCTGTCAGCAGAGGTCACAGATGTGGACCAAATTGTGGTGCAGACTCATACCCCATAATCAAGAATATCTTAGGTTCTAGATAAAAATTATCCAAAACCTAAAATCAGAATGCAAGTGGGGTCAGGCCTGCAATTTATGAGGATGCAACCCAAGACCAAAATGTCAGGTTACAGAGAAATTAAACTCAAAAGGATAATCGTTGAATGTGTGCTTGCGTTTGACATCCTCAAAACAAATGTCGTAAGGGTTCCGATTTGATGGTTTCAGCTTAAAAGGAACCCTTTGAGTCAATCTTCCATTTCCTCCAAAGTTAACTTCCCAAATCAGAACTTCCAAGCTCCTATCCTTCTCATTGAGAATGTTAAATTCCGAGACCTCTTGCATGTTAATCACCCCGTCTGAAATCTCCAAGTCTAAATGATGTGGCAGAATCAGAATTGACTTGGGTCTAATTATCTCAGAAACAGAATTATCGATAAGCTCAACGGGGTGTAACTGACAATCAGGGCATTGAATTGAATCCTCCGAAAAATGTGATTCTGGATCCTTAATGTGAGCCCTAATAAAATCAGTTTCCTTAGTTATTGGACTTTCAAATGATCTATCAGATTCCTCAGGCCCAATCGTCTCACAGAAATCGTGTTCAGAAAACTCGCGTGAGACTTCTCAACTTGAATCTTCACCATCAAAGAAATCAGGATCCGTATCAATGTATATCCCAAAATCATTTGTCACTTTCTGTTCCAAGGAGACATACGTTTCCTCGTACCAGGCTCAAAGATCTTAGGTGAAGAAATCAGATCATCCTTAATTGGTTACTTTAATTCAATCTGGTTAGCCTCATAACACGTGTCCCCCCCAATAGGTGCCTGAGCAGGTTCTGTCATTGGCTTTCCTGAAGGGAGTTCATCCTGTGAATCATCCCATGATTGAATCAAAGTAACTATGAATCTCATCCTCAATTTCGCTAATTTCTCAAGTAAAAACTCACCCGGGTTCTTATCCTTAACATCCTGGAGCCAATCCAACAACGACTTGTTCAAATCATCAATCATTTCAATCATAGGCCCTAATCTCTCAATGCAAGGTATTGGCTGAACTTCTAAAGATAGTATGATATTCCTCAAGTTAGCCAGAACCTTATCTTGAACCTGGTTAACCTGAACCAAATAAGTTGGTTCAGGATTAGGCGGGTTTGGTATCAATGCAGAGGAATTAATGAATTGAGATTCGTTATACCCTTCCTGATAATAAGTCATTTCAGATTGTTCAAAAGATGGTGATGACCTAAAGGCAGTAAAATCAGAGGATGGGTAAGGATCGGTGTATCCTTCTTGATTATAGATCATATTAGGTTGTTCATGAAAGGAAGACGATCTATAATCGATGTAGCTCTGAGAAAGATAGAAATCAGAATCAAAGTGTTCAGGGTTAGACCCTAAACATGGAGGTCCGGAACTATATCCCCAATCCGAGTTATCCCAACTAACTGATGGTTGATTATAGTACGAGTCGGGATAATCGTCATGTTGAGGATAATTCACAACAGGAGGGAAAGAGCGGGAATGCGTGTAATATGTGGAAGGATTCATGATAAGCGAGAGGAAGAAAGGCACCCTGCAATACAAACAATCAAACCTGTCCTTAAGTGGGTTAGCCTTACAGACCTACAGACACCCAAAACCCGTCTTGAGATAGAGAAACGATTTGATCTACTTCTATCTGTTCAATCCAACCAATTAGAAGGAGGGACTGGGGAGAAGGTTCTTCCTTCGGCTTGCACCTCCGGTTCCTAGTGTACCCCCCAGCCGCGATCGTTTGATTCTGCTCCCCTAGCTAGACATCAGATTGAACAGTAGAAATAGACTAATCGAAAATAATCTCGTTCTGGGCTCTGAAGAGCGAGTCCAATCCTTAAGGCCAACGTCTACTCTGTTTTATTGAGGGCTAGGTTTGAATGTGCTTTGGAATGTGATGGGCCCTTTAAATGGGTTGTGCCCTTAATGATTGATTTGTTTTGTGTGTGCGTGCACAACCAATGATTTTCAAGCAAGATTATTTTTGATGTGGTGAATTTTAAGGTTTAAATCTTGCTTAGTAGCTTTTAGGATTCAACTTTAGGTGTTTTCAAACAAGTTTTGTTGGCACACTAGGTTTTGCAAGCACAGGTGAAGATGTTTTCCATTAAAATTTAAAAAAAAAATGTGGAGTGCCTGGTAAATCCGTAAGAGTTGAACCTAAGTGGTAGCTACTTGATGAGTTGATTTTATTTGAAGTGGTGCGGCCTAATCAACTCAAACAATTAGCCTGTTGGACCACTTAATTAGGCACACAAATGATTACCTAATCTGATTTCTACTCAATTATGTGTTTCAATGTGTGTACCGGCTCCAAAGATCGGTTTATCGGTTGAGTTTGAAAATCAGATGAGGTTGTGTACCTCTGTGAGATTTTTTAATTTTTCTTTTTTTTAATGTGGGGGTTGGGGTGAGTATGGGTGTCAAACAACAAACAATCCAACCTTAGAGTTTATAAGAACACCTAAGTTGATTGATGTTTGAGTTATTATGTGGTGAAATGAAATCTAATGAATGGGAGGTGGGGGACAACTCACAGAACCTTCCACAGCACTTTTCTCCGATCTACCGCTTTTGCCTGTCTCGAAAGAGTACCTGCAATTACAATAAGAAAGGAGAAAAGTGAGGTAAATGATTTGTAAGTTACAAAACACGAAGAGAAATCAAAGATCGTTGCCTCCCCGGCAACGGCGCCAAAATGTTGAACGTCGAATTGCTACACTAACGTGTTTGGTTTTGAAAACATTGTCGTTGTAGTTTGAAAGCGAAGAACTCGTGTTCAGCAAATAAAATTTATACCGAAATTGAAATTCCGAGTCGAACACACGGAGGCGAACGTTTGATTTAAAAACTATGCGTTTCTTTTTATTTGTCACGAAGTAATTCAATTTAAAACTATTTAACTATTTACAATAAATAGAAGAGAGAGAGTAAGAGAGAGAGAGAGAGAATATTACAAACAGAAATAAAAATGAGGTGTAGAATAAACAGGGAATTCATCATTAAAGAGATTGTTTGTTTCACTATTACAACTAGAAAGCAGAAAACAATTACATTAGAAAGCAATAAATTTACTCTAGAAAGCATTAAAAGAATGGAGAGAGAAATGTCCTCCTCGACGATTGCTTGGAAGACGAGCAGAACTACTCTAGAAAGCAGTAAATCTATACTAGAAAGTAGTAAAAAGAATGGGGAGAGAGATATCCTCCTCGACGGTCGCTTGGAGGACGAGCCGGACGGGACGATGCCTGGACAAAGGAGGACGAAGCAGGACGAAGGAGGATGAAGCAGAAGAACGGGAACGGAGCAGCACGTCGTCGTCGTCGCGGGATCCACTTCCGAAGGGGGACGAAAATTTGGACTTTATCTCGTGAGAAGCATCCCGGGTGTGGGACAAGCTTCTCTTGAGCTTTGGAGAGGTAGAGAAGAGAAGGAAGGGATGAGAATTTTGTATGGAGGGGGTCTCCTTTTATAGTTGCAAGGAGTGGGGGCAAATTGTTCATTGCATCTTTAAAACATTAAATGAGGGGTCTTTAGTGACGGATAAAACCATCGCTAAAGCCCCAACGTGGGTGTAGTGGGATCTCCCCACGCGTGCCTCCTCAGCTGCCAACTCTCAACGCCTGCTGCAGATTCATTCATCCACAGCCGTCCGATCGCGAGATCGAACGGCTTAAGATGCGCCTAACCCGCTCGCTACGCGCCCGCCCAGCGCGTACGATGCCGCGTGACCACCTCCCGTGAAATAGCACGTGGCCGCTATTGGAATATTTGAGCCGCCCGATCACGATCCAACGCATGCCCGCGCTTGCTTGCTCGCACCCTTCTCCCCTTCGCTGCGGCTCGAACCCGCGGCTGCAGCTCGCAATAGTGCCTTCGACCACTACGCTATGGGGCGCGGATGGTTGAGTGGACGCCTTTAGGCACGGCTGTCCAGAGCTGTTGGATCGAGATCCAACAGCGGAGAGAGAGCGGGTGCGGAGACTTCAATGATTGCATGCGGCTGTTTGGGTGGCCGAGATGGTGCCACATGGCGCCATCTTGGCCGTCCATCTTCTAGGTGTTGTAGATGGTGCCATGGATGTCGAATTACTCGATTTTTGTGTCGTTAGGATGCGATCGTCGATCCAAATTCATCTGTGCGATCAGATTTTTCATTTGAATTGTGGATTTACACCATCCTGGCCCTTGATCTTCTAGGGTTCTCCGATCACTATTTGATGCTACGGATGCCTGATTAGGGCGATCTTGGAGTCGTTGAACTCCAATCGTCGCCTTGATCACATCCATACGGTTGGATCTTCGATCCGAGTCCTCGATAAAATATTTACCCAGTCCAAGCACGTAAAAGAAGACAATTAACCTCCACTTTATTCAAACTACTCTAAATGCAAGATGATGCATGTTATGCAATATTTATAGCATGTAATGCAATCCTATGCTTAAGAACATGCATAAATAGACATCTTAAGTAGTGTAAATGTGTTTACATCACGCCACCTTTTGTGGTGGCTTTTGCAGGTGGTGGTGTGAAAAGGTGTGGGGATGGTGGTTGGTGCCAAAAAGGGAAGGGAGTTGAGGTGTTTTTAGGTGGAGCTAGTAGTTAAGTTGAGGTGGTAAGAGGTGGACGGCCATGGAGGGGGAGATGGTTTTAAACATAGATAAGCTACCTAAGCAAGAGTAGCTAGTAGAGAATGAGTAGGATGGAGCTAGGGTTTAGGAGAGAGGAGCTGAGGAAAAATTATCCAGAGCTAGAATGAAGCTGCATTGAAGCTGGAATGTTAAAGAGGCCTTCAGGAAGAGTCAACTACTCAGCTAAGCAACCTAGTTCTTATGCTAGCAGCTAAGCTTGGGTAGTTGAGCTAAATTGAGCTGATTTCAACCTAACTGAAGCTAGGTTAGGTTGGTGATGATAACGTCATCATCATCCACATCTAGCTTTAATTAGTCATATTCCATTGACAAATGCTCCTACATAACCGCTAGAAGACCGTAATTCACTATAAATCCATTCACCGGATTTTCTAGGGGTTAATTAAAGGTCAAATGGTCATAAATGCCTAATAAGTGGGTTCATGTAGAATGAATGAGTTTTCACGTATTTCAAGAATTAAATAACATCTGAAACCTTTAAAGAAAACGTACTTAATTCACTAAGGTTATTGATCGATCGATTTTTTACTCAAGCAAATATTTTATCGAAGTAGAAATTGAGCGGCGAAAAATCAATCATCAGTAATTAAAATAAACCACTCACAAGAGAGCGGGTTGCATCTACAGAGAGGAATAGATCCAATAAATTCACGAGTAGAGAGCCATTATGTTTGCAGAAGTATCCGTGAAATCAATTCAATAAACATGCTACTCTGAATGTACTTGCAATTTTATGAAAAGTTATGGACTATTTATGTAAATTTCACATCAGAGCTCAAGCTTCCAAAATCTATAAATGATGCAGGTGTAGTGGAAGAGGATGTACTTCTTAATTGCATGCAAATATGAATCAAATTTCAATGTGAAATGATATGTATAATGGGAACCAATCAAATATGTTGAAATATAACTACATGCTTGCAAATTCATCAGAATATAATAATCAAACAATTAAAATCCCACAACTTCCAATGGCATGCAAATGTAAATTTTAATATGTGCAAAAATAAGGGAAACTTCCTCTCTCTTCACCACACGTTGGAGGAGCCATCACCGGTAGCTTGCTTGGGTGGAGGAGTTCCACCGGAGGAGAGGATCTCATAGACGATGGTGGTGAGGCGGGAGATGGCCGGAGGCGGCCGACCGGATGGCAAGTGGCGGCGGAGAGGAGCAGCAAGGACTACAATCTCACGCGGGTGCTTGTTGTGCATGGAGGTGTTGCGCGCGCACGAGGGCGCGGCTACTAGTATTACTACTAACATGGAAGTATACAATAGACTAAGATGTTATAATATATTAACTTAACTTACTAGTCTGTTATCTACAGTAACACATACAGCAGTTTTAGTGACAGACAAAAGCGTCGCTAGATCTCAGAAAACACTATATACAAACCAAAAGAGGCAAACTGAGGTCTGTAGCGACGTTTAGGGTGACATTTTATTCTGTTAGTAAATATATGGGTTTATTTATACAAGTGTAATGGGCTATACTATGTATACATATATATGTTTATCTTTTTCTTGTATTTGTATTTACGTATGTATACTTCTTCTATGTATGTACACCTTCTATCTCTATGTGTTAAACTCACTAAGTTTCTGTTCTTCTTCTCTTTTGTTTCTGAGTTATGTTTCAGCCTTAACAAAGATTTCAAGTGCTGCGGTGAAGGGGATTAAGCAACCGTCATTAGCTTTTATTAATCAGTTAAAATATGTTTAATTTGCAGCCGCGCTTTTCGAGGGATACGCTGCACCCAAAGGGTGGGACCAACCTCTACTAAGCGCGACCTAATCTTGATTAAGCTGCTTAATTATGCTTTCAGACTCAGCGCAGGGCCTCAGCCCCAAGCCAAACACAGTCCGGCCCCCGGCCCGACACAATCGTATGCTTAGACAGAAGCTCGAATAATATGCTCAATGTAATCGGATCGGATATGTATGCTCCGCGCCCGTGACGACTGGTAAGGCATAGAGACAAATTCCTCTTATAGCGCTGCGCGATTTGCAGCGCACGATGTGGCACTATTCTAGCGCCACATCTGTAAATTATGGAATATAAAGTATTTACATAATCCTACATAATCGTTCAATTAATTTTGAATTTTAATTAGGTTTACTATACAAATAAATTAATTAAAGTGGGCTATTTTTACAGGCTGATTTAGGTGCTTTCTTGGTTAATTACTTATAAATTAGTTATTAAATGGTTTAATTGACCTTATACAGATTTAGATTACATACTTAAGTATTTTATACATATTTTTATTATATTTTTTGAATTAATTTATGTTTTATTTATGTTTAAGTAGCAGTAATGGCTGTTTAACTTATAAACTAAATAACAGTAGTATAAAAGGGGTATAAATATACTTTAACTAGCTTAAATCACTTAAGATATATTAACCTAGGTCTACATATTCAATTAACTTAATTATAACTCTAAATTACTAGTTTAGCTAATTTAATTTAACAATCTGGCTATAACTGAATAAATTCAAATCAGTATATATGTAAATACAATTCAGTAATTATATATGTATAAATTCAATTCAGTATTTATGTATATATGTATATAAGTTACATATATATAGATATATACAATTTTATACATTATACAGTATGCTACATATATACTTATAAGGTAATATACTATGTAAATACTGCCTATATACAGATATATATATAGATAGTATTTTAAATTAGATTACAGTATACTTATAGTTAGATTTTAGTAGGAGGTTGAGGAAAGAAGGATTGATTGTATTTAATTTTCTTTTTCTAACAGTGGCTTCAACCACTGTCAGAGAGATGAGAAGAGGGGAATGTGTTCAGAGTGTTCAGTGTTTTAGATGAGAAGGGAAGAATTTAGATAAGAGGGAAATATGTAGCTGCAAGATGCAGCAATTCACTGTGTAACTGGGATTAAAATCAATCAAAATCAACTGAAAAACAGATAAGTAAATCCCAATTCTGACAAGGGTTCAATTTCTCATGAAAATCACTAAATGTCTCAATTCAAATGCCCAAAAAAACCCTCATCAAAAACCTCATTTCAGATTAAAACCCATAAATATCACTGAATTAGCTCTTCCTAATGCTATAGACAGCATGAAGGAAGAATTAATTCAGCTAATTAAAACCATAAGATCAAATCCCAGTTTCTTGCAACCTTAAGGAGTATTGAGAACTCCTTAGGTTAGGAAATCACCATACAAACCAGACATCCATAAAAAAAAAACTTATGAATGCAAGATCAGACTTCAAATTACCAAAGTAATTATCCTCAGATATGACTTGCATTCAATGCATTCAAGGCTTATAAAACAGATTTAAGTATGGCTCTTCTGAGATGATTTCTGTCACCAGAAATCCTCTCAGAATCCTTGCCAACAGGGAATTCAACTCAGCTTCAATCTGTCAGATCAGGTAGTAAATCAAGAAAGCTAAAAATCCTTAAAATCCATGTTGAAAAGAAATCTGACAAATTGAAAATTTTGACCCATAATCAAGGGGCTTTTGTGATCAAAGATGAGGTGAGTGAGAAGCCCCTTAGGTGCTTGTGACGCCAATTTCAGATCTAAGGTTGTAAACCAGCCATATCTGAAATTGGATCAAGGTGTGTGGGTGAAAGATGAGAGAAATCTGTCGTGAAAAAAATCAGAACAGGATTGTGAAAAAAAAAAATGGAGAGGGAGATAATTTGAAACATGGTTTGATGAATTCTTCCCCTCTGATCTAGACTGATCAGAGGAGGTGAGGGAAGGGAATTAAAACTAATTCTACTCCTACAGCTACTTTAACCTACAGCGAAAATTAAACACTAACAATTATGCTAATTCTAGTCTAAACTACTTAACTACAGCTAAAACTAACAATTATGCTAATTCTACTCTAAACTACTTAACTACAGCTAAAACTAATTATGCAGAATTAAAAACCTAAACTAACAGGAAGAATGGGACCGATGGGTCCTTAGCCGGTGACTAAGGAGGAAGAAAGGAGGAAGATGACTCCAGCGGAGGGAAGAGTCTGCTAGTGAGGCTCCAGGGTCATCCTCAAGTGCTACGAAGCCCTTAGCGACGAGGAGTGTCGAGAGAAGGTGATGATTTCACAGCCGGGGCTGTGAAATCAGAGGCTGGATGGGGAGAGACAGGAGTGGACGAATTGATCGCTAAGAGGTGTAGGAGGGAGCAATCCCTTGCGCACGACACCACTAAGGTGCTTAAGTAGCAGCTTAGTGGCTGAGATCACCGCATAGGTGAGAATAAACAAGATGCAACCGGCGGCGAGGATGTGAGGGGCGGAGCGCGCGGTGAGCTGAGCACAAGATCTGACCGTCAGATGAGATCTGGGGAGAGAGGTGAACGCACGCACCGAATTGCGTGAAAGTTCCATTCGAATCCAACCGTAGATCAAGATCTGAAGAGCGACGGACGGCTGAGATTGGTCGTGTTCTTCGCGTGCTACAGTGCGCGTGAAGAGAAGCAGGCCTCTCTCTGAAATGAAGGAAATTTTGCAGACAGACCCTTGAATGAAGAGGTAGAAGTATAGCGTGCAGGCCCATAAGTGAAAAGAACTACAACTGGAAGGGCCTTGCAGCCTTTCAAAAGGGTCCCTGCAGCTTACAAGTAGGTCCAAAGAGGGGTTTTTAAGGGTAGGAGTGTAATGCATGAAGGGCCTAAGTGTAAACTACCTATTTCATAACCTAAATGATGTCCAATTACCTTCAAATTTTTATATGTGCTTAATTGAACATTTAAGACATTGATTTTACTTCTGATTTGGCCTTTCAAACTTGTTTATGTGTTCAATTGACGCATGGATCATCATTTGTACTTTGCTTTTAGAATATCTCATTTTTGTGACCTAATTATGAAGTTTTAACACAGAGTAAAGGTTTTAGGTCTTTTTCTTTAATTCCCACACTTAACCCTTTTTATCTGTTAATTTGATATTGTTTTACTTAGTGTCTAGCTTAATTTCAGCCTTTTAGCCATGATGAGTAGCCACTCATCAGCTACGCGTGGAGCTACTGCTTCGCGCGAGGGCGTAGCTACGCATAGGCGTGGCTGGTGAGGGCATGGTCGTGAGGGGGTAGGTGGCTGCAAGTTTGGGTCTCTTGGCGGAAATAAGGGAGGAGAAGTAAACAAGAAGTGGAAGACGAAGAGGTCGACTGCGTGCTGGCTGGACGTACTCACACAAGGGCATGTGGCTTCTGGCCTTGAGGAAGCGTGTTGCTTCTGGCCTTGAGGGAGCGCATGCACAGGCTATTGCTGGGTGGCTGAGACATGCGCGGGCTGGAGCGTAGGCGCATGCGCATGGTCTTGTAATGGTGGCATTGGTGATAGGGAGGTGAGGCCGACGTTGGTCCACAATGCAGGCCTAGGTCCACGGTGCATGTTCAGAGCACAGTGAAGGCAAGAGGATCATGGTGGAGAGGGTGGAGGTGATGCCAAGCCAGCTAGGAAGATGGAACCTTTTTTAAAAAAAAAAGTCTCGTCTGTTTCCTTCTAGCGAAACTTCTCTAACCACTCACGAAGATTGTGAGTGGTTAGAATGGCAGATGAGCACTAGCCAAACTTTGTCAGACGTCTGACTTCATCATCAGAAGTCTTTAAAAAATGTAAAGTCAAAGCACTTGTCCTGGCAATTCCCAGACGTCCATCCTTAGCTCCAGACGTCTTATATAAGCAAAATGACATTTGATTCTTATACCTAGCCTGCATCCAACCATATAGAATATGTGAACATAACATGCGTTATTAAACATAAAATTGATGCACAAGATTATATGTAGACTAAGATGAATTACTGTATAACTTCTAACCAATTAGAAACTATGAATAGATACTTAAAGAGTACTTAGGCCCAATAATAATCCACTAAAGTGGACTTATCAAATGCCCCCATGCCTAAGTTTTGCTAGTCCCGAGCAAAAGTGAAAAGCAATGAAAGTAATCAAAAGATTTTCTCTTTTCTTATTTCAAAAATTTAGAAATCCAGACAAATTTGAAGTGATAGTAGCCTAGGTAACGGATCCAAGTGAAAAATAACCAACTTACACTTGCAGTTCGTACTTATCCCGTAGTAAATATTTCTATCGGGATAGGCAACTACTTCCCTTGGGGATAAAGCAGAAGATAATCTGTAGTTTGACCCTGACTTTTTGGCTTAGGTAGGAAATATCGAGTTGAATGGATTTGTATTTGGTGGCACACACTGTTGGGATTCATAGAGCGCGTATTTGATCAGAAAAAGCGTTGTAGTATAGTGCACAATACAATCAACAAAAATATTTATAAAGATAACAAGACTTGGAGTCTCGGTCATTCGTCTCTGGGAGGCATTTATGGAAATGCAGATTTTAAATCGATCTCTTTCGCTCTACTTGCTTAAAATCTCATGCCGGTTTATGGTGATTTACATATTGATGTACGACATGCTAGTTGCCAAAAGATAGTAATTAAAACATGCAAATTCAATCACAGCAAAAGATGATAACTAGGCACATGGTGATTTTCAACATATATATTTATATATATAAAAGATGATGATGATATCAGAGTTGCAGAGCATAGGTAGAGGAATGCTTGTACAGGAAAATAAAACTACTCGCTACCAGAAAATGACTACATACATGAATCTATGGGGGGATTTAGCATGCATCATTGGGGGAGAAGTAAGGAACTACACTATTAAGCAGTAAATAAAGCATATAAATCTAAGAAGAACTATAATCTAGTCTAGCAGAAATAAGGGCATTCGGAGGTGGCTCCGATGGCCTTTGACTTGGTTGAGAGGAGAAGGAGGGGCGACTAGTGCTTAGGCTGGCCCTTGGAGGTTGGAGAGGTGATCCAGCATCTTAGCGTGGAGATGGTGGTGGCCATGGTGAAGCTACTCGTGGACATGGAGGTGAAGTGGATGTGGAATGAAACTAAGCTAAATGGAACCAAGAGTGGAAGAAGCCAAGAGTGGATGGGTGTAAATGACCACCCCTTAGCTCTTTTTATAGACCTAAGGGAAGCTCTCTAGAGAATTATGGAATTCTCCAGAGAGGCCTATGGTGGGAGCTCGTGGGAGAGTGAGAGAGAGACGATGGATGGTGGTTTTTAGATCCACCAAATGTGGATCTAAAAATTGAATGGCTCTTGGTTGCTAATTTTAGCAACCAAGGCAACAACACATGGTAGAGAGTTGTAGAGAACTCTAGGCTAGGTATTTTCGTGTGGATGGTGTGTGTGGGTGTGTGTGGGTCGAAACTTAGGTGGCTAGGTTGATTAGGTTATGTTCTAGTGAGTTTAGGTCAAGGTAGGTCTCAAATTAGGGTTGTAAACCCTAATTCACTAAGGTAAAGTATAATTAAACTTAATACAAGTTTAATTGGGTATGTGAAAACTTAGTTGAGAGTAAAATAACTCAATTAAGTCAGGTCTAGGTCAATTGGACTCTCATTGAATCCAATTGGATAGTATATGCTGAGATCAGGGTTCAATTGGACTTAATGAGTCCAATTGAATAGGCTGATGGAATTGGCTAAGATCCAAGTCAATTAGGTTTATTGAGGACCTAATTAGGTCCTTAGGGAGGTCTAGAGGTGATGTACTAGGGTTATGGCACCTTAATTTAGGTTCCTATGGGGTTGGAATTGGGTTTAGGGTGCTAGAGATCCAAGATCAAGGCTTGAATTCCAAAACAGAAACTGGAGGATAGTATCAGACGTCTAATAAAGTTGTCAGATGTCTTATAGTGAAAAATCAGAAGTCCAGACTTATTGTTTGGACATCCAATCAGAGTCAAGAGGGTTTCTAGCTTCTGTCTTGGCTATTTTGCAGAAATTGGACGTCTGACCAAGTGTATGGACGTCCAATGTAACGACCCGATTCCCGAGTCCCTACGAGACACGAGAACCAGACTGACTCGACTAATCCCAAGACCTAGTCATCCAACGAGGAAGTAACCAAAAGAGCAGTAAAATAAACCACATTCAACATGAAATATAACTAGCAGTAACAAAATACAGCAGTAAGAAAAAGAACTACTACAGCATGTACCACCACAACAGTAGAACAACATTTATAACATAACATGAACTACAAGTAAAGAAAAGTACGGGGGGTAACAAGAACTACTCACTACAGTGGAACAAAAGGGGTAAAAAAGAACTGTGGTAAGTCTACAGGACCCTACTCGGCCCAGCGTCCTCTGCAGCCACTGACCCTGGCAGCTCAACACCTGGTCCTGAAAAGTAACGAGTGTAACACGTCAGCGAAATGCTGAGTAGAGTGGCAGCTAAAACTAAAGAAGCAATAAAGTGTACAGTAGCTGTTTTATTTTCTTTCTTCCTTTATTTACGTCTTTCTATTTCTTCACAATTTATCTATTTCTCAGATCCTTCACTTGATCTCGAATGTTCCTCGTGGGAACGATCTTGATTGCAGTCTTTTCCAAAAAGTAGAAGTAACACGTGGTGCTCTCCTGGCCGGGAGAGTCCCCCGTGGTGATCCTACTCTCAGTCAACCACCCCAAGGTCGCTGACAGACGTAACGGTGACTACGGCACGCGCGATAAACACACGGGTAGCTACCCCGCACTGGCACGCGGTCAGTCATTTCCGTTAACGGGTGCGCCCAAAGCACAGCACGGAACCAGTATAGGGCAGAGCCCTCTCAGTAACAGGGGTCCAGCCCCTCCACAGTAACCAAACAGGGGTCTTGCCCCTCCACAGTCCGCGCACCATCGCCTGACTACCTTGGTTCGCCCAGTGGGCCTAACAAGTCGGTGTAGGTGAGCTAGCAGCACCCCGGGGCCCGTGGGGTAGCTAGTACTCGCTCTACACTAGTAGCTCTCCTCAGTACTGTGTACACGAGGGCCAAAAGTTGGTACAAAGTGGCCAGACCTAACCCCGGGTCCCTGGGGAGCCTGGCTCCACTCTGCACTAAACAGGTAACAGGTGCTTCCCCTGGCACTACGTACCCAAGAGACAACACACCTCCATGTCTTTCCTTCTCAGTTCCATTTCATTCTCTTTCCAGGAGTTCTACTCCTAATTCCCCGTAGGGTTCCAGCTCTTTTAACTCAGCACATTCAGGTTTCACCCTTTCAGTTTCACATTCATACAACCCATATTCTCAATCATGTTCATTTATTCATAACAGGCAGCTGTTAAATCAATTTACAGGCAGCTATTATTTCCTTTCCACTTTTTCCAAGACTGCAATATCTATATTCATATCACTAGTTTTCCAGTCCTAGGATTTATGCCGTACCCTAGGATCTATCATTCAATCTAGTTTTCCAACCCTAGGATTCATGCAATACCCTAGGATCTATCATTCAATCTGGTTTCTCATTCCTAGGTTTCAGGCAATGCCCTAGGTTCTATTAATTACTCCATAATTGTAACAAATTATGTTAATAATTTTTAAAACCACTCTACCAGCTACAACAGGAGTACTAGGGGCGTGGTCGGAAATACCGCGCGCCTCCACAGCCCCCGGGACTGCAATGGAATGGGGTCCTATCACAAGGATCAAACATAAGGAGTTTCTTAGAATAGTATATAATTACTGTAGATGGGTAGAGGATTTTATTCCGAAAAGAACGCAACTCGAAACGCGAAAAACAGACTCCGAACGGGCCCTAAACGGGTCGAAAACGACGAAACAGTCCAAAATCAAACGTCTGGAACCTCTTCCAGACATCTTAAAATGTGGGTCAGATGGTACCTTCGTTCTGCGTAGTCTCTCAGACATCCAGAAGCCTGAGGGGGCATCTGGCCTAGTTCCCAGACATCCGATGGTCACCCCGGACGTCTGCAAGTCCTTCCCGTCGTCTGGCACTGCGGCCAGACGTCTGATTCTCATTGGATGGCGAATCTCAAATCCTGCATGTACCCACTCCTCGTTCTCAGTATGGACAGTCGCAGAAAAGGAAGAAGGACGAAAATAACTCACTTGCCAGACATCTGGACAGTCCTCCAGACATCTTCACCGTCGTCTGGTTGGAAGCCCATACGTCTGATTCTGGAAAAATTTCCAGAATCAGAGCTCGACTCATTCTCCGCCCGCGACGCACGGCCGCGCCGCACCTCGTCCACCTGTTGCTCGAGCTGCAGCAGCCCTCCTGCGTCACTCCATGCCCGCTGCTCCCCCGCCGGCTGGCTCTAGCTGCCCCGACAAGCTCGAGCCCTCACGGTCGAGCTTCTCCTCTCTCACGCAACACCTCCTCCCGCAACTCGCCGCGGCTGCCGCTGCCGCCGCTCGCTCGCTTTCGCACTCTCGCACCGGCTGGAAGAAGAAGAAGAAGGAAGTGGAGGAGATGAGAGTGAGGGAGAGGGTGAGGGCCTTTTAAGGCCGCGCGGGGAGAGAGAGAGAGGGAGCGCAGCCTGCGCCTGCAGGAGGAGAGAGGGAAAAAGAGGGGAGGTGCGGCGGTTGCAGGTCTGCGCGCGCCTGCGCGCAGACGCAGACCCGCACGCCACAGAGAATAAATCCCAGATGTCTGGAAGGGGTTCCAGACATCTGGTCAGACGTCTGGGCCACCTCCCAGACGTCTTAAAAAAAATTTCTTGGAATGCGTTCGTAACATCCAATAACACTGCAGAAGTGAGTTTAAGGTGTGAGGGAGTTGGTTAAGGGTTCTGGACATCCTATAACTTATCTGGATGTCCAGATATAGGCTAAAATTAGGGTTTTAAGGTTTCCTAGGGTGTGGTGACCTAATCTATGGGTGGCTAAGGCTTGGGGAAGCTTCTAGGTTGTCCTAAGGCTATGATGAACCTAAGTTCTTCACAATTTATTGCTTTATTCATACTTAATAAAATAACATACCTTAACTCCCTTACATTATTATCTGCTACATCTAATCTAGGTCTTTCGCTTCAGCTTTGCTGCAACACCAATTATTCTTTATTCTTCAGATCTAGCTTTAGATCCAACTTCAGATCTAGCTTATTACTTGCAATTGACATAATGCACCTAATCAGTACATTATAGCATTATTTTATGCATAGCTAAAAGAAAGCAATAAGGATGCAAATAATGTTTATGCATGCATGAACTATCCTAACTTATGCTAAGTCTTAGCCTAATTTATTTTAATTAAGACCTATGATTGCTACGCAATCACACACTCATCTGGTGCTACACATAATCTAGTACTACCAACTCTAAATCTCTAGACTATCAAACAAGTCAACTCAAAGAGATGCTAAACAACTGTGTTATCTTGATGTTCCTTTGTGCTCACTCTTTTCCTTCTTTTCATTCTGAGATCACAAATCTCACCAGATTTTGTAAATGTACTCACATTTGGTGGCCTCAAATGGCATTCACTTCAATTAAAGTCCTAATAACCCTACAAGTAAGTTAGAGGACCTTAGCCAGTATTCGAGCAATCAGAAATACTGAAAAGTAGGTATGGGTCATATTTGGTGGATCGAAATGGGTGTTTTTGTTGTTGCCTCAAAAACATTAACAGAAAAAGTGATATGAAGATAAAACTCCAAACTTGAACTCTTTTTTTTTCTTCTCTTTTTTTTCATATTTTTCTAAATATAAATGTTTCTTCTTTCCTTTTTTCTTTTTCCTTTTTTATTTATTTATTTTTCCTTTTTTTTCAACTACTAAGCACAAAATGACGCATACTTTTATTTATGAAGCATTATTAGGGATGATGATAGTCAAGAGGATATTATGTGGCTTATTTGGTGGAAGTGCCTACTTTCGACATCGGGAAAGGATGGATGGGACAAGCGTATTTCTGACCTTTGACACTATTACCCTCCTTCAGCAGAGGACTCTATGAAGGATGATCGTAACCATCCACCATAGTCATAGTTTTATCAAGACTCACTCTCTGTGTATCTGCCTTATTTGGTGACTCTCAGGAATTCACACAATGTATGCACACAGGAACAGAGAGCAAAAACTATGCCTAAATCTGAGGTATTCTCATCTAATAGTCCAGAACTTAAGAGTCCTTGCACTAGACTTAGTGTATCAGTAATCTCTTTACATTCTTCTCACAAATATGAGGTGAATCTAATAGAAGATAGTATGCCTGACTCCCTTTTAACTGTTCAAAGGTCCAGTAGACTAAAAATGCTTATTAATTTTCTACAAAGATCCATTACCTAGTCTACGTGTAAGTGAATGTAACTGTACTGGATTCTGAACTTAAGAAATAATTCAAGAAGAAAAACTTTAATGGCACTTGATAAATTTTCCACTAGGGACTAACCAATTCAGCTCAAGAAAATAAAAGTTTTTTTTTTTGGCTAAAACACTATCCTAAATGTATGCAATTATTTATAAATGCTATAAACATCCTCAGGTTATACCCACCCCCATGCCTAAGATTGACAATGTCCTCATTGGAAAAAATAAAGACACAGAAGAATATCACCTGAGGAGGAGAGTAGGAGGAGCTAAGGCTCCTCAAGCCGAAGTGCATCCAAAATATGGCCATTTGAAAGAGTACTATAAGGTTTAAGTCATTGGCCATTTACCTTAAAGCTCACACCAGAAGTAGGGTTCCGAATTTCTACAGCTCCATGAGGGAAGGTATTGATAACAACATACGGCCCATCCCAGCGGGACTTGAGCTTTCCTGGTAATAATTTAAGTCTGGAATTGAAAAGCCAGACCCACTGGTTGGGCTCAAAAGTCTTTCTAATGATGTGCTTATCATGGAAGACCTTTGTATGTTGCTTGTAAGCTTGAGAAGTTTCATTGACTTCATTACAAAGCTCCTCAAGCTCACTTAACTCCAGCATACGTGCCTTTCCCACTTTATCCAGATTCAAGTTAACATTTTTAATAGCCCAATAGACTTTGTGTTGGATTTCAACAGGAAGATGGCATGCCTTTCCATACACAAGCCGAAAAGGAGACATGCCCAAGGGAGTCTTATATGTTGTTCTGTAGGCCCAAAGAGCATCATTTAGTTTTTTAGACCAATCCTTACAGTCGGGCCTGACAGTTTTTTCTAAAATTCGTTTAATCTCCCTATTAGACACCTCAACTTATCCACTTGTTTGGGGATGGTAAGGTGTGGCTATCATGTGATTAACTCCCAAATTTTGGAGTAGTCTTGTGAAGTGTACGTTCTTGAAGTGAGGTCCTCCATCACTTATGATCATCCTTGGGCACTCGTACCGAGAAATGATATTAGCCTTAACAAAACCCAAGACCACGAAATGGTCATTGGTTCGCGAGGGTATGGCTTCTATCCATTTCAATACATAGTCCACAGCCACAAGGATGTACTCATATATGAAGGACACAGAAAAGAGACCCATGAAGTCGATGCCCCAAATATCAAAGATCTCAACAGGGAGGATAGGTTGCTGGGGCATCTCATTCCTTTCTCCGATGGTTCCCGTCTGCTGGCAACATAGACATGCGCCCATATATGTATGTGCATCTCGGAATAATGTGGGCCACCAAAAGCCAGACTGAAGAACCTTATGGGCAGCCTTTTTTCCACTAAAATGTCCCCCACAGTGGAGGTCATGGTAGAAACTCAGAACACTTCTTTGTTCTTCGTCAGGGATGCAACGGCAGAAAAGCTGGTCAGGGCCTATTCTAAAAAGCTTGGGTTCCTCCCAGTGATAAAATTTAGCGTCAACCAGAAACCTGTCTCGCTTCTGCTTGTCCCAAGTACTGAGGGTAATGCCCGTGACCAGATAGTTCACTATGTCAGCGAACCAAGGAGTTTTGGCATCAGAGACTCATCAAGGAAAGTCTCTTGGATATCGCCAGCAGGGTTTGATGCCTCAATAGGGATCCTAGATAGATGATCTGCCACCACATTCTCAACTCCTTTCTTATCTTTAATTTCTAGGTCAAACTCCTGGAGTAGCATAATCCAATGAATTGGGCAAGGTTTGGTGTCCTTTTTAGCAAGAAGATGCTTTATGGCAGAATGATCAGTGAACACTGCAACCTTGGATCCCAAAAGATAAGATCGAAACTTTTCCAAAGCAAATACTATAGCAAGAAGTTCTTTTCAGTGACCGTGTAATTTTGCTAAGGATCCGTAAGGGTCTTGCTAGCATAATGCAACACATGAGGTTTGACATCAACCCTTTGACCTAAAACTGCTCCCACTGTGAAATCAGAAGCATCGCACATTAATTCAAACGGGAGGGTCCAATCTGGTGCTTGGAGAATTGGAACGATAACAAGGGCTTTCTTCAAGACTTGGAAATCCTCGCCACATTTATCATCAAAATCGAAGGAAACATCCTTCACTAACAGGTCACAAAGTGGCTTAGATATTTTGCTAAAATCTTTAATGAAACGCCTATAGAACCCAGCATGGCCAAGGAAAGATCTAACCTAACGAACATTGGCGGGCGATGGAAGCTTAGAGATGTAATCAATTTTTGCAGTGTCCACCTCTAATCCTCTCTCGGAAACTACATGCCCTAACACAATGCCCTGCTGGACCATAAAGTGGCTTTTCTCCCAGCTAAGCACCAGCTTTGCCTCTTCACAACGGGTTAAGACTTTATCAAGGTGCGAAAGGCATAAGTCAATCGATGAGCCGTAAATGGAGAAGTCATCCATGAAAATTTCAACAAACTCATTGATCATATCAAAAAAGATAGCCATCATACATCGTTGAAAAGTGGCAGGAGCATTACATAACTCGAATGGCATTCGGCGGAATGCAAATGTACCATACAGACTCGTGAAGGTAGTATGCTCCTAATCGTCAAGAAAGATGGCTATCTAATTATACCCAAAGTACCCATCAAGAAAACAAAAGTACTTGTTCCCCACCAATCGTTCCAAAATCTGATCGATAAACGGTAAGGGGAAATGGTCTTTATGGGTAGCCGTGTTCAAACGGCGGTAATCAATGCAGACCCTCCAACTAGTTGAGGGTCTAGTGGTCACCAACTCTCCTTGTTCATTCTCTTCCGCAGTGATTCCTACCTTCTTGGGCACCACATGTATAGGACTAACCTATTTACTATCTGAAATGGGATAGATAATCCCTGCATCCAGCCATTTCAGAATCTCCTTTTTAACAACCTCCCACATATTGGGGTTGAGCCTTCTCTTCATGTCTCAGAAAGGTTTCATAGACTCGTCCGTGTATATATGATGCATGCAAAGGGAGGGATCAACACCCTTAATAGCAGCAATTAACCAAGCAATTGCTTCCTTGTGCCTTTGTAAACACTCAAGTAAAGCTCCCTCTTGCGATTCAGATCATGCAGACGAGATAATAATAGGAAGCGTGTCATTAGGGCCAAGGAAAGCATACTTCAATGTGCTCGGGAGGGGTTTCAGCTCCAACTCAAGAGCCTTTTGGATTGAGGGTTTAAGTTGATATGTCCCCACCTCAGCTAGCGGGTCTACCTTCACGGTCCAGGGTGGGGACAGAGACTCTGTGTGTATCCCCAGCAACTCTTCTAATTCGGGTATTTCCCCTTTAATTTCTTCAATAGTCGGAGGATGGTCCTTAGATATGACCTTTTGAAGGGGATCTCTACATAAGAGTGTTGGAGTAGTCTCCTCAATTATTTCATCAACAACCTCAATCTAAGAACAATCTTCAAATCTGGATTTCTTGTAGGTATCAAAAACATTCAACCGGATCTTGTTCCCAAAGTCCATTTTAAGTGCCCCTGATCTACAATTGATAGAGGCATTGGCTGTGGCCAAGAAGGGGCATCCCAGAATAATGGATGGCTTAGTAGGCTTATTAGATGGGTCAGTATCAAGCACAAGAACGTCAACAAGGAAGAAGTCCTCCAATCTCACCAGGACATCTTCCAGTAATCTCTGTGGTGTCTTAAGTGATCTATCTGCGACCTGAAGGATGACTAGACTAGGCTTTAACTTGCCTCCTCCCAATAGGTCATAGACAAAGCTCAGTAAAATGTTCACCCCCGCACCCAGATCGAGAAGAGCCTCGTCAATGTGTTGGTTTCCTATAACCACTAAAATATACGAGGCCCCTGGGTCTTTCATCTTTGGGGGTGTACCATGTTGGAGCACCGAGCTAACATGGTCAGGCAGGATGACCTTGGTTTGGACCTGTTTCCTAGATCGGTGCTTTTAGGTGCACAGGTCTTTTAGAAACTTGGCATAGGACGAGATCTGTTTGATAGCTTCCAACAAAGGCAAGTTGATTTGAACTTGCCTAAAAGTGTTCATAATCTCCTTCGTCCTATCCATGGCTCCAGGTGAGCCAACAGAAGATTCCTTAGGAGCAGATAGGTGCTCTAGATAGGGCACCCTCGGCTTCTGGGTAGAGGGGTCATCATGGCGAGAGAGGGGTGGCGGACTGACGACATCCTCATTGTGGGTGATTTCAAGCAAGGGAGAGCAGTGTGGCTCTTCCTTGGTGGAGATAGAAGTCGGGTCGGGTGTAGGAGGGGAATTCTGAGACATAACCGTAAGAGTGTTATCAGGCTTGTCAATTTTCTTTCCACTCCTCAGCATGGTCACAGCTTGGGCGTGCTCCCTGAATACGACCCCCTTGCCCTTTGGGTTCTCCTCAGAAGAGCTAGGCAACTTTCCCAAATCACGTTGCCTAACTGCCTTAGTAAGATGACCAATTTGGGATTGCATATCAGTAATCATCTTATTCTGAGATTGGATGACCATATTCCGATGCTCTTGCATCTCTTCCATCATGGCTTTAAGTTCATCCATCGTAGAGGGCTTATTCTGAGGAGGGCTTTCATAGGATGGCTAGTATATGGGTTGGGGAGGTAGGGGTCTTGTATTCCCTGAGTTAGAAGCATCACCTTGCTTCCATGAGAAGTTTGGATGGTTCCACCACCCCAAATTATAGGTATTAGAATATGGGCTATTACGAGGAGGTGGGCGGAAACCTTGGGCACGTTCAAGTCAACCTGAATCAACTCAGGGAATTGATTCACCTGGTAGCACTCCGCAGTGGCATGCATTGTGCTGTGGCAAGTGGAGCATTCACTTGAAGCTTGAAAGATAGAGGCTGCTTGCGGGTTCATGTCGGGGTTTGCTAAAAGCCTATCAAAGTTTTTGCTTAACAATTGAATCTGATAAGCCAAATCCTGAGTAGCCCCAGCTTCATGGGCCTCTATCTTCCTCTGCAAGATTGATGGTTTTCTTTCTTGATAGGAAGAGGACATATGTATGGAATTGTCACTTAATGTTTCAAATTGTGTCCAGGCTTCATCCTCTGTTTTGGTCATGAAGGTTCCTACACAGGCAGCATCAATGGTTTGCCTGTGCCTTTCAGATAATCCGTTATAGAACCTTTCGACCAAATGCCATCTTGGCACCTAATGGTGGGGGCATAACCTAAGAAGGTCATTAAAGCGCTCCCAAGTCTCGTGAAATTGTTTCCCTTCTTGTTGAGTAAAACCCATAATCTCTCTTCCGTAATGGTTGGTCTTGCTCATAGGAAAATACTTTTTCAAGAATTCTCCCTTAAGGGTGACCCAATCATTTACCCTTGCATCGAGGGTATGATACCAGTGCTTGGCCTTATCCTTTAGGGAGAATGGAAATAGAGTCCTCATCAATGCTTCATCAGTAAAGCCCTGAAGCTTCACTGTGGAACAGACCTCGGTGAATTCCTCAAGATGTCTGTAGGGATCCTCCCTAGCAGTACCATAAAAAGATGGGAGCAAAGATATGGTGCTACTCTTGATTTCATATGGATTATCCACTCCAGGTCTTCGGATAGGTAGGGCTTGGTGGGTTGTAGGGAGGAAATAGTCTCTCAAAGTTCTCTAATTTTCACCAACCCTAATCTCTTCTTCAGGTCATTCTTCAACCATTTTTCTTCTTTCTTGGTTAGCTTTCCTTATAATTCTCTCAGGCTCAGGGTTGAAGAGAAGACTACTACTAAGAGAGCGCATTCCAAGCATACACTAAGCAAACATAAGGCAAAAGGTCTTTTGTTAATTTAAAGTTCTTTAAGGCCTCTTCCAACTCTTCAGCTTGGCCAAATATAGTCAAGGTAGTTTTTCTCCATTCCCACGTAAGTGGTATAAGAGAAATGAGGCACTTGAAATTTTTGGTCAATGACTATTAAGAAGGTTAAGGTTACTTTTAGTCCTTTTTGTGTGATCAATCAAGTTGTCAAATAATTACTCACCCTAAATTGACCTTCGAGTGCCCTAAAGACGTACACTTTGTTGCAATGATATTCTCAGATGCTCAAGTAAAAAGTTACTCCAAGGATGGAACGAAGGGATGCAAGCAAGGCAAACCCTTCCTTTGAGGCGTTGCATTAGCGGTGCCTCTTAACTATCCTTGAATTCCTTTAAGGGGTGTCCCCCTCCTTAGAGTATCAAGTCACTCGGGCAAAAGTTAATACCACCATTTCAAAATGAGATAGGAGGGTTTGCACCGATAAAGAGATCGATGCCTACAGCCTTAAGGGTTCAAGTCCTAATGCAGTGCCTATAGTGTGTGCTTAATGCAAGAAGTGTGCATTCACCGCAAAGTAATTTTGCCTTTGAAAACTGCAATCAATTTATTCAAGCACTTCCTATATATTTTGCCTTCTTTTCAAGAAATAATGTGACCACTTGATTAATCTTTTCAAATCAGTTTAAGTGGTATTCTTTAATTATGTTCAGATGCAATGCATGTGCAGATAACTGATGCAGTAAGATAAGAAATGCGTACCTTGCTCCAGCACTCTTCTATGCAAAAATGCACGCAATGCAGTAAGAAAATCTAGTTGCTGCTCAAGCAATCCTAGATGGTCGTCCTGTGGATATGCAGCTTCTAGTAGGTAGTTCGGATTTATTTTCTCTTTTTTTTGTAAAAATAAATGCGCAATCAAAAGATCTAACTACCACAGAAGGATCCTAAAATCTAAAGAATCGGGGACACTACCCCACAAACTAGCCCCAGAGTACAAGGGCAAGAAAACAAATAACTAGGCTAATCCTAAAGAGTCTATCCTAAAATTCTAAATCAGAAGTCAAGAGGAAGAATCCTCCTAGATGGTCCTCCATGTGTCTCAACGCGTGTGGGATCAAGGCCCACAAGCTCCTGCAATTACCTCCACGTATAGACGTCGCTCAAGGTAGATGTCGTCTCTCAATTACGCCTGTCGCCTCGTCAGATTCCTCGCACAGGAAAGATAAGGAATGATCAGATAAATGAGCAACTCAGAATAATCAGAAATAAAATCAGGTGAATTTATTGCGTCGATTGCCTCCTCGGCAACGGCGCCATTTTATCGATCGATTTTTTACTTAAGCAAATATTTTATCGAAGTAGAAATTGAGTGGCAAAAAATCAATCATCAATAATTAAAATAAACCACTCACAAGAGAGCGGGTCCTATCCACAGGGAGGAATAGATTCAATAAATTCAAGAGTAGAGAGCCATTATGTTTGCAGAAGTATTCGTTAAATCAATTCAATAAACATGCTGCTCTGAATGTACTTGCGATTTTATGAAAAGTTATGGACTATTTATGTAAATTTTGCATCAGAGCTCAAGCTTCCAAAATCTGTAAATGACGCAGGTGTAGTTGCATAGGATGTACTTCTTAATTGCTTGCAAATATGAATCAAATTTCAATGTAAAATTATATGCATAACAAGAACCAATCAAATATGTGGAAATATAAGTGCATGCTTGCAAATTCACCAGAATATAATAATCAAACAATTAAAATCCCACAACTTCCAATGGCATGCAAATGTAAATTTTAATATGTGCAAAAATAGGGGAAACTTCCTCTCTCTTCACCACACGTTGGAGGAGCCATCACCGGCAACTTGCTTGGGTGGAGGAGTTCCACCGGAGGAGAGGATCTTATAAATGATGGCAGTAAGGCAGGAGATGGTTGATGGCCACGGAGAGGAGCGGCAGGGACTACAGCTGCACGCGGGTGGTTGCTACGCACTGAGGTGTTGCACACGCACGAGGATGCGACTATGCATGGAGCTGCTACTTCGCGCTAGGGCGTAGCTGCACGCGGGAGCGGCAGGCGAAAGGCGTGGCCGTGAGGGGGTAGGTGGCTGCAAGTTTGGGTCTCTTGGCGGAAACAAGGGAGGAGAAGTAGACAAGAAGAGGAAGACAAAGTGGCCAACTGCGCGCTGGCTGGACGTGCATGCAAAAGGGCACGCGGCTTCTGGCCTTGAGGAAGCATGTAGCTTCTGGCCTTGAGGGAGTGCACACACAGGCTGTTGCTAGGTGGCTAAGCGCATGCGCTGGTTGGAGCGCAGGCTCATGCGCACGGTCTTGTGATGGTGGCGTTGGTGATAGGGAGGTGAGGCCTGCGTTGGTCCACAGTGCAAGCCTAGGTCCATGGTGCATGTTCAGAGCACGGTGCAAGCGAGAGGATCACGGTGGAGAGGATGGAGGTGATGCCGAGCCAGCTAGGAAGATGGAGCCTTTTTTAAAAAAAAAAACTCTCGTCTGTTTCCTTCTGGCGAAACTTCTCTAACCACTTGTGAAGATTGCTAGTGGTTAGAACAGTAGATAAGCACTAGCCGAACTTTATCAGACATCTGACTTCATCATCAGATGTCTTAAGAAAATGTAAAGTGAAAGCACTTGTCCTAGCAATTCCCAGATGTCCATCCTTAGCTCCATACATCTTATACAGGCAGAATGACATCTGATTCTTATACCTAGCCTACATCCAACCATATAGAATATGTGAACATAACATGTGTTATTAAACATAAAATTGACGCACAAGATTATATATAGACTAAGATGAATTATTGTATAACTCCTAACCAATTAGAAACTATGAATAGATACTTAAAGAGTACTTATAGGTCGACTTTTCGCTTAGCGTTATAGTATTTAAGTGGTGGAAAAATCGACGAATCAAAAATAATGAAAATAGCCACTCGCAAAAGAGCGGGTCGTGTCCACAGGGAGGCAATGATGCAATAAATCCTTAATTATTTAATGTTATTTCGGATAATGCGAAATTCCTTTTCAAATTGGACTTAAAATATGAAGGAAAGTAGGTTTACAATAACCTAAAAAGTTAAGGGTGTAAGTGTAATTTTCCCTCACAGGAATCCTCAACAAATTTAGGATGAATTAGTGCAATTTTCATGTGATGTGTACTATAGACAATTAGTACTTAAATCAAGTCCAAAATCAATCTTTAAATTAGCTAATATTAATACCATGTAATTAGAAAGAACTGTGAGTGCATGAATGCAATTCTGCCAGAATATAATATTAATAAAAAAAATGAAATTGCTGGCAATGGCATTGAATGTAATTTCTAATTCAAACAAAAACAGAGCTTTTCTTCTCTCTCTTCCTCGCGAGAGAGAGAGAGATCCGCGGGGGTCGATGCAGGGCTTCAGAGGACGGCGAGGTCGAGAGCTTTCTGACGGTGGCAGCGGCTGCGGCGGAGGTGGTCGGAGGCGGCCGACGGCGGTGGCCGGAGCTCCGGCCTGCGGAGCAAAAGAGCGGTTGCTGCTGCGGCTGTTCGAGCGGCTGTGGCGTGCAGGCTTGCGCGCGCGTGCCGGTGCGTGGAAACGCAGCGCCTGCTGTGGCGCTTGGAGACACTACAGGGCAGAGACACAGCGCCTGCTGTGTCACTTGGGTGCGAGAGGCCGCTGTGTCGTGGGGGCGGTGGTCTGCAGTTAGCGCTAGCAGGCGGAGGCACTGCAGGGACGCGCGGTTGTGTGCACGCAAGGAGAGCTAGCGCATGCAGGTGGCGTGCGGGATAGCAGATGAGCGGTGCGCATGCTGCAGGGACGCGCGGTTGTGTGCACGCAAGGAGAGCTAGCGCAAGCTTGGTGGGGCGTCAATGGGCGCGCTCGTAGGGGCACTTGCAGGCAGTGCGGTGCGGTTGCAGGCTGTGGCGAAGGCGCGCAACGCCTTCAGGCGCGGCTGAAAGGGTGTTGTGAAGAACTTGGTGATGGCGGGTGCGGGTAGCAGTGGCGTTGGAGAGTTGGAGCGGCTGAAATAGGGAGAGGTGAGGGTGCGAGTGGAGCTTGCATCTGCAGGAGGGGTTTGGTGTGCTTGGTGCTGAAGATGGGCGCCTGGTGGTGAAGGAGCGGGCATGGGCACCGTGCATGCGGTGGAGTTTTTCCCGCAAGGGGGAAGATGATGCAGTGCGGCACAGTGCACGCTTTTCTTCTCTCTCCCCCCCTTCTTCTCTCCCCGCCTCTTCTTTTTAAGTTCTCCCCTCACCCCGTGAGATCAGGGATTTTCCAAAAACCCCCGTCATGGCTGTTGAGAAAGGCGGCGCCAGAAGTTTTGCCCAATGTCCGGCGGGGGAGGGGGAAAAGAAAGTTGCGGTTGTTTTGGGAATTTTATCCCTCCACCCTTGCTCTTTGTGTATTTTAGTACCTGCACATAAAAACCATAGAATTATGAACTTATAGAATGTTATCACTTAAATTATTAGGTGTACAAATCTTCTATAACTTAATTATCATTATTAACATACCTAAATTGTATAATTAAAGATACTTAGGCTTAATAATAGTCCAATTTAATGGACTCATCACTTAGGCCCAATAATAATCCACTAAAGTGGACTTATCAGTTATGGTCAGGATAAAATTCACCTAAATATTATAAGCATCATATAGAAATATTCTCTAAGGTTTGATAAGCTTTATTTGACCATTGGAACTCAAGTTGACCTAAAATAGAGTCTCAGACAGACAGTGGCCCTAATTTAGGTTTTTATGCAATTTACCTAGTCAAACCTGGTTAAAAACCTAAATCTGACTTCACCATCAGATTCCTTGGATCCAAATTAGGTTTGTACCAAAATTTTGGCTCAATTAAAGATCATCTTGATCTAATTTGCATTTCAGTCCAAACAGACTCTTTTTATCACATAATGGCCCCTAACTTTTGAAATTCTTACAAATACCCCGCTAACTTCATTGTCTTCTTCACATGTAGGTCCCTGCCGCCATAGCCGTTTGAACCCAACAAGAGCCAACCTTCAATCAGAGTTCTCACCCTGATTTCTTGGAGAAACTCTTCCAAAATTGCAAGGAGGACTCCTGAGGAGATCACCTTCCATCTAAGCTCTTCCATGACATGCCTAAATCGTCCACCAAATTCCGAAACCTAAGCCCCTGATTTCTGGGCTTTCAAGCTTGTTTCTAAGCTTGAAGCTCGACCCTATGGCCTATAAATGGACCCACATTGCAAACCTTACATCCTTAACTTGGTTTGGATCGGTTCTACACCTTCTTCTCCTCTCTTCGGCCAATCCCTCTGCAATCTCCAGCGAGCTTCATCAACTCCTTTCTTCGCCAGCCGACATAGACCATAGCCAGCCAATCTACCTTCCTCAAGTTCCTCTGCCACTCGCAATACCAACGAGGGTCGTCTTCCCCTCTCTTCCTCATCGTTCTCCCTCATCGGAGGTCTTCACCTTCCATGGCGCCGACCAGCCAAAGCTGGTGCCATCCTCCCCTTTCGTCCACTTAGAGTAGGTAGATTAAATTATCTTACTTGTTTAGGTTCTATTTATCCCCTAAAATCCCAAAAATAGCCCCTCAACACTGTCGCCAGCCACCTTCATGCTCTGCTCCGACCACCACTCCATCGAGTCCGCTCCACCCCCACAACCCACCAAACAACTCGCCAACACCTTCTACATCTCCGCCACATCACCATGACCAAAAGCCCTCTCCTATTTCGCCATTCCATCCACCCAAACCATCCCCCGAACACACCCATCACCATACTCCATCTCCGACTTTGTCACACCTCTACACTCCACCAAACTCCACAAGAACACCACCAATGCACTCCACGCCCTCTGGCGAAGCTTTTGAGGTATTTTAGTTGGGTCGTAAGGCCATATTGATGTATTTCAGGTATACGTTGACCTTTGCCACCTCCGCCATCAATGTCGTCGTGTTCTTCGAGGTCAAGGTCACTCTTGTCCTAAGTGCTCACTCTAGGAGTTGCGGAATCAATCCAAGACCCTTCCCAGGTCCTTGATTAGGGACACCAACCTCGGCTGCACTCTTAATTAGAGGTGTCTTCATCTACGGGCACGTGAGAGCAGAAGGGGTGGGGATGGTCCCACCTCGGAAACACAAAAGGCACTATAAGCAAATAAATTGATTTTGCGATTAGGGCATATCACCTCAACACACAGGGGTGAGGTCCCCTTCACCCTACATGATCCAACCTGCCTACACCTATACACTCCTCCGCTACTACCCACTGTTAGTAGCTTTGGAGTCGGTTATTGTTCATACCTGATAACCCACTTAACTTGGGTCTGAGAGATGAGAGGAGAAAGGAAGGAGAGAGTGAGAGGGGGAGGGGAGGGTTTTGCTCTAAGTTGGTTCCCTCTACTCCACACTTAGCCGTGAAAAGAGCTTGAAAGAAGAACCTTGTGCTGTGAAGGCCCTGAGAAGAGGAAAGGAAGAGAAGAGAATAAAGAAGAAGAGAGTAGAAGAAGCTAAGGAGAGAAGAAAAGAGGAGAATAGAAGAAAGACTTGAAGAAAAGCATTATAGCAGAAAACATTTAAGTCATCTGATTATAAAATCAGACATCTGATTACTGCTCCTTTATTTGAGATAATTGAGTAATTGCTATACATGTGCTTAGGCTAATAATTGGTGATCTAAATCACTATTATTTTGTCTTAGTTTTCTTTTTGGTCTTGAAATGCATTGAGCTTCATTGAATATCTTAATGTGACAGATTAATATCATTGAAATATCATTATTGTGCTCAATTTCTTGTGCTCATTTATTTATTAATTGATATTAGTGTGTGAATTCTTATTTGCTCCCTGTGTTCGACCTCGGGCTTCATTTAGATATTCAAGTTATAAATTGTATTTGTTGAGGAGCTATTTAAGACACTTTACGACAACGAGACACTTTAATCTTCTGAATAGCGTGATCAACATTTTGGCAACGTTGCTGGGGAGCAACATGCAATTCACCACTATTCTTGTTTCTATCTGATTATATCTGAGCACTAACTTGCCCTATTTATTTCTTGTGATTTTGCGAGGTACATCACGAGGCGATCTTCCGTGCAAAACAACCATTCCCAGGGCAAGCAATCGTTCTTCTTCCCTAATCTCCTAATCCTTGGAAGAGAGAAAAGGAAACAAATCAATTAGGAACTACCTGCCTTATTTTCATAGTAAATTTTCATTTAAAGGCAAAGTTTTCCTGATTTGCAAAAATTTTTCAGATCTGAATGAAGCTGGAAGCGATTCTGTTTAGAATTCCCTACCCAAAATTTCCTGTACCTATTAGGGACTATGCTTAATTTCTAAAATCACCTTGGACTAACACATTTCTTGCTTGAAGCCCAAGGTGAACAATTGAAAATCAAATTGGACTTGGAATAGAGTAGATTAGGGTTCCAACATTAAGGTTTGAAGTGTTAGTTCACATTTGCCTACATTACAACAACAACAACAACCATGCCTTTTCCCACTCTAAGTGGGGTCGGCTATATAGATTCTTTGCCTCCACACAGATCGATTTTCAGCCATTTCAGAACTTAAATTAAAGTAATTGAGATCATGCTTAATAGTTTCCTTCCAATACTTGTTTGGTCTTCCTCGCCCCCTCTTAGCGGGTTCAACCTCTATCTTCTCACATCACCTAACTGGAGCATCTAGTGGCCTTCTTTATAAATGTCTAAACTACCTTAGACGTGCCTCTCTCATTTCATCCTCTATCGGTGTCATCCTAACCTTTTTTCTAATAATCTCATTTGAAATACGATCCTTTCTTGTATGACCACACATCCATCTTAACATCTTCATTTCTGCCACAGACATCTTCTGTACATGCCTATAGTTGATAGCCCAGCATTCAGAACCATACAACATGATTGGTCTTACCATAGCTCGATAGTATTTTCCTTTAACTTTTAAATTAACCCTCTTATCACAAAGAACACTAGAAGAACCCCACCATTTCAACCACCCTGCATTAATTCTATGTGTAACATCTCCATCATTTCCACTATCTTGTTGGAAAATGGATCCCAAGAACTTAAAAACATCTTTCATTGGAATGCACTCTTCTCCAATTTTTACATCAATCCCTTCATTGTTCCCTCTACTACTAAACTTGCATTCCATATACTCGATCTTCATCCTACTGATGTAGACACAATTAATTAGGTTAAAATGCCTATTCATGCATGTTCCTAGGCTTAGATTTGCATTTCATATTATAAATATTGAATAGCATGCATCATCCTGCATTTAGAGTAGTTGTGTATATTTTAGGTTAATTACGTTCCTTTTATGGCCAGGAGTGAAGGAGATTTATTTTAGGGCCTGGGATGGATGATCTGACCGTACAGATCTAATTAGGATAACAATCGGAGTCTAACGCCTCTGAGATCATCTAGATTGGAGTCCCATGGTACCTTACGTGGTTCGAGGAAGATCAACGGCCAGGAGGGCAATGTGACATTCTTATAGATTTCGGATGGAAAATCCAACCATACGGATGGATCCAGAGCGACGATCGTAGTCTAGAAATGCAAAAATCATCTCGATCAGAGTTCCATAGCACCCACTACGAAAAGAAGATGGACTGCCCAGATGGCGCCATGTGGTGCCATCCAGGCTGCCCAACACTGGCCAGCAACAACTGGGAGGCATCCCCTCATCTTCATCATCAATTCTCAACCATTGGATCTTGATCCAATGGCTGAGAGCTCTCCTCCACTGTGCACCTTAAGACGTCCGCGCGACCATCCGAATGATTTAGCGCAATGGTGGACGCGTGGGCTCTCAACGGAGGGGCGTGGGTTTGAATCCCTACAACCCCCCAATTGGCCAATTGAGCGCTGCACCAGCAAATGAATTGAAGGGTGTGGATCTTCAGCAATAGTTGGGTAGGCCTTCAGTGATGCTTGTAGCTGTCACTAATGGCTTGCGCTATGCGTGGGCCAACAAAGGAATTGAAGGGTACGGGTCTTCAATGACAGTTGGGTGGATCTTCAGTTATGATTACAGTCGTCACTAATTGCCCATGGAAGATTTTGTCTCTCCTCCACTATAAAGGACCTACCCGCCCTCATTTCAAACCATCTCTTCCTTTCTTCCTCTCACCACCTCCAAGGCTCTAGAGAGAACTTGTCCCAAGCTCAGGATGCTCCTCTAGAGTAGAAAAGGAAATAGTTTTCCCACCTCTCATCCCCCTTCGTGGAGCATCCCGTGGCTATCCTCTCACCGCCCTTGGGGAAGAAGATCCTCACCACGACACCGTCCTGCCCCATCCTCTGTCCTCCAGCTACGTCCTCCTTCGTCCCGTCCTCACCACCTTCCTCCAAGCGACATCAAAGCGAGTCGTCCTCTGAGCAACCATCGAGGAGGATTCTCTCACCTCTTTCTATCTTTATTGCTTTCATAGTGTAATCTTTCCCACTTTCTTAGTTGTAAAAAACATTTGATTAGAAATCCATGATTGTTTCTCTCTCTCTCTCTTATATTTTCGCAAGTAGATTAGCTAGATAAAATTTCATAAACCTAATCGCTTGCTTCATAAAAAATACCAAAAAAATTACGAAAGAAAAAAACGACAAAAGTAAATAAAAGCGAAACGCGGATTTTTCAAAACCAAACGTTCACCTCCCCGTGTTCGACCCGAGACTCCCTTTTCGAGTTTTGATTATAAATTTTATCTGATAGACGCATTTTGTGAGCTACGATGATGGGTTCCTCCAAACCCTGATTTCTACCACGTGAAACATGCCTCGATCATTTTGGTACCATTATCAAGGAGGCAACGCTCTTTGGGTTTTTTTCTATGTTTTTCTGCCTTACCTAGCTTTTATCTCACTTTTTCTCTGATCTTACTGTGATTGCAGGTACTCATCCGAGGCAAGCCAGAGTGGTTAGATTGGAGAAAAGTGCGGATGAAGGTTTTGTAAGTGTACCCCCACCCTAGTTTTCATTCCATAACTTAATAGATAAAACCCAAATCAACTTAGGTGCTTGCATAAACCCTAGGGTAGATTTTGGTTGTTTGATTATCATTCCACTCACCTCACCCACCCGCATATATAAAAATAATAAAATAATAAAAAATATTCTTCTCTATTGGGATTTACCTGAAAGCTACACACTTAACACCCACAACTTCTTATCCTAAGACGCACAATCACTTTGATTCTACCACTTAACCGGGATCTAACCTGTGGACCCAGTACACTTCAACTCAATACACATAAGTGAGTAGAAATCTGAATAGGTTAAACATTCTTGTGTGCCTTAACTAAGTGGTGTAATAGGCCAATTGATTGAGCTGTTTGGGCTGCACCACTAAATTTAAAATTGATCCATCAAGTAGCTTGCCCGTTAGGGTTGATTTTTAGGGTTGAACCAGGCACTCCACATTTTTTTATAATTTCTAAAGGAATATATCATCACCAGTGCTTTCAAAACTTGGAATGTTCTACTAAACCTTGATTGAATACACCTAAAGATTAAACCCTAAAAGCTACTAAATAAGGTTAAACCCTAAAAGACACATCATCAAATAACCTTGTTTGCAAACCCTGGTTGTGCACGCACACACATTTGAATTGATCATTAAGGGTACAACCCATCTAAAGGGCCCATCACATTCCAAGAGCACAATCATCCCAAGCCTAATTAAAACTAAGTAGACGTTGGCCTTAAGGATTGATTCACTCTTTGGGGCTCAAACTGAGATTTTTTTCGATTAATCTGCTTCTGTTGGTCCATCTGATGTCTAGCTAGGAGAGTAGTATAGAACGACCGTGGCTAGGGGGTACACTAGGAACCGGAGGCGCAAGCCAAAGGAAGAACCTTCTCCCCAGCCCCTCCCTCTAACTGGTTGGATTGACTGGATAGAAGTAGACCAAATCGTTTATAATCTCAAGATGGGTCCTGGGAGTCTGTAGGTCTTTAGGCTAACCCACCTAAGGATAGGGTTGATTGCTTGTATTGCAGGGCTCCTTTCTTTCTTTTGATTTCCCTCCTATTCTACCATGTATCCTTCCACTTCCAACATACATTTCACAACCTATCCTCCTACCACCACTTATCCCTAAGATGATTACTATCCTGACTTGACTTGTAATTACCCATCCACTAGCCGAGGTAACTTTGATTGGGGATATGAATCCGAACCTCAGTGTCCAGGGCCTAACCCTGGACAACAAGACTATCATTACTATCCTTCCCAGAGCTACAATGATTATAGATCTTCATCCTTTGATCACCAAACCAACCTGATCTACAATTAGGAAGGATATAATGATTATAACACCTACCCTCCCCAGTATTCCACTGATAATAGGTCACCACCATCCTTTAAACAACCTGAAATGACCTACTATCAGGGAGGGACCCGAAAACCTCAATATCTTAACTCCCCTAGATTTAACCCGAACCCACCCAACCCTGAATTAAACCAATCGGTTCAAGTGAACCAGATCCAGGATAGGGTGTTGGCTAATTTGAGGAACACTATACAATATTTAGAAGCTCAACCAACACCATGCACTGAAGCATTGGAGACTATGATCAAAATGATTGATGAACTTAATAGCTCTCTATTGGATTTTCTCTAAAACGTTAGGGATAGGGACCTGAGTGAGTTTCTTCTTGGGAAATTGTCGAGGTTGAGGATGAAATTCGTGATTGCCTTAGTCCAATCTTGGGATGATTCCCAGGATGAACCCCCTTCAGTAGAGTCAATGTCTGAACCCACTCAGTCACCTATCGGGGGGGATACATTTTCTGAGACCGGGATGATCAGGTTAGGCTAAAGCAACCCATTGAGGATGAACCGATTAATTCACCCGAGATCCCCGAGCCAGGGAGCGAGGAAAAATATGTCTCTTTGAACGAAGAAATGACAATCGATTTTGAGACATATATAAATGAGGATCATGAATTCTTTGACTCTGAGGGTCAAGAATCTCTTAGTGAAGTCTCACTTGAGCGTAAGGAAGATGATTTTAGTGAGACAAATGGGCTTGAGGAATCTGATGAACCATTCGATAGCCCAATTATTGAAGATTTGGATTTGGTTGGGGCTAACTTGGAGGATTCAAACCCTCATTTACTAGAAGATTCAATCAGTAGCCCCATTCCTCAACCACACCCCGAAGGGATTGATTTTGATTTGGAAATCATTGTACCCAAGTCAATTCTGAGTCAACCATGATTTCTGGACTTGGGTAAATCTTATGAGGTGAACGGTATGCTAGAGGTCCCGGAGCCTGAGCACTTAATGTTGGAGGATAGAAATGTTGAAATGAAAAATTAGGAGGTTAATTCTGAGGGAAAAACAAGTTTGGATTTAAGGGTTCCTGTTGACCTAAAACCACCTACTTTTTACCAGGACCCTTACGATACCTTTGATGTGCGACCCAAGCATGGAATAACTGTTTATTTTTCTGAGCTAAACATTAAGTGGACATCCACACCTATTAAACCATCTTTACCCATTGTCCAACACTTTGGTCTTGGGTTGCACACCATAAAACCGCAAGCCCGGCCCCGCAAACACAATAATCTTAGGTTCTGGGTGATTTTCATCCAAAACCTTAGAACCACTCGACCCTGGGGCATGGGTCTGCGCCATAATCTGGTTCACGTCTATGGACATCTTCTGCTGGTAGGTCTGAGGATTAATCTTTTGATTTTGATTCTGACCCGCACTTGTGAATTCTCAATTTCTTCCTAGTATATATGTTATGCCTAGCTGCAGGCATTAAATTTAGCATGTGTTTATATTCCACGTTCATTGTGGAGCTGATCGAATTTTCACGTTATTCAAGTGATATTCTATTTACTCCTTTTCATGTCTTTATTTTGACAATGAGGACATTCAATCATTTAGGCATGGGGGCGTGGATAATTAATTCCTGAAATCATTTTGTTAACTCCGTAGAATTTCTTTTAGTTTCTTTAAGAAAAAAATGAAAATTCAAAAAGATAAAAAAAAGGAGAATTAGGAGAAGAGAACTTAGGCATTTGGAAGTTGTTAACTCTAGGAAATGATGCGATAGGACCTGAATACTTAGACTCTTCAGGTCTTCGGGATTAATTAGCCCGAGTGTCCACTCGAATGTGGACTTAGTCTCAAGTCCTCACCAAGTAATTCTATTTTAAACTGGTCAATAAATTACGGAGATAAGTATACAACTTATCAACTCTCCCTCTGAGTTGAAGGGACTTTAAGCCTAAACATCTACACACTTTTTGCATTGACTCACTTTTCGACGATTTCTTCAGAAATTGGGTAGCTAATGAATCGTTTAGGGTGGTATGGCTGGCAAGTTGTCAATGGTAACAACTCATCGACCGGTTGTCCAGAGCCCAGCCACAAGACCATTTTCTTTGTACTACCTTTAGGTAAATCTTAGATCAGGGAAGCCACCTACTTAAAAAAAAAAAGAAAAAAATAGAAAAAGAGAGAAAATAAAAAAAAATAAACAAATAAAACGACACTTCACCGCATGAGTATGGCTAGCAAGTTGCCATGGGTAACAGCCCATTGGCTGGTTGTCCAGAGCCTAGCTCACAAAAGTGCACAATAATTCCCAAAACATTTAGGGAAGAAGCGGGGAAGTAGAATAAACCAGGGAGATATACACTGGGTTTGACCTTGTGTTGACCCCATAAATAAAAGTAGTGAGAAAGCTACCATTCGAAAAGATAAACCTCTAGGCAAGGTCACCTAGGGTCGTAGAAACCCGAAGTCCATTTTAACGGCCGCCTAATGAGTCTATCACCTTTTCACAAGATGCTTAGCACTTAGAATCCTTTTCGAGTCTTGGGCGAGTCGGGTAGCCGTAAAAAGTTATCCCGGGACTCTTAAACTCCAAAAAAAAATAGAAAAGAAGAAAAAGCAAAAAAAATGTATCTTCCCTTTAAAAATATGGCGAGGACTTATGCGGTCTGCATTCTGGCAGACACCCGGGTACTGTTGAGTCTTCGTAGTTTAGGACCTTAGTTGAAATTTTCTATTGTTAATAAACTGAGGCCTAAGCAATCGAGTCCTAATTCTATTTTTATACATAGAATGTAGTTTAATTTTGCTAGGGACTAGCAAAAGATAGGCATGGGGGATGATGTAGACACATTTAATTAGGTTAAAATGCCTATTCTTGCATGTTCCTATGCTTAGATTTGCATTTCATATTATAAATATTGCATAGCATGCACCATCCTACATTTAGAGTAATTGTGTATATTTTAGATTAATTACATTCTTTTTATGTCCAAGACGGAAGGAGATTTATTTCAGAGTCTTGGATGGACGATTTGACTGTACGGATCTTATCAGGACGACGATCAGAGTCTAACGCCTCCGAGATCATCTAGATCGGAGTCCCGTAGTACCTTATGCAGTCTAAGGAAGATCAACGGCCAAGAGGGCAATGTGACATTCTTACGAGTTTTGGATGGAAAATCTGATCATACGGATGGATTCGGAGCGATGATCGCGGCCTGGCAACGCGGGAATCATCTCGATCAAAGCTTCGTAGCACCCTCTACGAAACGAAGAAGACAGACAGCCCAGATGGCTCCACGTGGTGCCATCCAGGCTGCCCAACACCGACCAGCAACAAATGGGAGGCTCCCCCTCATCATCTTCATCATCAATTCTCAGCCATTAGATCTTGATCTAACGGCTAAGAGCTCTCCTCCACCGAGCACCTTAAGACGTCTGCGTGACCATCCGAATGATTTGGCACAATGGTTGAGGCATGGGCTCTCAACAAAGGGGCGTGGGTTTGAATCCCCGCAACCCCCCCAATTGGCCAATTGAGCGCAGTGCCAGTAAAGGAATTGAAGGGCGTAGATCTTCAGCAATAGTTGGGCGAGCCTTTAGTGACACTTGTAGCTGTCACTAATGGCCAGTGCTATGCACGCACCAGCAAAGGAATTGAAGGGCACAGATCTTCAGCGACAGTTGGGCGGATCTTTAGCGATGATTACAGCCATCACTAATTGCCCATGGACGATTTTGTCTCTCCACTATAAAAGGACCTACCCCACTCCATTCCAAACCATCTCTTCCTTTCTTCCTCTCACCACCTCCAAGGCTCTAGAGAGATCTTGTCCCAAGCCCAAGTTGCTCCTCTAGAGTAGAAAAGAAAATAGTTTTCCCACCTCTCATCCTCATTCGTGGAACATACTATGGCCATCCTCTCACCGCCCTTCAGGAAGAAGATCCTCGCCGCGACGTCGTCCTACCCCATCCTCCAGCTACGTCCTCCTTCATCCCGCTCCTCACCACCTTCCTCCAGGCGACGTCAGAGCGAGTCATCCTCTAAGCAACCGTCAAGGGGGATTCTCTCACTCTTTCTAGCTTTATTGCTTTCGTAGTGTAATCTTTCTCACTTTCTTAGTTGTAAAAAATATTTGATTAGAAATCCATGATTGTTTCTCTCTCTCTCTTATATTTTCGCAAGTAGATTAGCTAGATAAAATTTCATCGACCTAATCACTTGCTTGATAAAAAATACCAAAAAATTTAGAAAAGAAAAAAATGACAAAAATAAATAAAAGCAAAACGCGGATTTTTCAAAACCAAACGTTCACCTCCCCATGTTCGACCCAGGATTCCTTTTCAAGTTTCGCTTATAAATTTTATCTAATAGACGTGTTTTGTAAGCTACGATGACGGGTTCCTCCAAACCCTAATTTCTATCACACGAAACATGCCTCGATCACCTACTTATGCGTTATCCTTTTTCTTCCAGGGCTTCTCCCCAAAGTTCAAATTTTCTGTCCACTCCATCTCTTGTCTCATCAATCAACACGATGTCATCAACAAAAAGCATACACCATGGCACCTCAACTTGGATATGCTTCGTCAACTCATCCATGACCAAGGCAAAAAGATAAGGGCTTAAAGTCGATCCTTGATGCAGACCAATGGTGATATCAAAGTAGTCCGTCAAATCATCCTTAGTCTTTACACAAGCTATTGCTCCATAGTAAATATCCTTCATGAGGTTGATATATAAATATTTCACATTTTCCTGCATTAAAGAGAATAAATCCTCCCGCATTTATGTGCTACACATACCCTTGTTTGAAAGTATCTAATCAAGAAGAACCCTAAAAATTAGGGTCTAATTTCACTTGAACCCTAAAATCTTGAACCTAATAACCTAAGAGTCAATTCAAGGTGATTTCTAGGTCTTGACCTAGATTTCATTCTACCATCTTTAGGGCAGGTCAGGTGAAGTTGGTCTACTTTGTGGGCCAATCAACCTCCAAATTAGGTCACAAGTCAAATTAACTTCTAGTTAAGTGAAATTCAAGGCACTAATTTGGAATAAAATTGGTAGACTTAAGGTCCTAAGTCCGTACATTCTGGTCTACTTGGAACCACAGTGACAAGGATGGTCAGGTGGGGGAAACCCTGTAACTCGTGGGGACGCTCTACCGTGTAGGGGTCTTTGCAGGGCTTTCCCTTCCTGGCTGCCCAAGTATTTCTCAGGTGTGAAGATTTCTGATTCAAAGGTATCAACCGCCTTGAAACTACCTTAGTCATCAAAAAATCTTTGGGTGCCTTGATTGGGTCTAAATAACATCCAGTCCCTTATCTTTTCTCTAGAGCACACACACAGGAAGGTCATTAGGTTTTTAACCGAAGAGACCTCATTAGATTTTATCAAGGATTTCTAATCTAATCTGATCAACTTCAATCTGATCCTGAGTTTGATTCCAAATCTTGATTCCACCACTTGATTCAAAAATGCAACCCGACATGTTAGGAAAAGTGTTTAGGAAACCTAAGTCCCAAATGAGCATGAAAGAGAAAATGATTGAGGATGCTTACAGACAACATGAAGAATACTATAGATCCTCAAATCCATTTAGGGAGATTCAGGTTAATAGCACATCAAAATTCATTTTTAACCATGCTCAAATGATTTTGTCCCAAATGATACATGGTTCAACTCGGGATGATCTCTTACGAGAATATTTTAAATTGATGACATTACATGACAATGAGTATTTACAATGTTGGTCAAACCCCATACTTTTAGAGAAACACCAAGATCTCATGGAGGCACATGGTATAGAACTAGATGCATTATATTGAGGCATTAATCAAAAATACCCGTCAAAGGATAATGAGACACCTTGGAGCAACACTTAAGATCAACATTTCCCAAATCCCAGGTTTAATGATCAAAATTGTTATGGACCCCCAACCCAAATGAATTCAAATTCAAATTTCATAACAATTGACAATCCTGATTTTGATGAGGGTAGGGAGGATCCAATTGCAGGTGTTCCCAATTTTGAGCCAGCCCCAGAAAATCAAGAAGCTGGTCCATCGAGCTTAGATTTTCCTGACACCTATGATGAGCTTAGATTTTCCTGACACCTATGATGATGAGCTTAAAGCAAAACTTCTCAAGAATGCAAATCCCATGCCTTATCTTGTTAAGATGATTCTCGAGAATGATTCTGACATCCATCTAGAGCCCAACCTAGATCCTAGTGACCCAATGACTACCTTTAACCTAGAATCTAGATTTGAGCCTAATTGGGATGAGTATGAGGACCCATGTGATGAAATACAAATTTCAAATTTGAAATACAATTCAAGGCCTGTATTTGATGAATACGCCTCTCGAACCTCCTCTTAGACACAAATTGATTTATCGAAAGTCACGTCGATCTATGATACAAAAATCAAGGAATTGGGTAAATTAGGAATTGATTGGATCTACCCTAAGAGCCAAGAACCTGAACCCATACCTAATCAGGACACCTTTTTAAGCTTGGAATCTAAAATTAGGATAGATCCAAGTCAGGGTGCTGATTCTACACATCATGATTCTCTCTATGGTGGAACTCTGGTCGGGCGTGTTTCACGTGTTAGAAATCAGGGTTACAAGTTACCTGTCGTTGTAGTTGCAAAACACGTCGATCAGATAAAATTTATACCAAAACTCCAAGGGAGGCCCGAGTCTACCACAGGGAGGCAACGTTTAGTTTAAGTGAAAACTGCACTTCGATTTGTTTCTTTTTGGAGTTTTAGGGTTTTGTATTTTTTTGGTGTTTTTGAAATAAAAGACAACCAATCTCAAGATAGAAATGGAATCAAATGTGATGTATTGCATTAATGTCTATTACAATAATCTATGAAAGCATAAAAAGAGAGGGGGGTGAGAAAAAATATCCCAAATCGACTGTTTGGCGAGACGACGGCGCCTGGCGGAAGCTCGGACGGAGGTGAGGAGCGGGATGACGGAGGTGAGATGCAGGAGGACATCGAGTTGAGGAAAGCTTCAACGTGGCTACGAAATGGAGGTGAGAAGATGGAGATGATCTGCTACCGAAATGGAGGTAGGAGGATTGCTCCAAGGCGACCTATGAAGGGGGATGGGAAGTTGGAGGAGTATTTGGTGGGGAGAGGTTTGCTACACTAATAGGCGCCTTGGGAGCTTGAGAACAAGCCCTAATGGAGCGTTGGTAGGCTTGCTAGAGCTTGGAAGTAGGTGGGAGTAAAGTAGGTAGAGATGTCTTGGAAGGGAGGGGGTGTAGGTCCTTTTATAGTGGAGAAGAGGCAAAAAATAGGCATGAGACCATTAGTGACATCCAGGCCGTCGCTGGAAACGTCGCTATAGGCAGCTCATGCCTGCTAATGCCCATAGCTGCTTTGCTAGCATGTGATGAATTAGCAACGGCTGTAAGCATCGCTATAAGTCCAAGTCATGCGTCGCTGTGGGTCCAGCTCATGCATAACTAGCACTGTGCTCCCCTGCCTTTGCCGCGCACACATCCCATTCCCAGAAACTTTGAAGAAGGCTAGGAAATAAAAATAACCTGTTGCCTTAGATGAAGATTTGATTAAAATTTTTGGACAGGTACACATTAATATCCCACTCCTAGATGCTATCAAATACATCCTGACTTATGCGAGATTTCTTAAGAAATTATGTACTCCTAAGCGCAAGTTGAAGAAAGGAAGCACTGTGGTACTTTCAGAGCATGTGAGCTCTATAATTTCAAGTACGCTTCCTTTGAAAAAGAAAGACCCAGGATCTCCATTTATTTCCTGTATAATTGTGGGTCAGTGTTTTGATAGAGTTCTCCTAGATTTAGGAGCATCTATTAACCTCATTCCTTTCTCTTTGGTAGAACATTTCAAAATAGAAAACCTTAAGTCTACCAATGTGACTTTACAATTAGCTGATAGATCTATTATGTCACCTAAAGGAATGTTGGAGGATGTTATTGTAAAAGTTCGGGATTTTTACTTCCCTATAGATTTTATTGTCCTTGATATGAAAGTACCCGAACACATTAAAGACACCCCAATTATCTTAGGGAGACCCTTTTTGGCTACTGCAAAAGCCAATATTGATTGTAAATCTGAAAAGATTGAATTGAAATTTGGGGAGAAGACAATTACATTAGATATATTTAGAGCTTCTAGTGGATTAGATTGTGAATGGATTGAGGAAATAAACTCTATACCAACTTTTGAGGATGACATTAGTTCCTTAGAACTAGAAAGCACACCTCTTGATATCCCATACCCTCAAAGCAACGAAATCCTTTTGCTAGAATCTTTACTCAATCCTGAATCTAAATCTGAATCATCTAACTCTCTTCTCGCAATCAAAAATCCCACCCCAAATCCTGCTGTTGATTCTACTCCTGTACTTGAATTGAAACCATTTCTCGACAATCTTAAATATGTACTCGAATCTGATCAAACATATCTTGTAATAATCAATTCTCATCTATTTGAATCACAAGAATCCAAATTGATCAAGGTTCTTCGAGATCACAAGAAGGCAATTGGGTGGACTCTACATTATCTCACCGGGATTAGCCCCAATTTTTGTACTCATCGCATCTATATTGAAGATGGGGCACGACCTTCAAGAGAAGCTCAAAGACGTCTAAATTCGAATTTAAAGGAGGTCGTTAAGAAAGAAATAATCAAGTGGCTTAATGCTAACATTATCTATCCCATATCTGATAGCCCTTGGGTGAGTCCAATTCAAGTGGTACCAAAAAAGGCAGGACTCACCATAATCAAGATTGAATCTGGAGAAACCATTCCCACACGAATTGTGAATTCATGGCGAGTTTGTATTGATTATCGTAAGCTGAATACTGTTGCAAAGAAGGACCATTTTCCTTTGCCATTCATTGATCAAATCCTTGAGAGATTAGCTGGTAATAGGTTCTTCTGCTTTCTAGATGGTTACTCTAGATATAATCAAGTTGCAATTTATCCTGAAGATCAAGAGAAAATGACTTTCACCTTCCCCTTCAGAACCTTTGCTTTCCGAAGAATGCCATTTGAGCTTTGCAACGCACCCACGACTTTTCAGCATTGCATGTTAGCCATTTTTACCAAAATGGTGGGTGAATATATGGAAGTTTTTATGGATGATTTTTCAGTCTTCGAGGAGACATTTGATATTTGCTTAGATAATTTGTTGAAGGTTCTTAAGAGATGTATTGAAGTAAACCTTGTCCTTAGTTGGGAGAAGAGACATTTTATGATTCCAAAGGGCATCATACTTGGCCACCTTGTGTCTGAGCAAGGTATCCAAGTAGATCAAGCCAAGATCAATCAAATTGCAAATCTTCCAATTCCTGACTCGATCAAAGGCATTAGATCATTTCTCGGGCATGTGGGATTTTATAGGAGATTTATACTTGATTTTTCAAAAATTTCCCGACCACTCACAAACCTCCTCACAAAGGATGCTACTTTTGAGATGAATGAGGAGTGTATTTCAGCATTTGAAACTTTGACAGACAGAGTTACACATGCTCCAATTTTGTAACCACCTAATTGGGATTTACCATTTCGAAATCATGCACGATGCATCAGATTATGCAATAGGAGCTGTTTTGGGACAGAAAATTGAGAAGAATCTGGTAGTAATTTATTATGCTAGTAAAACATTGAATGAGACACAAAAGAATTATATAGTTACAGAGAAAGAGTTACTAGCAATAGTATTTGGATTAGAAAAGTTCAAATCTTATATACTCGGATCTCAAATTATCGTGTACTCTGATCACTCAACTATCCGACACCTTCTATCTAAGAAGGACACGAAATCTAGGTTGATCAAATGGATCTTGCTTTTGCAAGAATTTGACCTATAAATTCGTGATAAGGCAGGTCGATAGAATGTTGTTGCCGACCATCTTTCCCGCCTTCCTTCTGATACAATTGAATCATCTCCTCCAATTACTAAACACTTCCCTTATGAACATCTTTTGACCATATCCTCAGATCTTCCTTAGAATGCAGATATTGTTAATTATTTGGTTACACATCAATTCCCGCCAAACTGGGATGGGAATCGCAAATCACGACTCAAAGCAAAAGCCAAATACTATTTCTGGGAAGATCCGTATCTTTTTCGACTCTGTAATGATCAAATCATCAGGCGTTGTGTCACCTCTTGTGAGATTGATTCTATCATATCCTTTTGTCATGACCAGGCCTGTGGTGGTCACTTTTCTAGTAGAAAGACTGCTGCAAAAGTTCTGTAATGCAGGTTTTATTGGCCCACATTATTTGCTGATTCGCAGACTTATTGTAAGGCATGTAGTCTCTGCCAAACACTTGGTGGCATGTAACGAAAAGACATGATGCCTTTAAAGCTGATTATAGTCTGTGAAATCTTTGATATTTGGGGCATAGACTTTATGGGTCCATTTCCATCCTCTTTTGGCTTCCACTACATTTTACTTACCGTTGATTATGTTTCCCGTTGGATTGAAGCCATACTCACACGCACAAATGATCATCGAGTTGTCATTCCTTTTATACATAGTCATATTATCGCTCGTTTTGGGGTACCTCATGCCATCATTTCTAATGGCAGTTCCCATTTTATCAATGCCCAGTTTAGAACTTTACTTAGAAAATATGGGGTTACACATCGTATTTCTACACCTTATCATCCCTAGACTAATGGGCAAACAGAGGTCTCTAATCGGGAGATCAAAACGATCCTTCAAATGACAATCCGACCCGATAGGAAGGATTGGTCTTCCCGTTTAGATGAGGTTTTGTGGGCTTATAGGACTGCCCACAAAACACCAATAGGCATGTCACCATACAGACTTGTTTACGGGAAACCCTGTCATCTTCCCATAGAAATTGAACACAAGGCCTATTAGACAATTAAAGCCTGTAATTTAGACCTCGCGAAGGCTGGTGAAAATCGTAGGTTGCAGCTTAGCGAACTTGAGGAATTGCGTCATGATTCCTATAAGAGTTCAAAGCTATATAAGGAGAAACTTAAAGCCTTCCATGACAGATTTATTTCCCGCAAATCCTTTACACCTGGTTAGAAGGTGTTGCTGTTTGATGCCCATTTGAAGCTCTTCCCTGGTAAACTTAGGTCTAAATGGCAAGGGCCATTAATAGTTGTTAGGGTCTTCGACAACGAAACTGTCGAAATTACTGAACCCAACAAGGATCAACCCTTCAAAGTCAATGGCCAACGTTTAAAACCTTTCTTGGAATCACATCCTTTGGGTCTTGTTGGAGAATGTTATAGGCTCCACTAGGGTTTGTGACCATCCATTCACCACTTTTGTACATAGCTATTTCCCGCTTTATACTTTTCGATTCCTCCACACTTTCTCTTATTTTTTACTTCATATCACATTGATTACCTTCATTTAGTCCGACTGACCACTCTAACCTTTCGTCAGACTTGAAATCATCCGCACAAAGATCTTTGATCTCCTCTTTTCAACTCCTTCCATCACCCTATAATAAATGAAGTGTAATATCGTTTCACCCTTCTTACAATGACATTGTAAAATCTTAGCTTGGGGGGGTGTGAAGTGAAATTTTCACTTTAAAGTGTGTGTAAATAGAAAATATAAAAAACACATAACAATTAAATATCCACGAAAAAAATAGAAATAGAAATTCCAAAAATTATATAAAAATTTAAAAATCAAAAATTTCATAAAAAATTGAAAAAATTTTGAAAAAATTCATAAAAATTGGAAAATCTTATAAACATAAAAATAAAAATATATAAATACAAAAAATTTAAAATGAAAATTCATAAAAATAATAAGAGGGGTATTTTCATCTAGAATAAAGAAGAAAAGAAGAAAAATATATATATTTATATTTATATTATTATTAAGAGTTTAATTTTTCTTTTAAGTCAAAAACTAATAATATATAAAATACATATAGAGTATTTAAGAGCATTCAATTCTTATTTAGATTCTTACTTAAACATTTTGTAAAAAAGACACTTATGCTTTTAAAAATCTTTTAAACAAGATTTTATTTGAATTTAGAATCTTTAAATCTTTTAAACTTTATTTTTCTGTTCTTACCCTGAATTAAGAAACAAGTGTATTAAGTTTTAAACTTAAGATTTGGGATTAAATGGTAACTTTCTAATCAATTAGATTAAGTAATCCTTTTGCTTTTTGAAAATTTGATTTTATCATAAAGTTAAGTAAAAAGGCCAGATATTCAGAGTTAGTAGAATTTTAGTTTACAAGTCTTACAGGCTATAGACATATAACTAGACTTGGTAAATTTTGTCTTGACGGATCCTATAGGAGGAAACTAAGAATTTTAAGAACCTGAGAGTAAAGGACTTTGTTGTCCAAGCTCTGGTTTGAGAGCTAAGTAACCTAAACATCTAAATTCACACACATAGAATTGTCTTGTTGGCATCTGGAAAACACAGAGGTTAAGAGATTGGTTCTGAATCCTCTTTATTCCAATGATTTCTGTGGGGTGGTTCTTGAAAGGGTGAAGGATGTGCCACTCACCTAGAAAAAGGATTTGGAGAATAAAGTTGGTAAGAAAAATGGGAAGAGGGGAGAAAAGGAAAAGAAAAGAAAAAAATAATAAAACACCCTGTAATTAAGTGCCTTGTTACAAATGGGTGCTTATGCAATTTTTCCATAATAAAATAAAGCATCTCAATACAAATGGATGCTACCCTTCCTTCCATTAAATAAAAGAACACCTCGCTACATATGGGTGTTCTAACCTATAGAAAAAGTTGAAAAAAATATGGAGATAAAAGTTTTAGGAATAAGAGGCCCAGTGGTCCACCGGGGAGATATACACAAAAAGTGTTGACCTCGTGATAGAAAACTGGTGAGAAGAAAGCAACCAAACCTGAGTAAGGCCAAGCCTGAATTGGAATAATTGGGATTGGAAATTGATGTCTTAAGATCTGGATTTTTGCAACTTTGGATGCCTTTAGGACAACTCTCTTCACTAAGCACAGATGTTTTAAAATCATAGCTGCTGAACCTTGGTATTGGGTAATGAAGCCTAAGAAATCGGGTTTTGAGGATTTGAAGTTGAGACCTAAAGGAGAAGAATTGACAAAATCCTAGGTATGGAAGTTGTTCTTAGTACTGTAGGCTATTAGATTACAGCTTTACTACTCTAAGTTTGATTAATAATGAGTATCTAGTTAATTTGCTTAAACTTATATTGATAAAAGTCAAATATCATAAATAAAGGATTAACTTAAGTCTGTTGAGTTTTTGAGTTAAAATTTAATTCCCAACTCTTAAGTTTTGTTTTCTTAAAACACTTTATTTTTAAAAGTTTGGGTTAAGAATAGTTACAAAGAATAAGAGATTTTTTATAATTCTAATTCGTAATAAAATTCTTGTTAACAAAATTATTTTTAAGTGTGTTTTAAAAATGTTATAAGTATAAGTCTAAGTAAGAAATTTTCAAAAATGCTCTGTATATTAATTATTTATATTAACTCTAAAAAATTTTCCTGACCTAAGCTTTCCTCTACATAGTTCTTATTTATACTAATTTAAACCCAAGTGCTTTAAATCATCATATTTTTAGTTAATTTTGCTAGGACTAGCAAAACTTTGGCTTAGGGGTATGATGAGAAGCTCATCATGATCTCTAATTACCCCTAATTAACTAGTCTTCCTAGTTAATTAGCTAAGAATATGTGAATATATGGGATAATTATAAAATAAGGGATATATAGTAAAGGACCTTCTACTTTATCATCCAATTAATATTATTAATAATCTAATTAATAATTAGACTCGAGATATTAACAATCATTCCTCTAATTAATAAGTTAACTAACCTAAGCATAATATATACATAAGGATGTAATAACTTATGTAACATTACTTAATTAAATAAATTAATCTAAGAAGGTCAAAAAATTAAATTCAAGGTCTAAATATAATAATTACCTTATTTACTATCATATATAAAAAGTTGAAAAAGATTTAAATTAAAATAAACCTTGAAAACCTGAGTTTACATTTTGGTCCGTACAATTCATTTCAATCAGGTCCTTATTTTTCATATAGGTCCTTAAGTTTTATCACAGCCAGGTCCCTGACTTCTTCTTCTTCTCTTCAGCCGGTTGAACGACTGACGACAAAGGGTGCTTCCACCACTCGATCACTGCCCATCCGACGTCACCTCACCTTCTCCAAGCTCCTAGAGCTTGTGCTCACCTTCCCATCTTCATCCATCGGTCTGGATGACACTTTTATCCTAATTTAGGGTAGGAGATAACTTCACTGTCGTCAGAAAAGACCCCGATGGTTAACCTCCTCCTAGCCCCTTACACGTCTAGATTCCTCCTCCCTCTTCGTCGCCGTCAACTATAAATACCCCTTGACCCCCTTGATTTTCTTCAAGTTGGCTCCCTTCCCTTTTCTTCACTACAGCCAACCCAATAGGCTATTCCCTCTACAACTCCAGCGAACTTCCACCTCATTTTCTGACTTCCTCCGTCCACTTCAATTGGCTCAGGAACTTCACCGAGGTCAGCCGCGTCTCTGGACACAAGTGCTGACCAAGGAGTACCTCTACTTCATCTCATATATGTCGCCGAAGATCTTTCTAATTCCCCTCTGATTTTGCTCCTCCATCATGAGCCTTCGACGGAGTTCCTCTGTCCCCTTCATCCAGGTAACAGTACGATAGGAGTAGGTGTAGGAGTAGTCTAGATAGTTAGTTAGTTAGGTAGTTTAGCAAAATTTTAGATTTCAATGATCGTCTTCTTTTACTCCAGCGAGCTCCTTGAGCTTGCCAGAGCGCTAATTTTGTCTGTTGAATCCACTGTCCACCTTCTTCTATCATTTGTAATCATTTCTAACACCTTTAATCTTTAATTTGATCGCTGATTCGCCTAATCCAAATCCACCCTCATCAACTACTTCTACTATCCATGGCAGTAGTAGTTGACCTATATTTCACATCCATCGGATCCTCCATCACTCACTCATCATCAAAGGATCCTAATTATTATCTTAATTTGATTAATTATCATATGTAACTTAAAAGCCTAATTTTATCTAAGCTCCTGAGCTCGCTGTCAATGGCTGCTCAGGAGTTGTTAAAACTGTAAATTAAATGTATATTTATCATTGCAATTCTCCTTTGACTTGTCTTGACCACTCATCTGAGTGGGAGATCAGGTCCTATGCCTCAACCCACTCAAATTATATTCAAACTGAATTTTCTGATTAATCTTTCATTTAATGAGTTAATGAGGAATTTAATGCGATCCTGAGGTTCCTTGTGACCTTAGGAACCTTTCCAAATCAAAAATGGCATGAAATTTCTTTCTGTACACAATTTTCACCTTTTACTGGACTCACCAGGGCTTCGGTGAGGTCCGGCAAGTCAATTTTGATCTTCAGCCTGTAGAAGTTGATGAGAAGCTTCAGATTGATGTAATTTTGATCACTGATTTGTTTGAAGATGTTTATTTGGAATGTTAACACCTGGAGCTTAGATTACTGATCTGTCTTCTTCAACTCCGGCAAAGTTGGAGAAGTCTGTTCAGAAGTTTAAAAGTCACATTTAAGGGGTCTAGAAGCTTCAGTGTAGTGCACTGAAGCTATTCATGTCCTTAGATGAGTGTAGCAAACTCTAAATCTTCTGATGAACAAAGCACATTTTGAGTGCAGGTGACGAGCCTGGAACCCTAGTTTCTTAGGTCCAATCATCTGTTTAAGGGATTGAACGAATTCCTGAGGATGTAAGGATCCTATTCTAGGCTTTAATTTCTTGTAAACAGGCTTTAAACAGAAGGTCAATTTTCGAGCCTTACAGTCAAACTTGAATTCGAGATCTTGACTCTGAGCTCAATCTGTTGATTTGAGGAGATTGAATTGTTTGTGAGATTCAAATGAATGATTGTAGAGTGAATTAGATGAGCTCAGATGAGTGATTTGGTTGGAATTCATTAACTGCCAGTTTGGGTTGATTTTGAACCCAAACTATTGGCAGTGATTTTTGGATGAGATTTGATCACGATTTCTGCCCAGATGAGTTGTTATAACCCTTAGAATCTGTTATGATCGATTAAACACAACTATATATGTCTGTTACACCTTTCTTATGTTTAAATTCAGTCTCTGAAGCTTTCAGAGAAGCTTCAAGTTTCTTTGCATTACATGAAGTTGTTAAGAGCTCAAAACCCTTACAAGCAGTCATGGAATTCCCTATAGAAACCATTTAGACCCTTAGCTAAGAGAGAAAGTCCAGCTTATGGACTCTGTAACATTAACTTCCATTTCTAGGCAGTTTAATACCGTAGAAACCCATAACTCCGGCCTTCAAATTGAAGAGAAAATCATCCCCTTAACATTAAATTGACCCTGTAATCTTGTAGAGCTACTCAAGAGCTTTCCAACAAGCTTTGATTTGCTTGATTTGGAGCTCTAAGCTAGGAGATATCCTCAGCTAAAGTCAGCTCTGGAAGGGGAAATCTTAGTCCCACATCGAAAATCCTTGAGCGGCCGCCTTGGTATAAAAGGCTTTTGTTAAGTGGCTACTTCAGTAGTCAGCGCTCGACGCACGGATACCGGTTACGAATGAGCATGCGTGTGTGTGTGCGGGCGTGTGTGCCTGCGAGTGTGCACCTGTGTGGGAATGCGATGTGTGTGGCCCAGGGAGGGCGAGGCCTGGGAGGCGATTGGGCCGGTTTGGCTCGAGAGAAATAAACTAAAAATAAACCAAATTAAATCGAATCAGGCGAGAACCTAGTAGGGTCTGGTCCCACCCAATACAGGGTGCTGCGTATCCTCGAAAGGTCCCAGCCGCAAATCAAAAACCAATTTTTGGTTGAGGAAGAAAAATCGGTTCGGTTCAGCTGAAGCTAAGGAGCAAAAAGAGCTGAAGGCTAAGTGCTGAAGGGAAAATCACTAAGGGAATAAGGGAAAGAAAGGTTAAAGGAGAAAGAAAGAAGAAAGGAGCAGAAGAAGAACTTGTAAAGAGGAAGGAGGTTAACAGGCACAAAGAGTCTAAGTAAGCCTAAGGAAGAAAAAGACTAAGGGAGAAGAAAGAGGCAAAACAAAAGAAGAAAGACTAAGGAAGCTTAAGAGGAGGCTAAGGAAAGAAGAGAGGTAGAGCAGAAGAGAAGAGAAGCTTAAGGAAAGAAAGGAACACGAGAACAAGAGAGAATAAGAGAGAAATAAGAGAAAAAGAGAAAAGGTAAAGGATAAATAAAAGAAAAGGAAAATAGAGAAAGAGAGAAAGAAAGAAGGAAGAAGAAGAAAAGAGAGAGAGAGGATGAAGAATAAAAAGAAAAGGAGATCATTTTTTCTTGTTATATTTTTTTTTCTTGCTTTCAATTGTTGTAAAAAGGCATGTTGTAATTAGAAAAATTCTTATTTGTCTTAATTCTTTTGAAATAAATAGAAGATTTACATGTTTTAAATGTTGTAAATGTGATTTCATATGGAATTTTGCATATTTCCTCAATTTAAATCATTTTACAAAATTCATGTTATTAAAATTAACTTCCTATACCTATAGGATATTTTGAATTAATTGGTGAATTTAAAATAAAGTATACCTCCCAGAGAATTACCTGGACTCAACCAGTTAAAAAATCTAAAATGTTAGGTTAATTCGACCCTATACTACTAAACCAACACAATTTCGAGTTAACCTAAGTTACTTTCTTCTACTCTTAATTAAGTAAAATTAACTTAATTAACTAAAGTGAGGAGTAGCACGATCACTGTGCACATGCACGCCTACGCGCGTGCGCACGCACCCACTCTACTGCGCGTGTGCGGTGGCACGTGCGTGCACTAGGCAGCCTAGGCTACGTCACGTGGCGCAGTCTGGGCCATCCATCTTCTTCTTGTTGTAGGGGCTGCTACAGAGGTCGGATTGAGTCGATTTTCACGCCGATAGGCTGCAATCGTCAACTCGAATCCATCTGCACAGTTAGATTTGTCATTTGAAGCTCCAAATTATGTCTCCTAGTCCCTTGGCCATTGATCTTCCTCGGACTGCATATGGTGCTACGAGACTCCAATCGAGGCGAGTTCAGAGGGGTTGGACTCCGATCATCGTCTTGATCATATCCGTACTGTCGGATCGTCAATCTGAGGCTCCAAAATAAATATCCTTCTCTCCTAACCACAAAAAGGATGCAATTAATCTAAATTATATACAACTACTCTAAATGCAGAATGATGCATGCTATGCAATATTTATAACATGAAATGCAAATCTTTGCCTAGGAACATGCATGAATAGGCATTTTACCCTCAATAAATGTGTTTACATCATAACCCCATGCCTATCTTTTGCTAGTTCCTAGCAAAATTAAACTATATGCTATGTATAAAAGCAGAATTAGGATTAGTTCACTTAGGCCTAAGTCGTTTATTAACAATAGAAAATTTCAATTAAGGTCCTAAACTATGAAAACACAACAGTACCCGGGTGCCTGCCAGAATGTAGACTGCCCAAGTCCTCACCTTATTTGAAAAGGGAAGATACATTTTTTTTATTATTTTTCTTCTTTTATAATTTTTTTGTACTTTTAGAGTTTGAGAGTTTTGGGATAACATTTTACGGCTACCCGACCCGTCCAAGACTCGAAAAGGACTCTAAGTACTAAGCATCTTGTGAAAATAGTGAAAGACTCACTAGGCGGCCATTAAAATGGACTTCGGGTTTCTACAACCCTTCTTGACCTTGCCTAGAGGTTTATCTTTTCGAACAGTAGCTTTCTCCCTACTTCTTTTATTTATGGGGTCAACACAAGGGCGAATCCAGTGTATATCTCCTCGGTTTATTCTTCCCTGCTTCTTCCCTACGTGTTTTGGGAATTATTGTGCATTTTTTTGTGAGCTAGGTTCTGGACAACCAGTCGATGAGCTGTTACCATCGACAACTTGCTAGCCACACTCGTGCGATGAAGTGTGGTTTTATTTGTTTCTTTTATTTTCTCCTTTTTCTATTTTTTTCTCTATATTTTCCTTTTCTTTTTTTCTTTAAGTAGGTGGCTTTCCTGATCTAAGATTTACTTAAAGGAACTACAATGAAAATGGTCTTATGGCTGGGCTCTAGACAACCAGCTGATGAGCTATTACCACCGACAACTTGCCAGCCATACCACCCAAGTCGGTCCATTAGCTACCCAATTTCCGTAAAAACCATCGAAAAGTGAGTTAGTGCGAATAGTGTGTAGATGCTTGGCCTTAAAATCCCCCCAAATCAGAGAGTGGGTTGATAAGTCGTATACTTATCACCCCAATTTATTTGCCAAATTAAACTGAATTTTAATTGGCAAGGACTTGAGACTAAGTCCACATTCGAGTGGACACCCGGGGTAATTAAGCCCAAAGACCTAAAGAGTCTAAGTGTTTAGGTCCTCTCATATCATTTCCTAAAGTTAATAACTTCCAAATGCCTAAGTTCTCTTTTCCTAATTTCTTTCTTTTTATATCTTTTTCAAATTTTCAATTTTTTTTTAATTTTATAAGAAACTAAAAGAAATTCTATGAAGTTAATGTTGAAGCTACGAGTTGCTACGCTAACGTATTTGGTTTTGAAAAACCTGTCATTGTAGTTTGAAAGCTAAGAACTCATGTTTAACAAATAAAATTTATACTGGAATAGAAATCCCGAGTCGAACTCAAGGAGGCGGACGTTTGATTTAAAAATACACATTTGTTTTATTTGTCACGAAGTAGATTAATTGATTAGGAACTATCTATCTATTTACACTAAATAGAAGAGAGAGAGAGAGAATATTACAAACAAAAACCAAAAAGAGATGTAGAATGAACATGGAATTCATTATCAAAGAAATTGTTCATTACACTAAACATTACGACTAGAAATCAGAAAATGATTACACTAGAAAGCAGTAAATCTACTCTAGAAAGCATTACAAAGAATGGAGAGAGAATTATCCTCCTCGACGGTTGCTTGGAGGACGAGCCAGATGAGATGATGCCTGGAAGACGGGGAATGAAGCAGGACAAAGGAGGATGAAGCAGGAAGAACGGGAACGGGGTAGCACATTGTCGTCGTCGCGGGATCCACTTCCGAAAAGGGGATGAAAATTGGACTTTATCTCTTGAGAAGCATCCCAGGTGTAGGACAAGCTTCTCTTAAGCTTTAGAGAGGGAGTGAAGAGAAGGAAGGGATGAGAATTTCATATGGAGGGGGTTTCCTTTTATAGTTGCAAGGAATGAGGGCAGTTTGGTCTTTTTAATCTCAAAACATTAAATCAGGGGTCTTTAGTGACGGATAAAATCGTCGCTAAAGCCCCATCATGGGTGACGTGCGCCGCCCGCTCGCCTCCCGCGCATGCAACGCGCGCTCACGTCCATCGATTCTTGGTCGTTCGATCGCGACATCGAACGACTGAGATGCACCCTCGCCGCACCTTAACCGCGCACTCGCCTGCATCTTATGGCACGTCACGCACAAGCGTATGATAGCGCGTGGGCGCTATTGAGCACCCGTAGCTGACCGATCACGATCGAGCATTCGATACGCTCCCTCGCGTGCACCTTAAATCCGCTCCACATGACTCGAACACTCGCCCATGCTTCACAAAAGCACGTTCGACCAACACGCTACAAGCGCGTTTGTGTCGCGCTTACAATTCATGCATGCGCATCCACAACCGTTGGATGCGCATCCAACGGCGAAGAATCATCGAAGAAGAGAGGGCACGGCAGGTGTAGCGACCGATTAGGCGGCTGAGATGGCGCCATGTGGCACCATCTTGGCTGTCCATCTTCTTGATGATGTAAATGGTACCACGGTTGTCGGATTGAGTCGATTTTTGCACCGTTAGGCTACGATCGTCGATCTGAATCCATCTGTGCGGTCGGATTTGTTGCTTGAAGTGCGAATTCACACCATTTTGGCCCTTTATCTTCTAGGATTCCCTAGTCTCTATTTGATGCTACAGATGTCTAATTAGGGCGATCTTGGAGTTGTTGAACTCCAATCGTTGCCCTGATCACATCTGTACAGTTAGATCTTTGATCCGAGGCACCAATAAAAATTTTGCTTTGTCCCTGAACATAAAAAGAGACAATTAACCTCCATTTTATTCAAACTAATATAATTGCAAGATGAAGCATGCTATACAATATTTATAGTATGCAATGCAATTTTATGCTTAAGAACATGCATAAATAGACATCTTATGCAATGTAAATATGTTTACATCACACCCCCATGCTTATCTTTTGCTAGTCCCTAGCAGAAACTATATGCTATTTATAAAAGAATCAGGTTGGATTATTTGGGCATGAGTTATTTTCAATCATTAAGAAAATATTTACTTAGGATCTGAACTTTCAAAGACACAACAGTGCCCGGGTATCTGCCAAAATGTAGACCGCCTCAAGCCCTCGCCTTCTTCAAAGAAAAATTTCTTTTTCTCTTTTTCTTCTTTTCTAATTTTTTTGGATTTTCGAGTTTTAGGGTTTAGGAGTAGCCTTCTACAGCCATTCAACTCACCCAAGATTTGATGAAAACCCTAAGTTCTAAGCATCTTATTGTGAATGTGATAGACTCATTGACCGGCAGTTAAAACGAACTTCAGGTTTCTATGTCTCTAGGTGACATTAAAAAGAGAATTCTGCCTAAAGGTGTATCTTTACAACCGGTAGCTTTCTCCCTACTTTTATTTTTATAGGGTCAACACAAGGGTAAATCCAGTGTATATCTCCCCAATTTATTCTACTTCTCCACTTCTTCCAAAGTGTTTTGGGAAATTTCAGTGCATTTATTGAGCTGGGTTCTGGACAACCGGTCGATGAGCTGTTACCACCGACAACTTGCCAGCCATACTTGTGCGGCGAAGTGTGGCTTATTTCTTTTATTTTCTTTTCTTTTTTCCTTGTCTTTTTCTTTTCTTTTTGACTTTCTTTTTCCTTTTTTTTTTAAGTAGGTGGTTTCCCTGGTCTAAGATTTACCTAAAGGCAGTAAAAAGAGAATGGTCTAGTGATTGAGCTCTGGACAACCTACCTATGGGCTATTACCCACGATAACTTGCTAGCCATATCACCCTAGAAGGTTCATTAGCTACCCAATTTCCGTTAAAATCGTCGAACAACGAGTCAGTGCAAAGAAAGTGTGTAGATGCTTAAAACTCAAAATTCCCACAAATCAGAGGGCGGGTTGATAAGTGTTGAATGTTTACGAACCTACGCTAATGAGATTGGTTTTGGAAAACCAGTCGTTGTAGTTCGAAAGCGAAGAATTCGTGTTCAACAAATAAAATTTATACCGAAAATAATTCCGGGTCGAACACAGGGAGGCAGACGTTTGATTTAAAAACTACGCGTTTCTTTTTATTTGTTACAGAATAATTCAATTTAGAACCATCTAATTATTTACAATAAATAGAAGAGAGAGAGAGTAAGAGAGAAAGAGAATATTACACAGAGAAATCAAAATGAGATGTAGAATAAACAAGGAATTTTTGTATTGAAGAGATTGTTCATTACAACTAAAAAGCATAAAACAATTACTCTAGAAAGCGATAAATTTACTCTAGAAAGCATTAAAATAATGGAGAGAGAAATGTCCTCCTCGACGATTGCTTGGAGGACGAGTAGATTAATCTAGAAAGCAGTAAATCTATACTAGAAAGCGGTAAAAAGAATAGGGAGAGAGAAATCCTCCTCGACGGTTGCTTCGAGGACGAGCCAGATGGGATGACGCCTGGACGAAGGAGAACGAAGCGGGACGAAGGAGGACGAAGCAGAAGAACGGGAACGAAGCAGCACGCCGTCGTTGTCGCGGGATCCACTTCCGAAGGGGAACGAAAATTGGACTTTATCTCGCGAGAAGCATCCCGAGTGTGGGACAAGCTTCTCTTGAGCTTTGGAGGGGTAGAGAGGAGAAAGAAGGGATGAGAATTTCGTATGGAGGGGGTCTCCTTTTATAGTTGCAAGGAGTGGGGGCAGAATGGACATTACAACTTCAAAATAATAAATAAGGGGTCTTTAGTGACGGATAATTCCGTCACTAAAGCCCCGACGTGGCCGTCGCCGCCGCGCCCACGTGCGCCCGCTCGGCTGCCCGCGTGCGTAACGCCTACGCACGTCCGCGAAGTCTCAGCCGTCCGATCGTGAGATCAGACGACTTAAGACGCATCTTCGCCCGCTGCGCTGTGCGCCCGCCCGCGTGTGATCGCGCGTTACGCGCGGGCATCCAATCGCGCGTCGTCCTGATTGAGCGCGCGCGGCCATTGGATCGCGATCGTGCGGTCGATCGGAGGCGCGCCACCGCTCCAAATTCTACGTGGCGAGGCTCGAACGCGCGTCCCTGCTTCGCGTTAGAACGCTCGACCAACGCACTGGGGTCGCGTTTGTGTCGAGCGCCTGACTTCCGCGCGGGCACATCGCAACCGTTGGATCTTAATCCAACCGCGTGTAAAGGCGGATGCGGAGACTGCTGAGGTTGCGTGCAGCCGTTTGGGCGGCCGAGATGGCACCACATGGCGGCATCTTAGCCGTCCATCTTCTGGAAGTTGTAGATGGTTCCACGGATGTCGGATTGACTCAATTTTTGTGTCGTTGGGCTGCGATCGTCGATCCGAATTCATCCGTGCGGTCGGATTTGTCATCTGAAGTGCGGATTTACACCATCCTGGCCCTTGATTTTCTAGGGTTCCCCGGTCTCTATCTGATGCTACGGATGCCTGATTAGGGCGATCTTGGAGTCGTTGAACTCCAATCGTCGCCCTGATCATATCCATACGGTTGGATCTTTGATCCGAGGCCTCGATAAAATGTTTGCCCTGTCCAAGCACATAAAAGGAGACAATTAACCTCCATTTTATTCAAACTACTCTAAATGCGAGATGATGCATGTTATGCAATATTTATATCATGAAATGCAATCCTATGCTTAAGAACATGCATAAATAGACATTTTAAGTAGTGTAAATGTGTTTACATCATACCCCCATGCCTATCTTTTGCTAGTCCCTAGCAAAAACTATATGCTATTTGTAAAAGAATTAGGTTAGATTATTTGGACCTGAGTTATTTTCAATAATTAAGAAATTGTCTACTTAGAACTGAACTTTCAAAGACACAACAGTGCTTGGGTATCAACCAAAATGCAGACCGCCTCAAGCCCTCGCCTTATTCAAAGAAAATTTTCTTTTTCTTTTTACTCTTTTCTAATTTTTTTTTTTTGGATTTTCAAATTTTAGGGTTTAAGAGTGGCTTTCTACAGCCATTCAACTCACCCAAGATTTAATGAGAACCCTAAGTTTTAAGCATCTTATTGTGATTGTGATAAACTCGTTGACCGGCAATTAGAACGGACTTCGGATTTCTACGCCTCTAGGTGACCTCAAAAAGAATTCTGCCTAAAGGTGTATCTTTACAACCGGTAGCTTTCTCCCTACTTTTATTTTTTAACGAGGTCAACACAAGGGTGAATCCAGTGTATATCTCCCCGGTTTATTCTACTTCTCCGCTTGTTCCTAAGTGTTTTGGGAATTTTTAGTGCATTTTCTGAGCTGGGTTCTGGACAACCGGTCGATGAGCTGTTACCACCGACAACTTGCCAGCCATACTCGTGCGGCGAAGTGTGGCTTATTTCTTTTTGTTCTTTTCTCCTTTTTCTTTTTGATTTTTTTTTTAAGTAGGTGGCTTCCCTGATCTAAGATTTACCTAAAGGCAGCAAAAAGAGAAAGGTCCAGTGACTGGGCTCTGGACAACCTACCTATGGGCTGTTACCCACGATAACTTTCCAGCCATATCACCTTAGAAGGTTCATTAGCTACCCAATTTCCGTTAGAATCACTGAATAACGAGTCAGTGCAAAGAAAGTGTGTAAATGCTTAAAACTCGAAATTCCCTCAAATCAGAGGGCGGGTTGATAATTCGTGTACTTATCACCCAAACTTATTTACTCCAATTAAAATAAAATTCAAGTTGGCGAGAACTCGAAAAACAAATCCACATTTTAGTGGATACACGGGCTGATTAAGTTCAACGACCTGAAGGGTCTTTGTGTTCAGATCTTAATATAGTTTTTCCTAAGATTGAAAATTTTCTTAAACCCAAATTCTCTTTCCTAATTTTGATTTTTTTTTTTTAATCAAAATAAAACAAATCTACGGAGCTAACGAATGAATTCAGAGATAAATGTCCACCCCCCCATGCATATCTAATGCAATGTCCTCATTATATTAAAAAGACATAAAACAGAGTGGAAAAGCGAAGAAAGCACCTGAATTGCGTGAATATCAGGTCTGCTCCAAGATGACAACGAAAAAGAACTGTATAAGTGCTGTGTTTAGTGCCTTCAGCTAGGCACACTATACAAAGAAAAGAAATGAAGAATTCACAAGTGCAGGTCAGAATTAATATAAACAAAAGAATCCTCCGACCTATCAACAGCGGTCCACAGATGTGGACCAGATTGTGGTGCAGACCCATCCCCCATAATCGAGAATATCTTAGGTTCTGGATAAAAATTACCCAAAACCTAAAATCAGAATACAAGCGGGGTCGGGCCAGCGATTTATGAGGATGCAACCCAAGACCAAAAAGTCGGGTTACAGAGAATTGAAGCTCAAAAGGATAATCGTTGAATGTGTGCTTGGGTTTGACATCCTCGAAACAAATGTCGTAAGGGTTCTGATTTAATAGTTTCAGCTTAAAAGGAACCCTTCGACTCAATCTTCCATTTCCTCCAAAATTAACTTCCCAAATCAGAACTTCCCCCCTCCTATCCTCCTCATTTAGCACATCAAATTCCAGGACCTCTTGTATATTCATCACCCTGTCTGAAATCTCCAAGTCTAAATGATGTGGCAGAATAAAAATTGACTTGGGTCTAATTATCTCAGAATTAGAATCATCAATAAGCTCAACAGGGTGTAACTGATAATCAGGGCATTGAATTGATTCTTCCAGAAAATGCGATTCTGGATCCGTAATGTGTGCCCTAATAAGATCAGTGTTCTCAGTTATTGGGCTATCAATTGATCTATCAGATTCCTCAGGCCCAATCGTCTCACAGAAATCGTGTTCAGAAAACTCACGTGAGACTTCGCAACTTGAATCTTCACCATCAGGATCCGTATCAATGTATGTCCCAAAATCATTTGTCACTTTGTGTTCCAAGGAGACACATTTCCTCGTAACCCGGCTCAGGGATCTCAGGTGAAGAAATCAAATCATCCTTAATTGGTTGTTTTAATTCAATATGGTCAGCCTCGTAACACGTGTCCCCCCAACAGGTGCCTGAGCGGGTTCTGTCATTGGCTTTCCTGAAGAGAGTTCATCCTGGGAATTATTCCAAGATTGAATCAAAGCAACCACGAATCTCATCCTCAATTTCGCTAATTTCCCAAGTAGAAACTCACCCGGGTTCTTATCCTTAACATCCTGGAGCCAATCCAACAAAGACTTGTTTAAATCATCAATCATTTCAATCAGGGGCTCCAATCTCTCAATGCAAGGTATTGGCTAAACTTCTAAAGATTGAATGATATTCCTCAAGTTAGCCAGAACCTTATCTTGAACCTGATTAACCTGAACCAAATGAGTTGGTTCAGGGTTGGGCGGGTTTGACATCAATGTAGAGGAATTAATGAATTGAGATTCGCTATACCCTTCCTGATGATAGGTCAGTTCAGATTGTTGAAAAGATGGTGATGACCTAAAGGCAGTGAAATCAGAGGATGGGTAAGGATCAGTGTATCCTTCTTGATTGTAGATCGTATTAGGTTGTTCATGAAAGGAGGACGATCTATAATCGATGTAACTCTGAGAAGGATAGAAATCAGAATCAAAGTGTTCAGGGTTAGACCCTAAACACGGGGGTCCGGAATTGTATCCCCAATCCGAATTATCCCAACTAACTGATGGTCGATTACAATACGAGTTGGGATAATCGTCATGTTGAGGATAATTTACAACAGGAGGGAAAGAGCGGGAATGCGTGAAATATGTGGAAGGATTCATGATACACAAGAGGAAGAAAGGTGCCCTGCAATACAAACAATCAAACCTGTCCTTAAATAGGTTAGCCTAAAGACCTACAGACTCTCAAAACCTATCTTGAGATAAAGGAACGATTTGATCTACTTCCGTCTGTTCAATCCAACCAGTTAGAAGGAGGGACTGGGGAGAAGGTTCTTCCTTCGGCTTGCACCTCCGGTTCCTAGTGTAACCCCCAGCCGCGATCGTTTGACTCTACTCCGCTAGCTTGACATCAGATTGAACAGTAGAAACAGACTAATCGAAAATAATCTCGTTCTGGGTTCTGAAGAGCGAGTCCAATCCTTAAGGCCAACGTCTACTTTGTTTTATTTAGGGCTAGGTTTGAATGTGCTTTGGAATGTGATGGGCCCTTTAAATGGGTTGTGCCCTTAATGATTGATTGATTTGTGTGTGAGTGCACAACCAGTGGTTTTCAAGAAAGATTGTTTTTGATGTGGTGAATTTTAAGATTCAAATCTTGCTTAGTAGCTTTTAGGATTCAACTTTAGGTGTTTTCAATCAAGTTTCGTTGGCACACCAAGTTTTACAGGCACAGGTGAAGATGTTTTCCTTTAAAGTTTAAAAAGAATGTGGAGTGCCTGGTAAATCCCTAAGAGTTGAACCTAATTGGCAGCTACTTGATGAGTTGATTTTATTTGAAGTGGTGCGGCCCAATCAACTCAAACAATTGGCCCGTTGCACCACTTAATTAGGCACACAAATGATTACCTAATCTGATTTCTACTCAATTATGTGTTTGGATGTGTGTACCGGCTCCTAAGATTGGATTACCGGTTGAGTTTGAAAATCAGATGAGGTTGTGTACCTCTGTGAGATTTTTTTTTTTTTTAATGTGGGGGTTGGGGTGAGTATGGGTGTCAAACAACAAACAATCTAGCCTTAAAGTTTATAAAAACACCTAGGTTGATTGATGTTTGAGTTATTATGTGATGAAATGAAATCTAATGGGTGAGAGGTGGGGGGTAACTCACAAAACCTTCTACAGCACTTTACTCCAATCTACCGCTTTTGCCTGCCTCGAAAGAGTACCTACAATTACAATAAGAAAGGAGAAAAGTGAGGTAAATGATTTGTAAGTTACAAAACGCGAAGAGAAATCAAAGATCGTTGCCTCCCCGGCAACGGCGCGAAAATGTTGAACGTTTACGAACCTACGCTAACGAGATTGGTTTTGGAAAACCTGTCGTTGTAGTTCGAAAGCGAAGAATTCGTATTCAACAAATAAAATTTATACCGAAAATAATTCCGGGTCGAACACAGGGAGGCAGACGTTTGATTTAAAAACTACGCGTTTCTTTTTATTTGTTACAGAATAATTCAATTTAGAACCATCTAATTATTTACAATAAATAGAAGAGAGAGAGAGAGTAAGAGAGAAAGAGAATATTACACAGAGAAATCAAAATGAGATGTAGAATAAACAAGGAATTTTTGTATTGAAGAGATTGTTCATTACATCTAGAAAGCATAAAATAATTACTCTAGAAAGCATTAAAAGAATGGAGAGAGAAATGTCCTCCTCGACGATTGCTTGGAGGACGAGTAGATTAATCTAGAAAGCAGTAAATCTATACTAGAAAGCGGTAAAAAGAATAGGGAGAGAGAAATCCTCCTCGACGGTTGCTTGGAGGACGAGCCGGACGGGATGACGCCTGGACGAAGGAGAACGAAGCGGGACGAAGGAGGACGAAGCAGAAGAACGGGAACGAAGCAGCACGCCGTCGTTGTCGCAGGATCCACTTCCGAAGGGGAACGAAAATTGGACTTTATCTCGCGAGAAGCATCCCGGGTGTGGGACAAGCTTCTCTTGAGCTTTGGAGGGGTAGAGAGGAGAAAGAAGGGATGAGAATTTCGTATGGAGGGGGTCTCCTTTTATAGTTGCAAGGAGTGGGGGCAGAATGGACATTACAACTTCAAAATAATAAATAAGGGGTCTTTAGTGACGAATAAATCCGTCACTAAAGCCTCGACGTCGCCGTCGCCGCCGCACCCACGCGTGCCCGCTCGGCTGCCCGCGTGCGTAACACCTACGCACGTCCGCGAAGTCTCAGCCGTCCGATCGCGAGATCGGACGGCTTAAGACGCATCTTCGCCCGCTGCGCTGCACGCTCGCCCGCGTGTGATCGCGCGTTACGCGCGGGTGTCCAATCGCGCGTCGTCCTGGTTGAGCGCGCGCGGCCGTTGGATCGCGATCGTGCGGTCGATCGGAGGTGCGCCACCGCTCCAAATTCTATGTGGCGAGGCTCGAACGCGCGTCCCTACTTCGCGTTAGAGCGCTCGACCAACGCGCTGGGGTCGCGTTTGTGTCGAGCGCCTGACTTCCGCGCGGGCGCATCGCAACCGTTGGATCTTAATCCAACGGCATGTAAAGGCGGATGCGGAGACTGCTGAGGTTGCGTGCGGCCGTTTGGGCGGCCGAGATGGCGACACATGGCGGCATCTTGGCCGTCCATCTTCTGGAAGTTGTAGATGGTGCCACGGATGTCGGATTGACTCAATTTTTGTGTCGTTGGGCTGCGATCGTCGATCCGAATTCATCCGTGTGATTGGATTTGTCATCTGAAGTGCGGATTTACACCATCTTGGCCCTTGATTTTCTAGGGTTCCCCGGTCTCTATCTGATGCTACGGATACCTGATTAGGGCGATCTTGGAGTCGTTGAACTCTAATCGTCGCCCTGATCATATCCATACGGTTGGATCTTTGATCCGAGGCCCCAATAAAATGTTTGCCCTGTCCAAGCACATAAAAGGAGATAATTAACCTCCATTTTATTCAAACTACTCTAAATGCGAGATGATGCATGTTATGCAATATTTATATCATGAAATGCAAGCCTATGCTTAAGAACATGCATAAATAGACATTTTAAGTAGTGTAAATGTGTTTACATCAATAAGTCGTGTACTTATCACCCAAACTTATTTACTCCAATTACAATAGAATTAAGGTTGGCAAGGACTTGAAAAACAAATCCACATTTTAGTGAATACATGGGCCGATTAAGTCCAAAGACCTGAAGGGTCTTTGTGTTCAGATTCTAATGTAATATTTCCTAAGATTGAAAATTTTCTTAAACCCAAGTATTCTTTCCTAATTCCAAAATTTTCTTTTTAATATATATAGATAAAAGAAAATAAAATAAATCTACGGAGCTGACGAATAAATTCAGATATGAATATCCACCCCCCATGCCTATCTAATGCAATGTCATCATTGTATTAAAAAGACATAAAACAGAGTGGAATAGAGTAAAAAGCACCTAAATTACGTGAATGTCGGGTTCGCTCCGAGATAAAGAAAAACTATATATGTGCTGAATTTAGTGCCTTCAGCTAGGCACACTATACAAAGAAGAGAAATAAAGAATTCACACGTACAGATCATAATCCGAATAAAAAGAAGAAACCTCTGACCTGCCAGCAGATGTCCACAGATGTGGACTAGATTGTGGTGCAGACCCATATGCCATAATCGAGAATATCTAAGGTTCTGGATAAAAATTACCCAAAATCTAAAATCAGTATGCAAGAGAGATCGGGCCTACGATTTGAGGATGCAACCCAAGACCAAAAAGTCGGGTTACAGAGAATTCAAGCTCCAAAGGATAATCAATGAATGTGTGCTTTGGTTGGACATCCTCAGAACAGATGTCGTAAGGGTCCTGGTTTGATGATTTCAGATGAATTGGAACCCTTAGACTTATTCTTCTATTTCCTCCAAAGTTTGCTTCCCAAATCAGAACTTCCTAGCTTCTGTTCTCCTCATTCAGAATGTTAAGTTTTGGAACCTCTTGCATATTAATCACCCCGTCTAAAATCTCCAAGTCTAAAAGATGTGGCTAAATCAAAATTGACTTGGGTCCAGTTATCGCAAAAACAAAATCATCGATAAGCTCAATGGGGTGTAACTGACAATCAGGGCATTTGATTGAATCATACAGAAAATGCAATTCTGGATCAGTAATGTGAGACTCAATAAGATCAGTTTCTTCAATTATTGGGCTATCAAATGATCTATTAGATTCCTCAGGCCCAATCGTCTCACAGAAATCGTATTCTGTAAACTTGCGTGAGACTTCACAACTTGAATCTTTACCATCAGAATCAAAGAAATCAAGATCCGTATTAATATATGTCCCAAAATCATCTGTCTCTCTCTGATCCATGGAGACATACGTTTCCTTGTACCCTGGGTCATGGATCTCAAGTGAAGAAATCAGATCATCCTTAATTAGTTGCTCTAATTCAATCTGGTCAGCCTCGTAACACGTGTCCCCCCCAGCAGGTGCCTGAGCGGGTTCTGACATTGGCTCTCCTGAATGGAGTTCATCCTGGGAATCATCCCATGACTGAACTAAAGTAACCACAAATCTCATCCTCAATTTTGCTAACCTCCCAAGTAGAAACTCACCTGTGTTCTTATCCTTAACATCCTGGAGCCAATCCAACAAATACTTGTTCAAATCATCAATCATTTCAATTAGGGGCTCCAATCTTTCAATGCAAGGTATTAGCTGAACTTCTAAAGATTGTATGATATTCCTCAAGTTAGCCAGAACCTTATCTTGAACCTGGTTAACCTGAACCTGGTTAACCTGAACCAAATGACTTAGTTCAGGGTTGGGCGGGTTTGGGATCAGTGCAGAGGAGTTAACGAATTGAGATTCGTTATACCCTTCCTGATAATAGGTCATTTCGGATTGTTCAAAAGGTGGTGATGACCTAAAGGTAGTGTAATCAGAGGCTGGGTAAGGATTAGTGTATCCTTCTTGATTTAGATCATATTAGGTTGTCCATGAAAGGTTGACGATCTATAATCGATGTGGCTTTGAGAAGGCTAAAAATCACAATTACAGTGTTCAGGGTTAGACCTAAACACAGAGGTCTAGAACTGTATCCCCAATCCGAGTTATCCCAACTAACTGACAATTGATTACAGTACGAGTCGGGATAATCGTCATGTTGAGGATAATTCAAAACAGGAGGGAAAGAGCGGGAATTCAAATAATATGTGGAAGGATTCATGATAAATGGGAGGAAGAAAGGCACCCTGCAATGCAAGTAATCAAACCTATCCTTAACTAGGCTAGCCTAAAGACCTACAGACTCCCAAAACCCATCTTGAGATAAAGAAACGATTTGATCTACTTTTGTTGTTCAATCCAACCAGTTAGAAGGAAGGACTGGGGAAAAGTTCTTCCTTCGGCTTGTGCCTCCGGTTCCTAGTGTACCCCCCAACCGCGATCATTTGATTCTGCTCACCTAACTATACATCAGATTGAACAGTAAAAACAGACTAACCGAAAATAATTTCGTTTTGGGTTCCAAAGAGCAAGTCAAATCCTTAATGCCAACATCTACTCTATTTTATTTAGGCCTAGGTTTGAATGTGCTTTGGAATGTGATGGGCCCTTTATCTGGGTTGTGCCCTTAATGATTGATTGATGTGTGTGTGCGTGCATAACCAGTGGTCTTCAAGCAAGATTACTTTTTATGCGGTGAATTTTAGGGTTCAAATCTTGCTTAGTAGCTTTTAAGATTCAACTTTAGGCTTTTTTCAAACAAGTTTTGCTGGCACACTAGGTTTTAAAAGCACAGGTGAATATGTTTTCCTTTAAAACTTAAAAGAAATGTGGAGTGCCTGGTAAATCCCTAAGAGTTGAACCTATGTAGCAGCTACTTGATGAGTTGATTTTAATTGAAGTGGTGCGGCCCAATCAACTCAAACAATTGGCCTATTGCACCACTTAATTAGGCACACAAGTGATTACCTAATCTGATTTCTACTCAATTATGTGTTTGGATGTGTGTAACGGTTCCAAAGATCGGTTTACCAGTTGAGTTTGAAAATCAGATGAAGTTGTGTACCTCTGTGAGATTTTTTTTAATTTTCCTTTTTAAATGTGGAGGTTGAGGCGAGTGTGGGTGTCAAACAAACAAACAAAACTAACTTTAGAGTTTATAAGAATATCTAGGTTGATTGATGTTTGTGTTATTACATGGTGAAATGAAAACTAATGGATGGTTGGTGGGGGATAACTTACAGAACCTTCAACAGCACTTTGCTCCAATCACCGCTTTTGCTCGTCTCGAAAGAGTACCTACAATCACAATAAGAAAGGAGAGAAGTGAAGTAAATGATTCATAAGTTGGAAAATGCAAAAAAAAATCAAATAGTGTCACCTCCCCGGCAACGGCGCCAAAATGTTGAGACTACGAGTTGCTACGCCAATGTATTTGGTTTTGAAAAACCTGTCGTTGCAGTTTGAAAGCTAAGAACTCGTGTTCAACAAATAAAATTTATACCGAAATAAAAATCCTAGGTCGAACTCAGGGAGGCGGACATTTGATTTAAAAATACGTGTTTATGTTATTTATCACGAAGTAGATTAATTAATTAGAAACTATCTATCTATTTACACTAAATAGAAGAGAGAGTGAGAATATTACAAACAAAAACCAAAAAGAGATGTAGAATTAACATGAAATTCATTATCAAAGAGATTGTTCGTTATACTAAACATTACGACTAGAAAGCAGAAAATGATTACACTAGAAAGCAGTAAATCTACTCTAGAAAGCATTAAAAAGAATGGAGAGAGAATTATCCTCCTTGACGGTCGCTTGGAGGACGAGCCGGACGGGACGACGCCTGGAAGATGGGGAATGGAGCAGGATGAAGGAGGACAAAGCGGAAAGAACAAGAACGGGGTAGCACGTCATCGTCACGGGATCCACTTCCGAAAGGGGGACAAAAATTGGACTTTATCTCTTGAGAAGCATCCCGGGTGTGGGACAAGCTTCTCTTGAGCTTTGGAGAGGGAGAGAAGAGAAGGAAGGGATGAGAATTTCGTATGGAGGGGGTCTCCTTTTATAGTTGCAAGGAATGAGGGTAATTTGGTCTTCTTAATCTAAAAACATTAAATCAGGGGTCTTTAGTGACAAATAAAAACGTCGCTAAAGCCCATCATGGGCGACGTGAGCCACTCGCTCGCCTCTCACGCATCAAACGCGTGCTCACATCCTTCGATTCTCAGTCGTTCGATCACGAGATCGAACGACTAAGATGCGCCCACGCCACTCCTCAACCGTGCCCTCGCCCGCGTCTAATGGCACGTCACGTGCAGGTGTATGATAGCGCATGGGCACTTTTAAGCGCCTGCAGCTGACCAATCGCGATCGAGCGATCGATACGCTCGCTCGCGCGCACCTCAAATCCACTCCACAGGACTCGAACGCTTGCCCACGCTTCGCAAAAGCGCATTCGACCAACGCGCTACAAGCACGTTTGTGTCATGCTTACAATTCATGCGCGCGCATCCACAGCCATTGGATGTGCATCCAACGATGGAGAATTGTCGAAGAAGAGAGGGCACAGCGGGTGTAGCGGCCATTTGGGCAACTGAGATGGTGCCACATGGCTCCATCTTGGCCGTCCATCTTCTAGATGATGTAGATGGTGCCACGGTTGTCGGATTGAGTCGATTTTCACGCCATTAGGCTGCGATCGTCAATCCAAATCCATCCGTGTGATCAGATTTGTTGTTTGAAGTGTGGATTCAAAACATCTTGGCCCTTGATCTTCTAGGGTTTCCTGATCTCTATCTGATGCTACAGATGTCTGATTAGGGCAATCTTGGAGTCGTTGAACTCCAATCGTCGCCCTGATCACATCTATACGGTTGGATCTTCGATCTGAGGCCCCGATAAAAATTTTGCACTGTCCCTGAACATAGAAGGAGATAATTAACCTCCATTTTATTCAAACTAATCTAAATGCAAGATGATGCATGCTATGCAATATTTATAGTATGCAATGTAATTTTATTCTTAAGAACATGCATAAATAGACATCTTATGCAATGTAAACATGTTTACATCAGTTAACATAATGATTTCAAGAATTGATTATCCACCCCCCCATGCCTAAATGATGCAATGTCCTCATTGTAAAAATAAAGACATGAAAAGGGTGGAGTAAACAGAACATCACCTGAGTGTCGTGAAAATCCGATCAGCTCTGCAGAGAGAAGAGTGTATACACACGCGCTATGTTTAATGCCTTCAGCTAGGCATAACATACAAACAAAGAAGAAATTGAGAATTCACAAGTGCGAGTCAGAATCAAAATAAAATATTGATCCTCAAACCCGCCAATAGAATATGTCCACAGACGTGGACCAGATTATGGTGTAGACCCATGCCCTAGGGTCGAGTGGTTCTAAGGTTCTGGATGAAAATCACCTAGAATTGAAGGTTGTTGTGTTTGCGGGGCTGGGCCTACGGTTTAGTAGTGTGCAATCCAAGACCAAAGTGTCGAACAATGGGTAAAGATGGTTCAATAGGTGCAATTGTCCACTTAACATCTAGCTCAGAAAAATAATCAATTATTTCGAGCTTGGGTTGCAGGTGAAAGATATCGTAAGTGTCCTAGTAGAAAGTAGGTGGTTTCAAGTCAACAAGAACCCTTAGATCCAAAATCAAAGTTCCCTCAAAATTATCTTCCCAGATTTTTAGTTCCAACTTCCTATCCTCTGAAATCAATGTTTGCGAGACCTCCAAATCATTGTACATCCCATCTAAAGTACACAAATCCAACAATTGTAGCTGAATCAGGATTGACTTGGATTTGGTGATCTCAAAAATATCACCATTCAATTCTTTAGGGTGTGTTTGAGGAATGGGGCTACTAATTGAATCATCAGGATTCGAATCGTCCAAGTTAGCCCCAACATGATCATAATCTTCAATGATCGGGCTATCAAATAGTTCGTCATACTCCTCGAGCCCGATTGTCTCACTAGAATCCTCTTCCTTGAGTTCAAATGAGACTTCACCAAAAGATTCTTCACCCTCAAAATCAAAGAATTCATGATCCTCATTTATATATGTCTCAAATCATATGTCATTTCATGGTTCGTGGAGACATATTTTTCGTCATTCCCTGGGTCTAAGATCTTGGGTGAGAAACTTGATTCATCCTCAAAGGGCTGCTCTAGCCCAACCTGGTCATCTCCAATCTCAGAATATGTATCCCCCCTGATAGGCGCCTGAGTGGGTTCAGACATTGGCTCTCCTGAAGGGGGTTCATCTTGAGAATCATCCCAAGATTTGACATGGCAACCATAAATTTCACCCTCAACCTTGACAATTTCCTAGGAAGAAACCCACCCAGGTCCCTATCCCTAACACTTTGGAGTAAATTCAATAAAGAACTATTAAGTTCATCAATCATTTTGATCATAGGCTCCAGTTCTTCAGTGCATGGCATTGACTGAGCTTCTAATGATTGTATAGTGTTCCTCAAATTAGCCAACACCCTATCCTGGATATGGTCCACCTAAATCGACTGGTTCGATTTAGGTTTGGGCGGGTTTGGATTAAATCTATGGGAGTCAAGATGTCGAGGTTCTCGGGTCCCTCCCTGAAAGTATGTCGTTCTAGGTTGTTCAAAGGATGGTGGCAACCTATATTCAGTGGAATATTGGGAAGGGTAGGTGTTATAATCACTATATCCTTCCTAATTATAGATCGGGTTGGTTTGGTGATCAAAGAATGAAGATCTATAATCATTTTAGCTCTAGGAAGGATAATAATCATAGTTTTGTTGTCCAGGGTTAGGCCCTAGGCACTGAGGTCCGGATTCATATCCCTAATCAAAGTCATCCCGGCTAGTGGATGGGTAATTACAAGTCAAGTCGGGATAGTAATCATCTTGGGGATAAGTGGTGGTAGGAGGGTAGGATGTGAAATGTGTGTAGGATGTGGAAGGGTACATGGTAGAAATGGAGGAAAAATGGAGAATAGAAAAGGTGCTCTGCAATACAATCAACCAAACCTGTCCTTATGTGGGTAGCCTATAGACCTTAGACTCCCAAGACCCATCTTGAGATTATAAACACTTTGGTCTGCTTTTATCCGGTCAATCCAACCAGTTAGGAGGGACTGGGGAGAAGGTTCTTCCTTTGGCTTATGCCTCTGGTTCCTAGTGTACCCCCCAGCCGCGGTTGTTTGACGCTACTCCCCTAGCTAGACATCAAATGGACCAGCAAAAGCAGAGTAATCGAAAAAAATCTCAGTCTGAGCCCCGAAGAGCGAATCAATCCTTAAGGGCAACGTCTACTCGATTTTATTTAGGCTTGGGATGATTGTGCTCTTGGAATGTGATGGGCCCTTTAGATGGGTTGTGCCCTTAATGATCAGTTAAAATGTGTGTGTGTGCACAACCAGGGTTCTCAAACAAGGTTATTTGATGATGTGTCTTTTAGGATTTAACCTTGTTTAGTAGCTTTTAGGGTTTAATTCTTAGGTTGGTTCAATCAAGGTTTAGTAGAACACTCCAAGTTTTGAAAGCACGGGTGATGATATGTTCCTTTAGAAATCAAAAATAATGTGGAGTGCCCGGTTCTGCCCTAAGAATCAACCCTAAGTGGCTAGCTACTTGATGGATCAATTTTAGATTGAGTGGTGTGGCCCAAATAGCTCAATCAATTGGCCTATTGCACCACTTAGTTAAGGCACACAAGAATGTTTAACATATTCAGATTTCTACTCACTTATGTGCATTGAGTTGTAGTGTACCGGGTCCACAGGTTAGATCCCGGTTAAGTGCTAGAATCAAAGTGATTGTGCGCCTTATGATAAGAAGTTGTGGGTGTTAAGTGTGTAGCTTTCAGTTAAATCCCACAATAGAAGAATATTTTTTTTATTTTTTTATATATGCGGGTGGATGAGGTGAGTGGAGTGACAATCAAACAACCAAAATCTACCCTAGGGTTTATGCAAAGCATCTAAGTTGATTTGGGTTTGAGTTATTAGGTTATGGAATGAAAACTAAGGTGGGGGTGGTGTGGGGGACACTTACAAAACACGCTACCCGCACTTTACTCTGCTCTACCGCACTTGGATATCCATGCTAGGGTGCCTGCAAGACAATAGATCAGAGATAAGTAGGTTTAGTGCTATGTAAATGCAAAGAACCGCAGAAAATAATAAAGTAAATTCCATTGCCTCCCTGACAACGGTGCCAAAATGGTCAGGCGTGTTTCGCATGTTAGAAATCGAGGTTACAAGTAACCTGTCGTCGTAGTTGCAAAACACGTCGATCAGATAAAATTTATACCGAAACTCCAAGGGAGTCCCAGGTCGAACATAGAGAGGTGACGTTTACTTTAAGTGAAAGTCGCGCTTCGATTTGTTTCTTTTTGGAGTTTTAGGGTTTTGTTATTTTTTTGGTGTTTTTGAAATAAAAGATAAGCAATCACAAGATAGAGATGGAATCAAATGTGATGTATTGCATTAATGTCTATTACAATAACCTACGAAAGCATAAAAGCAGAGGGGGGTGAGAGAAAATCTCCTGAATTGGCTGTTCGGCGAGACGACAACGCTTGGCGGAAGCTCGGAAGAAGGAGGTAAGGAGTAGGACGATGGAGGTGAGATGCAGGAGGACATCGGGCTGAGGAAAGCTTCAGCATGGCTCCGGAATGGAGGTGAGAAGACGGAGATGATCTGCTACTAGAATGGAGGTGGGAGGATGGCTCCAAGGTGACCTATGAAGGGGGATGGGAAGTTGGAGTATTTGGTGGGGCAGAGGTTTGCTACACTAATAGGCACCTTGGGAGCTTGAGAACAAGCCCTAATGGAGCGTTGGTAGGCTTGCTAGAGCTTTGGAGTAGGTGGGAGTAAAGTAGGTAGAGATGGCTTGGAAGGGAGGGGGTGTAGGTCCTTTTATAGTGGAGGAGAAGAGGCAAAAAATAAATATGAGACCATTAGTGACATTCAGGCCGTCGCTAGAAACGTCGCTGTAGGCAGTTCATGCCTGCTGACACCCACAGTTGGTTTTTCTAGCTTGCAATGAATTAGCAATGACTGTAATTGTCGTTATAAGTCCAGCTCATGCATCGCTGTAGGTCCAGCTCATGCATAGCTGGTGCTGCGCTCCCTCGCCTTTGCCACACGCACGTGCGCCCATGCATAGCTGTATGCATGCACACCTGCTCACACGTGCGGTGGCACGTGCATGCGCTGGGCGGCCTGGGATGCACCACGTGACACAATCTGGGCCGTCCATCTTCTTTTTGTAGGGGCTACTATAGAGGTCGGATTGAGTCTATTTTCGCGTCGTTAGGCTGTGATCGTCGACCTGGATCCATCCACATGGTCTGATTTGTCATTTGAAGCTTCAAATTATGTCTCCTAGTCCCTTGGCCGTTGATCTTCCTCGGACTGCATATGGTGCTACGGGACTCTGATTGAGGCGATTTCAGAGGCGTTGGACTCCGATCGTCATCTTGATCAAATCCATACAGTCGAATCGTCAATCCGAGGGTCCGAAATAAATATTCTTCTCTCCTAACCACAAAAAGGATGCAATTAACCTAAATTATATACAACTACTCTAAATGCAGAATGATGCATGCTATGCAATATTTATAACATGAAATGCAAATCTAGGCCTAGGAACATGCATGAATAGGCATTTTACCCTCAATAAATGTGTTTACATCAAACTCTCGATCCAAAATCAGATTCGGAAACTTATTCTCACAAATTCTTTGATGATTTCGAATCCTACTCTGATTTCGGAGAACCTTTGTTTCCTAACGATTATGAACCAATCTACGACCTCAGCATCCATGATTCGTTCTTCGACTCTGACTCTGAGGTCCCTGATCCCAAGATCATTGATTCAAAATTAGGTCCCATTGAGATGGAATCATTCCTTTATGATATGCAGGATTTAGAAACAGTAAGGGTCGAGAGTGTCTGCAATCCAGAATTCAAATCTTTTATTGACTTAGATTTCCATGATCCTACAAGCACTCTCTAGGCATTTACATTTGATTTTGATGAACACTACAAGGACTCTCTAGATGAATCAACCTTTGAACCTTTTCTAGAGAGCCCTCAACACATATAATTCTCCTTGAAGCCACCTCTTCTGCACCACATTCAGAACCTTCTCAAATCCGAACCTAACCCCGACCCACAACCGGAATCAACTTATACTCTGATTCTCTTCTTAATGATCCAGTTGCATAAGATTTTCCTCCATCTTTTGATCGGGTTTTAGACTTTGATCAGACTACTAATCATGTCCCCTCTTTCTCTGATCACTCTTGTAGGGTTCCTACATCCTCCATAATAAGTTCTCTTTTGAGGATCCTTACTCTAACCAAGCTTATTGGAATCAGCCAAACCCTAGATTTTCACTTCCATATCTTTCCGAGCTTCAAAGCACCTAGTGGGCACCACATCTACTAATTCGAATCCATCAACCAACCAGATTGATTGGGTTTGGGCTGCATCATTAGCCTGTTGATCAGAACAAGCACCTGGTTGGACCAATCAAGCTTTTGATCAAGGTGCTTGTTCTATAAAACTCATCTGATTTGCCGACTCCATCTCCGTGACCATTTTCTGCTCTGCTGAAGGTATTGAATTTAGTGCTTAATAGGAGGCAACCCGTCATTCCAAAAAATCAAGACCCTTCTGATTACCCTTTTGAGCTTCACGTCTACTGTACTCTGAGTTCAGTTTTAGAATAGCCGACTCCACCTTTGGTACTCATACCAGAGCTTGAAATCGTCCGCAACAGTCATCCTGACCTGTTCACCCACCCTTTGATCCTATTCTAATCCCATGAACCAAGCTGATTCCATACCCTCTAATTTACAATGAGGACATTGCAAAACTTAGGCATAGGGGGCTATTAAAGTGCAAACACGTAAAAATTCAAGTTTCTGAAGGATTCTCACAAAAAATTACTCACATTCAAAAAACCAAAAAAATAAATATTGAAAAAGAACAAAAGAAACGGAGAAAGGGGAGGAAATTTTGTGAGATTAATTGCATATCATTATTGAGGAGGAAAAGAGGAGGTGATTTAAATGTCAAAAAGGAGCACAATTTGAAACAAAAAAAAGTGACTCATTAGTAAATGATTATGGAATCTACTTAAATTATAGACCAAATCAAAAGAAAAAAATTAAGTCATAGAATAACAGGGAAACAATGAGATTAGTATGAGTGCTAATCTTAAGTCTCTTGGGCTTGTTTTAGGGCTTAAATATTCACGTATCCGTTAAAATCTGGATAATCCTCAAGAGGTTGAGGAAAATGCGAAGCTTATGTATTAGGTCTAAGGCTTAGGAATTATTCGGCCTCATTAACTGACCTCTGGTTTGCAGGACTCGGTAACCTAAGCACCCTAATCCACACACAAGTCTAGTTCAGTGCGCTTAATCAATCGAAATCATGCAAAAGCATTTATTCTGTTCTGAAAAAGCTACCTAGATTAGGAAAGGCATATCAACACAAGTTGATTTGGATGAGTTCCCAACTTGGAGAGGTGGGAAATTCCCCTTGAAGATGCGCAATGACATACCATCTCCTTGGTTCTTGTCTCCAAGGATATCTAAATATCCTACTAGGGGAATGTAGCATCTTGTGCTGATTTAGGTGCATGGGCGGGATTATCCTAAAACGTCGATCTCCAGGGCCTGAATTTAGAAACAAAACACCATGGGTGCCACTATCTCGAAGTGTCAAAAGCCAGGGTTCTGGTGGTTGCCATGGGTGATGCTATCTCGAAGCATCGATTTCCAGGGACCCTGCGAGGATTGATGGTGGGGACAAGGAATCCGATACAGACCGTGTTTTTGAGCCAATTTGAAGCTAGAAATAATCAAGAAAAAGAGAGAGAAAGCTCTCCAAAAATGCAAAAATTCTTCTATCCCTCTCTCTTGCAAAAACGCACTACAAACTGAACTTGGACTAACCATGTTACTAGCACGGGTGCTTTAAGCGTGGGTCCAACGAACCTTAGGATAGTTTCTGTGGGCCTTAGAAACCTTCGCAGCAGACTGAGGCTAAAGCTGGTCAGGTTCAGATCTTGGTTGGTACTTGAGTACCTCTAGGCCTATTATTAGCATTATGACCTAATTTCTAAAAAGAAAGAAAAAGTCAGGACTTTGAGCATCAAAAGCATGGTCTCGAATTCAAGTTCATTTCATAAGATTTTGTTCATGGACTAGCAAAAGTTAGGCATGGGGGTATGATGATAACGTCATCATCAGTCATATCTAACTTTAATTAGTCATATTCCATTGATAAATGCTCCTACATAACCGCCAGAATACCGTAATTCACTACAAATTCATTCTGAGAGATAAACAGTAAAACAGGGGTAAAACTGTAGTTTTAATATAATATCCTAAATACAAAACAGTCATGGTGTTTCCCAAGGGTTCATTAAAGGTCAAATGGTCATAAATGCCTAATAAGTGGGTTCATGTAGAATGAAATGGGTTTTCACGTGTTTCGAGAATTAAATGACATTTGAAATCCTAAAAGCAAACTTGCTTAATTCACTAAGGTTATGGTCAGGATAAAATTCACCTAAATATTATAAACATTATATAAAAATATTCTCTAAGGTTTGGTATGCTTTATTTGACCATTAGAACCCAATTTGACCTAAAACAGTCTCAGACAGACAGTTGCCCTAATTTGGGTTTCTGCGCAATTTACCCAATCAAAATTGGTCAAAAACCTAAATCCGCCTTCACCATCAGATTCCTTAGATCCAAATTAGGTTTGCACCAAAATTTTGGCTCAATCAAAGATCATCTTGACCCAGTTTCCATTTTAGTCCAAATAAAGTCTTTATCACACAATGGCCCCTAACTTTTAAAATCCTTACAAATACCCCCTAACTTCGTTGTCTTCTTCACACGTAGGTCCCTACCACCATGGCCGTGTGAACCCAACAAGTGCCGACCTTCAATCAGAGTTCTCTCCCTGATTTCATGGAGAAACTCTTCCAAAATTGGAAGGGGGACTCCTGAGGAGATCGCCTTCCATCTAAGCTCTTCCATGACTTGCCTAAATCGTCCAAGCATTCATGCGAACTCTTGGAAATTCCTAAACCTAAGCCCCTGATTTTCGAGCTTTCAAGCTTGTTTCCAAGCTTGAAGCTCGACCCTATGGCCTATAAAAGGACCCACTTTGCAAACCTTACATCCTTAGATTGGTTTGGATCGGTTCTACACCTTCTCCTCTCTCCGGCCAATCCCTCTGCAAGCTCCGGCGAGCTTCATCAACTCCTTTTTTCATCGGCTGTCACAGACCATAGTCGGCCGCTCTACCTTCCTCAAGTTCTTCCACCACTCACAATACCAGCGAGGGCCGTCTTCCCCTCTTTTCCTCGCCATTCTCCCTCATCAGAGGTCTTCACCTTCCACGGTGCCAGCCAGCCATAGCTGGTGCCATCCTCCCCTTTCATCCACTTAGAGTAGATAGATTAAGTTCCCTTATTTTTTTAGGTTCTATTTATCCCCTAAAATCCCAAAAATAACCCCTCGACACCATCACCAGCCACCTTCGTTCTCCGCTCCGGCCACCACTCCGACAAGTCTGCTCCACCTCCACAACCCACCAAATAAAATGCCAACACCTTCTACATCTCCTTCACACCACCACGACCAAAAGCCCTCTCCTATTTTGCCATTCCATCCACCCAAACCATCCCCCAAACACACCCATCACCGTACTCCATCTCCGACTTCGTCACACCTCTACACTCCACCAAACTCCACAAGACCACTGCCAATGCACTCCACTCCCTCTGGTGAAGCTTTTAAGGTATTTTAATTGGGTCATAAGGCCGTATTAATGCATTTCAGGTATACGTTGACCTCTACCACTGCCACCATCAATGCCGCTATGTTCTTCGAGTTCAAGGTCACGCTTGTCCTAGGTGCTCACTCCAGGAGTTGTGGAATCAATCCAGGACCATTCCCAAGTCCTTGATTGGGGACGCCAACATCAGTTGCACTCCTAATTGGAGGCATCTTCATCTGCGAGCGCATGCGAGCAGAAGGGGTGGGGATAGTCCTACCTCGGAAAGACAAAAGTCACTGAAAGCAAATAAATTGATTTTGTGATTGGGGCTTATCACCTCAACACTCGAGGGTGAGGTCCCTTTCACCCTACATGATCCAACCCACCTAGAACTAAACACTCCTTGGCTACTACCCACTGCCAATAGCCCTGGACCCAATTACTATTCATGCCCGATAACCCGCTTAGCTTGGGTCTGAGAGAAGAGAGAAGGAAGGAAAGAGAGAAAGCAGGGGAGGGGAGGGTTTTGCTTTGAGTTGGTTCCCCCTGCTCCACACTTAGCCGTGAAAAAAGCTTAAAAGAAGAACCTTATGCTGTGAAGGTCCTAAGAAGAGGAAAGGAAGAGAAGAAGAGGCTAAAGAATAAGAGAGTAGAAGAAGCTAAGGAGAGGAGAAGAAAAGAGGAGAACAGAAGAAAGCCTTGAAGAAAAGCACTGTAGCAGAGAACATTTAAGTCGTTTGATTATCAAATCAGACATCTGATCACTACTCCTTTATTTGAGATAATTGAGTAATTGCTATACATGTGCTTAGGCTAATAATTGGTGATCTAAATCACCATTATTTTGTCTTAGTTATCTTTTTGGTCTTGAAATACATTGAGCTTCATTGAATATCTTAATGTGACAAAGTAATATTCATTGAAATATTATTGTGCTCACTTATTTATTAATTGTGATTAACTTGTGAATTCCTATTTGCTCCTTATGTTCGACCTCGAACTTCATTGAAATATTCGAGTTATAAATTTTATTTGTTAAAAAGCTATTTAGGAGACTTTACTACAACGAGACACTTTAATCTCCTCAATAACGCGATAAACAGTTGGAACCACCTCTAATGGAAACTCCCGAGCTAGCTTAGCTACTAGTTGACAAGTAGTAGCTAAGCTAGAGGGTGTTCAACTACCATGAGCTGAGTGGAGCTGGGGAGAGCTGGACTTGAGCTAAGGTAGATTCTTGTCAACTTGGTTGAGCTAGTTAGAGCTCCAAGTGAACTGATTGGAGTTGAGATGAGCTAGACTCAACTAAGTTGAGCTGGATTTGAGCTAACTTAAGCTAGGTTGAGCTAAGATGAGCTACCTTGAGCTGCCATTCAGCTAAGATGCGCTAAATGGAACTAAATGAAGCTAACCCTAACCCAAGTGAGCTAGTATCCAGCTATGATGAGCTGGATTTGGCTGAGTCCAGCTGGAATAAGCTTCCTCTTCACCAGTTTCCTTCATGAGTGCTAGGGTTTCAAAAATCTATCTATCTATTTGTCCCTAACACTCAAATAAATGTATTAAAAATATAATAAGCTATGCAATGCATGCCTAACCTAATTGATGCCTAAATGCAGCCCAAGAATTCGTTTGTGGAGTTAAAAACCTAAGAGCTAGATTTGTTTTAGGTCATAAGAATGATGATAAACTGGTGTTTATCAAAAGTACTGTTCATTTATTTGAGTTAATTAGAGCTTAACTTGTAGGGTTAATTTGGTGATTTACCATTTTAACCCCACCTTTTTGCACTCTAATCCCTAGTCTTATTGCAATACTATTTTGATTTATGTTGAGCAATATTTTGATTATATTTGCATATCTTTATTGATAATTGTAATTAGTGATTGAAATTTGCCATTTTGCTCCCTGTGAATGACCTCGAACTCGCATCAATTTCAAGTTTTATAAATTTAAGTGTTTGTGCAAATTTCATCCTACACTACGACGTGTATTTCTTAAAAAGATGATTCTCGCTCTAAACATCCAACATCATGGTCGGAGCTGACATTGTGGACCTCTGCTTGCACTGTGAACCCTTGACGAACACCATGGAGGAAGCGTACTGCAACCTCACCTTACCTTCATCGTGGGCATACACGGTGACAACGTGCATGCCTCCATCACTCACTACACCCATCCTCCATCACCGCATGAAACAACACCACAACCTTCATCTCACAAGTGCGCAACACCATCCCCTGGCCTTTTTCCTCTCACTTCGTCACCTTTCCTTCCCCCCCCCCTCATCTTCTTCCTTCTTCTCTATTACACCACCAAATCCACCCTTCATTACATGCTTCATTCACCCTCAAAGACAACAGCAACCCACCATTTCCACTAAGTAGTCGATGCCTCAACCAACTACACTCAACGCTATCCTCCATCCACGACTGCACCTTCCTCTCGACAATCCATCCACGATCGTGTTTAAGTGAATTCGTCGTTGTTTAATAAATGCATCATAGTATAGGACAGAATCGCTCAAATCATTTAAATTTGTAACTCAGAATCATAAGAAGAGTCCGAGGTCAAACACAGGGAGCAAGTAATAGCAATTCAATCTCACTAATCACAATAAATATAAGAAATTATAATCAAAAGATTTATTTAGACCAACTCAAAATGATGTATAAATGAAATCAAGTATCAAGTGCAAGAAGAATGGGTTAACATGGTGATTTGAATCACCAATTAACCCTTTTAAGTTAAGCTCAAGTATCTCAAATATATGAACAATAAATCCAATCAAATATTCCATGTCAACCAGATGAATATCCCAATAGAACTAAGGCACCAGAAAATGTCTTAATTTGCTCAAGGTACAGCTCAGCTTTAATAGAACAGAGGCAAAGGCCTCCTCTACCTTTGTGCCTCAGGGAAGAGGCAACCACAGCACAAAGGTAAAGGCCTCAGGATCAACTAAGGGGAGAGACAACAGAAGGGAAAAAACCTCCCCCTCCTCTCTCTTTCTCTTCTTTCTTCTCTCAGAATAGCTGAACCAAACCTGGGTAACCAGGTAATCAGATCAGAGCAAAGGACCAAACTCGCCAGCATGGAGGCGGGTGAGGTGTGCACAGAAGTGAGTGAGGGACTCGACCCCCATGTCTTAGGTAAGGGGTTGGGGGCACAAATCCCTCTTATGCCGCACAGACAGGTGCTAAGTCCCCGATGTGGGACTATCTAGTCCATTGTCTTCCTTATGCAGCAGTTGCTGAAGGTGCTTCCAATTGAGGTCGAGGATGAGGCAACAGGGTCCAATTGAGTGTCTGGAGAAGGACCTGGAGATTAGCGGCGAATCCTGGGTGTGTTGTCTGGAGGATTCATGGTCGAGGGACTGCAAACAAGGTTAGAGGAGTCGAGGCAACGATGGAGTTCTGGTGAGTCACGTGAAAGCAAGAACATGGCCTCGCAGCCATGTCAAATGTACCCAAAAGTTTTGCCATGAAGCGATGAGTGCAGTGGTGGTTGTCTTATGGAGGTTAGAAGTCGGTGGAGGGCTGATGGTGACGGAGACGATGAGCGTAGAAGGCAGTGTTTGGGGAGGTGATTTGGTGAGTGAAAGCCCAAATTAGGAGAGGGCTTTTGACAAGGGTGGCACAGTGAAGCTCATGGAGGTGGCGATGAGGCATTTGGTGAAGTGTAGCAGGCTGGAGGCTACGTCGGAGCGTCTCCGAAGGTCGGGAAGATGAGGGTCGTGTGGGTGATGCAGTGGTTGTGAGGGTGTTGTGAGTAAGCGGAAAGGAAGTAGAGAGAAAAAGGGAGAGATAGAGGAACTTAGGTTGGAAGGAGGTAGACAGAGAGCACCAGCGTTGGTGAGCCAGAGCCGAAGAAGGTGAGGAAGTCCGGTAAGGTGGAGCAACGACGACAACGGAGGAAGCCCCTGCTGTGGCTGGCAAGGAGTGGACTTGAGAGGAGAAGGCAGAGGGACATCTAATTTGATTGTTGGATGAACTGACGAGGAGGACAAAGAGGGTCATCAGAGCAAGGTGAGAAGGTGGCCGGAGAAGGAAGAAGGAGGGGTTTCTTTGGCCAAGACTTGCTAAGGAGCACAATTAGAAGACCCAGGAGCTTTTATAAAGCTCAGGCAGGCTCTCAAGCTTGGAAACGCAGTTGAAGAGCTATAGAAATTAGGGAAAAAGATCCCTAAAATTCTAAGGATTCGCATAAGCTTGTTGGGCCAAATCTGAGTCTAAGATGCGATTCAGGTCATTAGGGATGACCTCAAGATCATCCCATCCAATTTTGGAAGGGATTGGTCGAGAAATCAGGGAGGTATCCCTGCTTGAAGCTTGGCTCTTTTGGGTTCACACCTGCCATGGTGGTAGGGACCCAACTACGAAGAAGATGAATAACTTAGGGAGGTATTTTCAAAGATGTCAAAAGCTAGGGGTGTATATGAGAGAGGAAGAGTCTGACTGAACTGACATGCAAACTAGGTCAAGATGATCTTTGATTGGGCCCAAATTTTGGTACAAACCTAATATGGACCCAAGGAATATGATGGTGAAGTTGGATTTTAGTTTTGACCAGGTAATTTGAGTAGAAACCCAAATTAGGGTAACTTTCTGTCTAAGACTATTTAAGGTGAAAATGGGTTCCAATGGTCAAATCAAGGGTACCAAACCTTATAGAATATTTTTCTATGATTTTTATAAGGTTTAGATGGAATTTATCAGAACCAAAACCTCTATTATCTAAGCGAGTCTGAAATTAGGGTTTTAGGTGCAGTATTAGTTTTTGAAATGCGTGAAACCCTGTTTCTGTCTACATGGACCCCTTATTAGACTTTAATGCTCTTTTGACATTTAATTCACCCTTGGCAAACCCTTTGGTTATTCTGTGTTCATGATTTGCTGTTAAAATTACATAGTTAACCCTAGTTTCTTATTCTCTTCTCAAAACATAATAAGGTGGAGATATAACCCTCAGATATATATAGGAGCTTTTATCTTTTATTCTAGACTAAAATGGACTAATTAGGGTTTATGATGGTGTTCCCATCATACTGCGCCTTCCTCTCGACAACCCATCCACGACTACAACTTCAAGACAAGACCACCCAATAGCCAACTCTGGCCATCCCCACCTACACCACCACTACACCATCTCACCAACGAGAACCCAACCTCCTTACCACCCTCAACCTCAACACACCCACGCACAAACCAATCCATCTCCATCTTCTCCTTCATCTCCTTCTCCTTTGTTTCCTCTTCTTCCCCTTCCTCTGTTTCACCAAAGAGACCCAAACCCATCATCGACCACCTGCTTGCAAGAGCCACTCCCGGCTGCCATCCTCAACGCCGACCTCATCGACACCGCCCCCACGCTCCATCGTGCCTTCCCCATCATCGCACACCCTCAGCTAGCAGCTCCATCATCTACCTGCACATTCCACCACCTCCACCCTCCGGTGCTCCGTCCGGCCAACTCTAGCCTCCTCGCATCAAGCCATCACCACCCATGCATAACCCACACTCCGAAGGTCCTTCATGTGAGACCACGCCATAGAACATCTCCTTCTTGTACAGCAGCACGACCGAAAACAAATCCCCTGTTTGGCTCTCCATTAAAATTTACATTGCTATGCCATTACTACTCCATGATTTAAACTTAATTAATATATTATTCACTTGAACTTGCTCTCATGCCCCTCTCTTTCTTTTTTTCTCACGTGCATTTTCTTCTTCTCACTGCCGCATGCTACCACTCTCTATTTCTTGGTATTATAAGAATATTTAAACTTTAGTGAAGGATTAATTTTTAAGAGCACGGGGTAATATTTGCTATGATAATTCAGTAGGTGACAATTGCATGAAATCACTACTAGAAAAATGGGATATGCCGTCGGTTACTTGTCGTTGATTTTCCAAACCAACGGCAAATGTATTTTCCCCATCGCTTATTCAAATAAGCAATGACGAAGGTCTGTACTCAACTAAAGAAAAGGAGATGGGCGCGCGGTGGTCATAAATATTTACCATCGGTTATTCAAGCGATAGTAAATATATTTTCACCATCTCTTATTGTAATAATTGACAGTAAAAGGACAGTTAAAAATTGCGCCTAAAATTTTGGAGGGATTGGTAATGTTTATCGTTGGTTAGTGGAAGAACGATGGTGAAAAGTAGGTTAAATTTAGCAGCCAAAATTTAGGCACGTTGGCGGAGTTGTTGAAGTAATCCTTTGTCATCGGTGAAATGCTAACGGCAACCGGGTTTTATTGTTATAGCGTTGTAGTATAGCCAGTTATTGCCAACATTTCAAATATATAAATTTTTTACTCAGAAAATAAAAGAGTTCCCGAGGTCGAACTCAGGGAGCAAGTTGTATTCTAGAGATATACATGTTTCTTTTACAAAAAATAAAGAAAGAGAGAAAGAATTTGTTGTCTTTTCTTCTTTTCTCTTTGCTTCTCCTCGTCTCAGATCTTCTGTTATCCTCTTCTTCTTTATCTGCAGTGGTGATGTTCTTCTTCTGCAGTGGTGATGTTCTTCTTCTTCCTTCAGCTGTTCCTGCTCTTCTTCTTTGAGTTCTTCCCTGTGTTCTCCTCTGCCTCGCCTTCTTCTGTTGTTCTTCAGATCTCCTTCTTTCTTCTTTTCTTTTTCCTATCAGGACGTCGTCTCTCCTTCTTTCTTCTTTTCCCTTCAGGACGTCGTCTGATTTTCCAATCAGACGACTTAAACCGCTTGTTGCTACAGTGTCTCCCTCAGCTTCCTTCTTCTTCCGCGGTCCTTCTTCTTCACCTGTGCCGATGTGGGACTAAACGGAGGCCTCTCCTCGCGTGCGCCTGCTGGAAGACCGCGGCCTTGCTTCTGCAGCTGCAGCTTCGATTTGCGTCGGTTGCTGGCTGGCTGCCTTCGCAGGAATCCCCGTAATCCGCAGCAGCTGGAGACCTGGAGTCCTCAAGCCTGGAGCGCGGGAGAAGCTGCTTCAATGTGGCGTTAATGGCGGTCGAGCCTCAGAACCTGTCGGACACGAATATGGCCTCTCGGCCTGATCAAACTACTGGGGAACCTTCGCCGTGGCACGGCGAAGGTGTGGAGCTGTGCGGCAAGCCGCAAGGTGGTGTCTGGCGGCAGCCCTAGGTTGGACTGCAACCGGAGAAATGGGTTTGTTTGGGGGAGCGTTACGGAGGTGTGGAGTGGCAGTGGAGGGGTGGGGGGTGCTCAGTGTGATGAGGCGGAGGTTCGGTGAGGGTCGGCGAGGCGTGTGAGGCTGTGGAGCGATGGGGGCATCTCGCCGGAGGGTGGCCGGAGACGAAGGGTGTGACGATGGTCAGGGTCGGTCGAGGGCTTAATCAAATAAAAGACAGTGAGGAAAAGAAAGAGGGGGAGATGGGGAGGAGTTCTGACCTAACTACGGGGACGAAAGGGGAAGCAGCAGGGCGACAGTCGTATCGACTGTCGCCGGAGAAGAAGATGCCCAGGGGAAGGGGCGGCGGCGAGCAGAGAGCCGGAGAGGCGCCAGCTGGGTACGGCGTGGCGCGGGAAGAGCAGGGGAAGAAATCTCTGCTGCTGGTATTGCGGCAGAGCGAAGAGGAGGAGGAGGAGGAACCGCCGGAGCTGGTGGGCGTCTGCCGGAGTGAGAGGAGAGGAAAGTTGGGGGTTTTCTCCGTCAGATCCGAGCTGGGGAGAACGGTGGAGCGACGGGGGTATTTATAGGGACCGAATCAGGGAGGAAGGCGGAGGGCTCGCCGGAGGATGCCGGAGATGGAGACCCATACCGTCCGTGCGTTCGCACGGCCGGTATGGTGGGTTACAGCGACCAGGGGGGTGTCCCTGCGACGGCTGACGACGCAGGGCACCCCCGGTTTACTTGCCAGGCTCTCCCCCTCACCCTGCGCGGCGCCATGCTCCGCGCAAGGTCGCCGGAGCATGGTGCTGGCAGGTTTTGCAGGGGGGACCTGAACGCAAAGAACGAAGGAGAGTTAGGGGCCAAAATGCGAGGGTTCAAAAGTTGAGGGCCAAAAAGTAAATATATGAGGACCAAAGTGTAAAGTTGGTCAAGGAGGTTTCTTCTTAGGCTCAAGTTTTTATACATGACTAATTAGGACCTAAGGAATCTGATGGTGAATTTCATTTCTATATTAAACCTTGTTTGACCGGTCAATTTATGCGAAAACCCAAATTAAGTTATTAATTGGGCATGGTTCTCAATGTAGGTCAAAATGGGTTCTGAAGGCCAAATTGAAGGTTCTAAACCCTAGAGATTATTTTTCTATGAATTTTAGAGGGTTTATTCTATTTTTACTTTTCCTTGAACCTCGTGAATTGAAGTGGGTTGTTTTAGGGTTACAGATTATCATTTAGTTCCTTGGAATTGCTGTAGCCCTTTCTAGATCATCTCATCCCACTTTTATTCTTATTAAGTTGCTTTGACCTATGTTTGGACCCTGAATTACCCTGTATGCAGATTATACTGGTAAAATTGCATTTTTACCCCTTATGACTTGTTTTCTCCTTAAACTCAGAATTCTCTGAGTTAAGCCTTTCCTTGAGTTATGTAGGAGCTTTTATCCTTTGTATTAGGTCAAAATGAGCTAGTTATGGCTCATGATGAGGTTCTCATCATACCCCCATGCCTAGCTTTTGCTAGTCCCTTAGCAAAAACTTAAGGTTTCAACCCTTGTTCTAGACCATGAAGTTTTTAATAGTTTTAGATAAGTGCTTTTTATTTGAGCATAGATTAGGTTAGAATGCTGACCATAGGCCTAAAAGGTACTCTAGTACCGATCAAGATCCAAATCTGTCTAGCCTTAGCCTCAGTCTTTAGCAAAGGTTTTTAAGGTCCACAAGAACTAACCTAAGGTTTATTGGACTTTGTGGTTAAAGCACCCGTGCTTGAAATGATTTTAGCCCTGGCTCAGTTCGCAGTGTGTTTTGTAAGAGAGAGATAGAAAGTTTTTCTGTTTGGAGAGTTTTCTCTCTCTTTTTCTTTTTAGTTCTAGCCTAGGATTGGCTTTTCAACACGGTCTGTATCAGATTCCTTGCTCCCATCATCAATCCTCAAGGGTTCCTGGCGATCGATGCTTCGAGATAGCACCGCCCATGGCAACCCCCGGAACCCTGGTTATTGAGATTTCGAGATAATCCCATCCATGGTGTTCCGTGGCCGAATCCAGACCCTGGCAATTGACACTTCGAGATAATGCCATCCATGGAATCTGAACCAGCAGAGTGCTTACATGCCCCCAGTAGGATATGTAAATATCCTAAGAGACAAGCACCGAGGAGATGATATTTTGTTACGCATCTTCGAGGGGATTTCCCGCCTCTCCGCGCTGGGAACTCATCCAAATCAACTTGTGTTGATCGGCCGCTCCTATTCTAGGTGTTCTTTTCAGAATTTTGCGACGCTTTTGCGTGATTCTGAATTTTACGCTTACTGAACCAGGCTGTGTGTGAGGTTAGGGTGCTTAGGTTACTGAGTCCCGTAAACCAAAAATTAGTTAACGAGGCCAAATACTCCCTAAGCCTTAGACCTAATACTTCAGCTTTTCATTTTCCTCAACCTCTTGAGGAGTGTCCAGATCTTAATGGGTACTAAGAGTCTATTCAAGAATGCCTAAGGTTTGCATTCTTACTAATCTCATTGTGCACTTTTCAGTTATTTTCTTGAATGAGGTCTAGAACTTAGGTTAATTCCTTAGTTCCTTACTAATGACTATCACCTTTTCTCATAATTTTGTGCTCCTTTTTCATTTTGTTTCTTTTCTCCTTCACAAAATTTCCTTCTCCTTTTATTCTTTTTCGAAAAATTTTTTAATTTTTATGGTGTTTTTGGCATATGTGAATTTTTTTGTTTGAAACCTTTTCTTACAAGTTTTGCACTTTCATACCCCCCCCATGCCTAAGATTTGCAATGTCCTCATTGTAACCTAGGGGGTTTTTATTTAACTTAGTTCATTCCTTAAGACAGAAATTTGGATGAGTGAATGGGTCGGGGTGACTGTTGCGGACGATTTCTAATCTCAGATGCAAGCATCTGAGGTGGGGTCGGCTGTCTACAAGGGTGAACTTCGAGTGCAAAAAGGTGTCAGAACAAGTTTCAGGTTTTCAAAGAGAATGACGGGCTGCCTCCCGTTAAGCGCTGAGTTTTACGCCATCGGCTGGGCGCAATAAGCTCAAGGGGAAAGGAGGATATAAGATGCTTCAGCCAAATCAGTAGAAGTTACATCAATGAACGGCTTGAGTCTCTGACCGTTCACGATGAAAGGTTCAGAATCGTGGCTGAGTGGACTGATTTCGATTGCTCCATTTCCAAAAGCCTGTCGGACCAAATATGGTCCGACCCACTTGGATCTCAGTTTTCCTGGGAAGAGTTTTAGTCGGGCATCAAAGAGTAGGACCTTTTGACCAGGATGAAAGATCTTTCTCGAGATGTGTTTGTCGTGGAAGGCTTTAACCCGCTCCTTGTAGATTTGCGAGTTCTCGTACGCGTCTAGGCGTAATTCATCGATCTCGCTGATTTGGAGTTTTCTGTGGGTCCCAGCCTTGGAAAGATCTAGATTACAGTTCCGTACTGCCCAATAGGCTTTATGCTCCAGTTCTACGGGAAGGTGGCATGCCTTTCCGTACACCAGTCTAAAGGGAGACATGCCCAATTGGGTCTTGTGGGCGGTCCTATAGGCCCACAATGCTTCCGGAAGTCGGGACGACCAGTCCTTCCTGTCAGGTCGAACAGTGACTTGCAGGATCTTCTTGATCTCCCGATTAGACAGCTCAGCTAGACCATTAGTTTGGGGGTGGTAAGGAGTAGAGATTCGGTGAGACACCCCGTATTTGGTCATCAGTGACCTAAACTGAGCATTTGTGAAATGGGTCCCCCCATCAGAGATTATTGCACGAGGAATCCCGAACCTTGAGAAAATGTGTTGATGAATGAATTTGAGAACGATTTTGTGGTCACAGGTTCGGGTCGGTATGGCTTCGATCCATTTGGACACGTAGTCCACAGCCAACAGAATGTATTCGAAACCATCCGAAACAGGAAAGGGGCCCATAAAATCAATCCCCCAAACATCAAAGATTTCGCATACTAGAATCGGTTGCATAGGCATCATGTCGCGATGGCTCATGTTGCCCAAAGTCTGGCAACGACTGCATGCCTTGCAGTGATTGTATGCGTCTTTGAACAGTGTGGGCCAGTAAAAGCCGCACTGGAGGACTTTTGATGCGGTTTTATGCCCGGCGAAATGGCCACCGCATGCCTGGTCATGGCAGAAAGAGAGGATATTGTTGAATTCCCCTTCCGGGACACATCTCCGGATGATCTGATCGGCACCTATGCGGAAGAGGTACGGGTCTTCCCAAATGTAATACTTGGCATCGGAGCGTAATTTGTCTTTCTTGGCTTTCGGCCAATCGGACGGGATTTGATGAGATGCCAAGTAATTTACTACATTAGCAAACCATGGAAGGCTAGTACCAATAGTCAGCAGGTGCTCATCGGGAAAATGCTCAGTGATGGGTCCGGAAGGGTCAATTATTTCAGAAGGAAGACGGGACAAGTGATCAGCTACCACATTTTGCTTTCCCGCTTTGTCGCGAATCTCAAGGTCAAATTCTTGCAACAGCAAGATCCATCGGATTAATCGAGGTTTCGCATCCTTCTTTGCAAGGAGATGCCTCACAGCTGTGTGATCCGAGTATATGATGACACGGGAACCCAGAAGGTACGATCTGAACTTTTCTAGGGCAAATACTACAGCTAGCAGCTCTTTCTCAGTAACCGTATAGTTACGCTGAGCCTCATCGAGCGTTTTGCTGGCGTAGTAAATGACCACAGGTTTCTTGTCAATTTTCTGTCCCAAAATCGCTCCTACAGCGAAGTCGGATGTATCGCACATGATCTCAAAGGGTTGAGACCAATCAGGGGACTGTAGGATCGGGGCTTGGGTGACTCGGTCACGCAGGATTTCAAATGCTTGAGTGCATTCCTTGGAAATTTCGAAAGGAACATCCTTGGAGAGAAGAGTGGTCAGGGGGCACGCGATTTTTGAAAAATCAGGGATAAATCGTCGATAAAAACCGACATGCCCTAAAAAGGATCGGATGTCCCTGATCGAGCTAGGCATAGGAAGGTGAGAAATCAGATTAACCTTAGCTCGATCCACTTGGATACCTTTCTCCGAAATTGAGTGTCCCAGGTCAATTCCCTCAGGCACCATGAAATGGCTCTTTTCCCAGGAAAGAACCAAATTCACATCGATGCACCGCCTGAGTATCTGGACCAAGTGTTGGAGGCAATCGTCGAATGATGCTCCGAAAACTGAAAAGTCATCCATGAAGACTTCCAGATAATCACCTACCATATCTGAGAATATGGCAAGCATGCATCGCTGAAAAGTAGCGGGTGCATTGCAAAGACCGAAAGGCATCCTTCGGAAAGCGTATGTTCCGAAGGGGCAGGTGAACGTGGTCTTTTCTTGGTCCTCAGGATGGATTGCCACCTGGTTATAACCGGAGTACCCGTCAAGAAAGCAGAAGAACCTATTTCCCGCAAGTTTTTCGAGAATTTGATCAATGAAGGGTAGTGGGAAATGATCCTTCTTCGTGGAGGAATTTAGTCGGCGGTAATCTATACAGACTCTCCACGAGTTGGCTAATCGGGTAGGAATGATTTCTCCGGTCTCAGTCGTTATAGTGGTGAGTCCTGCCTTCTTGGGCACGACCTGAATTGGGCTCACCCAACGACTATCGGAGATCGGGTAGATGATCCCGGCATCTAACCACTTGATGATCTCCTTTTTCATGACCTCCTGCAGATTGGGGTTTAAGCGTCTCTGCATTTCACGAGAAGGTCGTGTGCCCTCTTCTGAATAGATATGATGAGTACAATAAGAGGGACTTATTCCAGTCAAATCATCGAGAGTCCATCCGATGGCTCTGCGATGTTGCTGGAGGACAACAATCAGACGGGATTCCTGTTCAGGACTGAGGTTGGAATTGATAATCACAGGAAGGGTCTGATTAGAACCCAAAAAGACGTATTTCAAGTGAGCAGGAAGGGGTTTCAGTTCGAGGATGGGGTTTTCAGCAGCAGCGGGTGGTTCAGTATAGATGTGAGGTTCAAGGGTGGGAGTTACTAGGTTGTTCATATCTGGATTCGACTCCTCTGTTTGCGGGTCAAGATCCTTCTGTGGTTGATGAGGCATAATCGAGTCATTCTGGAGGTGTGATTCATCAACCAAAGTCTTGATGTCACAAATTTGTTCGATGACGCCGCAATTAATTCCTTGTTGGGCCTTAAATATATCAATTTTCAATGTTTGATCTCCAAACTTAAGCTCTATTTGGCCCTCCTCACAGCTGATGTTGGCTCTAGCAGTAGCCAAGAAAGGTCTCCCTAGAATGATTGGTGTATCCCTAGGGTTCTCAGGTGCATCCATATCTAAGACTATAAAGTCCACAGGAAAATAGAAATCCCGCACTCTTACGATAACATCCTCGAGAATCCCTTTTGGTGACTTTATAGATCGATCTGCTAATTGTAATGTCACCTCGGTTGGTTTTAGCTCAGATTCTTCTAGATGGTCAAGTAAGGATGTGGGTATCAGGTTTATGGATGCACCCAAGTCTAACAATGCTCTATCAAATTGGGTACCACCTATCTTACAGGAAATCAGGGGAGTCCCAGGATCTTTTGCCTTGGGTGGGAGCCTACTAAGGATTACAGAGCTGGCTTGCTCTGACAGAACAATTGGGCTCCCTCCCTTGGTTCGCGGCTTACGCTGGGGTGTACATATATTCTTTAGAAATCGTGCGTAAGCTGGTACGTGGCGGATTGCATCCATCAAGGGGATGTTTATGTGGACCTGCTCAAAGAGCTTGACCAGGTCCTCCTCAGGGGCCACGGGTTTGGTGGTCTTCTTTCCCTTGGTCAAGGCCTCGGGAAACGGGATCTTGGTTGGTTCTTCTAGGATAGGTCCAGGTTGTGGATCCGGAATAGCGGTATCTTGGATAACTATCCTAGGGTCATGGTTATCAGGCTTGGAGTGGTTTGGATAATGCGGGTCTTGAGTTGTTTTACCACTACGTGTTGTTACAGAATTTAATCCGGCCTGATTTTGGTTTGGGTTTGGTAAGAGGGGTGGCTGCTGCTGAAATCCCGCATAAGAAGTTGAGGCTTCCATCTCGTCTGGAGATGGAGCAGTAGGGGCCTGATAAATCCATTGAGCGTGGCCTAAATTTGGATTCATAACGCGCTTCTGGGTTGGCACGTTATTTGGGTTAGGAAGGGATTGGGAAGGGAGTGTGCCTGGCTGGCGAGAATTTGCCAACTGGGCCAGTTGAGTTTTAACTTCTGTAAGCCCGTCCTTGTGTTGTTTTTGAATAGCCGCATTCGTTTTCTGAATGTCAGCCAGAGTCTGAAGGATTAGGGACATTTGATCCTGATTTGGCCCTGATGGATGAGTAGGGTTGGGCCGAGGCTGAGGCGGCTGGTAATGACGAGAGGGCTGTGGGCGGGACTGAAAAGGTGGTCTTTGGGTTTGGGAATTTCCCGTCCACTGAAAATTGGGATGGTTTCGCCATCCAGGGTTGTAAGTGTTGGAGAATGGGTCGTTCTGGATGGCGTTGAGGTCCTCACAGGTCTGAGGAACCTCCTGAGAATCAGGGAAAGGGGGAATGGAGTTCCCCCGGCTGGTGTAGAAAGGATCGGATGATCCTCCGATCCAAGAATCAGATGGGGATGGATATGGATCCATCCCAGGGGAAGATCGGTGGAGGATGTTTTGCACAGTTTCCTGTGTGGAAGGAGGTTGTGCAAAGGAGTTACGCACGGAGGTGGCTCGCTGCAAGTGCTGAGTCAGCTCATCCACCTTCTTTTCAATGATTGAGACCTTGTCCAATCGACTGGCCATTAATTCCAGGTCGACTGATGCGGACAGGCCCTGCGTCTCATGTGCTCCCTTAAGATTCGTCGCTGCGCGGGTATTCGTCCTGTCGAATAATCCCATGGAGTCATTGTTGATGGAGTTCTCGCACATGTTTTCGAGAATCTCCCATACGGTGTCTTCATGTTGACCCATGATGTTTCCTCCGCAAGTTGCATTGACGAAAAGGCAGATGTCCTCATGGAGTCCCTGGTAAAAAGATTGGACTTGTTCCCATTTAGGAACTCCGTGATGGGGGCACTTTCTCATGAGATCCTGAAAGCGATCCCATGCCTCATGGAGAGGTTCTCCTGATTGTTGAGTGAAGTGTGTAATCTGATGGCGCAAGGCGTTGGTCCGACCAACGGGAAAAAACTTTTTCAAAAACTCGGATTGAAGTTCTTCCCAAGTGTTGATCGGCCGGGTCTGAGTTTGATACCAATGGGGGGCCTTGTCCATAAGAGAAAAGGAGAACATCTTCATGAGAAGAATATCCCGATTTTGCGCATCTGATCCAAAAGTGTGGGCCAGATGCTTTAGCTGTTTGATGTGCTGGAAGGGATCTTCAGAATTAAGCCCATGGAATTTAGGTATAGCATGAATCATGTTGGGCTTTAATTCGGAATCAGGTCCTCCAGTCGGGATTCTGACTCGAGGCTCAATGGCCACCGCAGCAGGATTGTAGTGGTCCCGCATCATAGGACGCTGTGGTGGGTGCACGAAGTTTTGGAAGAGGTCATTGAGTCGCTGGAGCTGGTGTTCCAGATTATTTTCTTCCTCAACTGGCTGAGCCATGATGGGGGAAGAAGAAGAACTTGGTTCTGAATCAGAAGAGAGAATAATGTGAGGGTGTTGCTGCACAAACACGGGCGTCGAGGCTTGGCCTTGACGAGAGCAAATTTCTAAAGGAGGTCTTAAGGGTGGTCTTAGGGACCTCCTTCCGTACATGCACTGTTGGAAGAGGTAAGTTTAGAAGGTGCTGGACCCAATCAAGACACCCAAAAATGTGTTGGGTGACTATAGAGGTGCGGGGCAGATGGACCCCTTGATCAGAAAGATCGTCCACCTGAGAATTACCTGGGCAGCCAGAGAGGGAGAGTCCCGCGAAGACCCCTACACGGTAGAGCGTCCCCACGGGTTACAGGGTTTCCCCCACCCGACCTCTCTTGTCACTGCGGTTCCAGGTAGACCAGAATGGGGATCTTGACCTCTTAAGTCTACCAATTTAAAGATCAGGGTGCTTAAGGTTTCACTTGAACTTTAGTCTTTTAAGTGCAGAGAGTGACCTAATTTAAGGTTGGTTGACCCAAGGGGTCAACTTTACCTCTTGTTTTCTTTGAGAGCTTTTAGGTCTTGTCTTTTAGGGTTCAAGTGTTTAGAGAGCCAATTGTTTTAGGTTTTCTTTTGAATAGGTATTTTCAATCAATGGTTTAGGCACACTTCTTTTGGATTTTCTCCATTCTTGATTTAAGTAGTGTGTCTATAAAACCCTAATGTTGAATCTTATGTTGGCTCTACTTGGTCCAGTTAGTTCTTTGTTGGGTAATTAGGGCTCAAGCAAGAATGTGTTAGCCCTTAAATACCCTTAATAGTGTGCAGGACTAATGAGTTGAAAACATGCAACTTTTATGGTTACTAAGTATGGAAGACAAGTTAGCCCTATATTGCTTGTTCTTTTCTTTTCTTCCTCTTTAGAGTTTAGGGGTTAATAGCGAGAGGAAAAATTTACCTGTCCTCGGAGTGGTTGTCGTGCGGTTGCTTGTCTTCTTGATTTCCTGTAGTTTTCTGCACAAAAGAGAGGAGATTATCAGAAATTAAAAAGAAACAGGAATGTTTACCTCTAGAATAGCCGTTGCTCCCCGGCAGCGGCGCCAAAAATGAAACGGTGACGGCAACCGGGTTTTATTGTTATAGCGTTGTAGTATAGCCAGTTATTGCCAACATTTCAAATATATAAATTTTTTACTCGGAAAATAAAAGAGTTCCCGAGGTCGAACTCAGGGAGCAAGTTGTATTCTAGAGATATACATGTTTCTTTTACAAAAAATAAAGAAAGAGAGAAAGAATTTGTTGTCTTTTCTTCTTTTCTCTTTGCTTCTCCTCGTCTCAGATCTTCTGTTATCCTCTTCTTCTTTATCTGCAGTGGTGATGTTCTTCTTCTGCAGTGGTGATGTTCTTCTTCTTCCTTCAGCTGTTCCTGCTCTTCTTCTTTGAGTTCTTCCCTGTGTTCTCCTCTGCCTCGCCTTCTTCTGTTGTTCTTCAGATCTCCTTCTTTCTTCTTTTCTTTTTCCTATCAGGACGTCGTCTCTCCTTCTTTCTTCTTTTCCCTTCAGGACGTCGTCTGATTTTCCAATCAGACGACTTAAACCGCTTGTTGCTACAGTGTCTCCCTCAGCTTCCTTCTTCTTCCGCGGTCCTTCTTCTTCACCTGTGCCGATGTGGGACTAAACGGAGGCCTCTCCTCGCGTGCGCCTGCTGGAAGACCGCGGCCTTGCTTCTGCAACTGCAGCTTCGATTTGCGTCGGTTGCTGGCTGGCTGCCTTCGCAGGAATCCCCGTAATCCGCAGCAGCTGGAGACCTGGAGTCCTCAAGCCTGGAGCGCGGGAGAAGCTGCTTCAATGTGGCGTTAATGGCGGTCGAGCCTCAGAACCTGTCGGACACGAATATGGCCTCTCGGCCTGATCAAACTACTGGGGAACCTTCGCCGTGGCACGGCGAAGGTGTGGAGCTGTGCGGCAAGCCGCAAGGTGGTGTCTGGCGGCAGCCCTAGGTTGGACTGCAACCGGAGAAATGGGTTTGTTTGGGGGAGCGTTACGGAGGTGTGGAGTGGCAGTGGAGGGGTGGGGGGTGCTCAGTGTGATGAGGCGGAGGTTCGGTGAGGGTCGGCGAGGCGTGTGAGGCTGTGGAGCGATGGGGGCATCTCGCCGGAGGGTGGCCGGAGACGAAGGGTGTGACGATGGTCAGGGTCGGTCGAGGGCTTAATCAAATAAAAGACAGTGAGGAAAAGAAAGAGGGGGAGATGGGGAGGAGTTCTGACCTAACTACGGGGACGAAAGGGGAAGCAGCAGGGCGACAGTCGTATCGACTGTCGCCGGAGAAGAAGATGCCCAGGGGAAGGGGCGGCGGCGAGCAGAGAGCCGGAGAGGCGCCAGCTGGGTACGGCGTGGCGCGGGAAGAGCAGGGGAAGAAATCTCTGCTGCTGGTATTGCGGCAGAGCGAAGAGGAGGAGGAGGAGGAACCGCCGGAGCTGGTGGGCGTCTGCCGGAGTGAGAGGAGAGGAAAGTTGGGGGTTTTCTCCGTCAGATCCGAGCTGGGGAGAACGGTGGAGCGACGGGGGTATTTATAGGGACCGAATCAGGGAGGAAGGCGGAGGGCTCGCCGGAGGATGCCGGAGATGGAGACCCATACCGTCCGTGCGTTCGCACGGCCGGTATGGTGGGTTACAGCGACCAGGGGGGTGTCCCTGCGACGGCTGACGACGCAGGGCACCCCCGGTTTACTTGCCAGGCTCTCCCCCTCACCCTGCGCGGCGCCATGCTCCGCGCAAGGTCGCCGGAGCATGGTGCTGGCAGGTTTTGCAGGGGGGACCTGAACGCAAAGAACGAAGGAGAGTTAGGGGCCAAAATGCGAGGGTTCAAAAGTTGAGGGCCAAAAAGTAAATATATGAGGACCAAAGTGTAAAGTTGGTCAAGGAGGTTTCTTCTTAGGCTCAAGTTTTTATACATGACTAATTAGGACCTAAGGAATCTGATGGTGAATTTCATTTCTATATTAAACCTTGTTTGACCGGTCAATTTATGCGAAAACCCAAATTAAGTTATTAATTGGGCATGGTTCTCAATGTAGGTCAAAATGGGTTCTGAAGGCCAAATTGAAGGTTCTAAACCCTAGAGATTATTTTTCTATGAATTTTAGAGGGTTTATTCTGTTTTTACTTTTCCTTGAACCTCGTGAAATGAAGTGGGTTGTTTTAGGGTTACAGATTATCATTTAGTTCCTTGGAATTGCTGTAGCCCTTTCTAGATCATCTCATCCCACTTTTATTCTTATTAAGTTGCTTTGACCTATGTTTGGACCCTGAATTACCCTGTATGCAGATTATACTGGTAAAATTGCATTTTTACCCCTTATGACTTGTTTTCTCCTTAAACACAGAATTCTCTGAGTTAAGCCTTTCCTTGAGTTATGTAGGAGCTTTTATCTTTTGTATTAGGTCAAAATGAGCTAGTTATGGCTCATGATGAGGTTCTCATCAATCGGTTATCTTAATAAACAATGGTGAAAAGATGGTTAAAATTTGTACTTAAAATTTGCATGGGATTAGTCACCTATACCATCGGTTAGTGGAAGAACCAACGATGAAAGGTAGGTTATATTTAGCAGCCAAAATTTTAGGCGCGTACAAGGATGAACTAAAATGATCCTTTGGCGTCGATTTCTGATAGAACCGAAGGCATAGATCGCTTCATCTATCGCGCGCACGCCGACCTCCCCATCACTATTCATCTTCTTCCCAACAACCTAACCCACAACGTAAGCCTCCTCCTCCCACAACGCACGCCGACCCCTCCTCCGCATTAAGTAACCTCCCCGACACCCTCCTCCTGCTCCTCCTCCAACGGTCTGCTCGTCGTCCTCCTCAGCATCCTCGGTGACCTCCTTCCCCTCCGCGACGCCCTCCTCCTCCACCTTCTCCGACGAGGTAATCCTCCTCCTCCGCCTCCTGCCGTCCTCCTCTTCCTCCCTGACCCCTCCTGCCAGCCTCCACCTCCACCTCGACCCCATCCTACTAGCCTCCTCCTCCACCCTACCCCCTTCTGCTGCCCCTCCTCCTCCTCCTCTTCCTCCCTGACCCGTCCTACCGGCCTTCTCCTCCACCCCGACCCCCTCTTGTCGGCCTCCTCCTCCACCCTGCCCCCTCCTACCGCCCCTCCTCCTCCTCCTCCTCCTGCCATCCTCCTCCTCCTCCCTGACCCCTCTTGTCGCCCTCCTCCTCCTTCCCAACCTATTTTTGCCAGCCCCCTCCTCCTCCCCGACTCCTCCTCGCCAAACCCCTCCTCCTCCTACTCTTTCTCCCTGACCCCTCCTACCAGCCTCCTCCTCCACCCTGACTCCCTCCTACCGACCTCCTCTTCCACCCTGCCCTCCTCCTGCCACCCCTCCTCCTCCTCCCCAACCCCCTCTTCCTCCTCATCCCCCTCCTACCATCCCCCTCCTCCTCCTCCCTAACCCCTCCTGTCACCCTCCTCCTCCTTCTCGACCTCCTCCTATCACCCCCCTCCTCCTCCCTGACTATTTGTCGAACGAGATTAATGTTTTGAAATCAATGCGTCATAGTATAGTTGAAATGGCTCGAAAACAAATAGATTTTATTACTCGAAGTTTTAAGTCCGAGGTCGAACACAGGGAGCAAATTGGGGTTAAAAATCAAGAGCACAACTTTGGACAATTGAATATAATTTGCAATGAAAATAAGAGTTGTAATGCAAAAATGTAAATGTAAACACTAAATATCAATGTATATAAAGAAAGCACAAAAAATGGACGTCTGATTTTGTGAATCGGACTTCTTAAATATGGCTGCTACAGTGTTGTGCTTTTCTTCTCTTTTTCTCTTCTCTGATCTCTATCTCTGGCTGGCTTTCTTCCTTCTTCTTTTCTTCTCTGTTCTTTTCGTGCCTTAGCCTTCTTTTCCTTTGCCTTCTTCTCTTTCTTCTTCTTCTTCTTTCTCTGGCGGCTCCTCTTTCTTTTTCCATCAGCTTCTTATCCTTCTCTTTCTTCTTCAGCCCTTCTTCAGCTTCTTCCTCTTCTAGCTTGCCTTCTCCTTCTGCCCTCTTCTTCCTTGGCTTCTTCTTCTTCTCCTTGCCTGCGAGAGAGCAAAACCTACCCCTACCTGCCCGTGCTCTCTCTTCCTCTTTCTCTCTTAGGCTCGCTCTCCCAAAGCTGCTTCTCAGGTAATCGGGTCAGGTACGCACCCAGGACCAGGCCCACCGACGTGCGGTGGTGGTCAAGGAGTGCAGGTCAGGTATACAGGTCAAGCCAGGTCCACGGGGATCGGGTCACGGATGAGGCGGTGAGAGGGTGAGTGGGACCTTACCCTGCAGTCAGGAGGCGATAAACCTTATTCACTTTTGCAATTTATTTTGCTACGCTCGCTCAAGATCTTCGGAGGTGGGACTATCTTCCTACCACCCTTCGCGTGCGCCCGCAGCATGACGCTTCCCTTGATTGCAGCTGCTACTGGGGTCTTCAGTGCCAATTGGTTGTCTGGCGCTGTGTGTAGGAGGATTTCGCGCAACCTGGGGCTGTGCACCTAGAGCGGGGAGGCCTGGAGGAGGCTTGCAAGCAAGCTGCTTGCTTGCATCAATGGCGGTAGACCTCTAACACCTGTCAACACAAAAATGACTTTGCGGCCTCATCAGAAAGCTCTGAAAGCTTCCCCGAGACACGACGAACGCAGTGCGAGGGTCAGCGTGGCGTGGGGCTGCCGGAGTGTGCGTGCCTAGGGCACCCTATGTGCGTAAGAGTGGGTGTGTTCGGGGGGTGTTTTGGGGGCGTGGCGCGATGAGCGGAGTGAGGGTTTAGGATCAGTGAGGTGATGCGGAGCTTATGGGGTGGTTGGCAAGGCGGATGGAGGTGTGGAGTGCCTCATTGAAGGTCTAGCCAAAGATGAAGAAGGTGAGGGTGACTGCGTGTGTCGAGGGCATTTTCAAGAAATAAAGAGGGAAAACGGATTAGAAAGGAGAGAGGACTTAGATGTGTGTAGGGAGATGAAGGGGGAGGTAGAGATGGCAGCCGACTCGTATCTCCGTCGTCGGAGGCGAAGCACTCAGTGGGGGGAGGATGGCAATGACAAAGGGGTTGTAGAGGCACCGGCGGGTGTGGCACAACGTGGACGAATAGGAGGAAGGGAACCCTACCACTAGTATCGTGGCTGGGCGATGAGGGAAAGAGAGAAAGGTCACCGGAGCTTGCTAAGCCACTAGTCGAAGGGGGAAGAGACGAAATTGAGGGATTCTCTGGCCAATTTCAAGCATGGGAGATGCAGAGGGATTTGGGTATGCTTTTATAGGCCCTGGAGGAAGGATTTGTGCTTGGAAGCCAAGCTTCCAAGCACGGAAAGCTCACCGGAGATGGAAGGTTGAAGGAGACCCAAATCTCTTATGCATTTGCATGAGAGATTGGGTACCAAATAGAGCCTCTGACTGTGTTCAAACTGGAGGAGATTTCTCAGAGAATCTCCCTTTCAATTTTGAAGGGGATTCTCTAAGAAATCAGAGAGATCTTGCCCTCGAAGTATCGCCGGAGTAGGATTCCCTCCGCTATAATGGAGGAGGGAGGAGGGACCTAATTGCAAAGAATGAAGAAAAACATAGGGGGTTTCTGCAAAGGTTTTCAAAAGATAGGGGTAGAAATGTAATTGGGCTGGACCTGTTTGCAAAGTAGGTCAAGATGAATTTGCATTAGGTCTAAATTTTGGTAAAAACCTAATTTGGACCTAAGAAATCCGATGGTGAAGTTGGATTTTGGGTTTGACCATGTTTGATTGGGAAATTTATGCAAAAACCCAATTAAGGGAAAATATTTGTCTGAGACCCCAATTTAGGTCAAAATAGGTTCTAAGGGACAAATTGAAGTTTCTAAACCCTAGAGAATATTTTTCCATATTTTTTAAAGGGTTTAGGAGAATTTTATCCTGACCAAAATCTTGTTAAATCAAGTGTGTCTGTTTTAGGGTTACAAGAAGTCATTTAATTCCTAGAATTCACATGAACCTTTCTGTTTGAACCAACCCACTTTTTATCTTGTTAAGACCATTTGACCTGTGTTTAGCCCATGAGAAAACCCATTGTTGTACTGCAATGATAAAATTACAGTTTTACCCCTTGTTTCTTGCTTTTCTCTCAGAGTGATTATTCATGGAATTAGGACCTCCAATTGGTTATGAGGAGCTTTTGTTCTCTTTTCTGGGTCAAAATGAGCTAGTTAGGGCTCATGATGGTATTCCCATCATAATCCTATGCCAAGCTTTTGGTAGTCCCTTAGCAAAATTTTAAGGTTTTAACTTTTGTTCTAGACCACGAGTTCCTTGATGTTCACAAATTATGATGAGTGCTTTTTTCTTTTTGATTAAGTTAGAATGCCGATAGTAGGCCTAGAGGTACTCAAGTACCAACAAAGATCCGGACCTGACCAGCTCTAGCCTCAATCCTCCACGAAGGTTTTTAAGGCCCACAGGAACTATCCCAAAGTTTGTTGGACTCCGCAATTAAAGCACACGTGCTTGTAACATATTTTAGCCTCGATTCAGTCTACAGTGCGTTTTGTTTTTTTTGTAAGAGAGAGACAGAGGATTTTCTTTGTTTGGAGAGTTTTCTCTCTCTTTTCTTTTTATTTCTAGCTTCGGATTGGCTTCTCAACACGGTCTGTATCGGATTCCTCATCCCCATCATCAATCCTTGAGGGTCCCTGGTAATCGATGCTTCATGATAGCACCACCCATGGCAACCCCCAGAACCATGGCTTTCGGGATTTCAAGATAATCCCACCCATGGCGTTCTGTAGCTAAATCCAGACCCTGGAAATTGACACGTGATAATGCCGCCCATGGTATCTGAACCAGCACTGGGTGCTTATGTGCCCCTAGTAGGATATGTAGATATCCTAGGAGACAAGACTGAGGAGATGATATGTTATTGTGCATCTTCGAGGGAAATTTCCCGCCTCTCCGCGTCGGGAACTTGTCCAAATCAACTTGTGTTGATCGGCCTCTCCTAATCTAAGCGACTTTTTTAGAACACTTAAACGCTTTTATGTGATTTTGATAATTATGCACACTGAAACAAACTGTGTGTGGATTGGGGTGCTTAGGTTATCGAGTCCCACAAACTAGAGGTCAGTTAACGAGGTCGAATACTCCCTAAGCCTTAGACCTAATACTTAAGCTTCTCATTTTCCCCAACCTCTTGAGGACTATCCAGATCTTAGCGGATACTTGAATTTTTAAGCCTATGAGTCTAGCCCAAGAGGCCTAAGATCAGCATTTCTACTAATCTCTTTTGTGTCTCATTAGCACTTTTTTCCTTCATTTTTCTTTTTCTTGATATGGTCTAAAACTTAGTTAATCCCTTAATTTCTTACTAATGACTATCTCTTCTTTCTTTTCATTTTGTGCTCCTTTTTTGACATTTTTCACTTTTTCCCTTTTTCTCCTCATGATTTGTATGGCCTCAAAATTTCTCTCCCCTCAGAATTTTTGGTTCGTTTTCAAGATTTTTTTCATTTTGTTTGGTGTTTTTGTGATATTTGATTTTTTTGTTGAAACCTTTTCTTGTGAGATGAGTTTTCATGGTGTTTTGCACTTTCATACCCCCCCATGCCTATGATTTGCAATGTCCCCATTGTAAATTAGTTGTGTTCGAGTTCAGCTTAGATCATTCATTAGAACAGGTTTTGGGTGGGCGAACAGGTCGAAGTGACTGTTGCGAACGATTTCAAAACTCGGGTACAGGAACCTGAGGTGGGGTTAGCTGTTCTAATGGATGAACCCTAAAGTGCAATATATATTCAGCATAGGAATGTCAAGAAAGGTTTCAGGTTTTCAAGAATGACGGGTTGCCTCCCGTTAAGCGCTGAGTTTTACGCCATCGGCTGGGCATAATAAGCTCAGGGAAAATGGAGGGTAAAGGATATCTCAGCCAAATTTATATCGGTCAAGTCGATGAATGATTTAAGTCTCTAACCGTTCACAACGAAAGGTTCTGAATCATGGTTGAGTGGACTGATCTCAATGGCTCCATTTCCAAAGATTCGTCAGACGAGGTAGGGTCTGATCCATTTTGATCGTAGTTTTCTTGGGAACAGTTTAAGCTTGGCATCGAAGAGTAAGACTTTTTGACCAGGATGGAAGATCTTTCTGGATATGTGCTTGTTGTGAAAGGCCTTAACCTGCTCTTTGTATATTCGCGAGTTCTCATATGCGTCGTGGCGTAATTCATCAATCTCGCTCATTTGAAGCTTTCTGTGGGTTCCTGCCTTAGATCTAGGTTGCAGTTCCATACTACCCAATAGGCTTTGTGCTCCAATTCTACGGGGAGGTGACATGCCTTCCCATACACCAATCTGAAGGGTGACATACCTAATTGGGTTTTGTGGGCAGTCCTATAAGCCCACAAAGCTTCCGGAAGTCAGGATGACCAGTCCTTCTTGTCATGTCGAATAGTAACCTGGAGGATTTTCTTGATCTCCCTATTTGATAGCTCAGGTAGACCATTAGTTTGGGGGTGGTATGGAGTAGAGATTCGATGTGACACCTCGTATTTGGTCATCAGTGACCTGAACTGAGCATTAGTGAAATGGGTCCCTCCGTCAGAAATTATAGTACGTGGAATCCCGAACCGTGAAAAGATGTTTTGATGAATGAATTTGATAACCACTTTATGACCATTGGTTTGGGTCAGAATGGCTTTGATCCATTTGGACATGTAGTCAACAGCGAGTAGAATGTACTCGAAGCCATCCGAAATAGGGAAGGGTCCCATAAAATCAATCCCCCACACGTCGAAGATTTCGCATACAAGAATCGGCTATAAGGGCATCATATCGCGATGGCTCATGTTGCCTAAGGTTTGGCAATGAGTGCATGCCCTAGAATGATTGTATGCATCTTTGAAAATCGTGGGCCAATAGAAGCTGCACTGGAGGACTTTCACTGCGGTTTTATGACATGAAAAATGTCCACCGCATGCCTAGTCATGGCAAAAAGACAATGTCTTGAATTTTCGCTTCCGCAACACACAATGATCTGATCAGCACCGATGCAGAAAAGATACGAGTCTTCCCAGAAGTAATACTTGGCATCGGAAAGAAATTTGTCTTTCTTGGCCTTCGACCAATCGGACAAAATCTGATGTGATGCCAGGTAATTTACTATATCAACAAACCATGGAAGCCCTATATTGATAGTCAGGAGGTGCTCATCAGGAAAATGTTTTGTGATGGGTCCGGAAGGGTCGATGATCTCAAAAGGAAGGAAGGATAGGTGATCAGCTACCACGTTCTGTTTTCCAGCTTTGTCACGAATCTCGAGGTCAAACTCTTGCAACAGCAAGATCAGTGGATTAATCAAGGTTTTGCATCCTTCTTCGCAAGGAGATGCCTTACAGCTGTATGATCCGAGTAAATGATAACGTGGGAACCCAAGAGATAAGATCTGAATTTTTCCAGGGCAAATACTATGGCTAGCAGCTCTTTCTCAGTAACTGTGTAGTTACGTTGAGCCTCGTCAAGTGCCTTGCTAGTGTAGTAGATGACCACGGGTTTCCCATCAATTTTCTGCCCAAGCACCACTCCTACAGCAAAATCAAATGCATCGCACATGATCTCAAAGGGTTGAGACCAATCAGGGGACTGTAGGATCGGGGCTTGGGTAACTCGATCACAGATGATTTCAAATGCTTGAGTGCATTCCTTGGAGATTTCGAAAGATACATCCTAAGAAAGCAGAGTGGTCAGGGGGCGCGCGATCTTTGAGAAATCAGGAATAAATCAACGGTAAAAATCGACGTGCCCCAAAAAAGATCAGATGTCCTTGATCGAGCTAGGCATAGGGAGTTTGGAAATCAAGTTCACCTTGGCTCGATCGACCTGGATGCCCTTTTCTGAAATGAGATGTCCTAGAACAATTCCTTCATGCACCATGAAATGGCTCTTTTCCTAAGAAAGAACCAGATTCACGTCAATGCACCGCCTGAGGATTTGGACCAAGTGCAAGAGACAATCGTCAAATAATTCTCCAAATACTGAAAAGTATCCATGAAGACTTCCAGATAATCACCTACCATATCTGAGAATATGGCAAGCATGCACCGCTGAAAAGTAGCGGGTGCATTGTAGAGACTGAATGGCATCCTTCGGAATGCATACGTCCCGAAGGGGCAGGTGAAAGTGGTCTTTTCTTTGTCTTCGGGATGGATTGCCACCTAGTTATAACCGGAGTACTCGTCCAAAAAGCAGAACTTATTTCCTGCTAGTTTTTCGAGGATCTGATCAATAAATGGTAGTAGGAAATGATCCTTCTTCGTGGAGGAATTGAGTCTTCTGTAATCAATGCAAACTCTCCACGAGTTTGCTACACCGATCGGTATGATTTCTCTGCTTTCAGTCATGATCATGGTGAGTCCTGCCTTCTTAGGCACAACCTAGATTGGACTCACCCACCGACTGTCGAAGATCGGGCAGATGATCCCTGCATCTAACCACTTGATGATCTCCTTTTTTACGACCTCGTGCAGATTAGGATTCAGACGTCTCTGCAATTTATGGGAAGGTCGTGTGCCCTCTTCGATGTAGATACGGTGTGTGCAGTAAGAGGGGCTAATACCAATCAAATCATCAAGAGTCCATCAATGGCTCTACGATGTTGCTGGAGAACAATAATCAGACGAGATTCCTGGTCAGGTGTGAATCTGGAGTTGATAATCACAGGAAACGTCTGATTGGAACCCAAAAAGACGTACTTTCGATGGTCGGGAAGAGGCTTGAGTTCCAGAAAGGGGTTATCAGCAACAGCGAGTGGTTCAGGGTATGTGTCAAGAGCAAGGGAAGGAGTTATGGGTGTATCTAAGTCAGATTCAGGCTCCTCTGATTGTGGGTTTTGATCCACTTGTGGTTGATCGGAAGTAATCAGGTTGTCCTCAATATATGGCTCATCAACCACAGCCTTGATATCACATATCTATTCTATAACTCCGCAATTAATCCCTTGTTGGGCCTTAAAGATGTCAATCTTCAGTGTTTGGTTTCCAAATTTTAGTTCAATTTGGCCCTCCTCACAATTTACATTGGCCCTAACAGTGACCAAAAAGGGTCTCCCTAGTATAATTGGTGTATCCCTTGGGCTTTCTGGAGCATCCATATCCAAGACTAAAAAATCCACCGGTAAATAGAAATCCCGTACCCTAACAATGACATCCTCAAGAACTCCTTTCGGTGACTTAATAGATCGGTTAGCCAACTGCAATGTCACCTCTGTCGGTTTAAGCTCAGGTTCTTCATGGTGGTCAAGGAGAGATGTAGGTATTAGGTTTATGGAGGCTCCTAAATCTAATAGAGCTCTGTCAAATTGGGTATCACTAATGGTACAAGAAATTAGGGGAGTACCTGGGTCTTTTGCCTTAGGTAGGAGTTTGCTCAAAATTACAAAGCTGGTTTGCTCTGACAGTACGATCAGACTCCCACTTTGGGTTCGCAGCTTACGCTTGGGTGTACACACGTCCTTCAAAAATTATGCGTAAGCTGGTACGTGTGGATTGCATCCATCAAGGGGATTTTTATATGGATCTGTTCAAAGAGCTTGACCAGATCCTCCTCAGGTGCCATAGGTTTGTTTGTCCTCTTTCCATTGGTCAAGGCCTCAGGAAATGGAACCTTAGATGGTTCCTCTAGAATAGGTCCAAGTTCTTGATTTGGGATAGGGGTGTCCTGGATAATTATCCTAGGGCTTGGGTTACTACCAAGCTGAAAGTGGCTTTGTTGCTTTGCCACTACGGGTTGTTACAAAATTTAGTCTTGCCTGGTTTTGATTCGGAGTTGGTAAAATAGGTGGCTACTGCTGAAATCCCACATACGATGTCGAAGCTTCCATCCCGTCAGTGATTGAACAGAGGGGGCCTGATAAATCATGTGGGCTTGGCACGGATTTGGGTTCATAACGCGCCTCTGGTTCGGCACATTATTTGGATTCGGTAGAGGTTGCGAAAGGAGTGTGCCAAGTTGGCAGGAATTTGCCATCTAGGCAAGTTGATTGCAAAGCTCTGTGATCTTGTCCTTGTGCTGTTTTTGCATAGCTGCATTCATCTTCTGAATGTCAACCAGAGTCAGAAGGATAAGAGTCGTTTGATTTATTTGGGTTGGCCCAGATTGATAGGTGGGGTTGGGTCGAGGCTGAGGCGGCTGGTATGGACGGGGTTGATAAGGTGGTCTTTGATTCTGAGTATTTCTCGCCCACAGGAAGTTGGGATGATTCCTCCATCCAGGGTTATAGGTATTAGAGAATGGGTCATTCTGGATGGCGTTGAGGTCCTCGCAGGTCTGAGGAACCTCAGGAAAGTCATAGTACGAGGGTTCAAAGTTCCCCCAACTAGAGTAGGTCGGATCGGAGTTTCCTTCGATCCTAAAGTCAGACGGGGGTGGATACGGGTCCATCCCCTGAGAAGATCGGTGACAGATGTTATGCATAGCTTCCCTCCCAAGAGGTGGCTGTGCAAACAGGTTTTGTGAAGAGGTGGCTCGCTGCAGATGTCGAGTCAACTCATCCACCTTCTTCTCAATGATAGAGACCTTGTCCAACCGACTGGCCATTAGTTCCAAGTCGACAGATGCGGGCAGGCCCTATGTCTCATGTGCTCCCCTTGGATTCGTCGATGCGTGGGCATTCATCCGATAGAATAAGCCCATGGAGTCATTATTGATGGAGTTCTCACACATATTCTCAAGAATCTCCCACACAGTGTCTTCATGTTGACCCATGATATTTCCTCCGCAAGTTGCATTGATGAATAAGCGGCTGTCTTCACGGAGTCCCTGGTAAAAAGATTGGACTGTTCCCATTTAGGAACTCCGTGATGGGGGCACTTTCGCATGAGATCTAGGAAACGGTCCCATGCTTCATGAAGAGGTTCTCCAAATTGCTGGGTGAAGTGTGTGATTTAGTGTCTTAAGGCATTTGTCCAACCAACTAGGAAGAACTTTTTCAAGAATTCAGATTGCAATTCAACCCATGTGTTGATTGGACGCGTCTGAGTCTGGTACCAGTGAGCTGCCTTGTCCATGAGAGAGAAGAAAAACATCTTCAGAAGAAGAATATCCTGATTTTAGACATCTGACCCGAAGGTCTGGGCCAGATGTTTGAGTTGTTTGATGTGCTAGAAGGTATCCTCGCAATTAAGCCCATGAAATTTTGGAATAGCATAAATCATGTTGGGCTTGAGTTTAGAATCAGGACCTCCAGCCGGGATTTGGACTCGAGGTTCGATCACCACCGCAGCGGGATTATAGTGATCTCGCATCATAGGATGCTGCGGCAGGTTGACAAATGCTTGAAATAGATCATTCAGGCGCTGGAGTTGGTTTTCAAGGTTATTCTCTTCTTCTACTGGTTATGCCATGATGATGGAAGAAGGAGAATTGGGTTCTGATGAATCAAAGGAGATGTCTCTGTGGTGGGGTTGCTGCATAAGCACGGATGTCGAGGCTTGGCCTCAGTAGGAGTGAATTGCTAAAGGAGGTCATAAGGATGGTCTTAAGGACCTCCTACCAAACATGCACTGATGGTTTGGACGAGAGTAGAATGTGCTAGACCTAATCAAGACACCAAAAATTTTGGATGACTATAGAGGTTCGAGGCGAATGATACCCCTTCGTCAGAAAGCCATCCACCTGAGAAATACCTAGGCAACCAAAGAGGGAGAGTCCTGCAAAGACCCCTGCACGGTAGAGTTTCCCCATGAGTTACAGGGTTTCCCCCACCCGACCTCTCTTGTCACTGAGGTTCCATGTAGACCAGAATGGGGACTTTGACCTCTTAAGTCTACCACTTTTATTTAAGAGCAAAGGTGCTTAGGATTCCACTTGAACTTTAGATGTATTGAGTGCAAAAGTGACCTAATTTCAAGGTTGGTTAACCCAACAAGAGGTCAACTTTACCTATTTGTCCTTTGAGAAGCTTTAGGTCCTTTCTTTTAGGATTCAAGTGAAATTAGGAGCTTGAATTTTAGGGTTTCTCTTGAATAAGTCTTTTCAACCAAGGCTTAGGCACACCCCTTTTTGGATAGTTGATTCTTGCTTAGAAAGATGTGTCTCTAAAACCCTAAATTGGAATCCTTAATTTGGCTCTAATTTTGGTCTAATTTAGTTGCCAAAAATATGGTATCTAGGGCTCAATCAAGAAGGTGGTAGCCCTAGTTACTTTAAATGGATGCACAAATCAATATTTGTTGTTGAAATCAAAATCAAGCAACTTTGGTGACTTAGCTAAAGATGGAAAGCAGGTAGCCCTAATTGATTTTATCTAGTTTTTCCTTTTCAGAATGAGGGGATTAAGAGAAAGGGCTAGTCAGAGATTACCTGCCCCGGGTGTGCTTCTTGTGCGATCGTCGTCCTATGAATCTTCTCCCCGAAAATAATCACAACAAAAGAGATATATCAAGTTAGTACCAAATCAGAAATTTTGATCAAGATTTCTAAATCGCCCGTTGCTCCCCGGCAATGGCACCAAAATGTTTGTCGAACAAGATCAATGTTTTGAAATCGATGCGTCGTAGTATAGTTGAAATCGCTTGAAAATAAATAGATTTTATTACTCGAAGTTTTAAGTCTGAGGTCGAACACAGGGAGCAAATTGGGGTTTAAAAATCAAGAGCACAACTTTGGAAAATTGAATATAATTTGCAATGAAAATCAGAGTTGTAATGCAAAGATGTAAATGTAAACACTGAATATCAATGTATATAAAGAAAGCACAAAAAATGGACGTCTAATTTTTTGAATCAGACGTCTTAAATATGGCTGCTACAGTGCTGTGCTTTTCTTCTCTTTTTCTCTTCTCTGATCTCTGTCTCTGGCTGGCTTTCTTCCTTCTTTTCTTCTCTGTTCTTTTCGTGCCTTAGCCTTCTTTTCCTTTGCCTTCTTCTCTTTCTTCTTCTTTCTCTGGCAGCTCCTCTTTCTTCTGCCTTCAGCTTCTTCTCCTTCTCTTTCTTCTTCAGCCCTTCTTTAGCTTCTTCCTCTTCAGCCTTGCCTTCTCCTTAGCGTTTGCTGGCTTCCGCCCTCTTCTTCCTTGGCTTCTTCTTCTTCTCCTTGCCTGCGAGAGAATAAAACCTACCCCTACTTGCCCGCGCTCTCTCTTCCTCTTTCTCTCTTAGGCTCACTCTCCCAGAGCCACTTCTCAGGTAATCGGGTTGGGTACGCGCTCGAGACTAGGCCCACCAGCATGCGGTGGTGGGCGAGGAGTGCAGGTCAAGTATACGGGTCAAGCCAGGTCTGCGAGGATCGGGTCACGGATGAGGCGGTGAGAGGGTGACTAGGACCTCACCCCGTGGTTAGGAGGTGATAAGCTTGATACACTTTTGCAATTTATTCTGCTGCACCTGCTCAAGATCTTCTGAGGTGGGACTACCTTCCCACCTCCCTTCACATGCATCTACAGCAGGAGGCTTCCCTTGATTGAAGCTGCTACTAGGGTCTTCAGTGCCAATTGGTTGTCTGGAGCTGTGAGAAGGAGGATTCCATGCAACCTGGGGCTGTGCACCTGGAGCAGGGAGGCCTGGAGGAGGCTTGCAAGCAAGCTGCTTGCTTGCGTCAATGCCGGCAGACCTCTAACAATTATCAACACGAAAAGGGTCTCGTGGCCTCGTCAGAAAGCTCAGAAAGCTTCGCAAAGACATGGCAAACGTAGTGCGGGGGTCGACGTGGCATGGGGCCGCCGGAGTGTGCGTGCCTAGGGCACCCTATGTGCGTGAGAGTGGGTATGTTTGGGGGGTGTTTTGGGGGCGTGGCACGGTGAGCGAAGTGAGGGTTTAGGATCAGTGAGGTGACGCGGTGCTTATGGGGTAGTTGGCGAGGTGGATGGAGGTGTGGAGCGGCGGAAACGCCTCACCGGAGGTCTGGCAGGAGATGAAGAAGGTGAGGGTAACTACGTGCGTTGAGAGGCATTTTCAAGAAATAAAGAGGGAAAAGGGATTAGAAAGGAGAAAGGACTTAGCTGTGCGTAGGGAGATGAAGGGGGAGGCAGAGATGGAGGCCGACTCGTATTGCCGTCACCGGAGACAAAGCACTCAGTGGGGGGAGGATGGCGACAACGAAGGGGTTGTAGAGGCGTCAGCGGGTGTGGCACAACGCGAACGAACAAGAGGAAGGGAACCCTACCACTGGTATTGTGGCTGGGCGACGAGGGAAAGAGAGGAAGGTCACCGGAGCTTGCTGAGCCACTGGTCGAAGGGGGAAGAGACGAAATTGAGGGATTCTCTGGCCAATTTCAAGCATGGGAGATGCAGAGGGATTTGGGTATGCTTTTATAGGCCCTGGAGGAAGGATTTGTGCTTGGAAGCCAAGCTTCCAAGCACGGAAAGCTCACCGGAGATGGAAGGTTGAAGGAGACCCAAATCTCTTATGCATTTGCATGAGAGATTGGGTACCAAATAGAGCCTCTGACTGTGTTCAAACTGGAGGAGATTTCTCAGAGAATCTCCCTTTCAATTTTAAAGGGGATTCTCTAAGAAATCAGAGAGATCTTGCCCTCGAAGTATCGCCGGAGTAGGATTCCCTCCGCTATAATGGAGGAGGGAGGAGGGACCTAATTGCAAAGAATGAAGAAAAATATAGGGGGTTTCTGCAAAGGTTTTCAAAAGATAGGGGTAGAAATGTAATTGGGCTGGACCTGTTTGCAAAGTAGGTCAAGATGAATTTGCATTAGGTCTAAATTTTGGTACAAACCTAATTTGGACCTAAGAAATCCGATGGTGAAGTTGGATTTTGGGTTTGACCACGTTTGATTGGGAAATTTATGCAAAAACCCAATTAAGGGAAAATATTTATCTGAGACCCCAATTTAGGTCAAAATAGGTTCTAAGGGACAAATTGAAGGTTCTAAACCCTAGAGAATATTTTTCCATATTTTTTAAAGGGTTTAGGAGAATTTTATCCTGACCAAAATCTTGTTAAATCAAGTGTGTCTGTTTTAGGGTTACAAGAAGTCATTTAATTCCTAGAATTCACATGAACCTTTCTGTTTGAACCAACCCACTTTTTATCTTGTTAAGGCCATTTGACCTGTGTTTAGCCCATGAGAAAACCCATTGTTGTACTGCAATGATAAAATTACAGTTTTACCCCTTGTTTCTTGCTTTTCTCTCAGAATGATTATTCATGGAATTATGACCTCCAGTTGGTTATGTAGGAGCTTTTATTCTCTTTTCTAGGTCAAAATGAGATAGTTAGGGCTCATGATGGTGTTCCCATCACCGAATCCCCCTCCTCCTCTCCTCCTTGCCACCCTCATCTTGCAGGGAACGCCCCTGCCCTCCCTCCTCCTCCTCCTACTACTGCACCTTCCCCCATCCTCTTCTCCTCCTTATTGCCACCCTCCTCTTCATCCCTTCTCATCTCATTTTCCTTATATAAAATTAAAATGTTAAGTTATTAATGACATAATGATTTATTATTTAATTTATTATGCATATTTAATTTACAGATTGTTGATGACGGTCAACTCGGTCACGCTCAGAGGCTGTGGTACATCAGAGGTATAATTTCATTTCTTTAAATTTATTTTTATGATATTTTAGGACTATATTAGATGTGGGGTGTACCCACATAATGTCATTTATTTGAATGTATGGTGGGGTGTGCCCACTTTTATGCACTTTATGTTTTTGTGTGATGCACTGTTGTTGTGGGGTGTGCCCATTTTTATTATGTATGTTATTTTGATATGCAAGTTTATGAAAAAGCTTAAAATTTAAGGGGAAGCTCTGTTTAAATTTTTAAAATTATTTAATGTTAAATGTATTGGTTGGTTGGGGATTTAGGGTTAGGCTAGGCTTTCGTTAGGTTATGTTAGGATTTGGTTAGGTCATGTACACAACCTCTTATTTCCACTACGCTTTGCACCCCTCACACCACCATCCTTGTTGTCACGAAGGGAATCTCTTTTGCCATTGCTGTCTCACAAGTTGTTGTGGAGGTGGACGGTGGGGCAGAAGGCATCGAGGCAGATGTCATCGTCGTATGGGGAGGGGAAGGGAAGGGGGAAAGGGAGGGAGAGGAATTGGAGCTCGGTGGAGATGTCGAAGGAGAAGGAAGGCGAATTAGAGAGGGAGAGACGCCAATGAGGGAGTGAATGACAACGAGGGAGAGACGTGAACATGTTAGCTGAATGATGTCGAGGATCTTATGTCGAGGAGAGTTGCCCATGACAGCCTCCTCTCCAGTTGCTTCCCTTCTCTGCTGCAAGTCATTATACTTCATCAGCTACACTCTCAAGTGTCGTAATCTACCAGCCAAAGCCCTCTTGGCGGGGGTGGTGGAGGAGTAGTAACCCTTAAGCTTGCATAGGAGAGCGGTAGAGTCGATGGTGGAGAAAGGACATGCTTAGGGAGGCAGACGATGACGATGATAAGGATGGCGAGGAGGCAGTCGGGTCGAATGAGGGGTGGTGCTGGTGGGAGGAGTCGTCACTGCTAGGAGTGTGGGGGAGGGGTCAGAGGGTGGAGGTGTCCCTGTTAGGGCTCTGGTGAGGGGGTGGGTAGGAGGGGTGGAGGAGGGAGGTCCGAGGGGGGATGGGAGTGTAGGGGTCAAATGGTGGTTGTGGAAGTTTCCCTCGTAGCTGGCAGTCCAGGTGGTGCTTTCTTCCATTTTTCTTGGACTAAGTCCTTAAAGCTCGATTCCATAAGCCATGGTTTTTCAAATTTGAAGTAAATGGACACCTACAAGTATTTGAGATGTTAATCTACAAAAAACTAAGCCCAGAAAATCCATTTCATGTGTATGATTAATCAAAACCAGTTGCAATCTCCAATTAAATTAATTCAAAGTCCATTTAGAAACTCCACCTAAGCTATTGAACCATTTTTGAACCTTAATCAACACCTTAACCCTTTAAACGAATGCTTGAAATCCATAAATCACCTCAGACCTGGGTGATGAAAGTGTTCATCCCAGATCTGATTCAAAGCAGTAAATCTCCATTCTAACCTGTCGCAAATAATCTATGATATATCTAAAATTCAATACAACTTATATTAGGAATCTTTAGATCCTAGAAACCCTAATTGTTCCCCCTCCTTACGCTACAGACAACGTGAAGGAGGAAAATCACATCAGGTATTAAACTCAACTCAAAACCAATCATGGACCTTCATTCAAATCTCTCAAGCATTGCTCAAACTCTGATAGACAAATTAAAACAACTTTCAATTGCTCAAGCTGTCGCCCAACTAGGCATTTGATCTTATGTTCATATAATTTATTGTTCTGAAGCTACGTCATCCACTTTGTAGTTCTATTTGATTTATTGAACATTTCTTTTAAGCATTTAATAAAAATAATTTTATTTCTTATCAAATGATTGCTTATGTTTATGTCAATTTCTTTGCAATTATGAGTATTATTTTAGATACACACACTTACTAAAGAAGATACATGCATGTGAGGCTAAACATTAGGTATTCTAACCCCTAGGGTAAAAGTCCTCCGAGTCAAATTTTGTCCAAATTACTTGCCCATCGAGACTTATGATCATGTTATACGGATAATGCTGGAAGTGTATGTATACCCCACTTAGATGCATAATGTGTTGCCTTTGTAGCATGCCATAAGACTCGATCGACTTTAGTTCGGTGAAGTACCGAACTAAATAAGGTCCTTGAAGATTTAATGATAAATTAGTTTTACTCATTACATGTAACCTTGTGCGATGAAATTTCGGTTGCTTATTTTTGCTCTTCTCTGATATACCAACTAATCTTATCTAGTATCCTGTGGTGCCCATAATTGGTTGTTAAAGGAAATCTAGCTAAGGTTAGTATTGGGGGGTATACTGGAGAAGTGTGGGGAGATGCTGCTAAAATTTCACAGCACTAAGGTTACATATAACAAGCAAAATTAAGTTGTCATCAAATCTTTGAGGATGGGATATAAAGTGAAAATCTTAATCAACATACACATCATTCGGTCATTTCCCTTCCTAATAAGTGATTTATTTACATTAAATTTAGGTTATAATGGATAAATCTTGGATTGGATTGTGGGCTTTAGATTACAGCAAATATAAGGATGGAGTAATTTCATTCCTAGATTGAGCCTTTCATGATGATAGGAAGATATTTAGGCGAGGAGGTCACCTTGATAATATCTTCTTCCCATGCATAAGATGTTTAAATAGTTCTTTGCATGATTGTAATACTGTGCTCGAGCACTGCATTTGTAATGGATGGTGGCAGCATTACACTACTTGGGTAGCTAATAGAGAGGAGTTGACTGAGAAAGTCATAAACAATGAAAACACTATTGACCAAGAGATCGACGAGGAAATTGTTGATACCAGAGATGAAGAAATAAAAGAAATGTTGAACGAAATGAGAGTAGGAGAGGATATAAATACTGACAAGGAAGATCAATTTAGTTGTGATCCATTCTATGATGCTGTTAAGGCGGCTGAGGATCCTATTACTCCTGGTGTTACGAAAATGTCAAAGTTGTCATTTTTGTTGAAGATGTTTCAACTGAAGGTTATAAATAGAGCTAGTGCTAAATTCATGTCAGAAATACTTCAGTTTATTACTGAGCTGTTGAATAACCCTAATGGTTTTTTGGCTTCAAGGTATGAGGCAAGGAAACATATTCGTAAGCTTAGTTTGGATTGTCAGAAAATCGATGCATGTCTAAATGGCTGCATTCTTTTCATAAATGAATTCACAAATTTGAGTAATTTTCCCGAATGTGGACATGAGAGATATAAGGAAGGTAAAGATGAAAGTAAGAGGAAACAACCTCAGAAAGTTCTTCGTTACTTTCCACTAACACCTAGGCTTCAACACCTTTTTATATCAACTAAAGCTGCATGGTGGATGACATGGCAGCAGGATTGTAAATCTCAAGATGGAAGAATACATCATCCTACTAATTCAGAGTGGAAGAGATTTGATGAAAGAAATAATTTATTCTCTTTAGAAGCAAGGAATGTGCAGTTGGGTCTTGGAAGCGATGGATTCAATCCATTTAAGAGTATGTACCCGTCATACTCTATATGGCCAATGGTAATGGTCCCTTATAACTTACCTCCCTAGTTGTGTATGAGATTGTCATTCATAATGCTGACCCTATTAATCCCCAATCCAAAACAACCAGGAAATGCAATAGATGTTTATCTTCATCCATTAATTGATGAACTAAAATAGTTGCGGTACATTGACGTGAAGACATATGATGCAGAAAAGAAAGAATTTTACAATATGCATGAAGCATTGTTGTGGACCATAAATGACTTCCCAACGTACACAAATTTGTCAGGTCGGAGCACTAAAGGAGAACTATATGTAAGACACTCATCAGCTACGATTACCGAAAAGTAAGAAATTCTGTAACTTATGACATCACATATTTCTACCTATTGAACATAGATGGCGAACGTCCCAGTTCAAGAGTAAATTTAATGGCAAGATGTATCAGTATTGAAAGAAAAATCCAAAGAATAAACTTAGTACAGATTCTATCAGGTTACCGGGTCAAGTTATAATGGAGAGATTATAAGAAATGGGTGAGATACGGTTGGGTCAACCATTCAAACATGACCAGATGGCCTCAAGGAATTCTGGATTTTGAAAGAAAAGCATTTTCTTTATGGAGCTGCCATACTAGAAAGATCTTACAATACGTCATAATTTAGATATTATGCACATCAAAAAGAATGTGATGCATAACATCTTAGACGCATTAAATCTAAGAGATGATCCAAAGGATATGATGAAAACAAGGAAAGACATGGAGAGTTTAGGGATACGTCCGAAGCTGCATATTCATGAGGATGATAGCTACTTCCCACTTGCTATTTACAGCTTGAATCCAGACCAGAAAAGTAGATTGTTCTTCTTAAGTAAATTTGGGTGCCAGATGGGTTTTCATCGCAGCTTTCTCGTTATGTGAATAAAGCATAGAAAAAGATATCTGGTTTGAAAAGTCATGACTCTCACATTTATATGCAAGTATTATTTCCACTAGCGATACGGGGGATACTGCCAGAGCCAGTTGTTGATTCATTCACAAAGATGAGCAGGTTTTTCAAAGCTATTTGTTCGAAGATGCTACAAAATGATACGCTGGATCACTGAGATAAACAAATAGTCATTACTCTCTGTAAGATGGAATAGATTCTTCCCCCAACCTTCTTCGATGTAATGATTCATCTCACCATGCATCTTGCAAATGAAGTGAGAATCGGTGGACCTATACAATTCAGATGGATGTATCCTGTGGAGCAATTTTTGAAAAAGCTTAAAGATCATGTTTTGAACAAGGCAAAGCTGGAAGGATTCATTGTAGAAGAGTATCTCGTGGAGGAGTGTATAAATTTTACTTCCATGTACATGAATGAAATTGACAACCGCTTTAATAAACTTCAAAGGAACTATGAGGGGGAATATAATGACAGTGATGAAGAATGTTTATCAATTTTTGATATCAGAGGAAGGTCAATTCTTCATACAGAGGACAAGGCAATTTCAGAAAATGATGGACGTTGCGCACATTTATATATTTTAAAACAAATTCTTGAAATTGATCTATTTTACGAGAAATTCAAATGATTACCTCTTTCAAGGACAACTGAATTTGGCTTCTTAAATTAGTTTAAAGACCGGGTTAATCAATTGAAAGAGGATAAGGGCCTATGATGGGTACCAGATTTTGATGTAATTATCGATTCACCATTACATTATGCACATTACCACTCTAGGTATATAATGAATGGGTTCAAATTCATAATAAAAGAAATTGATGATAGAAAGGTTACACAATAAGCCAGAGTTGTTGATTCAGATCAGTCCACCGGTCTAGATGGATACCATGGCGAAATCAAAGAAATTGTGGAGATCAACTTTAGATTTGATCGCAAAGTTGTCCTATTTAAATGTCATTGGTTTGATGTTTTTAAAAAGGGCACTGGTTTCAAAATTGACAAGAAACATAATTTCTTGAGTTTAAATCCTAATTGTCAAATTCTTCAGTCTAATGAACCATTCATATTGTCATGTCAAGTGGCATAAGTTTTCTATGTCCTCTATAATTGCCAAATGAGATAGGTTATACCTATAAGAACAGTACTGATGCGTGTTTTTCACTCAACTCAGTAATTAAGTTAAATTTACTTAATTAAGAGTAGAAGAAATCACTTAGGTTAACTCGAAGTTGTGTCGATTGTGTGGTATAGGGTCGAATTAACCTAACAATTTAGAAATTTTTACTGGTTGAGTCCAGGTCGTTCACTGGGAGGCATAATAATTTTCTCCAAATTCACCAATTTTCTTTTATCTCTTTAAGTTTAGGAGGTAAAACTAGTTTAATTTTCAAAATATGAATTTTGTCAAAATATTTAACTATAATGGATATACAAAATTCCATATGCAAACATATTTACTCAAAATATTGTACTTTATTAACAAGTAAACATGCTAGTTTTTCAATTTTATTTCATTCTAAGAAATTAAGGCAAAAAGTTATCTAATTAAAACATGCCTTTTACAATTAAGAACAAAAAGTAATTATGCAAGAGAAAATTCATTTATCTCTTCATCTCTATACAGCCTCTAATCTTCTTCTTTCTTTCCGTCCTTCTTTCTCTGTTTTATTTTCTTCTCTATCGAGCTCTCTTTCTTCTTACCTTCTTGTGTTGTTTCTACCTTCACCTACCTTCTCTTCTTCTCTTCTCCTGCCTTCTCTTCTTCCCTTAGTTTTTTCTCCTTTGTTCCTTAGTTTTTCCTTAACACTTCATAGCCTGTGCCTTCTCCTTAAGCACTTAGCATCCTTTAGCACTTATCTTTTCCTTTAGCGGCTTCTCTTTCCTTAAGCTTTCAACTGAACTGGGTTTTCTTACTTTTTAAACCAAAAGTTTTTTTATTTGCGACGAGGTCCTTTTGAGGATACACAGCACCCTGGGATCAAGGTGGGACCAGACCCTACTCGGTCCTCACCTAATCTCAGTTAGGCTTGTTTCGGTTTATTTCTTAATCGGTTCACAATTTCAAGCCGCATCGGCTCAACCCAGCCTCCCAGGCCACACTCGCCCTCCCAGGGCACATTCACATCCGCACGCCCCCAAGGGCACACACACCCATAGGCTAATGCCCACACACTCAGATACAATGCTCAGATCAAATCAGAATCGGAACCGGTGCACCAAGCGCTGACGACTGCATAGCCATAGGAACAAAACAGTTTTATACCCAGGCGCGCGCTTGTGGATATCCGAGGTGGGACAAACATAACCCTTCCAGACCCGAATTCAATCGATCATAACTTTCTACCCAGAGCTCCAAATTGGATGATTTAAAGTTCGTTGGAAAGCTCAAAGGGTAATCTACACAATTTTTGGGTCAATTTAATGTTTTAATTATGTTTGGCTCTTCAATTTAAGAGATGAAATCAAGGGTTCCCACGGGTTTTATAAAAGCCTGGAGAGTATTTTAACTCAGGAGAGTCCTCAGATGGACTTCTCTCTCTTATTATAAGGTCTGTATATGTTATATAAGCAATTCCACTTCTGTTAGGATGGATTTTAAACTCTTGAGACCTATAGAACCTGTAGAGAAGCTTATCTCTTCTCTAAAAACTTCAGAGGTTGATTTACAGATTTCAACAAGTGCAACAGACACTTTAAAGTGCTCCTAATCTATTTAGATTAATTCTAAGGATTTAAACTAATCAATCTAGGCAGGTTTTAGATTTGAATTTCAACAGAACAGTGCTTCTGTTGGTTTGGGTTCGAGAGTAACCCAACTTGACAGAAACAAAATTTTTACTAAATACATCATCTGAGCTTACTTTATTCTTTCTAAAATCATCAAATAGAATCTCAGAAACAACTCGCACATCTCAATTCCTCAATTCAAGCTCAGAACACCATTATCAAACTCAGGTTTGACTATGGAAGCTCGAAAATTGACTTTTTGTTTAGAGCTTCTTCCTAAGAAATTAATGCCTCAATCAGAGTCTTCTCATCATCTGGAACTCATTCAGATCTTCAAATTTGTGTTCTGTCCTTAATTCCTAGGGTTTCAGGCTCGCCACCTGAACTAAAATAGGTGTGTGTTCGACAGAGTTGTTCAGTGGTAGTTACAGTGTTTTGAGAGTTAAAATAGCTTCAGTGCATCGCACTGAAGCTTCTGAGCTCCTGAAGTGTTTCTTAAATCCTTCATAACAGACTTCTCCAACTCGCCGGAGTTGGGGAAGAAGAAGTTACATCTTTGGCTCCAGTGATTAAAACCTCAAACAAATATTTTCAAAATGATCAGTAATCCTTATTTTATTGTTCTGGAGCCACTTAACAAGTTTAAGAGGCTGCAACTCAAGAATGGCTCGCCGGAGCTCGTCGGAGCTCCAGTGAGTCCAGAAAATATAAAATGTTTGTACAGATTAACAAAATTAACCATTTTTTATCCAAAAATGATTCTAAGGTTACAAGGAACCTCTTTATCACATTAAATTCTTCATTTGTTCATTGAAATAAAAGATTTGACAGTAAGTTCGTTTCTTAAAAATTTGATTGGTTTAAGCTCAGGACTTGATTTAACTACTCGATTGAGAAGTTAAATCAAGTCAACAGATGTTATTAATCATAAATATATATTTAATTTATAGTTTGAAATGTTCCTGAGCCGCCATGGACAGCAAGCTCAAGAGCTAAATTAAGATTGGGCGTTTAATTATAGATGATAATAATAGGTAATATAATGTCGATTAGGGTTCTAAAGTGGTGATAGGTGATGAAGGAACCCAATGAAGGTGGAATTAGATCGACTTCCATCACCATGGACAGTGAAGTACTGGGTGAAGGTGAGATTTGAATTAGGCGTTTAGGTGATTCAATTAAACGATTAAGTGAATTAGAAGTGAACATGGAAGATACAGGAAGGTGAACAATGAGTTAAAAGACAAAATTAAAGTCTCTGGCGAGCTCAAGGAACTCGCCGAAATCGGAGGAGATGAAACTAAATTCTAAAATTACTCTAACCTAACTAACTAAACTAACTAAGCTAGCCTACTCCTACTCATACTCCTAGTCTACTATTACCTGGACGAAGGGGTCAATAGGCTTCCGCCGAAGTCTCATGGTGGACGACGAAATCAGAGGGTTGAAGAAAGATCTTCGACGGGCGGATTTGAGGTGGAGCGGAGGAATCCTATGGTCGGCGCCTTTGTCAGAGGTGCGGAAGACCACGGCGAATCTCCTCGGCTACTTAAGATGGACGGAGGAAGTCGGAAGATGGAATGGGGGATCGCCGGAGGTTTGGAAGAATAGCCTATCGAAGTCGGCTATAGTGTTAGAAGAGGGAAGGGAGCCAACTTACCTAAAATCAGAGGTGTGAGGGGGTATTTATAATAGTTTGCGGCGAAGAGAGGGGCGGGGTCTGGCCGAAGAAGAAGCTCGAGGAGCTTAACCTCTGTCGTCGTCTCCAACGACAGTGAGGTTAACTCCCTCTGAAAAATAGGATTCTCGATTAATCAGACCGATGGATCAAGTGGAGGTGGTGAGCGCAAGCTGCAAGAGCTTGGGCAAAGAGGAATGATGTCGACAGGGCGGTGATCGCATGGTGGGATGACTCTCTACTGCCAGCCATTCGTTTGGCTGGAGAAGAAGAAGATGAAGAGGGACTTAGAAGTAATAAAACTTAAGGCCTATGTGATAAGTAAGGACCCGACTGTAATGAATATTAAGGACTAAAATGTAAATCCAGGTTTTGAAGGTTTATTTTAATTTAGATCTTTTTCAACTTTTTATATATGTTAGTAAATAAGGTAAATATTATGTTTACACCTTGAATTTACATTTCTGACCTTTTTAGATTAATTTATTAGATTAAGTAAAATCACTTAAGTTATTACATACTTAGGTATACATTATATTTAAGTTACTTATCTTATTAATTAAGGAAATGATTAATAGGATTTCGAGTCCAATTATTATCTAAATTATTAATAATGTTAATTGAATGATAAAATGTCATTTTTAACTTGTGTTAAAGGTCCTTAACTAAATATCCCTTATTTTATAATTAACCCTTATATATTCATAACCCTAGCTAATTAACTAGGAAGACTAGTTAATTAGGGGTAATTAGAGATCATGATGAGTGTCTCATCAAGTACCACGCAACTATTTTGACGCACAGTTTGAAGCATACCAAGAATTAATAGAAGAAGATCATTTATTTGCAATCGATGTTGACATCTAAGGTTAGTAACAATTTCTTTGATTTGTTTCATTTCTGTTTAAATGAAATTCATATTAAAATTGAAATTTATGGGGGCATATATGTCATTACAAAGGGGGTTTGGAGTAAAAATTCTTTAACAATATTTTTTATGTTTAGCAAACTTTTTTTCATTAATGATTTATATATTAATGATTTTTAATTATATTAATTATTGCATTTTTTACTTGTTACAGATGAAGTTGTTTAGGAAAAAGCCCAAAAAAGAGGGTCCTCCGGAGATAGCCCTCCTTGCAACCCAATTCATCTCCTCAGGCTCAGCCACCCCCCCACCCATAGTAGGCTCAGCCACCCCTTTGACAGCAGGTTCAGCTACCCCCCCAATCATGTTTCATACAACCCAGGGAGATGGCACATTTACTTCATGCGAGGAGGAAGGGAAAGAGGAAGAAGATTGCTCAGACCTTGCCAGAAAAAGTAGAGGATGATCCAGATTATGGAGGATCAAATGAGGAGGAGGGGGAGGAGGGAGACGAGGAGGGCGAGGAGGTGGAGGATGAGATGGTGGGGAGTACATCCCCAGTTCATGTCGACACCTCAATGGTGGGCTCAAGCTTTGGTAAGAAATCATATACCTTTAAGAAGTAAATTACTTATATGTTTCAAAGTTTATTATAACTTAAAAAATACATAATGAATATGATTAATGTTTATGCAGGTAGACTAGAAAGACGATGGAGGAAGACAAAAAATTTAGACCTCCAGCGTCTCCCCGAGGGTGTGAGAATAACAATTAGGCTTAAAACCATAAAGGAAGCAGAGAATTACCCAGGCTTTATCAGTCGAGTGGGCACAATTGTTAAGTCCATTGTGCCTATTTGCTACTTCAACTGGAGGAAGGTGCCCGTAGAGCTAAAGAGACAGTTCCTCCGTTAGTTGGAGGTAATTTCATTTATAAAAGTTATTTCTTTTATAACTTTATCTTAAAATTATTATAAAGTAAGATTGATATATATTTTTTAAAATTAATATAGGCAAAATATGATTGGGATGATGACCCCAATGACTCGCAATATATCCTTAAGCACGTCGCCAAAGTCCACAGGGATTGGAGGATGAAGACCAAGAGAAATGTAAGAATTCTTAAACATTTACATTTTTATTATATACATAATTTCTTATATTATTTCTAAAAATTTATATTTGGTATTTAGTTTTTCTCTAACAAGAGTTCACCTAAGGAGGCAATGGGTGATGCTCCTCCTGATGTCATGCCTGACGATTGGAAGAAGGCATGCGAGCATTGGCTGAATCCAAAGACGGAGGTTAGTAAATGATTACAAATTATTCTATTAATTTCATATATCTTAAATTCATAAAAAATATTATTAGGTATATGTACAGGAGCAAGCAAGAAAAAATAAGGCCAATAGGGCTAAAGTTCCGCCACTGACCTATTGTTTGGGTCAAAGGAGTATCGAGACGGTCAGAAGCCGTTATGTAAGTGTTGAAACTACTTTTCAGTTGAATATTACTTAATTTTTATGTTATCTTAATATAATTGTATCATTTTTATATTTTCAGTCTGCTACTCATGATGGAATGGAAATGAGTAGAATGGATATATACGAGGTCACCCACAGTAAGGCTGTAGCTAAGGGTGCTCGTAAGTGGATTCATGAGTCATACCAAGAGAAACATGTAAGTTTCTTAAACTCAAAAATATTTATAACTTTCTATATATATTATAATAATATTTTTTTAATACATGGAGCAAATGGTACAGTTAGTACATCCCCCCACTGACGAGACGTCCGACAGCATCCACCAGCCTTTGCAGCCAAACGACGCAATTAGGAGAGTGCTGCCACCAGACCACGGTGGTTTTGTTTATAGTGCGAGGAGGGCACATACATTATCTACCTGGTATAGGAGGAAAGGTGCCATCTCATCTAGTGTCATCGATCAGTTGCATCAAAAAATCAACACACTACAGAGACAAAAGGAAGAGAGGGAGAAGAGAGAGACATTTATGAAAAGTCAGATGGATGCCATGCAATCACAGATGAATATGATGGATAGTAAGATTGAGAAGCTTCTAACCCTTCTTCTGAAGAAGGGTCAGTCAGGGCATCCATCTTCATCAGATCCCAACATCCACAGACGAGACAATGACGACATGGGTGGAGCTGGTGGCATCAGGGCAGCTACATAGTGATATTTATACATTTTCTCTTCATATGTTTTTCATGTCAATATTTTATTTTCATTTTATGTAAATTTTTCATTTTCAAACTTTTTATGTACTAGACTTTTTATATCTATGCAATGTTTTTCTCGTCATGTATTTTCCGTTGCTTATAAAGAAACTGACGGCAAAAATGTTTTTGCCGTCACATATATGTTGTCGATTATAACGACAAGCGACAGCACAAACATTTTTGCTGTCACTTATATAACCGGCGATAAATGTATATAACCGATGGGGAAACTTCAGAAAAGGGCACGTAAAGGCGGGAAAATGTGACGGATGAATGATGTCGCTTGACAAATAAGTGACGGTAAATACCCTTACCATTGGTTTTGAAATGATGGCGAAACATCCAAACCTACCTGGTGTGAACACTTTTTTCTTCGTCGGTTATAAATAAACCGACAACAATTGTATTTTCCATCGATTTTTAACCGACATTGAAATGGCCAATCCGTCATGTGGTCAAACACTATTTTGACGTCGAATGTGCCCACAAACCAACGGTAAAATGAAACAGTGACGATCATATTGGCGTCGCTTAATGGCGTCGGTTAATATGGTTTTTCCATCAGTTTCTAACTGACGGAAAAAGTGTAATACGTTGTAGTGAATATCCGTCATCTTTCTCTTCTCTGAGAAAATCACTTTCAATTAAATGCAAAAAGAATAACCTTCTTGAAACAAGATTTAGCATGGAAACATTTGCGAGTTTATTGGCTTAAATCTCCCTATGGATACGACACTCTAAATCAACGTGGTTAGATTCAATTATGCTTTGATTGCAAGGTTTTCCACTACCTGTAAAGACCCGTTCTGTCCTGAGCCTTTTAAGATGTCTGGATTGTCTATCAGACGTCTGAAAATTGAAATTTTGGTACGTGACTTCGCGTCGCGCGCGGGCTGCGCACGGACAGTACCCTTCTTCTCTCTCTTTCCCTCTTCCCTCCTCCACCAAACCCTAACGCACCCTTATATAAACCCCTCTTCCCCCTTCCTTTCTTCCCCACTTCACCACAGCCAACCACCTTCCCTCCTTCCTCTCCACTGCAGCGAGAGGTGCAAGCGTGAGTGAGAGCGCGAGAGCGAGCGACAAGGAGGAGAGGCGACGTGAGGAGAGGAGGAAGAGCTTGAACTCGCGAGCTCGTGGGAGCTCGCCAGGGGGCGCACAGCCGAAGCAGCACGTGCAGGAGGAGTGCATCAGGGGAAATGTCCCCGACACTTGCTGTAGCCGAAGCTGCAGATGAGGAGGCAAGGATGCAGCTGCTCGAGGCAAGGGAGAGTAGGAAGTGGTTCTGGTTTTGGGATTTTCCCAGAATCAGACGTCTGGCGTGCCATCTAGATGACATATTGGACGTCTGGTGACGATACCAGACGACTAAAAGCAGATCTTTGCGAAGGTACGTTCCTCTTGCAGTTACGGCCATGCAGGCCGCACCGCAGCTATGATTTACGTGGCAAAATATAGGCAATTTGCCTGTTGCGTGCAGGGATTGCTTTGGGAAGGCACAGGACACACCCTCCCACGCATTTCGGACGTCTGGATAGCTTACCAGACAATCGGAAGCACTCCCAGACGTCCAGAGGAGAGGTCATACGTCTGGAGCTGGGTCCAGATGGTCAAGAAGAGGTTTTGGACATCTGAGGTCGACGCAAAACCTGAGGTGCGTTTCTGGTTACTTTTAAGACGTCTGGACCTTGTGCCAGATGTCTGATTTAGGTCTGCAATCTTATTTTTGACCCATTTAGGGTTTGTTTGAGGTCTGTTTTACGCAATCAAGATATCGGTGTTTTCCTTGTGAGTTCCTCTACTTGTTAAAAGGTCTTTTATACTGTTCTGAATGTTCCATTGTGGCATGTTTCTTGTTATAGGACGTCGATCAGTTGCGAGTTCAGGGCTTGCTGAGGCACGTGAGCCTGTCGTTCAAGCCCTCAATACTCCCGGGTTGTCTAGTAGAGTGGTCTTCCCCTAAATTACTTATGAAACCTGAATGCATATGTGAATTGGATAACTAGAAACCTTGGATGTGGCATGAATCCTAGGACGAGAAGTACTTGCACTATTTGTATGCATGTTTGAAATTGCAATCTTAAATGAATGAGTAGAAATGTGAACAACTACCTATTAACAAACAAGAGCTGCCTGTGAAATATGAAATACCTGTGTTAGTTAAACGGTTACATGTGACATTACCTGTTGTATATGTTAAATGATGGAAATACGAGCTGCATGTGTATAACCTGAGAATGGAAATGTGAATGATGAAACCTGATATGGAATGACATGAGAAATACGAGCATGAACCCTACGGGGAATTAGGAGTAGAGCTCCTGTAAATAAATGGAATGGATCTGGAAATGTGGGTGGGAAGTGTGCTGGTCCTTGAGTACGTGGTACCAAGGAGAGCGACTGTCCCCTGTTTAGTGTAGAGCAGAGCTAGCCGCCCTTGGGTTGGAACCCGGGGTTAGGATTGGCCACTCTACACCGACTTCTTGGCCCTCGCGTACACTATACCGGGGAGAGCTACTAGTGTAGGGAGAGAGCTAGCCACCCCACGGGGCCTGGGGTTCAGCTAGCCACCCTACACCGACTTATTAGGCCCATTGGGCAAACCAGGGTAGTCAGACGAGAGTGCACGGACTGTGGAGGGGACAGACCCCTATTTAGTTCTGAGGGGCTAGACCTCTGTTACTGAGAGGGCTAGGCCCTATACTGTTCCGTGTTGTACTTTGGGCGTACCCGTTAGCGGAAACGACCGACCGCCTACCAGTGCAGGTTAGCTACCCGTGCGCTTATTGCGTGTGCCGTAGTCACCGCTACATCTGTCTGTAACCTTGGGATGGTTTACTGAGTGTAGCATCACCACGGGGGACTCTCCTGACTAGGAGAGCACCACGTGCGCCTTCTACTATTCGGAAAAGACTGCAATCAAGATCGTTCCCATGAGGAACATTCGAGATCAAGGAAGAGATCTAAAAATATAAACCAATGGGTGAAAAGGAATAACTTGTAAAATAAAGAAATTGGAATAGATAGTACCAGTTAGCTTTTACTGCTTTAGTTAGTTGGTTACCACTGTACTCAGTGTTCGCTGACTTTGTTACTCATAACCCTTTTTAGGTCCAGGTGTTGAGCAGCCGTTTCACTGGCTGTAGAGGGTGCTGGGCCCAGTAGAGCCTAGTAGCAATAGTCTTCCTATTATTGTACTTTCTTTTGTTAGTGAGTTCAGACTCTTGTTACTATTTACGTTCTGTACTTTGTTTTCCGCTTTACTGTTGTGGTGGTGATATGTACTGTTAGTAGCTTTTACTTCTTTTACTGCTCGTACTCTTTTACCATTAGTTACTTAGCATAGTGAATGTGGTTTACTTTCCTACTTTTTGGTTATTTCTTGTTGGATGACTGGGTCTTGGGATTAGTCAAGTCGAGCTGGCCTCGTGTCCTGTAGGGATTCGGGAACCGGGTCGTAACACCACCAAAAGAATACAACAACGTATTATTTCTATTACTCTCTTATTCAAGCAAAAATCTCTCTGTCAGATGGTATGAAGGTGGAGGGGCTAAGGTGCTTATATAAGTAAAGGGGAGGTGGGTTGATCGGCCAAAAGATGCCTCTCCCGTGCAGAGCATGCTTGAGTGGCCCGTACCGGCACAGATCACATGTGGTAAGTATACTCTGGCTAGCAAGCAGGTGCTAGAGTCATGAAGGCATGCGAATCTCGCGTGCTTGCTTTGTAACCTGATCAGGCGAGGAGAGCATGCACTTATCGTGGGCACATGATACGCAGGTGGCTACTACAAGTTGGAGTGTGTGTGAATCGCGGAAGGGTGCGATTTAGGAGAGTTATGTTCACACGCCTACTGGGATGGTGTGGCCAACACTCTCTTACCCGCGAAAAGAGCATGAGGTGCATGCAAAATTTGTTCTTCATGCACTAGTTGCACACGAACTATTGAAAGTGGAATAAATGAAGTCCGTTCTTGATGGAATTTTGCATAGAAGTCTAGAGGGACTTGGATTTTCTTTAGTAGCAAGGACTTGGAATCTTGCTAGATAAATTATGCCCAAACCCTCGTAACTTAGTAAAATTGGATTTTTCCCCTCATAGAATGTGTTTTCTCTTAATTCTCCTCTACAACCATCCATTCTCAAAATCCACTCCCGCATTTTATTCTTACACAAATTAAAATTATTAAAATATATATAGATTATTTATAAATGCAATTATGAGCTTAATATGCCTAGAATAATTATGATGCACTATTTACAACCTAAATATGATATGTTTACTTAGGAATTAACCTAATTTAAACATAGTAGGTGTATTAACCATGTAGTTATCAACAAGAAATGTGGGATAATTCTAATTCAAGCAAAAGTGAAGAAGAAGAAGAATCAAATTATTTGAATCAAGAAGAAGCTGCTTATCTTGGATTCATGGTGCTTGAAGATGAGGTTAATGACCTTTTAGAAACATCTAATGATTTATATAGTACTTTCAAGAAAATGAAAATTGAAAATAAAGAGCTTAAAGAGAAATGTTACTTGCTCCAAAATGAAAGGACTAAACGTTTGCAAGAAAATGAGTTTTTTGATTACTGAAACTAGTGCTCTCAAAGATAAAATTTTAGTTTTAGAGTTAGATATTAATATGGTTAAAGGTAAATTTGAAAATTTGCTTAAAGATCTATCTAAATTCACTAAGGCAAAAAAAATAGATAGATTACTAGCAACACAAAAACCTTTTTCTAGTAAAATTTATCTTGGTTATTAAAGTTCTAAAGCAAGTACCTCCAAAACAAATAGAATCAAATTTTTACCTAGTCAAAAGGAAGAAGAAAGAATGTTTTGAATGAAAATTTGAAAACTAAAACCCACCTAAGTGGACCCAAAAGAATATAGGTACCAAGACAAACACTACAATTTTGTTTTGTAGCTCAAGAAGATACAGACTTTTCAAGGTGTATTTTTAAAAGGCCTAAGGATGGGTTTCAAGACTTCAGGAAAATTGTAGATCGACAATTACCAAGAAAGCAAACTACACAATGGAAACCATGTTTTGTAGGAGGACAAAGGCAAAGGAATGTGGATTATAGAAAGTGGATGTTCCAAACATATGATAGGAAACAAAGAGTTATTTACAAAGCTCGAATACAAGGAAGGTGGATCTGTCACATTTGAAAACAAGCACAAAGGGTAGATTATTGGAATCAGTACTATTGATGGAATCTTCATGATACAAAGGAAAATATGTCCAAAGTACATGTTGGCCACATGAAGAAGTTTGCAATGGAAAACTCTGAAGGAAACAGCACTCCAATGGGAACAAATGTAAACATGGACATAGGATGAAAATGGTAAGGAAATAGATTAAACAACCTATCGAGGTATGATTAGATCTTTGCTTTATCTTATCGCTAATTGCCCTTATATCATGTTTAATGCTTTTTTGTGCGCTCATTTTCATCCTTCTCTTAAAGAATCTCGTTTACTTCTTGTAAAAAGAATTCTTAAGTACCTAAAAGAGACTAATAATTTTAATTTGTTTTACCCTAGGACACCAACTTTGAATAACTAGCATATAGTGTATCGATTTTGTTGGTAGTAGAACCATTAGAAAAAGTATAAGTGGAACATACTAATTCTTGGGCAATGTTCTTATCCCTTGGGTTTCCAAGAAACAAAATTATATTCAACTACCAAGGCTGAATATATCTCAATAGCCTTATTTTATTCTCAAGTATTTTGGATAAAACGAACTCTATCTTATCTAGGTTTGAAGTTTGATCAAATAAGTATTCTTTGTGATAACAGTAGTGCTATAAACCTTTTCAAAAATCCTATACACCATTCAAGAACCAAACACATAGATGTTATACATCATTTTTTTTTAGCAGTAAGGTGTTAAAAAGAGAGATTAAGTTAGAATTTATCAATACTCAAGATCAACTTGCGAATATTTTTAACAAACCACTTAGCTTAGAAACATTTATTAGAAGGCATCTAGGAATCTGCAAGTTAAAAGACCTACAAAACTAGGAAAGCAATGTTTTAGATGTCTAATCAACCATCTTAAACATTTACTTGATTACACTATTTTTTAAATGCCTTGGTTACTTATGAGAACACCTTGAGCATTGTTTAGTGCTATTTGAAGTCTAAGGAATTTCAGACGTTTGACTAGCAACATAAGACATCTTCTTGTTGTCATATCTTATGATTGCTTCTCTTTAACAGCTATTTTTAAATGTCTTTTCAAATTCTTTAACTCTTCAAATATTCATTACCAATCAATTAGATGTCCATCTGACCTTTATGACGTCAGAAGTCAAGATTTCAAACGTCTGATCCTACTCCTAGACGTCTACATTTGGTTAATTATGAAGATATTCACTTGGAATTTGAACCATCTTTTTCACCCACTCTTTTTTTTGCCTTGGTAGCTTTTAACGAAATTTGAAAAGGTGTCACCCCATTAACCAATGTGTAAATGCAAACCCTAGTTATTATTAGGCTCCCTCATCACATCCTTACAAAAAACACTTCTTCTCTATCTCATTATCCTCTTCTCCATTCTTCACCTTCACTACCTCTCACAACCAAACATCCAACCTTCTTCTCTAGCCATCTAAGGCTCATTTGATGTCTCCTCACTTTGTTGCATGCCTAGAAATGGGTGGAGAGCTAGGTCAAGGAGAAAGGAAAAGGGAGAACACTCTTAATCTAAGTATATCTTTTCTTTTCTTCTTGTGATCTCCTTTTAAAAATGTTTATTGACTTCTAAACTTGTATGAATATATTTTTTCAAGTTGTGTTTCCTCTCCATATGCATTTTTTATCTTCTCTTTATCAAATATATCGTATATCTTGTCTTTATACTGATCAATATCTTAGTCATATAATTTTTCTAATTTTTCAGACGTTTGATATTTTTCTTGGGACATCTATTGTTTCAACCATCTCATTTCTTTTGACTTTGAACCATTTATGTTTCCAGTTGTCTGTCGTTTTTATCATGTCTGAATGACCTATTTTAGATGTCTTATTGATCGTTTGGACATTTGATTTTCTCTTCCTCTCTTAATTTTGACCTTGATTTGATTCCTCTCTCTAGACCTCCAAATTTATGGCTTCTAGGAAGAAACGGAAGAGTGTTGTCCCTAGCCAATAGCAAGAAGATGTGGAATCACCCAATGTTATGGAGCAATTTTGTATTAGTAGAAAGGCTTTCCAAAAGTTGAATAGTTTTGAAAATTTCAAAGGTAGAATGGGAAGACCAATCATGTGTGATGATTTTTCTAAGTTTGGACTTGATCCCTTCAAAGCTCAGGGAATAGATTACTTCTTTGATGAAGAATAGTATCCCAATGGCAAGCTTGTAGGTGTGTTTCCTGAACTAGCCAAGTTGCTTTATGCTAACCCATCTAATGAATCCACCACCAATGAAGCCATCCTAAAATCCTCGATCTTTAATGTTTGTTTTATCATAACAAATGAAGTCATCTCCACACTCATTAGTTAAGCCAATGTTGGTGCCCATTGGAGGGACATTGCTAAGGAGGTAGACTTCAAGACTGTTACCCAAATGCTTGTTAAAGAGGATGTCTATATGAAGCAATTAAACTCGATTCTAAGTTTCTTAAAACTATCCCTCGCCTTCTTGCTAGGTTTGTTTCTTGGAATCTTCATGGAAAATCTGGATCTTTTGACCATGTATCCAAGGAACTTGCTTACATTCTTTATGCCATAATGAATCACACTAAGTTGAATTGGTGTGATATTGTTATGGATTCCCTTGTTGCTACTCACCGTAGGAACCTTCCTCTAGGTGCCCACATTTTCACATGCTTTTTCACTTTAATCTCAACCTTAGGAAACAATAGCTTGATGAATCCACAAAGAAGTTTGATAGGACCACTCTTCTCCTCACGACATTAGGAGCGGTAATGGTGAGGAAAATCAAGGGGCAAATAAAGAAGGCAATCTTCCTCCTTAGCAAGAAGATTCTTGCTTCCATACCACAATACCTATTCCTCTTATAATAATGCATCTTGAGGGTTTACATGGGAAAGTGTGTAGGGGAACCAAGAGACCTTCCAAAAGGCCATGTTTGATGGGATGGAGCTCCAACACAAGAGGCAACGTGAAGGGCACAATTATCTATGGAGCTTCACCAACCAATAATATTCCTTGCACATGATGGGGCTTAAAGAAAGAATGAAAAATTTAGAGATGGAATTCAAAATGGGCAAGAGAAGCATGTGAAGAAAAATGGAGGATTAGTTTGGCTTGGCATGGACCTCTTTTATTGCTTGTTGGCAGAAGTAAGTTTGGGCTACTTAGCACACTTGTTTTATTTTCTTATGAACTTTTCCACGACTTGTAACATTAAAACTATTTCTTTTCTTGTTTGTTTGTATGGTTTGAACATTTCCTATGCTTGATTTGGCTATGTTATGAATTTTTTCTTTCATTTATGCCATATATTTGCTATGGTTTGAACGATTCCTTGTTTTAATAATGACAAAAGAGGGGAGATAATAGATGCTTTGTGATAGGGGGAGAAAATAAAAAGTCATTGTTAATAAAAGTACATTGTCATTACAAAAAAATGGGAGAGTGTTGATAATACTACATGTTTTTTATAATGACAAATTATACTTTTAAATATGCTTTGAGGACTAATAAGTATTGCAGGAAGAATACAAGTGTAAAGCCTAAATGTGAACATGGAAAAAGAAGAAGAGCTCTATATGTAGAAGAGCTCATGGATATGAAGCTTTGTAAGAATTTTTTATCTTTGTAAAATGCAAAAGAGCCTCAAATATCTTCTTGAAACCCAAAAGATACATCCTACAGCCTTCCCAACATCTTTACCTCACAACATCTCTACAAAATCAATTTATTAGATATTTCAAACGTATGAACCTTCTTCCCAAATGTCTACTTTTTCTGGATAGATTTTATTTGCACCAAAATCGACCATAACTCATATCTCTATCACTTCAATTAACATTTTTTCTCTATATTAAAATCCTTCAAAAATCTAAGACGTCTTGTTTTGTCTTTTAGAGGTCTTACCCTATCTTAATTATCCAACATTCAATTTTTTAAAACTCTAATGTTCACAAAATCTTTATAGATTAGTTGTTAATGACAAGAACTCCTTTGAAAATAAGAGACGTCTGACTTACTTCTTCAAACATCTGGAATATCCTTTCTAGATGTCTTCCTTTTTTTTAGACGTCCCTAGATCTTTTCTTGTTAAAAGTTAGTAACTTGCTCTAGTTCTAACTAAGGCAGTTCAGACATCTCAAATTATTCATAAAAAACTAAAAACATCAATTCAGACATCTATCAATATAATTCAGGCATCCCTGGATCCAATTTTTTACTCTAGTAACTCTTATTTTTTTTGTCACCTTTTCATACAACTTGCCCTAAAAGCAAATGTTTGAATTATCCATCTAACAGGTCAATTCTCTATCTTAAACGACCTTGTTCATTCCTAATGTTAGATACCAGTTACTGGAAATTCTTGAATATTCAACCATCTTTTGGATCGTCTAATTCTCAACTCAAGGCATCTTCTAAGAGTCACTCAGATGTCTAAATTTCACTTCAAATGTTGGAAATGACAATTGGATTAAAAGTCTATTTTAACTATCTTTTGTAGTTATGTTTCTTAGACGTTCTTGCTCAAATAATTACTTTCTAATTTGAGTTCGAATGGTTTCAAAAGCTTAAACCCAACCTCCTACAATCTATAAATACCTACTTAAGGTCACCTAAGCTACCACACAACAATCCTAATCATTTCTCAAGCTTAAAACTCCAAATATTCTCAAAATTGTATACTTGTGCTCATAGTATACATTATGCTTCTCTCTCTTGAACACTCCCTCTGAGCTTTCACTCCTTATTTAGATTTACAAAGCGATTACTCTAAGACTCAATCTTATTGCTATATATTTCTCAAAGGCTCTTTAGGACTTTTTAATATTTTATTTGATTTTTGTATTGTTTGGGTGCCGAAGCTGTGGGTTACCAATTCTCTCCTTGGAGAGGGACAAAACCCTCCCTGGCAGCTATTCAAGAGAGGGGAATTGTATTCTTTTGTGATAGTGTTTTTCCCATTTGTTTTCAAAGTCAAATCATAGATTGAAAGATCTAGCTAGAGATTTTTTCCCGCAAAAGTTTCCAATATAAATCTGGTGTTTAATTTATGCCATTATTTATATATTTTTTGCATAATTCACCCCCCGCTCGTTCCACTAACAAGTTCTCGATAATTCCAACTCTAAATACTCCATTAGTTACAAGTATATGTGCACATGCCCCATCCTTTTAAGTCTATCAGCATTGAGTTGTAAGTTTCATTGAGTTGTCTCCATTTTTCTTGATCAACCTATTAGAATATGGGTTGAGTCAAGTTGAAGGAGCAACATGACCTGACCCTTAGCCCATAAACACTTGGTTTTTACATAAAATGCCATCATAAACTTATCAAACTACATAACTCACATACGAATTTCAATCTTTACACAAATGCCACCATAAAGTTTATTATCTTTGCAAAGATGCCACTCTAATTAGGCTTCATCAAGGTGATCTACTATTTTCAACTAAAAAGCCTAATAGTGTTTGTTTTTGCATCTAGATTAAATTATAAATCTCAAAAAATGCAAGATAGAGTGTAGTAATGCAATTGCAATACTACACTCTATCCTATCTCCTTTCTACACTTAACTCTATCACTTACCCTTATTGTTATTGCCTTCAACTAAACACCATTGGACCAAAACACTTAGATAAACACATCAAACCTCTTCGAAGAAGATCCTTCACCACCTTTTTGCCTCTTGTAGCCTTTTTTATCCTTTTGGCTACCTACTTAAACGTGGCTAAAGTCTAACCACACATTAATTTAATGGTATTGTTGCAAAAGGAGGTAGGTTTATAGTGGCAAATATGTAAATATGAAGTTCATAGTGACATTTATGAAAGATCAAAAGATTTTAATGGAATTTATATAAAACCCATTAATAAATCATTTCTCATGTACATTATATCTTAAAATTCCTCATTAATGTATTTGTTAATTTTGCACATCCCATAAAACCAACTCAATTTTACCTTCCCACTGCCCTAGCCTATTCTCCTAACCTTCCTCAATATCCATCATGTCTTATATGCCTCTCACTTCCTCTCCTAAGTATGATATTTTAATTATTCATAGTTCGTACATCATAATTTACTCAAGTGTAATGTCACATTCTCATGTCATCTTTTTCAAAGTTTTATTCTTCTCTATTTGGTTATCTTTTGTTAGAAGATTTGTAGTATTTGTTCCCTTTTTTAACATTCTTTTTTTACTTTTGTTCCCTTTTTTAACCTATTATAACTTAGTTGGGTTTCATAAGTCTAACATTATTTTGATACTAATATGAAAAATATAAAAGAAAGAGGTTCATCAAGCTTGACCTAATTTAAACCATTTTCACACACTAAGTTATGAAATAGAACTAGAGGGGGGGTGAATAGTATGGTATAAAAAAATATATGCGAATAAAATTCAATTACACAAAATATTCATCACAAGAGACAACAAATTTTTAGGTAGAAACCCTAAGGGTAAAAATCGTCACCTAAGCCTCTCGACTTAGGATTTCTCGATCGATCGAGTCGATCAAATCCACTGACGTATCACTTTAAACCAAGGGTGATACAACCTCATTTACAAACCACACTACTTTACAATGAGGGTAGTGTACCTCCAAACCACTCTTATTCATTAAGAGTATTTTGTCTCACGAAAGAGACAAGAATTTACCATGTGAATACCCAACCAAAAATAAAATGAAAAGTACAGCCTATAGAGCCCAAAAGTAAGATTTAAACTATGCTAGTATAGGCAAGGTGACTTCCCTTATGATGCAACTAAGTAGGCATGATTGCACAAGGATTCAGTGCTCTCAGATGTGAAGTCTAAAGCTTGAAGAGTAATTGATGGAATTTTCTCTTCTTGATCTTTCACAAAATGCGTGTAATGGTGGAAAGAATTATCCCAAGGTGTATTTAGCCAAGGAGGGGTCATCTTCTATTTATAGAGGCCTTAAGAACCTTTAAGAAGGATTGGAAGGCTCCTAGCCGTTGGGATAAAATCCAAGGCAAATCAAGCCAAAATAAGGGTCATAATGACTCTGACAGCAGAATCAGACGTTTGACTTTTGGGTCAGATGACTAATCAATGTTTCGTTCATCTGATGTAAGGGTCAATGTTTCTGATTTTGTTGGACGGAAACAGGATTCTATGTCAGACGTCTGGGATGCTATTATAGGAAATCTGGACAAAAAATTAGATGTCTAATTTTGTGTAGGTTTGTTCCTATTTTGGACCAGATCTAAATAGGGTTCTAGATTTTAAGGGTCAAACGATGGACTAGACATCTAATACAAAGGGTGCTCTGTGGGAATTGATTTCCCGAGAAGGCAACGGTCATTTGGGTCTAACAAATCATGATTTGGGTCAGACTTAGCCTAACATTTATTTGTTAGATATCTAATGGTCTCTATGGACGTCTGGAAATAAATGCTGGGCTACGCTAGCTTGTCTCTCTAAGAAAAGCCAACGATCCTCTTTCAGGACATCTAGCAATTCTCTTAGATGTCTTATTTGATGTCTAGACTATGGTCTGGACGTCTAACTGGAAAGGTGATAAACGCCAGTTTATCATCATTCTTATGCATTAAAACAAACCTAGCTCTTAGGATTTTACTCCGTAAATGGGTTTTTGGGCTGCATTTAGGCATAAATTAGGTTAGGCATGCATTGCATTTTTTGTTGTCTTTTTAATATGTTTTTGTGAGTGTTAGGGATGTACAGATATACAGATCCCTAAAACCCTAGCACTCAAGAAGGCAAATGGTGAAGGAGAAGCCCAGACTAGCTGGAACTCAGCTTGATCCAGCTCACCACAGCTGGAACATAGCTCACTTGAACTAGGGTTAGCTCATCCCAGCTCCATTCAGCTAATCTCAGCTGAATGGCAACTCAAGAGAGTTCATCTTAGCTCACCCTAGCTCAAGTCAGCTCAGATCCAACTCAACTTAGCTGAGTCTAGCTTATCTCAGCTCCCACTAGTCCATAGGGAGCTCTAGCTAGCTCAGCTGAGTTGACAGGAGTTCACCCCAGCTCAGATCCAGCTACATCCAACTCCACTCAACTCCAGCCAGCTGAAGAAGAACTCATCTCAGCTCAGGAAGCTCAAGTCCAGCTCCCGGGGACTTAGCTTAGCTCAACTCAGTTGAGCTAAGCTACCTTAGCTGCCTCAACCAGCTTGATTCTCCCCGGGAGCACCAGACCTAGCTCACCTCAGCTCATTATGGTAGAAGCTAGCTTACTTTATCTTGGCTTAGTAGCTGGCAAAGAATTAGCAAGCTAAGCCAGCTAGAGTATCTCCATGCCAGCCTCTTCAGTAGCAGCCAGCTCCAATTTCAGCTCTAGACTTCTCCTCCTCAGCTCCTCCTCAGCTCCTCCCTCCAAACCCTAGCTCCAACACCTTCTCCTCTACTCCACCTTTAGCTAAGCTAGCTTAGCTTAGCTAGCAACCAGCTCCTTGGCCATCCACCACCTTCAAATTCAACCCTAGCTAGCTCCACCAACTTAAGCTTACCTAAGCTAGCTACCCTACTACAAGTTGGTGCCAAAAAACTACCCCTAACCACCTCTATTTTGGTGCCAAATTTCAGCCCTTAATCCACCCTACACCTACCCACATAATCCATCCTAGCCATCCACCTACCCCTCCTTCTAGAACCCTTCTTGGTGCCAACTTAGACCACCTTCTAGAATCCTTTTTGGCGCCAACATCAAGGGGTGTCAACACCCATAACCACCCCTTAGGTGTCCCTTAAGGTGGCGCCAACTCACCTTGACCATGGGATCTTTAACCACCTCCATCTCTTCATCTTGGCCCTCTATTCCAAGAGTCACCTTTGCCCCCTTCCTATTCTATAAAAACCCACCACCTACCACCATTTTGAGGCATCCTCCGTTAGTGTATTTTGATACCTATACCACCTATACCTACGGCCAAGAAGAACGAGTAGAGAAGGAGATTAAAGGGGCACATCACCAGCCCTATTGGTGCCTTCTTCTCCCCACTCTCTTCAACTTGGGCCACGCCAAGGAGGAGGACTCTTCCACTTCAAGGAGGATGGCCAGGCAAGGGAGAAGGACCTATGGTGGACGTCCACCCTTGGAGAGAAGCTTAGGGCACGCCCCCTTAGGGCTTGCCTTGGAGGACATCACCTTGGCGGAGCACAGCAAGGAAGGAGTTGGAGGATTCTTTTCAAGCTTGGAAGCTACCAACCTTGGAGCAAGAAGCCCTCTTATTCACCATCTATCTATAGGATTTGTGTTTGCTTTTCTTTATTTTAATTTTTCTAGTAGTAGAAGCATTCCTCTACTAGGCTTTTTTGTAAAACACTTTTCATTAATCTAGATTGCCTTCTTTGCAATTTCTCATTTGCATTTCTACTTGCTTTGTTTTTAGCATTCTTCACTCCCTCTCTCTAATTATTCTAGGCCCCCACTTGCCTAGAGTGAGCTTAGGGAGAGGTTCTACTTGCCACTTAGAAGTAGTATTTGAATTTGAAGTGTAAATCACTTTCCCGCCACCATTTTGCATGTTGTCTTAATTCAAAAACAAAAAAAAAATGCTATATTGAAAAATACCAAAGTTGAGATTTGTATTCCAAGCAAGAGAATCACTTTTGCAAACATTTGGCCTCCTTGGACGACCCTAGATACTCCCCTATCTAGGTTTATAAATTTAAAAGCATATGCGAATTCGCGTGTTACAACGACGTTAAAAACCTGCTTTTACAAATCACGCGTATTTCGCTATCAGAAGGCATGGACTTTGGTTTTCTAGCCTAAGTATTTGGACATCTGGGAATAACATTAGATGACGTAAAAGTAATTATCAGACATTAGATTATCATGTTGGGCATATGATAAGTCTATTTGATTCTTATTTGGCTTTCTAATTCTATTCTAAGGTTTGCCTAAGTGTCATAAGGATATGTAAGTGTTCCTAAGACAAAAGGTGATATACTTTAGGCTCCTTAACAAAGAATCTAAAAAAATAAAGGCAAAAACAAAGAGTACAAATACATTGAAAAAGACTATCCTATTCTTCATCTCATCAAGCTTTCAATTCCAAGCAAAGCTCCACTTTCTCCATTCTCCTTGATCCTTTTATCCAAGAGCATCAAAATTAATCAATTGAGATGCCTTGTCACCAATAAGTTGGGCCAAGTTAATTAGGTAGTCTAACAGGTTGTATTAAGTTGAAAACTTAGTGATCTATTGACATAAATTGGACTACGGCTTGGTTAAGGATCTAACTCAGTCCATGGTGTGGTCCAAGTTGCTAGCCCCTAAGAAAGATGAAATGACCCTTCCTAAGGGTTATTTGAGCTTTTCTTGAACCTTAAGGGCCTTCTCATAATTTTCTGTGCACTAAGAAACTCCATGCGAAGTATTTTGGCTTTTGGAGGGGTGTAGCGCAATTTTAAACCCCTTAAAACTTATTCTGTGGACTCTGTGGGAAAGAGAGGGGTTTCTGCGAGGTCAAAACCATAATTAGTCCCTACCCTACACCACCCCACGCACCCTAAAACCCTACCCCCCTCTCCTATAAAACCCTTAAAAACCTCACCTCAAGATCAGCACCCCTTCCATTCCATCTTTCCAGTGGTGCACACCCCCCCCCCCCATTTTTTCCCCCTTGCTCCCTTGCCAGCGAGGCAAAGAGTGTAAAAGGAGAGGGTAAGCGTGAAGGCCATGCTGCGGTGCTGTTGCTACGAGGCTCGAGGAGTGGCGCAGCAAACGAGGAGTCACGCTGCAAGGAAGGTCCTACACACGAGGAAGCTACGATTTCCATGATTTCCTGCGACACTTTGCAGATGGCTAGAGGACTCCGTGGACGTCCAAAGAGAGCTTCGGACGTCTAGAAACACACTTAGTACTGAGGTAAGCTCTGCCCGAGGAGCCTGCATCGTGTGTGCGTTGTCCTTGCTGTCGTAGCATGTGATGTGTAGCTTCATAGGTCTGCACTGGGATGAGAGAGTTGGGAAGGCACACTGGTGCGACATTTGAGGTGCATTCGAACGTCTGGAGGTGGTATCAGACATCTGACTACACTCCCAGACGACCAAGCGAACCCGGTAGCAACCTCAGATGGCCGTGAGGGGTAGCAGATGACAAGAATAGAAGCAGGAATGCAAGGTGGGTTCCTATGTGCATTTAAGGCGTCTGGGACTCACCCGAGACGTCTGATTTTAGTTAGGGCACGCATGTTTGGACCGGTTCAGGACCCAAATGGAGTCGGATTTGTGCAATCAAGGTATCGTTGGATTCCTTTTTGAATTTCCTACTTGTTAGAATTGTTTCCACACTATTTTGAGCCTAATTGACATACTAAAATGTTGGTCAACGATATTAATGCATGGTTTGACTAATGATTTGGTGTAGGTCTCTAGTCTGTAGTGCACATGGGACATGTAGAGGCATTGGGACCCACCGTTTCTGCCCTCATATCACCTGTACGCTTTGGTAGAGTGGTCCTCTCTACTCTTGATGTTTGTTCCTGTTAAGTGAATGTGAACTATAGATCTTTGCTCAAAACCTAGGTCATGGAATGAACCCTAGGATTAAGGATGTGTATGTTTATGTTCAGTGCATGAACCCGTTTGACACAATTTAAGCATGCATGCTGATAAATTCCATATTGTGAGTAAATGGTAACTCAGCTGATGTAATTGGATGCTTTTATTGTTGTATCACGAGCTATCTGTTTCCATGATTAAAACCTTGAATGTGAATAGGGATACATGTAACTTGTTGAAACAAGATGAGTACTAATGCACGAACCCTACGAAGAACTGGGAAAGTATAGCTTAAGTACAGTGACATGGATACTTGGATGTGTGATGGAATAGTTCGCCTATATAGGTGTGACAGTTGGTTGGACTTAGGTATAGAAAGTGAGCTGACCCTCATGTACGTGGTACCGAGGAGAGCTACTGCCACTTTTGTGTAGTGAGAGAGCTAGCCTCCCCTTGGGTTGGGACCCGGGGTTAGGAATGGCCTCCCTACACTGACTCCTATTGAGCCCACTGGGTAAACTGAGATAGTCAGGCGAGGGTACGCAAACTATTGAGGGGTGTGGCCCTTGTTCCGTTCTGTGTTGTACGTTAGAGCGTACACACTAGCGAAAAGGACTGACCGCATGTCAGTGCTAGGTAGCTACCTGTTCTCTTATCACATGTGCCATAGTCACCGCTACGTCGCAACCATGACCTCGGGGTGGTAGACCAGGTGTAGGGCTACCATGGGGTACTCTCCCGACTAAGAGAGTGCCACGTGTGCATCCTACATTGCGAGAAAATTGCAACGAGATTGTTCCCTTAGGGAACATGTGAATTAAGTAATGACATTGACCTTCACTAGAATACCTAAATAATAAACAAATAGTGATTATGAATGGAACCACATGGTAACTATATGAATAACTAAAAATTGCATGAACAAGTTACTGCTTTCAACTTTTAAATGCATAGCTTATACTTATCTTTACTACTCTACTCAGCGTTTAGCTAACAACAGTTATATATGTTCAGGTCAGGGAGGTGAGAAGCCAGTACTGCCAGCTGCAGAGGGTGCTAGGCCCAGTCGAGTCCAGTAGTAGTTTGTTTCTTTTCCATTTCCGCTTCAGAGGCACTGTTTACATTTAGTAAGTATTTATTAGTGTTTTGGAACTTGTCGTTGTTGTACGTCTTTTTATTCTTATTGTGATGGCTAGTTAACAAACTCTACTTTTCTCCTATGATGTGTTGTCCTTTGGAATCTACTATTCTATCCTGTTGTTGCCTTTTTTTATTTAATGCCTAGCTATATTTCATGCATGGAATGTCGTATTTCTTTTTGCATTTGGCTTATTTCTCAATAGACGACTGGGTCTTGGGATTAGTGATGATAACATCATTATCAGGCATATCTAGCTTTATTTAGTCATATTCCATCATTAAATGCTCCTACATAACCGTCAGAGAGACGTAATTCACTGCAAATCCATTTTAAGGAAAAGATAGTAAAACAAGGGTATAACTGCAGTTTTAACAGCATATCTCAATTGCAGTATAATCATGGGATTTCTAAGAGGTTAATTAAAGGTTAAATAATCTTAAATGTCTAACAAGTAGGTTCGTACAGACAGAAAAGGATTTTCACGCATTTCAGGAATTAAATAATATCTGAAACCCTAAAAACAGACCTGTTTAATTAACTGAGGTTCTCGTCAGGATCAAATTCACCTAAACCCTCTAAAATTCATAGAAAAATATTCTCTATAGTTTTTCATGCTTGATTTAACCATTAAAACTTGTCTTAACCCAAAATAGAGTCTCAGACAGACATTTGCCCTAATCTGGGTTTTTGCATAAATTATCCATTCAAACTAGGTCAAAACCAAAATCCAACTTTACCATTGGATTCCTTAAGTCCAAATTAGGTTTGTACCAAAATTTGAGCCCAATCTGAGATCATCTTGACCTAGTTTGCAATTTAATCCAAGTCTGACTTTCTTTATCTCCAATAGCTCCTCGGCTTTTGAATTCCCCATAAAAAGCCCTGCAGTTTCTTTGTCTTCTTCACAAAAAGGTCCCTACCACCCTAGAGTCTTAATCCTACAACTCCGGCGACCTTCGATCAAAGAGAACTCCTCTAATCAATGAATCCCTTCCAAAATTGTAAGGGAGATTCCTTGAGAAGTTTTCTTTCCAATGAATCATATCCGAAGCCCAACAACCTTCCCAATCTCTCATGCGAATGCATGAGAGATTCGAGTATCTTTAGGTTTCAAACTCCAGCGAGCCTTCCAAGCTTGGGAAGCTTGCTTCTCAAGCTCTAATCGCTCCCTGAGGCCTATATAAGGATCCCCAAGGCCCGACCAAACTTTTCAGCTAGTTTTAGGGCCACAAACCTCTTCGAAACTCTGCCTCCGACCCTCCTACGACTTATCTCTGGCGAACCTCTTCCCCATCGTCCTACGGCCAGCCAACGGCTAAATTGGCTAGGCCACGACCTTCCTTACCTTTGTCCGCGCCTAGTGTGCCAAAGCCAGGGCCATGTTCCCCCTTCTTCACTGCGGTCCATCTAAGGAGGTTTTATCTTCCATGGCACTGGCAATCACACCAGCGTCGTATCCCTTCCCCTTTTGTCCTTATTATTAGGCCAAATCACTTCCTCACCCTCTTTAATCTCTTTTTCTATCCTTAAATCTTTGTTTCGACCTCCGACGCCGTGAATCACCCTCATCCCTTCCATCTCCGGCGACCACTCCGACGAGAGTTTCCATCCGCTACACATCTCCATCCCCCTCGCCGACAAGCCCACAACTTCCGCCGTGCGCCCACGACCAAGAGCCCTAACTATATTGGGTCTCTCGACCACCCCAGTCACCTGTCGACCAACCCACCTTCACGCTTCCATCCCCAACTCCATCAGACCACCACACACATCCATACGCCAGGAAACCACCGCCAACACACTCCATGTCCTTCAGCGAAGGTTCTGAGCTAGTTTAACTTGGCCGTAAGAACGTATTCATGTTTTCAGTCCTCGTCATTCACAGTCACCGACGCCATTAACGACCAACGTGTTCTTCAAGCTCGAGTCCACACACGTCCTAGGCTCCACTTTCAAGTTGCGCGGAGTCACCAAAAGACCACTCCCAGGTGGTCAATTGGGAGTTTCAATGGCCCCCCAAACGCCAATCGAGGATGCCTTCCCCTGTTGCTGCTGCTTGAATACACGAAAGGAGCTGTGGGATTAATCCCACATTGTAAAGAGACAAGCGCCTATGCATGCATAAATTGCAAAAGTCACATGGGTTGTTTGCCTCAGTCACTTGGGTGGTGAGGTCCCCCGCTCACTCGACACCTGCCTCGCCCATGACACTGTTCCACGCGGGCCTGGCTCCAACCCAACCTGCCTAACCACGCACACCTCGGCTGCTACCCTACGCCGGTAGCCCTGGACCCGGGTATGCACTTGCCCGAATCTGATTACCCAGTACTGTGTATGGCCTTAGGAAGGAAAGAAAGAAAGAAGAGAACCCAGAGAGAGAAGGAGAGAGAGCGCGGGGGTTGGGGGGTTTTGCTCTGAAGAGAAACGGCTGACACTTAGCCGTTTGAAGAGGGATTGCCTCCCTCTATGCATGAAGAAGGAAGGCCAAGGCAAGAAGAAGAGGAGAAGAACTGAGCCAAGGAAGAAAGAAAAGAGAAGGAATAAGGGTTTGTGGATGCAGAGAAAGAAGAGAGAGAACCAGAGGCTGAAGACAGAATTGAAGAGTAGAGAAGAGGCTGAGAAGAGAAGGCCTCCCTAAGGCACTGTAGCAACATTTAAGACGTCTGAGTGTATACTTGACGTCTAATTTGGCACTGTGGCTATGTGCCATTTCTGATTGATCAGTACTATTCAAAAATTTGATTGGTTGATAAATGCTTAATTGAGGCTAATAATTGGTGATTCAAATCACCATTCTTTTGCCTTAACTTTCTTTTTGCCACATTAATCTATTATTATGCTCATGGTATACATTGATAATCCATTTTGAGTATATATCACTCATTGCTAGCCATTATCTGATTTAATTCTTATGCTCATTTTTCTATAAATGGAGATTAGCAATTAAATTCCTATTTGCTCCCAGCGAACGACCTCAGACTTTCATTCTAGTTATAAATTTTATTTGTTTTTCGCACTGATTCGAACTGTACTACAACGTGACAACTTTAAAACCTGTTTCAGAGCGATTAACAATTAGTCAAGGTCGGCCGTCCCCAGGTTCGAGTCGTAACAAAAGATGTTACTAAGGTTGTTCAGTATTTTTCTCTATTAAACGAGCACCATGAGCCTTAACACCTTTGTCTCCAAGGTGCTCAAGAATGACCCTACACATTTTTTTTGACCAATCATTTTGTATAATGTTCTAACCTACAAAATAGCCTTTGGAGTTTCAACTATGCATTTGGAGTCTAGTCATACTAACTTTAATCTCATCTAAATAAATTGGCTACATGGGAGATTGATCAATGTTCCATAACATTGCTACCATCTTCAATCTTTCTCAAAGGATTAATAAGAATGTTTTCAAGCCAAATGTGATTCTTTGTCTCTATCTTGAAAACCCTATGTTCATGTTGAATGGTACATCCTTTCACAAATTTTTTAATTGTTTTGTATCCTTTAATGGGGTTATTGGTTGAGCTAGAACCTATATGTAATATAGTAACATTTCGTGGTAGATGGTGCTTCCATCACATTTTTTAAGCCCTCTAAGCAACTATACTAAGAAGAAATTCTAGTTCTCATATCTATCATCCTATCCGTAGAAATTGTCGTAAGTGGGATGAAATTTGTGTTGATTTTAGGGCTATATGGCCCTTTTTTGATATTGGTGCCATATTCCTCCATTTTATTATACGCAATATCATTTGAGGTATAATTAGCTAAGAAAGATCTATCAACAATTTCTTTGATTTTATTAGTTTACTTGGAATGGTTACTAGTCGAAGGATAAAAAATTATAAAAGAGCCTCCTACACTGGATTCTATTTTCCTAACAAATGATTTAATAGGTCAACCCACACTCTTAATAGCTACCTTACCATGTGGGATAGCAAACCTTCGAATTTGAAACATGAGATATCCTTTGTTTGTTTTACTTGGGAAGAGATGATATTTCTTATTTATGTTTATTGACCAGGTTAGAAAGGGGAGATATCCATTTCTATAAATAGGAATTAGTATTAAGAACATAGAATATTCCTTAAAATTGGGGGATAACCTATAATAAATTACAAGTTTGCATAATCTTGCTTTAAGGATTAAGCCAAATAGATTATAAATTTTGCGTAGATATCCCATATAATAGAAAAAGGGTTAATGGCTGCTTTGGTAGAAATTCCCTACTATAAACTAACCTAAGTGTACTCATGTCACCTTCCCTTTTTCTCAGTGCTTTGTCTTCTTTGCTATAATTAAATATACCTCTTTAGAACCTTTTTTGCAAAACCAAGCAAGGAATTCACTCATTGAAAAGCATCTAATATGTCTTCTAGGAGGTTCCTCCTAACCAAGAATGGCTTTGGCCTCTATTCCTATCTAACTAATCAAGAATCTCTTTTACATTTCTATTAGGTGATCCAACTCCTTACATATTCTCTTCTTTTACTATTTAACGTTCCAATGCATATGGAAAACTTTCTTAACGAGGCCATATGGCATATTATCTTTCAATATTATAATGTTGCAGCTCTTGATCTTCATGATCACCCTTCTTTATTGCCCTTAGAATGAAACATGGCATTGCCTTTAGAATGAAGCATTCTAATCGAACTAAATTTAGGAATTCATCTAACTAGTCTCTTGCGTATAATTTGTATAAGAACCTCAAAATCTCATCTATTCATAGGATAATCTTCTAAGTTATCCCATAGCTAGGAGGAGATTATCTAACACAATACTAATGGTTATGCAAGGAACAAAGTTGAGTTGTGTTCCAATGTAGCATTCTCCACACAAGCTTTTCCAACTTTATATATAAATATATATTACAACCACTTCAACTACAGTAACTATTACATCCAACTCCTTTTCTCATTATACAACCAACCACCTTAATGCCACTTATCTAGCCCATCAACTTGTCCCACTGTTAAGTGTAACTTAAGAGCTTAATTTCATCCCACCCTTTACAGTGATGCTTGCTTAAGGAAGCTTGGAGACTCTTGTCTAGGGAACTCTGGGAATGGCACAATCTTTAGGTTTTTGACTCGAAAAAACTATCTTCATGCTAAACAAAGTCCTACCATTAAGGTTAATGTGGTATTATAACATGTAAGTTGGCTGCACCTTTGTTCCTTACATTTAAGCTATCTAATTGAAGCTATTTGCCAAGTTGGATGCCTAATAGTGGTCTTTTTTGTGTTATCATGCTTTCAACACCTCTGAGAGCTTCATCTCTCATCCCTTCTGGGGCCATACCATCTGAAGCTGGATCACCTTTTTCTATGATAACATTTTTTCAAGATTCCTTTCAAGGTGTCTTACCACTAATGACAAAATCTATGTAAAAGATTTTTACCTTGCTTCATGGTATTTTTATTGCCCATCCATAATGCATGAATCAATGTCCCACTTGTTTGCAGATTGTAAGCTTCTAAAGGTAGCAATAATCTAGTCAAAGGGCAAAATAAAGCTCAACCTATTTTTTTGGCTGACCTTAGCCAACTTTTTTCTTTGTATGTTTACTCTCTTCTTATTTGCTTAAGAATATGAGTATCTATGGTGCATTTACCATTTGGTAAATGTGAGGAATACTTAGCATACCAATGGTTCCCCTACTTACATTTTCCATCTTTCCTTAGATTCCTTATGGTATAAATTTTAGATACAAAGTTAGCTTGTGATTGTTGGTCTAATAGCTATTACAATGACTTAGCATTAGCCTAAAGAGGATTTTAAACTTGATCGTTGAGTACTTGGGGACCTCTCCCAACTAATTATAGTGTGTGATATTTTGTAAGATCAAGTCAAGGGCTTGCATTGGTTGGTTGCTTATCATAGGGACTTTGGCCCCCCCACCCCCCCCACCCAAAAAAAAAAAAGCCTGCCATATTATGGTTCAACTCCAAGTTCTTGATAGATGTTTCATTATGTAAACATGTGGTTCCCTTTCTATTAATGGAGGGTGAACCATCTCTTTGGATTATATTTTGATAAACGAGAGCTTATTACAATTCTTCATTAACTTGTGCCTAGTCTTTGACCTAGAACCTCACTCTTATCCTATTCAAGTACAAAACATCTATACTTTAAGTTCTTGCATGCTTATTCTTGCTCTACTTTGAATTATTTATTATAAATTACTATAATGGGTCCAACTTAGTAGTCTTCAAAACTAGGTTTTCTTTCTTGTTTTTATGTTGAAAGGTCAAAGGTCATGGTATAGTTTTTTTTTTCACTTTATCATGAACAAGCTTTAATAAAGTCCTTTCTTTGTTTTGTTTCCTTCACAAGAATAAAGAAATAATGAAACAATCTCTTCACTTTTTTAGAAGACGAAAAGGAAAAGGGAATCATCAATCATCTACATAAAGGAGGAAACATGAAGTAGGTGTTTTGAGTTGCAAGTTGGTACACTAAAATGAAGTGGTAAAGTGTGTAAACCCTTGTAGAAGTCCATGTTTTAAGGAAGGGACAAAGTGAAAATAGAAAGGAATAATATTATAGTTTTTTATGATGGTTTGTAGAAATGTATATGGTTACACAAAAGCCTCTATAAAGTTCATATTTACATAGATAGGCCATGAGTGTTGGTTCATTTTACATCATGAGACCCTTCTTTAACTTATTGTTGATTTTTCTTCAATCAAAGATAACAACATGGACAAACATTATGAAGTTCTGCATTAAAACTCCAAAAACGTTATACCATTTTTTCCAATAATGGATCCTCAAGCTCTCTCTAACTCTGCTCCCATGCCCCTCTCCCTACCATGGTTGTACTTAATGCTTAAGCTTCCTCACATTACTTCAACATCTCCACTATCACCCCAACATGAACCCTTGGTCTCTAAGTACCCCACCTCATCAAGATGACTCTCATAATTGTGCAACTAGTAGCATCCAATCTCACAACCCATATTGGCCTCATAACTAATCCCTATGTACAATAATCATCTTAAGGTCTCTCCATAAACGAGTCAAGGTAGTTTGGCCTCAAGAATAAAATCAACTATGGTGCCAAGAATGATGCCTCCAAGATGCTAGTGTAGACATGGTTTCCTTCAACTTCTTCTATAAAATCATTATATAAGCCATAAGGGTAGATGGCATGGATCATATCAAAATCGTAGCATGAAAGCTATAAGAGAGGGAGTGCAAATGGTAATGTTGACATGACGACAATGCTAATGGAGATGGAGATTTGACAAGAAGAAGGGTAAGGAAGTGGATCTAGAAGCTATAGGGCTCTAATGCCAAATTTCATGACAATTCAGTCCATATCATCAACCTTGATAGAAAGATTAATGGAGGTAAATAAAAGGCTTACATTGTGTAGAACAAACTTGCTTTGGTGGGTTGCATATATAAATACCAACTATAGTGTAGTCTTTACGTAATTATGAAACCTTTTGTAGACCTGTATACAAAAACTTGCAATATTTAATACTTGTTTTAATACATAAAATTGATGCATCACATTCCAAACATGTTAAAATAGAGATAGGTTCTATTAGTTCTAGGAATACTAGAAATGTACTTAGGAATACATATCACTCCCCCAATCTACCTTACCCCCTCTACTCACACAAAAAAGAAAGAAAAAGAAAAGAAACAACTAGCCTCATAATGAAGAGTGAGACCTAGTCTTGCACATTTGTCTGTTAACCATGTTAAATGATAGGGACAAGGGTAGAGCAAGTGAGAGCCCCAACCCCCAACCTAACTATTCAATTCCTATTGTCTAATTCCCCACCTTGAACCAAAATATCTAGCCCCAACTAAAGGAACCTTCATATGTTGGGGTTTTATTTGCTCAAGATTTAACCTTAGTAGTGGTTTTAAGGCTAATTTGGTTGTCTCCCATGATAAAGATTTATCCTATCTAGGGTGGGTTGTGCGCAATCATCATGGCAATTTTGTCTATGCTGCTTCTAATAGAATCCCTATTTTACCTGATGAGGTGGCTTTACTTAAAGTTCTTCATGCCATCTCTTATTCTACTTCTTTCAATGTTACTTTACAGGTAGAAGTAGATTCTACATTACTCTTTTACTAGTGGCAAGGCAAAGTTCCAATGCCTTAGTTCACCACGTACTTCCATGTTGTCTTCTTACGAAGGCTCTAGATCGGTTCTCTAAATTATGTCCATCCCTCAATCAATATTTTGGCCAACAAGATTGCAGATAAGGGAGAAGGCTGATTGGAAAGTTTATTATTCTATTTCAGAGCTGCCTCGTCATTTTCAGGGCATTGTTATGTTCAACAAGATCCAAACGCCTCATATCACTTGAGCCCTTCTTGATGGGTTGGTCTTGGTTCGTTTTCTATTCTATTCTGCCCAAGTTTTGTTTTTCCTTTTGCTTTGCTTTTGTACTAGGCCACAAGTCGTCATCTACTTTGGTTTTCTTGTACTTGGTAGGTCTTGGTCTAGCCTCCTTGCCTTTTTAATAGCCTGTACTCCCGATCTCCCTAAAAATAAAAAAAAGGATTGACCTTTAAGTTGAAGTTGTCATCTATGTGATGGCTCTCACCACTTTGTTGCTCTCATCATAGTGCCCACCTCTTCCCTTGCTCTTCATTCATTTCGTAATCACATGGTATATATATATATAGAGGGCTAGGAGCATGCAAGTGACCTACGCGTAAGTTACATGCCGGTGTAGCAATATCTCTCACCACGAGTGATGTTTTGAATTGAAAATTTGGAAATTGAGATCACTCCATATAAATATGCTACGTACCAAATTTGAAGACAATCTGACATTCTTAACATATACATCAAAAGGGGTTCATTTTTTACAGCCTAAAGATCATGACATTCAACCATATTGGATATAGGTGTTAGGAGTGACGGATTAGCTTCAAATTTGGTGCATAGCATGTTCATATGAAATGATCCTAATCCCTAAATTTACAATCCAAATTATTACTTATGTTGGGAGATATTGCTGTACGTACACGTAATTTACGCGGTCATCTGCACGTTCCCTTATTTTAACCATAATCCCAAGGAGCTAGGGATGATCACAACCCAATCAAAATTCCAACGAGCCACCACCATACTGCATGTTCAAGTCAAGACACCTAGATTCCCATGGTCCAACTTCGTTGACATGGACAAGTTGGAACATGGGAGGATCTCGACAATCACCAGAAGCGACCAAGTTAAGGTGATTTTCTTGTTACGCATGCAGCTGAAAAGGATGCCCCTTGGGGCTTCCAAATAGTGAATGGTATCTGCTAGAGGCCCACTAAGCTTTCCATTCTCACAATATATTGCTTACAGCTACAGATCAAAGCTTTCGTTGCCATTCCCTTTCTTGGCTCCAAATATGGATAGCAATGTTTGCAGTTAGCTGATCTTATACCGAAGGTATGTTTAGGGCTCTGCATGTGCATGTGATCGACACTGAAAGCAAACATCCTTGTCAAGTGAAGGGAGACAACGTGTGCGCTGAGGACTGGTTAGAAGTTTTCTTATGCACCGCATTTGCCTTCCTCAATTCAGAAAAACTAAGAGAGATAGAGAGAGAGAGAGAGTGCGGGGGGGGGTGTGTGTGTGAAAAGTGTGTTGGGATTTTTACATATATGCCTTGTATTCTTTGATGTTACAGACATACCTCTTACATCTTCTCTCCGTTAACATAAATATCCCTTAGTTAGCAACTGTTAGTTCAAAACATAACAGTTGTTAACTAAAAGATATTTATGTTAATTGAGAGAAGATGTGGGGTAAATTTGTAATAACAAAAGATTTCCCTAAATTGCATAAAAAATGAGTTTCTCTGCCAACATTCACTTTTTTTTTACCGTTGGAGGGAATCATATCCTCTATTTAAAGGATTATTTTTCATTCAACGTACACATTTCACCTTCTAAAAATCCTATGCATAACTATCTATTAGCATAAATGCCCCTTAATTAACAATTATTATAGTTTAAACTAACAACTATTAACCCAAAGGCATCTATGTTAATGGAGAGAAAATATGAGGGATATTTTTTAAATAACAAAGGATACAAAAATTCATAGTAATGTTCAAAGATTAGGAGCATGTACATAAAACCCTCAAAAATATGCTCCATTTAATTCAATCAATCACTTATTCTACGATACTAGACACCATAACCTCACTTATCCTACGTGTCAAAATTTAGTCATCGGACACGCTTGAAGCGGTAACATTTGTGAATCAAGTCACTCCAATAGGTTTTACCTACACCCATGATAAATATATAGATCAAAATAATAACCCGTGTAGGTTCAATGACCTATTCCGATAGCAAAAATTTCCTCCACTATGGGCATGCATCGCGGTATGGTTAGTACATGCTACACAGATAGATGTATCCGCCGATGTTATATTAGAAGAAAGAGAAAAAAAAGTAAATAAATATATTTTGTAACTTATTTTACAATATACAGATAAGAGTGATGATTTTATTATGTATATTTTGATTTTTACCTGTGAAAATTATTTTTTAAATAAAAAATTATTTTCTATAGATAAAAAATTATATTTTAAATAAAAAATATTTTCATGATTTTTATTTTAATTTTTTAAATTTTTAATTAATTAATTTTTATTTTTAATAGATTACAAAGTAAATTGGAATGTACATTTTCGTACTTACATCCTAAAAAAGATACCAACGATCTTAAACAAGTCGCACATGTACGACGGTTTTAGCCATCGGTGCAGCACCAGAGCATTTATACGCCGACAAATGTTCCGTCGGTAGAACCATGGGTGTATATAGAGGTACTTTCTTGAATTAAATCTGGAACTAGTGGCAAATAATAGAACTAGCAAATGCAACGCAATCGACCTGAAGGAACTGTCGAGAAAACTTTTTTCACGGAGATCATTTTCGTTTAACTGAAATACTTTTCCTAAAGTAAGGGAAACTTTGCAAGAATGGACACTCTGATCGAGTGAAGATGGGCATAAAAAAGAGACGAAAATGTTTTGGTTGTAGATAATGGAGATTAGAATCCAAATATATAAGAAGATGCAAACATCCCAAAGGCCAAGAACAGTGTTATACCATCACATCATGGAAAAGGATAGGAAAAATTTAGGATCCCAAAAAAGCAATAGGGGAACAAATCTCTTTTACAAGCCCAAACCCATGCACCTCATCCCAATCCTTCGTTCTTCACCTTTCCCACATCTCCTCCACGGGATCTCAATAAGGAGATTTGTGTCCTTTTGTTTTTTTTCTGTAAGAGAGGGGAGAGCGTGGAATATGGGTTGATTGGAGTGTAGATTTTCTATTTTTCATCCGAAAAAGGAGTTGCAACATAGAAAAGTACTCGGCACCTGCAATAGTCATGCTCAGAGAGGGCAAAACACATCCAAAATACATAGAAAATCTCCGCTTAGATTAAAATAAACATATAATTGTTTTTGAGTCCTTAAAATGTCAAAAATAAACCTTGAAAAGAGATAGATCGGAAAACAAGCACCAATTATTCTACTTGTTAGATCAATACCTCTCTACCCTAAAGCTAGCACATTTTAAGAACCCAGGAAGAATATATGCTTGTTGAAACTTAATATGACTTTAAATGGAATTTCAGGATAAAATGGAGGAAATTTATTTATTTATTTACCTTGTCCATCAATAATACCCAATTTCTTATTAAAGCTTAATTTGAAGGCATTTACATTGAAGTTATTTACTTTACATGACCATATGCATCAACATGGGAAAACTCAAGGGAATTGTATGGTATCATTAATTTGGAGCATGTATGTCAAAATCCTTGGGTTTGAATCACGTGAAAATTAACCAAATAATATTTATAACTAATATATGGTAGTAAATCTCGTGGACATCTTCCAATTTTCAAGTATGTTGGATTACATATCCATGTCCTAGATTTATACAAAATAAAAAAGAGCTGACAGTTCATTGTTGCTCTCTTCTACACCGAACGAGTAGAGCTTTGAGATTTTGGTTATAGTTACTTTATTTTAAAGAAACAGACGAGGACGCTTAGCTATGTACAAGCTAGCAAATGTATTATTCTTGTTAAAGAAAACCTGAAAATGTCATTTGCCTATTTTTCAAGCGTTAGGACACCTCAATATGAGTATCAAATATTAATGAGCCCAACTCGACCATATAGTTGAGGACTCATTAACTCAGCTATCTAGGTGAACGAACCAAACTTGGGTTTTTTATCTTTTTGAAGGACAAAGGGAATGCATTTCACTAAGTAATAAAAGATGTGGCTAGCCAATGCTAGCCAGCACATCAACTCCATGCTACCGTCCCAAATTATTCTTCTTCGTACGTTAGAAAGCTAGTTCACGTGCAAGAGTTACATCCTATTGATATTTATTAGCCTAACCAATGGGTGAGCTTGGAGCAGTTGCCATAAAGCTTCCACCAATTCTTTTAGTTTAATGAGTCGAGTTCTAGGATCGCTCTCACTGTAGTTTTGCAATCGTTGGCGATGAGCATCTCTTATTGTTAATGCCCGTGCATTAAAAGTTTCGATTTTGATGTTTACAAGATATAAAGATAAAGATATTGATTCTACATTGCTTATTACATATCACTGGAAGATGAGAATAAGGCTTGTTGGAGTAGAAGAAAAAGATGATGTCCTTGAAGAAAAAAAAAGATGTTATAGAGATCGTAGTCAGCTCCATGAAGGTTGAATCTTTCGGTAGTTTGTATTTCTCATTCTTTCTTAGAACTATTGTTAAACAGCCAATGATTCCTATATTCTTTAGGTTTCTCAACAATTTGATAAATTTTTTAGCCTGCCAAAGTCATTCATTCACTGAATGCTTTCATTTATGTCATTTTCAAGTTTAATTAATTGTATCATAATCCAGATATTTAATTTAGCCTACTGTCCTCATCGATTCAAATCAATTCTTAAGACTAATAATTAGATGCCTCATAATTGTTCCTAATCATTTAATTATCAAATTCCTCTTTGATGCCACCCAACAATTGTCATTGATTTGAATTCCAATATTCCAGTCATGAAAAGTTGCTTTTCTAAGCATTTAATATGTTTCTTGATTGTCTAATTTCTTCTGTACAAATCAACTAGGTCCTACTTTCTTAACCGCTTAACTCCACAACCAAGAAAATGTCAAAATGCCAACTAATCGATAAGAGAAAATTCTGATCGTTTAATTTCCGCTATGTTTAAACAGCCTGCCAACTCACTAAAGCAATCAACGTTAGATAGAATCTTTTTAGTGTTTAATTTCAAAGTACTCAATATATTTAGAATCCTTTCATTTTTTCTTATATTTTTGAAAAAAATCTTTTCATCGTTTCAATTGTTGCATCTTCTCATTTCACATTTCAAACATTCTAAAATATTCAAAAATTAATTTTTCAAGGTTCAAACACTTCCATAAATTCTTTCAAGTATCATGAAAAATAACTCTCACTAGCATTCAAATACCCTTCATATGTCATTTAGAGAGCTTCAAGTGCATTAAGAGTGGTAGAAGTTTAAAATTTTAAATTAGGAAATCTTAGAAAAGAATAAGTAGATGAATAAAAAGAATGCTTGTGGATATAGATATCATAATTAACTTGATATATTATTATTAATTTTTATTTTTATTTGCATTGAGAGTTAGTTAGTGAGGGTTAAATGTAATAGGTGTCAGAGAGTTAGTGAGGTTTATATAATTAATAAGAGGTAGATGTGATGAATGGTGATAGAAATAATGGGTGAGAAATAAAATTTTTATACTATTTATACACTATGGAGGATTTAAGTGACACATAGGATAAAAATATATATTTAAAATCATGCCAAATGGAACCTAAGGCCCTTCAACTCACTCTCTTACAAAGTTCTCTAATCTACAAACTCCACCTTAAGAGAAAGCATAAGGAAGTATTCTCAAGCCCTTATCTTATTCAATTAAGTTTGATTGGCTCTATAAGACTTGTATGTAAATTAATTTTGATTTTTATTTTGTATTAGGGTACATGGATTATGGGGTTTGCCTTTTCCTTGGAAGAAGAAAGAAGATCTTTCTTAGTGGGTGGGTTATCCAAGAAAAGGGTTTTATATAGGGAAATGCTACCTTTGTTATTTTAGCATGGTTTTAATGGATAGTAGAATCCAATCCTTGAGTTTAAGTGAAAATCCTAGATTAGAAGATTTAGTTAGTAGGTTTTTGAAAAATGTGCGCTGTAAATATGGATTTTGTCTCTTATGCAATTTTTTTTATTGGGACTATTTTTTAATCTGTTGACAATTCAACCCCCTCTCTTAAGCTAATTTCACTTATAGCAACCATACAAGTCTCTTGTAAGTAGCCCCTATTGAATCACAAGGCTTTCAACCTCCTCCAAAGACTCTACACGAGCACAAGATGTTTTTACCTCATGTGCTATTACAGAGTTCTACACTTTCAAAGACTGTATAGTCACCCATTAAATCTACATCAACTTGAATAATGACACCTGAATCAAGTCCACCATCCTCTTAGTCTACTCAAGCCTTCACTTGCTTCCAGCATCTGGACTTCATCTCTAATATGCTTCAAACAAGTTAGGAGTAGAGTTTCAATGCATCGGAGATCTGCAGTTGAAGTAGGTATTCTTTCCCTACCCTTGTACTCATATCTTGTTCTTAAGATTTGATGGAGTGCACAAGCAGCATGGTAAAACAATTCTTTAGGTATACTCCCTCCTTCCAACCCCCCAATCACAGAGTCCACCCGTATACCTAGCCTTGTAGTATAATTGCTATGGCTGAACCAAATTGCTCTTAAATAGAGACAGTGCATAGAATAGAACGATGATCAAATGACTTCTCTTCTTGAAAGAAAATCAGACACATGCCTCCAATCCTTCTGAAAACAATTCCCTGAGGGGCGGGCCCGCTACAAGTGCTTCCATAAGGCCTTGTCCATCTTCATCCAACGTGATAACTTGTTCAAATAAGGTCTTGGTACAAATAAAAAAGTAAAAAGAATGCAAAGATTTGTAATTATATCTAGTATATTATATATGCACACAAGATCTATATGAATGTTAAATATTTATCATATCACAGCTAGAACTGGCCAATGGGCTGGGCCCCTACCTGCCTGGCATACCCATGGGCTAGCTTGAGCATGGGAAATAAGCCAATAGCCGATGCAGCATGACCCAAACTTCGACCAGTTACCTGTGAGCCAAGCTTAGGTTTTTTAATTTTTTTCGACTCAACCCGACCAGCCCAGTTAAGGGCTAATTCAGCTCCAAAAAGATTTTCTCCCATTCCCTAATTCCAAATACACCTCTCCGACTCTCTTTCCACCCACTCTTCTCCACATGATTGGCTACCCTCTTAATTACATCTCGCCCTTTCCCATCTATAAATTATCAAGATTCTTAAAATTAATCATGTGCCAGTTCATATTTGGAGATTCTTAAAATTACTCGTGTGCCGTTCAAAGATCCCATACACTATACCATTGTAACAGAGATAAGTCGCTGTCGGCTATGAGAAAAATCAGACTGACAAGCTCCTCGAGGAACTTTTGTGAGCATACTGGACAAGAAACAGGTAATCTCTACCACATGCATGCTGCGTGGTAGGACTCCCAGCAAAACCAGTCCCTGTAAATCATAGAGCTGGTCCATGTTTGTTGACAGGATATAGTTCTCATGGCTTTAATCAATACAGAAGTGGTAAAATCATCCCAAATGTTTTAACTCAAGCCTAAGCTGTTCACCACAAGGTCGGGTAATGAATACAATCTAAATCTTGATGGCAATGCAGAGAAAAGTTGAAAATAGTTCATGAAGTAAAAGAATCTGAGTCCGGAGGAAGCCACCAAAGTTAACCTAGGACAACTCGTGTGGAGATGACTGTCACCATATGAAAATTTGCAAAGGAACACCTGACATGATCAAATTAGGGTATGCTAATTTCAAGTAAAACAAGGATGAGAAAGATTGATGGTCGTAAAAAAAATCCCAAGGGAAACGCAAGTGTGACAGATTGATTGTTGAAAGTAAATAAACCACTTAAAAACAACTACATGAGCCCATACGTGACTTTGCAAGATTCTATTGAAAGCATAACAGCACCGACAGCAAGAGCAAATAAATTCATGCTTTACAAAGTCATCGAAGCTTGAGAAGCAGCCTTCACGAAATTACATTTTGAATCCTTCATACTGCAATTCTGTGTCGGCCTTTTGCCATCCTCCTAGCAATGACCCGACGGCCCCCTTTGGTTGCCTTCCTGCTTACACATGCAATGAGAAAGTGCAGCTTAAATAGGATTCTAAAGAAAAAAAGAAATAAAGTTAAAGCAAATCACAAAAGAATACCACAAAAAGGCTTATCCTCTAGTAACAGTTCCATAACTTCAATTTAACCGACCCTCTACAGAATGTAGGAATTGACTGAACCATGCCCGATTCACCATTTGACTAGTCATAAACACTACAAAAACTCAAATTTTATGCACATTTAAACTTCCTATGTAATCTTGCAGAAAGATCTTTTACTAAAAATATCTATTTACTGTACCACCAGGACTGACTTTTGCCATTCAAGGTCCATGAGTTATTTTTTGAACACCGACAATATTCACAACTAGGTCCATAAGTTCTTTTTTAAACACCCAAAACATTCTCAACTAGGTACACAAGTTCTTTTCACATGAAATTGATCTTAAATACCTTTCCGATTCAGGCTTTTTTATGGTACTTTCCATCAGAATAACACAGACCTTAAACTTGAAGATTATGTTCATCCCCTACTTCATTCTACTATATTAGGACCTCCAGTTGCAGATGCCAGTAAATCCTGCTGCACATATTCTCAAGGAGGTTCTATTTACGTGCATCCTTTCGTCAACTACATGACATAGTGAATTTATTTGTGAGAACAGGAATCAAACAACAATTAAGAAAGGGAAACAATATCACCGGATTTATCAAAATACGATTTTATCTTTTACACACAAAAGATTACTCTTGGATAGGGTGGATGGAAAGGAATTCTGAGAAGAAACCATGTAAAATAGCACAAAAGAGTACTAAACATAAATAATATCTCTTATTTTTTTAAGTGTGGCTCGCTATATAAAAAGGGGTACAATCTTCAAAAGTAATTATTCCTTTTTCCCTCAAAACAAAGATATCTAATATAAACACAAAATGGTGACAAGAGCAAGTGATCCACCTTGCAAGAAATCCATGAGTTCTCTTGCGCTTTATGTGGCTAGGTTGATAGGTCCTTTTGGGGAGTAAGAGTAAAGGCTCATTACTTGATGCATCACCACCTGCATATCAGAATAATACAAATATAATCTGGCACCAGCGAATAGAGTAAAAACTCAAACCCCCTCCAAAGAACAAAACCATGACACAAAGGAGAGGTCAGTAACATTTGCTTTATAGTGGTAAAGTCAACTAAATAAAGAGTACGGCCTTGATGACGATTTCCATCGAGTTTTACACACTGAAAGCTAGTTTTTTTATTTCAAGTAGGTTAGCATTTGCTCCCGATCTCATATCATAGTAACACTGTAATAGCACATGATCTGAGACATGCACTTTAATCCAAAATTTTAAATATCGATATCGATATCGTATAGACAAATCAAAAAAAGATATATCGAAAATATATCACTAATATCAATAAATTTGGGGGAAATCGTATAGAAAGCCACAAAATATCACAAAATTTAAAGGTTAAAATTTTTATGAATAATATATCATGAAAAGATGCCTAAAAAATGTAATGTTATATAAGGGATACATCACCGATATCGATGATTTTTTTACATGTGAAATGATGCCTAAAAAACGTATGTGTTATATCATGAATATATCGCCAATATCGATGTGTAAAAAATGTGTATATGTGTTATATTAGGGATATATCGTCGATATCGGTGTGTGTGTCACCGCCATTCAGCATTCAAACCTAGCACCACCCATTTTCAGTTGTGTATGTTATATAAGGGATATATCACCGATATCAGTGTGTGTGTGTGTTATATCAAGGATATATTGTCGATATCGATGTGTCTGTCTGTGTCTGTGTGTGTGTAAACCCAGCGCCACCCATTTTCAACTCTTCAGACCTCTCGTCCAACCATTTTCAAACCTTCCCGTCAAAAGCTACCGCCATCAACAACCAACCCACCAATATATCACCGATATCTCGAATATATCACCCAATATATTAGCGATATCTTCCCATATCGACGATATATCACCGATATCGAAAAAAAATACATTCGTTGGTATCGATACCACCTAACCCCATATATCACCGATACATCGCGATATTTCAAACCTTGTTTTAATTTATAGTTACCATTTTTTTTTCCAAAAAGGTTGTAGTTACAAATTTATGGACAATGATTACTGTTTCCTCTTTTGGAAAAGGGCATACTTAACTACATCACATGAATGACAAATAACCAGCCTCTATAGATATTCAATGGAAGCTATTAGAGTTTGACCTAAATAGAAAATCAGCAAAACTATTCTCCATTTGAACGATCTCACAACCAAATTCGTCACTGCAACATAAAATCTTGCTTTTCCACCAGCTGCAAAAATAACTAGTAGTTTTAGCACTACAGGACATATTAGGCTGGTCATTTTTCCAAAAGAAAGCACTGATTCTGTACAAGTAAAAAGACCTTATGGGGATTTTGTTCAATATCCGAGGGAAAGGACCAAAGGGAGGACACCATCCTTTAGCCTTGGAGACCCATACTTCCCGAATTGTCTGAATGATACATGGACGTAGGAATAGGATTTTCTACTGCACATTGAGCTCATGAAGATATTCTTGTGAAAGAAACAATAAGAATTATCAATACAACGACACTTAAGTAGGCATCAATCTGCTAGGATTTTTTTCTCTGGCACTCGTGCAAATAATGAACATTGAATCTCATCATGTTTGCATTGGCATAAGTTGGTCAAAATTGCCATGTTCTCCGGTAGAAGAATTACAGATGTACCAACCCCTTGGGAATTGAAATATGCTAAAAAGCAAAGAAGTTCAACAAATATCATTCACCAAACTCTATACTATGAAGTTTCTCAAAGTTCCTTCTTCCTTATCATGAAAAAGGATCCTAAACTTACAAATAGGACAATAGTCCATTACAAACAAGAGCCCCAAATGATCCTATTATTTGCTGCAGTCACCAACATATTTTCCAACAGAAGCAGTACCATCCCTCACGATCACATCCTTATGCTGCAATCAGAGGGCCCACAACACTACCAAGGGAACCACTCGCTCAATCTTAGATCTATGCAGTGGTCACTAAAATTGCATCAAAATTTATCTCCATCGGACCCATCTATAACTCCACCTATGTTGAGATTCGTGTGCCTTTTCATTACCAATCCCAAACTCGGATAAAAGAGGGTTGCGTTAGGTAGCAGGCAACCAACGTAAAATTTATCGGATCTTTAAACATGGATTCTAGCAAACACTAAGATTTCGTTGGGGCATTCCTTACTTATAACACACTGCATCGACACCTGGGTGTAGTAAAAAATAAGGGTTCTCGCATGAGGAACGCATACGAGTAAAGAAATTAGTTCCGCTACATCATCGCTCGAATGTAGTCCAAAATGAGCAAGGATTCTCGCATAAGAAACACATGCGAGTAAAGAAGTTAGTTCCGCTACATCGCTACCTAGATGTAGTTCAAAATGAGTAAGGATTCTCACACAATGAACGCATACGAGTAAAAAAGTTAGTTCCACCACTTCGCCACCAAAGTGTGTCACAAAGAATGCTGAGATTCGGTAGTTGGAATATTAGTACTTTGACCAACAGCTCATGGAGATTGTGGATACAATGGTAAGGAAAAGGATTCAAATTATTTACCTTCAAGAGACTAAGTGGGTTGGAGAAAAAGAAAAGGAAATCAAAAAAATAGGTTTCAAACTATAATATTCAGGAAGGGACAAAGGTAGAAACGACGTGGACATTATAATTCATAAGGATTTGAAGGAGAGTGTGGTTGAGATTAAGAGATTGAGTAATCGAATTATTTTGATAAAATTAGTCTTAGAAGAAGAGATCTTGAATGTCATTTCAGTTTATGCACCTCAAGTTGGTTTGGAGGAAAGAATAAAGAACAAATTTTGAGGGGGCTTGATATGATAATTCAAGGAATCTCACAGAGATGATTTTCTTAAGTGGAGATTTAAATGGGCATGTGGGAAAAAATGCTTTAAAGTAAGCAGGAATGTATGGAAATCATGATTTTGATGTTAGGAATGAAAGGAAGGCATTCCTTGATTTTACTATGACTTATGATCTTTTCATAGCAAATACCTTCAAAAAATTAGAAGAGCCTTTGATTACCTATAAAAGTAGCTTAACAAGAACGCAGATCAATTACTTTCCTTTGAGAAAAAGATATTATTTATCTTGTAAAGATTGCAAGATTATTCCAGGGGAGAGTTTAATTGCTCAACATCGTCTTTTGGTATTGGATGTTCATTTGAAGAAGGCAAAAAAGAGAAAATTAGTGTCTAAAAATTTGAAAATTAAATGGTGGAATCTTAAGAAAGAATAAGTGAGATTTAAAGAGAAGATGCAACAAAAGACTTGGGATCTTGATGGTAGTGCTGATGAAATATGGTTAAATATGGCAAACTGTACTAGGAAGGTGGCAAAGAAGGTATTAAGCATGTCTAAAGGAGATGTTCCAGGATAAAAGGAGGCTTAGTGGTAGAGTGAAGAAGTACAGGAGAAGCTTAAAATTAAAAGAGCCTACTTTAAAGTCTTATATTGAGATAAGAACAATGAAAATATAGAAAACTACAAAAGAGTAAAGCAAGAAGTAAAGAAAATAGTTAGTGAAGCAAAAGCAAAAGCTTGAGAGCATTTTTATAAGAAACTTAATTCTAAAGAAGGTGAAAAAAATATTTTCAAGTAAGCTAAAGCAAGAGAACGAAAAGCAAAGGATCTTACACATGTAAGATGCATTAAGGATGAAGAAGGAATGATACTTATAGCTAGTAAGGATATAAAGACAAGATGGAAAAGATATTTCTTTTTAATGAAAAATAAAAGAATGATATCATCTTAGGGGATTTAGCCAACTCAGAAGATTATATGAATCGAGTAAGTTATCGAAAGATACAAAAGAAAGAAGTAGAGGAGGCTTTGAAGATGATAAAAAGTGGGAGGGTTGTTGGGTCTGATGATATTCCAATAGATGTTTGGAGAATGACGGGAGAACGGGGTATAACTTGACTGACAAATTTATTTAATACTATGTGGAGAGGCAAGAAGATGCCAGAAAAACGGAAGAAAAATTTTATGGCACCTTTATACAAGAACAAGGGTTACATACAAGATTGTTCCAACTATAGAGGTATTAAGTTGAGTCATATGATGAAACTTTGGGAGAGAATAATTGAAAGAAGGGTGAGGCAAGTCTCTATGGTAACTAAAAATCAGTTTGACTTTATGTCAGGTCGGTCTACTATTGAGGTAATTCATCTCTTGACACGTATAATGGAGACATACAAAGTCAAGAAAAAGAATTTACATATGATTTTTATTGACTTAAAGAAGACCTATGATTTGTCCCAAGAGATATCTTGTAAAGAATTTTGGAGAAGAGACAAGTGCCAATTATATATATCAACCTCATAAAGGATATATACTATAGAGCAGCAGCTTATGTAAAGACTAAGGATGATTTGACGGACTACTTTGATATCACCATTGATCTGCATCAAGGTTCGACTTTAAGCCCTTATCTTTTTACCTTGGACATGGATGAGTTGACGAAGTATATCCAAGTTGAGGTGCCTTAGTGTATGCTTTTCGCTGATGACATTATGTTGATGAGATAAGAGATGAAGTGAACAGAAAACTTGAACTTTGGAGATAAGCCCTGGAAGATAAAGGATTACGCATAAGTAGGACGAAGACTGAGTATTTGGAAAGCAAGTTTAGTAATAGCGGAAACAATGAAGGGATTGATATAAAAATTAGAGAAGAGTGTTCCAATGAAAGATGTTTTTAAATACTTAGGATCCATTTTCCAACATGATGGTGGAATTGATGAAGCTATTACACAAAATTAATGCAGGATAGTTGAAATGAAGGGGTGCATCTTGTGTTCTCTGTGATAAAAGGGTTCCTTTAAAAGTCAAAGAAAAATACTATCGAGTTGTGGTAAGACCAACCATGTACGGTTCTGAATGCTGTGCTATAAACTATAGGCATATACAGAAGATATCTGTGGCAGAAATGAAGATACTAAGATAGATGTGTGGCCATACAAAAAATGACCGTATTTCAAATGAGATTATTAGAAAAAAAGTTAGGATGACACCGATAGAAGATAAAATGAGAGAGGCACGTCTAAGGTGATTTGGACATTTACAAAGAAGGCCACTAGATGCTTCAATTAGGAGATGCAAGAAGTTGGAGGCTGAACCCACTAAAAAAGGGTGAGGAAGATCAAACAAGTGTTGAAAGGAAACTATTAAGTATAACATTAATTATTTTAATTTAAATCCTGAAATGACTGAAAATCGATCTGTGTGAAAGTAAAGAATCCATATAACTGACCCCACTTAGTGTGGGAAAAGACTTGGTTGTTATTATTGTTGGACCCATCTATCAAAGAAATCCCTGCTTTTTCCATCCTAATGAACGTAGATCAGATCTGACAAGGAACTAATGAATGTAGTAGAAGCCCAACCCTAATGCAGTCATTGATTCCCAACTCCAACAATCAGCTTATTCTCATAATATACAGATGAGGCAAATAACCACAGAATTAAATCAAATAAAACCCCTGCACAAATCTATAGCAGACACAAAATGGTTGACACGAAATCCTATCCACCCTCTACAACTAGGTGACAAACCTCCGTTCAAGCAACCAACAGAAAACATCTGTCCTCGTTCCAACTACCTTCCAAAAGAATGTTCTCCTTAAAGCATCAAACCTTCCCTCCACCATCCCCATTATTAAGAGAATTAACAAGAAAAAGAGTAAGATAGCCAATAATACAGATCTGAGAAGCACCAACCTTCCACCCCCGTTAAGAAAGAATGTCCATGCTCCACCCTTTCAATCTCTTCTTCAGTCCCTCCACCATAGATTGCCAATCTGCTAGCTTCAGCAGCCTATTAGATAATCTGGGGAATCATAAGAACAACAAAGGCAACATGCACCTTGGAGTTCCCAAAGGAATGTCATTCTTCCACTTTCCCGGCATCCATTCTGAAAGGAAAAAAGGACTTCTCTCTATTAATTATGAGGCCCAAGACATCAAAAAAGGATCCAGAAGCTTGGATAAATTGTATGTACAACAGACTGCACATTCAGTAAAGAGAACTATGTCATCTGTATACTACAACACTAGAAGGAGATTCTTCTCTCCCAAAATTAAACCCTCAGTAAGAACCTCCCTTGGGAAATAGGACAACCAGCAAGCACATCCACTGTCAAAAACAAATAACAGTGGTGAATGAGGCCAATGGGCACTCTTGCCTCATTCCCCACTTTAGCTAAATCTAGGCCACTTATGATTTTCAAAAATCAAAAAGGAATTTATAATAATACGCCCCTTCATCTAAGCAATCCAAACATTAAGAAATCCCACTTTTGCGAAAAAAACCCCATAAGGCAGGTCAATAGAAACATAAACTTTAGAAAGTCAACCTTTTACACAAATGCCCTGATTCTCTAACACCTCCAATGAGTAATAACTTCACTGGTGATAACCACACTATCAACTATCTTCCCCTCAAGAAGGCAAACTACATAGGACTAATTAGAGCAACAATCACCTCTCTATGGCTGCTACTAAGCACCTTTATCACCATAGGATGAACTGCATTTCCAAGTGCAACAGACACGTAATCTCCTATCTTCTCTACCAAAGGTCTTTTTGGGATCAAAAAATGAGAAACTTATTCAGCCCCTCAAGGACCTTTTTTTTGCATTTCGAAACTCTTCCACAGTAACAGCCAAAATCAAATCCCACCACACGCTAAAGATATCTGGATAAGAAAGCTAGAAACCCATCTGACCTCACAGCACCCTCCACATTTAAGCCCAGAGATAGCTTCCCATACCTTTATCTCAGAAAACGGCCTTGCCAACAAATCAATCTATCCTTCAATAAGTCCAGTGCAACCCCTGCTAGTCCACTTCCAAGAATCCCATCCCCTCCTAGTAAAAGCCTGGAAATACTCAGGAAAAGCAGCACAAATCTTCATTCTACCAACTCTCTCCCTACCCTGCACCTAAATTTTTTGTTAGTTCAATTCCCACATTTTCCATAAGCCGCCATATGGAAGAATACATTATCGGCATCCCCCTTTTTTAACCACAGGTCTAAAGCATTGTCCTCATTCCACTTCTATCCTGCGATACTCCTCTGCAATCACCATTTGTTGCTGCTTTTGAGCCTTAAGGTCTTCAAAATCTAGAGCATGATTACAGTCCAGTCTATCAACCCTCTAACAATTAGCCAGAGAACCCTCCCTTTCCCTGGACATCTCCTCTGTAATCCTCTTCCTGTACTGAATCGTATCTCCTGTAATCAGGACTTCTTGAATCTAGATTCCAAAGCAAGTAGACACTCATAAGCCCACATTAGACACCCAAATCATTGCAGTGTGGTCTAAGAAAGGTCTGGGAACATCACTACCATGGGCAGGCAGAAAATCTCCTATACATCAAGTGAACATAAGAATCCATCAATCCTTGATCTTCTAGCCTCAATTCTTGCAAGTGAATATAAGAATCCATCAAATCTCAAGTGAACAGTAATCTGGCCGTGTCTTTGGCCCTTGATTAATATATTTTCTAGGTGGTTATCAACCAAATAACCACACTTTCACCTTTCAAAAAAAAAAAAATCTCAAGTGAACATAACAAAATCAAGTGAGCATAGGAATCTGTCAAATCTCAACAAAAAACTCTCAACACCATATTCCAAGTTTACTAACAGTTGGGTAAGACTTAATTCTTGCAAGCCAAATTCCAATATCAGCTCAGAAATCCGCAAAACCAGGAGCAACTCCACCCTCAACTTCTAGCCCGCCAGATATCTCCAATGTGACATTGAAATCTCCCCTAAGCACAAAAGGCATCTCCTAAAAATTCACTACACCTCGAATCTTCCCCACAATTTTAATCTCCCTCCAGCTGTCCGATGGCCACAAACACAAAATACCACAAACCTACAGTCATTCAACCTTAAAAGCACTGGAACCATGTCTCCCCAACCACTAAACCTTATCAAGGTTATTGTCATTCCATGCAACCAAAAGCCCACCAAGTCTTCCTTCAGCCTCAAAGGCCAGAAATTCCTCCATAAGGACCCCACCCTCTTGTCCCCATACAACCATCCACATGCCTCTATGCCTCACTTCCGTAATACTGCAATTTCCATCCTAGCCACAAAATAATGCTCCAAAATCCCCCTAGATATTGGGTCCCACAGACCCCCTAGCATTCCAAGTACATCTTCATCAAGACATGGTGCATCTTTCTTGTTCAATAGACATTCCACACCTACAAATCCCAACCTACTTAGCTGCAGTCTTCAAGTCAATTCCATCCCGCCGTCTCCCCGAAATCTTTTCCACCACCATTATCAAACTTCACCAGAACCACCCAAATGGCATTAACCACCAACCCCCCCCCCAACCAAAATGCAAGACCCCTTTCACACAGGCAGATGTCAATTATCCTCTAACTGCTGACAATGATGTAGTTGCACCATCATCCACTGGGCATGGCAGTCTCATCTATGCCCTCTAACTAGGCACCACAAGCCATCGAGGCTGACCGTACAGCACCCATCTTCTCCATCAGTTTTGCAACATCTAGCAACAGATTTCACCCACCCATACCTCGAAAAAGGTTCCCTGTGCAACTTTGCAGGGAACCAATTAATGGAGCCATCAATCAGAGCACCTCTCTGTGAATCCAACGCTGCCTAAGAAATCTGATTCTGAATGAAACTCACCAGTTAAGATCTAAGAAAGTGGTATGAGTGACTCACATGCTAAGCACATGACAGAAGCCAAATGCATCCACCCTACCTTACATGCACATAAAAGCCTCAAAACGTATGACTTTAACTCTCACTAAAATCAACCCAACATACAAGTCTCCACAGCAATATTCAAAATTCACTGTGATAAAAGTTGCAATATCACTAACATAAACACCACAGGTTCAAAAATCTTCCAAAATGTCCCTGACAATTTGGACCCAAATCATGTACCTCATTCAACCACTTGCCACTGAGATCATCGAGCATTGATTACCACTGATCATCGTCGTTCCTAAGGAGCGACGACGACCCAGAGTGGGAAAGGGAGCATCTGCCACCAGCCCACACCTTAATCTCAAAACCGTGGAAAATCCTGCTCGTATCAAGATAGCCATTAATGGAGCATCCGACTTGAGAACACAACTAAATCATCACCTTCCAAGATCTTACCAAAAAAACAATACCATCACATATCCAAAGCCTCTTGAACAAATATATCACCAGCTCAAGGTCTCCACGCAACACAACCTCAAAACCCAAATTCCTCCACCCAAATCAATGACTTCGCAGGTGGCTAGCATCATACTCTAAGTGATGCTACCGTCTATCCCACCTGCACAAGGCATCATGGTAAATGACAACCTACTCTCCTCTGATCTGCATCCGACCAAGTGTTTGCTCCTTTAAAACAAAAGATATACAACATTGCTTTGTCCTTTCCCAACCTTTATTCTACTACACCCATAGTTACGGGCCCTACCAGAGAACCATCAATGGAATTACCAACCAAATACTTCACGAGACAGCCCTCATTCTCCACAATCATGACAAAGTACGAAGCATCAATCTTTAACAAAAGACACTCCAAATCAATGTTCAAGTAACCATCCTCCATTACATAAGTCTAAGATGCCATCCTTCTTGGGTAAAAGAATCTGCAATGTCCAAGGACACCGCAAGACACACTAGACAAGATCATGTCAACCACGTGTAAGATGACCTTCGCCCATACAACAGAAGCACTGCAACATGCAAAAGAGGATACAAAATCTCTCCCTTGTGCATTGCACATGATTGTCCTCCCCTTCACAAGCACCCACACCTCACCATCCTCCCCTCTTCCCCCACCCCTTTCTTGTTCACTGCTACACTACTAATTTTGATTAGAAGGTTGACAATTGTTATATGCATTTCTGCATTCATATTTACCTTATATTTTGTTTTAAATAATAGTTTTCGTAGAGAATATAGTGGAAACATCTTACATGCATCTTTTATCCAGTTTGCTCATTTTCACAATATCAAGCAACATACATACTTGAACTAATGAAAAGAAAGCACCTACTTTTTAAAAGCTACAAAAAGAAATCAACCCAATCCAAGCTTACACAACGTTGTTCGGTTGCATTCTCGATGAATTTATTTAATGCACTAATGTCCAAGTCCAACATAATTAAAGTCGTAGTTTTTCCTTTTTTTTCTGAACAGATTACTGAAATTGTAGTTGGATTGCTATTTAGGATGCACTTATCTAATCAACGATACATGGTCAAAATAATAACAATATAACAATAAAGCCTTTTCCTATAATGAGTGGAATCAGCTACATAGATTCTTTGCCGCCACTCAAATTTTTCTCAAGTCATTTCTAGGCATATATCAAAGTCATTACAAGCATCATAGAAAGGGGACACAAAGATGGGTTCCAATTACCACCTTCACCCAAAGGGACACTCCAACACTCTTGCAAGACCGCATCTTGAATCTTGATTTTGAGCCAAGGCAATCAAACATGGGAAGAAATCTTTAAGAGGGCCAAGATTGCACCAATCATCATGCCAGAAGTGGAATACAGTACCATTCCCAACCCGAGACACAACAGACTCTACGATACAAGGAAAAACATGTAGCAACCCCTTCCAGAAAACCAAGCACCAGCCACTCAAAGAGGCTTGTCTCTCCCAATTTAAATCCTTCCCATATAACTGATAAAGCACACAAGGCTAATTGTTGCTTCCACCCCTAATCTGTGCACAACATTTTGCAAGTAGCACTACTGGAATAGAACAAACTCCGTCAAATGTCCAAACCACCTACATCAAAAGGTTTGCACACCAAAAGGTGTGCGCCAACTTGAGAGACTGCTCCCAAAGGCTAAGAGACAGTGGCCAAGGTGCAGTTGTCACTAGCAACTAGGAATCCCCCCCCCCCCCCCCCCCCCTACTTTGCTAACGGGACAACCATCCCCAAGTTCTAATTGTTGGACACAAATGCTACCACAAAACCAGACACATACAACAAAATCTCTACAATTGACCACCAAGCTTCCCCTCTCTTGGCGGCAGAAGCACCAGACCAACTGAAAACCCATCATCGACTCCGATGGCCATCCTCCTCCGACACAGCCTCTACTTTCTCTCCACAAGAACCTACCCCTCAGTCGTTACCCCTATCTCCTCTTTCCTTCTCTCCCTCTGGTTCACTCTCTTCTCAAACAGTCTCTCCTCTCTATCACTCACCCTCCTCATGATCGCTCTCCCTCACACCATCATTCTCCACTAGTACTCCTTCGAAGTCAACTAATGCCAAATGCCCAACCCACCTGAAATGTGTCTCCCATGTTATCCTCTATCGATGTCACCCCAATCTTTTTTCTAATAATCTCATCAGGATCAAAATGAATAAAAAAATAACAAGAAATAAGCCTCTTGCACATTAATCAAGACCCGTACATGGATTCTTTACATCCACTCAAATCTATCCTAGGCCAATCCTAGCATTAAACCTAGGTGCTCACAGTTGATGCTTCCCTTCGGGTACATCTTGGTCTTCCATGAACCTTCCTATGAGGCTCAAAAACCAACTTCTCAAATCTCCTAATCTCCTTTAGCGACTGGAGCATCAATCGGCCTTTTCTACAAAAGATCAAACCACTTTAAACCAAAGCTGTCAAAGCATTAAGTGACTACAAGATGACAAGCTTCTTAATTGCCCAAAGCGAGAGGCAACACAAAGGCAATCACCCAATTGAATTCAAGCGATTGAATTCAAGTGACAAGTTATTTTCATTTTTAAAATATTAGATATGCCTAAGTAACTCATATGGTAGCATCAACTTCCATAAAAAGCATGTAATAACACTATTTAAGTGAAAGAAAAAACAATGATCTTACCATATTTAAGTAACAGTGACACATAATATATTATATGTATAAACAATGTTTTGAATGCCCATGGAATGGCATGTTTTTTATGTGAGGTGAAATTGACACACATGTAATGTCAAAATGGAAGAGTTTGAATGGTATTTTACCAAATCTCTATGGTATGTCTGACAATTACAGCGAAAAAGGTATCATAAAGTATAATTCTTACATTATTTTCATATTTTAAGGTCAATGTGGATGGCTCACTAACCTATTTTTGTCCATTACTATTCTTGCATGTTTGTTAAGGCAATAAGAACTCTTTCAAGGGACTTTTCTCCCTATTTGTTAGAACTTTAAGATATTTTAGCTTCTCCAAAGTTTAACAGTATCTATTTCTTTTTTATGATAAATTTAAGCTAAAATCTCTAGATTAATTGATAAATTATGGAGATTTAAGAATTACATGTGTAGATCCATAAGTTTATGGTAGGTTAACCGTTAGCTAGTTTATTAATTGTATGATCTATATATTTCATAGAGTTAAATTGTTAAATCTTAGCTTTTCATGCTTAAATATTTTTTCAATAGAATTAATATTCAATTGTTATCAAATATTGGTAACAAAATTATATGAATTTAATACATATATAGCAATTTTCATAAAATTCCAAGATTTCCTTGGCATGCCTCCAAAATGCCTATTTTTTAGGGTGTCGAAGTCATCGAAATTCTGACATTTCCTTGGCATACCTCCAACATGCCTCCAACATGGATATTTCCAAAATCATCGAATCAACATCGTAATCGGCATTTAAAACCTTGTGTACAAGTACAATCCAAAATAGACAACACAAACATATATTATATGTATCCACCAAAATAAGATAGGGACATATATTTATATACTATATGTACAAACTTAATAACATAACTTATACATATATTGTTATATATCATTAAATACTTACAGACAATAAGAAATACATATCTAACATATGTCAAACTAACAATATGTCATAATTATCGTTACAAACTTACAAATAAATGTGTATAAAACTTATACACATATTGTTGTATGTCATTAAATACTTACGAACAATAAAAAATATATATCTAACATATATCAAGCTAACAATATATCATAATTATCATTACAAACTTTCAATTGCGTATGTGTATAACATATACATATATTATAATAGACAGATAGTAGTCTAAGTTAGTAAAATATATCAAAGCAAAAGGAAAACTTGAGAGTATATTAAAGTTTTCAATAACACATATATTATGTATATTCAACAATATATAGCACTAACATATAGATTATATATAACTTAAGACTAAAGAAGTGTCTTAAGATCTTACTTCGAACCAATTAGGTGTAGGGCAATGAGGCACAAAATGACCTAGGAAACAAAAAAGGCAATCGAGTGATAACCTAAATGAAGCCCCTTGCCTGGGACAACTCTGAGGTGACCTCTGACTTTTTCTTCTAGCTCAGTAGCCCCATAGCCTTGAGAGCATGCCTTAAACTTGTCTATCATTTTGCCTACTACCGATGCCATCCTAACCCCTAATAATCCCACTGTGAATCTAATCATTCTGTATAGAGCCATTACACCCTCTTGAACATGTTCATTCAAGTCACATCTTCCGGACTTGCCTCTTATTTAATTTTGTCCTAGGTGGAGTTCTGGAGATCCCATTTGTAATTTTGATGTAATTCTTTCTGATGGAATGAAATGACCATGGGTGGTTATCTATTGGATAACTACCCTCTAATTTTTCAGAAAAAAAAAATCTTCTAGACTTGCCTACAATAAATGGACAACACTCAAATTTGTATAGCATATTGTCTATCACAATAGAATCTTCTTGTCACACATAAGACCAAAATCTACCCTTTAGTCCACCCAACCTATATTAATTATATGTGTGGCATCTCTATCAATTTCTTTATCTTATTAAAAAGATTGACCTAATCATTTAAAAGCAACTTTCTTGAAAATGCAATCTACTCAAATTTTCACCTTCACCTCCATTTTTGTCATCATAGCCACTAAACCTACATTACATATAATCTATACTTATCCTATTTAGTCAGGAGCCCTTAAGTTGTAAGGCTTCTTAACAAAGCTCATTTTTTTTATTTATTCAATCTTTTGTCACATACTTAGCATAATGTCATCTGCAAAAAAAAAAATACATTATAGCAACTCATTCTAAAAAGTACTTTGTTACCTCATCTACAACCAAAATAAAAATATAAGGGTTCAAAATTGATCTTTGATGCAAACCAATGACAATACCAAAAGTAAAGAGGTATGTCAAGCCCTCTTTTTGGTTATGAAGATCTATATTACTCCTCAAAAAGTGCATTGCTTCAATTGTAGGCATGCTAGGCATGAACCCAAACTGATCTCCAGCTAATTTACCCTACACTTCATTCAATTAATCCCTCCCAAGGTTTCATTATGTGACTTGACAAGGTACCTATATAATTTGAGCAATTACATGTCTCCTTAGTTCTGCATAAAAGCACCAAATATTTTTTCTCCATCCTTCTGGCATTCTCTTTCTTTGTCAAATGGCATTAAGTAGTTTTGAAGCCAATCCTTTCCCATCACTTCTCAAGGTCCCAAGAAATAACAACAGATCGAATAGCCTTCCCACATTTTACAATCTCTAGAGCATCCTTGAGTTCCTTGTATTCAAATAATAACCACCCAAGATTTTCATTAATCACCAAACTAAGCCATATTACAAAGCTTTATCCCAAGCACTGATTAAAGAAGAAATCAAAGAAACATAATTCTCAAAGTAGGAGGTTTCTTCCCTGAAAATAGCTACATTTCTTCCCAACCAAATGCCCCATAATATAACAAGGGCCTTGGCCTTATCAAATTTTGAATGGAATTTTTCCTTTTTAAGTGAATTGAATGGAATATGTTGGTTCCTTGATCTCTTCTTCCTCTCCTGATGCCTCGCATAATTCAGGTAAACCTTCGAATTAGCCAACTCCCTCAAAATGATACATAATAACTTCTTTTTTCAAAAGGCATTAGTATACTGCCTTATTTCTACTTAGAAGCTTATAAAAATAATTTTTCTTCCTTGTTTGTATTTTCACAAAGATACAAGCATCCTTTTCCATCCTTGACACACATATTGTGTAAAAACCATGTTTGTCAAAGTCAAGTTTCCTATACATATGCCTTCAAGCTATTGATTTTGCTTCACTAACTACCTTCTTTGCTTCTTTCTTTTTTTTCAATCTACCAAGCTTTTTATCAATATTTCCACAATAAAAATCTCTAAAAAAAAGGGCAGCCCAATGCACAAAGCTCCCACTATGCGCAAGATCCAAGGAAGGGTCGAACCATTTTGGGTGTATAGTACACAGCCTTACCCTGATCTTTTTTCACAGGAGGGTGTTTTCACAACTCAAACCCATGACCTCCAAGTCACACAACAACTGTAGTGTTGCTCCTAGGATCCCCTTCAATAAAAAGCTCTAAAGCATGTCATTTTTTCATTATAAGCCTTTCTTCTACTTCTTCACTCTACAAACATTCTTCATTTCACCCAATGAACCTCCTTCTTACCCTTCTCTTTCTTCACAAGAGGGTGTTTTCAGAACTCAAACCCGTGACCTCCAAGTCACACAACAACTGTAGTGTTGCACCTAGGATCCCCTTCAATAAAAAGCTCTAAAGCATGTCATTTTTTCATTCTAAGCCTTTCTTCTAGTTCTTCACTCTACAAACATTCTTCATTTCACCCAATGAACCTCCTTCAAACATGTCTAATATCTCTTTGGACATCCTTCGTTTCTCGTTGAAACTTGTTTGTTCCTTTTCAAAGAAATCAATCCAAACAAAATTTACAAGGAAATCAGATAGGATGAATCCACTAAATTGGCAATATTCTTATTTGCTATGGTTAAAAGTTACAGTGATTTGGCATAATCTGATAGAAACAAATTCATATAAACTTCTGAGATAAGCTCACCAACCCATTCAACGACAAAAATTGCCCATGCCTACCCAATCAAGGAGACTAAGAATATTTATTTACATATCTAGTATTATTCCATGAGAGGCTTATTTTTCTGTACCTAGATTCATTTGAAGGCCTTCTTGTATCTAGACTCTGACATGCTATGTCTCATGTACATCCGTTTGCTACCATAACTGCATTTCTTTCTTTCTTTTTTTCAAAAGTACTGCCTTTTTAAATGCATCAGTCACTTTTGTGGCTGATTGCCTTAGTTGTGAGCAACAAAGATCGCTTCGTTGAAAAATAGTTTTTATAATTTAAACACTGACCAGCATCTTTATCCTCGTTGTTGAACACTTGAACACCAATCAAGTAGCCCAGTTGATCCCCACAATGATTCCTTTGTACCTGAGGTCATGATCTCAAAGCAAACTGCTTGCATAGCCAGACTGATCTTCACATTGATCTTGCCCATGTAAAGTGGAGGGTGGTAAGGAACATTTAAGGGAGTATTCCCATTTGTCTCTTGGGGCTGACTCTGGCATTATGCCCCCCACCATATCACCAAATGAGGGAATAGAGAACAGGTCCTTGAGGAAAATGTAAATCTAAATAGTTTACTTCGCTGATCATGCTATGATGTAGCAGATTATGAGTTATATAAACCATGACTGTGTTATTGTCAATGTTTTAGCAGTTCTGTTTATTGTAGGGCATAAAGACAAAGTTTACAAAGAATTTTGATCTCAAATTACATTTAACGAAAATGACCCATCTAAGTTAATCTGAAACAAATCAACCATTCAATATCTAGCTCGAAATCCTATACCATTTACTTAGAAAATCCTGGCTTAATTATGTGTCTTTTTCCTCCTAATGTGGTAAGGCACCAATGTGACCTCCCATGTTACAGTCACATCTTAGTATAGGGCTGGCCTTGTCACCACCATTCTTTTGCAAAACTGGTCCTCAAAGGAGCAAGTAGATGTAATACCCAACAGCTCCACCCTCATAAGAAAACAGTACATCACAACCCAACAACTAAGCCTGCCAAAAATTTTTGAGGTTGGTAACACGTTTAGGTCCAATATATTAAGAGCTTTGACTGGGTTCAATCTGAAATTAACACATCAAACCTGGGCAAGGTAGTTTTGCTCAGATTCAGCTCTGTAACGACTCAACATTTGCATACATATGAAAATGGTAGGAGTAACATTTTCAAAATACATTAACACATATAGAATAAAAGGTCAAATCCTAAAGAACACATTGCATCATCCACAGCTCCCCCTCTCCCACACTATTATGGTTGCTACGGTTCCTCATGTCCATGATTCACAAACAGCCTATCCGCTAAAAGTCCAATTTGGATTCCATCACGAAAATAGGGGTTCACTTTCAATCTTGTCTAACCAAATTAGCGGTAATGCATCAGCAACAACCAAAATTAATTTTATTTTTTTCGCAAGGAAAAAATTTAAAAAAAAAAAAAAAAAAACCGAAATCAATCGAAACTCCAACAATCATTCCGTTCTTCACATGCTGAGCTACACAGATCAGCAGAGGGGGAAAAACCACAAAGAACAGAAAATATCGTAAGTAGCATCCAAAATAAGGGCAAAGAACTAACGAAGTCTAACCATCTCCGATGAAGAAACGAAGAGAAGGGAGGCCGCAGGTGAATGCAATCCCATTAAAGACCTCTATCCGCATAGCGCTATTAAAGTCATCAAGGATGTCTGGAACGGCGGGAGGGGGAGGAAGGAGTTGTGGAAACTGGAAATAGAAAGGGAGTGCATCGGAGGAAGGCCTCGGGACGAGATGATTGGAGGCCCATATCGACCTCGAATTGTTCGATTGGAGGAGGCGACGGAGAAGAGACGCTCCCGAGCGAGCAGCGACTAGGGATTTCGACGACATCTAAACCCTAACCCCCGCCCCCTCCCCCACTTCACCTGCGCACCTTCTGCGCAAAGCGCACCACTCCTCGCGGTGACCTGGTTTACGTCAGCTTAAAACCCACGAGGGACACGACCATCCTATCGTCCAAGTATAAAGTAAAAAATGTTTGGAACATTTTAAGCTAAAATGGTTCAAGTGATTTAGCATTACAGTTCCAGTATATCTACGTTTTCCACACCTTTTTCCAACCTAAGATAAAAAGAGCGTGGAAAATATCATAGATAAACGAGTGCTCTTTCAAAATTCCTTTGAGTACTCATGTCACGAGATATTTTAAAAAGTAATATTAACTAATTTCAAGGTCTAAGTTATCACTATATTTTAGTTTATATGTCAAATTATATTTTGGTGATGTTGTAGAACTTGATTCTTAATATTCGACTTGGAATTATTGACTAAGGATTATGCGGTACTTAAAATATTTTTTAAGTATTTAATATGTACCTATAAAAATATTAAGAATATATATTTACTGGCATAGGTTCCGATTAAATTTGAAGCTCTATGTAGGCCTAAATATTGTATATGTAGAGAATTTTATGTAAAACAAATGCATATTGTATTATCTCTGCAAAATTTGGCCAAAACATTATAAGAAGATCTCTTTAAAAGCATATTGTAATAGGAGATTGAAACTAGACAAATGAAAGGAAAACAAATGCAGTTGTGAAGCAAAGATCTTCCTAATCTACAACTAACAAAAAGAAATGTGTCATTTTCTCAAAACCAAAAAAAGAAAAAAACTCGTTAAAGAATTCTACTAATGGAAGTAGCATCTACAATCTATTACAGCAAATTGAAGAAGAGGGTTTTTTTTATAAGGCAGGGTCTTAGGATTTTAGTTGGATATTAGTATCAAGCTGGTATTATGAGAGTCATCTAGATTGGACCAACTTGCCAAAAGCAAGGATTCGAGTGAGCAATCCAATAACTTGGCTTGCTAATCAACTAAATCAACTATTGCCCCAAGTATCCATACTCAGTTTATTCAAGTGACTAAGTATCCTACTCGATTGAGTAACCAGTCTACTCATCTGATTTTTACAACCCTATGTTAAGTGTCAAACATGCAACCATGTTTCCTTTTGTATTTTAAAATTATTGTCTTATATGTGTCCCAATAATATACGAGCAATTACACTCTCCTTATTTTTTCCGACATCCAACTACTAAAGATCTTGAATAAAGTTAGAATTATCTTTAGTTTAACAATCTTTTTTCTTGGCTATGGCTGTTGAAAAAGCTCAAGCTCAATAGGCTTGGCTTGAGTTCGACTCAATAGGCTTGACTCAAACTTGGCTCAATTAGTTAACAAGCTATCCCAAGCCTAAATTCAAGCTTGACAAGCTTATCAAGCTGAACTCAAACCAAGCAAGGTGCAGTTCGAATAAGGCATCGAGCTCAATAAGGATATAAAAGTAGGTACTTGTATTATATTTAATATGAGTGACTATATTTAACATCTTGTAATATTTGATAAGAAATATTTTTTTTTAATGAATATTCTTCTATCATTCATAAAGCTAAAATCTTGTATGTATAGTGAGTTTATCAAGTTTAGAGCTTAGCTTAACAAGCTTGCACTCATTAAGAGTGAGCTTGATAATGAGCTCAATGAGGGCTCAAGCTCAAGTCAACTTGCTTGTGCCTTATCAAGCTCATGCAGAAGCTCAAGCTCAAGCCAACTTGGGCATTTTGAGCCCAAACCCAAGCCAAACTACAACAATGGACTATTTGTGAGGGCACCGTTGGGCAATGTTAGATCTATTTGTAAGGGTGTCGTTGGTTATTGGCATTGACTTTAAATTAATGCTCTATAAGGATAATAGGCTAAATGTGGTTGGCAATTGTGATCTTGGATCTACTGATTTTGGGAGATGTTGGCATAACTTCATCTTCAAGATTTAATCCCCACAAATTGTCAATGCACCTAGAGGAGCACAACCATTTCATCTTAAATATCAAGAATTGATAGGTGTCTTATTTTATTAGAGTTCATTGAGTCCTTTTCGCTCAAACCAATGGAGTTAGCTGCTCTTTCGTTTCCTAATCACACACCAATTATTTAAAATTCCAATAATGCACTTTTGCCATCCTTTTATTTCCAATTTGGGCACTTGTAATTGCCAAAGTCTATTTCAAGGGAATGGTGGAAGAATGGTGGTAGACCACTCCTTTTGACTCAACTATGGTCACTCTAGCAAAGAAGCTTTAGGAGATAACAACTCATCTCATTTCTTACAAGAGGAGGTTGAGAGAAGAGCTTCAAAAAAGAAGATAGAAGGCATAGAAAAAATCCATGCAATTGATTGAGTTGGGACTTCTAGATCCTTGATGGTGGACGAGATGACAAACAAAGGTGCAATTAGTGGTGGTGCAAGAAGATAAGAAGGTGGAGATCAAATGAAGGTAGTGTTCTAGACAATTATGCCTAAATAAAGGTGACACCAATATCGGATTCTCCTTATTTATTGCAACCAATAGAAGAAGAAAATTGAACCTTATCCGATCCATAAAGGATAGAAGCAAGGAGTATTTAGGTAAGGAGGAAATTAGCATTTTGGAGGCAGGGTACTTTCAAGCCTTAAGGAGAAGGAGACTTAAAGAAAGACGGAGATGTATATGTCGAGTAGTATCTTTTATTTCTAAGAAGCAAGTAGAGTTCTTGCTTAGCCCCAATGAGGTGTACGATAGGGTTGCTTTCTCACGGCCTTTATGTTTGTTTTAGCAGTGGACTCCTTAGCTATGTGCACTTTCGTCACTTGCTCTATTAGATTTCTCAAGGGTATCAATCTAGGATGGGAACTCAACTTAGTTCTTATATTGTATTATGCACATGACACAATCTTTTTCATTGAAGGAGCAAATTAAGGACGAGGTAAAGAACCTTTCCATTCTTATTGATCTCTTTGGTGTATTTCAAGTTTGAAGAGGGGATAGGGAAAATTCCCATCTTTTGTTCCTTTCAGTGTGCTTGACAAGGTGGTCAAGAGGTGTGAGGAAAAACTCAAGATGCCTAGAATTTCCCTCCTACTTTGATATCTCTAACCACATTTATCAGATTGGTAGTTAAGATTTGTTGATGGGAATGTTGTAACGAACGCGTGCCCCAGACGTCTTTTAAGACGTCTGGGAGGTGGCCCAGACGTCGGACCAGACGTCTGGGATCGTTTCCAGACGTCTGGAAAACAGTTATTTCGACACGCGCGGGTCGTCTGCGCGCCTGAGCGCGCAGACCGGATATTCGCCTTTCCTTCCTCCTACGGCTGCAAATTCCCCTGCTGCGATCCTTCTCTCTCCTCTTCGCGCGGCCTTAAAAGGGCACGCCTCCCCTCCCGTCGTCTCCACCCCTTACTTTTCTCCTTCCTGTGCGCGAGAGCGAGCGAGCGCGAGGGCGGCAGCGGCAGCCGCAGTGAGCGCAGAGGAGGTGCGGCGTGCGAGAGCGGAGCTCTGCCGTGAGGGCGAGCTCGCCGGAGCGGCTTTGGCCGGCAGGCGGAGGGCGCAGGGGGCACGGAGCGACGCGGAGAGGGAACTGCTGCGGTCTGAGCAGCAAACGCGCGAGGTGCGACGCTGGCGGCGTCGCGAGCGGAGGCCGAGTAGCGCCCTGATTCTGGAAAAATTTCCAGAATCAGACGTCTGGGTTTATATACAGACGGCTAGGGCGACGTCTGGAAGCTCATCCAGACGTCTAAAAGGTGGGTATTCCGTCTTCTTCGTCCTTCCTGTCGACTGACCGTACTGAGGGAGGGAGTTGGGTGTGCGCAGGCTCGGTGATTCGCCATCCTTTGCGAATCAGACGTCTAGCTGTTGTACTAGACGGTGGGAGTGACCTCCAGACGTCCGGGGTGACCATCGGACGTCTGGGAGCTAGGCCAGACGTCCCCGCAGACTTCTGGACGTCTGGGAAACCACGCTGAACAGGTAATTCTCTGATCTACTTTTTAAGACGTCTGGAAGAAGTTCCAGACGTCTGATTTTGCACAGTATCGTCGTTTTTGACCCGTTTAGGGCCCGTTCGGGTTCCGTTTTCCGCAATTCGAGTTGCGTTCTTTTCAAAATTAATTCCTCTACCCGTCTACAGTAGCTATACACTGTTTTGAGACTCTCCTTGTGTTTGACCCTTGTGATAGGACCTCGTTCAGTTGCAGTCTTGGGAGTCGCGAAGGCACGCGGGATTCCCGATCACGCCCCCATTACTCCCGTTGTACCTGGTAGAGTGGCTTTAAGTTATTAATAAAATCTGATAAATTATGGAACTATAAATAGAACCTAGGACATTGCATGAATCCTAGGACTGGAAAACTAGATTGTATGATAGATCCTAGGATATGGCATGAATCCTAGGACGGGAAAACTAGTGGAATGTATAATACTGCAGTCTTGGAAAATGGAAAGAGATATAAAGCTGCCTGTAAATTGAATTAACAGCTGCCTGTTGTGAATAAATAACGTGGTTGAGAACATGGGTTGTAAGAATGTGAAACTGGAAAGTGAAACCTGGATGTTCGAGTAAAAAGAATGGAACCCTACGGGGAAGTAGGAGTAGAACTCCTGGAAAGTGAATGGAATAGTATTGGGGAAGTGAGCTGGCCCTTGAGTACGGAGTACCAAGGAGAGCGACTGTCCCCCTATTTAGTGCAGAGCGGAGCCAGCCGCCCCAGGGACCCGGGGTTAGGACTGGCCACTCTGTACCGACTTGCTGGCCCTCGCGTACGTAGTACCAAGGAGAGCTACTAGTGTAGGGAGGTAATAGCTACCCCACGGGTCCCGGAGTTCTGCTAGCCTCCCACACCGACTTGTTAGGTCCGCTGGGGCAAACCAGGGTAGTCAGGCGAGGGTGCGCGGACTGTGGAGGGGCAAGGCCCCGGTTTGGTTACGGTGGAGGGGTTGGACCCCTGTTACTGAGAGGGCTCTACCCTGGACTGGTTCCATGCTGTGCTTTGGGCGCACCCGTTAACGGAAACGACTGACCGTGTGCCAGTACGGGTTAGCTACATGTGCGTTTATCGCGCGTGCCGTAGTCACCGTTACGTCTGTCAATGACCTTGGGGTGGTTGACTGAGGGTAGGATCACCACGGGGGACTCTCCCGGCCAGGAGAGCACCACGTGCTACTTCTACTTTTTGGAAAAGACTGCAATCAAGATCGTTCCCACGAGGAACATTCGAGATCAAGAAAAAGATCTGGGGAATAAATGAAATAGTGAGACATTTGAAAGATGTGAATAAAGAAAGTAATAGAACATAACAGCTACTGTACACTCTACTATTGTCTTCAGTTTTAGTTGCCACTCTACTCAGCGTTTTGCTGACGTGTTACACTCGTTACCTTTTTCAGGACCAGGTGTTGAGCAGCCAGGGTCAGCGGCTGCAGAGGACGCTGGGCCGAGTAGGGTCCAGTAGAGTTACCACTATCTTTTGTACCTCTTTGTTTCCGTTATAGTGAGTAGTTCTTGTTTCCGCTGTACTTTTCTTTACCTGTAGTTCATGTTATATGATAAATGTTGTTCTACTGTTGTGGTGGTATATACTGTAGTAGTTTCTTTCCTTACTGCTGTACTTTCTTACTGTTAGTTATATTCATGCTGAATGTGGTTTATTTTACTGCTCTTTTGGTTACTTCCTTGTTGGACGACTAGGTCTTGGTATTAGTCGAGTCGGTCCGGTTCTCGTGTCTCGTAGGGACTCGGGAACCGGGTCGTTACAAATGTTGTTTGCCAAAACATGGGAAATGCAAAGCTCTTTTCAAGAGAAGACTAATTTTGTTGAGGTTTGTGTTATTTGCCATCCCTCTTTCTTCTTTAAGTCTTCTAGATGACGATGGAGGTGGAAATAGTTTTTAAGAAACTACAAAGTCAATTTCTCTACAAGAAGGCCAGGAATGATGGTCATAGGATTGTTTTAGTTTTATGGGATGAGCTATACAAGCCACTTTTCGACAATGGGTTGGCATTCGAGATTTAAGAACTATGAACAAAGCGTTAAAATGAAGTTGATCACATGGTGTTGGGCAAGAGGAGGCATTTGTTCTAAATGGGTTCAAATAGCTCTTGAACCCCTTCCTAGATCAACTCCTTCATGGCACCAAGTGTCTCCCTCGCAGTTGGTGCCAAACTACTAGCTCCTATTCAACTTCTTCTATCACTAGTCATTCATGTGCAAAACTAGCCAACTATGGAGCTTTTCCTCTACATTTACCCGACCAATTTAGGATGATCGTTTCACTTCTCACTAGGGCTAGCAATTAATGGTTCCCTCCACTCAAACAAGTGATATGACCAACATTAGTTCTTCGTAAGGTATGAAGGACCTTGGGGGTTCCCAATGAATGGAACCTTCCTCCAAGCAATGGGGACAAGGCCCTACTCGATGGCCTTTGTTAGTTCACTAGCAATGAGGTTGCAATAGTTTGGGCCAGGCTACTAATTGGCAGCCTGATTGACAAGAAGGATGTGTGACTAGGCACTGCAGAGGCTCTTACTTGGTCCCTAGAGGAGGACCACAAAGAAGGTATGCATTTTCAACATGGCTTTAATAATTGTACTCCATCCTTTTGTAGCTTCCTTATTATGTTCTTCTCTTTGCAGTGATTTCCCATATGCAAGCTTTGTACTTGCAAATAGGTGCAACTCTTCCTAGTGTGAGTGTCGCTAATGATGTAAGGTTGTATGATGATACCTTGACCTTACTTAAGTAGCCCAAGACTCAAATGCACCTTCAAACCTACCATCCTTATGAGGAAAGGATGCCACGGGACCCTCTAGCACTACCCCATAGCCATCAACTCCTAAGTAGAAGTGTAAGTAGAAAGGTAAGGGGCTAAAGAAGAGTCCCCTTCCCTACCCTCCTTAAGGGAAGGGATGATGGAGCAAGCCATGTAAAGCCCTTTACCAAATAGGTGGAGGCAAGGATATTTGGAATAGCTTGCAACTCAATGTGTTGCAACCACTATTCCAGCTTCAATTTGGAGGCTACAACCATTGCCACCACAGCTTTGCAAGTCCTCATCATGGTGGCTACCATAGTAGTTGAAGTCCAAGGCAAGCCACCACTTTTCTTAGGGGGCCGTCCATCAAGGTTGCCACTTTTCTTGACGAGCATAAGAAGGGGGAGGAAGAATCTTTCAATCACCTCCTCTCCACTAAGGAAAGGGAGGTAACAAATAGGTTGATTCTAACACGATGGAACTCCCTTGTCACCTTGCCTTTGCCTTGGTTAGAGTTGGTTCTGATTCCTTCCCTGAGTAGCTATGAAGATCATGGTTATGTGGAAATCCTCCACTACAAGCCCTTAATGCAGCAACAAGGTGGAGGCTACTCCTTTACATGATTAGCCTCCTCGGTTCGAGTAGTCAATAGGAAAGGAAATTCGGATGGCCTCTATGGAGGAGAGGGAGAAATGTCAAGGGAAGAAGGCCTTGTGTAGGCCTATGAGCTTGCCAAGCAACTTGTCCCGAAGGTGGGCAATCACAGCTACCTAGATGCCTTGCACATGATAAAACTTCACCCACCTTTTGTGTTTTGCAATATTTGCACTGCAACTTGTTCAATTGCGATGATGCTTTTTCTTTATAGTTCCAAATGGTTGGAGCACATCTTATATGTTCTTTTATCTCCTCCATCCTCTTTGACATCATTGATGACAAGGAGGAGGAGGCTTTGTGGAGGATTTGGCTCCTCTCCAAATAGGTAGTCAAGGAGGAAGAGAAGTGAAAGGCAGAGGAGTAGCATGGTGATAAATCTATATTTACATGCATAATTCATGCCTTAAGCTATTATGTCTTACATTATCTATTGAGAATAAGCTAAAATTTGTAGCATACAACATCGCTATGTGTAAATCGATTTTTATATAAACTTTATCTTTTCTAAGGAGAACCTAGATAAAAGATTGAGGCTAAAAGCGATTAAGGGCATTCAAAGACTAGGTCACCAAATCACTCGGATTGAGAACCACTTTTTGCGAAGCTAGGTCCTTCTTTAGAAGACTTTCAAAGTCCTTCATGAGGTATAACTCTTCCCAATTCATGGCTACAAAGAAGGCTTTAAAAGGTTAGGTATGCAATGAATGATATACTTGCAAGGAATGGTGGAGCAAATGCAAGACACATAAGACAACAAGGCATCACAATAATGGGACCAGCATTTATTTCAAATAGAAACAAATTGAAACATGAAGGACACATAAGGGCCACAAGGATGACACTGTGAGGAGAATAAATTGAAAGACATATAGGAAGGCTATAATGGGAGACATATGGGGGAAAACTACAAGATTGATGATGTAGACACATCTATGTCACATAAACTATCTATTTATGCATGTTCTTAGGCGTATGATTGCATTCAATATTATAAATATTGCATTACATACATCATTCTATATTTAGATTAGTTTGTACAAAATATAGCTTAATTTGCCCTTTTTGTAGTAAGGGGACAAGGCGATATTTTTCTAAGCCTCGAATTGAAGATCCAACTGTACGGATCTAATCAGGGCGACGATCGAAGTCTAACACCTTCGAGATCGCCCCGATCGGACCTTCATAGTATCAGATGCAATCCGAGAAAGATCAGAGGTCAAGGGTCAAGGTGTTGCAAATCCGTACTTCAAAAGACAAATACAACCACACTGATGGGTTTGAATTAACGATCGTAGCCCAACGGCGTGAAAATCGATTCAATCCGACAACCGTGGCACTATCTACAAGCATTGGAAAACGAACAGCTCATATGGCGCCACGTGGCACCAACCAGGCCACCCACAACCATCAACCTCCTCCTCATCAAAGGTCACGCGATCTCGACCGTTGGATTGAGATCCAACGGCTGAGAGCACCGCGACCTTAAAACAAAAGCATGACCATTTGGAAGACTTGGCGTAGCGGTTGCGCGCTGCATTTGTGAGCACGCGACGCGCAGTCGACTCGCGGCGAGCGGATTAAATCCCTGAGAGAAGGCACGGATGAAATTGGACTGTAGGATGAACAATGAACGGCAGCGAAGGTGGCTACATGGCGTGCCTAGGTGCACTAGATGAAGGAGCGTGCGCACGCGCGCGATAACTTGATATCGTACATGCCATCGCATGCGGGCATGCATAATGCAGAAGATGAATCGTGCTTGCACGATCTAAGCCGTCCGATCGAATGATCGGACGACTGAGATCAGTTGGGTGCGATGAAGTAGCGAACAGACGAAGGTCAGTAGGCGTCGACGTAGCAGTGTAAGGGCCGTGCGATCAGTGATGAGCAATTCTCCTTCCACGCGAGCTTCAGCAGCGTGCGCTATACAGTGACGCTCATAAACGTCACTAAAGGTCCTATATTAAATTCTAAGCTTTGAAAAAGATTTTTATGCTCTTATTCCTACAACTATAAAAGGCCTACCCCTCCCACATATTTTATCATCCCTTTCTCTCTTCTCTCACCTCCTCCAAAGCTCTACAAGCTGGCCCCATACTCGGGATGCTCCATTAGAGCTAGAGTAAAATAATTTTCCCATCTTCTCAACCCCATCGTGGAATATCCCGTTGTTATCTTCTCGCCACCATTTGGAAAGTGGATCCTGCTATGACGCCGCCTTGTTTCGTCCATCCTCTAGCTTCATTCTCCCTCGTCCAGCATCTCACCATCCTCTTCCGGGCGCTTCGTCAACGCAGCTCATCCTCAAAGCAACCGTCGAGGAGGATTTTCTCATCCCTCTTTTTACCGCTTTCTAGTGTAGATTTTCAACTTTCTAATTGTAGAAATTAGTTGTAATGAACATACTTCTATGATTATGAAATATTGGTTCACTCTCTCTCTCTTTTTCTCTGTATTATTCTCACTCTTTTCTATTATTCATTCTTTAAGTAGAAAAGCTAGCCTAGATTAATTACAACCAGCTAATCTACTTTGTGAAAAATAATTCAAAATGCGATTTTTGATCAAATATTCGCCTCCCTGTATTCGACCCGGAACTCATACGAGTTTCGGTAAAGTTATCTGATAGCAGATTTTTACACAACTATAACGACGGGTTTCTAACTCAATCTTTTAGTGTACAAAATCTCGTTCATCATTTTTGACGCCGTCACTGGGGAGGCAATGCTCTTTGATTTCCACGTTTTCCGCCTTACTTATCGTTTACCTCACTTATCTCCATTTTTATTGTGATTGCAAGTACTCTCTTGAGGAAGGAAAAAGCGGTAGATTAGAGCAAAGTGCAATTGAAGGGTTTGTAAGTATATCCCCACCACCCACCCTTTAGATTTCATTCCACCACCTAATAACGCAAACCCTAATTGACCTAGGAGCTTGCATAAACCCTAAGGTTAGTCTTGGTTGTTTGTTTATCATTTCCACTCACCTCACCCTCGCATACATATATTTAAAAAAAAAAATCTGATTGTGGAATTTATTTAAACTTACACATCACATATACCTACAGAGATACACAACCTCTTCTAATTTCAATCACTTAGTCGGGAATCCAACTTAAGGACTCAGTACACCTGCACGACTTATACAAATAAGTGATTAGAAATCTAATTAGGCTAACCATTTTGTGTACCTTAATTAGTGGTGCATTCGACCAATTGTTTGATATGTTTGAGTCGCACCACTTAAGTTAAAACTAATTCATCAAGTAGCTTGCCACATAGGATTCAACTTTTAGGAATTAACCAGGCACTCCATATTCTTTTTGAGTTTTAAGAAAATATATCTTCACCTGTGCTTTGAAAACTTAGTGTACTTCCTGAACTTGATTGAATAAACCTAAAGTTGAACACTAAAAGCTACTAAATAAGACTAAACCCTAAAAGACAAATCATTAATTAACCTTATTTGAAAATCATTGGTTGTGCACGCACACACATCGAAACTGATCTTTAAAAGCACAACCCAGATAAATGGCCCATCACATTCCCAAGAACATTCAAACCTAAGCCTAATTAAAATAGAGTAGACATTGGTCTTAAGGATTTGACTCACTCTTCGAGGCCGAGATCGAGATTATTTTCAATTAGTCTACTTCTATCAGTCCATCTGATGTCTAGCTAGGGGAGTAACGTCAAACGACAACGGTTGGGGGGTATCAAAGGACCTTGAGGCGAAAGCCAAGGGAAGAGCCTTCTCCCTAATCTCTCTCTCTAACTGGTTGGATTGACTGGAAAGAAGTAGACCAAATCGTTTCTTTCATCTTAAGACGGGTTCTGAGAGTCTGTAGGTCTTTAGGCTACCCACCTAAGGACATGTTTGATTGTTTGAACTGCAGGGCACCTTTCTTTTTTTCTTTCCTCTCGCTTTACCATGGATCCTTCCACATCCTATTCGCATTTCCACTCTTACTCTCCCACCACTACTTATTCCTAAGATGATTATTATCCCAACAAGAGTTATTCTCACCCATCTACTAGTTCGGATAATTCTAACTGAGGATACAATTCCGGACCTCTATGTTCAGGATCTAACCCTGGACATCATGATTTTGATTTTTATCCTTCTCAAAGCTATAATGATTATAGATCTTCGCTTCCATATGAACAACCCCATACGATCTACAATCAAGAAGGATATGACAGCTACCCTCCCCAAGATTACACTGCATATAGGTCACCACCCCTCTATGAACAACCCAAAATGACCTACTATCAAGGAGGGCCCCAAGAACCTCAATTTCTTGACTCCCCTGGATTGAACCCAAACCCAGCTAATCCTAAACCGTACCATTTAGTTCAGGTGAACTAGGTCCAAAATAGGGTATTGGTTAACTTAAGGAATACCATACAATCTTTAAAAGCTTAGCTGTAACGACCCAATTCCCGAATCCCTATGAGACACGAGAATCGGATCGACTCGACTAATCCCAAAACCCAGTCGTCCAACGAGAAAGTAACCAAAAAAGCAGTAAAATAAACCACATTCACCATGTATATAACTAGCAGTAACAAAATATAGCAGTAAAGAAAGGAAATACTACAATATACACCACCACAACAGAAGAGAAATAACATGTACATAACATGAAGCTTACAATAAAGAGAGTACAGGGAGTAACAGAAAACTACTCACTACGGCAAAAAGAAAAGTACAGAAGGTACTACAGGTAACACTACTGGATTCTACTAAGTCCAGCGCCCTCTGCAGCCGCTGACTCTTGCTGCTCAACACCTGGTCCTTAAAGGGTAACAAGGGTGACACGTCAGCGAAACGCTGAGTAGAGTGGCAACTAAAAGCTAAAAGAAGCAGTAGAGTGTACATTAGCTGTTATATTTTTACTTTCTTTATTTATATTTTTCCATTTATTCACTGTTGATTTATTTCTCAGATCCTTCTCTTTATCTTGAATGTTCCTCGTGGGAACGATCTTGATTGCAGTCTTTTCTGAAAAGTAGAAGTAACACGTGGCGCTCTCCTGGCCGGGAGAGTCCCCCGTGGTGATCCTACCCTCAGTCAACCACCCCAAGGTCGCTGACAGACATAACGGTGACTACGGCACACGCAATAAACGCACAGGTAGCTACCCTGCACTAGCACGCGGTCAGTTGTTTCCGTTAACGGGTGCGTCCAAAGCACAGCACGGAACCAGTATAGGGCAGAGCCCTCTCAGTAACAGAGGTCCAGCCCCTCCACAGTCCGCGCACCCTCGCCTGACTACCCTAGTTTGCCCAATAGGCCTAACAAGTCGGTGTAGGAGGGCTAGCAGAACCCCGAGACCCGTGGGGTAACTAGTACTCTCCTTACACTAGTAGCTCTCCTCGGTACTGTGTACACGAGGGCCAAAAGTCGGTACAAAGTGGCCAGACCTAACCCCGGGTTCCTGGGGCAGCTAGCTCCGCTCTGCACTAAACAGGGGGGACAGTTGCTCTCCTTGGTACTCTATACTCAAGGGCCAACACACTTCCCCAATTCTATTCTATTTCCTTTCCAGGAGTTCTACTCCTAATTCCCCATAGGGTTCATGCTTTTTTAACTCAGCCAATTTAGGTTTCACCGTTCCAACTTTATGTTCATATAACCCATGTTCTCAACCGTATTTATTCATTCATGACAGGTAGCTGTTAACCAATTTACAGGCAGTTATCATTTCCTTTCCACTTTTCCAAGACTGCAATGTATATATTCAACTAGTTTTCCAGTCCTAGGATTCATGTCATACCCTAGGATCTATCATTCAATTTAGTTTTCCAGTCCTAGGATTCATGCAATGCCCTAGGATCTATCATTCAATCTAATTCTTCAGCCTTAAGGTTCATGCAATGCCCTAGACTCTATTAATTATTTCATGATTGTACAAATTTTGTTAAATAAATTAAAGGGCCACTATATCCGCGAAATCGGGAGTACTGGGGGCGTGGTCGGCAATCCTACGCGCCTCCGCAACCCCCAGAACTGTAACAGAACGGGGTCCTAACACAAGGATCATCACAAGGAGTTTCTCAGAACATTATACAATTACTGTAAATAGGTAGAGGAATTAAATCTGGAAAGAACGCAACTTGAAACACGAAAAACGGACTCCGAACGGACCCTAAACGGGTCAAAAACGATGAATCTGCCCAAAATCAGACGTCTGGAACTTCTTCCAGACGTCTTAAAAGGTTGATCAGGTCATACCTTGGTCAGTGCAGTCCTTCAGACATCCAAAAGCCTGCTGGATCGTCTGGTCCTAGTTCCCAGACGTCCGATTGTCACCCCGGACGTCTAAAGGTCCTCTCCGTCGTCTGGTACTGTGGCCAGACATCTGATCCGTGTGGGATGGCGAGCCCTCGTGCCTTCCCAAGTAGAACCTGCACACACACACACCTGCTCTCATCACGAAGGGGCGCAGAAGAACGCGGCGGACGGCTGCATAGCCGTACACGCATAGAAAGGAGAAGGTAGGAAATTATTATACCTGTCAGACGTCTGGACCTTCCTCCAGACGTCTTAGGCATCGTCTGGACGTAAGTCCAGATGTCTGATTCTGGAAAATCTTCCCAGAATCAAGACCCTGTTCGCTCTCCGCCCGCGACGCACGGCCGCGCTTCGTCCGCCTACTGCCCGAGCTACAGCAGCTCCTCCGTGCCACCCCACGCTCGCTGCTCTCCAGCCGGTCGGCTCTAGCTGCCCCGGCAAGCTCGCACCTTCGCGGTCGAGCTTTCTTCTTCCCCTCGCAACACTCCTCCTTCCCGCACGCTCGCAGCAACCACTGCTGCCGCACTCGCTCGCTTGCGCTCTCGCTGGCAGGGAGGAGAAGAGAAGACGGTGGAGTGAGGGTGAGGGAGAGGGGGGAGCGTTCTTATAAGGCAACTGCAGGGAGAGAGAAGGAAAGCGGCGCCTGTAGGGAGAGAAAAAGAAAAACGAAGGCGGCGGGTTCAGTCTGCGCGTGCAAGGGCGCAGACGCGAACCCGTACGTCGAAAAAATTTAATACCAGACGTCTAGGAAGGGTTCCAGACATCTGGGACACTTCCTAGACGTCTTAAACTACGTCTAATGCCCATGTTCGTAACATTAGCCAACACCCTGCACTGAAGAATTGAAACCTTTGATTCAAATGATTGATGAACTTAACAAGTATTTATTGGATTGGCTACAAGATGTTAATGATAAGGACCCGGATGAGTTTTTACTTGGAAAGTTGTCGAAATTGAGGATAAAATTTGTGGTTGCTTTAGTTCAATCTTGGGATGATTCCCAAGATGAAACCCCTTCAGGAGAGCCAATGTCAGAACCTACTCAGGCACCTATAGGGGGACACATTTTACGAGACCGATGATGACTAGGTTGTTCTAGAGCAACCAATAGAGGATGAATTGATTTCTTCACCTGAGATTCCTGAATCAGGATACGAGGGAAAGTATGTCTCTATAGACCAGGAAATGATAAATGATTTTGAGACATATTAATGCGGATCAGAATTCTTTGATTCTGAAGGTGAAGAATCTTTATGTGAAGTCTCACCTAAGTTTGAAGAAGATAATTTTAGTGAGACATATGGCCTTGAGGAGTGTGATGGATCATTTGATGGCCCTACAATTGAGAAATTTGATCCCGTTGGGGCTAGCCTGGAAGATACAAATCATGTTTTCATGGATGATTTAATCAATAGTCACATTCCTCAATCACACCCTAAAGAGCTAAATCATGATGATTTTGAAATCATTGTACCCAAGTCAATCCTGATTGAGCAATAATTGTTAGACTTGGATATTGTATATGGGGTGTGTAATAACTTAGAGGTCCTAGAAATCCTGATTGTGGAGGATAGGAATCTGGAAATGAAGATCTGGGAAGCCAATTGCGGGGGAAACAGATTTCTTGATCTAAGGGTTCCTATAGACCTGAAACCACCAACCTTCTACCAGGACCCTTACGACATTTTCAACTCTGAGGATGTCCAACCCAAGCACAAATTAACTGATTATCTTTTTGATCTTGATTTTTCTATTGATCGACTTTTTGGACTTGATTTGCATCCTCACAAACCACAGGCCCGACCTCGCTTACACAATGATCTCCAGTTCTAGGTAATTTTTATCCAAAACTGTAGATACACTCGACCCTAGGGCATGGGTCTACATCATAACATGGTCCACATCTGTGGACATTTTCTGCTGGCAGGTCCTGAGATTAATATTTTTCTTTTGATCCTAACCTGCAATTGTTAATTATTTATTTATTCCTCTTGTTTGTATAGTGTACCTAGCTGAAAGCACTAAATTTAGCATGTACTGTTTCCATCTCGGAGCCAACCTGTTAATCACGAAATTTAGGTGCTTTTCTCTCTATTCCACTCTTTTTCATGTCTTTTTAATACAATAAAGACATTGTATTAGATAGTGATGGGGGAGTGGATATCTTTATCTGAATTATTTTGTTAGCTTCGTGGATTCTTTTTATTTTCTCTTTATTTTTTGAAAAGGAATTGAATTAGGATAAGAGAACTTGGGCATTAGAGTTTTTCAACTTTAGGGAATAATATGATAGGACCTGAACACTTAGATTTTTCAGGTCTTCGGGCTTAATCAATCCGGGTGTCCACTAAAATGTGGACTTGTTTCTCAAGCCCTCGCCATTTCTAAGTTCATTTCTAAATTAGTTAAATAAGTTGGGGTGATAAATACACAACTTATCAACTCGTCCTCTAATATGGGGGGACTTATAGTTTAAGCATCTACACACTATTTACACCGACTTACTTTTCGGTGATTTAACTGAAATTGGATATCTAATGAACTTTCTAGAGTGGTATAGTTGCCAAGTTGTCGTGGGTAACAACCATTGGCCGGTTATCCAGAGCCCAGCCACACAACGATTCTCTTTCTACTGCCTTTAGGTAAATCTTAGAGCAGGTAAGCCACCTACTTAGAAAGAAAAATCCAAAAGAAAAAAAAAAATTGAGAAGAAAAAATAAAAATAAAAAATAAGTCATACTTCACCGCACGAGTATGGCTGGCAAGTTGTTATGGGTAACAGCCCATTGGCTGGTTGTCCAGAACCTAACTTACAAATTGCACAAATAATTCCTAAACACTTAGGAAGAAGTAGGGAAGTAGAATAAACCAAGGAGATATACACTGGGTTCACCCTTGTGTTGATCTCATAAAAATAAAAAGTAGAGAGAAAGCTACCATTGGATAGATATACCTTTAGGCAGAAATTCTTCATTAGGGTCACATAGGGTTCGTAGAAACCTAAAGTCAATTTTGATTGTTGATCAGTGAGCACATTCACACAAAAAGATGCTTAGAACTTAGAGTTCTTTTCGAGTCTTGGGCGGGTTGGGTAGTCATAGACAACTATCCTGAAACTCTAAACTCAAAAATAAAAAAAAAACTAGCAAAGAAGAAAAAGAAAGAAAAAAATGTATTTCCTTTTGAATAAGGAGAGGGCTTGGGTGGTCTGCAATTGGGCAGACACCTGGGCACTATTGAGTCTCTATAGTTCAGGTCTTTAGTAGAAATTTTTTAGTGTTGCAAAATAACTATTGCCCAAGCAATTTGATCTTAATTTCTTTTATAAATAGCATATAGTTTTGCTATAGACTAACAAAAGATAGGCATAGAGATGTGATGTAGACACATCAATGTCACATAGACTATCTATTTATACGTATTCTTAGGCGTATAATTGCATTTAACATTATAAATATTGCATAGCATGCATCATTTTGCATTTAAATTAGTTTGTACAAAATATAGGTTAATTTACCCTTTTTGTGGTAAGGGGACAAAGCGATATTTTTCTAGGCCTTGAATTGAAGATCCAATCGTACGGATCTAATCAAGGCAACGATCGGAGTCCATCGCCTCCGAGATCACCCCAATCGAACCTTCGTAGTATTAGATGCAGTCCGAGAAAGATCAAAGGTCAAGGGTCAATGTTGTGTAAATATGTACTTCAAATGACAAATCTAGCCACACGGATGGGTTCAGATCGACGATCGCAACCCAATGACGTAAAAATCGATTTAATCCGACAACCTTGACAACATCTACAAGCATTGGAAAATGGATGACCCATATAGCGTCATGTGGCCACCCACAGCCACCCGCCTCCTCTTCATCAAAGGTCGCACGATCTCAACCGTTAAATTGAGATCCAACGGCTGAGAGTGCCGCGACTTAAACCAAAAGCGCAACCATTTGGAAGACTTGGCGTAGCGGTTGTGCATTAAGTTTGCAAGCACGCAACGCACAGTCGACTCGCAGCAAGCAAATTAAATCCGCAAGAGAAGGCGTGGATGAAATTGGACCGTAGGATGTGTGATGAATGCCAGCAAAGGTGGCTACGTGGCATGCGTAGGTGCGCTGGATGAAAGAGCATGCGCACGTGAGCAATGACTCAATATCGTATGCGCCATCGCACGCAAGCGCGCGTAACGTAAAAGATGAATCGTGCTCGCGCGATCTAAGCCGTTTGATCGAACGACTAAGATCAATTGGGCACAATGAAGCGGCGAACGGACAGAGGTCAGCTAGCATCCACGTGGCAGTGTGAGGGCCATGCGATCGGTGATGAGCAGCTCTCCTTCCACGCAAGCTTCAGCGACATGCACTATACAATGATGCTCATAAACGTCACTAAAGGTCCTATATTAAATTCTAAGCTTTGAAAAAAACTTTTATGCCCCCATTCCTACAACTATAAAATGCCTACCCCTCCCATATATTTTATCATCTCTTTCTCTCTTCTCTCACCTCCTCCAAAGCTCTACCAGCTGGTCCTATACTCGAGATGCTCCATTAGAGCTAGAGTAAAATAATTTTCCTATCTTTTTAACCCCTTAGTGGAACATCCTGTAGTTGTCTTCTCGCCACCATTCAGGAAGCGGATCCCACTGTGACGCCGCCTTGTTTCGTCCTCCATCCTCTAGCTTCATTTTCCCTCGTCCAGATCTCACCATCCTCTTCTAGACACTCCGTCGATGCGGCTCGTCCTCCAAGCAGCCGTCGAGGGGGATTTTCTCATCCCTCTCTTTTTACCGCTTTCTAGTGTAGATTTCCAGCTTTCTAATTGTGGAAATTAGTTGTAATGAACATACTTCTATGATTATGAAATATTGGTTCATTCTCTCTCTCTCTCTTTCTCTATATTATTCTCTCTTTCTTTTTTATTATTTATTCTTTAAGTAGAAAGGCTAGTCTAGATTAATTTCAACCAGCTAATCTGCTTTATAAAAAATAATTTCAAATACAATTTTTAATCAAATGTTCACCTCTCTATGTTTAACCCGAGACTCATGAGTTTCGATAAATTTATCTGATAAGGAATTTTTACGCAACTACAACGATGATTTTTTAACTCAATCTTTTAACGTACGAAATCTCATTCATCAATTGTGCAAAGAAAAAAAACTCCCACAAGAGGGAGACAACTAGGGCACCAGGACCTCTCCCTACCCAAAGGAGAAACTCATGTCGATTGGATTTCCTTGATTCCTCGATTCATAAAGTCAGAATGATTATTCAACCTCTCCCTACTCAAACTTGTGCATGTGAACCCTTATGTCGATATGAACTTCCTTAGTTGAATGCATGTGAATCCCCATGTCAAGAACTTTTACATATTTGGAATTTCTAAACCCATGGGCGAGGCCTGAGCTAGACAGTAGGGCCCGCGGGTTGGCCCAACCCGGTGCATGAATAAGTCTACTCACGTGTCATGCACCCAATTAATTCTTTGGAAAATTCCCTGACTATAGTTTTCATTTGGACTTGGTTGATGGTCTACAATGGGGAGCTGCGTTGATATGGAAAAATTATGTGACGTGTAAAATTACTAGGGGGGATAAAAATTATACGATTGCAAAGATTGCCATAACGAGGAGTTGCCTTGGCACGTGGTTGAAATTTATGAATCACTATACAGGGAATTTAAAAGGAATTTCTGGGCAAGAATGACATATTTGGTTTCTCGATTGGATCGTGAGGTATTATGTTTTGGAGATTTTAACTTGGCTCCGGAACATCAAGAGAAAATTGAATGTGTATGGTGATAGGTTCACTTTAATGTATTAGAATTAAATTTAACAATAATTAATTAGAAGTTGGGAGATGAATTTTTAATACGTATTACAGAAGAATATTTGTTGAACACAAAAAGTATTAATCATGTATTTCTCAATTGGTGTATTATATGTATTTAACATACATTCATATAATGATTGGTGTTCTCTTGAAAAAATTAATTGGAAAAGAGAATTTGATATGTTGTAAAAGGATAAAATCATCGAAGATTCCTTTTTTTTTCTTCCAAATCTCTATCTCTTTCCTATTATTTCCCTTCCCGTCCTCTTTTCTTTTGTGGGGATACGCACATACAAAAACACCATCAGAACTTCCTTTCCTTATTGTTTCTTTCTCTCTCCCCGATAATCTCTCTTTGATTTTGTTTTCGTTTTCTTTATATAACAGAGTACATGGAGGATGGGGGGATCCATCTTCTTCCTCCCTTAGGAGGGAGAACCGACTCCATCTCCACACCAGAACCACCACCGTGTGCCAACACCAACCACAAGCCTCCTCATCGATGGCCCCCAACTACATCTCCACGAACCACCAACGTGGTTGGCGGTGACAACGTCGACGCCATCACCGCACTCCACCTCGTTACTGCGACTTCGCTCTCCTCACCACGATTTCATCACCGTGCTCCGCCGTCTTCTTCGACCGTGACCGTGATTCACGACCACGTCTCCAACATCACCACTGTGCGTCATTCCCTTCATTTAAGTCATCCGGGAACATTCTCAAACGTCTGAAGACCCCACATCCTCCTCCTCCGCGATCGTCTTCTTCCTTCAAACCACGCAACAGAACAACCCTCTCCTCCTCGTGCCACAGACCTTGCACCATCACCCCAGGCGCCATAGCCGCACGCACCACCACCCGCGCACACCACCTCGCACACGCATGAGCGCCCAAGCCTCCACGCAACCAACAGTGTGCAGCACACCTCCACGCCCACTGGCCATCGCACGCCCACTGCCCTCGCGCACAGCAGGTGCCCGCGCCACCACAGCCACCCTTGCACCCACAGCCGACGCACGCAACCACCGTGCATAGGCCTTGTGCACGTCCTCGCGACTGCGAGCAACTCCTCCCCACGCACTATTCTTCTTCTCCAAGAAGAACCCATCGCCGGTCTCACATCTCTCCACGCAGCCACCTCGTCTAGCCACCATCCTCCACTCCGTCGACGTCATTGACCTCACCTCGACACCACGTGCACGCCTACACCATCAATCGTGCCAACCACATGCTCCATCAGCGACAACATAACACCACCACCGCCGCTCCTCATTGTCGGCGGCAGCTCCGGCCACCGCACATCGCCGCACCACCATCGGAGTGCTCCTCTCCTCCGATCCTACTCCTCCAACGAGCTACGCCTCCAGTCGTCCCTCCAATCAAGTGCACGGCCAAGAAGATTCACCTCCCCTGTTTTGCTATAGGAGGTGAATTAGTTTAAATAAGGATTGGTTGAAGAAGAGGAAATTTTGAGATATTATTTTATATTGTGGGCAATTGCTTCTAAGACCCTCCTAATTCTCTACATTTCATGTTAATTCAATCCACTCTTCATCTCATTTGATGCTACAACTTTGGGACAAATTTAGTTTGCATCATATTAGCCTCGTACAAAGTGTCCAAATAATGCATTGAAAATATTGGTAGATCTATTGGCCTTGCTCCTCCCTGTGAATATGACCTAATCCACCGTGATTAGTTTTCATTGATATATATTTTTATTCGAGATTTTCCACCACGATTTCCATTATTGCGATGACATAATTTTCTAACATAATCATTCTGAAAAGCGAAATCTCCTAACCAAATGGCATCGTTGACAGGGAGACAACAAATGCAATAGATTCACCTAATTATTTCTGATTACTTTGAGTTGCGCATTTATCTAACCATTCTCTATCTTTTTATGCAAGGAATCTGACGAGACAACAGGCAAAGCAGAGCGACAACATCGACCTTGAGTGACGCCCACACACGCGGAGAGGACGCGAAGAGGAGACCTGAATCCCGCTTTCAAAGGGGATTTTCCTTCGTCGTCGAGTTTATTTTATTTCAGTCTTATCGCCCTTGTAGCAATTGGGGCTAATTTTCGAGGGTCTATCCCCACATTCTCTAATGACTAGGGCTATTTATCTGTGGTGATCTACATGCTTGCCTCTAAAACAAAAAGAGAAAAAATATCAAGCTGCCTGTTTAGGAGTTACATGCCCTTAGGTGCGCACATTTAAGAGTGATTAAGCAGCATACTAGATCTCTTCTCTTGCATTGCATGCATATTTGCACGAAGATTGCTAGAGACAGGTATACCTTTCTATCTTTGCATCTAGCTCCTCTTCACGCATTTACATTTGGATTAAATTTCAAGACCACCAAACTGAGTGAATTGACCTAATTCAGTGGTCACCTAACTGAAATTGGGATTACTAATCAAATTCAACCTTAAAATCAAAATCACATTTGATCAGATCAAAAGGGACTTGTGTGCGATTCTTCTAAAAAACAAACTGATTTGAGATGTGATGCACACTTTTGACACTGAGCACACACACTGGGTATCGCACTAGGTCTCGGTCCCTTAAGGCTATAGGCACTGATCTCTTCATCGGTGCAAACCCTCCTATTTCACCTTGTGGTGGTGATATCCTGTGTCCAAGTGTTTTGATACTCAAGGAGGGGGACACCCCTTAAAGGAACAAAAGGGTAGTTAAGAGACACCGGATTCACATCGCCTCAAAGGAAGGATTTACCCTACTTGTATCCCTTAGTTCCATTCTTAGAGTAACTTCTCACTAAGTCACTTAAGACTATCATTGAAGCAAGGCATAGGTCCTAGGGCACACGAAGGTTGACTTAGGGCTAGTAATTGATTGAATAACTTCTTTGGCTACCAAGAAATAACATAACTGACCTCTGTTCTTCTCCAAAAAGCTTGTTAGGGATCTCAAGTCACAGCTCCCTCTTATACCACTAAAGTAGGAACGGGTGGGTGCAAACTTGACTCCATTTGACAACTTTAAGGGTAGGTTGGAGGTTGGCTCAAATCTGCTCTAAGAGAAAAAAACAAAAAGTATCATTGCCTTGCATTTGATTGGGGTGTGTTTTTCAAGTCATGGATTACAATAGCTATTGCACCTCTTACTTTCACCCTAGAACATCGAATCCCAACCCCATGACCTGCAGTTTTCCATCAGCTAATGAGCATTGGGATTCTTTCTACTCCTACTATAGGAGCATTGGTCTGATTAATCCCCAACTCAGTGATGATGAGCAGAACCTAGGAGAAGGGTATCCCAACCCTAGCTCTCCCATGACTATACCTAACCTACTCACCCTTGACGATTTTGCTTATCGAGGTTGGACCGATGCTCTTAGGCAACTTGAACCTGAGATTGATTATCCTCCGCAATCTGATAGTAGCTTCTCCTCTTTTATGATAGAAATGCAAAAACAGAAAGAAATGATGGATTCTATGGGAGAGATTTTGAGGCATAATCAAAGATTAACTGAAGAGATTAGCCAGTTTAGCGACCCTCCTACGGCCAATTCTAATCCCTACCTCTATACCCCTGATTACCAAGACAATTTCGAGGAAAACAATTACAACATGGATCTTATTTTGAAGAGTAACTATCACTTAGACGTCCCCCATGAGATATGCCCAATAGAAGGCAATCCTGGTGATTATCCACCTGATCTTAATTGGAGTCAGAAAAGGGGGAAGATGGTCCCATTAGATAAACTCAACTCGAATGATAGTATCTTTATTACATTTGATGAAACGGGTCACAATCAAACAATCAACTCAACTCCTAGTCTGAATTTTGAGGTGGAATCTATACCCCATCCTAGGGATGCCGAACATTTACCTTACACTTATGAGGACCTTGCACCTCAGTTAGATCTCCCTGAGGATTATGATTATGAAGTTAACAAATTCCAGAAGTCTTGGATGTCAGACGAAATCATATTGGAAGGAAGTGATAATAACCACGATCCTCTATTTAGGGGACCAACACCTGTCATTGACCATTTTGAGGATTTACAGGTACCCAACACAGGTGACCCTGAGGGAATTGATACTGAATTGGAAAACTTAGAGCATATTGGTACCAGGGACATGAAGATTCAATTTTTGAGGAGGAAACAAAAACCCTTGATCATGGCTTTGAAAATTTTCCTAAGTCTTAGGGGCAAGAGGGACAAAATGTGGAAGAGGATGATGATGACTTTGAGGGGCCCAGACTCAGAGTATGGAGTGACTCTAAGGGGGAATATGCTTTGTTCAAAGACTTACCCCTTGAGGATCTTACGGATTTAGCCACAGCCAGAGTCCTACATACCTTTGACTACAAAGATCATCCTCTCAAACATTGGGAAATACTCTTAATGAAAGAATCTATACACCCCAGGAGCAGGATCTTAGTATTGAACAAGAACCTGAGGATGTTGTTCTTGAGGACACTCACACTCCTATTGCTTCCAACCCACCTTTACATGATAATGAAATAGGTGACACCCGTGATCGGTTCAATTTGAAAGATGAACATTTGGGCCCATTCCAAGACGCGCACACCAATGATATGCAACATGAAAGACAATCAGTAACTAAGGCTGCTTCTGATGACATTCAAACAAGGATGAATGCTAAACCTCTCAAACTCTCTTTGACCCTCTTCCTTACCCCGCACCTGAGAGACTTGCACTCTTGCAGAAACTTCCTAAAATCTCTGCTCACATTCCTACTTTACGGGGTGATAACCAGACCAATACATCCTATGGTAGAGTGGCAAGTGTGGATCGATGCTTTTCCATTTTAGCCCATCATCCTTACGGTGTCCTTCGCACCCTCTGTTTCCCACACATATCTGCTTGAGGAGCCTTTGCCTCCTCGCCGCACACTCCCGAAGGTCACTACTCATGTGTATTATGTAAAACCTCAAACAAGAGCTCAAGAGTACCCTATTTTCACCTACATCTGGTGAGCATTTGGCATCACTCTCCATCACCACCTTGCCAACATCTTGATTACTTAGTCGCTAGGCCAAGTTTGTTACGTATCTTCTTTAGGTCTCCTTCACTTCTAGAGCCCGATTTGCGAGACATCCCAACTCCACCTTAGGTAATATCTTTCCTCGCTTTTGCTTTCCAATGAGGACATTGTCAGATTTAGGCATAGGAAGATATAACCTAAGGCTGTTCATAGCATATTTTCATGTTCTGCATGCAGTTAAGGCATCCATCTTGCATAAAAAAAAAATAAAAAAAAAGAAGAAAACAAAAAGGAGATAAAATCTTTATGAGCTGAATTGCAAATATATTGAAGAGAAGCAAGAGGAAAATGTGCAAAACTATGCTGGTCCCAGCATTTGATTATGGAAGAGTTACCTAAGTTCTGAGCTAGAATGAATGATTAATTGAGTCCTAAAGTGCTAAAGAAAATGAGATAAATGAGGGATACTGACTTTAGGCCTCCTAGGTTTGTTTTAGGGCTTAAACACTCACGCATTTTTTAAGATCTGGATTATTCCTCAAGAGGTTGAGGGAGTTACGAGGCTAATGTATTAAGTCTAAAGCTTAGGGAGTATTCGGCCACATTGCCTGCCCTTTGGTTTACAGAACTTGGTAACCTAAGCACTTAAAAATCACACACCAGTTTGGTTCAGTGCGCATACTGAAAAATAATCCCAAAAAGTGTCTATTCTAAAAATGTTTTCCCGAAAAGTTGATTTAGAAGCAACTCAAAGACACAAGTTGATTGGATGAGTTCTCGACGTGAAGAGTAGGAATGAAAAATATTCCTCTCGAAGATGCCTTATAACATACTGTCTCCTTTGTGCTTGTCTCCTAGGATATCCAAATATCCTACTGGGGGCACGGAAGCACCTTGTGCTGGTTCAGGTGCCATGGGCGACATTATCCTGCAATGTCGATTGCCAGGGTCTAAATTTAATTACAGAACGCCATGAGTGGCATTATCCCGGAGTGTCAAAAGCCAGGGTTCTGGAGGTTTCCATGGACAGTGCTATCTCGAAGCATCGATTGCCAGGGACCTTGAGAGGATTGATCGTGCGAACAAAGAATCCGATACAGATTGTGTGTAGGGCCAATCTGATGTTGGGTTTAGAGGAATTTAAAAAGAAAAAAAGAGAGAAAACTCTCAAAATAAATATATATATCTCTCTCTTATCCAAAAATGCATTGGTAAACTGAACCTAAATAAGCTATACATACGCACGAGTACTTTAACCGCTTGGGTCAACGAATCTCTAATCAATTTTTGCGAGCCTTAGAAACTTTCACGGCGGACCCAAGGTTGAGGCTGGTCATGTCCATATCTTGGCTAGTTCTTGAGTACCTTTAGGTTTATAATTGGTATTTCGATATAATCTCTAGAGGTGCTGCACAATAAGACATACTGACGATAAAATACTGCCTAAAAACTTGGTCTGATCCATATGATTTTGCTCAGGACTGGCAAAACTTAGGCATGTCGGTATTTGATAAGTCCAATTTAGTGGATTAGAATTAAACCTAAGAGCATTTAATTAGGAGTTGGGAAATGGATTTCTAGTACACATTACAGAAGAATATTCGTTGAACACGAAAAGTATCAATCTTGCATTTCTCAATTGGTGTGCTTTATTTGCATATGTATTTAACATACATTCATATAATGATGGGTGTTCTCTTGAAGAAATTAATTGAGGAGAAGAATTTGGAATGTTGCAAAAGGATAAAATCATCAGAGATTCCCTATCTCTGATTTTTTTTCCAAATCTCTGTCTCTTTCCTATTATTCCCCTTCCTACCCTCTTTTCTTTTGTGGGGATGGGCACACACAAAAACATCAACAGAACTTCCTTATTGTCTCTTTCTCTCTCCCTGATAATCTCTCTCCATCACTTTCTGATTTTGTTTTCTTTTTCTTTATATAATAGGGTACATGGAGGACGGGGGGATCCATCTTCTTCCTCCCTGGGGAGGGAGAACCGACTCCATCTCCACATCAGAACCACCACCGTGTGCCAACGCCAACCGCGAGCCTCCTCATCAACGGCCCCCAACTACATCTTCGCGAACCACCATTGTCGTCGGCGGTGACAACGCCGATGCCATCACCACACTCCACCTCGTTACTGCAACTTCACTCTCCTCACCACAAGTTCATCACGACGCTCCGCCGTCTTCTTCGACCGTGACCGTGATTCACAACCACGTCTCCGACATCACCACTGTGTGTCATTCCCTTCATTTAAGTCGTCCAGGAACATTCTCGGATGTCTGGAGACCCCGCATCCTCCTCCTCCGCGATTGTCTTCTTCCCTCAGACCACGCAACAAAACAACCCTCTCCTCCGAGCGCCACAAACCTCACGCCATCACCCTAGGCGCCAGAACCGCGTGCACCACCATCCGTGCACACCACCTCACACGCGCATGCACGCCCAAGCCTCCACGCAACCAACAATGCACAGCACACCTCCACACCCACCGGCCATTGCCATGCCTACTGCCCTCGTGCGCGACACATCCATGCGCCACCGTAGCCACCCTTGCACCCACAGCCGATGCACATAGCCACCGCACGCAGGCCCCGTGTACGTCCTCACGACCACGAGCAACTCCTCCCTACGCACTGTTCTTCTTCTTCAAGAAGAACCCATTGCTGGTCTCACATTTCTCCGCGCATCCACCTCGTCCGGCCACCATCCTCCGCTCCTTCGACGCCGTTGACCTCATCTCGACACCACTTGCACGCCTACACCTTCATCCGTGCCAACCGCGTGCTCCATCAATGGCAACAAAACACCGTTGCCGCAGCTCCTCATCGCCGGCAGTAGCTTCGGCCATCGCGCGTCGCAACATCACCACCGGAGTGCTCCTGTCCTCCGATCCTACTCCTCCAATGAGCCACACCTCCAACCATCCCTCCAATCCGATTCACCTCTCCTGTTTTTCTATAGGAGGAGGTGAATTAGTTTAAATGAGGATGGGTTGAAGAAGAGGAAATTTTGAGAAATTATTTTACATTATGGGTAATTGCTTCTCAAACCTTCCTAATTCTCTACATTTCATGTTAATGTTAATTCAAGCTACTCTTCATCTCATTTGATGTTACAACTTAGTGACAAATTTAGTTTACATCATATTAGCCTCATACATAGTGTCCAAATAATGTACTAAAGTATTGGTAGATCTATTAGCCTTGTTCCTCCCTATAGATACAACCTAATCCACATGATTAATTTTCATTAATATATATTTTTGTTCGAGATTGTCCACCATAATTTTCATTACTGCGATGATATAATTTTCTAACATAATCATTCTGAAAAGCAAAACCTCCCATTCATATAGAGGAGGGGATGAGCCATCTGTTAAGAAGATTTATGATTGAATGTTTGATGTAAGGCTTTCTACTCTCGCATTTTGTCAATTAAAAGATTTAAAATAGAGAAGACAATGGCAAATGATAACCAGTGTACTAGATATTGATTACTGAAGGTTTGCATTTACTTGCAATTAAGTGTGAACACTATCCTATTTTGATTAAGAATTAGAAGCAAGGAAGAGATCTTCCAAGTTTGAAGCAATGTTGATAGATCATGAAGGACTTAAAGATAAGCTTAAGAAGTTATGGAAAGAAGGAAAAGGTAGGACCATAGGAGGTATAATGTCGAAGTGTAGATACACAAGAAAAGGGTTGAAGGAGTGAAGCAAGAAAAAATTTAATACCAAAAGGGGAGAGTAAAAGGAAGATCGAAAATGACTCATCAAAAATGTAATTGCGTATGTGTCAGACAAAAAAAGTTAATTTAAGAATAGGAGGATTTGGAGGCTAAGTATGACTATTTGTTATTGTTGGGGGAGAGATTTTGGGCACAAAGGGTTAAGTCCAAGTTGGTTAAAGAATGGGATAGAAATTAATACAATGTATATTCATTTAAGAATATAGATTCAAGAAGAATTTTATTTCATGTATAGTCAAGGCGATGGCATGGCTATGACTTCCCAAGATGACATTAAGAAAGCTTTCGTGAGGCATTACTTCGATCTATCTACTAAACCTCGTAAAGGAAAACTGTGTCTACATATTTTTGAGGCAAAAGAGATTTTTAAATAAAGATGAACATGAGATGATGGAAACTATGCCTAATGTAATTGAAATTAAAAGAGTGGTATTTTCAATAGGATTAGTTAAACAACCACGACTTGATGGATTGTCTCCCTTATTTGTTTAGAATTGCTGGGATATTAAGAAACATATATGTAATTATGTAAGAGTTGTCTTTGTTTGAGCTTTATTGACTAAGAAATTAATAATACATTCATTACATTATTTCTTAAGGTTCTGATTCCAATTAAAATAAGGGATTATAGGCTAATTAGCCTGGCGAATACAAGCTAGAAGATTGTTGCTAAGATTCTCACAAATATGATTAAAGAGGTTTTATGTAGAAGAATATCTATTGTGCAAAATACTTTTTTGAAGGGTAGAATCATATCCGTTAAAAACATCCTAGCTAAAGAAATATTGTATCAAATAAGGAAGAAATTGAAGAGGAAAAGGAAAAAGAATGATTATGTGCTAATTAAAATTGATATGCAAAAAGCATATGATAGACTTAATTGGGATTTAATTATCAATCTTCTAAGATAGCTTAGATTTTCACCTAAGACTATGCAACTCATATGTTGTCATTTGTCTACAATCTATCATTCTATCTTAGTTAATGAAGAACCGTGTAGATCAATCAATCCTATTAAAGGGTTATGACTGGGATGCCCCTTTTTTCCTTTTCTTTTTATTATGGGGCAGTGTTGCTGGCAAGGTTAGAGTAGAATATTAGGGTGGGGTTGTGATCGTTCGATTCTCAACACAGTTAATTAAGATTATCAAGCTTAATTAATCATGTAAAGAATATATTTAAGTTAACTTGAATTGTTAAATGGTTGTTGTTGCTTATAGTATAGAATCAACCTAACCTAACATTTTAGATTTTATTTCTTTTAATTGATGAATCTTAATTAATTCACCATTTTTATTCTTAAAGCATAAAATGACTAATTACTTTACTAATTAAATCTATAATTAAGTCATATGTTAAGCATATGAATAATTGCATATCAAATTAAACTATTAAAACTTGTAATTATTTCATAATAAAAGGAAATATACCGAAAATATTTTTACATTAAATAACAAGAAAAGAAACATTTTACAACAAGTATTTACAAAAGATAAAGACATAAAAAAATTTACAATATAGAATGAATGCCTTTGTACAATGAGCTCAATTACTTGATCTCTCTTTCATTTAATTTAGCTCTCAACCTTCTCAGACATCAATTTCTTTCTTTAATTTTCTTTTAAGCTCTCATATCACACCTCTCTCTCTCTCTCTTAACTCTTAGCATTTAATCGTATTTTTATCCTTCACCCTTAATTCTTCTCTCTTTTTAACTCTTACTCTTCTCTTTAACTCTCAGCCCTTCTCTCTTACTATGCACACCTTTGTTTCATATTTAACCATTTTCAAGCCCTTAAACGCACATTTGTTTACACTTAAACCAAAAATGATTTAATTGGCAGATCCGATTTTTCGTGGAATACACAGCACCTATAGGGTAGGACCAGACCATTACTTGAACCGATTCCTAGTTAATTATTTGTGGATTTTAGCCATTTTATTTTGCACAATATTGGGCCCATACCACGCCCACCAAAGCTCACTCCCACACCCGGGCCCACACGCACACAGGCATGCATATGCACATGCACATGCACATGCACGCACTCAAGAGATCAGATGTTCATAAGGGTATAGATTATTTCACGCCCAGCGCTTGACGACTAAAGCACTGGGTGTCGAAATCACTTATATGGGTGTGCGGGAGCTCTTCTCCTTCCGAGGTGGTGCTAAGGTAGCAACTCTATCCTCCGCACAGCATTTGCTAGCATCAACTTCAGACGACAATTTCGGTCGACTCAAAGCTCTGATCGAAGCATGTAAAGGCTCGTTGGAAAGCCCTAACTCTTAGTTTTCTAATTTTATCACCAATTTGATGATTGAATCACTCTTGATCCGTGCAATCTAAGGATGAACATAGTACTATTTACCATGCCTGGAATGTGCTTCAAAAGAAGAATTCTAGTGTAAAGACTTGAGAACGGACCTGACTCTCTTAATTGAGTGTATAGGAATGCTTACCAAAGTATTCCGCAGGGTATTGAGGAAGAGAAAAGATACTACAAAAAAAATTAGCAACATTTAATATTTGCCACTATAGATATTCTATTTGCTGACACTTAAAATAATTGTTATTTAATTGCCTCCTTCGTTAGTATCACTAAAAGGTTAATGGCAATTATATAATTGCCGCTAAATCAATGATATTAGTGACACTTTAATTGTCGCAAATATTGCCGCTAATGACCTTCTTTAGTGGCAATTTATTTGTCCATATTTCACCACCATTGATTTATATTAATGACAATTTAATTGACACTATTAATACCGCTATATACTTCATTAATGACCTTTTTTGTCACTAAATTACCACTATTGATTTACTTTAGTGACACTTTATTTTACCATTTAATTACCTCTATTGATATTATTTAACATCAATTATTTGTCTCTAAATTGCCACTATCGATTTGCTTTATTAATGCTTTTTTATGCCACTAAATTGTCACTGATTTACTTTAATGACACTTTCTTTTCCCATTTAATTGCTACTATTGATTCACTTTAATAATGCCTATATGCTTTAATTTTATTCTTTACTAAGAAATAAATTTTTTTAACAAGCACAAAACATAAGAGCCCAAGCACAAAGTCCATTCTATTGACTTTTCAAATCATTAAAGTACATATTCCCCTCTTAAGGGTGATCCAAGAGAAAAGAAAAATACAGAAAAAATAAAAATACAATCAGTTCATGCATGACATATTGTATCTTTTATAGATCTAATTCCAACTTTCTAATTGCTGAATATCTTTCATAATCAGCTCATCTCTCTTGTTAATCTCCTTCCCATTTCCCTTTTGTAGCTTGAAATCTTCGTTTAGTTAAGTACGATCGTGTGATTTGGCATTTACAAGCCTACCAGTTCCAACTCTACTTTCTGATGCTGATGGTCCAGTATCATGCATGCATTTCTCTGATCTTGAATTCAAATTAGACCTGATTTGCACTAAATGTCAAATTATTCAGGAGCACTTCAAGCTTGGAAACTAAATTTTGGAATTCCATATTTGCTTTTGAAGCTGGAGATAATTTCTTGCAATTTTCATTCTCCTGTCTTAGAATATGATCATCATTTACAACATGATTATGGAATCCACGAAGGTTTCCTATCTTATGAGCATAATTTTCCAGATTCAGAATGCTCCACCCCAAAGATGATATAACTGGATGCCAATTATCTTGCTCTACTTCTAACAAACTATTCACCTCTTTTAAGTTGAAGAAATTCTTCTTCAACGTATTAATGTGGGCATGTGTATGAGTCAACTCCTCGATTAAGGTATTTTCCATAGGTCAAATACCTTTTCTTCAAATAGCAACACAAGAATAGCAGTTAGCTGTGAATCATTTTCGAGTAAAATAAATTCAACTTCACGGTATTCAAGCTCCTTGCTTAATCTAGAAGCTAATTGCTCTTTAGTTCTAAGCATGCAAATGCCTATTATCTTCAAGGACAGCATAAAGCTCTTCTGTCCGTTTTTTTAAATTCTCTCATTAAGCTGAGACCTTATCCTCCAATTGTCCCCTCACTGCATTAGTCATATCTAGTTCCTTTCTTGCACCCAAAAGACTAGATTGAATTTCTGCATTTTCATCTTGCATGGACTGAAGTTTCAAATATGCCTCTGAAGGCTCCAACTTCTTCTCAGTCAACAAAATATTTTTCTCTTCTACCTGCAGCTTCAGCTCTTCAACTTGATTGTTTAGATGTAGGATTGCTGACATATTAGACCCTCAAGGTCTGAGATTGCCCACTTGTGAACTGCACTCAGTTTTCCTCCCAAAGCATCAATTAGTGTGTTCAACTCAGTAATTGCATACCAAAAAAGAACAAACATCATGCTCTGATCACATCGGCACATTTGCTTTGCACGATTTAGGCATGCAAATTTATCTATAGAATAAGAACCACCAGCAGCAAATAGGTGTAGATCATAGTGACATACCACACATCTCCGATCCATGCTACCATCCAATCCAAAATTCATCTTCCTGGATTTTATGCGTGACTAGGATAACTCACAAAAATCAGAAATAGTCATACCATAGGGAATAGAAAATGTGTGAAACTTACCTTAAATGCCTTAGCAAGAATTTTCATCTGCCGACAGTTGAAATTGAAGCCACAGTTGAAATTGAATTCTGCCCATGAGGTAACCAATCCATAGGAGCCACATTTACAGCCTTCACACAACTAAAGCCAAAGTTGAAATAGAATTCTACCCATGAGGTAACCAATCCATAGGAGCCACATTTACAGCCTTACATCTGAAGCCATAGTTGAAACCACAATGATAAGCCTGAGGGAAAGTAAGAATGAATTCCCTAACCGCTGAATAGGGCAATAAACTGGAACTCCCTCTAATTTCAAAAAGGAAGGTGAAAATTGTGCATTCCTTGTAAAATTCATACAAGTGCATGCTACAGAAGAATGATTTCACAAATGAAATTTAAAACAAACAATCGCATGGTCTTATGTTGACTTTAATAAAGAAATCAAATTAATTGCAAGCAAATGGTTTCCTTACCTTTTTATACGTCTCGGCACATCTCTAAAGTTGGGTAGCTTCTCCATTTCTGGTGCTTTTAACTGAAGTTCTTTAGTCTCTTCCCTGATAACAAAATAAAAGCTACTTCATAGCTTCAAATATTATAGAGAGGACCTCTCACAGCCAGTAGTAAAAACTCCCAAAGTCTACTTAATCAGCTATCAAGGAAAAGCAAGATAATTCATACACAGAGCTTGCAAAACTACCTAGGCACATAACTTGACATTTTCCAAACAAAAAATACTCAATTAGAAGCCTTCTACTGTAGTAGAGCATTATGACAGCTAGAACCCAAACTTCTCAAGCTAAAACCATGTGAAAATAAATATAGGTGCTATGCAAAAATAATAGAGAATAACTAATGGTCTTCATCAAAAACTATAGAGCAGAACAGATCATCTTGAATGTAGGATATTAGCTACAAGATAGAATATTTATTCATTTTGAAATTACGTAATTATGACAAGGGATAGGAGGGTTGGTGCTGAATGGAGCTGAATGGGGAGAAATTAAAATAAAGAAGTAAGACAAAAGACATGTTATAATAACAAAACATATGAGAAAATATAACTTCAATTTTAATGTAGGAAAGAAATGTCTTGAAGTCATACCTAAGCTTGTGCCAAAGTGACTTTGCAACAAAGAGAAATCATGGCAAGATAACAAAAGAAAGGAAGTGTGTTATGGAGATAATCCAATTCTAAAAAATCCGATTTGGTAGGAATTATGATCGCAAAAAAGAAGACATAATCATGCTCAAAAGCATTTTCTAGGCTTGAACATAATCATTGACACCAAATCATTTGTTTAAACTTGGATAAATTGGACGATCAAGGGAAAAAGGAAGGAAACCTATGTCAGTTATTTGATTCAGATATGCACAGAATAGACTATACTATATATGAAGGACATGTAGCTCTGATTATTAAGTAGTTACACTAGTTCGATTTGCATAATATAATAAACATATACTTATGTATTATGGTTGGAGTGTTGATCAACAAGCAAAAGAGTACAACTCTTTCACAATGGAAGAGCACTCATAGGAGCAGTACATGAGACTAAGATGGAATAATGGAGGTGGGTGTAAGAATTCATAGTAATAGTTGAATTCAAGAAGAAAATTGCCTTCAATTAGCAGTAAAAGGCCAAGTTTTTGGAATAGAGTTTGTATAGGTGGACAACTCCATTTTTTTTCCAGTTGAATAAAGAGGATAAACTTGGGAATGGTGGTAGAAGAAAACATGATAGGAATAATAATTGGGTTGTAAAGGCCTTCTATTTGCATCACTTATTTTCTAAAGGTTTCTAGCTATTTGGCCTTGTCAAGGAACATCACTTTATTTTGGGTTAAAAGGTAATTCCTCTTTCTGAAATTTCTAAGACATAAGGTAAAATATTAGCCTTTGTTAACAAAAAAGGAATTTGTTAAAGATTATAATGTTATATGTTTATATTTTTGTCAAATGATCAGAAAGTTCCAATTCTATGATGTCTAGATGAGGTTATATGGTATGGAATTAGGTTGGGCATTCAAATGAATTAAGGAACTTGAAAAAGACTTCACATAGGGAATAGCTAGTGATATGGTGGAGATTTATTTACTACGCAATGATGATAAACAAAGGCACACCCTTTGTGCCTTTGTTTTTGTTGTTGGAGTTGTTTCACTACTTGTGTAGGGAAGTGGAGAAAAAAGGGGGATCTCATTTGTGTAGGGACAACAACTCCTACACACTCCACAAGCCATCTGAGGTGAGCACTATTATCCTTTCTACCTTCTGTTTTGCCTTTCAAGTGATCTAAATGGCACCAACGGCTAGCTTTCAAGGCTTAATCGTCAACTCCATGGGCCTTTAGCCAACTCATCCCACTAGGGATCTAAAACCAAAGAATTGAGTAGGTGGACATGTTTCTTTTCCCACAGAAAAAGTTAGGCTTTGATTGAAACACCTTCAAGATGGATGAACCAAAATGGGTAGGTGGCTAATTAAAATAGTTAGTGGCAGTAATGTGATGGAAAAACCACTGCAACTGGATTTAGTAGGACATCAACTCAATAATTTCCAAGAAAGCACACTCCTTCACTTGTGACTAGTATCTTTTACAGTGGGAATTGTCTACAATAAAAATAGGTGCTAAAAGCCCAAGACAATCCTTGGATACAAGAGAGTCGTCTACCTCATACCCCTAAAAAATTATTGAGTAGCACTCCTTTCTCGATAGCTGATCTCATGTATAACAAGTTACATAGAGATCAAAATTCAATTTAGAATCGAGAGGTATAGGGAGCTAATTTTAAAATTTAAAGCAAAACATACCAAATCAAATATTCTCAGATGGAGGCCACATGCTAAAGGAACTCTTACCGTATAATCGGTTAATAGAGAGCTAAATCATGACGATATAGAGGCAAATCCAGAAATCAAAAGGCTTAATAAAAGAATTTGGAGATGTAAAGATTTAATCCCAAGAGTTAAACTCTTTATGTGTTGGGTCATCAACTTGGGACTACCCATAGCAGATGTTATTGCAGGAAGAATTCCAGCCATTGAACAAATTTATGTGACGTGTGGCAAGGCCAATGAGATGTTGGAACATTTGTTTACAGATTGCAACTTCACCAAAGCATTATGGGTCTTGTCCAGAGTTAAAGTCAATAAAAGAGCAGTTACGATTATTCAATTTACTTTCAGCATCTGAGAAGGTTAAAGGATAATGATCTAATATTGTTCAGAGGGTATACAATCTTGTACCTATTTGGTGGGCTGGATGCAATAAGAAATACGAAGGAGAGACAATCAAATTATATGATGTGACTTATCTAAATAAAAAGGCGTGAAGTGAAGTTGAGACCACTCCTTTTGAGATGAAGATGTGAAGAGGGGGGGCCCATGTTCCAAAATACTCAGGAAGTGGACAACACCAATTTTGATGTAATGGATGTTGAGTTGTTGGTCAAAGTGGATGCTTCCCATAATCAGAGAGGTGCTGAGATTGCAAACATATGTATTTATCCGAATAATTCTCTTTTTGAAGCCAGATCACAGTTGGTTGAAGCAGATTCAACAGAGGAGCAGAATTACTTGCTATCAAGTTAGGAATAGTTTCAAAAGGCCACATAATCGAAAAAGCTTTTGAAAGAACGACCAGGTGGTCAATTAACCTAATAAATACCAGAACAAAAGCTTTCTGAGTCATTTTGCTGTGCTCCTATTTGGCATGCACATTAGGTGGATTCTATCATACACTCGAAAGAACCTAAAGAATGGTAAGGCGTGTTCAACTTTTATTTATTAATAAAAAAAAAATTGACTCATGTAACCTTACTTGGAAGCTAAGCAACAGAAGCGCTAATCAAAATTCTCAAACTAGTGGATGCACAACCCCATAACAAATACGATCAATGTCACATGGACAAGCGAATCTTCCATGGACAAAGACTCTAACAACAACGATAACACAAGCCACATAATGGGCAATCGGATTAAAAAAAGGATCTAAAGGTTTCAGCATAGAGATAGAGATCAGAAGTTATACCCAGTAAGGGCACCGAAGTTCGAGGCCGAGAGTTTGAGGAGAGTTAATGCGCTCTAGAACCAACCTGCAAGAGAGAAACAAAAAGTATCTCCAAATCAGAACTTTGTTTAAGAGAAGGGAGGAGAGGCGAAGTTATTCCTTGCACCATGAGTAAGGTTGGTGGGGGATGAGTTCGTTGATGCCTCGTTGGTGAGGAGAGTGGCAGGGCACGCGGTCGAGAGGAGGCGTGGTCGAATGGAAGCGTGAAGAGAGCAGTTGAGTGGAGTCGTGGAAGCTAATACGCCTTGTGATGGATATAGCAGGCAAGGAGCGCGTCGACGCAAGGAAGGGGACGGGAAAGGGAGAGGGAGGAATGGAGGCAACGGAGATGGGGGTGGGAATCACGAGGGTTTAGAGGAATCTGTAAGGAGTGGGACGTCGGAGAGCCCATCTGTTCCGTTTATTTTCGTAATAATTTTTCCCCATCTAAAAAAATTATTGAGAGGGACATTAGTGTTCCTTTCTGAGCGGTCCTTTTTTCGCACGAGTTAAAAAGGAGGAAAACAAAATTCTTTCTCCTTCCAACATTTTTTTTTGCATAAAATGTTAATTTATGTAAAATACAAGTGTGTATATATTTTATATATGTATTTATATACATATATTTTCATATATATGTGTATGTATTGATACATACATAAATATATCTATATTGTTTATGTATCAATATGTATATGCATTTTTCGACTCAATACAATATGTAATTTCTGGATATTTATGCAGAAGTTGAAATAATATAATAGTAACTTATAAAAATCAATTAAACAAATTTGTGATGTATAGGGGGATATAAGTAAAAATATTAATTATATATTGGGGTGTTGATAAATGATAACTTTCTCACAAAACATATATTGTGAAGATAATGGTTAATAAATGTTACGATTCAATTTCGACTCCCTACAGAACCCAAGAATGGCTCGACTCAATTAAATCCCAAGACTCAATCATCCAACGAGAAATAACCAAATGTATAAATCATTCCACAACCACGCATGCAATGTAACTAATCAGAAATAAATAATAGACAGTAATGGAAAATAAAACAGAAAATCCCAAAAGTATTACATGCTATAAGCGGAAGAATATTATCACAGACATAGCCATCACAACTAGAACAGAGAGAAATATAATAGAAACAGGTATTTCATGCTAAAAGTACTCACTACTAACAAAAACCTCTGCAACAGAAAAAGAGAAAGGACGACGGCTGGACTCGACTGGGCCTAGCGCCCTCTACAGCCAGTGGCGCTAACTTCTCAACTCCCTGACCTGAACATGGTTATATATATTTGTGTTCAGCTAACGCTGAATAGAGTGGTGTATATGTCATTTTCATGCAATTAACCATAAATGAATAATTAGCTAACCAATTATACAATTTTCAGTTATGTATTAATATCCGTCTCTGTTTAAATCATCTATGTATTTCTGATTTGGTTATTCTAATAAGAATCTACAACATTTCTTAATCCACTTGTTTCCTAAGGGAACGATCTTGATTGTAATTTTCTCGCGATGCAAAATGTACACTTGGCACTCTCCTGGTCGGGAGAGAACCTCGTGATAGTCCTACACTGTAACGACCCGGTTCCCGAGCCCCTACGAGACAAGAGAACCGGACCGACTCAACTAATCCCAAGACCTAGTCGTCCAACGAGGAAGTAACCAAAAGAGCAGTAAAATAAACCACATTCAACATGAATATAACTAACAGTAAGAAAATACAGCAGCAAGGAAAGAAACTACTACAGTATATACCACCACAACAGTAGAACAACATTCATAACTAAATATGAACTGCAGGTAAAGAAAAGTACAGCGGAAACAAGAACTACTCACTATAACGGAATAAAAAGAGGTACAAGAAACAGTGGTAACTCTACTGGACCCTACTCGGCCCAGCGTCCTCTACAGCCGCTGACCCTGGCTGCTCAACACCTGGTCCTGAAAGGTAACGAGTGTAACACGTCAGCAAAACGCTGAGTAGAGTGGCAACTAAAACTAAAGAAACAGTAGTGTGTACAGTAGCTGTTAAGTTCTGTTACTTTCTTTATTTAAGTCTTTCAATTATCTCACGATTTCATTTATTTCTCAGATCCTTCACTTGATCTCGAATGTTCCTCGTGGGAACGATCTTGATTGCAGTCTTTTCCAAAAGGTAGAAGTAGCACGTGGTGCTCTCCTGGCCGGGAGAGTCCCCCGTGGTGATCCTACCCTCAGTCAACCACCCCAAGGTCACTGAACAGACGTAACGGTGACTACGGCACGCGCGATAAACGCACAGGTAGCTAACCCGTATTGGCACGCGGTCAGTCGTTTCCGTTAACGGGTGCGCCCAAAGCACAGCACGGAACCAGTCCAGGGCAGAGCCCTCTCAGTAACAGGGGTCCAACCCCTCCACAGTAACCAAACCGGGGCCTTGCCCCTCCACAGTCCGCGCACCCTCGCCTGACTACCCTGGTTTGCCCTAGTGGGCCTAACAAGTCGGTGTAGGAGGCTAGCAGAACCCCGGGACCCGTGGGGTAGCTAGTGCCCTCCTAACACTAGTAGCTCTCCTCGGTACTACGTACACGAGGGCCAGCAAGTCGGTACAGAGCGGCCGGTCCTAACCCCGGGTCCCTAGGGTGGCTGACCCCACTCTGCACTAAACAGGTACAGGTACTTCCCTTGGTACTACGTACCCAAGAGACAGTACACCACTACATCTTTCTTTCTCGGTTCCATTCCTTTCTCTTTCCAGGAGTTCCACTCCTACTTCCCCGTAGGGTTCCAGCTCAGAACGTCTAAGTTTCACCTTCCAGTTTCACGTTATCACAATCCATGTTCTCAAACACGTTTATTTATTCAACAGGCACCTGTTAATTCAATTACAGGCAGCTATTTGTTCCTTTCCATTTTTCCAAGACTGCAGTATTCATCTGTTCCACTAGTTTTCCCGTCCTAGGATTCATGCTGTATCCTAGGATCTATCATACAATCTAGTTTTCCAGCCCTAGGATTCATGCAACACCTAGGATCTATCATTCAATCTGTTTTTCATTCCTAGGATTCATGCAATGTCCTAGGTTCTATTTATGATTCCACAATTTAACAGGTTATACTTAAAAGCCACTCTACCAGGTACTACGGGAGTAATGGGGGCGTGATCGGGAATCCCGCGTGCCTCCGCGACCCCCAAGACTGCAACGGAACGAGGTCCTATCACAAGGATCAAACACAAGGAGTGTCTCAAAATAGTGTATAGCTACTATAGACGGGTAGAGGATTTAATTCCGGAAAGAACGCAACTCGAAACGCGGAAAACGGAACCCGAACGGGCCCTCAACGGGTCGAAAACGACGACACTGTGCAAAAATCAGACGTCTGGAACTTCTTCCAGACGTCTTAAAAAGTGGATCGAGAATTACCTTGTTCTGCGTGGTTTCTCAGACGTCCAGAAGCCTGCGGGGACGTCTGGCCTAGTTCCCAGACGTCCGATGGTCACCCCGGACGTCTGGAGGTCTCTCCCGCCGTCTGGTACTACAGACAGACGTCTGATTCGCATTGGATGGCGAATCACCGAGCCTACGCGCACCCAACTCTCTCTCTCAGTACGGTCAGTCGACAGGAAGGAAGAAGACGGAAGAACTCACCTTTCAAACGTCTGGATGGTCTTCCAGACGTCGCCCCCACCGTCTGGCTATCAGCCCAGACGTCTGACTCTCCCTCCGCTCGCGACGCCGTGCCTCGTCACACCTCGTGCGCCTGCTGCTCGGACCGCAGCAGTCCCCCCCGCGTTGCCCCGTGCCCTCTACGCTCCCCGCCGGCCGGCCCTGGCAGCCCCGGCGAGCTCTCCCTCACGGCTGAGCGCCGCTCTCGCACGCAGCACCTCCTCCGCACTCACTGCGGCCGCCGCTGCTGCTGCAACCTCGCGCTCGCTCTCGCACTCACTGGCTGAAGGAGAAGAGGAAGGAGGCGGTGGTGACGGAAGAGCGCGTGGCCTTTTAAGGCCGCGCCAGGAGGAGAGAGAAGGAGCGCGGCAGGGGAATCTGCAGCTGCAGGAGGAAGGAATAAGCGAATATGCAGGTCTGCGCTCTCAGGCGCGCAGACGACCCGCGCGTGTCAAAGATAACAAATTTCCAGACGTTTGGCAACGATCCCAGACGTCTGATACGACGTCTGGAAGTGACTCCAGACATCTGGTCCGACGTCTGGCCCACCTCCCAGACGTCTTAAAAGACGTCTGGGGCACACGTTCATAACAATATAACAAACTCAAAGGAAGTTTCATCCCCGAAACTTGCGTTAACTAGGGTGCGGAAAAGACGTCCAAATAACCATAACAAACTCAAAGAGGACCGAAGCCGGTCCGAAAAGACGTACCCACGAAAAGCTCCGGGTACCGCTCCCGTATTGCCGCCTCAGGCTCCCAGGTAGCCTCCTCGTATCGCTGGCTCCTCCACAAAACCTTTACCAGGGGTACTTGCTTCCGTCTCAAACTGCGGACGGCTCGGTCTAGAATCTGCACTGGCCACTTGGGGTAGGTCAGGTCGTCGCCCACCTCGACGCTCTCGTGACTCAGTACGTGACTGGAGTCAGCTACGTACTTCCTGAGGTTAGACACGTGGAACACGTTGTGCGCACCAGAAAGCTGCGGGGGAAGGGCAAGTCTGTAAGCAACGGGTCCAACCCGCTCCAGGACCTCAAAGGGCCCCACGAACCTCGGCGCGAGCTTCCCTCTCACCCCAAACCGCTGTGAGCCCTTCATGGGCGAAACACGAAGGAAGACGTGGTCCCTAACCTCAAACTGCACCTCTCTGCGTCTCCAATCCGCGTAGCTCTTCTGTCTGCTCCTGACAGTGCGGAGTCGTCTGTGGATCTGCTCAACTACCTCCTGACTCTGCCGGATCAACCTGGGGCCAACCTCCCACTTGGTCCCCACCTCAACCCAACTCAAGGGTGCCGTACACCTCCGTCCGTACAGAGCCTCGTAGGGAGCCATGCCGATGCTCGAGTGATAACTGTTGTTGTATGCAAACTCCGTCAGGGGCAGGTGCTCCTCCCAAGAGCCCCTCCAGTCCAGTACACAGGCACGCAAAAGGTCCTCAAGTGTCTGTATCGTGCGCTCAGACTGTCCGTCCGTCTGGGGGTGGTAAGCCGTATTAAACCTCAACTGCGTCTCCAAGGCCTGCTGAAACTCAGCCCAAAACTGGGACGTAAAGCGGGTATCCCGGTCGGATACGATCTCCCGCGGAACTCCGTGTAGTCATACCACATCACGGATATACCTCTCTGCCAACTGTGCTGGTCCCAAAGTGACTCGGATCGGCAAGAATCGCGCCGTCTTCATCAGTCTATCCACTATTACCCAGACTGCGTCGTGTCCTCGCTGGGTAACAGGTAAGCCCACCACTAAGTCCATGGTGATGCTCTCCCACTTCCACTCTGGCACTGGAAGCGGCTGAAGCGGCCCTGCAGGCCTCTGATGCTCGGCTTTCACCTACTGGCACACTAAGCACTACTGCACGAACTCACCCACATCCCGCTTCATCCCTCTCCACCAAAACTCGCGTCTCAAGTCGTGGTACATTTTCGTGTTTCCGGGATGTTTGGTGAATCTGGAACCGTGTGCCTCAGTCAGGAGCTCTCTCAACAGCTCCTCGTCTCTGGGAACGCACAACCGTCCCCTCAAGCGTAGCACCTGGTCCGTGAAAGAGAAGTCCCCTGGGTCTCCTGACAGCACTCTGTCGCGCAAAGACTGCAAGTACGGATCGGCCATCTGTCCTGTGATGATGCGATCTATCAGCTCTAGCCTAGTCTGCCGTGTCACCGTCACTGCCCCACAGTACCCTCGTAACTCTAGGGGTCGCCAACTGCCCACCTCCTCCAAAAGGCTCCAACTCTGTAACTGTAGACTAGCCAAGAGTGCGGGCGCCTTACAGCTCAAGGTGTCAGCCACCACATTGGCCTTTCCCGGGTGGTAGGAGATGCTGCAGTCGTAGTCCTTCAGGAGCTCCAACCAGCGTCTCTGTCTTATGTTGAGCTCCTTCTGATCAAAAAGGTATCTGAGGCTCTTGTGATCTGTGAAAATCTCGAAGGTCTCACCGTACAAGTAGTGCCTCCAGGTCTTCAGCGCGAAGACAACAGCTGCCAACTCTAAGTCGTGGGTAGGGTAGGTATGCTCATGGGGCTTCAGTTGCCGCAAAGCGTAAGCGACAACGTGACCCCTCTGCATGAGCACACCTCCTAACCCCTGCAAGGAGGCGTCCGTGTACACAACGAACCCGCCACTACTGTCAGGGATTGTGAGCACGGGAGCCGAGGTCAACCTCTCCTTCAGCTCCAGAAAACACGTCTCACAGGCGTCTGTCCAAGCGAAAGGCACGTCCTTCCGGGTCAACTGTGTCATAGGACGCGTAATCTGTGAAAATCCTCTGATGAATCGTCTGCAGTAGCCTGCCAGTCCCAGGAAACTGCGAATCTCAGTAACTGAACGCGGTCTCTCCCACCTGAGCACTGCCTCGACCTTGGCTGGGTCCACCGCCAAGCCGTCTCTAGAGATCACATGACCTAGGAAGGTCACCTCCCTCAACCAGAACTCGCACTTGCTGTATTTGGCGTACAACCGGCGTCGTCTCAGAGTGTCCAGAACCATCCGCAAGTGCTGTCCGTGCTGCGTCCGATCTCTAGAATAGATGAGTACATCATCTATGAAAACCACCACGAACTGGTCCAAGTACGGTCTAAACACCCGGTTCATCAGGTCCATGAAAGCAGCGGGGGCATTGGTCAGCCCAAACGGCATGACCAAAAACTCGTAGTGTTCGTACCGGGTGCGGAAAGCTGTCTTGGAGACGTCGGTCTCCCTGATCCTCAACTGGTGGTATCCAGACCTCAAGTCGATCTTGGAAAACACCGTGGCACCCCGCAACTAGTCAAACAAGTCGTCGATCCTCGGCAGCGGATATCTGTTCTTGATGGTGACCCTATTCAGTTGTCAGTAGTCCACACAAAGGCGTAAGGTCCCATCCTTCTTCTTCACAAACAGTATCAGGGCTCCCCAGGGAGACGCACTGGGCCTCACAAAGCCCTTCTCCAGAAGGTCCTGCAACTGAGACTTGAGCTCTCGCAGCTCAAGCGGTGCCATCCTATATGGCGCGGTGGAGATGGGGCTGGTCCCTGGTACTAGTGAGATCTCAAACTAGATCTCACGCTCGGGCGGTAGTCCTGGTAACTCGTCTGGAAACACGTCAGGGTACTCTCTGACCACCGGGATGCTCTGGAAGTCTGCCACAGGGCTGGGCTCTGCCACCACACAAGCTAGGAAGCCCTCACACCCCTGGCTTAAAAGTCTCGCCGCCCGAAGTGCCGAAATGCACCTGAAACCTCGTCCACTGGCTGTCCGTGAAACTCGAAGGAAGGCAACTCCGGCATGGAGAAGACAATCTTCCTCTCAAAACAGTCCACCAAGGCGTGGTAAGCGGACAGCCAATCCATCCCCAGAATCACTCCAAAGTCCTCCATCTGTAACATAATCAGGTCAGCTGGCAGGCTATGTTCCCCGACGCTGACCTCGCAATCCGTGTACACCTCCTCAGCTACAAACAGCTGACCACTCGGACCTCTGATTACGAACGGATTCTCTAACAGTGTATAATCCCGGTCCAAACTAACTGCGAAACTGGCTACGACAAACGAGTGCGTAGCGCCGTAATCGAAAAGCGTGTAAACGAGTCTGCCGAAAACTGAAACCATACCTGCTACCACCGATCCCGAAGCTCTGGCATCCCTGTGTGTCAGGTCATTGATACGCCCTTCAGCTCTAGGTGCGGACGAAGCAGCCACACTCTGCGTCGGATGGGTAGGTGCTGGCCGGTACCCTCCTCGCGACTGCTGTCCTCCTCCTCGCGCCTTGGAACCGTGGCCTCCTGCGCGCCCTCCAGTGCTCTGCGCGGGGAGTATCTGCTGACCTCCTGCCCTAGATGGGCAGTCCCTCCTGATGTGGCCCGGCTGGCCACACTGGTAACAGAGGGGAACCCGACTCCCGCCCTCAGTGGGTCCCTGCTGTCGGCTAGACGGGGGTCCGGTGCAGGCGACTGGCCCCTGTCGAGGGCCCCCAAAGGCCACTGATGGCCCTGCAAAACGTGACAGCTCTCCTGCGGACGCCACGTGTCTCCTTTGAGTTCTCCTAACACGCCTAGTGTGACGGCGGAAATCTCGTTCCACCACCAACTCCCCTGTCGTACGCTCGGAAGGGGAAGGAGGGGGTGGCGATGTGGATGGAAGCTGAAATTCTTCACGAACCACCTCTCGAATTAGTTGGACGAGGTCCGGAGACGGTATGCTCAGGAGAAGAGGAGGGGTAGTATGTACTCCAAGCCCGACACATCTATCCCTCGGGCCCCGACCTCGGCCCGCCCACGACCCACCCTCCTAGTTCCACGACGAGGCATCTCCTACAAGGAGACGCGAAACAACGAAATACGTTAGTACGGAACAGTACCTAACGAAAACGTCTAAGAGCTCATGTCAAGAGATATGTTGTGGTGGCTACTCTAGTTATAGACATGTGAATTGGTTATTTTCCAGTCAGTTGATTCACTTCTCAGGACGACCTTACTCTGATACCATCTTGTAACGACCCGGTTCCCGAGCCCCTACGAGACACGAGAACCGGACCGACTCAACTAATCCCAAGACCTAGTCGTCCAACGAGGAAGTAACCAAAAGAACAGTAAAATAAACCACATTCAACATGAATATAACTAACAGTAAGAAAATACAGCAGCAAGGAAAGAAACTACTACAGTATATACCACCACAACAGTAGAACAACATTCATAACTAAATATGAACTGCAGGTAAAGAAAAGTACAGCGGAAACAAGAACTACTCACTATAACGGAATAAAAAGAGGTACAAGAAACAGTGGTAACTCTACTGGACCCTACTCGGCCCAGCGTCCTCTACAGCCGCTGACCCTGGCTGCTCAACACCTGGTCCTGAAAGGTAACGAGTGTAACACGTCAGCAAAACGCTGAGTAGAGTGGCAACTAAAACTAAAGAAACAGTAGTGTGTACAGTAGCTGTTAAGTTCTGTTACTTTCTTTATTTAAGTCTTTCAATTATCTCACGATTTCATTTATTTCTCAGATCCTTCACTTGATCTCGAATGTTCCTCGTGGGAACGATCTTGATTGCAGTCTTTTCCAAAAGGTAGAAGTAGCACGTGGTGCTCTCCTGGCCGGGAGAGTCCCCCGTGGTGATCCTACCCTCAGTCAACCACCCCAAGGTCACTGAACAGACGTAACGGTGACTACGGCACGCGCGATAAACGCACAGGTAGCTAACCCGTATTGGCACGCGGTCAGTCGTTTCCGTTAACGGGTGCGCCCAAAGCACAGCACGGAACCAGTCCAGGGCAGAGCCCTCTCAGTAACAGGGGTCCAACCCCTCCACAGTAACCAAACCGGGGCCTTGCCCCTCCACAGTCCGCGCACCCTCGCCTGACTACCCTGGTTTGCCCCAGTGGGCCTAACAAGTCAGTGTAGGAGGCTAGCAGAACCCCGGGGCCCGTGGGGTAGCTAGTGCCCTCCTAACACTAGTAGCTTTCCTCGGTACTACGTACACGAGGGCCAGCAAGTCGGTACAGAGCGGCCGGTCCTAACCCCGGGTCATTGGGGTGGCTGGCCCCACTCTGCACTAAACAGGTACAGGTACTTCCCTTGGTACTACGTACCCAACAAACAGTACACCACTACATCTTTCTTTCTCGGTTCCATTCCTTTCTCTTTCCAGGAGTTCCACTCCTACTTCCCCGTAGGGTTCCAGCTCAGAACGTCTAAATTTCACCTTCCAGTTTCACGTTATCACAATCCATGTTCTCAAACACGTTTATTTATTCAACAGGCACCTGTTAATTCAATTACAGGCAGCTATTTGTTCCTTTCCATTTTTCCAAGACTGCAGTATTCATCTGTTCCACTAGTTTTCCCGTCCTAGGATTCATGCCGTATCCTAGGATCTATCATACAATCTAGTTTTCCAGCCCTAGGATTCATGCAACACCTAGGATCTATCATTCAATCTGTTTTTCATTCCTAGGATTCATGCAATGTCCTAGGTTCTATTTATGATTCCACAATTTAACAGGTTATACTTAAAAGCCACTCTACCAGGTACTACGGGAGTAATGGGGGCGTGATCGGGAATCCCGCGTGCCTCCGCGACCCCCAAGACTGCAACGGAACGAGGTCCTATCACAAGGATCAAACACAAGGAGTGTCTCAAAACGGTGTATAGCTACTGTAGACGGGTAGAGGATTTAATTCCGGAAAGAACGCAACTCGAAACGCGGAAAACGGAACCCAAACGGGCCCTCAACGGGTCGAAAACGACGACACTGTGCAAAAATCAGACGTCTGGAACTTCTTCCAGACGTCTTAAAAAGTGGATCAGAGAATTACCTTGTTCTGCGTGGTTTCTCAGACGTCCAGAAGCCTGCGGGGACGTCTGGCCTAGTTCCCAGACGTCCGATGGTCACCCCGGACGTCTGGAGGTCGCTCCCGCCATCTGGTACTACAGACAGACGTCTGATTCACGTTGGATGGCGAATCACCGAGCCTGCGCGCACCCAACTCTCTCTCTCAGTACGGTCAGTCGATAGGAAGGAAGAAGACGGAAGAACTCACCTTTCAGACATCTGGATGGTCTTCCAGACGTCGCCCCCGCCGTCTGGCTATCAGCCCAGACGTCTGATTCTGGAAATGTTTCCAGAATCAGGCCGCGACTCGCCCTCCGCTCGCGACGCCGCGCCTCGTCGCACCTCGTGCGCCTGCTGCTCGGACCGCAGCAGTCCCCCCCGCGTCGCCCCACGCCCGCTACGCTCCCCGCCTGCCGGCCCTGGCAGCCCCGGCGAGCTCGCCCTCATGGCTGAGCGCCGCTCTCGCACGCAGCACCTCCTCCGCGCTCACTGCGGCCGCCACTGCCGCTGCAACCTCCTACTCGCTCTCGCGCTCACTGGCTGAAGGAGAAGAGGAAGGTGGCGGTGGTGACGGAAGAGCGCGTGGCCTTTTAAGGCCGCGCGAGGAGGAGAGAGAAGGAGCGCGGCAGGGGAATCTGCAGCCGCAGGAGGAAGGAATAAGCGAATATGCGGGTCTGCGTGCTCAGGCGCGCAGACGACCCGAGCGTGTCAAAGATAACAGATTTCCAGACGTCTGGCAACAATCCCAGACGTCTGATACGACGTCTGGAATTGACTCCAGACGTCTGGTCCGACGTCTGGCCCACCTCCCAGACGTCTGGGCATGCGTTCATAACATACACCTAGTCTACCACCCCAGGGTCATGGCTGCGACGTAGTGGTGACTATAGCACACGTGATAAGCACACGAGTAGCTACCTTGCACTGGCACGCGGTCAATAGTTTCCGCTAATGAGTACACCCAAACGTACAGCACAGAAAAGAACAAGGGCCACACCCCTCAATAGTCTGCATACCCTCGCCCGGCTATCCCGGTTTGCCTAGTGGGCCTAACAAGAGTTGGTATAGGGTGGCCATTCCTAACCCCTGGGTCCCAACCCAAAGGGCGGCTAGCTCCCTCCTATACTAAAGTGACAGTAGCTCTCCTGACAAGAGTCGGTGTAGGGTACCCATTCCTAACCCTGGGTCCCAACCCAAGGGCGGCTAGTTCCCCCTACACTAAAGTGACAATGGTTCTCCTCGGTATTGCGTACACGAGGGCTAGCTCACTTTCCATACCTAAGTCCATCCAACCAATCAGCCCGTAGACAACATGTTCCATCATACATTCGATATTCATTTCAGTATACTTGAGTTCCTTTCCTAGTTCTCTGTAGGGTTCATGAATCGTATTCATCTCATTTCATATACGGCATATCTTACTATTCACATTCCGATTCTTAATCGTGTAACAGGCAGCTTGTGATTTAATAAATTAAGCAATCACCACATCACTTAACCATTCAGTTGCTAGCAGTAATGACTTTAACATGCATTTTAGAATATAATAACGGGTTCAGGTAATGTACATTCTGTAGTTTCCCTAGTAGGAGGGGGTGATGCAATAAAGTGCGGAAATAAAATATAACAATCTCACAACAATTTGCAATCACACAATGTACACAATTATTTTTAGGTAGAAACCCAACCCGGGTGAAAACCACCACCTAACCCTCTCGAGTTAGGATTTTCCGATCAACCAAGTTGATCAAATCCACTAACGTACTACTTAAACGAGGGTAATACAACCTCAATACGAGAGTAGCATACCTCAAACCCCTTCTCTTCACGAGAAGGATTTTGTCTCACGAAGGAGACAGGAATTCGCAAAGAGAATACCCAACACAAGCAAAGTAAAATATACAAAGAGTAATCCTATAGAGCCACAAAGATATGAGACCTAGTTGCTATAGGAGTTAGGATGCTTCCCTTTGCAAGAAGTGCGTTGATGTGATGATGCGTATGCGTGAACCACACTTTGGCACAATAACGCTCTTGTAACGTCGGCGGGAGAGCGGGTGCACAGGAATCAAGCTCTCTAGATGTAGAACTAGGCTTAGAGAGCAAGAGCTTTCTTCTTAAGATCAAAAGACACAAAATGATGTGAAAGTGTGTTGCTTGGTGTGTCTAGGTGTGTATTTGAGTGGCAAGGGTTCTCCTCTATTTATAGAGGGCCTAGGAAGGCTTTGGAAGGCTTTGGAAGGCTTCCATAGCCGTTGGGTACAACCTCCAAGAGAATCAAGTCGGAATCAAGATCAATCATGACTCTGACAGGGTTATCGGACGTTTGATCCTGGCATCAGACGTCTGGAGAACTCGTTTAAGACATCTGGGAACAAAGTCAAACGTCTGATTTTAAGCGGGCTTCCTTCCTAACTTGAATCAGATCGAAACAAGGTTCTAGTGAATTGTCATCAGATGACATATAGGACGTCTGGCACTAAGTTTGGACGTCTGGAAACCTACTTTTCTATGGAAATGGATTCCCAAAGAGTGCAATGGCTAGAAAATCTCTGAGAAGAGATTTTGGGTTAGCCGAGGCAAAACGGTCACATATCAGACATCTGGGATTGATGAGAACCTCATCATGAGCCATAACTAGCTCATTTTGACCTAATACAAAGGATAAAAGCTCCTACATAACTTAGCAAAGGGCTTAATTGAGGAATAAGTATTCTGAGAAGAAAACATGAAATAAAGGTTAAAAACTGCAATTTCACCATTACAGTACATAAACGAAATTTCTCAGAGACCGAACATAGGTCAAATGATCTAAATAAGATAAAAAGTGGGTTGAATCAATCAGAAATGGGTTCATGAGCAATTTAAGAATTAAATGACATTCTGTAACCCTAAAATAAACCCACTTCAATTCACGAGGTTCGATGCAAAGTAAAAATGGAATAAATCCTCTAAAATTCGTAGAAAAATAATTTCTAGGGTTTAGAACCTTCAATTTGGCCTTGGGAACCCATTTTGACCTACATTGAGAACCATGCCCAATTAACAACTTAATTTGGGTTTTTACGTAATTTGACCGGTCAAACAAGGTTTAATCTAGAAATAAAATTCACCATCCGAATCCTTAGGTCCTAATTATTCATGTATAAAAACTTGAGCCTAAGAAGAAACCTTCTTGACCAACTTTACACTTTGGTCCTCATATATTTACTTTTTGGCCCTCAACTTTTGAACCCTCACATTTTGGCCCCTAACTCTCCTTCGTTCCTTGCATTTAGGTCCCTCCTGCAAAACCTGAGCAGCACCATGCTCCGGTGACCTTGCGCGGAGCATGGCACCGTGCAGGGTGAGGGGGGGGCCTGCCAAGTCAAATGGGGGTGCCCTGCGTCGTCAGCCGTCGCAGGAGCACCCCCCTGAGTGCTGCAACCACCCATACCGGCCGTACGAACGCACGAACGGTATGGGTCTCCTTCCTTCGGCGTCCTCCGGCGAGGGAGGCACGTCGCCTCCCTCCGCCCTCCTCCCGTTTCTACCTCTATAAAAACCCCACAAGCTCTGCCGTTCTCCTTAGCTCGGATCTGACGGAGATACCCCCTCACTTCCTCTCTTCCCACTCCGACAGACGCCCCCTTGCTCCGGCGGTTTCTCCTCCTCCTCCTCGTCGCTCTACTGCAATACCAGCAGCAGAGCCACCTCCCTGATCTTCCTCCGCGTCGCGCAATACCAGCGCGCCCTGCCTCTGCCCCGTTGATGACGGCGTTGTGACTAGCTTTTGTTGAAGAAGTTGTGTTGTAGTACAGCTAGTCATTGCCATCATTACAGATATATTTTTTTTTACTCGGAAAATAAAAGAGTTCCCGAGGTCGATCTCAGGGAGCAAGTCATATTCTAGAAGTACAAATTCTTATTACAAAAATAAAGAGAGATAGAGAGAGAGGGATGAAAAATTTGGTGGCTTCTTCTTCTTCTCTTCTTTCTTCCTCTTTGTCTCTTCTTCCTATTCTTCAGATCTTTCTTCTTCTGTCTTCTGTTCTTCCTTGTTTTCTCTTCTTCTTTCTTTTTCTTGTCTTTTTGGTTGTTCTTCACCTGTGCTTTCTTCTCTTCTCTTTCTTTTTCTTCTTGGTCTTCCTTCTTGTTCTTCAGATCTTCTTTTTCTTCTTTGTCCTCGTGTTCTTCTTTTCTTCTTGCTTCTCTGCTTCTTGTCTTCTCTTCCTGTTCTGCAGCTGCTAAGTGCTCGCTGCTTTCCTCTTCTTTTTTTTTTTCTTGGTTGCGGTTCTGTCCTTCTTTTCTTCTTCTTCTTCTTTGTCTTCAGGACGTCGTCTGATTTTTCAATCAGACGACTTAAACTGCTGCTGCTACAGTGTGTCTCCTCCTTCTTCTTCACCTGTGCCTGCACACTCACGGTTTAAGTCAGAGGGCAAAACCTACTCTACCCTTCCCCCCGCGTCTCTCTCTCTCTCTCAGAATTCACTCTTAGGAAAGCTCTCCCAAAGTAACCGGTTAATTGGGTACGCGGGTCGCGCCCGGGTCCAGGCCCACCGCCGTGCGGTGGTGGGCGAGGAGTGCAGGTCGGGCTAATCGGGTTGGGCTAGGTCCGCGGGGCGTGAGAGCGGACGAGGCCGGGTAGTCGGGCGGGTGAGGGACCTCACCCCGTGTGCTGAGGCGATAAGCCTACAGCACTTTTTCAATTTATATCGGCGCGCCGCTTCAGAGCCTTCCGAGGTGGGACTAAATGTCCCACCCCAATTTGGCGCCTGCAGCTGAGAAAGCTGCAGGCAGTTGCGGCTTTTGCAGAGCTTTCTCCCCGGCTGCGAGCCTGGGCAGGTGCGCGAGGGCTGCCTTGCGTCCTGGGGAGTCTGACCTGGGCGAAGCGAGGCTGCAGCTGCAGGTGGAAGAAGCTCCTTCTGCACAGCAATGGCGGCGGAGGACGGGTGACCTATTCACAGCAAAACGGCCTCTTGGCCTAATCAGAAGGTGCCGGGAGCTTCGCCAGAGTGCGGCGAAGCTCGTGCGGGTGGTGGTGAGGCGTGGGGCGGCGTGCAAGGGCTGCCCTAGGTCGGACTGTGGCTGGGGGAATGGGTTTGTTCTGGGGGTCTACAGAGGGCGAGTGGTGGGAAGTGGAAGGGCAGAGGTTGATCAGGGTAAGGAGGCGGAGGTTCTGTGGTGGTCGGCTAGCCGTGTGGGTTGCTGGAGTGATGGGAGCGGGTTGCCGGAGTGTGGCCGGAGGTGGAGAAGGTGAGGGTGATTGGTCGGAATCGAGGGCGACAGTAAAGGTTTCAAGTGAGGAAAAGGAAGATGGGAGGAAGAGGAGAAGTTATACCTACTTAGCAGGACGAGGAGGGGCTGGAGTAGGCGACAGTCGTATCGACTATCGCCGGAGAAGAAATTGCCCAGAGGAAGGGGCGGCGGCGAAGAGAGGGCCGGAGAGGCGCCAGCTGGGTGCGGCGTGGAGCGGAAAGATCAAGGGAAGGTAACCCTGCTACTGGTAGTGCGGCAGGGCGACGAGGAGGAGGAGGAGAAGCCGCCGGAGCAAGGGGGCGTCTGTCGGAGTGGGAAGAGAGGAAGTGAGGGGGTATCTCCGTCAGATCCGAGTTGGGAAGAACGGCGGAGCGACGGGGGTATTTATAGGGGCAGAATCAGAGAGGAGGGCGGAGGGAGACGACGTGTCTCCCTCGCCGGAGGACGCCGGAGGAAGGAGACCCATACCGTCCGTGCGTTCGCACGGGCGGTATGGGCGGTCGCAGCACTCAGGGGGGTGCTCCTGCGGTGGCTGACGACGCAGGGCACCCCCATTTGACTTGGCAGGCTCCCTCCCTTACCCTGCGCGGCACCATGCTCCGCGCAAGGTCGCCGGAGCATGGTGCTGCTCAGGTTTTGCAGGAGGGACCAAAATGCAAAGAACGAAGGAGAATTAGGGGCCAAAATGTGAGGGTTCAAAAGTTGAGGGCCAGAAAGTAAATGTATGAGGACCAAAGTGTAAAGTTGGTCAAGAAGGTTTCTTCTTAGGCTCAAGTTTTTATACATGACTAATTAGGACCTAAGGATTCTGATGGTGAATTTTATTTCTAGATTAAACCTTGTTTGACCGGTCAATTTACACAAAAACCCAAATTAAGTTGTTAATTGGGCATGGTTCTCAATGTAGGTCAAAATGGGTTCCTAAGGCCAAATTGAAGGTTCTAAACCCTAGAGATTATTTTTCTATGAATTTTAGAGGGTTTATTCTATTTTTACTTTGCCTCGAACCTCTTGTATTTAAGTAGGTTTGTTTTCAGGGTTACAGGATGTCATTTAATTCTTCTGAGTTGCTGTAGCCCTTGTTGAGTCATTTCACCCCACTTTTCTTCTTTTTAGGTTATTTTGACCTATGTTTGGACCCTGAGTTACCCTATTTTCAGATTGGATTGGTGAAATTGCATTTTAACCCCTTATGACTTGTTTTCTCCTTAAACTCAGAATTCTCTGAGTTAAGCCTTTCTTTGAGTTATGTAGGAGCTTTTTTCTTGCAAATCAGGGTTAAATGGTGCTAGTTTAGGGCTCATGATGAGGTTCTCATCACCCGTCATCGCCGCCGTCCTCCCCCACTGGGCACCTTCTTCTCCGGCGACAGCAGGTACAGCCGTCCGCCTCCTCGCCCCCTTCGTCCCTTTAGTTAGGTTAGAACTACTTCCCTGCCTCCTGTCTCTCTTTTCCCCCTGCTATTTTTATCTAATTACCCCTCGACCGCGCCTAATCACCCTCACCTTCTCCATCTCCGGCCAAACTCTGGCGACCCGCTCCCGTCACTCCAGCACCCCACACGGATCGCCGACCCTCACAGAACCTCCACCTCCTCACCCTGATCAACCTCCGCCCTTCCACTTCCCACCAATCGCCCTCTGCAGACCCACCGACCAAACCCATCTCCCAACTTGCAGTTTGACCTAGGGCAGCCCTTAGGCTCCGCCCCGCCACCTGCAGACCCCCCGACCACCTTCGCCGTGCTACGGCGAAGGTCCTCCGCGTATCTGATTAGGCCGAGAGGCCGTTTCTCTGTGAGCAGGTACTTCGCTCGCCGCCGCCATTGCTGAGTGCAGCAGCTTCTTCGACCTGCTCCTCCAGGCGCGCCACACCTAGGTCAGACTCCCAGGCTGCGCGGGGCATCTCCGCAAAGAAGTCCCAGGCTGCAGTTGGGGCAAAGCCTTCGCGTGGAGCCTCGATTGTGCGCTGCCTCCTCCGCGCGGGCGTCCAATTGGGGTGGGACATTTAGTCCCACCTCGGAAACTCGCTGAGGCGAGCGGGCACTTAAAGGCAAAAAGTGCCTTAAGTTGTTCACCTCAGATCACGGGGTGAGGTCCACTTCACCCGCCCGAGTACCCGGCCTCATCCGCGCTCACGCCCCACGGACCTGGCTCAACCCGATTAGCCCGTCCTGCACTCCTCGTCCACCATCGCACGCCGGTGGACCTGGACCCGGGCGCGACCTGCGTACCCGATTAACCGGTTGCTGTGGGAGAGCTTTCCCAAGAGCGAATTCTGAGAGAGAGACGCGGGGGGATGGTAGAGTAGGTTTTGCCCTCTGACGAAAACCTTAAGTGTGCAGGCACAGGTGAAGAAGAAGAGGGAAGCTAGGAGACACGGTAGCCACAGCAGCTTAAGTTGTCTGATTGAGAAATCAGACGACGCTCTGAAGGCAAAGAAGGAGAAGAAAAGAAGAAGAACAGAAGAGAGAAGACAAGAAGAACAAGAGAAGAAAATCCAAAGAAAGAAAGAGAAGCAAGAAAAGAAGGAGAAGAACACAGGAAGAACAAAAGAAAGAAGATTCAAGAGCCAAAGAGAAGAGAAGACAAAGAGGAAGAAAGAAGAGAAGAAGAAGCCAAATTTCCATATCTCTCTCTCTCTCTTTATTTTTGTAATAAGAAATACTATACTTCTAGAATACAACTTGCTCCCTGAGTTCGACCTCGGGAGAACTTTATTTTCCGAGTAAAAAATATCTGTAATGATGGCAATAACTAGCTGTACTACAACGCTATTTCTTTAACAAAACCTAGTCATAAGTTATCGGCCATTCATCAGGGATCACTTACGGATGTCTGATAACGTCATATATAAGCTAACAGTCAGATTCCTCAATGTCTATATAGGCAGCCAACGTTCCACTAATTGGACATCTGGCAAAAGGCATCAGACGTGTCCTAAGACGTCTAAGCTAAAGTCTGGACGTCTGATTTCATCAGACAGAACTAACTAAGTCTAGCCTAACTATTATCGGACGTCTGTGTCAACAGTCAGACGTCTTAAAAGTCATTATTAGACGTCTGATTTTCAAATTAGACGTCTGATAAGGCTATCTGAATCCTATTTTGGTTTTCTAAGTTCTCTACAGAAAACCTAAGTATCCTAAGGTTGTGCAAGTGTTCCTAGGACTATTTTAAGGGTTCTTTGAGGCTTTTTAACATAAGATCTAAGACAAAAATAAAGAGCACAACAACGAAACAAAATTACATAGTACAAAGAAAAGGAAATCTATCCTATTCTTCATCTCCTTCTTGCTTCAAGCTATCACTCCTAGCGAAGCTTCTCTGCCTCTGTCCGGCTCCTCTAATCCGCCATGGATGAGAACTAGAACTCCGTCTAAACACTTGTCTCTATTTGCGATTTGACCTGAAAACTAGAACTCAAATGCAAATGTTAAAAGACACGTGTTTTGTTATCATCAAAATAAATGATCGTGGTGCTCTAGCACCAACATATTCATCCTTCTCAGCCCTAGGGTTCATTTCATATCCTAAGGTTCAATCAGATCATTCTAATATAGCATACACTTTAATCATTTAAATCATAGTATTAGAGAGGACCACTCTACCAAGGTATACGGGTGGAATGGGGGCTCGTACGGTAGATCCTGACATCTCCGTGGGTCCCGTGTACACTACGGACTGGACACCTATATCATTGACCAAATGTCAAACGAGTTCAAAATAGCATAGGTGTGACACTAACACGTAGAGAATTCCGAAAAGAAACCAACGATACATCGTTTGCGTAAAACAAACTCCGTTTGGGCCCTGAACCGGCCAAAAACACGCGCCTTAACCAAAATCAGACATCTGGGGCAAGTCCCAGATGTCTTAAATGATCGTAGAAGCTCACCTTGCTTTCCTGCGTCTTTTGTAGACATCTGAACCCCTTCGCTGCCATCTGAGGGAGCTTCCAGATGTCTGACACCTCTCCTGGTCATCTAGAAGAGCAGTCTGACATCTGACATGACCTCCAGACGTCCTAAAGTGCCTCGAAGGTCGCACCACATGCCTTTCCAATTCCCTCGTACCTGCGCATACACGTGCAGCCTAAATAACGACAGCTCAACACAACTGTATACGCACATGTTGAGCAAGGTTCGTGTAGAGGATGTCCCTTGGCACTCTACGTGCTATCGGATGTCCGGAGCTCTCTCTGGACATCCGATGACCCCTCCAGACATCTGACAGAGGTTGCAGACGTCTGATAATGCGAAAAAATAACTCCGCAGGACGCTTCGTGAAGCTCCTCCTTGAGAGCTCCAACTACTGCGACCGCAGCAGCGTTGCCCCCCTTGCACAGCTCTCCCTTCTACGTGGTCTCTCCTCCCTCTCGAGCTCCTTCAGCTCCTCCTCTACGCACCTCCTACTCTCCTCCTCTCCTTCGCTTGTTCTCCTCTCCTCTCCTTCTCCCCGACGCACGATGGCGAGGGGATGGGGGGAAAAAGGGGATGGCCGGCTGCAAATGGTTGAGGGGAAGTGGAGGTGGTGGTGGTGGTGTTGGAGGTGTGGAGAGGGTGGAGAGGTGAGGGGGTCTTTTTAAGAGGAGGGTTTAGGGTTTTGGGTGTGCATGTGCGTGGGTTGAGGGTGGAATGTAAGGGGGAAAAAATTGTGAGGTTGACCCCACAAGGTCTCCTTTTTCCCTATAGATCCCACAACTAAAACCTAGGGGTTTAAAGCTACAGTCACACCCTTACAATTCTGGGAAATTCCCGAACGACCCTTGGGAAGGGTCATTTCAACAAATCTCTTGTTAAATTGAAGCAATACAATCTTTATATCCATTAATAAATCATTATGAAAGTTAATATTGTTATAAATAAATGAAATATGCCACTAATTCATAAAAAGCAATGGATAAAATTTGCTAGAAAAGCATTCATCAATTAACATATCTATGTAACGACAAATAATATAGCTATGACACGAATGCTTGATTTTACAAACATATAAATTTTTTGCTGGAAAAATTGTTAACTAATGTTTTTCATTGGTGACAAATTAATTGGACATGTCACTAAAATTTAGTATTAATAACACATACTTTGTTTTTTGCAAGGTGGAATGTCACTAAATTTGATTTTCGTTGTAATTGTAATATTGATAATGGGAATCTTAAACTCCCGCTCATGTATTTCTCAACCCTAAATGTAATTAGAAGTTTTTTTCTGTTTAAAGGGATAAGTTTGAATTTAGGTTTTCTCTCTTCATGTTACTAAAAAAATGTTGAAGGTGAACTTGTGGCCTCTTTTCATCTCCACCAAGAGGTCCCAACTAATGCTTGACAAAAGGTCTTAGTGACAAAATTTTTTTGTCACTAAATTATTCCTCAAAAATAATAATATCTATTTATTACATACATATTGCGTCAACTACATTTGTCATTAATAATAATTGACATTCGACAAAAATATTATAGTGACATAAGTAACAATCGTCACTAAGCTCAAAGGCTATAGTGGCAAATATATTTGTCACTAATAGTAATTGTCATGTAATAAAAATGTTATAGTGACATAAGTAATATTGCTACTAAATCAAAGACAATAATAACAAATATATTTGCCACTAATAATAATTATCATTTGACAAAATATTATAGTGGCATATAAAAAAAATTATCGCTAAATCAAAGGAATTAGTGGTAAATGCATTATATGCCCCTATCTAATTTGCCACTAAATGTTATTTTTTTGTAATGAGATTTGAGAGGCTTAGGAAAGCTTAGAAGCTTTAAACCTTCAAGTTTGAACCATAGAACTCTGACTTCAAAGTTGAATAGATCCAACAGATGGATCAAGACATCAAGAGTCGATCTAGATTAGTTCAGAGGATTATAGAGGTCTAATCTGGGTAGAATTTAGTGTTGAAAATCACTAAAAGCACTCAGAACAGCTTTGGGTTCCTCTTAGAACCCAAAACACACATAAAATGGAAACTATCTTAAATCTCAATAATTTTCAATCAAATTAGTCCCAAATAATTCAGCATCAATCTAGGAACTTATTCCAACCCAAAAGTCATAAATTTAAATCCCAGAACCCCATAGTCGATCCAAGGTTGACCAACGAAGCTCATAAGTTGACTTTTAAATCAGAGCTTATAAATTCAAATTAAAGGTCTCATCAGGCCAAATTCAACTCAGGGAACATATTTAGCATATCAAAATCAAATTTTGAACTCTCCTATAGTGCTCTCAAGCCTCGCCGCCTGAGATCTGAACATGAGTTATTCGACAAAGTCAACCAAAGCATCTCAGACCTTGTTAAAGCCTAAAATAGAATCTAAATGAGCTTCTCAAGCTTATTGATTCAATTGTAGACTTTAAACCTCAATAAACAAGTCTCTCCAACTCTACCAAAGTTGGAGAAGTTGATGATCATCAGAGAGGAATCAATCTTAAAACACTGATCTAATTAGTAGAAACTGATCCTCTAATCAAAGTAAATCAGTCTAGTGCTTTTCAATTGGGTGGCTCGCCGGAGCTCTGGTGAAGGTCATAAATTGTAATCGGAGATCAAATCTCCATGAAGTGAATCAAGAATTATATCAATAGGTTCCTAAGGTTACAAGGAACCTCAAGGACACTTCAATTGGGTCAATTAATGATCAAAAGCATATATTTATCAAGAAATGCCCAATGAATCAAGTATGAGTTTGTATGAACTCAGAGAAAATGGATTCACTCAATTGAGTAAGGGAAAATGGTCACGGGAGTGAGGCGATGGTTTGTGTGTGGTTAATTAGTTGGAATCACTCCTTTGAGTTCGCCATTGACAGCGAGCTCAGAGGTTGAGGGAGATTTAGGCATTTTGAATATAAGCTATTATATACCTAATTGAATGGTGAAATGAGATCCTTGTAATACGAGGAAGTGATGGAGGACCTCTGATGGCTGTGAAGTAGTTCTGGGACCTCCGCCATAGACAGTGAAAATCCTCAGTTGTGTGTGATGGAATTAGGTGTGTAGATGATCAAATTAAGAGAGAAGGTGGAGTGAATTTATGGAGAGATGGAGAAGGTGTACATGTGAATAGATCAGTGAAAGGAGGTTCGGCGAGCCGAAATTAGCTCACCAAAGCTATGGAAGATGAAGTGGAAACCAACTCATTCATTAAACTATCTACCTAACTAACTAACTTAAACTAATCTACACTAAATTCTATGCTAATCTACGATTACCTAGACGAATTGGGGCTAGAAATCTCCATCGAAGGCTCTTAACGGAGGATGAAATCAGAGGGGAAGAACAGAAGGCTCTCTGGCGAGAAATTGAAGTGAAGAGGGAGATTAATGCCGTGCTCCAGGTCCTATCACGGCTGCAGGAGAGGAAGATGAGGTGAGGGAGGCGAGGTCCGCTGCTAGAGAAGCTCCGATAGGGGGTTGAGGGGTCGCCGGAGGCTAGGATGAATAGCCTATCATTGGCTCGGTTTGGGGAAGAGGGTAGGGAGCCAACTCCTGAAATTGGAGGTGTGCATGGGTATTTATAGGTGGCGGTAAGGGTAGAGGGGGATATATCGAGATGGTATAGATCTACGTGCATTGTAACCACCGGCGTCGTCTCTGACATTGGTGAAGTTAAACACCTAGGCTAAATGGGACTCAAGGATGATCCGATCAGTTAGATGGATTGCTGGAGGTGAACATAACAATGGCAGTTGTTGCAATGGCTTTTTGACACCAGATGGAAGGTCATTAGAAGATGTGGAAATCGGTCATCGTGAGTCGTCCGCAGTGAAGAAGAGAGGTTGACAAAGACGTTGTGTTCATAGGGGTATTTTTGTAATAAAAAGGACCATAATGAAAATAAAAAGGACTCACTTGAAATGAAAGTTAGGGACTGAAATGTAAACAGTAAGTTTTAAGGCTTATTTTAATTTATTTCTTTTTCAACTTTTTATATATTATTATAAATTAGGTAAATATTATATTTATGCCTTGAAATTATGTTTTTTCCCTTTTGAACTATATTTATTTAAATGATTAGTTTAATTAAGTTAATTACATACTTAGATCTTAAAATTAATTAAGTTAATTTAAATACTAAATATCTAGCTAAATGATTATGAATTGCGTTCAAATTATTAATTAAATGATTATTAAGATTAATTGATCTTTAATTTTATATTTTTAACTTATTTTGCAGCTCCTTAGTATTTTAACCCTTATAAAATAATTAACCATGTATTTAATGTATTCTTAGGTAATTAGTTAGGGAAAATAGCTAATTAGTGATAATTATGAGTCATGATGAGTCTCTCATTAGGTTTCTATCTAGTATTAAACTTGTTCTCAAGGCTCCTTCTCTTTGATTATGTATGCAAATGATACTTTGTTGGTCATAGAGGCATCTATATAGGAGACTAGACTTGTCAGAGCAATCCTACAAATTTATTTCTATATCTTAAGGTAAAAGGCCAATTTGAGGAAATCAATCGTGATGCTCTTGGTGGGACTATCCTAAGCAACTAAAAATAAAGATGATAGAGATAATGGGAATTGAGGAGGAAAGAAGGAAGGATACCTATTTGGATTTGCCGATTGGAGCAAGGAAGCATGGAATTGCAGTACTTGATAAGATTATGAACAAGATGGAGAAAACCCTTGAGGGGTGGAAGTTGAATACATTATGTTAGGAGGGGCGTACGATCCACACTAACTCTACATTATGTTCAACACTGGTCTATTTATTGCTAAACACATTAATTCCAAAGTATAAATTAAGTAGACAAGTTGGATGCTCTTGTTAGGAAATTTTAGTGGGGAGAGAAAAATAAATAGAGGAAGTTGCCTAGGAAATGATATGGGTTAGGAATTTGGAGTGCTACTTGAACTAGTATGGCTTTAATGATTAAACAAGTATAGAGAATATTGATCAGAGATAATTCCTTGTTGCAGATATCTTTAGAAGTACATATTTTCCAAAAGGACAATGGTTATGAAATGTACATTGCAATGCACGTAATGAGAGAACCATGTGCACAATGAGTATGGGGTGGTTTCAACTAGTGTTTTGGTTTTCCACCAATGAAAACCACTTTTCAGGTAGAAAATTACTTCCCATACGTGAAAAATCACTTTCCATGTGGAAAACCACATTTCCATAGGTGAAAAATCATTTTCCAGGTGGAGAACCATTTTCCATCTGTGGAAAGGCAAAACACACAGGTGTGTTTTCATTTTCCACCAGTAGGAAGGTATAACACACCGGTGTGTTTACATTTTCCATCGGTGTATTTTCATTTTCCACTGGCATGTTTTGGTTCTCCATCAGTGGAAAATGAAAGTTGTGGTTGGCAATCATCAACTTCACTTTTGGATGGAGGACAGGGTTGGCAACCTTGTCTTATGTTATTTACTTTTAATTCTCAACTGGTGAATTTTAGAATCAATTAGTGGAAAACTATTTTTAACCAATGTGTTTTGATTTTCAATCAATGTGTTTTTATTTTCCACTTGTGTGTTTTGATTTTTTTCACTTGTGATGTGGTGGTTGCTTTTTTAAGTGGTTGTAAACCCCACATGCATACATGAATGCTTTCTTGGAGTGAACTAATGCGTTTGGCTTTTTTGATGTATGTGAGTGCTTTTTTGGTGAGTAGGGGGTGTGTGTTGCATAACTGATTGTGGGTTACTCTGCATTTGTAATAAGTGTCATTGTATTATAGTATAGTGTGCAAAATAACTTACATATATTTTATAAATTTATATTGGATGAGTCTTGGAGGCTTATTATAATTTAATTCACCAACTATTATTTAAATTATCTTGTACTTACTTTAATTATATTAATTTAGCTTTCTATAATTAATAGAATCAATTATTAAGCTAATAAGTTAGCTTAAGGTGTTACAATATAACTTAATGTATATAAATAGAGTATATAAAATGAAATACATATATATAAATACTTACTCCACATAACGTTATATAAATTATACTTAACTATGTTAAAGATTTATAATTTACTTAAGGTTATAAGTTAAGATTAAATTAGCTACTTAAGTTAATAAATAATACTTAGATAAATTTACATTATAGCTTACAAGTACATTATAACATTATATAAGTTATATGTGGTTAATTTAGTTACAATTAATACTTAGATATAACTTAGCTAATTAAATTAATATCCCTCCAGGATGAGCGTAATCATCTAATTAGATTAATATCCTTAATTAGTTAAATCAGTTAATAATTAATAATAGGTTTAAGCACATAGACCAATTGCAAAAGAAAAATATGGCAATTAAGTCTACTAATGTTAATTAAACCAACAAGATAGAGCAATTAATTCTCTACTTCAATTGCATAAGAATATGTAAAGAAATACATAAGAAAAGATGTTTAAATCTACAACATACAAGTGTCAACAACTTTTAAGCAAGATCTACTGTAACGAGCTCGTGCCCCAGACGTCTTTTAAGACGTCTGGGAGGTGGCCCAGACGTCTGTAAAGACGTCTGGGATCACATCCAGACGTCTGACCAGACGTCCGGGATAGTTTACAGACGTCTGACGAACAGTTATACTCGCACGGGATATTCGTCTGCGCGCCTGTGCGCGCAGACCTGCGATCCGCATCTTCTCTGCGGCTGCAGGCGACTGCGGCCGTCTCTCTCCTCCTCTCCGCGCGGCGTTAAAAGGGGGAGGGGGCGCGCCTCCCCTCCCGTCTCCACCATCTTCCTCCTCTCCTGCTGCGGGCGGAGCGAGCGGACGCAAGGGCGCAGCGGCAGCGGCGCAGCAGAAGGCGCGGAGGAGCTGCGGCGTGCGAGGGCGGGGCTCTGCCGTGAGGGCGAGCTCGCCGGGAGCGGCTTGGCCGGCCGGCGGAGGGCGCAGGGGGCGCAGAGCGTCGCGAAGAGGGACCTGCTGCGGGCGGAGCAGCGGACGCGCGAGGTGCGACGCGGGCGGCGTCGCGAGCGGAGGCCGAGCGAGGTTCTGATTCTGGAAAAATCTCCAGAATCAGACGTCTGGACTGATATCCAGACGGCAAGGTCGACGTCTGTGTGATCATACAGACGTCTGAAAGGTGAGTTCCGCTTTCTCCTTCTTCTTTTGTCGACTGACCGTACTGAAGGAGGAGGGTTGGCTGTGCGCAGGTGTTCGGATTCGTCATCCTTTGCGAATCCGACGTCTGGAAGTTGTACCAGACGGCGGGAGTGACCTCCAGACGTCCGGAGAGACCATCGGACGTCTGGGATCTAGGAGAGACGTCGCCACAGACTTCTGGACGTCCGGGGAACCAAGCCGAACAGGTAATTCTCTGATCCACCGTTTAAGACGTCTGGAAGGAGTTCCAGACGTCTGATTTTGCACAGTATTGTCTTTCTCGACCCGTTTAGGGCCCGTTTGGGCTCCGTTTTCCGCGATTCGAGTTGCGTTCGATTCAGAATTTATTCCTCTACCCGCCTACAGTAGCTATACACTGTTTTGAGACACTCCTTGTGTTTGATCCTTGTGATAGGACCTCGTTCGGTTGCCGTCTTGAGAGTCGCGGAGGCACGCGGGATTCCCGACCACGCCCCCATTACTTCCGTTGTACCTGGTAGAGTGGTTTTAAGCATTAATAAAATCTGTTAAAGTATGGAACCATAACTAGAACCTAGGGCATTGCATGAACCCTAGGAATGAGAAATGTATGGAATGATAGCTCCTAGGTGTTGCATGAATCCTAGGGCCGGAAAACTAGATTGTATGATAGATCCTAGGATATGGCATGAATCCTAGGATGGAAAAACTAGTGGAATGTATATTACTGCAGTCTTGGAAAAATGGAAAGGAATATATAAGCTGCCTGTGAAATTAATTAACAGCTGCCTGTTATGAACAAGGAAACATGTTGAGATCATGGAATGTGAGAACGTGAATCTGGAAAGTGAAACATATGATGTTCTGAGATAAAGAGCTGGAACCCTACGGGGAATTGGGAGTGGAACTCCTGGAAAGAAAAGGAATGGAACTGAGATGTAGTTGTACTGTCTCTTGGGTACGCAGTACCAAGGGAAGTACCTGTACCTGTTTTAGTGCAGAGTGGGGCCAGCCGCCCCAGGGACCCGGGGTTAGGCTTGGCCGCTCTGTACCGACTTGTTGGCCCTCGTGTACGTAGTACCGAGGAGAGCTAGTAGTGTTAGGAGAGTACTAGCTACCCCACGGGCCCCGGGGTTCTGCTAGCCTCCTTCACCGACTTGTTAGGCCCACTAGGGCAAACCAGGGTAGTCAGGCGAGGGTGCGCGGACTGTGGAGGGGCAAGGCCCCGGTTTGGTTACTGTGGAGGGGTTGGACCCCTGTTACTGAGAGGGCTCTGCCCTGGTTCCGTGCTGTGCTTTGGGCGCACCCGTTAACGGAAACGACTGACCGCGTGCCAGTACGGGCTAGCTACCTGTGCGTTTATCGCGCGTGCCGTAGTCACCGTTACGTCTGTCAGTGACCTTGGGGTGGTTGACTGAGGGTAGGATCACCACGGGGGACTCTCCCGGCCAGGAGAGCACCACGTGCTACTTCTACTGTTGGAAAAGACTGCAATCAAGATCGTCCCACGAGGACATTCGAGATCAAGTAAAGGATCTGAGAAGTAAATGAAATAGTGAGAAAAATTGAAAGATGTAAATAAAGGAAGTAATAGAACATAACAGCTACTGTACACTCTACTGTTGCCTTTAGTTAGTTTGCCACTCTACTCAGCGTTTTGCTGACGTGTTACACTCGTTACCTTTTTCAGGACCAGGTGTTGAGCAGCCAGGGTCGGCGGCTGCAGAGGACGCTGGGCCGAGTAGGGTCCAGTAGAGTTGCCACAGCTTTGTACCTTCTTTTGTTTCTGTTCTAGTGAGTAGTTTTGTTTCCGCTGTACCTTCTTTACCTGCAGTTCTTGTTATATGATAAATGTTGCTTTACTGTTGTGGCGGTACCTACTGTAGTAGTTTCTTTCCTTACTGCTGTACTTTTTACTGTTAGTTATATTCATGCTGAATGTGGTTTATTTTACTGTCTTTTGGTTACTTCCTCGTTGGACGACTGGGTCTTGGGATTAGTCGAGTCGGTCCGGTTCTCGTGTCTCGTAGGGACTCGGGAACCGGGTCGTTACAAGATGGTATCAGAGCAAGGTCGTCCCGAGAAGTGAATCAACTGACTGGAAAATAACCAATTCACATGTTTATAGCTAGAGTAGCCACCACAACATATCTCTTGACATGAGCTCTTAGAAGTGTTGTTAGGTACCGTCTGTTTTGACGTTTCCGTTTTGTTTCGCGTCTCCTTGCAGGAGATGCCTCGTCGTGGGACTGGCGAGACTGGCCGCGGGCGCGGCCGAGGGCGAGGACGGCGAGGTGGACGTGCTGTCGTTGACGTCTCGGTGGACCAGCCACCACTCCCTGGCATCCAGGCCCAGGACCTCGCCAGACTGATACGGGATATTGTACGAGAGGAGCTCCACCCACCGCCCCGAGCACCTCCTCCTGGGGTTGCAGAGGGGGAGTCCTCTGTGGGACCACGCGACAGACGCGGCGCCGGACACGAGGGAGGGGATGGGCCCCTGCCGCCCCCACCTTCCTCCGACACTTCTGTACACGAGGCACCTTCGCCTGGAGGTGCACCAGCACCTCCCCTACAGCACCACTTCGAGCTTTTCGGACAGTTCCGGAAGCTGAAGCCCCCCTCCTTCAAGGGGGATGAGGACCCGACCGAGGCAGAGGACTGGCTTGAGCAGCTGGAGAAGATATTCGACACCCTTCGCCCCCCGGTGGAGTGCCGCGTGGCCTTTGCCACGTACCAGCTGGAGAGTGCGGCACACCGGTGGTGGAGGGCGGTCCGGGGACAGGAGAGGGACGAGCCGACGTGGGACCAGTTCGTCACCCTCTTCTGCGAGCAGTACTTTCCCCAGACGTGGCAGGACCAGAGGAGGCGGGAGTTCCACACTCTCCGCCAAGGGACGATGACCGTGAGCGCGTACCGCACGCGTTTCTTGGAGCTGTCCCGCTTTGCAGCGACAGCGGTAGCCACTGAGGAGGAGCGCCTTTGGAGGTTCACCGAGGGGCTCCGGCCTGCGATCCGGGGGTATGTCAAACCCCTGAAGCTGCCGACGTTTTCAAGGGTGGTAGAGGCAGCCATGACGTTCGAGGAGACCAACCCGTCCGCGCGAGAGACCGACGGCGGGCGGAAGAGGCCCTTTCAGCCAGACTTCTCACAGGGCCGGCGAGAACGGAGACACGTGGCGTCCGCAGGAGAGCCGTCACGTTGTGCAGGGCCATCACTGGCCTTTGGGGGCCCTCGACAGGGGCCAGTCGCCAGCACCGGACCCCCGCCTAGCCGACAACAGGGACTCACTGAGGGCGGGAGTCGGGTTCCCCTCTGCTACCAGTGTGGCCAGCCGGGCCACGTCAGGAGGGACTGCCCATCTAGGGCAGGAGGTCAGCAGATACTTCCCGCGCAGAGCACTGGAGGGCGCGCAGGAGGCCGCGGTTTCCAGGCGCGAGGAGGAGGACCGCAGTCGCGAGGAGGGTACCGGCCAGCACCTACCCGTCCGACGCAGAGTGTGGCTGCTTCGTCCGCACCTAGAGCTGAGGGGCGTATCAACGCCCTAACACACAGGGACGCCAGAGCTTCGGGATCCGTGGTAGCAGGTATGGTTTCAGTTTCTGGCAGACTCGTTTACACGCTTTTCGATTCCGGCGCTACGCACTCGTTTGTCGCAGACAGTTTCGCAGTTAGTTTGGACCAGGATTATACATTGTTAGAGAACCCGTTCGTAATCAGAGGTCCGAGTGGTCAGCTGTTTGTAGCTGAGGAGGTGTACACGGGTTGCGGGGTCAGCATCCGGGGACACAGCCTGCCAGCTGACCTGATTATGATACAGATGGAGGACTTTGGGGTGATCCTGGGGATGGATTGGCTGTCCGCTTACCACGCATTGGTAGACTGCTTTGAGAGGAAGATTGTCTTCTCCATTCCGGAGTTTCCTTCCTTCGAGTTTCACGGGCAGCCAGTGGACGGAGGTTTCAGGTGCATTTCGGCACTTCGGGCGGCGAGACTTTTGAGCCAGGGGTGTGAGGGCTTCTTAGCTTGTGTGGTGGCAGAGCACAGCCCCGTGGCAGACTTCCAGAGCATCCCGGTGGTCAGAGAGTACCCCGATGTGTTTCCAGACGAGTTACCAGGACTACCGCCCGAGCGTGAGATCGAGTTTGAGATCTCACTAGTACCAGGGACCAACCCCATCTCCACCGCGCCATACAGGATGGCACCAGCTTGAGCTGCGAGAGCTCAAGTCTCAGTTGCAGGACCTTTTGGAGAAAGGTTTCATGAGGCCCAGTGCGTCTCCCTGGGGAGCCCCGGTACTGTTTGTGAAGAAGAAGGATGGGACCCTACGCCTTTGTGTGGACTACAGACAGCTGAATAGGGTCACCATCAAGAACCGATATCCGCTGCCGAGGATTGACGATTTGTTTTGACCAGTTGCGGGGTGCCACGGTGTTTTCCAAGATCGACTTGAGGTCTGGATACCACCAGTTGAGGATCAGGGAGACCGACGTCTCCAAGACAGCTTTCCGCACCCGGTACGGACACTACGAGTTTTTGGTCATGCCGTTTGGGCTGACCAATGCCCCCGCTGCTTTCATGGACCTGATGAACCGGGTGTTCAGACTGTACTTGGACCAGTTTGTGGTGGTTTTCATAGATGATGTACTCATCTATTCTAGAGATCGGACGCAGCACGGACAGCACTTGCGGATGGTTCTGGACACTCTGAGACGACGCAGGCTGTACGCCAAATACAGCAAGTGCGAGTTCTGGTTGAGGGAGGTGACCTTTTTGGGTCATGTGATCTCTGGAGACGGCCTGGCGGTGGATCCCGCCAAGGTCGAGGCAGTGCTCAGGTGGGAGAGACCGCGTTCAGTCACTGAGATTCGCAGTTTCCTGGGACTGGCAGGTTACTACAGACGGTTCATCAGAGGGTTTTCGCAGATTGCACGTCCTATGACACAGTTGACTCGGAAGGATGTGCCTTTCACTTGGACAGACGCCTGTGAGGCGTGTTTTCTGGAGCTGAAGGAGAGGTTGACCTCGGCTCCCGTGCTCACCATTCCTGACAGTAGTGGCGGGTTCGTCGTGTACACGGACGCTTCCTTGCAGGGGTTAGGAGGTGTGCTCATGCAGAGGGGTCACGTGGTCGCTTACGCTTCGCGGCAACTGAAGCCCCATGAGCATACCTACCCTACCCATGACCTAGAGTTGGCAGCTGTTGTCTTCGCGCTGAAGACATGGAGGCACTACTTGTACGGTGAGACCTTCGAGATTTTTACAGATCACAAGAGCCTCAGATATCTTTTTGACCAGAAGGAGCTCAACATGAGACAGAGACGTTGGTTGGAGCTCCTGAAGGACTACGACTGCAGCATCTCCTACCACCCGGGAAAGGCCAATGTGGTGGCTGACGCCTTGAGCCGTAAGGCGCCCGCACGCTTGGCCAGTCTACAGTTACAGAGTTGGAGCCTTTTGGAGGAGGTGGGCAGTTGGCGACCTCTAGAGTTACGAGGATACTGTGGGGCAGTGACGGTGACACGGCAGACCAGACCAGAGTTGATAGACCGCATCATCACGGGACAGATGGCCGATCCGTACTTGCGGTCTTTGCGCGACAGAGTACTGTCAGGGGACCCAGGGGACTTCTCTTTCACAGACCAGGTGTTACGCTTGAGGGGACGGCTGTGCGTCCCCAGAGACGAGGAGCTGTTGAGAGAGCTCCTGACTGAGGCACACGGTTCCAGATTCACCATACATCCCGGAAACACGAAAATGTACCATGACTTGAGACGCGAGTTCTGGTGGAGAGGGATGAAGCGAGATGTGGGTGAGTTCGTGCAGCAGTGCTTAGTGTGCCAGCAGGTGAAAGCCTAGCATCAGAGGCCTGCAGGGCCGCTTCAGCCGCTTCCAGTGCCAGAGTGGAAGTGGGAGAGCGTCACCATGGACTTGGTGGTGGGTTTACCTGTTACCCAGCGAGGACACGACGCGGTCTGGGTAATAGTGGATAGGTTGACGAAGACGGCACGATTCTTGCCGATCCGAGTCACTTTGGGACCAGCACAGTTGGCAGAGAGGTATATCCGTGATGTGGTGCGACTACACGGAGTTCCGCGGGAGATCGTATCCGACCGGGATACCCGCTTTACGTCCCAGTTTTGGGCTGAGTTTCAGCAGGCTTTGGGGACGAGGTTGAGGTTTAGCACGGCTTACCACCCCCAGACGGACGGACAGTCGGAACGCACGATACAGACACTTGAGGATCTTTTGCGTGCCTGTGTACTAGACTGGAGGGGCTCTTGGGAGGAACACCTGCCCCTGGCAGAGTTTGCATACAACAACAGTTATCACTCGAGCATCGGCATGGCTCCCTACGAGGCTCTGTACGGACGGAAATGCACGGCACCCTTGAGTTGGGTTGAGGTGGGGACCAAGTGGGAGGTTGGCCCCAGGTTGATCCGGCAGAGTCAGGAGGTAGTTGAACAGATCCACAGACGACTCCGCACTGTCAGGAGCAGACAGAAGAGCTACGCAGATCGCAGATGCAGAGAGGTGCAGTTCGAGGTTGGGGACCACGTCTTTCTTCGTGTTTCACCCATGAAGGGCTTACAGCGGTTTGGGGTGAGAGGGAAGCTCGCGCCGAGGTTCGTGGGGCCCTTCGAGGTCCTGGAGCGGGTTGGACCCGTTGCTTACAGACTTGCCCTTCCCCCGCAGCTTTCTGGTGTGCACGACGTGTTCCACGTGTCCAACCTCAGGAAGTACGTAGCCGATCCCAGCCACGTACTGAGTCACGAGAGCGTCGAGGTGAGCGACGACCTGACCTACCCCGAGCGACCAGTGCAGATCCTAGACCGAGCCGTCCGCAGGTTGAGACGAAAGCAAGTACCCCTGGTAAAGGTTTTGTGGAGGAGCCAGCGGTACGAGGAGGCTACCTGGGAGCCTGAGGCGGCAATGCGGGAGCGGTACCCAGAGCTTTTCGCGGGTACGTCTTTTCGGACCGGCTTCGGTCCTCTTTGAGTTTGTTATGGTTATTTGGACATCCTTTTTCCGCACCCTAGTTGGCGCAAGTTTCGGGGACGAAACTTCCTTTGAGTTTGTTATATTGTAACGAGCTCGTGCCCCAGACGTCTTTTAAGACGTCTGGGAGGTGGCCCAGACGTCTGTAAAGACGTCTGGGATCACATCCAGACGTCTGACCAGACGTCCGGGATAGTTTACAGACGTCTGACGAACAGTTATACTCGCACGGGATATTCGTCTGCGCGCCTGTGCGCGCAGACCTGCGATCCGCATCTTCTCTGCGGCTGCAGGCGACTGCGGCCGTCTCTCTCCTCCTCTCCGCGCGGCGTTAAAAGGGGGAGGGGGCGCGCCTCCCCTCCCGTCTCCACCATCTTCCTCCTCTCCTGCTGCGGGCGGAGCGAGCGGACGCAAGGGCGCAGCGGCAGCGGCGCAGCAGAAGGCGCGGAGGAGCTGCGGCGTGCGAGGGCGGGGCTCTGCCGTGAGGGCGAGCTCGCCGGGAGCGGCTTGGCCGGCCGGCGGAGGGCGCAGGGGGCGCAGAGCGTCGCGAAGAGGGACCTGCTGCGGGCGGAGCAGCGGACGCGCGAGGTGCGACGCGGGCGGCGTCGCGAGCGGAGGCCGAGCGAGGTTCTGATTCTGGAAAAATCTCCAGAATCAGACGTCTGGACTGATATCCAGACGGCAAGGTCGACGTCTGTGTGATCATACAGACGTCTGAAAGGTGAGTTCCGCTTTCTCCTTCTTCTTTTGTCGACTGACCGTACTGAAGGAGGAGGGTTGGCTGTGCGCAGGTGTTCGGATTCGTCATCCTTTGCGAATCCGACGTCTGGAAGTTGTACCAGACGGCGGGAGTGACCTCCAGACGTCCGGAGAGACCATCGGACGTCTGGGATCTAGGAGAGACGTCGCCACAGACTTCTGGACGTCCGGGGAACCAAGCCGAACAGGTAATTCTCTGATCCACCGTTTAAGACGTCTGGAAGGAGTTCCAGACGTCTGATTTTGCACAGTATTGTCTTTCTCGACCCGTTTAGGGCCCGTTTGGGCTCCGTTTTCCGCGATTCGAGTTGCGTTCGATTCAGAATTTATTCCTCTACCCGCCTACAGTAGCTATACACTGTTTTGAGACACTCCTTGTGTTTGATCCTTGTGATAGGACCTCGTTCGGTTGCCGTCTTGAGAGTCGCGGAGGCACGCGGGATTCCCGACCACGCCCCCATTACTTCCGTTGTACCTGGTAGAGTGGTTTTAAGCATTAATAAAATCTGTTAAAGTATGGAACCATAACTAGAACCTAGGGCATTGCATGAACCCTAGGAATGAGAAATGTATGGAATGATAGCTCCTAGGTGTTGCATGAATCCTAGGGCCGGAAAACTAGATTGTATGATAGATCCTAGGATATGGCATGAATCCTAGGATGGAAAAACTAGTGGAATGTATATTACTGCAGTCTTGGAAAAATGGAAAGGAATATATAAGCTGCCTGTGAAATTAATTAACAGCTGCCTGTTATGAACAAGGAAACATGTTGAGATCATGGAATGTGAGAACGTGAATCTGGAAAGTGAAACATATGATGTTCTGAGATAAAGAGCTGGAACCCTACGGGGAATTGGGAGTGGAACTCCTGGAAAGAAAAGGAATGGAACTGAGATGTAGTTGTACTGTCTCTTGGGTACGCAGTACCAAGGGAAGTACCTGTACCTGTTTTAGTGCAGAGTGGGGCCAGCCGCCCCAGGGACCCGGGGTTAGGCTTGGCCGCTCTGTACCGACTTGTTGGCCCTCGTGTACGTAGTACCGAGGAGAGCTAGTAGTGTTAGGAGAGTACTAGCTACCCCACGGGCCCCGGGGTTCTGCTAGCCTCCTTCACCGACTTGTTAGGCCCACTAGGGCAAACCAGGGTAGTCAGGCGAGGGTGCGCGGACTGTGGAGGGGCAAGGCCCCGGTTTGGTTACTGTGGAGGGGTTGGACCCCTGTTACTGAGAGGGCTCTGCCCTGGTTCCGTGCTGTGCTTTGGGCGCACCCGTTAACGGAAACGACTGACCGCGTGCCAGTACGGGCTAGCTACCTGTGCGTTTATCGCGCGTGCCGTAGTCACCGTTACGTCTGTCAGTGACCTTGGGGTGGTTGACTGAGGGTAGGATCACCACGGGGGACTCTCCCGGCCAGGAGAGCACCACGTGCTACTTCTACTGTTGGAAAAGACTGCAATCAAGATCGTCCCACGAGGACATTCGAGATCAAGTAAAGGATCTGAGAAGTAAATGAAATAGTGAGAAAAATTGAAAGATGTAAATAAAGGAAGTAATAGAACATAACAGCTACTGTACACTCTACTGTTGCCTTTAGTTAGTTTGCCACTCTACTCAGCGTTTTGCTGACGTGTTACACTCGTTACCTTTTTCAGGACCAGGTGTTGAGCAGCCAGGGTCGGCGGCTGCAGAGGACGCTGGGCCGAGTAGGGTCCAGTAGAGTTGCCACAGCTTTGTACCTTCTTTTGTTTCTGTTCTAGTGAGTAGTTTTGTTTCCGCTGTACCTTCTTTACCTGCAGTTCTTGTTATATGATAAATGTTGCTTTACTGTTGTGGCGGTACCTACTGTAGTAGTTTCTTTCCTTACTGCTGTACTTTTTACTGTTAGTTATATTCATGCTGAATGTGGTTTATTTTACTGTCTTTTGGTTACTTCCTCGTTGGACGACTGGGTCTTGGGATTAGTCGAGTCGGTCCGGTTCTCGTGTCTCGTAGGGACTCGGGAACCGGGTCGTTACATCTACACAAAAAGTATTTTTAATCCGACCCAATTAAATCCACATAGTCGGATATCACTTAATGGGCCGCACAGTCGTGTCACCCCCTATAGGGCCTAGTAATATATGCTCAAAGGGGTATCAGTATATTAGGCATCACTCGCCTATGCCAGCCCGAGGGCTCACGAGAGGGCAGCTAAGGCATTTCCTATATCTGTTGTCAAACGCCTGTCATCCACCAATGTGGGACTATGTTGGCATGCTCTCCTTCAACGCACAACCATTTCGAGTGGACAGTGTTGTATCTAGCTTTTCATAACTATCATTAGCTTCCTACTGCTACTGTTTCTATCACATGATTTCAATGGCTGCTTCAAACATTCAACATCCATCCTAGAGCTTTAATTAACATCTATTTTCCTTTAGATCGCAGAGATCTCAATAGAGAGCGGCTAGAACTCGCTGAATCACCAACGGCAAGGAACACCTGCAGAGCTACCTAATCTCCAAACAAACTTCAACTAATTCTTGCCTAAAGCTTCCAAACAAATTTCCAATGCTTCCTAATTAATCTAAAACACATTCAGACCTTAAGAACACAATAATAGAGCTTCTCAAGCTCTCATGAAGACCAAAGTTTGACTCATTCAAGTCAGGAGTTGACCTGAGGTTAGAGAAGGTTTCATGCTAAAATGACAGTGCCAATAGACTCACATGGATCTACAGAATCTACAAGACTGAAAATTTATGAGAATTGAGTGCTCCTTTGGGGTTGTTCAGTGTAATGTTCCAAATCAAGGCTTCAAGTCATTTCAAAGTGGCTCGGGTCAGTTCGAACCCGGAAACTTGATTAGGGTTTGGTGTTGGTGTTAGAACCCCCTTAAATTGCTCAGAATCATGTATTTCGAGTCAAACCCTAGTTAAACTTTGTCAAAAGGGTGCCATGTGTTGCATCATTTGATTCCTCTCATCGTAACCTTTCCGATGATGCTTATTTCGTGCGATTCTAATAAACGCTAGTTTATCATCATTCCTATGCCCTAAAACAAACCTAGCTCTTAGGATTTTAACTTTGCAAACGGGTTTTTGGGCTGCATTTAGGCATCAATTAGGTTAGGCATGCATCGCATAATTTATTGTGTTTTTGACACGTTTATTTAAGTGTTAGGGATGAACAGATAGTTAGATCCCTAAAACCTAGCACTCAAGAAGGCACCTAGTGAAGAGGAAGCTCGATCCAGTTGGAACTCAGCCAAATTCAGCTCATTATAGCTGGATACCAACTCACTTGGGTTAGGGTTAGCTCCATTAAGCTCCATTCAGCTCATCTTAGCTGAATGGCAGTCTAGGGCAGCTCATCTTAGCTCACCCTAGCTCAAGTTAGCTCAGACCCTGCTCAACTTAGTTGAGTCTAGCTCACCTTAGCTCCAATCAGTTCATTGGGAGCTCTAACTAGCTCAACTAAGTTGACAAGAGTCCACCTTAGCTGAGGTCTAGCTACTTCCAGCTCCACTTAACTCAAGTTAGCTAAAGATGCCTTCAAATAGCTCAGGCCAGCTTAAGTCCAGCTCCAGGGGGCTCCACTTAGCTCAACCTAGTTGAGTTAAGCTATCTTAGCTACTCCAGCTAGCTTGGTCATCCCTAGGAAAATCAGACCGTACTCACCTCAGTGCAATGTAGCAGAAGCCAACTCACTTTAGCTTCGCTTAGCAGCTAGCAGAGAACTAGCAAGCTAAGCCAGCTAAAGTAGCTCCTTGTAATTCCCTTTAGTAGCTACCAGCTCCAGTTAAGCTCCAAACATTCCTTCCTCAACTCCTTTTCCCTAAACCCTAGCTCCATCCTACTCCTCCTCTACTCACCTACTAGCTAAGCTAGCTTAGCTAGCTTAGCTAAGCTCTCCACCTCATGGCCATCCACCATCCACCATGATCAACCCTAAACTCCACCTACATAAGCCTCCACTTCAACCCTACTTAAGTCCACCTACTCCTACCCATGTTGGTGCCAACCAACATGCATCTCTTTACCCCATCACCACCTCCAAAAGCCACCAAAAAGATGGTGCCAAAACTCTCATAACCACCCTTGTTTTGGCACCACAAATTCCCTCCAAAAATCCCTTCATCTCACCCCTACGCCTACCCCTAAAGCCACATCCAACCCTACAATTTTTCCCTCCATTTTCCCCCTTTTAGAAGCCACCCCCCTTGGCGCCAAAATGGTGGCAACCTTCCACCATGGACGGCCACCAAGGGATGCCCTAAACCCTTAACTACCTCCCCTCCACACCTCCTTGTTGGTGCCAACTAGTCTTTACCTTAGGATCATCTAACCCCCACCATCATGCCATCCTAGCCATCCAACCAAAGGCCACCAAACCCCCTTCATATCCCTTGGTTTGGTGCCACCTAAACCTAGCCTTAGGATCCTCTAACCACCCTCATAAACCCATCCTAACCCTACATGTGTCCAAGCCAACCTCTCCCTTCATAAGCCCTATATATACCCCCCTTAACCACCACCATAAGGACACCTTTGGCTTCACTAATTCCACCATTAATCCACCCTCATAGTCAACCAAGAGAAGAAGGAGAAGAAGAAGATTAAGGGGACACTCTGTCCCCTTGGTGCCTTCCCCTCTTCCCTTCTCTCTTGAGCCCCTACCAGCCTAGCACCATTGCTGGGGAGGCATGGCTTTGCATTTAGTAATTCTCTTTCTTGATAAGTGAATCTCATCCCCTTCTCTCTATTTTCTCTCATGTGTGCAGGCATTGCAGGAAGAAAGCAGGATTTTTGAAGTGAAGGCTTGGAGTTCCTTTTCTTCCCGTGAATTCAGGTTAGTGATTTCCCACTTGTCACATAATTACTCTTAAAAACTACCCAAAAAATATTAAATTAGGCTTTCAGGATCATAAACATAAAAATTAGGTAGAGTGGTGACCTTTAAAAGCAATTGTTTGGTTGTTTGAATCATTTAACACCACTCTATCTTAAGTGTTGGTGTTCTGATTTTTGGGTCCAAACTTCTATCCGAACTATTAAAATCAATTTTTGGTGTCCTCTTAAAATCTTAAAATTTCACCTAAAGATTCTAAATCAAATCAAGAACATCTGTTCCAAATTTTCGAGCAATTAGAGTTGTAGAAAATTTTTAAAAATTCGTGGACCACTGGGGTCATTTCCTCTAATTTCACTATTTTATTGCTATCCAAGAATTTTAGGAATTTTTCTCTTATCAAATTTTTCTAAAATTTATCTTTCTGGAATCTTTGTGAAATTCTACACATCAAGTAAAATTACAAAAATTTTTGATAGCCGGTGGTGGTACTAAAAAGTCCAAAATACCTACAAGTATCATTTTTAGACTCTAACACCAGTACAAAGAAAAATCTTAAAAAAATATCAAACAAATTCCTAAAATCATAAAAAAATATTTTCTGGAATCCTTGTTTGATTTCCCTTCCAATAGTGGCGTTGTTTGCTTTGTGTGGACCACTACTTAAAAAGAAAAGCCTGAAACAATTGACTGGTAGTAACATTTCTGCGTAAGGATCAAATCAATTAGGGTTTCTTTTCATGTTTTTTAGAGACCCACATTTTTAAAAGGAAATCTATATTCATCAATATAACTTGATTTCTTTTCGTTTGTAGATCTCAAACTTGTTTGAAAACTTAAAAAGAAAACCCTAAAAGACACCGAGTTAAATCAAATCCTAAAAGCAATAAAATAACAAATTATGTGACAACTTGGTTGACATTGGAATCACTCTTTGCAATTTTAGCATACACTAAAAAATTGAAATAATAGGTCATTATCCCAATCAAAGTCCTCCACATTCTCGTGCATAATTAGACACCCAAGCTTAAATTAAAACAAGTAGTTATTTGACCACTTAAGGACTTCACCCAAACTTAGGCTTAATATCCAATATCTAAGAATTACTAAGTGCTCCTAATTCCTTTTGAAACATGCAGCGACAGACTTAGAGGGAAGTCAAATGATGAGTGCGGGTTTACACAAGCCCCTGGTGATTTTCCCAGGACATGCTTGGGCCCAATCCACCTCTTTTAGTCTAGCCTAGTAATCTTAAGGAACTAGGTTCTCTTATTGATTTCTTCTTTATTGGGTTCCCAAGTCTTAGGTTGCATTAAGGAGTCAACTTTAGGACATATTAGGCCTGGTTGTTTGATTTACACACCTTCTCTTATCTCTCTCTCTCCTCCTCCCCTCCCGTTCTTCCATTTTATGCGCGAACAAAGGTCCCAAACTCCGCACTTGAAAGGATCACTTGATTTTGCCCTCCGCACCAAAAGACCACTTTTTTGGCATTCTTCTCATTTGCATAAAAAATGGAAAACCAACAAAATAGGTTCATTAATCCATCAACATCCACCTCTAATCCCACTTTCGACCCTTCCACCCAAAACACACAAACTAACCCCCCCTCCCCCCCCACCTTTGACTTTCCACTCCCTCAACTACTAAACCTGGAGCTTCCTAATGCTGAGATGCCACAACCACAGCAACAACCCCCTACCTAATCCTTATTCTTTGATAGCTGAGCAGATTGTTCAACTACAAGCCAATCAAAAAATGTTGACTAGGAATATAACAAACCTAGCCAACCAAAGGCAAAACCCACCACCCCATTAGCACCTTGTCGTTCCTCTAAAAGATTTCTATGATCCTTCTTACTATGAGGACAGACTGGGGGTGGTAACTCTAGAAGGGGACTTCGAGATCAAACCGGCAGTTCCGAACCTAATTAAGCACTTCCATGGCCTTCCTAGGGAAGACTTGTTCAGCCACCTTGAAGAACTGACTCTCCTTGCATAAACAATTCGTTCCCACAATGTGCAAGAAGATCTTTGGCTGATGCAATTATTCCCATTATCTCTCAAAGATAAGGCCGCTTATTGGTTTAGAACTATTGGCCGACGTATTACCACATGGTCTCAGCTCAAAAGTGCTTTCCTTAAGAAGTTCTTTCCCATAGGTCGTATTAATTCCCTACGAAGATCTATTACGACCTTTCACCAAAAATCTGGCGAGACTCTTCATGATGCTTGGGAACGATTCCATGATCTCTTAAGAAGTTTCTCGCACCATGAGATTCCCTTGTAGCAGCTCGTGTAGATCTTTTATCATAGATTAGAAGATCAAATTCGACGTTTCGTCGATGCCTCGTGTGGCAGCAACTTCTTAAATAAGGACGTTGAATGTGCCTATGATTTATTCGAGGAAATGAGTGAAAACTCCTTTAATCAGGCATCCATGAACACCTTTGGCAGAACTTCAAACCCGCAGTTCAGTGTTTATGAAATAGGCACTCAATCCATTCCCGTCACCCAAGATGATCTACAAATGATTCCCCAACGACTCGACCAAATGCAAATAAATCAAAAGAAATTTGAGGAAAGACTTGCCACACCCATCCAAGCTCCACAGGTTCCACATCTAACCCTGCCTAACATTAAACGGAGAGAAAATTTGCACAATTTAAACACTATCCCTGTTGAATATAATCAATATTCTAAGGCTTTCTATGGTTCACTAGGGAATTACACATATCCAAATCCCAACCCCACTAAAAATATCTCTGCCCTCCAGGAGCAATTTAGAAATTCCTCCAATTGGAAGAACTACCCGAACCACTCCTAGTGCAACCTGGTTCCTCCCCAAAAACCAAATCAATTTGGAGGGTATGGGTTAAATCATACTTTTTATCAACTTGGGTGTTATTTGCGTGAGATCGATGTTTTAAATCGTTACATTGCAGTATAGTCAAAATCTCGTGAAAAATAGATAAAATTTATACTCGAAAAGTCCGAGGTCGTTCGTTGAGAGCAAGTAGGAATTCAATTCTTAAGATTGCAATTTTAAACAATAAAGTTAAGAAATTATAATCATAAATTGATTCTGAATAATGTGGCAATAATATCAAGTATCAAACTGCAAAAAGAATGGAGTAAAATAGTGATTTGAATCACCAATTACTTCCTACAATAATAACAAGTGGAACTCAATAGCTATGTATGAAATAAACTCAAATCAGTCGTCTGATGGTAGGATCAGACATCTTAAACGTCTGATTCTACAGTGCTCTGCTTCTTCTTCTTTCTCTGATTGCAGACTCTTCTTTTTTCTTCTTCACAAACTCTTCTACTGCTCTTCTTCTCTTCCTCTTCTTTTCCTCTGCTTCTCTTCTTCACGCAGAGGGGAAGGGGTCTTCATATTTGGCTAAGTGTTAGCCAATTTCTCCAGAGAGCAAAACCCTCCCCTTCCCCACGCAAGCTCTCCTCTCTTTCTCTCCTTAGATCACGCTCTCCCAGAGCCATCAACAGTACCGGGTATACGGGTAATTGGACCTAGAGCGCACCCGGGTCCAGGCTCACCAGCAGTGGGTGGTGAGCGAGGAGTGTATAGCTTAGGCGGGTAATCAGATTAGGCCAGACCCGTGTGAGCAGTGTCACGGGCGAGGTTGAGTGGGGGGCATGAGGGACCTCACCCCTTGTGTACGAGGCGATAAGCCTGATTGGGGTTTCCGATCGGTTTGATTATATTTTATTACTCGAAAACAAAAATTCTCTGAGGTTGAACTCAGGGAGCAAAACTCGATTCTAGAAGCATAGAAAATCACAATTTACAGTATATTGTTTTACAAAAGATTGAAGAAAGGAAAATAAAAATCTCTTATTTTCTTCTCTCTTTCTTCTTTTATCTTCCTTTCTCTTTTTTTTCAGACGTTTGACTCCAAGGGTCAGACGCTTAAAAGTCATTTGCTACAGTGCCTCTCCATTTCTTTTCAGCTGCTGTTGCTGCTGGCTCTTCTTCTTCTTCTTAGCTTCTTCTTGCTATCTCTGCTGCACGCCTTCTCTTCAGACTTCTTCTTTCTTCTCTTTCTGCTTCGCACCTTTTTGCTTTCTTCTTTCTTCCTTCTCCTTCTGCTTCAGCTTCGCTGTAGCTACAGTGTCGTCTTCCTCCTCCTCCTTTGCTTTCTCTGATGCTCCAAGTCCTTCACCTTTTCTCTCTGGTCGCAACTGTCTTCCTGCGGCTAAGTCCTCGCCGCTCCTCCTCCTTTTCTTCCTCTTTTGTTCCCTCTCAAGAGTATGGTTAGGCAAAACCTAACCCCTACCCTTCCCCGCATCTATCTCTCTCTCTATTTCACTCCAGGGTTTGCTCTCCCAGAGCCTTAATCAGGTATGCGGGTCGGGTGACACGCCCGGGACTAGGCGCACCGGTGTGGGTGGTGCGCAAGGTGTGCACAGGTAGGGTATTCGGGTCAGGCCAGGTCCGTAGGGGATAGTCGCGGATGAGGCTAGGTGAGTGAGGGCGAGGGACCTCACCCCTGTGTGTCTTGAGGCAACGAGCCTAAGGCACTTTTACAATTTATATTGCGCCTCCCACTTGTCAGCTTCCGAGGTGAGACTAAATGTCCCACCCGCTTCTCGCACGCACCCGCAGAGTGAGCTTTGCAATTGCAGCAGGCGTGGAGTCTCTCGACTCCAATTGAAGTCTGGGTGCATGCGTGCCTCAAACCTGCACCGCCTGAGGGTCTCTCCTGGAGCTGAGTGTGACCTGGAGCGGCTTGAAGCTTGCTTCAAGCTCAGCAACAATGGCGGAAGGCGTCCTGACCCTGAAATCAATAGTACGGCCTTTTGGCCATGTTAAATCGTTTGGGGAGGTTCGTCGGAGCACGGTGAAGATGGCTCGGTGGTCAGAGTGGCGCAGGGTGGCCTGGGCATGCGTGCCTAGGTCACCCTGTGGCTGTGCAAGTGGGTTTGTTCGGGGGGTGTGTTGGGAGTGTGTGGCGGTGAATAGGAAGGGGGGTTATGATCAGTGAGTCATGGAGGAGCTCGTGGGGTGTCTGGCGAGGCGTGTGGAGGTGTGACGCGGTGGCTGCGCCTCGCCAGTGGTCTGCCGGAGGTGGAGAAGGTGGCGGTGATGTGTGATGGTCGGTGCGTGATAGTAGAAATTGATAGGGGGAAAATGAAGAGGGGATAGAGACGAGTAAGTCTAACCTAACTAAGTGGACGAAAGGGGGAGAGTTGGCGGCTGGCTGTACCTGTTGTCGTCGGAGAAGACAGTGCCCAGGGGAGAAGACAGTGACGAGGAAGAGGGGCTGGAGGGCGCCTGCTGGTATGACAAGGCGCGGCAGATGCCGGCGGAGGTAACCCTGCCACTGGTATGGTGGCAGGGCAACGAGAGAGGAGGAGGAGGGTCGCCGGAGCCTGCGGGTGAATGGCCGAAGGAAGAGGAGACGAAATTGGGGAGATTTCCTTGGCCAAATCAGGTGTGAAGGAAGCGGCAGGGGTTGCCGTTCCTTAAATAGGTGTCGGCCGAGAGAGAAATGCGAGGAGGAGGCGGGGATACCTCGCTGGAGGTAAGGTCAGAAAGAGACCCATACCTCTCGAGTGTCCGCACGAGAGGTATGGTGGTCGACAGGGCATGGGAGCTGGCCCATGCTGCAGGGGACAACGCAAGGAGTCTCCCTTTCAAATCTGGGGTCGGCTCCCCATGAGTGCGTGGTGCCATCCTCCGCGCAAAGTCGCCGGAGGTATGGTGTGCGCAGGCGGGTGGCAGAGGGACCTGTTTGAAGAAGACAGGAAAGGTAGGAGGTCCTTGCATGGTTTCGAAAAGCTAAGGTCAAAAAGTAATTATTTAGGACCATTTTGTAAAATGGGTCAAGGAGACCTTTTCTTAGGTCCAAATTTTGGTATAACCCTAATTTGGACCTAAGGAATCCAATGGTGAGGTTGGATTTTAGGTTTTACCAAGTTTGACCTGACATTTTGCATAAAAACCCAAATTTGGTTAAAAATTGGGTATGGTTCTCAATCTGGGTCAAGATAGGTTCCAATGGCCAAATTGAAGGTTGTAAACCCTAGGGGATATTTTTCATGAATTTTAGAGGGTTTAATTAATTTTTATCTTTCTTGGAACTTCGTGAATTAAAGTGGGTTTGTTTTAGGATTGCAGAATGTCATTTAATTCTCAGATTTTGCCGTAACCCTTTTCTGACCAAACCATCCCACTTTTTCTCTTATTAAGTCCATTTGACCTGTGTCTAGACCCTTATAAATCCCTTTCTTGTTCTGCAATGGTAAAATTACAGTTTTACCGCTTGTGTATTATTTTATTCTCAGATTTGTAATTCCCTGATTTAGGCTTCCCCTTAAGTTTTGTAGGAGCTTTTGTTCAATGTATTAGGTCAAAATGTGCCAGTTAGGGTTCATGATGAGGACTACCAAAAGCTAAGCATGGGGGTATGATGAGGTTCTCATCATTCCCCCATGCTTAGCTTTTGGTAGTCCCTTAGCAAAAATTTAAGGTTTTAACCTCTATTCTTAACCATGAATTTCTTTCATCAAATTTGATAAGTGCTTTTTCTCTTGTCTCCTTGATTAGGTCAGAATGCCAACCATGGGCCTAAAAGGTACTCTAGTACCAACCAAGATCCAGATCTATCTAGCTTTAGCCTCAATCTTTAGCAAAGGTTTTTAAGGCTCGCAGGAACTACCCTAAAGTTTATTGGACTCCGTGGTTAAAGCACCTGTGCTTGAGATATTTTTAGCCTTGGTTCAATTTGCAGTACATTTTGTAAGAGAGAGATAGAGGGTTTATTTGTTTGGAGAGTTTTCTCTCTCTTTTCTTTTTAATTCTAGCTTAGGATTGGCTTTACAATACGGTTTGTATCGGATTCCTCGTCCCCATCATCAATCCTCAAAGGTTCCTGGCTATCGATTCTTCGAGATAGCACCGCCCGTGGTAACCCCCAGAACCCTGGCTTTCAAGATTTTGAGATAATCCCGTCCATAGTGTTCCGTGGCCGAATTCAGACCCTGGCAATTAACATTTCGTGATAATGGCATCCATGGAATCTGAACCAGCAAAGTGCTTACATGCCCCAAGTAGGATATGTAAATATCCTAGGAGACAAGCACCGAGGAGATGATATGTTGTTACGTATCTTCGAGGGAAATTTCCCACCTCTCCGTGCCGGGAACTCGTCCAAATCAACTTGTGTTGATCGGCACCTCCTAATCTAGGTGACATTTTCAGAATATTTGAAATGCTTCTGTGTGATTTTGATATTTATGCTCACTGAACCAGACTGTGTGTGAATTTGGGTGCTTAGGTTATCGAGTCCCGGAAGCCGAAGGTCAGTAAACGAAGCTGAATACTCCCTAAGCCTTAGACCTAATACTTAAGCTTTTCATTTCCCTGAACCTCTTGAGGAAAATCTAGATCTTAACGGGTACTAAGAGTCTAGCCAAGAATGCCTAAGGTTAACATTCTTACTAATCTTGTTGTGCAGTTTCATTTTACTTTTCTTTAATGCGGTCTAGAACTTTGGTTAATTCCTTAATTTCTTACTAATGACTATCCCTTTTCTTTTTCATTTTGTGATCCTTAATATTCTGCTCTTTTCCTCCTCCTTTTGTGAAGCTTACCAGCAGTTTCTTCCCTCCTCTCAATTTTTTTTTATGTGAATTTTTTTGTTGAAACTTTTTCTTGTTATGTCTTTTCATTGCACTTTTATACCCCCCCATGCGTAAGGTTTGCAATGTCCTCATTGTACATTAGGTGGTTTTTTATTTGGCCAGGTTCAAGCATTAGGACAGATTTTAGGTGAGTGGATGGGTCGAGATGACTGTTGCGGACGATTTCTAATCTCAGGTACTCGTACCTGAGGTGAAGTTGGCTGTCCTAAGGAATGAACCTAAAGTGCAAAGAAATGTCAGAAAAAGGTTTCGATTTTCAAAAAGAATGATGGGTTGCCTCCCGTTAAGCGCTGAGCTTTACACCATCGGCTGGGCGCAATTAGCTCAAGGAGAATGGAGGATAAATGATGCCTCAGCCAAATCTGTATTGGTTACGTCAATGAACGGTTTGAGTCTCTAGCCGTTCACGATAAAAGGTTCAGAATCGTGGCTGAGCGGACTGATCTCGACGACTCCATTTCCAAAAATCTGTCGAACAAGGTATGGTCCAACCCACTTGGATCGCAGTTTTCCAGGGAACAATTTAAGTCGAGCATCGAAGAGTAGGACCTTCTGACCAGGGTGGAAGATCTTTCTAGATATGTGCTTGTCATGAAAGGCTTTAACCCGCTCTTTGTAGATTTGCGAGTTCTCATACGCATCAAGGCGTAATTCATCAATCTCGCTTATCTGAAGCTTTCTATAGGTTCCAACCTTAGATAGATCTAGGTTGCAGTTCCGTACTACCCAATAGGCTTTGTGCTCCAGTTCAACGGGAAGGTGACGCGCCTTTCCGTACACCAGTCTAAAAGGAGACATACCTAATTGGGTTTTGTGGGCGATCCTATAAGCCCACAAAGCTTCCGGAAGTCGGGATGACCAATCCTTCCTGTCAGGTCGAACAGTAACCTGCAAGATTTTCTTGATCTCCCGATTTGATAGCTCAGCTAGACCATTAGTATGGGGTGATAAGGAGTAGATATTTGATGCGACACCCCGTATTTGGTCATCAGTGACCTGAACTAAGCGTTGGTAAAATTGGCCCCTCCATCAGAGATGATCGCACGAGGAATCCCGAACCGTGAGAAGATATTCTGATGAATGGATTTGATGACAATCTTGTGATCACAGGTTCAAGTCGGAATGGCTTCGATCCATTTGGACACATAGTCAACAACAAGTAGAATGTACTCAAAGTCGTCCGAGATAGGGAAGGGACCCATAAAATCAATCCCCCAAACATCAAAAATTTCGCATGCGAGAATCGACTGTAAAGGCATCATGTCGTGATGGCTGCACCTCGCCGGTGGTCCGGAGGTGGAGAAGGTGGCGGTGGTGTGTGATGGTCGGTGCGTGATAGTAGAAATTGATAGGGGGAAAATGAAGAGGGGATAGAGAGGAGTAAGTCTAACCTAACTAAGTGGATGAAAGGGGGAGAGTTGGTAGCTGGCTGTACCTGCTGTTGCCGGAGAAGACAGTGCCCAGGGGAGAAGACGGCGACGAGGAAGAGGGGCTGGAGGGCGCCTGCTGGTACGGCAAGGCACGTCGGACGACGGCGGAGGTAACCCTGCCACTGGTATGGTGGCAGGGCGATGAGAGAGGAGGAGGAGGGTCGTTGGAGCCTGCGGGCGAACGGCCAGAGGAAGAGGAGACGAAATTGGGGGGATTTCCTTAGCCAAATCAGGCGTGAAGGAAGCGGTAGGGGTTGTCGTTCCTTAAATAGGTGTCGGCCGAGAGAGAAATGCGTGGAGGCGGGGATACCTCGCTGGAGGTAAGGTCGGAAAGAGACCCATACCTCTCGAGCGTTCCCACGAGAGGTATGGTAGCCGACAGGGCATGGGAGCTGGCCCATGCTGTAGGGGACAATGCAAGGAGTCTCCCTTTCAAATCTGGGGTCGGCTTCTCATGCGTGCGCGGCGCCATCCTCCGTGCAAAGTCACTGGAGGTATGGTGTGCGCAGGCGAGTGGTAGAGGGACCTGTGTGAAGAAGAAGATGGGAAAGGTAGGGGGGTTCCTGCAAGGTTTCAAAAAGTTAAGGGTCAAAAAGTAATTATTGAGGACCATTTTGTAAAATGGGTCAAGGCGACCTTTTCTTAGGTCCAAATTTTGGTATAACCATAATTTGGACCTAAGGAATCCAATGGTGAGGTTGGATTTTAGGTTTGACCAAGTTTGACTGGACATTTTGCATAAAAACCCAAATTAGGTCAAAAATTGGGTATGGTTCTCAGTCTAGGTCAAGATAGGTTCCAATGGATAAATTGAAGGTTGTAAACCCTAGGGGATATTTTTTCATGAATTTTAGAGGATTTATTTTATCTTGCCTGAAACTTCATGAATTAAAGTGGGTTTGTTTTAGGGTTACAGAATGTAATTTAATTCCCAGATTTTGCCATAACCCTTTTTTGACCAAACCATCCCACTTTTTCTCTTATTAAGTCCATTTGACCTGTGTATAGACCCTTATATATCCCATTCATGTACTGCAATGGTAAAATTACAGTTTTACCCCTTATGTATTATTTTATTCTTAGATTTCCAATTCCCTGATTTAGGCTTTCCCTTAGGTTTTATAGGAGCTTTTGTTCAATTTATTAGGTCAAAATGTGCCTGTTAGGGTTCATGATGATGCTCTCACCAAAGCCCGTATCAAAAATGCAATTTATGCGGCACAGAGTAGTTGTTCGTATCCGATAGAGGACTATCTTCAGTCCCCTTCTTCACATGTGCTGCCTCTGATGCCTTTGTCCAATTTGCGTGCAAGGAGCGGTCAACAGATCCAATTGACTAGGTGAGCATGTTCTTGGACAAAATCCACTTCGTTTGGAGTTGAAGACCTGGAGCTATCAGCTGGGCAGCAAGCTTTGAGCTTGCTCAAAGCTTGGCGTTAATGGCACTATGACCTGGGACCTGAAAAAGGTGAATACAGTCTTTTGACCTCATTAGACAAGCTCAAAAGGTCCACCGGAGCATGGCGGACGTGGCAGAGGTGGTTTCGTGGTGTGGCGTGTTCTATGTGTGTGGGGTGAAGTCAGACTATGCATGTGAAGGTGGTGGTGTTCGGGGGAGTGCGGGATTGATCAATAGCCCTAACTAAGTTAGGGCTTTTGATCTATGGTGGATGAAGAAGGTGTGGAGTGCGGGAGTAGCCGGTTTGGTAGTGTGTGGAAGTCGCTTGGGCTCGTTAGAGGTCTGCCGACGAGATTGAAGATGGAGTCGCGGAGGGCGTTGGCAGGGTCAAAGCGGTATGTTGGAGATGCTGTTGTGATGAGGAGAAGCTGAGGAGTCATTTGAGAGGGGTAGAGGACGACGGGGAACGGAGATGGCACCGATTGCGGTATGGCCGGTGTCAAAGAAGGAAGGAGCTTCGGTGGGTAGGAAACGGTGAGGAAGATGGCGAAAGGGGTGTTGGTGAGTACGGCTCGATGTGGAAGAAGATGAGGAAGATAGCTCCATCACCGGTATTGCGAATGGAGGAAGAATAGAGGCAGGGAGAGTCTCCGGACATCGAGGAGCACTTCGGCTGAGAAAGAGGAGAGGAATTGGAGGTGTTTCTAGCCGAATTCGAGCGTAGGATCTTTGATCTGATCTGGGGAGTCCTTTATAGGTTATCAGAGGGTGATTAAAGCTTGGGAAGTAAGCTTCCTAAGCTTAGAAGGTCGTCGAAGTTGGAAACCCAATTTTCAAATGATTCTCATGGCACTTTGGGCCAGTCTTGGAGTCCAAGATGTGGTTTAAAAGGAAGGCAACTTCGTCAAAAATCTGAGTATCTATTTTGGGACCGATTGATTGAGAATCGAGCGAGAAATCCTCCCTTGATCTCATAGGTGAAGCTCAAAGTTGCCTTTAATGGCTCCAGGGACCTATTTGCGAAGATGATGACAAAGTTAGGGCCCTTTTTATAAGGATTTTGAAAGTTAAGGGCATATGTGTGATCGACAGGACCAAGTTGCAAACTAGGTCAAGACAATCTTAGATTGGGCCCAAATTTTGGTACAAACCTAATTTGAACCTAAGGAATATAATGGGAAAGTTGGAATTTGGTTTTGACCTCGTTTGACTGGGTAATTTATGAAAAAACTCAAATTAGGGTAAATGTCAGTCTGAGACTCTGTTTTGGGTCAAGATGGGTTTTGATGGTCAAATTGAAGGTACCAAACCATAGAGAATATTTTTATATGAATTTTAGAGGGTTTAGGTGAATTTTATCATGACTAGAACCTCAGTTAATTAAGCAGGTCTATTTTTAGGGTTTCAGAAGTCATTTAATTCTTAAAACACACGAAAACTTTTTTCTTTCTGTTCTAACCCACTTGTTAGTCTTTTAGGATCATTTGACCCTTAATTAACCCTTGGGAAAATCCGTGGTTGTATTGCATTCATGATATGATGGAAAAATTACAGTTTTAACCCTGATTTCTTATCTTTCTCTTAGAATGATTATGCAATAATTACAGTCCTCTAGCAGTTATATAGGAGCATTTACTGACTTAATTAGATCAAATTGAGCTAGTTATGGCTCATGATGGTGTTCCGATCATTGGGCCATCTCAAGAAGACATCAATGCCCAGATGATGAAAACCTTACAGGAAATGCAGAGCAAAATGACGGAAGTAACTCGCGTTGTTACAAATTTAAATAGATAGATTGGGGTTATTCAAACTCAAAGACCTGCAGGACATTTACTGTCCCAACCCATGCCCAACCCTAATAATCAACAAAACCATTATCAGGGCAGAAATCAAAACCACTATAATCAGCCTTCCATGAATCTACACCTCAGCAGCCATCCATGTTTTCACAACAACAGGCCCCCCACCTCCTCCAAATAATAATTCGACTGCACATGCAGTTACATTGAGGAGTGGGAAAACCACCACTGATCCTAGGCCTTCACCACAATTTGCTGAAACTCCTATCATTCCTATGCAAATTGACTCTCAACTCCCCATTTAGGAAGAAAAAGAAACACAAAAATCACATGACACGACTCCTGTCCCTTTTCCCCAAGCTCTCCACTCCACCACCAACCGAAAAAAGAAACTTGAGCCCACGATTGAAGAACTCAGGGATTTATTTGGGCAAGTTCAGATCAATATCCCTCTCCTAGACGTAATCAAGTATATACTTTCCTGAAAATTTTTTAAAAGATTTCTGTACTCCCAAAAGGAAGACTAAAAACCTAGGACAGGTGCATCTTTCGGAAGCAGTAAGCTCTGTTATAAAGAGCAAACTACCTCCTAAGATGAAAGACCTGGGTGTGCCTTTGATTTCAGTAATTATTGATGATACCACTTTCAATCGCGCTCTTCTCAATCTCAGTGCCTCAGTTAATATCATCCCCACGATTTTATTCGAAGAATTTTAGATCGGTGATTTAAAACCTGTCGAGGTTACCCTAAAATTAGCCAACCGATCTATAATCAAACCTCGTGGGATTGTCGAGGATGTCCTTGTCAAAGTCCAAAATTGTGTCTTCCCCATAGACTTTCTGGTCCTTAACATTGAGGTACCTGAATCTCTGATTGATGCCCCAATAATTCTTGGATGCCCTTTTTCGATCATCGCAAAAGAAAATATAAATTGCCATACAGGAAAAATGGATATCACTTGTGTGGTCCAAACCATCCCTCTTGATATTTTCAAACCCTCCAAGAAATTCCATGACAATGATAATTTTTTCGAGGACTCAGATAGAGAAATATCCAATTTAGTGGAGGAGACAATGTTAATAGATACCCTTCCTGACCATAATTTTTTTGAGGACACTGACTCTGAATCATTGGTCGACGAAATTTATGACTTGGAGCCTTGTCTTCCATTAAAATCTCTTCCTGATTATCCACCTGACCCACCCACTCTTCTTTCACCCCACCATTGCACACTACCCTCACCCAACCACACCATTTCTCTCTCACTCCCTTTCCATTGGACCTACCACCAGCCCCGCCCAAGTATGGCATTCATCAGGAGTTAAAATCATGGCCAGACTTGGGTCACTCTTCCATTTTTCCATCCAATTTTGATCCCCATATTCCTACCACTCATCTATTCGGGGATTCGGAGGAAGACCTTTTTCACACGGGCATTTAAGTGTCCAATTATTTACACAATGTTTCATCTTTTGTGCATAAATTCACGCCCGGTTGAATGGCGTAAAATATAGCGCTGATAGGAGGTAACCCATCATTTTTTCTTGCTTTTTGTTTTTCTTTTCTTCAAAGGTTTTGACTATCTAGATTTTGACCGCCTTCACCATGGTAATCTCTTCTCCCTTCCTCTTGCAGGCGAACATGCCATATCTTAAGCATGGGGGGGGCGTTTTTAAATTTTGACGATCAAATTAGGATTCTCAAAACCCAAAAACATGCAATTTTCTTATTTTATTTTCTGCATGCATACCCAAAAAAATAAAAATGTTAAAAACTTTTTGAGGAATTTTGAAATTGGGACTAAGGTTGAACATTCACTTTTGGTACAATGGGATTTCATCTTTAACAAACTAAGGATAAGGATACGGATCTGATTTTTAGAATTTTAGGGTCTACTTTAGACTAGATCAAGTATCATTCTTTAAAATTTCACCTGAACTCATGATAGTTTAGGTGACTTAATCCCCCTTTGTGACCAGGAAAGTATTTGGCTTAGCTTCTTATTCAAAAACTTGTATCTCGTGCAAAATTTCTTCTGTCAAAATTCACACATAAGCCAACACCTAAAAAATAATTAGAAATTTGAAAAACCCTTTGTTAGGCCTTAGTAAAATTCTGAAGCAGATCATTCGTTTGAGTTCCCACCGTTGAGAAGGAGGAAAATGACTCCTTTGAGGATACGATCTCAACATGTTATTGCCTCAGTGCTGCTCTACATCTATATTTCATATCTCTAGACGGAGCATTGAGGTGCATTTTTGCAGCTCAAGTGTTTTGGACGGTGCTCTACCCATAGCATCGAACTAAGAGCTTGAGTTTTCTTGGAGCATCCCTTTACACCATATTATGTTTTAGGGTTATGAGCTCCTAGGTGGTATCATAGACAGTACTATCTCGAAGTGTTGGCACCAGAACCCCCTCAAGGATTGGTAACGGGAATGATGATCCCGGCACATCTGTTGTAAGATTAAGCTAAGATAAGCATGGGGGAGACAAAAAAAAGTTTTAAACCAATAACACGATTAACGTATGGGATTTCGTTGCGAAAAGATTTGAGTTTGGAAAACCCATCGTTGTAGTGCGAATTGCAAGGAAATCCATCAATCAAATAAATTTTAACCGAAACTTAGAATGAGTCTCGAGTCAAACACAGGGAGGCTACGACAATTTGAAATCCGCAATTATTTTTTTTGGTAATTTTTGTTTATAAATGAGACATTCACAATGATTGCTATTCTATTGAGCGCTCATCCACGATCGCACATCGTCTCGATCGGATGACTTAAAAAGTCGCTCGATCGCTTCCTTTTTAGACGTTAAGCATGCCCACGTGCGATGGCGCATTTGATCGCGCGTCATCGCACGCATGCGTGATTAACTCCTCTTTGTGCACCACATTTCATCCACATCCACCGTCTATGCTTCATCCAACGACTGATTTGATTTACGCCTGCTCGCCCATCCAATTTGAGGTGCGCGTGGTCTCGAATCGGCGCCCTCTTCTCTGTGTGAAGGCGCACTACCAATACGTGCAGCCGCGGATGGTCACGCGGAGGGTTTAATGCTCACCCACTCATGGCCGTTAGATCTTCATCCAACGGTCGAGATCATTCGACAATTGAGCCTTTAGAGGTCAAGCGGAGGGGTGCGGCCAGGTTTGGATGGTTGGGATGGTGCCATGTGGCACCATCCTGGCTGTCCATCTTCATATGCTTGTAGGTGGTGCCACAGATGTTGGATTGGATCGATTTTCGCACTGTTAGGCTGTGATCATCGATTCGAACCCATCCATGTGATTGGATTTTTCATTTGAGGTACATATTTACACCAGTTGACCCCTTAACCTCTAATCTTTCTTGGACTGCATCTAATGCTATGAAGGTTCAATCAGGGAAATCTTGGAGTTGTTGAACTCCGATCGTCGCCCTGATCAGATTCGTACGATTGGATCTTCAATCCGAGGCTTCGATAAATGTTGCCCTATCCCTGGCCACAACAAGAGGCTAGTTACTATAAAATTTATACAAATTGACCTAAATGCATGATGATGCATGTTATGCACTATTTATAATGCATGATGCTTCAATAACACTAAGAACATGCATAAATAGACATTTTAGGCTACTTAGATGTATACACATCAACGACCTTATAAATGTTGGCTTTTCATAAGCACAGACACAAGGTTTTAAAGGATATTGCAAGTTGCGAATCAGATTCAAGAGCCAGAGAAATCCTAACTACAAAAATTTCTAGTTATCTGAATTAACAAGGGGTTAATTTGTGAATTTTTGGAGGATATATTGATCCCAATTCATCTAATTTTTTGGATCCAAAAATGAATCCCGATGCTAACCTATAACAAATCCCATACCTCCTGTGTTTTAACCAACCAAGGTCCCATGATCTCCTTCTCCTCAAAAAGCTAAAAAAATTAGTTTTCCCATGGATTCTGTTTTGTGAAAATTTGTTTTGCTAAGAGACTAGCAAAAGATAAGCATGGGGGTATGATAAACACCAATTTATCATCATTCTTATGCCCTAAACAAACCTAGCTACTAGGATTTTAACTCCGCAAACAGGTTTTTGGGTTGCATTTAATCATCAATTAGGTTAGGCATGCATTGCATAGTTTGTTGTGTTTTTGACATGTTTATTTGAGTGTTAAGGATGAACAGATAGTTAGATCCCTAAAACCCTAGCACTCAAGAAGGCAACTGGTGAAGAAGAGGCTCAATCCAACTAGAACTCTGCCAAATCCAGCTCATTATAGTTGGATACCAGCTCACTTGGGTTAGGTTAGCTCCATTAAGCTCCATTCAGCTCATGTTAGCTGAATGGTAGCCTAAGGCAACTCATATTAGCTCACCCTCGCTCAAGTTAGCTCAAACCCTGCTCAACATAGTTGAGTCTAGTTCACCTTAGCTCCAATCAGTTCACTGGGAGCTCTAGCTAGCTCAACTAAGTTGATAAGAGTTCACCTTAGCTAAGGTCCAGCTACTTCCAGCTTCGCTCAACTCAAGTTAGCTAAAGTTAACTTCAAATAGCTTAGGCCAACCCAAGTTCATCTTCCGAGGAATCCACTTAGCTCAACCTAGTTGAGCTAAGCTATCTTAGCTACTCCAACTAGCTAGGTCATCCTTGGGAACATCAGACTCAGCTCACCTCAGCACAATTCAGCAGAAGCCAACTCACTTTAGCTTGGGTTAGTAGTTAGCAAATAAGTAACAAGCTAAGCCAGCTAAAGTAGCTCTCTGCAATTCCCTTCAGCAGCTACCAGCTCCAGTTCAGCTCCAGACATTCCTTCCTCAGCTCCTTTTCCCTAAACCCTAGCTCCATCCTACTCCTCCCCTACTCACCTACTAGCTATGCTAGCTTAGCTAGCTTAGCTAAGCTCTCCACCTCATGTCCATCCACCATCCACCATGATCAACCCTAAACTCCACCTACATAAGCCTCCACTTCAACCCTACTTAAGTCCACCTACTCCTACCCATGTTGGTGCCAACCAACATGCATCTCTTTACCCCATCACCACCTCCAAAAGCCACCAAAAATATGGTGCCAAAACTCTCATAATGTAACGACCCGATTCCCGAGTCCCTACGAGACACGAGAACCGGACCGACTCGACTAATCCCAAGACCCAGTCGTCCAACGAGGAAGTAACCAAAAGACAGTAAAATAAACCACATTCAGCATGAATATAACTAACAGTAAAAAGTACAGCAGTAAGGAAAGAAACTACTACAGTAGGCACCACCACAACAGTAAAACAACATTTATCATATAACAAAAACTGCAGGTAAAGAAGGTACAGCGGAAACAAAACTACTCACTAGAACAGAAACAAAAGAAGGTACAAAACTGTGGTAACTCTACTGGACCCTACTCGGCCCAGCGTCCTCTGCAGCCGCCGACCCTGGCTGCTCAACACCTGGTCCTGAAAAAGGTAACGAGTGTAACACGTCAGCAAAACGCTGAGTAGAGTGGCAAACTAACTAAAGGCAACAGTAGAGTGTACAGTAGCTGTTATGTTCTATTACTTCCTTAATTTACATCTTTCAATTTTTCTCACTATTTCATTTACTTCTCAGATCCTTTACTTGATCTCGAATGTCCTCGTGGGACGATCTTGATTGCAGTCTTTTCCAACAGTAGAAGTAGCACGTGGTGCCCTCCTGGCCGGGAGAGTCCCCCGTGGTGATCCTACCCTCAGTCAACCACCCCAAGGTCACTGACAGACGTAACGGTGACTACGGCACGCGCGATAAACGCACAGGTAGCTAGCCCGTACTGGCACGCGGTCAGTCGTTTCCGTTAACGGGTGCGCCCAAAGCACAGCACGGAACCAGGGTAGAGCCCTCTCAGTAACAGGGGTCCAACCCCTCCACAGTAACCAAACCGGGGCCTTGCCCCTCCACAGTCCGCGCACCCTCGTCTGACTACCCTGGTTTGCCCTAGTGGGCCTAACAAGTCGGTGAAGGAGGCTAGCAGAACCCCGGGGCCCGTGGGGTAGCTAGTACTCTCCTAACACTACTAGCTCTCCTCGGTACTACGTACACGAGGGCCAACAAGTCGGTACAGAGCGGCCAAGCCTAACCCCGGGTCCCTGGGGCGGCTGGCCCCACTCTGCACTAAAACAGGTACAGGTACTTCCCTTGGTACTGCGTACCCAAGAGACAGTACAACTACATCTCAGTTCCATTCCTTTTCTTTCCAGGAGTTCCACTCCTAATTCCCCGTAGGGTTCCAGCCCTTTATCTCAGAACATCATATGTTTCACTTTCCAGATTCACGTTCTCAATTTCCATGATCTCAAACATGTTTCTTTGTTCATAACAGGCAGCTGTTAATTAATTTCACAGGCAGCTTATATATTCCTTTCCATTTTTTTCCAAGACTGCAGTAATATACATTCCACTAGTTTTTCCATCCTAGGATTCATGCCATATCCTAGGATCTATCATACAATCTAGTTTTCCGGCCCTAGGATTCATGCAACACCTAGGAGCTATCATTCCATACATTCCTAGGGTTCATGCAATGCCCTAGGTTCTAGTTATGGTTCCATACTTTAACAGATTTTATTAATGCTTAAAACCACTCTACCAGGTACAACGGAAGTAGTGGGGGCGTGGTCGGGAATCCCGCGCGCCTCCGCGACTCTCAAGACGGCAACCGAACGAGGTCCTATCACAAGGATCAAACACAAGGAGTGTCTCAAAACAGTGTATAGCTACTGTAGGCGGGTAGAGGAATAAATTCGGAAACGAACGCAACTCGAATCGCGGAAAACGGAGCCCAAACGGGCCCTAAACGGGTCGAGAAAGACAATACTGTGCAAAATCAGACGTCTGGAACTCCTTCCAGACGTCTTAAACGGTGGATCAGAGAATTACCTGTTCGGCGGGGTTCCCCGGACGTCCAGAAGTCTGTGGCGACGTCTCCCCTAGATCCCAGACGTCCGATGGTCTCTCCGGACGTCTGGAGGTCACTCCAGCCGTCTGGTACAACTTCCAGACGTCGGATTCGCAAAGGGTGACGAATCCGAACACCTGCGCACAGCCAACCCTCCTCCTTCAGTACGGTCAGTCGACAAAAGAAGAAGGAGAAAGCGGAACTCACCTTTCAGACGTCTGTATGATCACACAGACGTCGCCCTTGCCGTCTGGATATCAGTCCAGACGTCTGATTCTGGAGATTTTTCCAGAATCAGAACCTCGCTCGGCCTCCGCTCGCGACGCCGCCCGCGTCTCACCTCGCGCGTCCGCTGCTCCGCCCGCAGCAGGTCCCTCTTCGCGACGCTCTGCGCCCCCTGCGCCCTCCGCCGGCCGGCCAAGCCGCTCCCGGCGAGCTCGCCCTCACGGCAGAGTCCCGCCCTCGCACGCCGCAGCTCCTCCGCGCCTTCGCTGCGCCGCTGCCGCTGCGCCCTCGCGTCCGCTCGCTCCGCCCGCAGCAGGAGAGGAGGAAGATGGTGGAGACGGGAGGGGAGGCGCGCCCCCTCCCCCTTTTAACGCCGCGCGGAGAGGAGAGAGAGACGCCCGCAGTCGCCTGCAGCCGCAGAGAAGATGCGGATCTCAGGTCTGCGCGCACAGGCGCGCAGACGAATATCCCGTGCGAGTATAACTGTTCGTCAGACGTCTGTAAACTATCCCGGACGTCTGGTCAGACGTCTGGATGTGATCCCAGACGTCTTGACAGACGTCTGGGCCACCTCCCAGACGTCTTAAAAGACGTCTGGGGTACGCGCTCGTTACAATATAACAAACTCAAAGGAAGTTTCGTCCCCGAAACTTGCGCCAACTAGGGTGCGGAAAAAGGATGTCCAAATAACCATAACAAACTCAAAGAGGACCGAAGCCGGTCCGAAAAGACGTACCCGCGAAAAGCTCTGGGTACCGCTCCCGCATTGCCGCCTCAGGCTCCCAGGTAGCCTCCTCGTACCGCTGGCTCCTCCACAAAACCTTTACCAGGGGTACTTGCTTTCGTCTCAACCTGCGGACGGCTCGGTTTAGGATCTGCACTGGCCGCTCGGGGTAGGTCAGGTCGTCGCTCACCTCGACGCTCTCGTGACTCAGTACGTGGCTGGGATCGGCTACGTACTTCCTGAGGTTGGACACGTGGAACACGTTGTGCACACCAGAAAGCTGCGGGGGAAGGGCAAGTCTGTAAGCAACGGGTCCAACCCGCTCCAGGACCTCGAAGGGCCCCACGAACCTCGGCGCGAGCTTCCCTCTCACCCCAAACCGCTGTAAGCCCTTCATGGGCGAAACACGAAGAAAGACGTGGTCCCCAACCTCGAACTGCACCTCTCTGCGTCTGCGATCTGCGTAGCTCTTCTGTCTGCTCCTGACAGTGCGGAGTCGTCTGTGGATCTGTTCAACTACCTCCTGACTCTGCCGGATCAACCTGGGGCCAACCTCCCACTTGGTCCCCACCTCAACCCAACTCAAGGGTGCCGTGCATTTCCGTCCGTACAGAGCCTCGTAGGGAGCCATGCCGATGCTCGAGTGATAACCGTTGTTGTATGCAAACTCTGCCAGGGGCAGGTGTTCCTCCCAAGAGCCCCTCCAGTCTAGTACACAGGCACGCAAAAGATCCTCAAGTGTCTGTATCGTGCGTTCCGACTGTCCGTCCGTCTGGGGGTGGTAAGCCGTGCTAAACCTCAACCTCGTCCCCAAAGCCTGCTGAAACTCAGCCCAAAACTGGGACGTAAAGCGGGTATCACGGTCGGATACGATCTCCCGCGGAACTCCGTGTAGTCGCACCACATCACGGATGTACCTCTCTGCCAACTGTGCTGGTCCCAAAGTGACTCGGATCGGCAAGAATCGTGCCGTCTTCGTCAACCTATCCACTATTACCCAGACCGCGTCGTGTCCTCGCTGGGTAACAGGTAAACCCACCACCAAGTCCATGGTGATGCTCTCCCACTTCCACTCTGGCACTGGAAGCGGCTGAAGCGGCCCTGCAGGCCTCTGATGCTCGGCTTTCACCTGCTGGCACACTAAGCACTGCTGCACGAACTCACCCACATCCCGCTTCATCCCTCTCCACCAGAACTCGCGTCTCAAGTCATGGTACATTTTCGTGTTTCCGGGATGTATGGTGAATCTGGAACCGTGTGCCTCAGTCAGGAGCTCTCTCAACAGCTCCTCGTCTCTGGGGACGCACAGCCGTCCCCTCAAGCGTAACACCTGGTCTGTGAAAGAGAAGTCCCCTGGGTCCCCTGACAGTACTCTGTCGCGCAAAGACTGCAAGTACGGATCGGCCATCTGTCCCGTGATGATGCGGTCTATCAACTCTGGTCTGGTCTGCCGTGTCACCGTCACTGCCCCACAGTATCCTCGTAACTCTAGAGGTCGCCAACTGCCCACCTCCTCCAAAAGGCTCCAACTCTGTAACTGTAGACTGGCCAAGCGTGCGGGCGCCTTACGGCTCAAGGCGTCAGCCACCACATTGGCCTTTCCCGGGTGGTAGGAGATGCTGCAGTCGTAGTCCTTCAGGAGCTCCAACCAACGTCTCTGTCTCATGTTGAGCTCCTTCTGGTCAAAAAGATATCTGAGGCTCTTGTGATCTGTAAAAATCTCGAAGGTCTCACCGTACAAGTAGTGCCTCCATGTCTTCAGCGCGAAGACAACAGCTGCCAACTCTAGGTCGTGGGTAGGGTAGGTATGCTCATGGGGCTTCAGTTGCCGCGAAGCGTAAGCGACCACGTGACCCCTCTGCATGAGCACACCTCCTAACCCCTGCAAGGAAGCGTCCGTGTACACAACGAACCCGCCACTACTGTCAGGAATGGTGAGCACGGGAGCCGAGGTCAACCTCTCCTTCAGCTCCAGAAAACACGCCTCACAGGCGTCTGTCCAAGTGAAAGGCACATCCTTCCGAGTCAACTGTGTCATAGGACGTGCAATCTGCGAAAACCCTCTGATGAACCGTCTGTAGTAACCTGCCAGTCCCAGGAAACTGCGAATCTCAGTGACTGAACGCGGTCTCTCCCACCTGAGCACTGCCTCGACCTTGGCGGGATCCACCGCCAGGCCGTCTCCAGAGATCACATGACCCAAAAAGGTCACCTCCCTCAACCAGAACTCGCACTTGCTGTATTTGGCGTATAGCCTGCGTCGTCTCAGAGTGTCCAGAACCATCCGCAAGTGCTGTCCGTGCTGCGTCCGATCTCTAGAATAGATGAGTACATCATCTATGAAAACCACCACAAACTGGTCCAAGTACGGTCTGAACACCCGGTTCATCAGGTCCATGAAAGCAGCGGGGGCATTGGTCAGCCCAAACGGCATGACCAAAAACTCGTAGTGTCCGTACCGGGTGCGGAAAGCTGTCTTGGAGACGTCGGTCTCCCTGATCCTCAACTGGTGGTATCCAGACCTCAAGTCGATCTTGGAAAACACCGTGGCACCCCGCAACTGGTCAAACAAATCGTCAATCCTCGGCAGCGGATATCGGTTCTTGATGGTGACCCTATTCAGCTGTCTGTAGTCCACACAAAGGCGTAGGGTCCCATCCTTCTTCTTCACAAACAGTACCGGGGCTCCCCAGGGAGACGCACTGGGCCTCACGAAACCCTTCTCCAAAAGGTCCTGCAACTGAGACTTGAGCTCTCGCAGCTCAAGCGGTGCCATCCTGTATGGCGCGGTGGAGATGGGGTTGGTCCCTGGTACTAGTGAGATCTCAAACTCGATCTCACGCTCGGGCGGTAGTCCTGGTAACTCGTCTGGAAACACGTCGGGGTACTCTCTGACCACCGGGATGCTCTGGAAGTCTGCCACGGGGCTGTGCTCTGCCACCACACAAGCTAAGAAGCCCTCACACCCCTGGCTCAAAAGTCTCGCCGCCCGGAGTGCCGAAATGCACCTGAAACCTCCGTCCACTGGCTGCCCGTGAAACTCGAAGGAAGGCAACTCCGGAATGGAGAAGACAATCTTCCTCTCAAAGCAGTCCACCAATGCGTGGTAAGCGGACAGCCAATCCATCCCCAGGATCACCCCAAAGTCCTCCATCTGTATCATAATCAGGTCAGCTGGCAGGCTGTGTCCCCCGATGCTGACCCCGCAACCCGTGTACACCTCCTCAGCTACAAACAGCTGACCACTCGGACCTCTGATTACAAACGGGTTCTCTAACAATGTATAATCCTGGTCCAAACTAACTGCGAAACTGTCTGCGACAAACGAGTGCGTAGCGCCGGAATCGAAAAGCGTGTAAACGAGTCTGCCAGAAACTGAAACCATACCTGCTACCACGGATCCCGAAGCTCTGGCGTCCCTGTGTGTTAGGGCGTTGATACGCCCCTCAGCTCTAGGTGCGGACGAAGCAGCCACACTCTGCGTCGGACGGGTAGGTGCTGGCCGGTACCCTCCTCGCGACTGCGGTCCTCCTCCTCGCGCCTGGAAACCGCGGCCTCCTGCGCGCACTCCAGTGCTCTGCGCGGGAAGTATCTGCTGACCTCCTGCCCTAGATGGGCAGTCCCTCCTGACGTGGCCCGGCTGGCCACACTGGTAGCAGAGGGGAACCCGACTCCCGCCCTCAGTGAGTCCCTGCTGTCGGCTAGGCGGGGGTCCGGTGCTGGCGACTGGCCCCTGTCGAGGGCCCCCAAAGGCCACTGATGGCCCTGCACAACGTGACGGCTCTCCTGCGGACGCCACGTGTCTCCGTTCTCGCCGGCCCTGTGAGAAGTCTGGCTGAAAGGGCCTCTTCCGCCCGCCGTCGGTCTCTCGCGCGGACGGGTTGGTCTCCTCGTAAGTCATGGCTGCCTCTACCACCCTCGAAAACGTCGGCAGCTTCAGGGGTTTGACATACCCCCGGATCGCAGGCCGGAGCCCCTCGGTGAACCTCCAAAGGCGCTCCTCCTCAGTGGCTACCGCTGTCGCTGCAAAGCGGGACAGCTCCAAGAAACGCGTGCGGTACGCGCTCACGGTCATCGTCCCTTGGCGGAGAGTGTGGAACTCCCGCCTCCTCTGGTCCTGCCACGTCTGGGGAAAGTACTGCTCGCAGAAGAGGGTGACGAACTGGTCCCACGTCGGCTCGTCCCTCTCCTGTCCCCGGACCGCCCTCCACCACCGGTGTGCCGCACTCTCTAGCTGGTACGTGGCAAAGGCCACGCGGCACTCCACCGGGGGGCGAAGGGTGTCGAAGATCTTCTCCAGCTGCTCAAGCCAGTCCTCTGCCTCGGTCGGGTCCTCATCCCCCTTGAAGGAGGGGGGCTTCAGCTTCCGGAACTGCCCGAAAAGCTCGAAGTGGTGCTGTAGGGGAGGTGCTGGTGCACCTCCAGGCGAAGGTGCCTCGTGTACAGAAGTGTCGGAGGAAGGTGGGGGCGGCAGGGGCCCATCCCCTCCCTCGTGCCCGGCGCCGCGTCCGTCGCGTGGTCCCACAGAGGACTCCCCCTCTGCAACCCCAGGAGGAGGTGCTCGGGGCGGTGGGTGGAGCTCCTCTCGCACAATATCCCGTATCAGTCTGGCGAGGTCCTGGGCCTGGATGCCAGGGAGTGGTGGCTGGTCCACCGAGACGTCAACGACAGCACGTCCACCTCGCCGACCTCGCCCTCGGCCGCGCCCGCGGCCAGTCTCGCCAGTCCCACGACGAGGCATCTCCTGCAAGGAGACGCGAAACAAAACGGAAACGTCAAAACAGACGGTACCTAACAACACTTCTAAGAGCTCATGTCAAGAGATATGTTGTGGTGGCTACTCTAGCTATAAACATGTGAATTGGTTACTTTCCAGTCAGTTGATTCACTTCTCGGGACGACCTTGCTCTGATACCATCTTGTAACGACCCGATTCCCGAGTCCCTACGAGACACGAGAACCGGACCGACTCGACTAATCCCAAGACCCAGTCGTCCAACGAGGAAGTAACCAAAAGACAGTAAAATAAACCACATTCAGCATGAATATAACTAACAGTAAAAAGTACAGCAGTAAGGAAAGAAACTACTACAGTAGGCACCACCACAACAGTAAAACAACATTTATCATATAACAAAAACTGCAGGTAAAGAAGGTACAGCGGAAACAAAACTACTCACTAGAACAGAAACAAAAGAAGGTACAAAACTGTGGTAACTCTACTGGACCCTACTCGGCCCAGCGTCCTCTGCAGCCGCCGACCCTGGCTGCTCAACACCTGGTCCTGAAAAAGGTAACGAGTGTAACACGTCAGCAAAACGCTGAGTAGAGTGGCAAACTAACTAAAGGCAACAGTAGAGTGTACAGTAGCTGTTATGTTCTATTACTTCCTTAATTTACATCTTTCAATTTTTCTCACTATTTCATTTACTTCTCAGATCCTTTACTTGATCTCGAATGTCCTCGTGGGACGATCTTGATTGCAGTCTTTTCCAACAGTAGAAGTAGCACGTGGTGCCCTCCTGGCCGGGAGAGTCCCCCGTGGTGATCCTACCCTCAGTCAACCACCCCAAGGTCACTGACAGACGTAACGGTGACTACGGCACGCGCGATAAACGCACAGGTAGCTAGCCCGTACTGGCACGCGGTCAGTCGTTTCCGTTAACGGGTGCGCCCAAAGCACAGCACGGAACCAGGGCAGAGCCCTCTCAGTAACAGGGGTCCAACCCCTCCACAGTAACCAAACCGGGGCCTTGCCCCTCCACAGTCCGCGCACCCTCGTCTGACTACCCTGGTTTGCCCTAGTGGGCCTAACAAGTCGGTGAAGGAGGCTAGCAGAACCCCGGGGCCCGTGGGGTAGCTAGTACTCTCCTAACACTACTAGCTCTCCTCGGTACTACGTACACGAGGGCCAACAAGTCGGTACAGAGCGGCCAAGCCTAACCCCGGGTCCCTGGGGCGGCTGGCCCCACTCTGCACTAAAACAGGTACAGGTACTTCCCTTGGTACTGCGTACCCAAGAGACAGTACAACTACATCTCAGTTCCATTCCTTTTCTTTCCAGGAGTTCCACTCCTAATTCCCCGTAGGGTTCCAGCCCTTTATCTCAGAACATCATATGTTTCACTTTCCAGATTCACGTTCTCAATTTCCATGATCTCAAACATGTTTCTTTGTTCATAACAGGCAGCTGTTAATTAATTTCACAGGCAGCTTATATATTCCTTTCCATTTTTTTCCAAGACTGCAGTAATATACATTCCACTAGTTTTTCCATCCTAGGATTCATGCCATATCCTAGGATCTATCATACAATCTAGTTTTCCGGCCCTAGGATTCATGCAACACCTAGGAGCTATCATTCCATACATTCCTAGGGTTCATGCAATGCCCTAGGTTCTAGTTATGGTTCCATACTTTAACAGATTTTATTAATGCTTAAAACCACTCTACCAGGTACAACGGAAGTAGTGGGGGCGTGGTCGGGAATCCCGCGCGCCTCCGCGACTCTCAAGACGGCAACCGAACGAGGTCCTATCACAAGGATCAAACACAAGGAGTGTCTCAAAACAGTGTATAGCTACTGTAGGCGGGTAGAGGAATAAATTCGGAAACGAACGCAACTCGAATCGCGGAAAACGGAGCCCAAACGGGCCCTAAACGGGTCGAGAAAGACAATACTGTGCAAAATCAGACGTCTGGAACTCCTTCCAGACGTCTTAAACGGTGGATCAGAGAATTACCTGTTCGGCGGGGTTCCCCGGACGTCCAGAAGTCTGTGGCGACGTCTCCCCTAGATCCCAGACGTCCGATGGTCTCTCCGGACGTCTGGAGGTCACTCCAGCCGTCTGGTACAACTTCCAGACGTCGGATTCGCAAAGGGTGACGAATCCGAACACCTGCGCACAGCCAACCCTCCTCCTTCAGTACGGTCAGTCGACAAAAGAAGAAGGAGAAAGCGGAACTCACCTTTCAGACGTCTGTATGATCACACAGACGTCGCCCTTGCCGTCTGGATATCAGTCCAGACGTCTGATTCTGGAGATTTTTCCAGAATCAGAACCTCGCTCGGCCTCCGCTCGCGACGCCGCCCGCGTCTCACCTCGCGCGTCCGCTGCTCCGCCCGCAGCAGGTCCCTCTTCGCGACGCTCTGCGCCCCCTGCGCCCTCCGCCGGCCGGCCAAGCCGCTCCCGGCGAGCTCGCCCTCACGGCAGAGTCCCGCCCTCGCACGCCGCAGCTCCTCCGCGCCTTCGCTGCGCCGCTGCCGCTGCGCCCTCGCGTCCGCTCGCTCCGCCCGCAGCAGGAGAGGAGGAAGATGGTGGAGACGGGAGGGGAGGCGCGCCCCCTCCCCCTTTTAACGCCGCGCGGAGAGGAGAGAGAGACGCCCGCAGTCGCCTGCAGCCGCAGAGAAGATGCGGATCTCAGGTCTGCGCGCACAGGCGCGCAGACGAATATCCCGTGCGAGTATAACTGTTCGTCAGACGTCTGTAAACTATCCCGGACGTCTGGTCAGACGTCTGGATGTGATCCCAGACGTCTTGACAGACGTCTGGGCCACCTCCCAGACGTCTTAAAAGACGTCTGGGGTACGCGCTCGTTACACATAACCACCCTTGTTTTGGCACCACAAATTCCCTCCAAAAATCCCTTCATCTCACCCCTACGCCTACCCCTAAAGCCACATCCAACCCTACAATTTTTCCCTCCATTTTCCCCCTTTTAGAAGCCACCCCCCTTGGCGCCAAAATGGTGGCAACCTTCCACCATGGACGGCCACCAAGGGATGCCCTAAACCCTTAACTACCTCCCCTCCACACCTCATTGTTGGTGCCAACTAGTCTCCACCTTAGGATCATTTAACCCCTTCCATCATTCCATCCTAGCCATCCAACCAAAGGCCACCAAACCCCCTTCATATCCCTTGGTTTGGCACCACCTAAACCTAGCCCTAGGATCATCTAACCACCCTCATAAACCCATCCTAACCCTACATGTGTCCAATCCAACCTCTCCCTTCATAAGCCCTACATATACCCCCCTTAACCACCACCATAAGGACACCTTTGGCTCCATTATAGTTACATATTTTCCACCTTCATCCCACCATATCCACGACCAAGAGAAGAAGGAGAAGAAAAAGATTAAAGGGACACTCTGTCCCCTTGGTGCCTTCCCCTCTTCCTTTCTCTCTTGTGCCCCTACCAGCCAGAGGACCAGCTAGGCAAAGAAGATCTTAGGAGGAGGTCTTGAGGGTGGTACACGCCACCCTAGGAGGAGTCTTGTGGGTGGAGACCTTCCACCCTTGGAGGAGCAAGGGCATCCCACCTAGGGCTTGACAAGGAGGATCCAACTTGGAGGAGCTCTTCAAGGAAGGAGAAGAACAAGAACTTTTCAAGCCTAGGAGCAACTGAGCTTGGAGCAAGAAGCCTCTCTTCTTCACCAATATCATCAGGAGGATTAGTATTTTTCATCTTTTGTATTTTTATTTCTAGTAATAGAAGCATTCCTCTACTAGTGTTTTTTGTAAAATAATTCCTCCTTTATATAAAGTTACCTTTCTAAAATTTTTTGTTGCATCTTTGTTAATTGTCTTTTCTAGCACTTTTCACTCCCTCTCTCTAATTACCCTAGGTCTCCACGTACCTAGGGTGAGCTTAGAGGGAGGTCATTTTTGTTACTTAGGTGTTAGCATTAGAAATTTAGGTGTAATTGTTTTCTTGCTCACAATCGCGTAATTGCCCGTTGCTTCAAAATCCAAAAAAATCTTATATTTAAAATTCACAAAAAGGAAGTTGATTTTCTTTTTGTCAAGCGAGAGTTTTAAAGTGCATTCCCACCTCCTTGGACGACCATAGATACCACCACTATCTAGGTTTATAAATTGTAAAAGCGATTGCGAATTGACGTGTTACAACGATTTAAAAACCCTAATTACAAATCATGCTTTTCTTCGCATTAGATTCCGAGGTGTATAGCTCAAGTTAGGGTCAAAAGAAGTCATAAGGGACCTAAACGTAAGGTGAACCCAACCCTAAGGCATTTTGGGTATTTCACCCAACTAAACCTATTCTCAACTACTCCTAAGGCCTATTTAAGTACCCCTTGGGTCCCTTGGGTCGTCATTAGCCTCCAACTCTCTCAAATCAAGAGAGAAAGGGAGAAGAAAAAAACCTTACTTTTTCTTCTTCAAAAATCAAAAATTTATTTGTAGGGATCCGGTTGTGATTCCGTAAAACCCAGGGTCCTTACCGTAAAAGTCGCGGGCGGGTGTAGGTGTGTAGACACAAGCATGCGGGCAAGTGCGAGGGTGCGGGCATGTCGGGTGGTGCGTGCGAGGGCAGTTTGGTTTGACTCTGGACCCCTTCGCGCTGTTTTGACTGGTTCAAGGCCTTCCCGAACTCATATTTCGACAAATAAGGTATAGTTGGAATCGTATCGACGCGTACTACGCGTTGGTGTTGTGTATTTCCACTTTTGAGTTCATCCTACTTATTAAAAAATTAAAAATTTAATTAGGTGTCTCCGACCCCATCATGGGTCTGACTGAGCTAGGTCTTCTTCCCGGTGCATGTGTAAATCTCGAGGCAGATGTGGAGACTGTTTCCAGGCCTAGTGCGCATGGTTCGGAGTCACTACGACCCTCCGGTGACCTTGAGTAGTTTGCCCCTCTTTTCAATCCAGTCGGTCTCTTGGGTAATTGAGAATCCAACCTGTGTGAGTTTCATGCATATTGCCTTGATCCATGTGCATTCTCCTTTTGCTGAGTTGGGACCCGATTGAGGTATGACTCATCATAGCTAAAATGCCCAAGTTAAGCTAGAAACTAAGTTAAACACTATTGAATTAACACATGAAATGGGTTAAGTGTGGTAAATAGAGAGAAATACCTAAAACATCAAATTTGTGTTAAAAAATGCAAAATTATGTCATTAAATGAGATATTCTATTCATTAATATAAATTGATGATCTATTTGCAAATTGAACAAACATTTAAGTTCAAAAGTTCAAATCAAAGGAATAATTAGCTTCCTTAATGTTCAATTAAGCTTCAACAAAAACTTGGTTGCATTTAGAAATCATTAGGACCTTGCATTAGTAGTTTTACATTTAGGTCCTTTGTTCACATACATTTATTCACATTAAAAACCTTCCAAGGACCATTTTGTAAATCACAAGGACCTCTTTGTAAATCCTAGGGACTGCTATGATTGACTTTCTCACTACTTATGGGCCTCAGCACAAAAACTTTACCCCTTCACTAGTAAAGGCCTTTACGCAAATCCACCTTTAGACCTACAGTGTGTGAGTCCATTGCAGCCACTCATGAACTCACTCGATTTTGGCCGTTCATCCTTTGTTCTCTTGATCTAAGGGGCCAACTCCAATCGAACCTTTGCATGCTTCGGTGCGTGTGATCACCTTCTCCTCTAGATCTCATCCAACTGCCATCTTTTGATTTGAAACTTCGCGCACCTCCCTCCCTTCATTGTAGTCGCCCAAGCCCTAAATGCTTAATCTCACCTCGCGGTGATTCCAATCACTCCCTCGACTACTTAAGGAGCTCCCCTAAGCTGCGCACAAACTGAATCGCTCCCTTCCCCTGAGTGGTTTCCTTCGTCCACTCCCTCAGCTTCCACACCTCCTTTCTTCAGTGATTGGTGACGGAGACCACTCCTTTCCCTCCTTCAATCGCCTCCTATCGATCGGCCATTGGGTCTTCGACAACTTCATTAACTGAAGGGTCTCCTCCCCTTTCATCGTCATTAGCCGCTGGCTGGTGACCTTGGACAACTTCTTCCCTTAGGTAGATTTCCCGCTTTGTTAGATAGAATTTCCTATTTTTTTATATTAATTGTAGTGTTAGAGTAATTTAGGAGTAGATTAGATGTTAGAAATCAAAATTCTGATGATGGTTTAGTGTAGAGTAGTAGATCAGTTTAGATCCACTCCGCCCTCTCTGATCAATTTAAATCAAAGAGGTGTTTTTCCACCTCCATTTCGACATGCACAGCTTCCTCATCATCTCATTGTCACATTCATTTTTCTCCCTCAATGTTTTACTCCATATTTCATCCTCCCCATCAGAGTTGAATTGGATCTGAAATACACAAATTTCTAGACCCAATTCGTGCTCAAGTCCATCTAGGGGTCCTCTCATCCACTTCAGATGTTCACAAGGACCCCTAATCTGATTTTGAATTGAAATTAGTTTGCTTGATTGACTCGAATTTGGATTTCATGCACAATCGCAAGATTTTGAATCATTTTTGCTTTAAGTGGTTTTCATCAAGAAAATTAAAGTATCTTCATGCAATTGGATCATTTGTAATGAATCTGAGGTGATTTGATGTATTTTTATTCCTCAAATGAGTTGTACCTGATTTGAGTATAATTCACTGATTTTTGGAATGATTGGTTTTAAATTGAGATGCAAAAGCCAAGGAGAATCACCACAGTGATTTGAGGCTTTAGCACTATATTGAATTTGATTCTATTGCTGAACTGGCCTTTGATGGGTTTTCAAGGAAAATTAGAGTTGAAAGACTCTTTGCAGCAGTTTGGAATAGTTGATCTATTTTTACAAAGTTTTATCCCCATCACAAGTTTTCTCATAGCTTGATTTTCATATTTCCAAAGTGCAATGTTTTTCCTCATTTCAATGCATGAATTGAGTTAGATCTGAATTTTAAGATGGATTAATTAAAAGGACTGATTTGAATATGATAGCTTGACATTGAGTGAAATTGGATCATGAATTTAGTTTGATCATGCTACTGTCCAGCTACTAAATGCATAGTTAAGTATCTGCTAAGATGGCAGGAGTGGTTGCAATTGTGATTTAAGACGTCTGATTACTAAAGATAATGCCTGATTTGAGACAGTAGCAGCTGTTGTTGCTAAATTGCAGTCGCTGTTGTATGCTGCAGCGGCCATTGTGTGGCTATGTTGGAGTCTGATCAGAGGTGTTTTGGTTGGGCTTTTGAGTGTTTTGATAGGCTGACCTATTGGATAGTGTTAGAACCTCATGTATCAAGCATTTATGTACTGTTAGCTTAAAATTTGAGTTGAACGTCTTGATTTCAAGTTTAAATCTTCATTGCCAGCTATATTATTGCTTTAATTGCCTAATCTGATGTATGAATGAAATTCAATGCAAAAATCATGCTTAGTGCTTCATATACCTTTTATATGACATGTTGGGTGTTTCTGAATGTTTAGACATCTCTCCTAGCCACTCAAACAGTTTCTAGTGCCTTAGGTTTATTGTTAAAACACTTTTTTAGGCCTAGAATTGGTTTAACTTGTAAATAAATAAAAATCTTTAAAAAATTCCAAAAAAATAAAATAAACCTATCTTGGTCAAGATTAGGTATATTTTTAAGTGTGTGCCAAGTTTCAAGGCATTTTGAATCCCCAACTTGGTAGAATATACCAATCAACAGTTCAGTATACTTTGAAACTTAATAAAAGAACCAAACATTAAAAACAACAAAAATAACTTTCTATCTCTCATCTCTTTCTTTCTTTCTCATCCTCTATCTCTACTATACCTATAATATATAATGTATACGTCCATAAATAATATAATATAATGTATACTGTAATAGTATAGAAATAGTGTACATAGAGTAGTAAGCTTGTTTGAGCTCTTATATGTATATATATAACACTAAGGGCTTTAGTGATGAATACATCTGCCACTGTATATATATATGTATGTTAGTATAAGTAGTTTTTGCCTTAGGTAGTGTAAATACGTTACTAAGGCTACACTGACGTTTTTATATGTCACTATATATATATGTTAGTTTAGATAATAGTTTTTGCCTTATGTTATGTATATAGTTTACTAAGGTTTTAGCGATAGTTATATATGTTACTATATATATTATATATGTTACTATAGATGTTAGTATGTTATAATGAGTTAGTAAATATTATTAACTATTTTTGTACCTACACTTAGGTATTAACTATATTAGTCGTAAATAACTAACATAGAGTAGTTATACATAATTTTTTTTAATGTTTGTGTGTGTACATTTGTTTCCAAGCATTGTAATGTGTTCTTTTGTACATAACTAACCAAATTCTTTTATTCATTCATTTTTGTAAATAAAACCAACATTTTTGGAATAAAAGAATGTTTTTGGACTTAGAAAGTGATATATATCAATAACTGCCTCTAGTGAATGACCTGGAATAAACTAGTAAAAATTAAGTACACAAATAAAATTGACGTGACATCGGTTTGTATTTGTGACTTATACTACAACAACGACATTTAAAACTCTTTTTAGTGTGAACCGGTCGTCGACGATCAAACCCTCCAGTGTTTTCCTGATTTCTGGCACATAAATAATGACAAGAAGGTATTTACATGAATAATAATGAATTAGCAAGTATATACTCCCCTGTTTTTGCATGCATAAAATGAAACCTGTTTTCCATAAAACAAGTTCTAATGTCTTTAAATCTGTCTAAATAGTATGGAACCTCTGGTAAAGATGAGATTTCTTATGAATGAATAAATTGGAAAATAATATGAGAAATTGTTAACCTTGGAATTAGTAATACGAAATAACTACGGGGCATTGACAAGATAAGGAAGACAGTTATCTGGAAATGGGATAGATAATACGATGGATATGTCAAGAAAATAAAATGATTAGATAACTGGTTTTAGCCCTATTGATGGGAACACCATCATGAGCCATAACTAGCTCATTGTGATATAATTTAGTAAATGCTCCTACATAACTGCTAGACTATCTGGGTTACTGGTGTGTATGGCCCTTGTGCTACATCTGCGAGGCAGGAACTGTGGGAGGATTAGGCTACTGCGGCTGAATTGGTGCAAGGGGAAGCCTGGCTGATAGGAGGAGACTTCAATTGTGTGTTGACAGGAACAGACATGCCATATGGTGCCACAGACAGTGCAGCTATTGGTTTTCAGTTGGTGGTTCAATCCCTTGAACTGAATGAATATCCATCATCAGGTGTTGAGTTTACTTGGTGCAATGGTAACGGTCTATTATCCAAAATTGATAGATTTTTTGGAAATGTGACTATCCTTGATAGATTCCAATTGTCGAGTGTTGCTAGCCTGGCCTGACCTTTCTCTGACCATACTCCTTTGGTGTGGGATAGTGGGGAAGAGATCCAAGTAGGCTCCTACTTCAAACTTAGAAAATCCTGGCTGAGTGAACCTAGATTCCATCAGAAGATCAGTTCATGGTGGCAAGCTAAACAGGTGGAGGGCTCAACTATTATCATGTTGGCATCCAAGCTGGCAGCTCTACGTACAATTCTGAAAGAGTATGGTGCTACTGTGAGCACTTTAAGGCAACAGAGGTGGGTAGAGGCTTTGAATAACATCCAAGAGCTGGACTCTAAGGAAGCAGTAGGTCCTCTGTTTGATGAGGAGCTTGTAGATAGAAAAATATGGCAGGGGGTGATAATGGAGGAAGATTTCAAACAGGAGGTTGATTGGAGGGAGAGATCAAGACAATTGTGGCTCAAGGAGGGAGATGCCAACAGGAAATTCTTTCATCTTGCAGCTAGCTCTAGGAGGCGTGCAAATTACATCTCTTCCATTATCAAAGATGGACACAGACTCTCTTCTATTTAGGAAATAAGGTTTGAAGCTATCAGGTATTACAGGGGAGCCTCTCGGGCAATAAAGAGAGGGGAATGGAGGATGGCTGGGAATGATGCACCTGGAATTACAAGGGAACAAGCCTCTCAATTGACAACAACCATTTTTGAATAGGGAACCTTGCATGCTATCAAAGAACTTAATATGGAAGGCTCCCCAAGACCTGATGGGATACAAGTGTTCTTCTATAAAGAAATGTGGAGTGAAAGAGTGATCTTCGTTTTCGTTGAAAACTTTAACATAAAATGATGTGTCATTGTATTTAATCGCGTGGTAGAAAATCACTTTTCAAAACATTTTAATTTTCAGAATCTAACCACGAATAGTTAGGCCGTCTCCACAGGGAGGAATTAGCCTATTTAAACTAGTGTGTTGTGCTTCATTTATTCGGGAATCTCAATGTGTATGCATACTAACTGGTGCACGTGTTTTCAACATGATTTCTTGCTTCAAATAATTAATCAAGAATACAAGGGTGCATATGCAAGCAATTTTGATTAAATAGAAGGATGGCTACGCAAATTCACCTCAACAATTTAATTCATTAAATAAATGAATAGTTTTCCTTTGCAATGGCACGATTGGTAATTTTTAATGCGAAGGAAAATAGAGTGTTTTCCTTCTCTCTTCTCTACGCGCACGAAGGAGGAATCTTCTGCCGGCCTGTGAGCGATGGAGGCACGTCGGAGGACGGGCATCGTAACGGAGGTGGCGCGGCAGCTGGTGGTGGACGGAGGCGGCCGGACGGTGGAGGTGTGTCGCCAGTGTTTGGTTCTACCACACGGTGTGTGCACGGTCTGTGGCGTGCCTGCGGCTGCGCGCTCGCGCGCGGATGGGTTGAGGCGCTACACAGTTTGAGGCGTGGCCTGAGGTGCGAGGTGGGGTCCGTGCTAGGGGCGCGGGTGCGACTGCTGCAATGGGTTCGTCTTGTGCGTTGCTGCTGGAACGCTGCGCAACGCACGCTTTGGAGGTGGGTGCAGTGCACGTCTGCTAGCCGTGGGAGAGCATTGGAGAGAGGTGCTGAAGGGGCGCGGGCGCCTGCAGAGGGCGGTGAAGGGCGCGCAAGGGCAGTGAGCCTGCGGGGCGCAATGCAGTGCCTACGGGCTCTTGGGAGGGCGATGGCGCGATGGCGTGGCGAGGGCAGGATGGAGTGGTGCGCCTGTAGTGGAAGGGCGATGGAAGGTGAAGCGTGTGGTGGAGGCTGGTAGGGCGATTGTGTTGCTCCTGCAGTGCGTGGAAGGCCTTGGCTGTGGGCAATGCAAGGGCGTTCACCGTGCATACCTTCTCCACAGTGCATACTCTCTCCACAGTGGGGAGGAAGGATATCCCCCAGGGGGAGGAAGAAGAACCCGAGGATGAAGATCATCTCCTCTCCTGTGCAAGTGCCTCTTTTATCTCCTCTCTCCACCTCTCAAGGGATTTTCAAAAACCCTTTTCTAATTTTGGCTGGCGACTGTTTGCATTTGTTGAGGGATGTGTTGAACCTGGCTGGAGGATGAGGAAGAGATTGAGCTGGCTGTTTGTTGGGGAAATTTATCCCCCCCTCCTTGTTCTTTCCCAATATCATTCCTGGAACATAAAAACATAAAATCATTACATATTAAGTTATAGAATGTGATAAAATAGATGTAAACTTAAATAATGATGCATGCAAACATTCTATAACTTAATGTAGTTATTAACAAACCTAAAAGGTAAGATTAAAGTTAACTTAGGCGTAACAATAGTCCATTAAAATGGACTCATCATGGAGTGTGATTGGCAAGGAGGTGATGGAAGTCATAAGAGAATTTGAGAAGGGCAATGCAGGTTTTAATAAGATCAATAAATCATATCTTTTCTTACTGCCAAAGACTATGGGAGCTGAGAAGTTTTCAGACTTCAGGCCGATCTCATTATCGAATTCCATCTACCTTGTGGTGAGTAAGATATTGGCAAACCGACTAAGAACTGTTCTACAAAGCTTAATCCACCCAGTGCAGTCTGCCTTTTTACCAAATAGATCCCTCCAAGAATCCTTCATTTTGGCCCAAGAAATGGTTAGTGGATGGAACGGAAGGAAATGCAAGGCATTTATGTGGAAAGTTGACTTCCAAAAGGCATATGATTCAATTTCATGGTCATACATCTGGGAGGTATTCAAAAGGAGAGGCTTCCCCCCTCTATGGATCCAGTGGATGAAGCGATGTATCACAACTGCCTCCTTCTCCCCGTTAATCAATGGAAAACCATGTGGTGCTTGGATTCAACCTCAACGTGGGGTTAGACAAGGATGCCCTCTAGCCCCCTTGATCTTTAACCTTGCAGTGGATGGGCTCGCAAGATATGCATGCAGAATGACAGAGGTGGGGGTCATCAGAGGGTACTCACTGTCCAATAGGAGGTCCTTGGCTCCTATTTTGCAATATGCAGACGACATGGTTTCTTTTGTGGAAGGGACCAATTCTGCTGCCCATGCTTTAGGGCATATGGTGAAAATTTTTGGAGATATATCAGGCCTGAAATTGAATAGAGAAAAGTCTACTTTGATATGCTTTGGCATGAATGAGCAGGAACAGAAGGATCTTGAGACTACATTGGGTTCACCTCGGTCCAAGCTGCCAATGAAGTATCTGGGATTGCCATTGAGAGCTGCAAAAATGAAGAAGAATGACTGGAATATTCTATTTGACAAAGTATCTGTCAAACTGAAAGGGTGGAGTAGTAAATTCCTATCTAAGGGTGGGAGATTAATTCTCCTAAACTCCGTCATAACTTTCATCCCAGTCTTTTATTTCAGCATCTTTAAGGCCCCGAAATCTATTTGGAAATGGTTGGATGTAATGCGGAAGAGATTTTTTTGGAAAGGGGCTGGTCACGAGGGAAGTTTTATGCAGCTTGTGAAATGGGAAAAGATCTGCAGGTCAAAGGAACTAGGTGGTATGGGGATTAAGGCACTTAAGGAATTCAATGAAGCTCTTTTGATCAAATGGGCCATCAAGATCTTTGAGGGCAAGGATGAAATCTGGACAGACTTGATCAAAGAATGTTATGGTGGCTCCAATAGTGCACTGAAGAGGCTACATCTAGCTAAACCATCCCCTTTTTGGAGATCAGTTATCCTTGCAATCAAAAGCAACTGGAACCTGATGCAGCCTAGGCTTAGAGATGGCTGTGACTTCAGCCTATGGAATGAGCAATGGTCAGATTTGGGGATACTAAGAGATGCTTACCCAAGGGCACATGCTACAACTGCAAACAAAGAGGCTACTGTCAGCAGCTTGTGGTCTGCTGCAGGGGGCTGCTGGAGGCTAGAAGGATCTGATTTAAGTAGAACAGGTACACAGCAATGGGAGGACAGGCATAATTTGTTGGTTGCACTGTAGCAGATACATCCTAGGTAGGATGCAGCTGATACTTATGGCTGGAATGGGATCTTCTCAGTGCAGCAGGACTATGAAAGAATCATCAGGTCAAACACAAATGTGGAGAGTGATCCAATTGACAAGAAGATTTGGCTACTGAAGATCCCTTTGAAAGTTCAAATCTTCTTGTGGCTTTGCAGGTGGGAAGGCTTGATCACTAGTGATCATAGACATAGAAGAATGGGGACAACGCTGAATGCCTGTCATCTTTGTAGATTACACACTGACAGTGCATCTCATATCTTTTCTTCATGCCTGGTCACAGATAAGCTCTGGAGGAAAATTTGCCAGGAACCTCTACCTACCTGGGACTCCCTTTGGTAGAGGTTTGGTACACCTGGACGGCCATACAAGTGTATGGCCGCCACCTTGTGGTGTGTGTGGAGGGCGAGAAATGAAAAGCTTTTTCAGGAGAGACCAGTTCGATGTGAGAAAATTGTAAATGAGTGCTGGTCCCTCATACATAGTTGGGGATCTATTTTGTAATGTGTAGTTAATTTGAAATATATTTGCCTCCGGATTGCTATCAGTTCACGATAGCTTTCCTCACAATTTCAAAAAAAAAAAAACTGCTAGAGAGCCATATTTCATTACAAAGTCATTCTAAGGGAAAGACAAGAAAATAGGGTTACAACTGTGATTTTACCATCATATCATGAATGCAGTACAATCATGGGTTTCCCTAGGGGGTAATTAAGGGTCAATTGGTCCTAGAAGGCTAACAAGTGGGGTAGAACAGACAGAAAAGGGTTTGCACGTGCCTTGAGAATTAAATGACTTTTGAAATCCTAAAAATAGACCTGCTTAATTAATTGAGGTTCTGGTCATAATAAAATTCACCTAAACCCTCTAAAATTCATAGAAAAATATTCTTTAGGGTTTAGAACCTTCAATTTGACCATCAGAACTCATCTCGACCCAAAACAGAGTCTCAGACAAATATTTGCCCTAATTTGGGTTTTAACATAAATTACTCAATTAAACTTGAACAAAACCTAAATCTAACTTCACCATTGGATTCCTTAGGCCCAAATTAGGTTTATTCCAAAATTTGGGCCCAATTTGAGATCATATTAACCAAGTTTACATTTTGGTCTAGTTAGATTCTTTCTATCTCATTCAAACCCTTAGCTTTTGAATTCTCTTACAAATAGTCCCCCAACTTCTTTGTCTTCTTCACAAGCAGGTCCCCACACCATTTTTGGAAGGTAAAACCTTCACCATCGAGTTTCGAGCGAGGATTTCTCGCTCGATTCTCAATCAATCTCTCCCAAAATTGATATGGGGATTCATTGGGAAATTACCTTCCATTTGAGCCTTTCCTTGGGCTCTAAGTCTTTCCTAAAAGGCCATGCGAACCTTTCAAAGGTTCGTGTATCCTATTTCGCAAATACCTTCCAAGCTTGGAAGGGCTTCCTATGGCCTATAAAAGAAACACCATCACACGACCGTGCTTTTCAGCAAGTCTTGGCACATCAAACAACCTAAAAACCCATCTCCGACCACAGAAGACCCCTGCTCCGGTGACCCCCAGGATCCACCCCCTCTGGTCGTCCAACCATCAAATTGGACAGTGTAAACTCTTCCTCTCTTTGTCGCGACCCTCCCCAGCCAAAGGGAGGGCGTTCCTCCATCTACATCGTTGTCTCCATTTCACCGCATCTTCCTCCTCCGACTTCGGTCAACCAACACTAGAGCCCTCTGCCTCTCAACCACCTCTCTAATCCCTCTCTTTCTCTCTTTCTCTTTCTATTTCATTTTTCTACCCTTGCAGACATGCACAACTGCCAACCGTCGTCTCCCGCACTTCTTCTCCGCCTCCAGCGAAGCTCCGATGACACCTACCCACCACCACACTGCTCGAAACTCGCCACTGTCACCTCCATCAGCTCCGCCGTGCTCCACAGACCAAAACCCCTCAAGAAATTGAGGGATTTGGTCCCTCACTCGCTACGTCGAACACCGCACTTATGCGCTTCATTTTTCGATGCCGATAGGCCACTTCACACATGTTCACCCCTCATGGACACCGTCGTTGCATTCACCTCATCAAGGCGAAACTCTTGAGCATACTGACTGGGGAGTTTAGCCTGTGTTCATCTTTTTCGGGTCTTGAGCCACAGTGCCATTGGCGGAGCTTCTTCAAAGATCTCCAGGTGATGTTCTTACGTCTTCAGCTCCAGGCGTTGCTCCCAGGTCAAGCGGAAGACTTCCAGGAAGAAGTTCAGGGTGATAATTGAAGTCGCTAGACCCTGCTGTTGCCTCAATTCGAGCCTTCTTCATTGCAGCTACGGACGTGCGAAGAAAGGTGGGACTTTAGTCCCACCTCGGAAGCTGAAGAGCGCTTACGGCCACATAAGAGGAAAAAGTGTCTGAGGTTTATCACCTCAGACACTTGGGGGGTGACGTCCCCCGCACCCTCACTCGCCCTCGTCCGCGACCCTGACCCCGCGGATCTGGCCATAACCCGATAACCCGCTTATGCCTTACACTCCTCGGCTGCGACCCACGCCAGCAGCCCTGGATCCGAGTACGCTCTAGGTCCGAAAACGCGATAACTCGGTACTGTTGGAGGCTCTCAGAGAGCGTAACCGAAGGAGAAAGAGAGGATCGTCCGTGGGGGCAGGGGGGTTTTGCTTTAAGAAGGGTTGGCTGACACTTAGCCAAAATTGAGGATTCTTCCCCCTCTGCATGAAGAAGAATAGAAGAACAAGAAAGAAAGAAGAAGAAGAAGAAAAGAAGAGGAGCCGCACAAGGCAAAGAAGCAGAAGAAGAAAGAAGAAGAAGAGCAAAGAAGTAGAAGAAATCAGAGCACTGTTCATCAGACATTTAAGACGTCTGATTGAATATTCAGACAGTTGAATCATTTCATATATATCTATTAAGTTCTATTCGTCATTATTGTAGGGAGTAATTGGTGATTCAAATCACCATTTTACTCCATTCTTTTTGCAGTCTGATACTTGATCCTATTGCTACATTACTCTGAATCAATTTCTGATTACAATTTTGTATCGCTATTATTTTAAATTACAATTTTGAGAACTGAATTCCTATTTACTCTCAGCAAACGATCTCGGACTTTTTTTTGAGTAATAAATTTATTTGTTTGAGCGCTATTTTGGCTATGTTACAACAAAGAAATTTTTAAAATGCCGGTTTATTGCTTAAACACCCACTACTTGCCAGGATTTTGATCGTAGCTTTAGGTCTTTTCAGATCGGGTTCAGGGGCTCGTTTAGGGAGTTTCTTGCCTCCCTACGACTCTTTGGTTAGGCTTAGCGGTCAACTGGGATAAAGGATTTGTAGGGATCAAGGTTTGGAGCAGTTCTTTCGGCCGGTGAGTGGGTCATTGGCTGTCTGTAGTTTAGCATACAAAGAGCATGTACGTGTTCACGCTACACGACGTAGCTGCCACCCCTTTCTGTGATGACCCCAGGGTGACAGAGTGTGGTGACTCAATGGATATAAGCAGCCCCCCGACCTGGACGGTGGCTTAATTATATCGATCTTGCACCACGGGAAGTTACATGAGATCGTCTCATGCTCGAGACATTGATTGACAGTTTGAGAATAATAAGAATATGGGCAAATTGCATAAAAGGAACTGGATGTAAAATAGATTGTAAATAGACAAACTATCAAGATAGTGCTTTTTTACTGTACTCTGTTACTTATTTAGTTGTATTACTCTACTCAGTTTGCACTGACGCTTGTCTTCGGTTCCGAACTTAGGTGTTGCTGAGCAGTCGGGTGCTGCGGCTGCTGCCAGTCAGACCTCCACAGAACTGGGTCCTATCTAAGGAGATGGTTCATACTGAGCCAGTGGCTCATAGTTATAGTTCTTTTTTCTCTAGTAGAATTTTATTTCCTTTCTTTCAGGTAGTTGTACGAGACTTTCCTTTATTTCTGCTCTAGGAAAATGTTGCTTTTATTGTCAGCACTTTTGTTTCCTTCATTTAATGCTTTATGAATGAATGTTGGCTAATTGTTGTTTTATGACTTTATGTTGGGCGACTGCGATCTTGTGGGTTTTCATACTAGTTGTTAGCAGAAGGCGACTTGGGTCTCGTCGGTTGGCGGGACTTGGGTCATCACATTCAGAACATCGCCATCGCTAATAAATGGGTCTGTTTGATAGACCAAACAAGGGAACTAATAATCCTACACGATGTAAATTCATGTTTAGTGAAGCATGGCGATGCTTCCAGACCTGTCACTAAGGTCTAAGAATGAAGAATCGGTGCAACTTCTCCTTCGCCAGAATCGGAGAAGAAAGGAGTAGAGTCAACAAAATTGAAATTTAAAAATGAGAAGTTGTTTCTTGGATGATGTAGAGTCAGTTAGAGGTGGTTATGAACTATGTGGTGGTTGTTTAAGGTTGCTGGAATCAGAAACGGCGATCGAAATGATAGTGGAACTCATTGAAGATCAACAAAGAGTAATACACTAGTAGATACACAATTAGTCGTGATAAAATGCCTATTCATGCATGTTCCTAGGACATTTAGATGCATTTGGCACTGTAAATATTGCATAACATGCATCATTGTGCATTTAGAATGAACTGTATAAATTGTATATTAATTTTCTTATTTTAATGGATAAGGGACAAGGTAGCATCTTTTTGGGCATTAGATGGAAGATCTGATTGTACGGATGTGATCAGGGCAACGATCGGAGTCCAATGCCTTCATAATTGCTCCGATTAGACATCCGTAACATCCTATACAAGCCACAGAAGTTCGAGGGACAAGGGACAAGGTAATGCAAATTTAGACCTCAGATGACAAATCCAACAGCAAGGATGGGTTCTAGTCGATGATTGTAGACCAACAGCATGAAGATCAACTCAATCAGACATCTGTAACGTCCCCTACAAGCAGAAGAAGTTGGACAGCTATGATGGTGCCACATGGTGCCATCACAACCCTCCAAATCGCCCACTTGACCTCCTCGGCAATTGCGCCAAAATGGTGGTTGAGAAATTTGTACGAAAAAATCAGGGTTTAGGGTTTCAATAGAGAGAAACCATGTCGTCGTATTTTCGCAAGAAAGTTCGACGTATCAAATAATATTTATAACTAGGATGGTGAGTCCCGGGTCGAACACAAGGAGGTGAACGTTTGATTTTAAGAAAAAATCGTGTTTGCTTTATTTGTTTTTGAAGATTTTCTACTTTTATATTTTTTTGGTATTTTTGATAAGACAAGAAAATAGGCAGAATATTATCTAAGCTAAGCTAACTAATCTATTAAGCAAATAATTAAAGCGAGAGATAGAGAGAGAAAGAGAGAGAGGAAGACAGAGAAAGAAAAAGAGAGAGAAAAATATTATAGATAATTCAAATGTTTATTACAGCTAAGTACAAGAAAATAAATTTGTTCTGGAAAAGCGGTAAAAGAGAAGAGGTGAGAGAAATCCTCCTCGTCGGCTGCTTGGAGGATGATCTACTTGGACGGCGCCTTTAATGAAGGTGGTGAGGAGCTGGAGGAAGGAGAACGGAGTTGGATGAAGGAGGATGGGGAAAGGCGACGTCGCAGCTACGATTAACTTTCGGAACAGGGATGAGAGGATGGGCATGGGCGCTCCACGAATAGGGGTGAGAAGCGGGAATAAAATTTATTTTCTATCTCTAGTGGAGCATCCTAGGCTTGGGACAAGCTTTAGAGAGCCTTGGAGACTGGTCAAAATGATGTTTGAGAAATTCGTGTGAGAAAATCAGGGTTTAGGGTTTCAAGAGAGAGAAACCCACGTTGTTGTATTTTCACAAGAAAGTTTGATGATCAGATAATATTTATAAGTAGGATGGTGAGTCCCAAGTCAAACACGGGGAAGTGAACGTTTGATTTTAGGAAAAATCCGTGTTTGCTTTATTTTTTTTTTGAAGATTTCTACTTTTATATTTTTTGGTATTTTTGATAAGATAAGAAAACAAGTGCAATATTATCTAAGCTAGACTAACTAATCTATTAAGCAAATAATTAAAGTGAGAGATACAGAGAGAGAAAGAGAGAGGAAACAGAGAGAAAGAGAGAGAAAACAAATATTATAGATAATTAAAATGTTTATTATAGCTATGTGAGGGAAAATAAATTTGTTCTAGAAAAGTGGTAAAAGAGAAGAGGTGAGAAAAACCCTCCTCGTTGGTTGCTTGGAGGACGAGCCACTTGGACGGTGCCTCGGATGAAGGTGGTGAGGAGTTGGAGGAAGGAGAGCGAAGTCGAGCAAAGGAGGACAGGGCAAGGAGACATCGCAATGGCAATCCACGTCCGGAATGGGGGTGAGAGGACGACCACGGGCACCCCAAGCAGGTCATCCTCCAAGCAGCCGATGAGGAAGATTTCTCTCACCTCTTCTCTTTTACCACTTTTTTAGAATAGATTTATTTTCCCACACTTAGCTGTAATAAACATTTGAATTATCTATAATATTTGTTCTCTCTCTCTCTATCTTCCTCTCTCTCTTTCTCTCTCCCTATCTCCCACTTTAATTATTTTCTTGGTAGATTAGTTAGCTTAGCTTAGATAATATTCTACCTATTTTCCTGTCTTATCAAAAATATTTAAAAAATATAAAAGTAGAAAATCTTCAAAAACAAATAAAGCAAACGTGGATTTTTTCTAAAATTAAGCGTTTGCCTCCCCATGTTCAACCTAGGACTTACAATCCTGGTTATAAATATTATCTAATACGTCGAACTTTCTTGTGAAAATACGATGACGTAGGTTTCTCTCTCATGAATCCCTAACCCTGATTTTCTTGCACGAATTTCTCGACCATCATTTTCGCGCTATTGCCAAGGAGGCAACACTCTTTGATTTTCCCTACATTTTTCGCCTTACTTATCTTTTATCTCACTTCTCTCCATTCTTATTATTATTGTAGGTACTCTCCTGAGACAAGCAAAAGTGGTAGATTATAGCAAAGTGCTGATAAAGGTTTTGTAAGTTTACCCCCACCCACTAGGTTCATTTCATCACATTAATAACGTAAGCCTGAATCAACCTAGGAGCTTACAGAAACCCGAGGATAGATTGTGGTGTTTATTTGTCACCTCCACCCACCTCATCCACTTGCATATACACGAAAATAATACAGAAAAAAAAATTCTTCTTCTCTGATTGTGGGATTTACTTGAAATTTACATGCATTAACACCCACAATTTCTCAACTTAAGGTGCACATTCTCTAATTTAATCACTTAATTGGGATTCTGACCCATGGACCTAACACACTCAAATTTAACACATAGATAAGTGATTAGATATATGAATAGATAGAAACAATTTGTGTGTCTTAATAAGTGGTGCAACAGACCAATTATTTGAGTTGTCTAGGTCGCACCACTTGATTTAAAATTGATTCATCAAGTAGCTGCCCCAGAGGATTCAATTTTTAGGTCAGAACCAACCACTTCATTTTATTTCTGATTTTTAAAGGAAAATAATTATACTAGTGCTTTCAAAACTTAGTGTGCCTCACCGAACCTTGATTGAACGAACCTAACGATTGAACCATAAAAGCTATTAAACAAGGTTAAATCTTAAAAGACAAATCATTAAATAACCTTGTTTGAAAACCTTGGTTGTGTACACACACACAAATCAATTGATGTTTAAGGGCACGACCTATCTAAGAGGACCCAGCACATTCCAGAGCACATTCAATCCTAAGCCTAATTAAAATTGAGTAGATGTTGACCTTAAGGATTAACTCGCTCTTAGGGGCTCAGACTGAGATCATTGTCGATTAATCTGCTTCTACCAATTTATCTGATGTCTAGCTAGGGGAGTACCGTAAAACGGCAATAGTTAGGGGGTATCAAAGGCACCCGAGGTGCAAGCCAAAGGAAGAACCTTCTCCCTAATTCCTCCGTCTAATTGGTTGGATTGTCTGAATAGAAGTAGATCAAATCGTTTATAATCTTAAGACAGGTTTTGGGAGTCTATAGATCTTTAGCCTATCCACCAAAGGATAGGTTTGAATTGCTTGTATTATAGGTGATGGGAACACCATCATGGGCCCTAATTAGACACATTTAGTCAAGTTTGATTGATAAAAGCTCCTACTAATCATCCAAGAGTCATAACTTCGCATTATTCTAATATGAGAGAAGAATTGGGAATTAAGGTTAATTCTGTAATTTTAACAGTACATCACAAACACAAATTAACCACGGGGTCACTTAGCGATTAAATAAAGGTTAAATGAGCTCAAAAGTCCAATGAGTGGGTCAACACTGACAGAAACGTGGTTTTACGCATTTCGAGAATCGAAATAGTACATAAAACCTTAATTATAACCCCACTTAAATTGAAGAGATTTTGGTCAGGATAAAATTTATCTAAATCTCCTAAAATTTATAAAAAAATATTCTAAGAGGTTTGGTACCCTTGATTTGACTATCTAAACCTATTTTGACCTAGAATATAGTTTCAGATGGGATTTTGCCCTAATTTAGGCTTCTGTGCAAATTTTTCAATCAAACGTGATTAAAACTCAAATCCAAGTTCACCATTAGATTCCTTAGGTCTAAATTAGGTTAAGTCCCAATCAGAGTTTATCTTGACCAATTTTGCAATTCAGTCCTTAAAATCTCTATTCTTCACATCCGAGTCCCTAACTTTCAAAATTCCTCACTAATAGCCCCCTAACTCCCTCATCTTCTTCACAAAAAGCCCCTTCCACCATTTCTGTGTCAACCATGCAGCACCGACCTTTGACCAGTGTGAAACCTCATTAAATCAGCATCAAATCCGACCAAATTTGGTGGGATTGGTGTTCAGACGTTGGAGAACAATTCCATCAGGATCTTAATCAAGGCAGGAAGGTCGCACGAACTCATGAAATCTGTGGGATTCTTTGATTCCAAACTGAGGCTCAATCAAGCCTCCTTCATTTGGAGCTTGATCCTGAGCTCTATAAAGAGCCACGATGCTCTACGGATACTCTTAGCCAAGTTTTGTGCCATAAATCATCCTTTTCCACCTTCTCTGGCCTCTGTGACTTCGGCCCCAGAGAGCCTTCTCCAACCACCTCCTCCGGCTGTCCAACCATCAAATTGGGCAGCCCTTTAGTCTTCTCCCTTCATCGCGTGTCTCTCTGCCGAAAGAGGGATCGCTCTCCTCCTATTCCTCCTCGCCAAACATCTCACCGTCGTCTTTGTCTTCCTCACGTTTGGCCAACCAATGCCGGATGCATCTCTCCTTCTTTCTCTCCCTAGGTCTCTCTTCTCTCTACCTCTCACTCCCTTTATTCTTTCTATCCTTGTAGCCCTTAGGTTCGACCTCTGCACCACCCCTAACCTCGTCGTCTTCCCTAACTCTGGCGTGAACTCCGTCAAGTTCACGCCACCGCTCCGCTCCACCAAACAACTCACTGTCAAGCCCAAAAGCTCCACCACACTTCCTCTAGAAAAACCCCTCTACCAATTCAAGAGACCGCATCGCTACACTCCACCGAACAACCCACCATAGCTGCACCTTCTTTGACTTTGCTACTCACCCACACGTACCCTCACAACGATCCACAATCACCATTGCATTCACCGTGCTCCAACGATTGTATTGAGAGTTTTAACTTGGGCTTATATCCCATATTCGTGTTTTAAGTATCTTTGTCGGAGCACCGTCACCACCATCGTCTTCTCCGATCACGTCTTCCCATCTCCAACCATCACTTGATTTGCTACTGCTTGCCATCAACACGGACTGAACCTAGAAGACTACCTGGGGCTTCAATTGAGCAAAGCCACAACAACTGCAGCTCCAATTGCCACAGGGTTCTTTAGCTACAAGCACGCGAAGGAAGGAGAGGGACTTTAGTCCCACATCGGATATTGCCAGAGTGCGCACAGTGTATAAACTGAAATTGTGCCATTAGCTGTTTGCCTTAGCACTCATAGGGGTGAGGTCCCCAAGCACACCCCATCACACGCACTTGCTCACGCACCCTTTCTCGCGATTTTGCCTACGGAACTGGGTTGGATCTGATTACCCGGATACCCGAGTTTGACTTGTTATGAGAAAAGGAAATCTGAGAGGGAAAAGGGGGGTTTTTGCGTTACTGTTGCCTCGATATTTGTACCCCCTCTCCCATACTTGACACTTAGCTAATTTGTGCTTGTGAGGCCCTTGTGCCTCTCTTCTATGGTGTTGCTGCCTTAGCATTGTAGAGGCCCTTGAGGTTAAGGCATCTGAGCCTTTACCCTATCGTCTGATTGGCTGGTGCTTGGTTTGAATAGCTTGGTTCTGATATTGATATTTGATTGTGGTTACTGTTGAAACATTTGAATTAATTAAGAGCTTAGACATTAGGGTTAAATTGGTGGCTCAAACCACCATTTTAACCTAATCTTTTTGCATTCTGATACCTAACATTTTGAGATACTCTTATGATATATCTATTGATTATCATTTTGATTTCAATTGCATATTATTCTTGATATTGTGATTAGTGAATTGAATTGTTCAAATTGCTCCTTGTGAACATCCTCAGTCTCACTTGTGTTTTCGAGTTTATAAATTTAAGTGATGTATCGCTTTTGTTCACTATACTACGACGCATTTTCTTAAACTAGGACGAAAGCGACGCAATAGTAGGGCACCTTTCTCTTATTTGTTTTCCTCCAGCATCTCTATGTATTCTTCTAGTTCTTACACGCACTTTCACTCCTACCCTCCTACCACCACTTATCCCTAAGATGATTATTATCTGACTCGACCTATAACTAACCATCCACTAGTTGGGATAACTCTGATTGGGGATATGATTCTAGACCTCAGTGTTCAGGGCCTAACCCTGAACACCAAAACTATGATTATTATCCTTCTCAGAGCTACACTGATTATAGATCCCTACCTTCCTATGAACAACCTAATTCGATCTACAATCAAGAAGGATATGATGATTATAACGCCTACCCTCCTTAGGATTACATTGCGTATAGGTCACAACCCTTTAACGAACAACATGAGATGACCTATTATTAGGGAGGGCCTCAAGAACCTCAATTTCTTGACCCTTATGGACTGAACCCAAACCCACCCAACCCTAAACTGAACTATTTAGCTCAGGTAAACTAAGTCCAAGATAGGGTGCTAGCTAACTTGAGGAACACCATTCAATCTTTAGAAGCTTGGCCAATACCCTGTACTAAAGAATTGGAGCTCTTGATTAAAATGATTGATGATTTGAACAAGTCCTTATTAGATTGGCTCCAAGATGTTCAGGATAAGGACCTAGGTGAGTTTTTACTTAGGAGTTTGTCAAAATTGAGGATGAAATTTGTTGTTGCTTTAGTCCAAGCTTGGGATGATTCTCAGGATGAACCCCCTTCAGGAGAGTCGGTGTTGGAACTCGTTCAGGCACCTATAGGGGGGACACATTTTACGAAACCTGGGATGACAAGGTTGAATTAGAGCAATCAAATGAGGATGTACCGATTCTTTCACTCGAGATCCCCAAGCCAAGGTACGAGGACAAATATGTCTCTACAAACCAAGGAAAAACAAATGATTACGAGACATATATTAATGAGGATCCATAATTCTTTGATTCTGAGGGTGAAGAATTTATAGAAGTATCACTTGAAGTTAAGAAGAATGATTTTAATGAAACATACGTGCCTGAGGAATATGATGAATCATTTGAGGGCCTTATAATTGAGGATTGTGATTTAGTTGGGGCTAACTTGGAGGATCAAAATCCAAATTTAATGGAAGATTCAATTAGTAGCCCTATCTCAACTACACCCCGAAAAGCTGAATGATAATTTTATTTTTGAAATCACCATACCCAAGTGAATCCTGATTCAATCATAATTTTTGGATTTGGATAATTTAGATGGGTTGTGTAACAAGCTAGAGGTCCTCGAAATGCTGATTTTGGAGGATAGGAGATTGGAAATGAAAATCTAGGAGGCTAATTCTGGGGGAATTAGAATCTTGGATCTAAGGGTTCCCATATGCCTTAAACTACTGACTTTTTACTAGGACCCTTATGATATTTTTGAGGATAGTAAACCCAAGTATGGTATAATTGATTATCTTCTCGAGTCAAATGCTAAATGGACAAGTACACTTATTGATCCAAACCTACCTATCGTCCGACATTTTAGACTTGAGTTACATGTTTCTAAACCACAGACCCGTCCCCACAAGTTGAAAGTTGTTAACTTCATATTCTGTATAATTTATTTCTTTTTATTTTCCTTATAAAAACTTTTCTTCAAAAATACAAAAAAAAATGAGAATTAGGGAAAGCGAACTTAGGTATTAGGGGTTTTTCAACTTTAGGAAACAATACGATAGGAGCTGAACACTTAGACTTTTTAAGTCTTCTAGCTTAATTAGCTTAGGTGTCCACTAAAATTTGGACATGTTTCTCAAGTCCTTGCCAACTTAAAATTAATTTTAAGAGGTTAAATAAAGTAGGGTGATAAGTACATGACTTATCAACCCGCCTTCTGATTTGAGGGGCTTATAGTCTAAAGCATCTACACACATCTCGCATTGACTCACTACTCAGACAGTCTTAACGAAAATTAGGTAGCTAATAAAATTACCAGAATGGTATGGCAAGCACATTGCTGTAACAACTCATAACTGGGTGTCTAGAGCCCAGCCACACGACTCAATCTCTTTGACCATTGCCTTTAAGTAAATCTTAGATCAAGAAAGCCACCTGCTTAAAAAATAGAAAACATTCAAAAAGAAAAAATTTGAAAAATTGAAAAGGAGAAAAAATAAATAAGCCACATTTCACCGTACGAGTATGGTTGGCAAGTTACTGTGGGTAATCCCCCAATTGTCGTTTGTCCAGAACCCAACTCACAAAATGCACAAGTAATTTTTAACACTTAGGGAAAAGTGAGGAAGTAGAATAGCCCGAGGAGATATGCACTGGGTTCACCCCTATGTTGACCCCAAAAAAATAAAAGTAAGGCGAAAGTTGCCGGTCAAATAGATGCACCTATAGGTAGAATTTCTCATTGAGGGTCACCTAGGGTTTATAGAACCTGAGGTCTATGTTGATTGCTGTTTAGTGAGTCAATCACATTTTCACAATGAGATGTTTAGAACTTAAAGTCTTCTCGAGTCTTCGGTGGGTTGGGTAACCGTAGAAAGCTGCCCTAAAACCTTAAACGGCAATTCCAAAAAAAATAAGAAAAGAAGAAAAAGAAAAAAATTCTCTCTCTTTCTTGTTCGAAATAAGGCGAGGACTTGGGCGATCTACATTTTGGCAGGCACCCGGGCGCTGTTGATTTTTGTAGTTTAAGTCCCTAGTAAAATTTTCTTTTATTGATAAACAACCTATGGCTAAGTAACAATATCTTAATTCTACCTTTATATATAACATTTAGTTTAATTTTTCTAGGGACTAGTAAAAGATAGCCATAAGGTTGTGATACATACATAATTATTCGTGATAAAATGGCTATTCATGCATGTTCCTGAGCTATCTAGATGCATTTGACATTGTAAATATTGCATAACATGCATCATCATGCATTTAGAATAGAATGTGTAAATTGTATATTAATTTTCTTATTTTAATGGCTAGGGGATAAGGCAACATCTTTATGGGCTTTAGATGGAAGATCTGACCTTACAGATGTGATTAGGGTGACAACCGGAGTCCAACGCCTCCAGAATTGCCCCAATCAGACATTCATAGCATCTTATACAAGCCACATAAGACTGAGAGACAAGGTGATGCAAATTCAGACCTCAGACGACAAATCCGACTGCACAGATGGGTTCAGGTCAATGATTGCAGCCCAACGGCGCAAATATCAACCGTAGCATTCCCTCCAAGCAGAAGTTGGACGGCTATGATGGCACCATGTGGCACTATTACAGCCCTCCAAATCTCCCACTCGACCTCCCCAGCAACAGCACCAAAATGATGGTCGAGAAATTCGTGCGAGAAAATCAGGGTTTTGGGTTTCAAGAGAGAGAAACCCATGTCATCGTATTTTCGCAAGAAAGTTCAATGTATTAGATAATATTTATAATCGGAATCGTGAGTCCCAGGTCGAACATGAGGAGGCGAATGTTTGATTTTAGGAAAAATCCACATTTTCTTTATTTGTTTTTAAAGATTTTCTACATTTATATTTTTTTGGTATTTTTGATAAAACAAGAAAACAAGCAAAATATTATCTAAGCTAAGCTAACTAATCTACTAAGCAAATAATTCAAGCGAAAGATAAAGAGAGAGAAAGAAGAGAGGAAGGCAGAGAGACAAAAAGAGAGAGAGAATAAATATTATAGATAATTCAAATATTTATTACAACTAAGCACAGGAAAGTAAGTCTATTCTAGAAAAGTGGTAAAAGAGAAAAGGTGAGAGAAAATCCTCCTCGCGACTGCTTGGAGGATGAGTCGCTTAGACGATGCCCCAAATGAAGGTGGTGAGGAGCTGGAGGAAGGAGAATGGAGTCAGACCTAGGACCATGGGCACTCCACGAATGGGGGTGAGAAGCGGGACTAAAAATTATTTTCTAGCTCTAGTGGTTATAAATATTATCTGATACGTCGAACTTTCTAGCAAAAATACGATGACACAGGTTTCTCTCTCTTGAAACCCTAAACCTTGATTTTCTAGCAAGAATTTGTCAACTATCATACACCATGAAACATCAAAAGGAAGTGCTCGAAAGCTTCCTTATGATCTCAGGAACATCGAGAACACAACAATTGGATTGCAGGTCGATTCAAGAAGTGGTGCAAGCTTAAATTTGTTAAAAAAGAAGATTGAAGTGGACAAATCAATACGATAGTGGAAAGATGAAATAAAATTGGGAAAAATGGCTATTAGGTTGTTATGAAGGTGGGTAGAGGGCCAATTGAGTATGGAATAGCTCAGAGGAACTCGCTAAAGAAAAGTCTGAGCTTTGATGGACGTGGAATTGGGCATATTACGTAGGATGGTTAATAGTGAAGGAAAGAAGGTGAGATGGAATTGTTGGTGCTAGAGCACTACGATCATTTGTTTTGATGATAACAAAACACGTGTTATTTAACATTTGCGCTTGGAGTCTTAAATTTCAGGTCAATTGCAAATGTAGACGTGTTTAGACGAAATTCGAGCTCGCATCCAGGATGGATTAGAGGAGCTTGATGGAGAACAGAGGAGATTCGCGAGGAGCGATAGATTGAAGATGGAAGGACAAGAAGAATATGATAGAATTCTTTTTATTCCTTTCATGTACATTTGTCGTTATTTTCTTACTCTTTATTTCCTTAGAAAATTATGTTAAAGAGCCTCAAAGTACCCTAACAGTAGTCCTAGGAACACCAGCACAACCCTAGGATACTTAGGTTTTCTGTAGAGAACTTAGAAAACCAATATAGGGTTTAAACAGCATTTCCAGACGTCTAATTCCCAAATCAGACGTCTGATAAAGTGTTTTAAGATGTCTGACTGTTGATTCAGACGTCTGATAACATTTAGGCTAGACAAGTTAGTTCTGTCTGATGAAATCAGACGTCCAGACCTTAGACCAGACATCTTAGGGGACGTCTGATGACTTTGCCAGACGTCCAATTAGTGGACCGTTGGCTCTCTTAGCATACACTCAAGGATATGACCGTTAGAGCCTTATCAGACGTCCTTAAGCCCTTCTAGACGTCTGATAATTGACCGTTTTGCCTCGACTGACCCGAAAATCTCTTCTCAGCCATTGCAAATCCATTCCCACGAAAAAGTAGGTTTCCAGACGTCCAGGCTTAGTGCCAGACGTCCTGTATGTCGTCTGATGGCCTTGCACAAGAACCCTGTTTAGATCTGATTTAAGTCAGGAAGGAACCCGCACGAAATCAGACGTCTGACCTTGAAATCAGACGTCTTAAAGTGGCCTTCCAGACGTCTGATGCCAAAATTAGACGTCTGATAAGCCTGTCAGTGCAATGATTATTCCTGATTTCGGGTTGATTCACTTGGGCTTTGCATCCAACGGCTATGGAAGCTTTTCTAAGCCTTCCAAAGCCTTCCTAAGGCCTCTATAAATAGAGGGGAGCCTTTGACACACTAACACACACCAAGAAACACCAAGACACACCTTGCAATACACTTTCAAATCATTTTGTGTCTCTCTTGCTCTCTAAGCACTAGTTCTTCATCTTGAGAGCATCAAGCCTTCACGCACCCGCTCTCCCGCCGTAGTTCACGAGAGCGAAGTTGCACCGTCGCGTGGCTCACGCATCCGCATCGTCGACGCACTCCTTTCAAAGGGAAGCATCCTAATTCCTATAGAAGCTTAGGATAAAAGTTACTTTGTTGGCTCTATAGGATTACTTGTTTATTTTATCTTTGTTATTTGGTTGGGTATTCGCTTTGCGAATTCCCGTCTCCTTCGAGGGACAAAATCCTTCTCGTGAAGAGAAGGGGTTGAGGAACGCTACCCTCGCACTTGTAGCGTGGTTGTATTTGAGGTTGAATCACCCTCGTTTAAAGTGATTCTCTTAGTGGATTTTGATCAACTTGGTTGATCGGAAAATCCTAACTCGAGAGGGTTAGGTGGTGGTTTTCACCCGATTTGGGTTTCCACCTAAAAATACTTGTGTACTTGTGTGATTGTCTATTTTGTGAAATTGTTTATATTTATTTCCACAATTATTACCTCACCCCCTCCTAGTAGGGAATTTCAGTTGTGGTGAGATGAGGAAGATGAACAAGTGGTCAATTTTGAGATAGAATGCCAGCAATCACCGGAACTGGTGTCGCCAGAGTCGGAGAAAAAAGATGTGGAATCAAAGACTAAATCTACCTAAACCTATGAATTGAAGGGATAAAACTACTCTAAAGAAGGAGATGAGAAGTTTAGACACATTACCTAGAGGAAAGGGTGAGAGAAGCTCCAGTGATGGCTTGTAAGAGATGGAGTGAAGTAGATGAAGTGAGATGAGTAGCTCCGATCAATCAAAGCGGGAAATAAAAAGGTTTGGCGCATAGCTCCACCATTGGAAAGGTAAGAGCAAAGGAAGAGGATTTGAGAGAAATAGCAAGCTCTATTGGAGCGAGCTCGAGGAGGTGGGAAGATGCTGAAGTTCGAGTTGAATAGCCTAGGAACAAGTTCCGTGGGGGAAGAGGGAAAGGTCTCAATAGCTCGGATCTGAGGGTATGGAGGTCTATTTATAGTCGCTGGCGAGGTCTAGGTATGGTGAATGTGGACAAAGGAGTGTCCAGGTGCAAGGTATTGCCGTTGTCTTCTTCGACAATGGTGATGGTCACACATTGTAGTAGGCGGTTAACAACCGATCTGAACCATTGGATTTGAAGAGGTTACAAGAAAACTTGGTGGTCACGGAAATCGTGTTCGATCGTTAGATTTGCCATGATCGAATGTAACGAGCGCGTGCCCCAGACGTCTTTTAAGACGTCTGGGAGGTGGCCCAGACGTCTGTAAAGACGTCTGGGATCACATCCAGACGTCTGACCAGACGTCCGGGATAGTTTACAGACGCCTGGCGAACAGTTATGCTCGCACGGGATATTCGTCTACGCGCCTGTGCGCGCAGACCTGCGATCCTGCACCTTCTCTGCGGCTGCAGGCGACTGCGACCGTCTCTCCCTCCTCTCCGCGCGGCGTTAAAAGGGGGAGGGGGCGCGCCTCCCCTCCCGTCTCCACCATCTTCCTCCTTCTCTCCTGCCTGTGCGCGAGAGCGAGCGGACGCGAGGGCGCAGCGGCAGCGGCGGCCGCAGTAGGCGCGGAGGAGCTGCGGCGTGCGAGGGCGGGGCTCTGCCGTGAGGGCGAGCTCGCCGGGAGCGGCTTGGCCGGCCGGCGGAGGGCGCAGGGGGCGCAGAGCGTCGCGGAGAGGGACCTGCTGCGGGCGGAGCAGCGGACGCGCGAGGTGCGACGCGGGCGGCGTCGCGAGCGGAGGCCGAGCAAGGTTCTGATTCTGGAAAAATCTCCAGAATCAGACGTCTGGACTGATATCCAGACGGCAAGGTCGACGTCTGTGAGATCATACAGACGTCTGAAAGGTGAGTTCCGCTTTCTCCTCCTTTTTGTCGACTGACCGTACTGAGGGAGGAGGGTTGGCTGTGCGCAGGTGTTCGGATTCGTCATCCTTTGCGAATCAGACGTCTGGAAGTTGTACCAGACGGCGGGAGTGACCTCCAGACGTCCGGAGAGACCATCGGACGTCTGGGATCTAGGAGAGACGTCCCCACAGACTTCTGGACGTCCGGGGAACCAAGCCGAATAGGTAATTCTCTGATCCACCGTTTAAGACGTCTGGAAGGAGTTCCAGACGTCTGATTTTGCACAGTATTGTCTTTCTCGACCCGTTTAGGGCCCGTTTGGGCTCCGTTTTCCGCGATTCGAGTTGCGTTCGTTTCAGAATTTATTCCTCTACCCGCCTACAGTAGCTTTACACTATTTTGAGACACTCCTTGTGTTTGATCCTTGTGATAGGACCTCGTTCGGTTGCCGTCTTGAGAGTCGCGGAGGCGCGCGGGATTCCCGACCACACCCCCATTACTCCCGTTGTACCTGGTAGAGTGGTTTTAAGTATTAATAAAATCTGTTAAAGTATGGAACCATAACTAGAACCTAGGGCATTGCATGAATCCTAGGAATGAGAAATATATGGAATGATAGCTCCTAGGTGTTGCATGAATCCTAGGGCCGGAAAACTAGATTGTATGATAGATCCTAGGATATGGCATGAATCCTAGGATGGAAAAACTAGTGGAATGTACATTACTGCAGTCTTGGAAAAATGGAAAGGAATATATAAAGCTGCCTGTAAATTTAAGTAACAGCTGCCTGTTATGCATAAAGAATCATGTTGAGATCATGGAATGTGAGAACGAGAATCTGGAAAGTGAAACATATGATGTTCTGGGATAAAGAGCTGGAACCCTACGGGGAATTAGGAGTGGAACTCCTGGAAAGAAAAGGAATGGAACTGAGATGTAGTTTGTACTGTCTCTTGGGTACGCAGTACCAAGGGAAGTACCTGTACCTGTTTTAGTGCAGAGTGGGGCCAGCCGCCCCAGGGACCCGGGGTTAGGATTGGCCGCTCTGTACCGACTTGTTGGCCCTCGTGTACGTAGTACCGAGGAGAGCTAGTAGTGTTAGGAGAGTACTAGCTACCCCACGGGCCCCGGGGTTCTGCTAGCCTCCTTCACCGACTTGTTAGGCCCACTAGGGCAAACCAGGGTAGTCAGGCGAGGGTGCGCGGACTGTGGAGGGGCAAGGCCCCGGTTTGGTTACTGTGGAGGGGTTGGACCCCTGTTACTGAGAGGGCTCTGCCCTGGTTCCGTGCTGTGCTTTGGGCGCACCCGTTAACGGAAACGACTGACCGCGTGCCAGTACGGGCTAGCTACCTGTGCGTTTATCGCGCGTGCCGTAGTCACCGTTACGTCTGTCAGTGACCTTGGGGTGGTTGACTGAGGGTAGGATCACCACGGGGGACTCTCCCGGCCAGGAGAGCACCACGTGCTACTTCTACTGTTGGAAAAGACTGCAATCAAGATCGTCCCACGAGGACATTCGAGATCAAGTAAAGGATCTGAGAAGTAAATGAAATAGTGAGAAAAATTGAAAGATGTAAATAAAGGAAGTAATAGAACATAACAGCTACTGTACACTCTACTGTTGCCTTTAGTTAGTTTGCCACTCTACTCAGCGTTTTGCTGACGTGTTACACTCGTTACCTTTTTCAGGACCAGGTGTTGAGCAGCCAGGGTCGGCGGCTGCAGAGGACGCTGGGCCGAGTAGGGTCCAGTAGAGTTACCACAGCTTCGTACCTTCTTTTTTGTTTCTGTTCTAGTGAGTAGTTTTGTTTCCGCTGTACCTTCTTTACCTGCAGTTTTTGTTATATGATAAATGTTGCTTTACTGTTGTGGTGGTACCTACTGTAGTAGTTTCTTTCCTTACTGCTGTACTTTCTTACTGTTAGTTATATTCATGCTGAATGTGGTTTATTTTACTGTCTTTTGGTTACTTCCTCGTTGGACGACTGGGTCTTGGGATTAGTCGAGTCGGTCCGGTTCTCGTGTCTCGTAGGGACTCGGGAACCGGGTCGTTACAAGATGGTATCAGAGCAAGGTCGTCCCGAGAAGTGAATCAACTGACTGGAAAATAACCAATTCACATGTTTATAGCTAGAGTAGCCACCACAACATATCTCTTGACATGAGCTCTTAGAAATGTTGTTAGGTACCGTCTGTTTTGACGTTTCCGTTTTGTTTCGCGTCTCCTTGCAGGAGATGCCTCGTCGTGGGACTGGCGAGACTGGCCGCGGGCGCGGCCGTGGGCGAGGACGGCGAGGTGGACGTGCTGTCGTTGACGTCTCGGTGGACCAGCCACCACTCCCTGGCATCCAGGCCCAGGACCTCTCCAGACTGATACGGGATATTGTACGAGAGGAGCTCCACCCACCGCCCCGAGCACCTCCTCCTGGGGTTGCAGAGGGGGAGTCCTCTGTGGGACCACGCGACGGACGCGGCGCCGGACACGAGGGAGGGGAGGGGCCCCTGCCGCCCCCACCTTCCTCCGACACTTCTGTACACGAGGCACCTTCGCCTGGAGGTGCACCAACACCTCCCCTACAGCACCACTTCGAGCTTTTCGGACAGTTCCGGAAGCTGAAGCCCCCCTCCTTCAAGGGGGATGAGGACCCGACCGAGGCAGAGGACTGGCTTGAGCAGCTGGAGAAGATCTTCGACACCCTTCGCCCCCCGGTGGAGTGCCGCGTGGCCTTTGCCACGTACCAGCTGGAGAGTGCGGCACACCGGTGGTGGAGGGCGGTCCGGGGACAGGAGAGGGACGAGCCGACGTGGGACCAGTTCGTCACCCTCTTCTGCGAGCAGTACTTTCCCCAGACGTGGCAGGACCAGAGGAGGCGGGAGTTCCACACTCTCCGCCAAGGGACGATGACCGTGAGCGCGTACCGCACGCGTTTATTGGAGCTGTCCCGCTTTGCAGCAACAGCGGTAGCCACTGAGGAGGAGCGCCTTTGGAGGTTCACCAAGGGGCTCCGGCCTGCGATCCGGGGGTATGTCAAACCCCTGAAGCTGCCGACGTTTTCGAGGGTGGTAGAGGCAGCCATGACTTACGAGGAGACCAACCCGTCCGCGCGAGAGACCGACGGCGGGCGGAAGAGGCCCTTTCAGCCAGACTTCTCGCAGGGCCGGCGAGAGCGGAGACACGTGGCGTCCGCAGGAGAGCCGTCACGTTGTGCAGGGCCATCAGTGGCCTTTAGGGGCCCTCGACAGGGGCCAGTCGCCAGCACCGGACCCCCGCCTAGCCGACAGCAGGGACTCACTGAGGGCGGGAGTCGGGTTCCCCTCTGCTACCAGTGTGGCCAGCCGGGCCACGTCAGGAGGGACTGCCCATCTAGGGCAGGAGGTCAGCAGATACTTCCCGCGCAGAGCACTGGAGGGCGCGCAGGAGGCCGCGGTTTCCAGGCGCGAGGAGGAGGACCGCAGTCGCGAGGAGGGTACCGGCCAGCACCTACCCGTCCGACGCAGAGTGTGGCTGCTTCGTCCGCACCTAGAGCTGAGGGGCGTATCAACGCCCTAACACACAGGGACGCCAGAGCTTCGGGATCCGTGGTAGCAGGTATGGTTTCAGTTTCTGGCAGACTCGTTTACACGCTTTTCGATTCCGGCGCTACGCACTCGTTTGTCGCAGACAGTTTCGCAGTTAGTTTGGACCAGGATTATACATTGTTAGAGAACCCATTCGTAATCAGAGGTCCGAGTGGTCAGCTGTTTGTAGCTGAGGAGGTGTACACGGGTTGCGGGGTCAGCATCGGGGGACACAGCCTGCCAGGTGACCTGATTATGATACAGATGGAGGACTTTGGAGTGATTCTGGGGATGGATTGGCTGTCCGCTTACCACGCCTTGGTAGACTGCTTTGAGAGGAAGATTGTCTTCTCCATTCCGGAGTTGCCTTCCTTCGAGTTTCACGGGCAACCAGTGGACGGAGGTTTCAGGTGCATTTCGGCGCTTCGGGCGGCAAGACTTTTGAGCCAGGGGTGTGAGGGCTTCTTAGCTTGTGTGGTGGCAGAGCACAGCCCCGTGGCAGACTTCCAGAGCATCCCGGTGGTCAGAGAGTACCCCGACGTGTTTCCAGACGAGTTACCAGGACTACCGCCCGAGCGTGAGATCGAGTTTGAGATCTCACTAGTACCAGGGACCAGCCCCATCTCCACCGCGCCATACAGGATGGCACCGCTTGAGCTGCGAGAGCTCAAGTCTCAGTTGCAGGACCTTTTGGAGAAGGGTTTCGTGAGGCCCAGTGCGTCTCCCTGGGGAGCCCCGGTACTGTTTGTGAAGAAGAAGGATGGGACCCTACGCCTTTGTGTGGACTACCGACAGCTGAATAGGGTCACCATCAAGAACAGATATCCGCTGCCGAGGATTGACGATTTGTTTGACCAGTTGCGGGGTGCCACGGTGTTTTCCAAGATCGACTTGAGGTCTGGATACCACCAGTTGAGGATCAGGGAGACCGACGTCTCCAAGACAGCTTTCCGCACCCGGTACGGACACTACGAGTTTTTGGTCATGCCGTTTGGGCTGACCAATGCCCCCGCTGCTTTCATGGACCTGATGAACCGGGTGTTCAGACCGTACTTGGACCAGTTTGTGGTGGTTTTCATAGATGATGTACTCATCTATTCTAGAGATCGGACGCAGCACGGACAACACTTGCGGATGGTTCTGGACACTCTGAGACGACGCAGGCTGTACGCCAAATACAGCAAGTGCGAGTTCTGGTTGAGGGAGGTGACCTTTTTGGGTCATGTGATCTCTGGAGACGGCCTGGCGGTGGATCCCGCCAAGGTCGAGGCAGTGCTCAGGTGGGAGAGACCGCGTTCAGTCACTGAGATTCGCAGTTTCCTGGGACTGGCAGGTTACTACAGACGGTTCATCAGAGGGTTTTCGCAGATTGCACGTCCTATGACACAGTTGACTCGGAAGGATGTGCCTTTCACTTGGACAGACGCCTGTGAGGCGTGTTTTCTGGAGCTGAAGGAGAGGTTGACCTCGGCTCCCGTGCTCACCATTCCTGACAGTAGTGGCGGGTTCGTTGTGTACACGGACGCTTCCTTGCAGGGGTTAGGAGGTGTGCTCATGCAGAGGGGTCACGTGGTCGCTTACGCTTCGCGGCAACTGAAGCCCCATGAGCATACCTACCCTACCCACGACCTAGAGTTGGCAGCTGTTGTCTTCGCGCTGAAGACATGGAGGCACTACTTGTACGGTGAGACCTTCGAGATTTTTACAGATCACAAGAGCCTCAGATATCTTTTTGACCAGAAGGAGCTCAACATGAGACAGAGACGTTGGTTGGAGCTCCTGAAGGACTACGACTGCAGCATCTCCTACCACCCGGGAAAGGCCAATGTGGTGGCTGACGCCTTGAGCCGTAAGGCGCCCGCACGCTTGGCCAGTCTACAGTTACAGAGTTGGAGCCTTTTGGAGGAGGTGGGCAGTTGGCGACCTCTAGAGTTACGAGGGTACTGTGGGGCAGTGACGGTGACACGGCAGACCAGACCAGAGTTGATAGACCGCATCATCACGGGACAGATGGCCGATCCGTACTTGCAGTCTTTGCGCGACAGAGTACTGTCAGGGGACCCAGGGGACTTCTCTTTCACAGACCAGGTGTTACGCTTGAGGGGACGGCTGTGCGTCCCCAGAGACGAGGAGCTGTTGAGAGAGCTCCTGACTGAGGCACACGGTTCCAAATTCACCATACATCCCGGAAACACGAAAATGTACCATGACTTGAGACGCGAGTTCTGGTGGAGAGGGATGAAGCGGGATGTGGGTGAGTTCGTGCAGCAGTGCTTAGTGTGCCAGTAGGTGAAAGCCGAGCATCAGAGGCCTGCGGGGCCGCTTCAGCCGCTTCCAGTGCCTGAGTGGAAGTGGGAGAGCATCACCATGGACTTAGTGGTGGGCTTACCTGTTACCCAGCGACGACACGACGCGGTCTGGGTAATAGTGGATAGATTGACAAAGACGGCACGATTCTTGCCGATCCGAGTCACTTTGGGACCAGCACAGTTGGCAGAGAGGTATATCCGTGATGTGGTGCGACTACACGGAGTTCCGCGGGAGATCGTATCCGACCGGGATACCCGCTTTACGTCCCAGTTTTGGGCTGAGTTTCAGCAGGCTTTGGGGACGAGGTTGAGGTTTAGCACGGCTTACCACCCCCAGACGGACGGACAGTCGGAACGCACGATACAGACACTTGAGGATCTTTTGCGTGCCTGTGTACTAGACTGGAGGGGCTCTTGGGAGGAGCACCTACCCCTGGCAGAGTTTGCATACAACAACAGTTATCACTCGAGCATCGGCATGGCTCCCTACGAGGCTCTGTACGGACGGAAATGCACGGCACCCTTGAGTTGGGTTGAGGTGGGGACCAAGTGGGAGGTTGGCCCCAGGTTGATCCGGCAGAGTCAGGAGGTAGTTGAGCAGATCCACAGACGACTCCGCACTGTCAGGAGCAGACAGAAGAGCTACGCAGATCGCAGACGCAGAGAGGTGCAGTTCGAGGTCGGGGACCACGTCTTTCTTCGTGTTTCGCCCATGAAGGGCTTACAGCGGTTTGGGGTTAGAGGGAAGCTCGCGCCGAGGTTCGTGGGGCCCTTCGAGGTCCTGGAGCGGGTTGGACCCGTTGCTTACAGACTTGCCCTTCCCCCGCAGCTTTCTGGTGTGCACGACGTGTTCCACGTGTCCAACCTCAGGAAGTACGTAGCCGATCCCAGCCACGTACTGAGTCACGAGAGCGTCGAGGTGAGCGACGACCTGACCTACCCCGAGCGGCCAGTGCAGATCCTAGACCGAGCCGTCCGCAGGTTGAGACGAAAGCAAGTACCCCTGGTAAAGGTTTTGTGGAGGAGCCAGCGGTACGAGGAGGCTACCTGGGAGCCTGAGGCGGCAATGCGGGAGCGGTACCCAGAGCTTTTCGCAGGTACGTCTTTTCGGACCGGCTTCGGTCCTCTTTGAGTTTGTTATGTTATTTGGACATCCTTTTTCCGCACCCTAGTTGGCGCAAGTTTCGGGGACGAAACTTCCTTTGAGTTTGTTATATTGTAACGAGCGCGTGCCCCAGACGTCTTTTAAGACGTCTGGGAGGTGGCCTAGACGTCTGTAAAGACGTCTGGGATCACATCCAGACGTCTGACCAGACGTCCGGGATAGTTTACAGACGTCTGGCGAACAGTTATGCTCGCACGGGATATTCGTCTGCGCGCCTGTGCGCGCAGACCTGCGATCCTGCACCTTCTCTGCGGCTGCAGGCGACTGCGACCGTCTCTCCCTCCTCTCCGCGCGGCGTTAAAAGGGGGAGGGGGCGCGCCTCCCCTCCCGTCTCCACCATCTTCCTCCTTCTCTCCTGCCTGTGCGCGAGAGCGAGCGGACGCGAGGGCGCAGCGGCAGCGGCGGCCGCAGTAGGCGCGGAGGAGCTGCGGCGTGCGAGGGCGGGGCTCTGCCGTGAGGGCGAGCTCGCCGGGAGCGGCTTGGCCGGCCGGCGGAGGGCGCAGGGGGCGCAGAGCGTCGCGGAGAGGGACCTGCTGCAGGCGGAGCAGCGGACGCGCGAGGTGCGACGCGGGCGACGTCGCGAGCGGAGGCCGAGCAAGGTTCTGATTCTGGAAAAATCTCCAGAATCAGACGTCTGGACTGATATCCAGACGGCAAGGTCGACGTCTGTGAGATCATACAGACGTCTGAAAGGTGAGTTCCGCTTTCTCCTCCTTTTTGTCGACTGACCGTACTGAGGGAGGAGGGTTGGCTGTGCGCAGGTGTTCGGATTCGTCATCCTTTGCGAATCAGACGTCTGGAAGTTGTACCAGACGGCGGGAGTGACCTCCAGACGTCCGGAGAGACCATCGGACGTCTGGGATCTAGGAGAGACGTCCCCACAGACTTCTGGACGTCCGGGGAACCAAGCCGAACAGGTAATTCTCTGATCCACCGTTTAAGACGTCTGGAAGGAGTTCCAGACGTCTGATTTTGCACAGTATTGTCTTTCTCGACCCGTTTAGGGGCCCGTTTGGGCTCCGTTTTTCCGCGATTCGAGTTGCGTTCGTTTCAGAATTTATTCCTCTACCCCACCTACAGTAGCTTTACACTGTTTTGAGACACTCCTTGTGTTTGATCCTTGTGATAGGACCTCGTTCGGTTGCCCGTCTTGAGAGTCGCGGAGGCGCGCGGGATTCCCGACCACACCCCCATTACTCCCGTTGTACCTGGTAGAGTGGTTTTAAGTATTAATAAAATCTGTTAAAGTATGGAACCATAACTAGAACCTAGGGCATTGCATGAATCCTAGGAATGAGAAATATATGGAATGATAGCTCCTAGGTGTTGCATGAATCCTAGGGCCGGAAAACTAGATTGTATGATAGATCCTAGGATATGGCATGAATCCTAGGATGGAAAAACTAGTGGAATGTACATTACTGCAGTCTTGGAAAAATGGAAAGGAATATATAAAGCTGCCTGTAAATTTAAGTAACAGCTGCCTGTTATGCATAAAGAATCATGTTGAGATCATGGAATGTGAGAACGAGAATCTGGAAAGTGAAACATATGATGTTCTGGGATAAAGAGCTGGAAACCCTACGGGGAATTAGGAGTGGAACTCCTGGAAAGAAAAGGAATGGAACTGAGATGTAGTTTGTACTGTCTCTTGGGTACGCAGTACCAAGGGAAGTACCTGTACCTGTTTTAGTGCAGAGTGGGGCCAGCCGCCCCAGGGACCCGGGGTTAGGATTGGCCGCTCTGTACCGACTTGTTGGCCCTCGTGTACGTAGTACCGAGGAGAGCTAGTAGTGTTAGGAGAGTACTAGCTACCCCACGGGCCCCGGGGTTCTGCTAGCCTCCTTCACCGACTTGTTAGGCCCACTAGGGCAAACCAGGGTAGTCAGGCGAGGGTGCGCGGACTGTGGAGGGGCAAGGCCCCGGTTTGGTTACTGTGGAGGGGTTGGACCCCTGTTACTGAGAGGGCTCTGCCCTGGTTCCGTGCTGTGCTTTGGGCGCACCCGTTAACGGAAACGACTGACCGCGTGCCAGTACGGGCTAGCTACCTGTGCGTTTATCGCGCGTGCCGTAGTCACCGTTACGTCTGTCAGTGACCTTGGGGTGGTTGACTGAGGGTAGGATCACCACGGGGGGACTCTCCCGGGCCAGGAGAGCACCACGTGCTACTTCTACTGTTGGAAAAGACTGCAATCAAGATCGTCCCACGAGGACATTCGAGATCAAGTAAAGGATCTGAGAAGTAAATGAAATAGTGAGAAAAATTGAAAGATGTAAATAAAGGAAGTAATAGAACATAACGGCTACTGTACACTCTACTGTTGCCTTTAGTTAGTTTGCCACTCTACTCAGCGTTTTGCTGACGTGTTTACACTCGTTACCTTTTTCAGGACCAGGTGTTGAGCAGCCAGGGTCGGCGGCTGCAGAGGACGCTGGGCCGAGTAGGGTCCAGTAGAGTTACCACAGCTTCGTACCTTCTTTTTTGTTTCTGTTCTAGTGAGTAGTTTTGTTTCCGCTGTACCTTCTTTACCTGCAGTTTTTGTTATATGATAAATGTTGCTTTACTGTTGTGGTGGTACCTACTGTAGTAGTTTCTTTCCTTACTGCTGTACTTTCTTACTGTTAGTTATATTCATGCTGAATGTGGTTTATTTTACTGTCTTTTGGTTACTTTCTCGTTGGACGACTGGGTCTTGGGATTAGTCGAGTCGGTCCGGTTCTCGTGTCTCGTAGGGACTCGGGAACCGGGTCGTTACATCGAAGAAGGAGAAGAACGAGCAGTCGTCGACCGTCAACGTTGAGGAAGAAGGTGGTGTGTGCATAGGGACCTTTTTGCAAATATCAGAGGGACTTAATTGAAATACTCATAGAGACTAAAATGTAATTTCTTGATTTAAATGTGTAATTTAACTTATTTTCTCATCAACTTTTTGTGGGATATTATATGAACATTAATGAACAAAGTTATGGGGTCAAATTACACTTTTGTCCCCAAGATTTAGCATATAAATTAAAGCTTAACTTAGGGTTTATAATTATTAACTTAACAATATTTAGGTAGCTTAATTCATGATTTAAATCCTTAATCTTAACATATATAAATAAGACATTTTCTTGATAATAAAAAGGCCTAATTAATGTGCATTTTGATTTCATGCCTTTTATTAGCTATATATATATTTAACCCTGTTTATATGATATAAAATGCTAATTAAATAGGTAAACTAGCTATTGTTGGTAAAATAAGAGCTATGATGACTGCCTCATCAATAACACATTGCAATGTACACTCCTTTACTTTTCACTTTCCTAGAATAGATTTTTAGGAAGTAAAAAGGAATGCATCTAAGCCTCAATTGTGGAGAGTAATGAAGGAGGATTTGATCCTCACTATAAAGCCACTTGTATCATGTATGGCACATGACATGTGACTCAAGAGGTCCAAAGGTCCTCCATTCAACCAAATCCTTTAAGGCTCGCCAAGCCTTAACAAGTCTGCTAGAATAGCTTCTCGTATTCATGTCTTACAGGCTTAATTCTACCTATATATCTTCCTCTACATCTTTCCACATAAATTATGAAACCCCATTGAGTAGGAAATGTTCACCGAATTGTTCCTTTATTTTGCTGCATAGCAAGATTCTTCCACTATATCTCATTGCACAACTATTCATTGCATTATGGATGCCATTTGTTCTTTTTTAAAGTTTTTTTTAATGCTGAGTCTCGGTCTCACTCCTCCCTCCCCTTCTCTCTTCCCACTTTCGATCTTTCCATGTCACCACCATCATCCTCTTTCGCCATGCGAAACCCTAACTAGACAATTAACCACCCTCCTCGATTGCCTTTCCTTTGCCCTCTCCCTCCCTCACAACCTTGATAAACCCCTGCTTTGTTTTATAACCTCATAATGGCATTTAAGTGAACCTAATGGTAGATGTTCAAATAGGTGAATTTGTTAAGGACGTGGGATTGACCCTTAAAGTCATCCTTAAGGATATGTTAACCTTTAAAGAAATTTGCAAAGTCTTTTATTATTTTGTTGGAGAAAGTTCTATTTTTTATTTTTTTTGAAAAGATAAATGTGTGATCATGAAATTTGCTTGAATAACTTTTTGAATGTAAATCTTCACCTTTCGTTATACATGAAGCCATGCCAATATTCCTTCACAAATGCATAAAATTCTATCATTTATGATTGGTGTTTGGTTAGGATAAAAAAATAAGTAGTAGGATAAAATGATTAACATCATAATATGATGTTAGTAGATATTTATTTAATATTAATATTTTAATAGATATAATATGTTGAATGGATATATTTTAATATAAATTGATACTAATGTGATGATTTTATTGGGATGTTTATTGAAATGATATATTCCCTCCGATCCCCTTCCCCTTCATTTTATCCCACTTGCTATGGTGGACTTAACCCCTGACAGTGCATTTATCTCCCATCCAATACGAGTGCCAAATGCAACCTTTAGCCTTCCAATGATAACTACGCTCCTCTTTTTCTTGGTACAAAAATTTTAGGAATTTAATAAATAAGTTGGAATTGTGTTTAATCTAGCACTTATTTCTTCTATGCATAGTCCTAAAAAATGTTATTTCATCATTTTTCATTTAGTGAGGGGGCACAAATAAGAAAATTGAACTTCCATCTGTCTCTTTTTTTTAAGACATCATCGTTGGCACAAGTCAACATATTCATGTTCTTTCCCTTGTATTAAACGTTGGAGATCAACTTGGCCCGTGGCTTGTCACTTATCCCTTTTTTCTGGTTCTCGTGAAAAGATAAATGTGTGGATCATGAGATTTGAACGCATGACCTCTTGAATGTCAACGTTCACCTTTCGTTAAACATGAAGCCATGTTAATATTCCTGTACAAATTCATAAAATTCTAACTTATCCGTCCCATTCTTCCTAACGTATATTGACGTTTGTTTTACTCATTAAATGACATGAAAGAGACCTGTTGGATTTGCAGGATGCTAGGTAGTACAACTCCAACAATAACGGCTAAGGTGAAGTTGGTGGCAAAATGTTTTTTTTTTTTTTTTTCTGTTGAAAAATAAATCTCCATTAAAGGAAACAAGGTGATTTCAAGGATACAGACCCTGAATTTTGAGGGAGGAAGGATAGTTGAAACTTGACTCACCTTAGAGAAGAGGGGAAATCGAGGGAAACTCTAAAATGGAGAGATAACAATATTGGATTAAAATTCAATATATGGACTTTCATATGTAAAATTATATATAGATATAATTAAATAACAATAAATAAAGTGATTGTCATCTAATGTCTAATTTTAGAGTGATCAAATTAAGCTATTTTAAGTGCATGGGTATAAATGCAAATAGTTTAGTGCGGTGCTTAAAATATATGTACAAAGACCTAGTTGTGAATTGTGACTTTCCCATTTCCAATAATGACTCATTAATAAATATTGTGTTGTGTTGAGTTATATCTTTATTTTAAAAAAAGAAGAGAAAAAAAAAATATATACATAGATCCTTTTGATCCAAAAAAAAAGAAGAGAGAAAAAATATATATACATAGAAGCTTTTGATCCAGCAAAAAAAAAAAGAAGAGAGAGAGAGAAAGAATGTGTTTAAATTGTATCGAGGCAACATTACCTGCCATACTTTATGTCCCACCAAATATAGCCTTTACTTACCTTCCTGTATTTCTGACCACCTGAATATAGGTTGAGGAGTTCCGACTTAATTATCGGGTTATCAGAACTTAATCAAAGCATCAAAGCCTTGAGAGACCATCAAACATATTGACAATTCGGAAAAATTGTAAGCTCTTGACTCATATATATATAAAAAAGGGGAGAGAAAAGAAAAAGAAAAAAGAAAAGGAAGAGAGTATGCACAAAGGGACTAAAAAAAAGAGCATAGTTTTAAGCATTTCTCCAAATGGATTCATTTAATAATCTAGACATTCAGACTCTGAAATACTAGATTATATGTAGCACCAATTGAGTGTGAGCCACCAAAAATAAAATCCTTTCAACTCAGACATCTTCTACCTATACTTAAAAACTGGGGTTAAACCATAGATCACCTGCTATCCCCGAGGGAAGAAAGTTTTTGCCTATCTTGATACATTTATACTAAGGGTTGAAAACGAACTTTAAATGAATATTGAGAAATGACAAAGGGAAGGAGGAGAATAAATTCTTTAGAATTGCATAACAGAAATACCCTTACACCAAACATGTGAGCTAAAAACTCTAAAATTTGCTAAGGGACTAGCAAATGATAGGCATGGGGGTATGTTGGCAGTGCCATCATGCTTTATAACTCACCTAATTTAGCTAAATCCTAAGGTAAATTGACTTAAATAATACATAAAAAGGGTACAATATCGTATGGAGGAAGTTTCATCAAAATAATCCTAAGAGACCGCAAAACAAGTCAAAATAACCAATTTAGGGTTTCCTTTGAAATTATGCTATTAAAGAGAATAATTAAACCCTATGTTTGATCTGACCTAGTTTGATAGGATTCTGATGAAAATATTGTAAATTAAACCTTCTAAAAATTATAAATAAATATCCCACAAGGTTTAATTTAATCAGATACGTCAAAGAAGCTAATTAAACCTAAAACAATAACCTAAGTAAATAATTAATATCAAATGAGTTTAATAGAGGATTTACCAACCAAACAACTTCAAAATTCAAAATTGACATAACCACCAGATTCCCAAGATCCTAATTGAGCTTCCATAAAAAGTTGAACTTAATTTGACAATGTTCGTACATACTTTGCATTTAGGCCCCTAAGTTCCTTAAATCCTTTCAAGTAGGTCTAATTTCATTACTCTTAGGTCCTTCTCTTCTTGTGAACCGGTCCTCGACGTCATCTTCCTCCTTTAGCAGCCGCGGAACTGTTGACCAAACTAACCGACGACTTTCCAGTGCCATTTGCAGCCGCTTCGAGTATCAGCTAAGCTCGACCTCTGAGGCGAAGTTGTTCGTCGTTCCGTTCCGCGTCGATTGAGATACATCTTGCCAGCTGTCATTGTTGCAACAATCCGCGATCTCCGGTTAAAAACAAACGTGGACATACGAGTTGTTGGAAGGTCTTCTTGCTACCTCCTGCAACAAATTCACGCACGGCCAAGGCTCTATAAAGCCTCGCGATGCTCCTCCGAGTCAAGTCGTCTGGAATCCGAGCACAACCGCTGCCTTCTCTTCTTCCTCTGTGCGCTGCCATTGCCAGACCTTGAGGCCTTCTCCGCCCCTTCACTCCACTACCTCTTGCCATCAAACGAGGGTGCAGCCACCTTCATCTCTCTCTCGTCGAGCTTCTTAGCCCCGCAGTCGGTTCTCTACCTCCTTCGTCGACCTCAATTCCTTCTCCGATTCTTTGCCGGTGGCCTGCCACCACCATCGATCTCCACCTCTCCTTCCTCCAAATTAGGTTAGGGTTTTTCTTCCCCTTTCTTCCCTCTACCTTCTCATCTCTCCAATTTTAAATTCCAACCCCATTTGAGCCATCACCGACCACCATCTTAAAGGACTTCGATGAGCATCTTCGAAACATCATCGAGCCCCTTCGCACGGCACGTAGAAATAGGGAAAAGCTTCGAGGATCTTCCCTGAAGCTCCTGGACTAATCTAGGACTGAGAGGTTCGTTTTGCTATGCACAGGTACAGCTGGAGCTACCCTTCATCTTCACCTTCGATGACCCCTTTGGCGAGGACTTCCGCGCACTACACAACTCCATCTTCCTCGCCAACACGCCCATAACCTCCACCATACTCCACCCATCAAAACTCTCTCTCTATTCGCCTTCCCATCCACCCAAAATGCCCCCTAAACAAGCCCACTTCCTCCGGCCATCTCCGCCTTCGTTTGACCGCCACACTCATTCTCACTCCACGAAACCACCATCGCCACATTCGCCGTGCTCTGGCGAACCTTTTGAACTGAATTAATGTGGCCGAGAGGCCATCTTCTTGATTTCAGGTATAGGACCTATCGCGTCATTGTTGGAGCTTCTTCGCGAAGTTCCAGACACTATTCTTGAGGTCCCCACTCCAGGCGTTGGCTCCAGGAGACGCGAACACCTTCCAGGAAGCGACCTAGATCTCTAATTGGAAGCATCGTGAGCTCCTTCAGCTTCAATTGGAAGACCACTGCTGCTACCAGCCGCACGAAGAAGAGGGTGGGATTTAGTCCCACCTTGTGAAGAGAAGAAGCGGTGTGTGTGCATAAAAGGAATTTCTGCTTCAGCCTTATCGCCTCAAGTAACACCGAGGGTGAGGTCCCCGCACACCCCACACGCCTCACCCGTGACACTGCTACACGCGAGCCTGGTCCAATAACCCACCTAAGCCCACACCTAGGCTACTACCCACGTTGGTAGCCCTAGTCCCAGCTACACGGATCCTTGATACTTGATTACCCGAGCATCTGATCGAACATTAAGGAAGAGAAGGGAAAGAGAAAGAGAGAGAGAGAGCATAGGGCAGGGGAGGGTTTTGCAACGTGGAATAGTACCACTACATCCTCGCCTTCAAGACCTAAGGCATCTGTGCCTGTTCTCTGTCGTCTGAGGGTAAAGTGCTGAGTTGAGTTAAACATTGATAATTGATAGTTGTGCTGAACTTGGTGGTTTAAACCACCACTTTTGCTCTATTTTTTATATCTATAAAGAAACACTTTATTTACTCAGCATATATTACCTTTTTACTAGTGATAAATTATGCGAATAACTACTTCCAGAGACGACCTTGGATTTCTTTTTATTCAAGTTATAAATTTAAATGCTTAATTCGATTTGATCACTATACTACGACATGACAATTTTAAAATACAATCAAAGCGAGTTTAGCAGCTCGCTGGAGTTGCGTGGCCGGCGGTTGTGGAGGTGGAAGGTGGGGTTGTTGCTGGTGGGGACATTTTTGCAAAGAAATTGAAAGTTGAGGGGGCATTTGTAAGGAAATTAGTAATTAAGGACCAAAATGCAAAGATGACCAAGATGAAGTTTAAATGAACCCAAATTTTTATGGTAGCCTAATTTGGATATAAGAAAGTTGATGGTGATTTCAATTTTGGGTTTTGACGTCGTTTCATGATCAATTTGCATTTAGACCCTAATTGTATTAAATACTCGTCTATGATTCTATTTTAGGTCAAAACGAGTTCCGATCATCAAATTGATTATGCTAAACCTTATAAAATATTTTTAATTGATTTTTAGAAGATTTAAATTATATTTATTTACATCAAAACTATTTTAATTGAAATGAGGTTGAAATTAGGGTTTTCAATTAGAATTAAACATTCAATTTGGATCTAAATCTTAAATTACTCAATACCAACTCATTTTTGGGACATTTAATCTCAATTGACCTTTAATTAATCATAAGTTCACCCTCCAACTCTTCAGCATTCATAAATGTTTGTGAAAATTATAGAATTAATCCCTTTTTCTATTAATTCCTCTATCTTCAGCCTTGTTTGAGTTATACCCTTTTAATATGTTAATTAAGTGAATTTAACCTTAGAACTTAGCCAAATTAAGTTAGTTATAGAGAATGATGACGATGCCATCAGTACTCAATAAGTACTGGTAATTTTCATGAGTATCGGTACTCGTAGAGATTAGTTTCTTCCTGGAGAATACCAGTACCCTATGAGTACTGGTACTTATCATAAGTACCAGTACACTGTGAGTACTGGACAAGTACTCATCTGGGCATGAGTTCTGAATAGTAACCAATGGGCACCGGTACTTGGCATCAATACCAATACTCATTCGAATATAAAACTCTTACCTGTGACTTAAGGATACCAGTACTGGTCCATCAGTACTGGTACTCAGTATATGTGATACTGGTATTGGTCTACCAATATCGGTACCCAATATGTATTAAGTCCAGCTGAGGCAAGTTGTTGTACAGGTCCATCCTAAGTCAGAGGTAGGTTAATTTCATTTAAGCCCCTAAGGTTTGTATAGACCTAACATACAAAACTAGAACCAAATAAAATAAAACTAAACTGAGAACAAAGAAACCATCCTTGTAAAGCAACTCGTAGCAAACTAAAGTTGCCCCACGACATTGGATGACGACAGTGCCACCAAGAATGAAACCTTGATGATTGATTCGATTTGCACTAGTGAGTACTTGGATAGACGATAGTAGAGATGAGTTGGCTAAAACTCGATTGATCGTGTGTAGCTACAATATTGAGCATGCAGTTCCAATAAAAAGTTGCACGAGTGGGAAGTGAGACCGACGTAGAACAATACAAGTGTCGGTCTTCATCAAGCCTAACTTAGATCTCCTTCTGCCTTGTTGAAGATCTTTCTCCTCATGTCAAACACAAACTCTAGTTTGTTAGTGGCACAAAAGGGAGGGTTGAATTATGCAACAAAAATTAATAAACAACAATCACACAAAATAAATACTGGATTTAGAGCGGAAACTGTTGCAGGAAAAACCTATATCTTAATCTTTCAATTAAAGATTTTGCCCCCAAAATCAATGGAAAAAACACTAATAAAAAGATTACAATACCCCTCTCTTATATAACCTCCAAAGAGAGTTTTGAACTTGTTTAAGAGAGAACGGAAAACCTACAGCTTGGGTACTTAAACAATAACATAAATTAATACAAATATAATTCTTGTGAGCCTTGAGAGAATAAGAATTGAGTGTAAAGTAGAGTTTACTCTCTTTTCAAACCTATAAGGAGTATAGAAGAATTAGAGCGAGTGTATGCTCTTAGATGGTTGTTAGAATTATTTGAGCATAAGAGCACTAAGAAGCTAGAATGAGAGATTATGAAAATTTTTAGCACAAGACTTAGTAGTGAGGTGTGTAGGCTTAGGTGACCTTAGGTAGGTATTTATAGTGTCGGAGGTTAAATTCAAGCCTTAGTAGTTGTTAGAATTCAAACTAGAGAGCAATTATTCGAGCTAGAACAACTAGGAAACATAAATAAGAAATTTGACTTAGACAGACATTTGACATAAAAGTTAACTTTTGAAAATAATGCTAGATGTCTGAGACACTTTAAGAAGACATCCTATGAAGAAGTATAAACGTTTGAAAGCGAGTCCAAAAAAAAAAAAAAAATCTAGGAATAGAAGTCTGACGTTAGGATTGATCAGGGAGGATTGGAATTTAACATCAAACTTCTAGAAAGGACACTAAGACATCTGAAGAATCATGTAGATGTTTGGAAAGATCATAGAATCAAAGATGAGTTACTAGAGTTGAGTTTGAGTTATAATGGGACTCCAGAGTTATTTGAACAAGAAATACAGACGTCCAACATAAGAGAATTAGATGTCTAATAGTAGAAGTAGACATTTGAGAGATGACGTGTGCGAAATGAGTTTTATTAAAATATGCGTCATAGTATAATCAAATTGTACAAATTGACTTTGAAAATTTGTAATTCTTGAAACAAAGTATTCCGAGATCCTTCGCTAGGTGCAATTAAGTTGCACGAAAACCATCATCCGATTTCACAAAGCTTGAGAACTAGATAAGATTCATTTGATTTTCTACACGTAAAATCTAGTTCAAAAATGTAAAAATCAATCACACGATTCAATAATTTAATTGAGAAAGTTGTAACTCCCTTATCTAATGCTCAATCTAGAATAATCGTATGTTAATAAAAATTAAGCACCAAATAATCAATGTAATGTGAGAAGTACAAGGTAATGCAATAAAATCCTTAAATACTCAATAATCAACACAAGTTAATCATTAATCAAAAGTGGATACTAATCAATCTTTGAAACTTAGAAATTATTGATATTCTTGCATTCTGGTCCCTGGAACCTTACCATTTGCTCCCTGTAGATTCTTTCTTTTTCCAATCAGGCCCTTGCACGCAGCTTTAGAGAAGGAAGCTTGAGCTTCTTCTTCGACATTGATGAAGGTACTGCACGCTCACCGGAGAGAGGTCGTTGGCACACTCTTCACCGTTGGGTCGGGCCGACGTTGGCCTAGCAAGATCGACGCCAGTACGCCGATCATCCAACATTGGTTGATCGTTGATCAGAGGTGGCGATGATGATGTCAACAGCTGAGAAGATGGGGTCTCCGAAGGTGGTTAACTTGGCGAAAGAATGGTCCTCAGTTGTGAGCAGGTAGTTGGGAAGCTTCGCTCAGCTTAGCAAAGGTGGTGATGATGGTGATTTGATGTGAGAAGGTTGGTGGCGAGCCACTGGACATGATGAAGGTGACTATGGAGGGTGGTGTCAAGCATAGGTTGGGAAGAGTCAAAGCTTTCAATAGGTTGAGGGGTTTTGTTCCCCTCGACCTACTGAAGCTCGTACAGTGGTTGGCATACGGAGATGATGAATGAAGTGAGGTGGAGCATGTGGTTGGAGCTCCATCGGAGCTTGGACGGCTGTGTAGAAGACGATGGTGGTGTTGAGGTTTTTGGGGTTATTTCCTATATCTAAAGGGCCTAGACTACACTATGGAGCAAGAGGGGGAATAAGAGATACCTTTCGGACGACGAGGAGGACAAGGAACTATCAGTTTTGGCCCGTCGGCCGTGACGAAGGAGGAGGGTTCGATGGAGGGGGCTGACGGTGAGGAATGGGTCAAAGGAGCCCCACTTTGGCTGGCGAGGATTGAAGGAAGTTGAGGAAGAAGATGGTGCCACTCTTGAGGTCGGAGCGTGCGTAGGGGAAGAGGTTGGAGGATTCACTAGGATCTCATCTTTGGTGACGTCAGGGAAGAAGGAAGAGGGGTGAAACGTGGGGTTTCACCGGGTTTGTTATAACGTTGTAGTAAGGCCGGTTATTGCCAACATTCCAAATATAAAATTTTTTTACTCGGAAAATAAAAGAGTTCCCGAGGTCGAACTCAGGGAGCAAGTCGTATTCTAGAGATATACATGTTTCTTTTACAAAATAAAGAGAGAGGGAAAGAATTTGTTGTGATGTTCTTCTTTCTTTCTCTTTCTTCAGATCTCCTTCTTCTTCTTCCTTGGTTTCTGCTATGGTGATAATCTTCTTCTGCAATGGTGATGCTCTTCTTCTTCCTGCTGTTCCTGCGTTGGTGATGTTTTTCTTTCTTCAGAGTTCCTTGTTCTTCTTCTTTGGTTTTCTGCCTTGACCTCTCTTCTTCTTCTTCTGCAATCGTGGTGCTTCTGCCTTCGGCTACTAAGTCTCCCTTCCTTCTTCTTCAGCCTGCCTTCTGTGTTGCTCTGGCTGCTGACTTTCCGTCGTCTGGCCCGGTGCTTCGACGACTTAACTGAGCATTTGCTACAGTGCAGCTCCTTCTTCTTCGCCTGCACTTCTTCTTCCGCGGGTCTTCTTCTTCTTCTTTGGCCTGCACACTTCAGAGTTTTTTCGTCAAGAGGCAAAACCTACTCTACCCTCCCCCCCCCGCGTCTTTCTTTCTCTCTGAAACCACTCTTGGGACAACTCTCCCAGAGCTACCGGGTAATCGGGTTCGGGTCAGGCCCGGGTCCAGGCCCACCGGCGTGCGGTGGTGGGCGAGGAGTGCAGGTCGGTCTAATCGGGTCGGGCCAGGTCCGCGGAGCGTGGTCACGGACGAGGCCGGGTCGGGTGAGAGGGACCTCACCCCGTGGTCAGGAGGCAGACAGCATAAGGCACTTTTTGCCTTTATGCGTCCGCGCGCCTCCGAAAAGTTCCGAGGTGGGACTAAATGTCCCACCCCAATTGAGCGCGCGTCGCGGATGGAGCAGTGGGCGATCGTGGCTTCCCGCGCGGCCTTCGCCCCATCTGTGAACCTGGGACGTTTCGCGGAGAGTCCCTGCGCAACCTGGGAGTCAAACCTGGGCGAAGGCGTGCCTGCACCTGCAGGTGAAGCAGCTCTGCCTGCGCAGTAATGGCGACGGCGGGCGAGTCACCTGGTCACAGAAGAACGGCCTCTCGGCCAAATCAGACAGGCGGGGGCCCTTCGCCGTGGCACGGCGAAGGTGGTCAGGGGGTCTGCAGGGGGCGTGATGGAGCCAACAGGTCGTCCTAGGTCAAACTGTGAGCGAAGAAGTGGGTGTGTTCGGTGGATCTGCAGAGGGTGTTTGGTGGGAAGTGGAGGGGCGGAAGAGGATCAGGGTGAGGAGGCGGAGGTTCTGCGGTGGTCGGCGAGCCGTGTGGGTCGCTGAGGTGATGGGAGCGGCTCGCCGGAGGGTGGTCGGAGGCGGAGAGGGTGAGGGTGAACAGGAGCGGTCGAGGGTTTAATTGACTAAATTGAAAGCGGGGAAAGAAAGAGGAGAAGAAGGGGAGTAGTTCTAACTTAACTGCAGGGACGAAGGGGGAGGAACAGGGCGACAGTCGTATCGACTGTCGCCGGAGAAGACGATGCCCAGTGGGGGGAGGACGGCGGTGACGACGGGGCAGAGGCAGCGCGCGCCGGTATTGCGCGACGCGGGAAGAGCAGGGGAAGAAGTCTCTGCTGCTGGTATTGCGGCAGAGCGAAGAGGAGGAGGAGGAAGAACCGCCGGAGCTGGTGGGCGTCTGCCGGAGTGAGAAGAGAGGAAAGTTGGGGGTTTTCTCCGTCAGATCCAGGCTGCCCTGGTCGGTGGAGCAGCGGGGGGTATTTATAGGGATGAAACAGGGAGGAAGGCGGAGGGAGACGACGTGTCTCCCTCGCCGGAGAATGGTCGGAACATGAACCCATACCGTCCGTGCGTTCGCACGGCCGGTATGGTGAGCTACAATGACCAGGGGGGTGCTCCTGCGACGGCTGACGACGCAGGGCACCCCCGGTTTACTTGCCAGGTCCCCCACCTCACCCTGCGCGGCGCCATGCTCCGCGCAGGGTCGCCGGAGCATGGTGCTGGCAGGGTTTTGCAGGAGGGACCTGATTGCAAAGAACGAAGGAGAGTTAGGGGCCAAAATGCGAGGGTTCAAAAGTTGAGGGCCAAAGAGTAAATATATGAGGACCAAAGTGTGAAGTCGGTCAAGGAGGTTTCTTCTTAGGCTCAAGTTTTTATACATGACTAATTAGGACCTAAGGAATCTGATGGTGAATTTTATTTTCATATTAAACCTTGTTTGACCGGTCAATTTGCGCAAAAACCCAAATTAAGTTATTAATTGGGCATGGTTCTCAATGTAGGTCAAAATGGGTTCTAAAGGCCAAATTGAAGGTTCTAAACCCTAGAGATTATTTTTCTATGAATTTTAGAGGGTTTATTCTATTTTTACTTTGCCTCGGACCTTGTGAATTGAAGTGGGTTGTTTTAGGGTTACAGATTATCATTTGGTTCCTTGGAAGTGCTGTAGCCCTTGCTAGATCATTTCATCCCACTTTTATTCTTATTAAGCTGTTTTGACCTGTGTTTGGTCCCTGAATTACCCTGCATGCAGTTTATACTGGTAAAATTGCACTTTTACCCCTTATGACTGGTTTTCTTCTCAAACTCAGAATTCTCTGAGTTAAGCCTTTCCTTGAGATATGTAGGAGCTTTTATCCTTTGTATTGGGTCAAAATGAGCTAGTTATGGCTCATGATGAGGTTCTCATCATACCCCCATGCCTAGCTTTTGCTAGTCCCTTAGCAAAAACTTAAGGTTTCAACCCTTGTTCTAGACCATGAAGTTTTCAATAGTTTTAGATAAGTGCCTTCATAGATTAGGTTAGAATGCTGATCATAGGCCTAAAAGGTACTCTAGTACCAATCAAGATCCAAATCTGTCTAGCCTTAGCCTCAGTCTTTTAGCAAAGGTTTTTAAGGCCCACAAGAACTAACCTAAGGTTTATTGGACTTCGTGGTTAAAGCACCCGTGCTTAAAATGATTTTAGCCCTGGCTCAGTTCGCAGTGCGTTTTGTAAGAGAGAGATAGAAAGTTTTTCTGTTTTGGAGAGTTTTCTCTCTCTTTTTCTTTTTAGTTCTAGCCTAGGATTGGCTTTTCAACACGGTCTGTATCAGATTCCTTGCTCCCATCATCAATCCTCAAGGGTTCCTGGCGATCGATGCTTCGAGATAGCACCGCCCATGGCAACCCCCGGAACCCTGGCTATTGAGATTTCGAGATAATCCCATCCATGGTATTCCGCGGTCGAATCCAGACCCTGGCAATTGACACTTCGAGATAATGCCATCCATGGAATCTGAACCAGCAGAGTACTTACATGCCCCCCGTAGGATATGTAAATATCCTAAGAGACAAGCACCGAGGAGATGATATTTCGTTACGCGTCTTCGAGGGGATTTCCCGTCTCTCTGCGCTGGGAACTCGTCCAAATCAACTTGTGTTGATCGGCCGCTCCTATTCTAGGTGTTCTTTTCAGATTTTTGCGACGCTTCTGCGTGATTCTGATTTTTACGCTTACTGAACCAGGCTGTGTGTGAGATTAGGGTGCTTAGGTTACTGAGTCCCGTAAACCAAAAATTAGTTAACGAGGCCGAATACTCCCTAAGCCTTAGACCTAATACTTCAGCTTTTCATTTTCCTCAACCTCTTGAGGAGTGTCCAGATCTTAATGGGTACTAAGAGTCTATTCAAGAATGCCTAAGGTTTGCATTCTTACTAATCTCATTGTGCACTTTTCAGTTATTTTCTTGAATGAGGTCTAGAACTTAGGTTAATTCCTTAGTTCCTTACTAATGACTATCACTTTTTCTCATAATTTTGTGCTCCTTTTTCATTTTGTTTCTTTTCTCCTTCACAAAATTTTCCTTCTCCTCTTTTCCTCTTATTCTTTTTCAAAAATTTTTTAATTTTTATGGTATTTTTGGCATATGTGAATTTTTTGTTTGAAACCTTTTCTTACGAGTTTTTGCACTTTCATACCCCCCCATTCCTAAGATTTGCAATGTCCTCATTGTAACCTAGGGGTTTTTATTCAACTAAGTTCATACATTAGGATAGCTGTTTTGATGAGTGAATGGGTCGGGGTGACTGTTGCGGACGATTTCTAATCTCAGATGCAAGCACCTGAGGTGGAGTCGGCTGTCCTAAAGTGTGAACTTCAAGTGCAAAAAGCTGTCAGAACAAGTTTCAGGTTTTCAAAGAGAATGACGGGCTGCCTCCCGTTGAGCGCTAAATTTGATGCCTTCAGCCAAGCGGGAAATGCGATGGAGAGGGGATGGTCAAATCAGCAGAGTTTTGTAAGACAAGCACCTTGATTAAGAGCCTGGTTGGTCCAACCAGGTGCTTGTTCAGATCAACAGGCTGATGATGCAGCCCAAACCCAATCAATCTAGTGGGTTGATAGATGTGGATAAAAAAGTGTGGAACCCACCATAAACTATGAGGCTCAGATGGATGTGGAAGTGTAAACGCAGGGTTTGGCTGTGCCGAATCAGCCTGGTCAGAGTAGGGACCCGTAGGATAATCAGTGGTTGATGCAGGAACCCTACAGGGGTGATCAGAGAATGATAGAGCATGGCATGTAGTCTGATCAATGTTCGAAACCCGATGTGGAAATGCAATCGGCTTGGTGAGAGGTGAATCTGAATAGAAATTGAGTCCGGTTGCAGGTTGAGGTTGGGAAGAGGTTTTGATCCGTTCTGTGTGTGCGGCTGATGTGGCCATTGTGTACGAGGGCTCTTCTAGAGACGGATGATAGGTGGTTTCCTATAGAGAGTCCTCTGGGTAACTATCAAATGCCGGAAGAGTGTCTGTAGGATGAAAGAAATCGGATTCTAGAAAAAATTTGGATTCTGGGTTACAATCACTCTTGGCATTTTCTGTTTTTGGTTCCTGAGGATCGAAAAGGAATGATTCTGTGTTATCAGTGATCTCGGGAATCAGGACCTCAGAGTCAGAGTCATGTGAACTGAGGTCGTGGATAGGCCTGGTGTGTTCAGGAAGGGGAATCTCTCCGCAATTATAGTCAGATCTGAAATTGTCGGAGAGTTGGCGAAAATGATCATGAATTCCACCACAGCACAAATCATCAGATGTGGAATCAGCAGCCTGACTGGGTTCTAGCCTATATGTCACTTCTGGGCTCAAAAAGATGTTCTGTTCAAGCTCTAAGCTGGTAGGATAGATCCCATTAAAACCTTGCTCATCCAACTCCTCAGTTTCTGTATCATAAATTGGCATGTTTTCTGAAAAATCAATCAGATTTCCTGAGGGTATTGGAAAAGGACATTCATCAAATAAAGGCCCGGAATCATATTCTGTAAAAATTTGATCTTTCTCATAAGGGGCCTCATAATCTTCCCAATAAGTTTCAGATCTAGGTTCTAGGCTTAGGATGTGGGTAGAATTATTAGAACCTAAGTCTGAATAACCTTCGAGGGTTACCTTATCAAAACAAGGGGCGGAATTTATACCCTCCAGAGGTTCAATTCTAATCTTGTTATTGCAGGAGTCTTGGAGTTCTAAGCTTGGTGATTTACGGCCTAGGGTTGGCTTAGCATTGTGTTCTCCTGCAACTTCCCAACCTATTTTAATGCTATCTTCTATTTGGGTTGGAATTTTACAACCACTTTGTGCCTCAATCCCGAGATCTGGGAAACTGAATTGTTCCTTAATACTGTTCCAAGATGGTTCATCCTCTGTTTCTGGTTTATACGGGTATTTTTGGTTGATAATTTGTTCTACTGATTTCATCATTTCTACCCGTTTTATAAGGGCATCTTGGTGTTGTTCCCAAAGTACAGGATTTGTTAAGCATTGAAGGTATTCAGATTGGTGTAATTTTTCCATCTCAATGTATCCTGTCATGAGCATGTCTCGGGTTGATCCTTTTGAAATTCCAGTCAATAGAATTTGGGCACAGTTTATGATGAAGGATGTGGTTGTTGGGACATCAACCTGAATATCTCCTATTGGTGTTGAGGTTTTTTCTTCTTTTTCGTAGAATTTTATGGCATCCTCGATCATTTTATCTTTCATAGATCTCCGATATTCAGGTTTCTTGAATGGTAGTCTTGCTAGGTAATTAGGCTGCATAATTGGATCAGGTGGTGGAATAGAATCAAAGTTTGAATCAAGATGGAAGAAGGGGATTTTGTTCAGAATCAGAGGAAAGAGGGGCTATGTGAATGATTTCTGCAAAAACAAAGGAGCCGAGGCTTAGCCTCGGGGAGAGTGAATTTCTATAGGAGGTTTCAAGGACCTCCTGAAAAATACTGAAGGGCTGGATGAGATAAGCAGGTGCTGGACCCAATCAAGACACCCAAAAATTGTTGGGTGACTATGGAGGTTCGGGGCAGATGGACCCCTTGATCAGAAAGATCGTCCACCTGAGAATTACCTGGGCAGCCAGAGAGGGAGAGTCCCGCGAAGACCCCTACACGGTAGAGCGTCCCCACGGGTTACAGGGTTTCCCCCACCCGACCTCTCTTGTCACTGCGGTTCCAAGTAGACCAGAATGGGGATCTTGACCTCTTAAGTCTACCAATTTTAAGATCAGGGTGCTTAAGGTTTTCACTTGAACTTTAGTCTTTTAAGTGCAAAGAGTGACCTAATTTAAGGTTGGTTGACCCAAGGGGTCAACTTTACCTCTTGTTTTCTTTGAGAGCTTTTAGGTCCTGTCTTTTAGGGTTCAAGTGTTTAGAGAGCCAATTGTTTTAGATTTTCTTTGAATAGGTATTTTCAGACAAGGGCTTGGGCACACTTCATTTGGTTTTCTCAATTCTTGCTTAAGGAGTGTGTCTCTAAATCCCTAGTGTTGGATCCTAGGTTGGCTCTACTTGGTCCAGTTAATTCTTTGTTGGGTAATTAGGGCTCAAGCAAGAATGTGTTAGCCCTTAAATACCCTTAATAGTGTGCAGAAATAATGAGTTGAAAACATGCAACTTTTATGGTTACTAAATATGGAAGACAGGTTAGCCCTATATTGCTTGTTCTTTTCTTTTCTTCCTCTTTAGAGCTTAGGGGTTAATAGTGAGAGGAAAAATTTACCTGTCTTTGGTGTGGTTGCTTGCCTTCTTGAGTTCCTGTAGCTGCACAAAAGAGAGGAGATTATCAGAAATAATAAAAAAAATACAGGAATGTTTACCTCTAGAATAGCCGTTGCTCCCCGGCAGCGGCGCCAAAATGAAACGTGGGGTTTCACCGGGTTTGTTATAACGTTGTAGTAAGGCCGGTTATTGCCAACATTCCAAATATAAAATTTTTTTACTCAGAAAATAAAAGAGTTCCCGAGGTCGAACTCAGGGAGCAAGTCGTATTCTAGAGATATACATGTTTCTTTTACAAAATAAAGAGAGAGGGAAAGAATTTGTTGTGATGTTCTTCTTTCTTTCTCTTTCTTCAGATCTCCTTCTTCTTCTTCCTTGGTTTCTGCTATGGTGATAATCTTCTTCTGCAATGGTGATGCTCTTCTTCTTCCTGCTGTTCCTGCGTTGGTGATGTTTTTCTTTCTTCAGAGTTCCTTGTTCTTCTTCTTTGGTTTTCTGCCTTGACCTCTCTTCTTCTTCTTCTGCAATCGTGGTGCTTCTGCCTTCGGCTACTAAGTCTCCCTTCCTTCTTCTTCAGCCTGCCTTCTGTGTTGCTCTGGCTGCTGACTTTCCGTCGTCTGGCCCGGTGCTTCGACGACTTAACTGAGCATTTGCTACAGTGCAGCTCCTTCTTCTTCGCCTGCACTTCTTCTTCCGCGGGTCTTCTTCTTCTTCTTTGGCCTGCACACTTCAGAGTTTTTTCGTCAAGAGGCAAAACCTACTCTACCCTCCCCCCCCCGCGTCTTTCTTTCTCTCTGAAACCACTCTTGGGACAACTCTCCCAGAGCTACCGGGTAATCGGGTTCGGGTCAGGCCCGGGTCCAGGCCCACCGGCGTGCGGTGGTGGGCGAGGAGTGCAGGTCGGTCTAATCGGGTCGGGCCAGGTCCGCGGAGCGTGGTCACGGACGAGGCCGGGTCGGGTGAGAGGGACCTCACCCCGTGGTCAGGAGGTAGACAGCATAAGGCACTTTTTGCCTTTATGCGTCCGCGCGCCTCCGAAAAGTTCCGAGGTGGGACTAAATGTCCCACCCCAATTGAGCGCGCGTCGCGGATGGAGCAGTGGGCGATCGTGGCTTCCCGCGCGGCCTTCGCCCCATCTGTGAACCTGGGACGTTTCGCGGAGAGTCCCTGCGCAACCTGGGAGTCAAACCTGGGCGAAGGCGTGCCTGCACCTGCAGGTGAAGCAGCTCTGCCTGCGCAGTAATGGCGACGGCGGGCGAGTCACCTGGTCACAGAAGAACGGCCTCTCGGCCAAATCAGACAGGCGGGGGCCCTTCGCCGTGGCACGGCGAAGGTGGTCAGGGGGTCTGCAGGGGGCGTGATGGAGCCAACAGGTCGTCCTAGGTCAAACTGTGAGCGAAGAAGTGGGTGTGTTCGGTGGATCTGCAGAGGGTGTTTGGTGGGAAGTGGAGGGGCGGAAGAGGATCAGGGTGAGGAGGCGGAGGTTCTGCGGTGGTCGGCGAGCCGTGTGGGTCGCTGAGGTGATGGGAGCGGCTCGCCGGAGGGTGGTCGGAGGCGGAGAGGGTGAGGGTGAACAGGAGCGGTCGAGGGTTTAATTGACTAAATTGAAAGCGGGGAAAGAAAGAGGAGAAGAAGGGGAGTAGTTCTAACTTAACTGCAGGGACGAAGGGGGAGGAACAGGGCGACAGTCGTATCGACTGTCGCCGGAGAAGACGATGCCCAGTGGGGGGAGGACGGCGGTGACGACGGGGCAGAGGCAGCGCGCGCCGGTATTGCGCGACGCGGGAAGAGCAGGGGAAGAAGTCTCTGCTGCTGGTATTGCGGCAGAGCGAAGAGGAGGAGGAGGAAGAACCGCCGGAGCTGGTGGGCGTCTGCCGGAGTGAGAAGAGAGGAAAGTTGGGGGTTTTCTCCGTCAGATCCAGGCTGCCCTGGTCGGTGGAGCAGCGGGGGGTATTTATAGGGATGAAACAGGGAGGAAGGCGGAGGGAGACGACGTGTCTCCCTCGCCGGAGAATGGTCGGAACATGAACCCATACCGTCCGTGCGTTCGCACGGCCGGTATGGTGAGCTACAATGACCAGGGGGGTGCTCCTGCGACGGCTGACGACGCAGGGCACCCCCGGTTTACTTGCCAGGTCCCCCACCTCACCCTGCGCGGCGCCATGCTCCGCGCAGGGTCGCCGGAGCATGGTGCTGGCAGGGTTTTGCAGGAGGGACCTGATTGCAAAGAACGAAGGAGAGTTAGGGGCCAAAATGCGAGGGTTCAAAAGTTGAGGGCCAAAGAGTAAATATATGAGGACCAAAGTGTGAAGTCGGTCAAGGAGGTTTCTTCTTAGGCTCAAGTTTTTATACATGACTAATTAGGACCTAAGGAATCTGATGGTGAATTTTATTTTCATATTAAACCTTGTTTGACCGGTCAATTTGCGCAAAAACCCAAATTAAGTTATTAATTGGGCATGGTTCTCAATGTAGGTCAAAATGGGTTCTAAAGGCCAAATTGAAGGTTCTAAACCCTAGAGATTATTTTTCTATGAATTTTAGAGGGTTTATTCTATTTTTACTTTGCCTCGGACCTTGTGAATTGAAGTGGGTTGTTTTAGGGTTACAGATTATCATTTGGTTCCTTGGAAGTGCTGTAGCCCTTGCTAGATCATTTCATCCCACTTTTATTCTTATTAAGCTGTTTTGACCTGTGTTTGATCCCTGAATTACCCTGCATGCAGTTTATACTGGTAAAATTGCACTTTTACCCCTTATGACTGGTTTTCTTCTCAAATCAGAATTCTCTGAGTTAAGCCTTTCCTTGAGATATGTAGGAGCTTTTATACTTTGTATTGGGTCAAAATGAGCTAGTTATGGCTCATGATGAGGTTCTTATCAAGGGGGCAGGGACACACCTAGACTTGACGAAAAACATCGGAGGCGCGCGGCGATGCTTTATGGATGGATTCTAGTGGTAATCACGACGAGAATTGAGGCTTTGCCATTAATGGCATCGAACAACTAGCGGAGCTTTGAAGGTGCCATAGATCATGCACCACATGCAACTGGTGAAGTTTAAATGCCTTATTGCATGTGCAATAGTCCCCAACTCATTCTCTCCAAAGATGGAAGGCAATAGATGCCTGAGCTACGAGAAAAGCTTGGTCAAAGTCGATGGTGGAGCTTGGTTTCACTATGTGCAGGAAGAGATTGGAGAAGATGGAATAAGGGCTCTTTTGAAAGAAAATATAAACTTAGGGGTCTCTTTGCAAAGAAAGCAAAAACTAAGAGAGTAAATTGTAAACTTGGTCAAGATGGAGTCTGATTGAGCTCAAAATTTGAGGGTAACCTAATTTGGATCCAAGAAATTTAATGGTGACATCAATTTTGTGTTTTGATAAAGTTTGATTGGTCAATTTACATTTTAACCCAAAATATATCAATTATTTGCCTTGGTCTTCATTTTAGGTCAATTTGGACTCATTTTGTAAAATTGAATGTTTTGAACCTTATAAAATATTTTTCAATGATTTTTAGAAGGTTTGGATTACATTTGTTTTCATCAGAACCCTTTAAATTAAAGTGAGACTGATATTAGGATTTTATTAATTGTAATTTGGCTTTTATTTCATAAAATCCTTAAATAAATCAATGCAAACCCACTTATTTCAATTTTAAGCTTATTTGACCTTAGATTAATTTTAAGTTTACCCATTGGTTAATATGCACTTATATTTATCTATTAAAATAGCATAATTAACCTATGTTGCGACAATTCTTCTTCATTCAGCCTAGATTGAATTATACATTTTTGTATATTAATTAAGTGAATTTAACCTTAGAACTTATCCAAATTGATCTAGATATAGAGGATGATGGTGTAACAATCAAGTGACCCAAGTTAATAATTGAGAAAATTAATAACTTTCAACAAATAGGATCTAAGGACATCTAAAATAAAGAGAAGATGACTAGAAGAAATATTTTAGATGCCAGAAGAGCGTAGTCAGACGTCTCCCATTTTTAAGATCACATTAATAAATGGCTAATCTTTAAAGATCTTGTGAACATTGGAATTTAAAAAAATTAAACTTCAATAATTAAGTGACCTTAAGATGTTTGAAATACAAACATAGATGTCTTAAATTTTTGAAGATTTTAGTGTAAAGAGGAATGCTAAGGAGTGAGAGAGGTATGAGTTAGGTTTAATTTTGGTGCTAATAATATTAATTCAGAAAACTAGACGTCTGTGTGCTAAATTTTAGATGTTTGAAAAATCTGATAACTTGATTTTTTAGGGATTTTGTGCGGTGAAAAAAAATTGGGTATATCCTATGGGTTTCAAAGAGATATTTGAGGCTCTTTTACATTCTACAAAATAAAATACATCAATCAAAGGAAATCTAAACATGTTAAAAGCTTTTTCTTCAAGAACTTCATTTCCATTCAAGCCTTTCTCTCATATTTTTCTTGTAAAGCTATTAATCCTCAAAGTATATATAAAAATATAATTTGTGATTATCAAAAACAAATATTATCAACACAGTCATGCTATATTGTAACCAAGAGTAAGAAAACTGGCACAAACTATATGATCAACCGTCTGCTTGAAGCACCAAGAAAGATCTTCAAAACAACTCAAAAGGGAGGCCAATGAGAAATTGAGGGGGCCTCGCTCGAGGCATTAGGTTCCTTCTGACCTACTGCACCATGAGCACAAATGAAACAAGGTTGAGGAGTACACAAGCAAAACTGAACATTGACATGCCCAAGAGGAGAAAGTCATGGCAAAGAAAGGATTGATGGCGAAGGACCACCCAAGAGACCTTGCTAGAGTTGTGATTGACCACCTTCAGCAAGCCTCGGATTTGCTACAGGGAAGCTTCGATGAGCTAAAGAGGAGGAAAACTAAAAGAAACTTGATGAAGAACTGAAGAAGGCCTCAGCCTATAGGTCGGCACAGGGGAGGGGAGTGGAGGTTGCCGTGGCAAGGATGAGTTGGAGAAATGGGTCCTCTACCATAAGAAAAAGGGTGGATATGGAAGGATCAACAAAGAGGGAGGTGGAAGGGGACCTCAATTGGCGTGCTAAGGTTGATAGAGGGCCCCGATCAAGAGGAAGGCAACACTAGGGTTTCCTACGGGTGTGGGATGCTGCTATGAGGTAGAGGTAATATTCTACGCAAAATGTTGGGTTTAGTAAAATGTTTAATTAGGTGACTTGTATTCATGACATTTATCCCTAACACTTAGATGTCTTGAATAATTTTTATATTAAAATCTTCAAGCAAAATTTGAAAAATGATCTTAATGTTCAGATTATATTATAAGATATATTTAAAATAGGTACTTTAAGATATTAAAATGCAACTTTTACGAGAATTAGATTTTAACTTATCTTTACAATTTATTTTGTATACCATATTCATTATTTTACCTACATTAATTACAATGATAAATGTGCACTTAATTCTCTTTTTTACTCTAAAATGATTACGTTACCCTTTTTCTACTAATACATGTGTACTTACACTTTCTATTTTTTGCTATACAACTTTTAGAGAATTTAGAGAAATAAGTTGAAATCATCTTTAATCTAATATCTCATACTTCATACATATTAATCCTTCATACATACCCTTAAAAATATTGCAAATATGTTGCTTTTAATTAGATTTAGAGAAAAGCTATATATAATAGAAAATAACTTTATATAATAATTCGTGAATATATTCTTTAAACATTATAATTATTGCATTTGAATTTCAATCTCTTATAAGATTCAACTTACTTTTAAGATATTTGTTTTTATTTCTAAGATGATTTTTCACTATAACGGTACGTACATTAATTGACGATATATATCTGATGGTATAGCTCACAAAACCATTAACTAGGTCAAATGACCTATTCCAACGGTCTAGGCATCGTCCACCGTAGATACGTTCACTATAGGGTTGATGGTACACTGACGCAACCAACCGTTGGTGTTGCAGCAACATAAATAGCAAAACCCATATTGGAAACAAGGTTGGCCTATTGATGGCAACAACTTTATCCATCGTTGTAGTACCAAACTTGCTTTCGGTCATTACGAAACAAGCATTAACTGGATTATTTGTCATACAACAGTTTGTGTAGATACAAAATTTTTTCAAATAAGTTATATTTTCATGTTTTTCCATTTTAAGATCTTATTGCAAAGTAGATCTACGATATGCAACGAATCTATTTTGCCTAGCTCATCTCAAGGTCCTTATTACATATCACATAGAGCTTTCTTTGATAACCATTATCAAAGAAGTAAATTAAATTTTTAGAAATTAAAAATGATGGCCTAAACCATATATGAATATCAAGAATGAAGATAATAAGGGAGAAAGAACAATGCAGAACATTAATTAAAGAAACCTGACAATTCTTAAAATAGAATTAATTTATGAATTCCACTTGAAAATAGGAGATCAATTAGTTAGATTGATAGAAAGATTGTTTGTGTGTGTGATCACATCATGATTTTGTGCAAAATTTGTGTTTAATTATTGTTATTTTTTGAGGATTTATTTGGTAAATATGTTAATTTAGATATTTGTTTTTATTTTATGAAGAAATAAGATTTCCTTTATTTTTACATTATAGAGCATGGGTAGAGGAGAAAAGACCCACAAGATGGCCGAGGATCGAAGAGAATATTTTTTCTACAACCCATTTAGGCTTCCAAGTCAAGAAAAATTAAAAAAAGTCAATCTAGATAAGGTGATGGCATATATATGGAATTTTTTTTAGAGTATTAATGTGGATTAGCAACTGTTTTGACCCCAATATAACACCTGTATCCCTTTGCTACAAATTTCAAAGATTTTTGGGCATTTTTTAGATGCTCTTAGGATTCTACCTTCTACCTTTTTCCTCTCCTTTGAGCTTCCTTCAAGAGAGAAGTCTTAGGTGCTCCTTTGGCATATCTCTGCCTCTGCCTCCTCCTTCGGTCTTCTCCACCATCACTATGGTGTTCCCATGCCTTCCTCTTGTTTTTCTTTCTCTTTTTTTTTGATTTTTTTTTTGAGAAAGTGAGTAATGCTATTGATGACGATAGCAGATCGGAAATATTTTATTTAAATTTCCTTTTAAAAAGAATTACAATGAATCACTCTACTCCTTTACAAATTTTCAACACTCCCAACACACGTTCCCAAAATTAATGGAACTCCTTTTAAACAAATGCTCGTTTCGAGCACGCTACACACACCACATTGCTCCAGTCATCTTCACTTGCCACTCCCCTTTCGTCAGAATTCTTCTCCATAATTCTTCTCATGTGGGGAGAGCTTCCCCGCACACTTTCCTCCAAACTTGATCCGTCACGAGACAAGGGGAAAATAAATGTATCCTACTATCTGATGGGAGGTTGCACAATGGGCAATTTTGAGAGGGACACGCCAACCTTCTAGTTCTCAGATCACCAGTCACCAGGCCATCACGCCTACATAACCACAAGAAAATTTTGATCTTCAGCGGAATCTTCAAGGACCAAATTATGGCACATTTCCTATCTTCCCTCGACTGATCAATGTTAGAGTTAGCTATCAGATTTTTGTATGCCTTGGCTGGGGTGAACAGGCCACATTTCCACTTGAAGGAGTCTGTCCCTTCCACCAGCTGGAAAGCTTCAATTTCAGACAGCAGGCGCTCCTGTTCAGGCTGCGTGCGCCCTCCATAGAGTGGTCCAGCACTTGTAATGTTCCATCTACAGCAATTGTCATCCCAGCAGTCACTGATGGTGCTCCTGCTGTTTGCTGCCGCTGAAAATGCCCTCGGGAAGGCCTCACACAACCTTCCCCGGTCTGACCAATAGTCTGTCTAGAACTTGAAGTTCCTGTTGTCACCCACAACTGGATCGAATCTAGTCCTATTGTCTTGTATCGCATTCCAGACTGAATGCCAGAATGGAGAGGGGCGTTGGGGTGGAGTGGACCAAAGCTGCACAATTGAGGATCCATGAGCATCCTTGATCAGTTGCTGCCAAATTTTCCCATCATCAGAGGACAATTTCACTGCCCATTTCAGCAGGAGTGCGTCATTGAATTCTTTGAGGGAACGCACTCCCAGGCCACCCTGTGATCGAGATTTACACAATTTCTGCCACTTAACAAGGTGCAAAAATCTTCCATCAGCCTTCGTGCCTTTCCAAAAGAACCGCTTCCTCATTGTGTCCAGCCTCTTCCACACTGCCTTCGGCGATCTAAACATAGAAAAAAGAAGACAGGGATGGAGGTGATGACCGAATTGAGAAGAATTAATCTTCCCCCCTTAGACAAAAATTTGCTACTCCAATTTTCTAACTTGGCTGAAACTTTCTCGAATAAATTGGCCCAATCACTTTTTTCCAACTTCCCACTTCTTAGCGGTAGACCCAAATATCTTATAGGTAGGGTGGTCTCAGGTGTGTGTAGGATGGAACTAATTGCTTCCCTGTCCTGTGTAGCCATGCCAAAGTAGACCAATGAAGACTTCGAACCATTTAATCTAAGGCCCGAGATCTCCCCAAAAATGTTGACCATAGTATATAAAATCTGTGCTTCTTCTCTCCCCCCCTCCACAAAAATGACCGTGTCGTCAGCGTATTGCAAGACAGGCACCAGCACCCTGGAATTTGACAAGGAGTAACCCTTCACCAAGCCTGCATTGGCCAACCTACACGAAAATTGAGCCAACGTATCCACCGCTAGATTAAAAATTAAAGGGGCCAGTGGACATCCTTGTCTCATACCACATTGTGGTTGTATCCACACCCTGCATGGCCTTCCATTAACTAGAGGTAAAAAGGAAGAAGTCACAATACATCTCTTCATCCATTGAACGCAGAGTGCAGGGAAGCCTCTTCTTCTAAAGATCTCCCATAGATAGGACCATGTAATCGAGTCATAGACTCTATTGAAATCCACCTTCCACAAATAAGCTTTACTCCTCCTTCTGCTCCACCTTGCCACCATCTCCTATGCTACAATGAAGGACTCCTGTAGTGATCTATTGGGAAGAAAAGCCGACTGTACAGGATTGACCAGATTTGACAAAACACCCTTCAACCAGTTGGCCAACACTTTGCTAATGAGTAGGTAGATCAAATTCGAAAGGGCAATTGGTCTAAACTCTGATAGCTTCTCAGCCCCATGTCTTTTTGGAAGCAGGAACAGATACGATTTGTTTATTCTTTCCACCCCAAAATTCCCACCTTGGAATTCTTTAATGACTTCCATGACATCACCTTTGACCACTTGCCAAAACTCCTTGTAAAAAAACACTTGAAATCCATATGGTCCTGGCGACCCTTCCGCATTCAACCCATTCATAGCCTCTATCACCTCCTACTCTGCTATGTCAGCTGTCAACCTGATTGCTACCTGCTACCCCACCCGAGAGAAACCAGATGCTGCCAATCTCCAGCAGCCCCTATCTGCAGCTATGGTGGCCTCCCTGAAATACCGTATTACTTCCCTCTGAACATCATCTTCAGAAGTTATCATGATTTCGTCTATCTTCAGTGATGAAATGAGGTTCACCCTCCTTCTAGCACTTACAGCCATATGAAAATACTTTGTGTTCACATCACCCTCTTTCAACCATAGCTGTCTGGATTTTTCCCTCCAGTCCATCTCTCTTACCCCATCCTCAACACAAATCACCTCTTCCTACTGCTTTCTCTGCTCCAAATCAGCTTCATTTAACCTTCCAGCATCTTCTTTCTAATCCAGTATGCGTAGACTTGCAAGAGCTTCAGTTCTTCTTTGACTTCTCATTATATCAACAATCTGCCTATACTCCTTCAGCATAGACTTCAAGTCCCTCAGTTTCCCAGCCAACTTGTAGGTTGCCGACCCATGAATCAGCTTTTGATTCCACCAATTGGTGATCATTTCTCTAAACCCCTCCTCTTTAAGCCAAGACTTCTTGAACTTAAAGTATGTATTGGTATGAGACCCCTCCCCACTATCCCACAGCAGTGGGGTATGGTCTGAGAAAGGCTGGGGCATTCCAATCACTGATGAGAGCTGAAGTCTCTCTATCAACTCTACACTGCCAAAGAACCTGTCCAGTTTTGAAGCCAACCCATTACCACTCCTCCATGTGAAATTCACACCTGCAGATGGGTATTCGTTCAAACCCAGCTCTGAGATCAGCATCTGGAAGCCGAGTGATGCTCGGTCCATTCTTCTAGTCCCTCTGTCATTCTCAGAGAGTACACAGTTAAAGTCCCCACCTAGAAGCCAAGGCACCCCTCCAGTTCTTTCTACCATCTATCTTAGTTCATTCCAAAGATCAGTCTGCAGATTATCTGCGTAGGGGCCATATACACAGGATATAATCAGATCTTGATTATCCCCCATCGATTGGAATTTGCATGACACATGAAACTGTCCCTTCCAGACCTCTTTTAACATCAATTTAGAAGTTTTCCACCACAATGCCAAACCTCCCACGATGCCCTGTGCATCCACTACCCTGATGTCAGCCTGACCACCTTGCAAAAGGGATTGCCACAGAGATTCTCCTCCTTTTATATGTGTTTCCTGTAGCAATGCACAGTCGACTTCCCATTCACGGAGATATCGAGCCAAGGATGCTCTCTAGACTTCGTCGCGCAACCCACGCACATTCCATGTGAGGATTTTCATCCCCTAGAATAGGAATTCCCCGGCTTTCCCACAGCCCTCTTCTCAACTTTTAGAATGGCAGCTAGCTTTCCTTCCATGAGATCTTGTCCAACACCATTAGTTCTTTTCCTTAATTTATAAGGAGAACGCACAAGTTTACCTTTCGATGAAACTCCCACTACGTATTCCACTCTCCTTGATTTCATAAAGGAGAGTTGATTGGATTTTTGTGTTGCTGACTGATTATCAGGCTCCTCCCCCTGTCGACCAATATTGCTAATCACCAACTCCCTTCCCACTCTAGCCTCCTGAACCATGGCTTCGTTCACAAGTGTGTGATCCATCTTGCTGAAGTTTTCCTCCAGCACTTCAGACACATGTATCTCCTTCCTCCTCTTAGCCTCCGATTGGCCAGGTTGCACAGTATTACCTTCACTGTCAGCATTTGGCATAGAGTTTGTTTCCTCTTGTAGTTCAGAAGCCCCATGCTGGTGCTTGTTATCTTGCATGATAGCAAGCTTCAATATGAGAAGCCAGGAGCTACCTCCATTTCTAAGGATTAATTTATCCGAAATTGGGCCCCTCTCAGGATCGATACCTCCACCTTAATCGATCTGCCATCACCCTCGTGAGGCCAACCCTAGCATTCTCTATCAGGGCAGCGAACCCCGCAAGCACCCCGGCCACCACTCTTCTGGTCCTAAGATGAAGTAGAATACCCCATATTTCCATGATACCCTGTCTGCTCTCCGCTCGCTGAGGGGGACGATCCTGTAATGCACAGTCAAAAGGCGAAACTAGCCGCCAAAGAATAGTCATCCCTTCAAAAGCACTTGTGCGAAAACGAAATCCTTCCACATCCAGCATGCCCATATCGAATAATACAAAACGACTCCCCCCAAGTATGCTACCTTCCAACACTTAGAGGACAAAGATAGAGGTCTAACCATAGAATGGATGTTCTCTGGTGAGTAAGCTCCGGTTAGTATTTCTCCAACAAGGGCGCCCCTTATCGCAATCTCTGCCTCCCTGATGTCTTCAAAATGAGGGATTTCAACTTCATAGGCCTATCCCATGCCCGCCGGTGGTGGTAGGGGAGTCATCCTCGTCGCTCCGTGTCTTCTTTGTTGCTTCTTTCCATTCTGAACTGCAAACCCCACCCTTCTACAGAGTCCTTCCTGTGTCCCCTTCCCCTGCACACTAAACAGACAATCGGATTACCATACACCACCGCCATATGCCCCCTTCTTCTGCATCTAAAGCACACTATATCAGCATTTCCTCCTCTCCTCCGTCTCCAGAAATTACCTACCCCGTAAGCCGTCCGATTTGTTGTCCTTGCCTCTTCCCTCCTCTCTCTTTGGCACCATCTCCTGGACCTCCACAGCTTCCAGCCATCACCCCCTCCCAAACCCTAGACGCTATCTTGTTTTCTTTATTTTCTTAATCTTATTCTAGTTCTTACTTTAGTTTTGCAATTCTAGTTGTAATCTTCAACTAGATTGTTCCTATTGACATTTAGTTCATTAATACAAGTCTTTTGTTTCACTATTCATTTTATTTGTTAGTTTTTTATGTGTTTATTTTGAAATGTCTATGTAGTTTCTTCTATTCCTTGTTATATTTACATTTTTAATTTCATTTTCAATTCCCAATGTTATTCCATAACTTCCGTGCATCCAAAAATCCCAAAAAGGTTAAATAGATTTTTGTGTATTAGGTTAACTTTGGTAAAATTTCATTCACAAATTCGTTATAGAAAAAGAATTCATTTACTTTTCGGTCCTTTAAGTGATGCTATTTAGCACTTGCATTTTTTTAATATAGTGCATGCAGTTTTGATTTTTTTTATTAAAATTGGTATATAATTTAATTAAATACTTCTTTACTTCTAGTATTTTTCTTAGAATTTTTCAATATACAGAAAAATTATCTATTTGTGTTTTTCATTTATGCCCTTATTCTAAAAATTAGTCCTTATCTTTAGGGTTAGTCTCTTGTCTTATCTCTAAAATGCCAAAATGAAGTAAAAATGTGAAAAATATCAAAAATTATTTTAAGCAGTAATTAGTGACCTGAAATATTTTTTCCTCCCTATGGATTGACTTAGACTCCCACATTATTAAGTTTTTTCTATCTTTTGGAGTTCGAAAATTAATTAAATTACCATGATTTTGCACAATAATGACGATTTTAATATTTGCGAATCGTTCGATTTGAGTGGGCTCCTTGAGAATTTGGATCAGTGTTACTCTTCAGTACATAAGAATTGAGGTGGTATGTACTAAATTGAATAGGGTTTTGGATGGCCACTTCCTGTTAGCCATCCTTTTCCCAAAACTCATAAGGTAAACAAAGAGAGGGGATAAAGTGATTGTCACGATTGATTATCGTCTTTGTCATTGTGGTGGTTGTGGAAGGAGGGATCATGGTCATTGAAGTATTGAGAGGAGAGGCACAGGTCGTAGAAAAGGTAGCCGTCCTCATTAAAGGGTTGGTCATTCTTGATTTTTGAGGAGGATGTGCTTGGTTTGAAAGCGGTTAATGCTAGGTGGGATCGAGGTGTGACCTTTTGTTGTTGAGAAGGTGTCTCGAGCCACAATGATAAAGTTGATGCTTTGATTGATGGTGTCGAGGATGTGAAATAGATTTGGGTGTATAGAGGTGCCATTGGATTGGGTAACACTATGGAAGGAAGAGGAGTAGGATGAGGAGGAGATGGAGTGGGGAGTTGGGATAGAGGAATAGTGTGGGCCACTGAAATGACCCGCTGCCCTTTTGGGTTGTTTAACATGTCTGGATTAGCCGTCAGACGTCTGTCCAGATGTCTGGATAGAGGGTCGGACGTCTAAAAGTAAAAGAATTGTACCTTGTATTCTTTTTCCTCGCATGCACACGCACACACCTCTCTCTCTCCTCACCCCAAACCCTAACCTTTTCCTATTTAAACACCACACCCACACCACTCTCCCCATCTCCACCAACCACCACCTCCATCTTTCCCGCCTGTCGGCCACCACCTTCCTCCCTTCCTCTCAGCATGGCGAGTGGAGAGGAAGAAGAGAGAGAGATGAGACGTAGAAGAGGAGCAGAGGGGAGCGAGAGCGTGGGAGGAGCTCCAGGGGAGGAGTTCACAAAGGAGACGAGGGAGCTCGGAGGAGCTCGTGCGGGAGGAGTCGAGGACACGAGTGAGGAGGAGGAGCTTGCGGGCAGAAGCCTTGGCCTCCTGCAGTCGCTGGAGGCACCGCCGCAGCTTCTGCGGGCGAGCTCACAAAGGAGATAGCTCGCGGGAGAGTTCTGCGTACTAGATATTTTCCAGTATCAGGCGTCTGGAGCATCTCCCAGATGTCTGGAGTAGCAGGGGGATGTCCGGAGCTGAAGCCGAACGTCTGAAAGCACGCGTAGTGTAAAGGTTCGTGCTTCTACCCGGTTTTCGGCCATGCAGGCCATACTGTAGGGGTATGTTTAGCCATTTTTAGCTCTACGTGTGTGTACGTAGGAGTAGAGATTTGGAAAGGTGGAGGGTGCGCCCTTCGAGTTGTTGTTGGACGTCTCGACACGTCGCCAGATGTCTGACCGTACTTTCAGACGACAGGAAAGAGAGTCCGACGTCAGGAACTCACCTCAGATGATCGCGGAAGGATCTAGACATCCAAGAAAGTCGCAGGAAACCTAGGGTGAGTACTAACGTCTTTTAAGATGTCTAGGACTAGTCCCAGATGTTTGATTTTGGACAGTGTACATGTTTTTGGCCCGTTTAGGGCCCAAACAGAATCAGATTTCCTCAAATGAACTACCATTGTTTTTCACTTGAATTAGTGTCACTTGTATATGATTTTGGACTCGTTTGATGTGGTGGTCAAATGTATAAGTCTCTAGCCAGTTGAGTATGCGAGACCCACGGAGGTGACAGGATCTACGATCTGAGCCCCCATTCCTCCCGTGTTTTCCGGTAGAGTAGTTTACATTAATATTATGATTTAAACAAATGAACTGCATGTTTAGAATAACTTGATTAAACCCTAAGATGAGAATGAACCCTAGGGTTGGAACAAATGAGTATGGTTTGAGTTACACTGTTTACTTGAGATACAAGTAGAACCCTAGGATAAGAATGAACCCTAGGGCAGGAACAAATGAGTATGGTTGAGCTACACTGTTTACTTGAGATGCATGTAAAACTTTAAATGCTAGCAAATGTATTGGTTATTTTAATGTGATGCCTTGTCCGTTAGAAAATCACGAGTTGCCTATTTTAAGAATGGAACCGGTAATGTAAATAGAGAAATCTAAAAGTTTGGAATATGAAACGAAAGGAATACGAGCATGAACCCTACAGGGAATTAGGAGGAGAACTCCTGTAGACAGGAAGTGAGCTGGCCCTTGTGTACGCAGTACCAAGGAGAGCAACTGTCCCTTTAGTGTAGAGGGGTACTAGTCATCCGTTGGGTTGAGCCCCAGGGTTAGGCCTAGTCACTTTACACCGACTCTGTTTGGCCCTCGTGTACGTGATATCGAGGTGAGCTACTTAGTGTAGGGAGGGAGGTAGCTGCCCCAGGGGGACCAGGGTTAGGACTAGCTGCCCTACATCGACTCTTGTTAGGCCCACTGGGTAAACAGGGATAGTCAAACAAATGAGGGTACGCGAACTGTGGAGGGGCAAGACCCCTGTTCTATTCTGAGGGGCGAGACCCCTGTTTTGAGAGGGCAAGGCCCTATACTGTTCCGAGCTGTACCTGTAGGCGTACCCTCTAGCGGAAACGACTGACCGCATGCTAGTGTGGGATAGCTACCCGCGCACTTATCATGCGTGCCATAGTCACCGCTATGTCGCAACCATGACCTTGAGGTGGTTGACTAGGTATAGGATTATCACGGGGGACTCTCCCGGCCAGGAGAGCATCACGTGTACCTCCTACATCATGGAAAAGACGTTCCTGTGAGGAATAGGCCAGATCAAGAAATGATTTAAGTGAATAAAGGAACAACAAATTAGAAGTACTTGGTTGAACTAAATGAAAATGGATAGTTACTTAATTACATTAATTAATTGCTTGTCTTAAGTACATGTAAATTGCTAAATTACCACTCTACTAAGCGTTTGCTGACTCAAGAAATTTTATAACCTTGTTCAGGTCAGGGAGTTGAGCAACCAGCACCGACTGCAGAGAGAGCTAGGCCCAGTTGAGCCCAGCCTTAGCTGTGTTTTCTTATTGTTCCCTAGCTTCTGTTGTAGTAGTAAGTATTTTTGTTCTATGTCATACTATTTTAGTTACTTTTTCACTGTACTTTCCTCTGTTATAGTTGTGATAGCCTGTAATATTGATAGACTATTCACTCTATTTCTTTTACTGTCTCTTGATTTCTTTCTACTTAGTTATATTGCATGTGTGGTTGTGAATTATTTCTTACTTTTGGTTATTCCTCGTTGGACGATTAGGTCTTGGGATTAGTCGAGACGGGTCGGTCTCAGGTCCTATAGGGATCTGGGATCGGGTTGTAACAAGATGGTATCAAAGCAAGATCGTCTTGAGAAATGAACCAAATGGTCTAAAAAATAGTCACCCACATGCATGTAACTTGGATATCCATCACAACGTATCACTTTTATCTTCGCTTTGAGTCTTATCTCTTGATGTAATATGCTATCATTGACAGTTACTACTCTTTTCCTGTGTCTCCTTGTAGGAGATGCCTCGTCGGGGAGTTCTCGAGGCAGGCCGCGGATGTGGCCGTGGGCAGGGTCGAAGGGGCGGACGTGCCGGGCCTGAGGCACCAGCCGACCCACCTCTCCTTCCGGGCATCCAAGCTCAGGATCTCCTCCAGATGATCCGAGATATCGTACGAGAGGAGCTCCAGCAGCCTCCTTGGCCACCCCTTCCTGAGGACGTGGAGGGAGAGTCCTCCGTGGGACAGGGGAACCGCCACAGCGCTGTACGAGCTGGAGGGGGAGGGGGTGATCCTCCACCACCCCCACCATCCTCAGACACTTCTGAGCATGAGCCCTCCTTACCTGGAGGCGTACCTGTTCTCCCATTGCAGCTCCACCACGAGCTTTTCAGCTAGTTCCAGAAGCTGAAGTCCCCCTCCTTCAAGGTGGATGAGAGCTCGTTTGAGGTAGAGGACTGGTTGGAGCAGACAGAGAAGGTGTTTGACACCCTCCACCCTCCTACAGAGTGTCGCGTGGCCTTTGCGATGTACCAACTAGAGAGCATAGCCCACAGGTGGTGGAGGGCAGTCAGATGCCAGGAGGGGAGAGAGCCGACGTGGGATTAGTTTGTGGCTCTCTTCTACAAGCAGTACTTTCCACAGACCTGGCAGGACCAAAGGAGGTGGGAGTTTCACACTCTCCGTCAGGGGGTGATGACAACGCGTACCGCACGCGTTTCCTGGAGCTTTCACGCTTCGCCCCAATAGCTGCGTCTACTGAGGAGGAGTGCCTGTGGAGGTTTACTGTGGGGCTTTGACCAGCGATTCGGGGGTATGTGAAACCCCTGAAGTTGCCCACTTTCTCTCATGTGGTTGAGACAGCCATGACTTATGAGGAGACCAACCCGACCGCGTGAGACACTGACGACGGACGAAAGAGGCCCTAATAGTCTGAGTACTCTCAGCGCCGTCGGGAGAGGAGGTATACGGTGGTCGCAGGAGAGCAGTCTCGTTCTGTAGGGCCACCAGTGGCCTTTGGGGGCCCCAGATAGGGAACAGTTGCCAGCACCGGACCCCCGCCTAGCTACCAGCAGAGACCGACTGAGGGAGGAGGCCGTGTTCCTCTTTGCTACCAGTGTGGCCAGCTGGGCCACATCAAGAGGGACTACCCATCTAGGGTCGAGCATAGCAAATGCTCCCTGCACTGAGTGCTGGAGGCCAAGCTGGCGGCCACTGTCACCAGGCACATGGAGGAGGATAGTAGTCACGAGGTATGTACCGGCCAGCTGCTGCTCACCTGACCCAGAGTGTGGCCGCTTCTTCTGCACCTAGGGCCGAGAGGCGTATCAATTCCCTAACACACAGAGACGCTAGGGCTTCAGGTTCTGTGGTGGCAGGTTTGGTTATTATTTTCGGCAGATTAGTCTATGTTCTTTTCGATTCTGGTGCCACACATTCCTTTGTCTCCTTGAGTTTTGCCGTTAGTTTAGGACTAGGCAGCGTACTGTTAGAGGTTCCGTTCTTAATTAGAGGGCCAGGTGGATAGTTGCTCGTAGCAGAGGAGGTCTTTACAGACTGTGATGTCGCTATAGGGGGACACAGTCTTTCTGCCGACCTAATTGTGATCCCAATGGAGGACTTTGGCGAGATTCTAGGGATGGACTGGCTGTCTGCCTATCACGCTTTGGTAGACTATTTTGGGAGGAAGATCGTCTTCTCCATACTAGGGTTGCCTCCCTTTGAGTTTCACGGCCAACCGGTGGACGGAGGTTTTAAGTGCATCACTACTCTTTGAGCAGCGAAGCTTTTGGGCCAGGGGTGTGAGGGCTTCTTGGCTTATGTTGTAGTAGAGCCTAGTTCTGTGGCTGACTTTCAAAGTATTCCGGTGTTCTACGAGTACCCCGATGTTTTCCTAGAGGAGTTACCAAGACTACTGCCTGAGCGTGAGATCGAGTTTGAGATCTCACTAGTGTCGGGGGCCAGCCCCATTTCTACTGCACCATACAGAATGGCGCCACTTGAGCTGCGAGAGCTCAAGTCACAGTTACAGGACCTGTTGGAGAAGAGCTTTGTGAGGTAGAGTGCGTCCCCATGGGGAGCCCCTGTGTTGTTTGTGAAGAAGAAGGACGGTACCTTACGACTTTGTGTCGACTACCGACAGTTGAATCAGGTCACCGTCAAGAACAAGTACCCGCTGCCTCGTATCGATGACCTCTTTGATCAGTTGAGATATGCCACAGAGTTCTCTAAGATAGATCTGAGGTTAGGTTACCACCAGTTGAGGATCAAGGAGACCAACGTCTCCAAGACAGCTTTCCGTACTCGGTACGGGCACTACGAGTTCTTGGTCATGCCGTTCGGGCTGACCAATGCCCCCGCTACTTTCATGGACATGATGAACCGTGTTTTCATACTGTACTTAGGCTAGTTTGTGGTGGTATTCATTGACGACGTCCTAGTCTACTCACGGGATCAGGCGCAACATGGACAACATTTACGTATGGTCCTGGATACCTTGAGACGACGTAGGTTGTATGCCAAGTACAGCAAGTGTGAGTTTTGGCTGAGACGGGTGACTTTCTTGGGCGACGTGATTTCGGGAGATGGATTGGCTGTGGATCCAGCCAAGGTTGAGGCCGTGCTCAGGTGGGAGAGACCATTTACAACGCAGTTTTCTGGGACTGGCAGGCTACTATTGGTGGTTTATCAAAGGGTTCTCTCATATCGCGCGTCCTATGACTCAGCTGACCAGGAAGGATTTGCCCTTTTCTTGGACCGACGAGTGCAAGGCGTGCTTTCAGGAGTTGAAGGAGAGACTGACTTCAACTCCTGTACTTACCATTCTAGACAGTAGTGGCAGGTTCGTGGTTTACACGGACACATCATTGCAGGGGCTGGGTGGTGAGCTCATTTAAAGGGGTCACGTTGTCGCTTACGCTTTGAGGCAACTGAAGCCCCATGGGCATAACTACCCCACCCATGACTTAGAGTTGGCAACAATTGTCTTCGTGCTGAAGACATGGAGGCACTGCCTGTATGGTGAGACATTCGAGATCTTCACTGATCACAAGAGCCTCAGGTACCTTTTTGACCAGAAGGAGCTCAACTTGAAACAGAGGCGTTGGTTAGAGCTCCTGAAGGACTACAACTGCAGCATCTCCTACCACCTAGGGAAGGCCAATGTGGTGGCCGACACCTTGAGCCAGAAGGCGCCCGCCCACTTGGCCAGCTTGCAGGTACAGAGTTGGAGACTCATGGAGGAGGTGGGCAGTTGGCGACCCCGGGAGTCACAGGGGTACTGCAGGGTAGTGACAGTGACGCGACAAGCATGATCAGAGCTGATAGACCGCATCATTGCAGGACAGATGGTCGATCAGTACTTACAAACACTGTGAGACAGGGTGTTGACCGAAGACCTAGGAGACTTTTCCTTCTCAAATGAGATACTACGCATGAGGGGACGCCTATGTGTTCCTAGAGACGAGGAGTTGTTGAGAGAGCTCCTGACTAAGGTGCATGGGTCCCGATTCACCATACATCCTGGAAATACAAAGATGTACCATGATTTGCGATGCAACTTTTGGTAAAGAGGGATGAAGTGGGATGTTGGTGAGTTTGTCCAGCAGTGCTTGGTATGCTAGCAGGTGAAGGCCGAGCACCAGAGGCCTGCAGGACCGTTACAGCCACTTCTTGTGCTAGAGTGGAAGTGGGAGAGCATCGTCATGAACTTAGTGGTGGGTCTACCAGTTACCCAGCGAAGACACGATGCAGTTTGGGTGATAGTAGACCGGTTGATGAAGATGGCACGGTTCCTGCCGATCCGAGTCACTTTTAGGCCAGCTCAGCTAGCAGAGAGATACGTCAGCAATGTGGTGCGTCCGCACGGAGTCCCTCGTGAGATCGTATCCGACAGGGATACTCGTTTCACTTCCCAGTTATGAGCAAAGTTTTAGCAGACATTAGGGACCTTTTTGAGGTTCAGTACCGCCTACCACCCCCAGACCGACGGGCAGTCAGAGCGCACCATATAGACACTCAAGGACCTCCTACGAGCTTATGTACTAGACTGGAGAGGCTCTTGGGAGGATCATTTGCCCCTGACAAAGTTTGCATACAATAACAACGATCATTCGAGCATTGGCATAGCACCTTACGAGGCTCTGTACGGATGGAAGTGTACTGCACCCTTAAGTTGGGTTGAGGTGGGGACCAAGTGGGAGGTTAGCCCTAGGCTGATCAGGCAGAGTCAGGAGGTGGTAGAGTAGATTCACAGGTGACTTTACACTGTCAGGGGCAGGCAGAAGAGCTACGCCGATAGGAAGCGCAGAGAGGTACAGTTTGAGGTTGGGGATCACGTTTTCCTCCGTGTTTCCCCCATGAAAGGTTTGCAGCATTTTGAGGTGAAAGGGAACCTTGCGCCGAGGTTTGTGGGACCCTTTGAGGTCTTGGAGTGGGTTGGACCCATTACTTACCGGCTTGCCCTTCCTCTCCAACTCCCTGGAGTGCATGATGTGTTCCACGTGCCCAACCTTAGGAAGTACGTCGCCGACCCCAGCCATGTTCTGAGCCACGAGAGTGTCGAGGTGGGAGATGACCTGACCTATCCTGAAAGGCTAGTACAGATATTAGACAGAGCTGCTTGGAGTCTGAGACGGAAGCAAGTATCACTGGTAAAAGTCTTATGGAGAAGCCAGTGATACGAGGAGGCCACTTGGGAGCTTGAGGCGGCGATGCGAGAACAGTACCCGTAGCTTTTTGAGGGTACATCTTTTCAGATCTATTTTGATCCTCTTTAAGTTTGTTATGCATTTTTATGCTACCTTTTCCGCACCCTACTTGGCTCAAGTTTCAGAGACAAAACTTACTTTAAGTTTGTTATGTTGAAATGACCCGCTGCCCTTTTGGGTTGTTTAAGACATCTGTGTTAGCTATTAGATGTCTGTCCAGACATCTGTATAGAGGGTCGGATGTTTGAAAGTAAAAGAACTGTACCTTGTATTCTTTTTTCGCGTGCGCACACACACACACCTCTCTCTCTCCTCACCCAAACCCTAACCTTTTCCTATTTAAACCTCACACCCACTCCACTCTCCCCATCTCCACTAGCCACCACCTCCATTTTTCCCTCTTGCCGACCACCACCTTCCTCCCTTCCTCCCAGCGCAATGAGTGGAGAGGAAGAAGAGAGAGAGACGGGACGCGGAGGAGGAGAGGGGAGCGAGAGCGTAGGAGGAGCTCAAGGGGAGGAGTTCGCGAGGAAGCCGTGGGAGCTCGGAGGAGCTCGTGCGGGAGGAGTCGAGGACGCGAGCGAGGAGGAGGAGCTTGCGAACAGAAGGCTTGGCCTCCTGTAGCTGCTAGAGGCACTGCCGCAGCTCCTACGGGCGAGCTCGCGAATTAGACAACTCGCGGGAGAGTTCTGCATACTGGATATTTTCTAGTATCAGATGTCTGGAGTAGTAGGGGAACGTTCGGAGCTGAAGCTAGATGTCTAAAAGCACACGTAGTGCCAAGGTACGTGCTTTTGCCTGGTTTCCGGCCATGCAGGCCATACTGCAAGGGTATGTTTAAACATTTTTAGCTCTGCACTTGTGTACGCAGGAGCAGAGCATTAGAAAGGCATGAGGTGCGCCCTTCGAGGTGTTTTTGGATGTCTAGACATGTCGCTAGACGTCTAACCGTACTTCTAGATGACTGGAAAGAGAGTCCGACGTTTGAAACTCATCTCAGACGATCGCGGAAGGATCCGGACATCCGAGGAAGCCGCAGGAAACCCAGAGTGAGTACTGACGTCTTTTGAGACGTTTTGGACTAGTCCCAAACGTATGATTTTGGACAGTGTGCGTGTTTTTGGCTCGTTTAGGGCCCAAATGGAATCGAATTTTCGCAAACGAACTACCATTGTTTTTCGCTTGAGTTCCTCTAGGAGTTAGTGTTACTTGTATACAGTTTTGGACTCGTTTGATGTGGTGGTCAATTGTATAGATCTCCAGCCAGTTGAGTACGCAGGACTCGTGGAGGCGACGTGATGGGAACACCATCATGAGCCCTAACTAGCTCATTTTGACCTAGAAAAGAGAACAAAAGCTCTTACATAATCAACTGGAGGTACTAATTCCATGAATAACCATTCTGAGAGAAAAGCAAGAAACAAGGGGTAAAACTGTAATTTTACCATTGCAGTACAACAACAGGTTTTCTCATGAGCTAAACATAGGTCAAATGGCCTTAATAAGATAAAAAGTGGGGTGGTTCAAATAGAAAAGGGTTCATGTGAATTCTGGGAATTAAATGACTTCTTATAACCCTAAAATAGACCCACTTGATTTAACAAAGTTCTGGTTAGGATAAAATTTACCTAAACCCTCTAAAAATCATAGAAAAATATTTTCTAGGGTTTAGAACCTTCAATTTGGCCCTTGGAACCTATTTTGACCTAAATTGGGATCTCAGACAATTGTTTGCCCTAAATTAGGTTTTTAAGTAAATTTCCCAGTCAAATGTGGTCAAACCCAAAATCCAACTTCACCATTAGATTCCTTAGGTCCATATTAGGTTTGTACCAAAATTTAGACCTAGGAAGAATTCATCTTGACCCACTTTGCAAACAGGTCCAATCCAATTACATTTCTACCCCTATCTTTTGAAAACCTCTGCAGAAACCCCTTAGCTTGTCTTCACTCTTTACAATTAGGTCCCTCCACCATTGTATTGGAGGGAATCCTACTCCGACGAGATTTTGAGGGCAAGATCTCTTTGATTTCTTAGAGAATCCCCTTCAAAATTGAAAGGGAGATTCTCTCAGAAATCTCCTCTAGTTTGAACACAATTTGAGGCTTTATTTGGTACCCAATCTCTCATGAGAATGCATGAGAAATTTGGGTCTCCTTCAAATTTCCATCTCCAGCGAGCTTGCCGTGCTTGGAAGCTTGGCTTCCAAGCACAAATCCTTCCTCCATGACCTATATAAGCAGACCCAAGTCACCCCGCATCTCCCATGCTTGAAATTGGCTGGAGAATCCCTCAAATTCATCTCTTCCTCCTCCGGATAGTGGCTCAGCAAGCTCCAGCGATCTCCCTCTCTGTCCCTCATTGCCTAGCCATAATACAAGTGGCAGGGTTCTCTTCCTCCTTTCCGTCCGCATCGCACCGCACCCGTCGACGCCTCTACAGTCCCTTCGTCGTTGCCATCCTCCCCCCATTGAGCGCTTCGTCTTCAGTGACGGCAATATGAGCCGGCCACCATCTCTGCCTCCCCCTTCATCTCTCTACACTCAGCTAAGTCCTCTCTCCTTTCTAATCCTTTTTCCCTCTTTATCTCTTAAAAACACCCCTCGATGCACTTGATCACCATCACCCCTTCCAACTCCGGCCAGACCTCCGGCGAGGCGTCCCAGTTGCTCCTCACCTCCATTCGCCTCCCCAACGACCCTATAAGCTCCACAACACTTCATTGATCACAAACCCTCACTTCAATCACCGTGCCACGCACCCACAAGGGCCCCCGAACACACCCACTCTCACACACACAGGGTGCCCTAGGTACGCATACTGCCGCAGCCCCACCACGCCATGCCGACCCTCGCAACACATTCGCCATTTCTCGGTGAAGCCTCTTGAGCTTTTTGTCGTGGCCGAGAGGCCATTTGCATGTTAACAGGTGTAGGAGGTTCGCCGCCATTGACGCAAGCAAGAAGCTTGCTTGCATGCTTTCTTCAGGATCGCCTGCTCCAGGCTAAGAGTCCCAGGTTGCGTAGACTTCTCTCGTGCACAACTCCAAGCCTCTAATTCCAGTTGAAGGACTTAGCAGCCGTTGCAATCAAGCGAAGACATCCCTGCGACAGGCACGCACAAGAGAGGTGGGAAGATAGTCCCACCTCGGAAGTTGTTGGGGCACCGCAACTGCATAAATTGAAAAACTGCATTAGGCTTATCGCCTCCTGACCACGGGGTGAGGTCCCACTCGCCTTCACTCGCCTCGTCCGTGACCCGACCTCCACGGACCTGGCGTGACCCGTATACCTGACCCTGCACTCCTCGCCCACCACCGCACGCCGGTGGGCTTATTCCCAGGTGCGTACTCGACCCGATTACCCGAGACGGTGGCTCTGGGAGAGTGAGCCTAAGAGAGAAAGAGGAGAGGAGAGTGCGCACGGGTAGGGGTAGGTTTTGCTCTCGCATAAACTGAAGGAGAATAAGAAGCCAAGGAAGAAGAAGGCGGGGGCCAGAGAAAGCCAAGGAAGGAGAAGGCAAGGCTGAAGAGGGAGAAACTGAAGTCAGAGAGGCTGAAGAGATGAAGAAGAAAGAGAAATAAAGAGAAGGAAGGAGAAGCAGCTGAAGGAATCAAAGGCAGAGGAAAAGAAGCAGAGAAATACTAAGGCACGAGATCAGAAGAAGAGAAAGAAGAAGAAAGAAAGGAAGCTTCATAACAGATAAGAAAAGAGAAGAAATAAAAGCACTGTAGCACCCATAGTTTAAGACGTCTGAGTCATCAATCAAGACGTCCAATTTTTGTGCAACTTTATATACATTAATGTTCTGTGTTTACATTTATCTTTTTGCACTATAACTCTGGTTTTTATTGCATATTATATTAAATTTCTCAAATTATGCTCTTGATTTCTAAACCCTAATTTGCTCCCTGTGTTCGACCTCGGACTTAAAACTTCGAGTAATAAAATCTATTTGTTTTCAAAGCGATTTCAACTATATTACAACGCTTTACTTTAAAACCCGATTTCGCTTCGACAAACATGAGGGGATCTACGATCTGAGCTCCCATTCCACCCGTGTTTTCCGGTAGAATGGTTTACATTAATATTATGATTTAAACAAATGAACTGCATGTTTAGAATAACTTGAATGAACCCTAGGGCAGGAACAAGTGAGTATTGTTTGAGCTACACTGTTTACTTGAGATACAAGTAGAACCCTAGGATGAGAATGAACCCTAGGGCAAGAACAAATGAGTATGGTTGAGCTACAATGTTTACTTGAGATGAATGTAAAACTTTAAATGCTAGCAAATGTATTGGTTATTTTAATTTGATGCCTTCTCAGTTAGAAAATCACGAGTTGCCTATTTTAAGAATAGAACTGGTAATGTAAATAGAGAAATCTGAAAGTTTGGAATATGAAACGAAAGGAATACGAGCATGAACCCTATGGGGAATTAGGGGGAGAACTCCTGTAGACGGGAAGTGAGATGGTCCTTGTGTATGCGGTACCAAGGAGAGCAACTGTCTCTTTAGTGTAGAGGGGTACTAGCCACCCATTAGGTTGAGCCCCGGGGTTAGGCTTAGTCATTCTACACTAACTCTGTTTGGCTCTCGTGTACGTGGTATCGAGGTGAGCTACTTAGTGTAGGGAGGGAGCTAGTCACCCCAGGGGGTCCGGGGTTAGGACTAGCTGTCTTACACCGACTCTTGTTAGGCCCACTGGGCAAATCGGGATAGTCGGACTAGGGTACGCGGACTGTGGAGGGGCGAGACCCTTATTCTGTTCTGAGGGGTGAGACCTTTGTTCTGAGAGGGTAAGGTCCTATACTGTTCCGTGCTGTACCTTTAGGCGTACCCGCTAGCTGAAACGACTGACCGCATGCCAGTGCGGGATAGCTACCCACGTGCTTATCACGCGTGTCGTAGTCATTGCTACGTCGCGATCGTGACCTCGGGGTGGTTGACTGGGTGCAGGATTACCACGGGGGACTCTCCCGGCCAGAAGAGCACTACGTGTACCTCCTTCATCATGGAAAAGACTGCAATCAAGATCGTTCTTGTAAGGAACATGCCAGATCAAGAAATGATTTAAGTGAATAAAGGAACAACAAATTAGAAGTACTTGGTTGAACTAAATGAAAATTGATAGTTACTTAATTGCATTAATTAATTGCTTGTCTTAAGTACATGTAAATTGCTAAATTACCACTCTACTAAGCGTTTGCTGACTCAAGAAATTTTATAACCTTGTTCAGGTCAGGGAGTTGAGCAACCAGCACCGATTGCAGAGAGAGCTAGGCCCAGTTGAGCCCAGCCTTAGCTGTGTTTTCTTATTGTTCCCTAGCTTCTGTTGTAGTAGTAAGTATTTTTGTTCTATGTCATACTGTTTTAGTTACTTTTTCGCTGTACTTTCCTCTGTTATAGTTGTGATAGCCTGTAATATTGATAGACTATTCACTCTATTTCTTTCACTGTCTCTTGATTTCTTTATACTTAGTTACATTGCATGTGTGGTTGTGAATTATTTTCTGCTTTTGGTTATTCCTCGTTGGACGATTAGGTCTTGGGATTAGTCAAGACGGGTCGATCTCGGGTCCTATAGGGATCTGGGATCGAGTCGTAATAGCCACGAAGGACATTGGCGTTTGGTGGTTGGTTGGGTGGAGGTGGATTGTTGGGGGAGTAGGGTTGAAGGCCAAAAGGGGAAGTGGTGCAAGAGGGAGGGAAGGGTGCTAATGGTGGTAGAATTGGAGTTGTGATGCCTTTGAAGATAAGTGTCATAGGTACAGAATGAGGGATTGTAGCTGTTAGTGGTAGACAAATATGTGGAAAGTTTTTGTTTTTGCATCAATGTACAAAATTTCCAATTTTACAAATTGGCATGGAGATGTCATTTAGGAGGATGGATTGGTTGTGGTGTGTCAAAAGGGGGAGGGGGCTTGTGTCAGGTTGTGAAATACTTGAGAAAGAGAATGCACCTTTGGTGTAGGACTCACGTAAGTGGAACAATGGGGGAGGGAAGGGGAAGTACTGAGAGATGATAGTTGTCTCCCCAAAACTCTCTTTTAGAATATCTAATAGATATCAAAGACTAAGCTTATGCTTCTTCAATCAATGACATTGGAGGTCCATAACTAAAAGTTGCTACCACATTTTATTCAATAACTCTAGCAAAGATTTTTTTACATAAATTATGCTATCACATGCATAAAGCAATACACAATTCATAAATGAAAAGATAGTGAAAGAAAGGTGCTTGCTTTCAAGTACTTCAAATGTGCAAAGGCTCTTTAGAGCATTTACAAATGTTTTATGAAATCATCAGGAAGTCCCATCCCAGATGGTGTTTGATGTATTAAAACCATCAAAGAAAAAATCAAAAAGAAATTTAGATTAGTCAAGATTGATCGCAAGATTGCTCAACATAGAAACTAAAACCTATAATGATTGTAGCATAAACTCGTGATGTGCGATGAGATCATAAATATCATCGATAGTATATCTATTTTATGTTTAGTCACTTAACATGCATGACATTATGTATATATATAAATTACATTTTATGCATTTGGACATTTTAGACCATGCACGCACTTTTGATTTAATAACGAACACCATATTGACTCACGTGCATCTTTGATTGCAAGAGCCAAGATAATATTCTAATAAGCAAGGGGACTTGACATTCACGATTGGGAAGATTGTTAGATTAAAGAATTGATATTTTATATGAGGACCAAAGTGTAAAAGAAAGACCACGTCAAACAAAAAAAAGGGAGCTGATTTCCCAATATCCCTATCCCTACCTAAATTTGCCCCTCAATACCCCCATGCAATCTCATTATTTCCACGCCTTTCCTCTCATCCCCAGAGAAATTCCCTCCATTATTGAATCTCTCTGCAATTCTCCCCACTACAGAATATCCCATTCTCACCCTCTCACAATCGGACACCCATTCTAACCTACTCCCGCGCCTCTCCTTTCCTCTCCTTTCCATCCCTCTCCCCGATTCCCCATCGCACACCACTCCCATTCCCACTTCTAGCGCACGCCCCTTTTCCCATTCTCATTTTTCAAGATAGCCATCCCATCTTGGAGGAGGAGATAAATAATCCACAAATTTATCTCCCTGGATTTATCTGAATTTAAATTAGAGACTTACTATATCCATTAAAATAATATGAACCTACCCACTAATAGGTTCAACCGTTCCCCTCCCTCACCACGGTCAACGCGCGCTTACATTTTCCTTCCTATTTCCACCTTCCAATTCCTCCCTCGTTGCCTCCCCCATCTCCTTTCCCACTCCACTCCTCTAAGCTGTTATTGAGGAGGTGGCACATCACATGGCTGCATTTGAGGTGTGAGACATTGTTCGCGAGTGCCACTCATTTTTCTTTATTTATTTTTTTTATTTTTGTTATTTTGGTCTTAGTATAATTTTTTTTAATTTTCTAATAATTCGATCCATTGTGATTGTGGTCGGAGCCTTCTTCCCATCACGAGCTGACCATTAAACCTCACATTTTTATTTTCTTAAATTATTATTTACTTGTCGTCAATTTTATATGTTTTATTTTATTTTGTAATGATGGCTTACGTTACTTATCTTATTTTCTTCGTAATTAACTTTCTTTAATTAATGTAATATTTATCCATTTCCCACTCTCTCTCTCTCTTGCATTTTGTATTTTACTAATATGATATCGTAGATAAATCTTGTTCTCTCGTTCCCTACCTCCTTATCCACCTCTCGCTCTATCTCTCTATCTCTAACTTTTTATATCTTAGCTCCTATTACTTATTTCATCGCTTAGTATAATGGCTTAGTTGATAGTAATTTTGATTCCGACTGTGATCTTCCATTTTCTCATAAAAAAAATGATAAAAATAAAAAGTATATATATAATAACGAGAGAGTGCGTAGGTATTAAAATGTTTTCGCACAATTGACACTACGTCAACCCGTTTTAATTAATCCATCGTGATTTGTGCACATCAGTGTGCACTTGTAATAATTTTGTAATTAACTTGTAATGGCTATGTTATCGGCTTATAGTGAGTATTATTTGTACTTTTATTGTATTCAGTTGCAACTTGCAATGAGACTGTACGTACGAGTATCCAAGGGGTATGTGAAAACTTGCAATGGGTCAAAAACATATTGGTAATATTTGTGCTATGTACTTGTAAATTGTGTGATATGTACTTGTAATGAATTTAAAAGGAACTTGTGATAGCTCCACCATCAATGCATATCATGTGTATTTTGAAAATGCGTTTTTATTCAGGTCCACGTATAGATGCAACTTGTAACACATATAAATACTATCAATAATAGATATGGACTAAATCCACTTTTTTTAGACATATAAATGACTTGCTACACCCATATGTAATGCTTTGTAATCGACTCGGATAATACTTGAAATAGCCCTATACAATGGTTATAAAAGCCATGAACATATTTTGTATCATGCAAAAATGTGCACACCACTAGCAAAGCAGACACTGACATCTTGGATTTTTATATCACTTGCAATGCCTATTCTTATGTGCTACAACGTGCTTAAAACTCGTAATAAATATACAGAAAAACTTATAGCATAGATAGACAAAGCATCGTTCCCACACACATGGTGTCTTTTGTTTTTAATAAGTCTAATTGAAGCTTTGTTGAATTCAGATCCTTTATTGCCGTATCCGTTTCTTATAATAGTAAATTTTTTTTAAATGAAATTTTTTATTAAGGAAACGAAAATAACATGGGATGGGATGAAACTTGTTAGAGAAAGGAAGAAAATGCATCCTCTGCTCCTCACGGAGAGGGAGAAGGTAGCTCTTCCTTAAGAGGAAAAACTCAAAAAATAACTAATATGAAACAAAATAAAAGGAAAATAAAATAGAAAAGAAGTGTCGTATATGTTAAATCTGTTGCAGTCAAATTTGTACGACACACTAAGAATGACAAAGTATCGTTAATGTATTGTGCTAACGGGTGAGAAGTGGTCGGATCGAGGTCGACCATCAATTCGATTATAACGAGTTCGACTTTAATGTGGCCCCAACAGCAACACAGAGGTAGAGCGGAGGTGATGAATCGATTTCTCATGAAAACTTCCTCTAACATGATGATCGCAACACAACGAGCATCCTCAAGCGACCTAACGTCAGAGCCCACCACATTTGAAGGCCATTGTAGCAACTGTCGAGTAGAGGTAGTTGCAGCATAATCAAATACACCGGAGGGATGGGGGTGGTGACGTGGGTGGAGTGCAGGGGGGTCTCGAACGACAATCAGGGATCGATCGGTCCCTAGGTAGCAGATCAAGGAGAAGTCGAACGAGGAGAGCGAAAGGAGCTCTGACTTGCAGTGCAATGCAAACAAAAGTTTGCGACGTAGAGGAGGCTGAGGGAGTTTTGTTCTATCCGAGTGAAATAATTAAATTTTATCTATTACAATGGTAACTAGATAAGTGCATTGGAATGGCAATATCGGATTTCAAATATAACAAGGAACAATGATCTTTGATGGCATGCAATTGACAAGTGATGATACTATTTTTATAATCACATCTTTAATGGTCCCTAACAAAATTGCTAATTACAATTTTGCTAGCATTAGTTGAAATCATTGGCTGTACATCGAACAGCCAAAAAGTGATGCTCATTTCTCTTATATATTTACATATACGTGTCTATTCAGCCAGTTATTTGAATCATTATAAATTCACCTTTTATATTTTCACAAAATTAATAAGTTTTACGGATGTTGTTATGTATATGTATTATATTTATGTGTATACATGCACATTTATATGCATGTATTTGAAGAGTCAGATGCAAATAACTTATTTAAATCATTACAAATACTTATTTTTACGATGATTGCTAATTACTTCCATGTATACATGTATACCTACATACATAGACACATAATTAAGCTTATACTTTGCCTTTCAAGAAAAAGGTGTAAAAAAATGATACGCAAACATATAAGTACAAATATGCATATATAAATACACACATATATACAAATACAATATATATACATACATTATTGCATATATACGTATACGTACACACACATACCTACGCTACCTCGTTTACTAGTTACATAAAATCAATTTGTTTATGAAACTCTTACTTAAAATAAAGCTATCTTGTTTGTTTTGCTGTATCATATGCACAAATATCAACTAGTGTTGAAGTTCGGTTCATCTGTCTCTAGATTAAAGCTAGATTTAGCTTTTATCCAACTGCACGGGCAAATTACCTGGTTAACAGAATTTTGACAACCTTTAGCATATGTTTGAAAAAAGTGGTTAGAAGGGGAAGGGAAGAAAAGAAGAGGAGGGAAACGAATGGAAGACAAAGGGAAGAGAGGGAATAGATTGGTTAACGTCTCGACAGAAAAAGAGACGGAAAAACGAAGAAAGAAAAGAAATATGCTATTTTATGTTTGAATGCATACATGGATGAAAAGTAAGGGATAAGATTTCTTGTCATTTCCGCAATGTACTCTTTAGTACATGGATGAAAAGTAAGGGACAAGATTTCTCGTCATTTCCGCAATGTACTCTTTAGAATTTTTTTTAAGTCAAAATATACAAAACTCAAACTACCATGCATTTTGCAAAGATACATGTAACGAATGTGGGATTCACCTTTTAATTTATCATCTTTCTTAAGTACATTTTACATCTAGTGTCTAGTTACTTTGCACTCACACTATAGTATTATGCATGCATTAGACATTTCTGTATTGTTAGGAGTCATGCATGATTAGTTTGGTATTTATTATTATTTTTTGTCTAATTCAGTGCATTACATGTTATATAGGGAATGCAGAATAACTGTAGATCATCTAAACCCTAACAGATTAAAGAGAAAGGTAAAAGAAAACCCTAGTAAGAAGAAGAAGACTCCAACATCGCAGAAGTTCTCTGAGCTCCCTATTCAGCTCATCTCAGATTCAATCAGCTCTTTTTAGCTCCTTAGCTCCTATCAGCTCAACTTACTTTTGCTGAGCTACCAGCTCTTAGTTGGCTAGCTAAGCTAGCTACTGAGTCCACATTTATCTCCACCTCAACGCCTCTCAGCTTCATACCAGCTCAAGGCAACTCAACCTAGCTCCTCTTAGCTACTAGCTCCTAGCTAGTTGGCTAAGCTAGCTACTTAGCTACCTCCATACTCCACTACTTAAGCTTCCAACTCCACCCTATCTCCACCAAAAAGTGGTGCCACCATCCACCATCTTAACCACAATAACTTGGCACCAAAACATGTGTAACCACCACCTCCTTCACACCTCTTCATTTTCCTCCAAAAACCACCATGCAGCCCTTCATAATTGGTGCCACCTATTTCTTGTAAGCACCACTTTAACCCATATAAAATGATGCCAACTCATGGTGGTTATCACCCCCCCGATGCCCTTTCAATTGGCACCAATCACATCCTACCCTCCATCCCATAACCACCACCTAAACTACCATATCTAAGCCCTCAATTTTGGCGCCAACTCCACCATATACCCTCCACGCCAACCCTTCCTTCACCCTCCATTTTTTGTGCCAACTCTAGGTGGTTAACCACCATGGTTGGCGCCACCTTATGCCTATATAAACCCACATAACCACCATCTTAAGCTCCATCCTTGGTTACATAATCTTCTACCTACAATTTCCACGCTAAACCTAAGGAGGAGGCTTGGCATGGGAATTAGAGAGAAGCATCACTGCCCCCCTCTAGTCTTTTAGACCACCTCTTCTTCCATGAAGACAAGCCAAGGAGCACAACACTAGGAGGATGACTAGGAAAAGGAGGAAGGGTGGATGTCCACCCATGTAGAAGCATTTGGAGAGCAACATCAAGAGGAACGTCTTTAAAGTCGAGAGCTTCCAAGTTTGGAGTGAAGATTGCATCAAGCGCTATTTTTCGGAGCCTACTACTACCAACTTCTCTTTATTTTTGTATTTACATTTTGTAGTAGTTAATTACCCTAGGCCACACTTGCCTAAGGTGTGCTTAGGAAGGTTGGGTTTTGTCGCTTTCATATTTCGCATCTCTACTTAGCATTAGCATATCTTCGTTGCTTGTAGTTTCAAAACCCTAAAAATCTAAAAAGAAAAAAGAAAAAGAAGATTTAACAGAGCAAGAGAGGGTTTCATTGTCTCTATAACTAAAGTTGCCTCCTTGGATGATTTGAATACTCACTTGAGTAGTCGATTTTATAAATTTAAAGTGTGCGAAATTGTGTGTCACAACGACACTTAAAATCTATTTTTACAAAATGTGCATTTCCTCTCACTACCTTGTTGACATTTAGTGTGCTTTAATTTGTTGATTGGAACCCTGCCACTCCATTCGCCTTTTCCTTTCTCTTCCTTTTATTCCTTTATTTTTTTTTTCCGTTGCTCTCTCTTCATCTCTACTCTTCTTCTCTCTTCCTTCTTCTTCTTCGATGCCCTTTTCCTTGGTAAGATCTTCATGATTAATAATTTTCAATCAATTTTAGTATATTTTAATTTATTTTTTATTTTTTGAATGCACTATGTTCTTTTGTGTTTTTAATAGTGTTTTTGTTATAGATCTGAACACTATATGTGATTTGGTTCTTTTGATGATATCGGTCATGAAGCTCCAATTGTTTATGCTTCTTTTAGTCTTGATCATCAAGTCCTCTCTAGTGCTGCTAGAGATGAAGGTCTGTTTATCATCATTGATTTTCTTTCTATTTTTGATACTTGACTTTGAAAATCAACTTTATAATATTATTTTCTCAAATTTTACCATTATTTGGTAATTTTGCATTGATGCTTTGTCATTTTACTTCAGTGAGATTTGGATTTTCATTCCTCTCTATTTTTAGATAAATCATCTTAATTTGCACTAGTTTTTTTTATTTTACAACAATGCATCTTAATTTGCACCTGTACTTTTTTATTTTACACCAATGGTAACTTCTTGTTTTCTGTTGTATATATGTGCTTTGTTTTGTGACATAAGTTGCTATTTGTTTAGTCTTACTATTATTGATCATAATATTAAAGTTGGAATAGAATTTGATTTGTTTAAGGTTGCAATTTCTTTTTGTCAAGATTTTACTCACTATAGTGCCTTTGAGTTTCTCTAAAAAGCACACATTATGATGAGGTTAAGAAAACTTTTGTATGTAGAGGAAAGCTTATATATTCAATAGGTGGTAAACCTTTTAAGAACTTATCTAATCCTTATTATTCAAAGAGAATGACATCTAAGATTGGATGCATGGCTCATGTTCATTTCTAGGTTTGTAATGTGATTCTAGGAAGTATGTTGTTAGTTATTTCTATAATGATCATAATCATGAGTTCTATGATTCCACTATAATGAAGTATCTTTGAACAAAGAAGAAAATTTCATTGGGAAGGAAGTGTCTAATGATGTTAAATGATCAATCAGATATTCGTTTGTCTAAGTCAGTTACATCCTTTGCTATTAAGGATAATGGATTTAAGAATTTGACCTTTATCACTCAAGATGCAAGGAATGCAATTCGTAGATCAAGGAATTTGAGACTTAGTGTGGACAATGCGGAGGTTGTTCAAGGTTATTTGGTTAGAATGCAATCAAAGAATACTAACTTCTTCTATTTGATAGATTTTGACGATGATTGTTGCATCTGTAACATTTTTTGGCTTGATTTTAGTAGTCGGTTGGATTATAAGTTTTTTGGAGATGCAGTGTCATTTGATACAACATACTCAACTAATAGCTATGATACACCTGTTGCTCCATTTGTTGGTGTAAACAACTATAGCCATATGATTTTATTTGGATGTACTTTATTGGGATATAAGACAATGGAAAATTTGATGTGATTATTTCACACTTTCTTGTCTTGTATGTGGAGGATACAACCCAAAGGTATCATTTCGAATCAATGCCAATTAATTCATTATTAATGTTGTATTAGTTGTGTTTCTTGGTATTCATCATCTTCATTATATTTGGCATATCAAAGATAAGCTTCCTTATAACTTTCCTCAGGATTAGATATGAGGATATATGCTCAAATGGTTAAATTTGTTAATGTTGGTGTAATCTCTTCTCCATACCATGAAATTTACTTAAAGGTTCTTGATGATGCATTCAAGTAATTAGTGTCGTTGATGGAGTTTGATGAACATGTATAGTTGTTTTTCCTTCCTTTGTTTTCATTGCTTAGGTTTTTCTATTTGATTATTTCGTAAGAGATGTTTTATCTTTTCTTTCTTTCAGGATGTTTCAAATCTTCCAAAAAATTGCGATCCAAAGTAGGTAAGGATTCCTAGTTGGTCTTGTGAGAAAAGATTCAAGAAACCATGTGAGATTTCGCTTGTGAAGAGGAGGAAGAAGAACATGGCAAATGGTGCATCATCATCGAAGACCTTATTTCTGTAGCATTGATTGTTAGAGACATTAAATTATTTTTTAATGGAATACTTTGATTTTTTTTTATGTATGTGTTAGTTTCAGTGAATATCATTGTTGATATCTTAAAACACACCGATGCTTTTTTGGGTTTCTACTGATGAAATTGAAATACCACTAGTAAAATTTTGAAACTTGTACCTTAAATTTCTTTCATAAAAAACATCAAATAATTTTACACTGGTGATTTTTCTCTCTTAGAAAAGGGAGCACCGATTATATATTATTTTTGTACTGATGAAATCACATTTTTCACTAGTGATACTATGTTTTATACCAATGATAATCTTTATTTCCACCTGCTTATTATAGTGAATCACACTTGAATCGCACAAATCACATCTTAAATCACCTATGACAAATTATATTACACTTAAATCATACAAATCACATGTTTCATGCAAAATGTATTTACATACAAAGTATTTTAGCTGGGATTATGTACAATTTGTAAAAGTATCAAATTTAAATCATTTTTGGACATGCATTCCTATGTGTTAAAATCATTGAAATGTGTAAATGCCCTATACTTATGTACATGTTGAATCTTCGTAGCCTTCATTGGATCTAGCCCATGTAGTAAGTAGTCAATACATCTTGCCACAAAGATGCTTGCTCCCCTCCCTTTATTGCGGCGCATCGATGTTACAATATTCTTTCCATCCTTCCTTATCGATGTCTCTGCTCTTGAACAAGGTGCCTTGCATCACATCAAACTAAGCCATAGATCACTTCATAAAGTTAGCATCCTTATAATTTATGTATTATATGTAGCAAATGCAATACTTACAAGGAGTTGAGCATCTTTGCGCATGCGATCTAGGTAGCATCTAATGTAGTTGTATTTGGTCATCTCTCTTCTCTATGTCGATGACCACAAGAGTCCAATGTCCTATGTTATTGGTGTTTATTGGTACTGTTATTTTTGTACATCAGTTCAAAAGCATACCAGCTCTTTCCATGTATCTATTTAGTTTGTTTTGGTTGTTGAACTTTATATAAGGAAAAAAGTTTGTGTCAAAGGTGAGGGTCCTTATTATTACTCTTTCATGCAATAAATTATCTTTGGTTATTTCTATTATAGTGTCTATGATCTGCAATCGTATAATACAATGTTTATGAGATAATTTTATAATCATAAATGGGTAAATGATGTGTTTTAACTTACATTGCTTTTGGTGAATCCTCTTATTTGTAGGACTTCTTGCATTTATTGACTCAACAAAATAATTTCCTTTCCTCCGTAACTTTTGATCTTTTCTCTTTCTTACTTCTATTAATTTGCAAAGAAGCATTCTTTCTAATTGAGACACACAGTTAAAGAGTTTTGCATCCAGCTTTGTTATGCTCTCATATGCTCTCTTAACTGCTGCCTTCTTAATTGGTTGATTCCTTGGAGGCCTTATTACTTGGGCTGTTTTTGGTCATTTTTAAATTACGACCTTCTTTACATCCTATGGTGTTTTCTCTTCTTTTTTGGCTCTTCTTCCTCTTTTTCTCTTCCACAAAAATACAATTGTTTTGCTCCATGATAAATTTTTATTTAATAAGGGTGAACTAAAATGTTATAACAGAATAAAATTATATAACCTTTTACTTACTATCATCTCTATTATTTCTTTTGGGATTCACCTGACCTCATTGATAAGAACCTCATCATGAATCCTAACTAGCACAATCTAACCTAGATATGCGAGAAAAAACTCCTACATAACTCAAAGAAAGGCTTGACTCAGAGAATTCTGAGTTTAAGAAGAAAACAAGTCATAAGGGGTAAAAATGTAATTTCACCAACACAATCTGCAAAAAGGGTAACTCAGGGTCCAAACATAGGTCAAACTAACCTAATAAGAAGGAAAGTGGGATGATCTGATCCAACAAGGGCTACAGCAACTCCAAGGAATTAAATGACATTCTGTAACCCTAAAACAAATCCACTTTAATTCACGAGGTTCGAGGTAGGGTAAAAATCGACTAAGTCCTCTAAAATTCATAGAAAAATAATCTCTAGAGTTTAGAACCTTCAATTTGACCTTAGAAACCCATTTTGACCTACATTGAGAACCATGCCCAATTAATGATTTAATTTGGGTTTTTACGTAAATTGGCTGGTCAAACAAGGTCTGACCTAGAAAAAAAATTCACCATTAAAATCCTTAGGTCCAATTTAGTCATGCATAAAAACTTGAGCCTAAGAAGAGACCTTCTTGACCAACTTTACAATTTGGTCCTCATCTATTACTTTTTGACCCTCAACTTTCGAAACCCTTACATTTTGGCCCCTAGTTTCCACGTCGTTCTTTGCGTTTAGGTCCCCCTGCAAGTCCCTGCGTGTAACGACCCGGTTCCCGAGTCCCTACGAGACACGAGAACCGGACCGACTCGACTAATCCCAAGACCTAGTCGTCCAACGAGGAAGTAACCAAAAGAGCAGTAAAATAAACCACATTCAGCATGAATATAACTAACAGTAAGAAAGTACAGCAGTAAGGAAAGAAACTACTACAGTATATACCACCACAACAGTAGAACAATATTTATCATATAACATGAACTGCAGGTAAAGAAAAGTACAGCGGAAACAAGAACTACTCACTATAACGGAAACAAAGAGGTACAAAAGACAGTAGTAACTCTACTGGACCCTACTCGGCCCAGCGTCCTCTACAGCCGCTGACCCTGGCTGCTCAACACCTGGTCCTGAAAAAGGTAACGAGTGTAACACGTCAGCAAAACGCTGAGTAGAGTGGCAACTAAAACTAAAGACAACAGTAGAGTGTACAGTAGCTGTTATGTTCTATTACTTTCTTTATTTACATCTTTCAATTGTCTCACTATTTCATTTATTTCTCAGATCTTTTACTTGATCTCGAATGTTCCTCGTGGGAACGATCTTGATTGCAGTCTTTTCCAAAAAGTAGAAGTAGCACGTGGTGCTCTCCTGGCCGGGAGAGTCCCCCGTGGTGATCCTACCCTCAGTCAACCACCCCAAGGTCACTGACAGACGTAACGGTGACTACGGCACGCGCAATAAACGCACAGGTAGCTAACCTGTACTGGCACGCGGTCAGTCGTTTCCGTTAACGGGTGCGCCCAAAGCACAGCACGGAACCAGTACAGGGCAGAGCCCTCTCAGTAACAGGGGTCCAACCCCTCCACAGTAACCAAACCGGGGCCTTGCCCCTCCACAGTCCGCGCACCCTCGCCTGACTACCCTGGTTTGCCCCAGCGGGCCTAACAAGTCGGTGTGGGAGGCTAGCAGAACCCCGGGGCCCGTGGGGTAGCTAGTACCTCCCTACACTAGTAGCTCTCCTCGGTACTACGTACGCGATGGCCAGCAAGTCGGTACAGAGTGGCCAGTCCTAACCCCGGGTCCCTGGGGCGGCTGGCTCCGCTCTGCACTAAACAGGGGGACAGTCGCTCTCCTTGGTACTCCGTACTCAAGGGCCAGCTTACTTCCCCAAAACTCTTCCATTCACTTTCCAGGAGTTCTACTCCTACTTCCCCGTAGGGTTCCATCCTTTTTACTCAAACATCTAGGTTTCACTTTCCAGTTTCACATTCTTACAATCCATGTTCTCAACCACGTTATCTATTCACAACAGGCAGCTGTTAATTCAAATTACAGGCAGCTTTATATCTCTTTCCATTTTCCAAGACTGCAGTATTATACATTCCACTAGTTTTCCCATCCTAGGATTCATGCCATATCCTAGGATCTATCATACAATCTAGTTTTCCAGTCCTAGGATTCATGCAACACCTAGGAGCTATCATTCCATCTATTTCTCATTCCTAGGATTCATGCAATGTCCTAGGTTCTATTTATGGTTTCATAATTTAACAGATTTTATTAATAACTTAAAGCCACTCTACCAGGTACAACGGGAGTAATGGGGGCGTGATCGGGAATCCCGCGTGCCTCCGCGACTCCCAAGACTGCAACTGAACGAGGTCCTATCACAAGGATCAAACACAAGGAAAGTATCAAAACAGTGTATAGCTACTGTAGATGGGTAGATGAATTAATTCTAAAAAGAACGCAACTCGAATCGCGGAAAACGGAACCCTAACGGGCCCTAAACGGGTCGAAAACGACGACACTGTGTAAAATCAGACGTCTGGAACTTCTTCCAGACGTCTTAAAAAGTGGATCAGAGAATTACCTGCTCAGCGTGGTTTCCCAGACGTCCAGAAGTCTGCGGGGACGTCTGGCCTATCTCCCAGATGTCCGATGGTCACCCCGGACGTCTGGAGGTTGCTCCCGCCGTCTGGTACAGTAGCCAGACGTCTGATTCGCGTTGGATGGCGAATCACCGAGCCTGCGCATAGCCAACTCCCTCCCTCAGTACGGTCAGTCGATAGGAAGGAAGAAGAAAGCGAAATACTCACCTTTCAGACGTCTGTATGATCTTCCAGACGTCTCCCTCGCCGTCTGGCTATCAACCCAGACGTCTGATTCTGGAAATTTTTTCCAGAATCAGGGCGCCACTCGGCCTCCGCTCGCGACGCCGCCCGCGTCGCACCTCGCGCGTTTGCTGTTCAGACCGCAGCAGGTCCCTCTCCGCGTCGTTCCGCGCCCCCTGCGCCCTCCGCCGGCCGGCCAAGCCGCTCCGGCGAGCTCGCCCTCACGGCAGAGCTCCGCCCTCGCACGCCGCACCTCCTCCGCGCTCACTACGGCCGCCGCTGCCGCCCTCGCGCTTGCTCGCTCTCGCGCACAGGAAGGAGAAGAGGAAGGGGATGGTGGAGACGACAGAAGGGGAGGCGTGGCCTTTTAAGGCCACGCGAGGAGGAGGGAGAGAGTGCGCGGCAGGTCTGCAGCCGTAGAGAGAGAGGGAAAAAGGGAGAGAGAGAGGAATCGCGGGTCTACGCGCACAGGCACGCAGACGAATCTCTCGTGTGAAAAGATAACTATTTTCCAGACATCTGGAAACGATCCCAGACGTCTGGTAAGACGTCTGGATGTGATCCCAGACGTCTGGTCCGACGTCTGGGGTAGGCGTTCGTAACACTGCGCAGCGCCATGCTCCGACGACTTTGCGCGGAGCATGGCACCGTGCAGGGTGAGGGGGATGTCCTGCAAATTGAACTTGGTGTTCCCAGCGACGTCTGCTGTCGTAGGGACACCGTCATGTCGCCTGACGATGCCCACACCTTCCGTGCGAACGCTCGGAAGGTATGGGTCACACCTCCGGCCATTATCCGGCGAGGGAGGCACGTCGCTTCCCTGCGTCCACCCCTCCGTCACCGCCTTTATAAAGACCAGCGTCTCCAGCCGATTCGGGCAGCTTGGTCTTGACAGAGAAAACCCCAATCCTTCCTCTCTCCCCATTCTGACAGGAACCCACCAGCTCTGGCGGCTCCTCCTCCTCCGTCTCGTAGCTCTGCTACAATACCAGCAGCAGAGCCACCTTCGCCTGATCTCCCCTCTTCGCATCGTACCAAGCGCGCGCCTCCCTGCCCTCTTCCTCGCCGCCGCTCTCTCCCTCTGGGTGTTTCTTCTCCGGCGACAGTCGATACGACTGCTGCCCTGCTCCGGCCCCCTTCGTCCCTGTAGGTAGGTTACTGTTATTTCCCTTCGTCCCCTCTTTCTTTTCCCCACTGCCTTTTACTTGATTACCCCTCGACTGCGCCCGACCACCATCATCTTCCATCCCTCCAGTAACCCTCCGGCGAGTTGCCCCCGTCGATCCGCCTCTCCACACAACTCGCCAACTGTCCCAAAAGCTCCACCTCACCCTACCCAACACCCCCCACCCCTCCACTGCTACTCCACACCTCCACAACACTGCCCCGATCAAACCCATTTTTCCGATTGCAGTCCGACCTAGGGTTGCCGCCAGACACCACCCCGCAACTTGCTGCACCCCGCACTACCTTCGCCGTGACACGGCGAAGGTTTCCCTGTGGTCTGATTAGGCCGAGAGGCCCTGTTTGTGTTAGGCAGATTTTCAGCCCCGGCCGCCATTGGTGACGAAGTAAGGAGCTTCCAAGCGAGCTCCAGTCCTCGAAGCAGCAGGACTCCAGCTGAGGCGAATTGGAGAGACCCAGGTGAAGGCAGGCAGCTGGCACGCGAAGGGAAGCGAGGGCACAACTGCTGAGGCAAGGTCACGATTCTTCCTGCGGGTGCCCGCGAGAAGGGACGAAGTTTAGTCCCACATCGTAAGATTTCGAAGCGCTGCACCCATTTAAATTGATTTTGTGTTTTTACCTAAGCACCTCAGAACATGGGTTGAGGTCCCCTCGCCCACTCGCCCGTCTCGTCCGCGACCCACGCCACGCGGACCTGGCCGACCCGTTTACCCTGCACTCCTCGCGCACCACCCACGCTGGTGCGCCTAGTCACAGGTACGCTACCCGACCTGATAACCCGACTCTGGGAGAGCTTCCTATGAGCGGTTTATACAGAGAGAGAGAGACGTGCGGGTAGAGGGAAGGGCTAGGTTTTGCTGTGCCTTGTGCAGGACCAAGGCGCGAAGGAAGAAGGTTCACCACTTGGCCGCAGGAAGAAGAAGTGGAGTGGAAGAAGAAACTCTGAAAAGGCTCTACAGCTGAGCAAGGCAGAAGACCAAGAAAGAAGAAGCGGGAAGAAGAAGAGAAGAAGAAGAAGCAGCAAAGGAAGAAAAGAGGGGAAGCATTGTAGCAGACCGCCGTTTAAGTTGTCTGACTGTGATATCAGATGACGGATGAAGCTTCAGAGGAGATAAAGCAGAGAAGAGGAAAAAGAAAAGAAGAGGCTCCGCAGCTGAAGAGAAAGAAAAGAGAAGAAGGAAGAAAGAAGATAACGACAAGAAAAAGAAGAAGAACTGAAGAAGAAAAGAACTGGAAGACAAGCAGAAGGAGAAGAGGAACTGAAGGCAATCAGAGCCAAGGAAGAAGACCCGCAAAGATAAAGAAAAGAGAAAGAAGAGAAGAAGAAGACAAGCAAAGAGAGAAAGAAGAGAAGAAGAAAAAGCCAAAAGATAGAAATCTATTTCTCCCTCTCTCTCTCTCTTATTTTTGTAATAAAGAAACATTGTACTTCTAGAATTCTAGTAGCTCCTTGAGTTCGACCTCGGGAAACTATTTCCGAGTAAAATTTTAATGGTAACGACAACCGTAGCTGTCTTATTTTATACCACAACGACATTACTGTAATAAGCATTAAAACAAACAAAGACTAGCCGCGGTTGGAAAACGTCACCATTTTCTTGGCGCCGTTGCCAGGGAGCAACGGCTATTATAGAAGCTTTGAATTTCTTTTAAAAGATTGCTAATCTTTTTCTCTCTCTTGTGTGCAGGTGAAGGAAAAGAAGAGCAGCCGCATGACAAACACTCCAACAAACAGGTAATCTCTATTAGCCCTTTCTTAACTCCCTTAAAATCTGAAAAGCAAGAAAAAGAAGAATCAACTTAGGGTTACCTGTGTTATACATAGTAATTCATCAAAATTGCTTATTTCAACACATGCTTAATTGTTCATCCAACTAAGGTAACTAGGGCTAAAACCTTCTTGATTGAGCCCTAGATACTAAAATTTTGAGGCAACTAAAATGGACCAACTAGAGCCAATCCAAGGATTGAAAATCTAGGGTTTCTAGAGACACACCTTCTATTAACAAAGAAAAGATCTTCCCAAAAAGAGGTATGCCTAAACCTTGTTTGAAAAAGATCTATACAAGAGGAACCCTAAGAAAATCAGGCTCTTAAATCCATTTGAACCTTAAAAGAAAGGACCCAAAAGATCTCAAAAGAACAAGAGGTAAAGTTGACCCCTTGGGTCAACCAACCTTCAAATTAGGTCACTTTTTCACTCAAAATACTTAAAAGTTCAAGTGGAACCTTAAGCACCTTGATCTTAATGTAAAAGAGGTAGACTTAAGAGGTCAAGATCCCCATTCTGGTCTACCTGGAACCACAGTGACAAGAGAGGTCGGGTGGGGGAAACCCTGTAGCCCGTGGGGATGCTCTACCGTGTAGGGGTCTTCGCAGGACTCACCCTCTCTGGCTGCCCAGGTAATTCTCAGGTGGACGATCTTTTTGATCAAGGGGTCCATCTGCCCCGCACCTCTATAGTCACCCAACAATTTTTGGGTGTCTCGATTGGGTCCAACACCTTCTAAACTCATCTATTCCAACAGTGCATGTACGGTAGGAGGTCCTTAAGACCACCCTTAAGACCTCCTTTAGAAATTCACTCTTGTCAAGGCCAAGCCTCGACGCCCGTGTTTGTGCAGCAACCCCACAAAATTATTCTCTCATCTGATTCAGAACCAAGCTCTTCTTCTTCCCCCATCATGGCTCAACCAGTTGAGGAAGAAAATAATCTGGAGCACCAGCTCTAGTGACTCAATGACCTCTTCCAAAACTTTGTGCACCCACCGCAGCGTCCTATGACGTGGGACCATTATAATCCTGCTGCGGTGGCCATTGAGCCTCGAGTCAGAATCCCGACTGGAGGACCTGATTCCGAATTAAAGCCCAATATGATTCATGATATACCTAAATTCCATGGGCTTAATCCCGAAGATCCCTTCCAGCACATCAAACAACTGAAGCATCTGGCCCAAACTTTTGGGTCAGATGCACAAAATTGGGATATTCTTCTCATGAAGATGTTCTCCTTCTCTCTTATGGACAAGGCTGCTCATTGTTCTGTCAGAGCAAGCCAGCTCTGTAATCCTAAGCAGACTCCCACCTAAGGCTAAAGATCCTGGTACTCCCCTGATTTCCTGCAAGATAGGTGATACCCAATTTGATAGAGCATTGCTAGACTTGGGTGCTTCCATAAATCTGATACCCACATCCTTACTTAACCATCTAGAAGAATCTGAGCTAAAACCAACTGAGGTGACATTACAATTAGCAGACCGATCTATCAAGTCACCAAAAGGGATTCTCGAGGATGTTATTGTAAAAGTGCGGGATTTCTACTTTCCTGTAGACTTTATAGTCTTAGACATGGACGCACCTGAAAACCCTAGGGATACACCAATCATTCTAGGGAGACCCTTCTTGGCTACTGCTAGAGCCAACATTAGCTGTGAGGAGGGCCAAATAGAGCTCAAATTTGGGAATCAAACCCTGAAAATTGACATATTTAAGGCCCAACAAGGAATCAATTGCGGTGTCATCGAACAGATTTGTGACATTAGGGCTCTGGTTGATGAAACACACTTTTAGAATGACCTGATTATACCTCATCAACCGCAGAAAGATCTTGACTCGCAAATAGAGGAGTCGAATCCAGATTTAGACAACCCAATAGCTCCTACCCTTGAACCTCACATCTATTCTGAACCACCCGCCGCTGCTGATAACCCCATCCTCGAACTAAAGCCCCTTCCTGCTCACTTGAAATACATCTTTCTGGGTTTTAATCAGACCTTTCCTGTGATTATCAATTCCAAGCTCAATCCCGAACAGGAATCCCGTCTGATTGCTGTCCTCCAGCAACATCGCAGAGCCATCGGGTGGACTCTCGATGATCTGACTGGAATAAGTCCCTCGTATTGTACTCATCATATCTATTCAGAAGAGGGCGCACGACCTTCTCGTGAAATGCAGAGACGCTTGAACCCCAATCTGTAAGAGGTCGTGAAAAAGGAGATCATCAAGTGGTTAGATGCTGGGATCATCTACCCGATCTCCGATAGTCGTTGGGTGAGCCCAATTCAGGTCATGCCTAAGAAGGCAGGACTCACCACTATAACGACTGAAACCGGAGAAGTCATTCCTACCCGATAGCCAACTCGTGGAGAGTCTGTATAGATTACCGCCGACTCAATTCCTCCACGAAGAAGGATCATTTCCCATTGCCTTTCATTGATCAGATTCTCGAGAAATTAGCGGGAAATAGATTCTTCTGCTTTCTTGACGGGTACTCCGGTTACAACCAACTGGCAATCCATCCTGAAGACCAAGAGAAGACCATGTTCACCTGCCCCTTCGGAACATATGCATTCTGAAGGATGCCTTTCGGTCTTTGCAATGCACCCGCTACTTTTCAGCGGTGCATGCTTGCCATATTCTCAGATATGGTAGGTGACTATCTGGAAGTCTTCATGGATGACTTTTTAGTTTTTGGAGCATCATTTGACGATTGCCTCCAACACTTGGTCCAAATACTCAGGCGGTGCATCGATGTGAATTTGGTTCTTTCCTGGGAGAAGAGCCATTTCATGGTGCCTGAGGGAATTGTCCTGGGACATTTAATCTCGGAGAAGGGCATCCAAGTGGATCGAGCTAAGGTTGATCTAATCTCTCGCCTTCCTATGCCTAGCTCGATCAGGGACATCCGTTCTTTTCTGGGGCACGTCGATTTTTACCGTCGTTTCATTCCTGATTTCTCGAAAATCGCGTGCCCCTTGACTTCTCTTCTCTCTAAGGATGTACCCTTTGAAATCTCCAAGGAATGCACACTAGCCTTTGAAAACCTTCGTGACCGAGTCACCCAGGCACCTATCCTACAATCCCTTGACTGGTCTCAACCCTTTGAGATCATGTGCGATGCGTCTGATTTCGCTGTAGGAGTAGTCCTGGGGCAGAAAGCTGATGGGAAACCCGTGGTCATCTACTACGCTAGCACGACACTTGACGAGGCTCAGTGTAACTACACGGTTACGGAGAAAGAGCTGCTAGCCGTAGTATTTGCCCTTGAAAAATTCCGATCATATCTCCTGGGTTCCCACGTCATCATCTACTCGGATCACACGGCTGTAAGGCATCTCCTTGCCAAGAAGGACGCGAAGCCCTGACTAATCCAATGGATCTTACTGTTGCAAGAATTCGATCTCGAGATTCACGACAAGGCGGGAAGGCAGAATGTGGTAGCCGACCATTTGTCCCGTCTTCCTTCTGAGATTATCAACCCTTCCGGACCCATCACGGAATATTTTCCTGATGAACACCTGCTGACTATTGGTACTAGACTTCCATGGTTTGCTGATATAGTAAACTACTTGGCATCTCATCAGATCCCTTCTGATTGGCCGAAGGCCAAGAAAGACAAATTACGCTCTGATACCAAGTATGACATTTAGGAAGACCCGTACCTTTTCCGCATAGGTGCTGATCAAATCATCTGGAGATGCGTCCCGGAAGAGGAAATCAACAATATTCTCTCTTTCTGCCATGACCAGGCATGTGGTGGCCATTTCTCTGGGCATAAAACCACATCAAAAGTCCTCCAGTGCGGCTTTTACTGGCCCACACTGTTCAAAGACGCATACAGTCACTGCAAGGCATGCAGTCGTTGCCAGACTTTGGGCAACATGAGCCATCGCGACATGATGCCTTTGCAGCTGATTCTCGTATGTGAAATCTTTAATGTTTGGGGGATTGATTTTATGGGCCCCTTTCCTATTTCGGATGGTTCGAATACATTCTGCTGGCTGTGGATTACGTGTCCAAATGGATTGAAGCCATACCTACCCAAACCTGTGATCACAAAATCGTTCTCAAATTCATTCATCAAAACATTTTCTCAAGGTTCGGGATTCCTCGTGCTATAATCTCTGATGGGGGACCCATTTCACTAATGCTCAGTTTAGGTCACTGATGACCAAATACGGGATGTCTCACCGAATCTCTACACCTTACCACCCCCAAACTAATGGTCTAGCTGAGCTATCAAATCGGGAGATCAAGAAAATCCTGCAGGTCACTGTTCGGCTTGACAGGAAGGACTGGTCGTCCCAACTTTCGGAAGCCTTGTGGGCCTATAGGACCGCCCACAAAACCCAATTAGGCATGTCTCCCTTTAGATTGGTGTATGGGAAGGCGTGTCACCTTCCCGTCGAACTGGAGCATAAATCCTATTGGGCAATACAGACTGTAATCTAGATCTTTCAAAGGCTGGAACCCACAGAAAACTTCAAATCAGCGAGATCGATGAATTACGCCTAGACGCGTATGAGAACTCGTGAATCTACAAGGAGCGGGTTAAAGCCTTCCATGACAAGCATATCTCGAGAAAGATCTTTCATCCTGGTCAGAAGGTCCTACTCTTTGATGCCTGACTCAAACTTTTTTCTGGAAAGTTGCAATTCAAGTGGGTCGGACCATACTTAGTCCGACAGGTTTTTGGAAATGGAGCCATCGAAATCAGTCCACTCAGCCACGATTCTGAACCTTTCATCGTGAACGGTCAGAGACTCAAGCCGTTCATTGATGTAACTTCTACTGATTTGGCTGAATCATCTTATATCCTCCATTCCCCTTGAGCTTATTGCACCCAGCTGATGGCGTAAAACTCAGCGCTTAATGGGAGGCAGCCCGTCATTTTCCTTGAAAACCTAAAACCTTTTTGACACCTTTGTTCACTTAAGGTTCACCCTTCTAGACAGCCGACTCCACCTCAGATACTTGCATCTGGGATTAGAAATTGTCCGCAACAATCATCCCGACCCATTCACTCATCAAAACATCTGTCTTAAGGAATGAACTAAGTAAATAAAAACCCCCTAAGTCACAATGAGGACATTGCAAACCTTAGGCATGGGGGGGTATAAAAGTGTAAAACTTGTAAGAAAAGGTTTTAAACAAAAAAATTCACATATGCCAAAAACACCATAAAAATTAAAAATTAAAAAAAAAAAGAGAGAATAAAAGAATAAGAGGAGAAAGGAAATTTTGTGGGAGAAGGAAAATAAACAAAATGAAAAAGGAGCGCAAAAATGAAAGAAAAGAGTGATAGTCATTAGTAAGAAACTAAGGAATTGACCTAAGTTCTAGACCTCATTCAAGAAAAGAAATGAAAAGTGCATGGTGAGATTAGTAAGAATGCAAACCTTAGGCATTCTTGGATAGACTCTTAGTAACCATTAAGATCTGGACACTCCTCAAGAGGTTGAGGAAAATGAAAAGCTTAAGTATTAGGTCCAAGGCTTAGGGAGTATTTGGCCTCATTAACTAACTTTTGGTTTACGGGACTCAGTAACCTAAGCACCCTAACCTCACACACAGCCTGGTTCAGTAAGCGTAAAAATCAAAATCATACAGAAGCGTCGCAAAATTCTGAAAAGTACACTTAGAGTAGGAGCGGTCGATCAACACAAGTTGATTTGGACGAGTTCCTAACGCGGAGAGGTGGGAAATTCCCCTCAAATATGCGTAACAAAATATCATCTCCTCGGTGCTTGTCTCTTAGGATATTTTCATATCCTACTGGGGGCATGTAAGCACTCTGCTGGTTCAGATTCCATGGATGGCATTATCAAGAAGTGTCAATTGCTAGGGTCTGGATTCGGCCACGGAACACCATGGATGGGATTATCTCGAAATCTCAATAGCTAGGGTTCCGGGGTTGCCATGGGCGGTGCTATCTCGAAGCATCGATTGCCAGGAACCCTTGAGGATTGATGATGGGAACAAGGAATCTGATACAGACCGTGTTGAAAAGCCAATCCTAAGCTAGAGTTAAAAAGAAAATGAGAGAGAAAACTCTCCAAACAGAAAAATCTTCTATCTCTCTCTCTCTTACAAAATGCACTGCGAACTGAGCCAGGGCTAAAATCATTTCAAGCATGGGTGCTTTAACCACAAAGTCCAATAGACCTTAGGTTAGTTCTTGTGGGCCTTAAAAACCTTTGCTAAGGACTAAGGGTGAGGCTAGACAGATCTGGATCTTGGTTGGTACTAGAGTACCTTTTAGGCCTATGGTCAGCATTCTATCCTAATCTAAGTTCAAATGAAAAAAGCACTTATCTGAAATTATTAAAAACATCATGGTCTAGAACAAAGGTTAAAACCTTAAGTTTTTGCTAAGGGACTAGCAAAAGCTAGGCATGGGGGTATGATAAGAACCTCATCATGAACCCTAACTAGCACAATCTAACCTAGATATGCGAGAAAAAGCTCCTACATAACTCAAAAAAAGGCTTGACTCAGAGAATTCTGAGTTTAAGAAGAAAACAAGTCATAAGGGGTAAAAATGCAATTTCACCAACACAATCTGCAAACAGAGTAACTCAGGGCCCAAACATAGGTCAAACTAACCTAATAAGAAGGAAAGTGGGATGATCTGATCCAACAAGGGCTACAGCAACTCCAAGGAATTAAATGACATTCTGTAACCCTAAAACAAACCCACTTCAATTCACGAGGTTCGAGGTAGGGTAAAAATTGACTAAGTCCTCTAAAATTCATATAAAAATAATCTCTAGGGTTTAGAACCTTCAATTTGGCCTTAGAAACACATTTTGACCTACATTGAGAACCATGCCCAATTAATGATTTAATTTGGGTTTTTACGTAAATTGGCCGGTCAAACAAGGTATGAACTAGAAAAAAAATTCACCATTAAAATCCTTAGGTCCAATTTAGTCATGCATAAAAACTTGAGCCTAGGAAGAGACCTTCTTGACCGACTTTGCAATTTGGTCCTCATCTATTACTTTTTGACCCTCAACTTTCGAAACCCTTACATTTTGGCCCCTATTTTCCACGTCGTTCTTTGCATTTAGGTCCCCCTGCAAGTCTCTGCGCAGCGCCATGCTCCGGTGACTTTGCGCGGAGCATGGCGCCGCGTAGGGTGAGGGGGATGTCCTACAAATTGAACCTGGTGTTCCCTGCGATGTCTGCTGTCGCAGGAACACCGTCATGCCACCTGACGACGCCCACACCTTCCGTGCGAACGCGCAGAAGGTATGGGTCACACCTCCGGCCATTCTCCGGCGAGGGAGGCACGTCGCCTCCCTACGTCCACCCCTCCGCCACCGCCATTATAAAGACCAGCGTCGCCAGCCGGTTCAGGCAGCTTGGTCTTGACAGAGAAAGCCCCAACCATTCCTCTCTCCCCACTCCGACAGGAACCCACCAGCTCCGGCGGCTCCTCCTCCTCCGTCTTGTCGCTCTGTTGCAATACCAGCAGCAAAGCCACCTTCGCCTGATCTCCCCGCGTCGCGCCGTACCAAGCGCGCACCTCCCTGCCCTCTTCCTCGCCACCGCTCTCTCCCTCTAGGTGTTTCTTCTCCGGCGATAGTCGATACGACTGCCGCCCTGCTCTGGCCCCCTTCGTCCTTGTAGGTAGGTTACTGTTATTTCCCTTCGTCCCCTCTTTCTTTTCCCCACTGCCTTTCAGTTGATTACCCCTCGACTGCGCCCGACCACCATCATCTTCCATCCCTCTGTCAACCCTCCGGCGAGTTGCCCCCGTCGATCTGCCGCTCCACAACACTTGCCAACTATCCCAAAAGCTCTGCCTCACCCTACCCAACGCCCCCCACCCCTCCACTGCCACTCCACACCTCCACAACACTCCCCCGATCAAACCCATTTTTCCAGTTGCAGTCTGACCTAGGGCTTCCGCCAGACACCGCCCCACAACCTGTTGCACCCCGCACTACCTTCGCCGTGCCACAGCGAAGGTTTCCCTGTGGTCTGATTAGGCCGAGAGGCCCTGTTTGTGTTAGGCAGATTTTCAGCCCCGGCCGCCATTGGTGACGAAGCAAGGAGCTTCCAAGCGAGCTCCAGGCCTCGAAGCAGCAGGAGTCTAGCCGAGGCAAATTGGAGAGACCCAGGTGAAGGCAGGCAGCTGGCACGCGAAGGGAAGCGAGGACACAACTGCTGAGGCAAGGTCGCGATTCTTCCTGCAGGTGCCCGCGAGAAGGGATGAAGTTTAGTCCCACATCGTAAGATTTCGAAGCGCCACACCCATTTAAATTGATTTTGTGTTTTTACCTAAGTGCCTCAGAACACGGGGTGAGGTCCCCTCGCCCACTCGCCCGCCTCGTCCGCGACCCACGCCATGCGGACCTGGCCGACCCGTTTACCCTGCACTCCTCGCGCACCACCCACGTCGGTGTGCCTGGTCACGAGTATGCTACCCGACCCGATAACCCGGCTCTGGGAGAGCTTCCTATGAGCGGTTTACAGAGAGAGAGAGAGACATGCGGGTAGAGGGAAGGGCTAGGTTTTGCTGTGCCTTGTGCAGGAACAGGGCGCGAAGGAAGAAGGTTCACCACTTGGTTGCAGGAAGAAGAAGAGGAGCGGAAGAAGAAACTTTGAAAAGGCTCTGCAGCTGAGCAAGGCAGAAGACCAAGGAAGAAGAAGTGGGAAGAAGAAGAGAAGAAGAAGAAGCAGCAAAGGAAGAAAAGAGGGGAAGCACTGTAGCAGACCGCCGTTTAAGTTGTCTGACTGTGATACCAGATGACGGATGAAGCTTCATAGGAGATAAAGTAGAGAAGTGGAAAAAGAAAAGAAAAGGCTCCGCAGCTGAAGAGAAAGAAAAGAGAAGAAGGAAGAAAGAAGATAACGACAAGAAAAAGAAGAATTGAAGAAGAAAAGAACTAGAAGACAAGCAGAAGAAGAGGAACTGAAGGCAATCAGAGCCAAGGAAGAAGACCCGCAAAGATAAAGAAAAGAGAAAGAAGAGAAGAAGAAGACAAGCAAAGAGAGAAAGAAGAGAAGAAGAAAAAGCCAAAAGATAGAAATCTATTTCTCCCTCTCTCTCTCTTATTTTTGTAATAAAGAAACATTGTACTTCTAGAATTCCAGTAGCTCCCTGAGTTCGACCTCAGGAAACTATTTCCGAGTAAAATTTTAATGGTAACGACAACCGTAGTTGTCTTATTTTATACCACAACGACATTACTGTAATAAGCATTAAAACAAACAAAGACTAGCTGCGGTTGGGAAACATCACCACTCATCTAAATAGATAAGTCTATTTTCCTCATCTTAGTCATGGTGCTTCCATTTCCTTCCTTTCATTTTTGGCCAAAAAATTCATTAAAGATTCATTTCAATGGAAATTCACCAATGCAATTTGTAATATCACTGATGCAAAATGAGATATCACTGTTGATATCTCATAACACACTAGTGTTTTTATAAATATCACTGATGGAATTTGGATTTTCATCATCAAATGGGGTTATTTGCTAACCTCAACCTCTATGTCCTGGTGTTGCTCCTCCATGCCCTATGCTATTGCTCCTGCATCTCTTGCTACTTTGTTGCTACTCTTGCATGTCGTCATGTTGTTGTAGGTTCCCCATGTCCTCCTTTTGTTCCTCCTCATGCTTTTGCACCTACTCCTTATCTCGCTACTATTCTTCCTCCTCTTTCTACTTCTCCTTTTTCTTGTCTTGATTCTCCACCTCCTCCATTAGTTTTCCTCCTCCTTGTGCTCATTCTTATCTTTCTCTTCCTGCTTCTCCACCTCCTTCTCTTTATATTTCTCTTGCAGTTGCTGCTGTCATTTTTATGAATTTCAACACTTTGACTACTTTGTGTTGATTTAAGGAAAACACTTTCCTTTGATTCTTTTATTGGTTGCTTCAATGTTGAATTTTCTTCATTTCTCTTCTTGACTATCTTTGTCAACCTTTTGTTCCTCTTCTTCAACTCTTTACACTCTTCTTTCAAGTTTTTCAAATAAAATTTTCCCACTTTTACCATTTTTGGCTTTTGTTCTTCTTCCTCTTCTCTTTTAATTTTCGCTTGTACATTTTCTCTTCTCTCTCCTCTCCTTTTTCTTTCTTCTCTTTCCTTATTTTCTTTCATCATCTTTTCTTCTTTTTTTAGGAGACTCTTCCCTTTTTATCTCCTCTTCTTTTTGTTTTTCCTCTTCTCTTTCTCTTTTTTGGTGGATCAACTCCACCAGATGAGTCTTTTCTTAAATCATGCTTTGTTGTTTCCTTTATTTTGAGACCAATTTTCTTTGAATTGTTGTGAAGGAGGATTCATGGTTGTACCTTTCAAACATTGTTTGTGAATCCTTACTTATGGATTCTGTGGCATTGAATATTTTAGTTGCCCATAAGTGTAATGCAATGGCATAACCTTTCATTTAAGTTTGCTTCTTCTTCTCCTTCATTTCCTTGAACCCTTCATGGAGGTAGTCATTTACCAATTCAGTCCAATTATATTTATTTAGGGGCTTCAAGTCCTCTACCCCATCAAATAATGAAGCTACAATTGCTTGGTCTCCATACGGTAGAAGGAATAACCCTAGTGTTATCAGAACTAACATCTTGGTCTCCTTTTGTACTTGTTTTCTCCAATCTTGATCTTTTGTCTTTCTTTGCTTTCCCTTCTCTTTTTCTCCCTTGTTATCATTTTCTTTGTTATATTCTTGAATCTTATTAGTTATCTTCCTAACCTTTGACTTCAATGTTGTGAAGTTCTTGCTCCATATTGTAGGTCTCTCACTAGCATTTTTCTCTATATCAATGATTATTAGTTTCTCTCCCTCATTCTTCAACCTAAGTATTTTCTTGATATGATTAGTAGTGACCTTGAGTGTTAACTTTTGAAGGTCAAACTCCTTTCTTTCTAGGTTGTATGCATCCAACAAATCTCTAACTAATTCCTTGTCTTGGTATTGTGGATTCTTTGTTCCATTCTTGACAAGGGTAGCAAACAGAGTCTTTTGAAACTCCTTCACATTTTCTTTAACTATTTTCCAAGCATTTTTGATTATTAACGTCATGCATTTGGAGCCAATATTCATGCTTGCAAAAGTGAAGAAAGTTGTTATATTTAAAATTGCACTAGTGTTATATCATTTTGCACTGGTTAAAGGTGTCATTCCACTTAATAAATATTTTCTAACTAACTAGTGCTTCTCCAAATAAAGATTTTTCTTTGGAAAGTTGTGGTCCAAGCTCCCCCCCCTCAATGACCTGTTGTCAAGAAGAATACATGGAAGTGATCCATTACGTGAGCTTTGCAACTCTGCTAAAGAAAGATATGTTGCACTTACTTTGTCATTGCCGTCTTACTAGATCTGTTTGTTTTTCTACAGAGTGAGGATAGATGGAATCAATGGTACTTGGTTTAAAAAAATTTTGATAGTGGAAAGTGAGCTCCACTCACATGATTCTGGGGGAAATCTTGCTTTGTTTGTTAGTCATGCTATTTGGCTACATAGGCGCGAGGTTTGACATGGCAACTTCAGGCCTGATGCGATGGGGATATGCACCTCCTCCATAGCTAGGCAGCAATTTTATTCCTCTAATACCTTGCTACCTATTCCCCCTACTCCAAATATTTCTTCCCCCGCCTTCGAACCTTCTCATTTGGTGGCTGCCATAATTGTTGATGTAGTAATCTTATCTTCTTTTACGGCTACAAGGATTTTATTAGATGACGAGGTAGTGTTCTCACTACTACTGCAGTCAAATCTAATGTTGTAGATAGTGATTGTTAACTGGCTTCTATCGCATTTTAAAAATCATTTCGTGTTGTAGTATAAACGATAGAAGCACGATGAACATTTAAAATTTATAATATCGAAAAATAGTGTATTCCGAGGTTGTTCGCAGGGTGCAATTAAGTTGTGCAAATGCCACTATCGAGAGAGTTAAACTCAGGAACTAGATACAACTAATTTGATTGTCTACGCTGACGTGCCTTCGTGCGTGTGTGTTAAGAGGTGTCGTTATAGTTGCACTTGATACGTCGATTTTAAAAGAAGTAAACGGAGGTGAGTCCGAGTGTCGGTCTCAGGGAGGCGTGGAAATCGGATTTTGTTTACCACTTGTTGTCACGAAAAAGGTGAAGTTTTGCTTGCGAAAGAGACGGTTTTGAAAAGCGAGAGATAGAGAGAGAGTTTAGGGTTAGAAAGCTCTTGGTTTTGATCATGCACTTTAAACAGAAATTAAAATGGCGACTAAAAGGAAAATAATTTCGTTAAACATGCATTCATAGTTCATGGTTTACAACATTAAATACATGCTTCAACAAAAGTAAATGAAAGCTTAAAAGAGAGAGAGAGAGAGAGGTAGAGAGAGAGTGGAGAGCGACGAGGCAGCCACGGCGGTGGAGGAGGCTCCGTCGGCGGCTTGTCGTCTCCGACGATTACAAGAGTGCCTAAAGCTAGCTAGGAGAGGAGTGGAGTAGTTGCAAGTGGGAGAGTATGCCTTGAATGGTGGTAGAAGGGGGTTTAAATAGAGTTGGGCTTCCTAAAAGAAGAATGTGCTTTAGCGACATCCAGAACGTCGCTAAAACCGCTTCCAGATACGTCGGTGAAGCCCTCCTGCCGCCGGTTAGCTGCCCGCCCCTCTCTCTCTCCAAGCGCGATCCGTGGACGTTGAACGAGAGCCGTCCGATCGAAGATCGGATGGCTGAGATCCTCCCGCGCCCACGCTGAGATCGCGCCTCGGGCGCGCGTGCGCGCGCACGTTTCCGCCCGGCGTGCGCGTGCGCATGGGCGCTCGGGAGCTGTCATCGCGCCGCGTGGAGCGATCCTGGCCGCCCACTGCTGATCGGGCGGCCCAATTTTGCCGCCCCCTTTGCTCGCGCTTGATTTCCGCTCCGCGCGATTCGAACGAGCGTCGCTGCGATGTGGGCGTGCGCGCTAGCCGTTGCGCCACGCCCGCGCTTTGTCGCGGCGACCGCGGGCGAGCGTGAGGATCTCGGCCGTTCGATCGAAGATCAACGGCCGAGATTCGTCTTTGGCTGGCTTGAGGGCGTGCGAGCGGTGGGGCCGGGGCGACGTGGCGCTTTCTGGGCCGTTGATCTCCAGATCAACGGTTAGAATTTCTTGGGCCCATTGTGGGATCTCCGGATGTCGGATTTGGCCGATCTTGAGTTCGTTGGACTCAGTTCGTCGTTCTGAATCCATCCGTGCGGTCCGATTACTCATCTGAGGCCTGCTTTGGCACATGCTTTACACAAATGGCCATTAATGTAGTTTATAAGCAATCTTGGTACTTGATGCATGCAATGCTCCTATTCTACTTTATGTTGTGCCTTTTATTCTAAAGATGGGCCATATTCAACCTAATATTGCCCCCTTGCGTGGTGTTATCATACGCATGCTTCCTAGTTCAAGAGAGTTAATTACGTAATTTAATACGTATTTGAGGAAATTCTATTTTTACTAGTGCTTAATTAAAATAGTCAAGAAATGATGCAATTAAGCACTAATGTATCAAAGCACTAATGATTAGGCATAAAATCTCAATAACACTCCCCAACCATCAATAACCAAGATGAATAATCAATTATTTAAACACATATTCAATTCGGTCCCTAGGAATTTGATTTTATTACACTTAGGTCCCTAGAGTCTTGCAATCAGGTCCCTGAAACTTCTTTTCTTTCTCGAATCTATCCCTGCCAGCATCAGGAGCTTAAGCTCCTTTTTCTTGCCTAGTAGGTCTCGCCGGAGCTAGGTGGAGGTTGGGCATTGTTGGGTTTGGAGATCCGACGAGAGGCGAGATGAGGTCGCTGGAGGGTCGTAGAGGTGAAGGTGATGACGGACCTGTGGCTAGTGGCATGAGTTGGTCGATTGATGTTGGTGAAGGTGGCGGCGGACGAGATGTGGAGGAGGTCGTTGGAGAGGTTGAAACTTAAGATCTAAAGGATCTAAAATACACTAGAGAGAGGGGAAGAGATATACCTACCTAATGGACGACGAGGAGGCAGAGAGCGACTGATTTTGGCTCACTGGCCGTGAAGAAGATGGAGGATCTGGGGAAGAAGACCGGTGGTGACGAAGGGGTCAAAGAGACCCAGCTGTGGCTGGCGAGGGTCGGAGGAAGGTGAGGAAGAAGGTAGCACCGCTCTTGAGGTTTGGCATGCTCAAAGTGAGGAGAACAGAGGAACCGTCGGGGTCAGAGACAAGGAAGGTCACGGCTAAGGAGAAGGGCAGGAAATGTGGTTGAATCTCGATGACGAGAAGCGACGTGTGATGGGAGATATTTACCACTTGTTGGCGCATGAAGAGAGGGCCAGTAGGTGCGGGAACAACCTCACCAGAGTTTGCAATCGACGACGTGGAGGTTGAAGGTGAAGAGGTTGTTAGCGGGGGCCTATTTGCAATAAAATCAAAAGTTAAGGGGGTAATTGTAATGAAATCAAGAATTAAGGACCAAATTGCAAACAAGGGAAGATGAAGTCCACATGAATCTAAATTTTTTTGGAAACCTAATTTGGATATAAGAAATTTAATGATAACTTCAATTTTGGGTTTTGATGATGTTTGCATGGTCAATTTACAATTTGACCCAAGATGCACCAAATACCCGCCTACGTTTCTATTTAAGATCAAAACGAGTTCTGATTGTTAAATTGACTGCTCCAAATCTTATAAAATATTCTTATTTTAGAAGGTTTATATTATATTTATTTCCATCGAAACTGTTTTAATTGAAGCGAGATCGAAATTAGGCATTTTAATTAAGGATTAACACTCAATTTGAATAAAAATCCTAAATTACTCAGTATCACCCACTTTTATGAAATTTAAGCTCAATTGACCTTTTATTAATCATGGTTCAGCCCTTACCATTCTGCATTTATAATTATTCATGAAAATTGCATAATTAACCCTTTTTCTACTAATTCTTATTTCTTTAGCCTTAATTGAGTTATACCCTTTTGATGTGTTAATTAAGTGAATTTAATCTTAGAACTTAGCTAAATTAAGTTAGATATAGAGGATGATGATGATGCCATTAGTGATCAAGGACAAGCTTTCGCGATTCTTCACGGTGTCACTCTCGCCTTGAGCTCGACTTATCTTTAGGTAGTGGTTCTTAGCGACGCTGCTGATTTGGTTAGCTATATCATGAAAGGAATGCAGCCATCGTGGAGGTCAAAGCACTACATTCTCAAATGTCTTGATATTATTTGTGTTTTTCCTTCCATTAGTGTCTTCAAAGTTGATAGAAAAGTGGTTTTAAGGCACACTCTCTTGAAACTTATTGTAATCATGTTGGTTTGTGGGGTTCCTGGTGTGAATCCACTTTACCTTGTACTTTGTAAGGTTGCAGCCTTTATTGAATGAATTGAAACCTTCTAGGAAAAAAATTATATTTAAGTTTACATTGGTGTATTCTTATTTTTCATTGATTTTTTCTCGTTTTGCACTATATAACCAGTGTTTTTTCCCTAAATCATAGTTTTAGTTTTTTTGTAGGGATGGATGATGTTCTGTGATATCTCCAAAGTTACATAAGATATCTCCATTGATATTTGCTTTTTCAAGGTATCTCCGATGATATTCTTGATATCCCATTGTTGAGTTTGAGCTTTTAGAAGCACATCTCGTTGATGTCGTGGGTTTCGCCATCTTGTTGCTGTCCCTTTTCATCGCAGATCTTTTTGTTGATGTCGAAGAAGCTTTTTAGATGGAGATCTTGGCTAGAAGTCAGAGTGAGTATGCTAGATACGAGATTGTCAGATGAAGTGAAGCACATGTTAGGGTTTGGAGAATTTGAAGAGTCACATTGGGCGATTCTTTTCGAAATGCATTTTTATATGATATGGTGGAGCCTAATTCTAATTTGTAGATTTTTGTATCCATGCATGTGTGGGCCCTCCTCCTTTGGTCTGCTTTGACTTTTTTGTACCTGCATCCATGAAATAGATCTAGATATGCATAGGCATATACACGTATGCATGTCTATGCAAATGCTCATATGCATGTTATGGAGAGAGTTTCTTATTCTAAGGGAAACAAAGTCGCACATTGTCTATCCAAACCATCTCGTTCCCTTCTCCACATTTGCTAGCTTGTTATGAAACACACGCTTCCAAACCTTCCCTTTTGCGGTTCTTCTGTTTTCCTCTTGATAGCTTTGATATTCCAAATGAATGCTAGGTAAGCTTGGACTTTATGAAAACCCGTCCTTTGTCTTGAAGGGGAGGCAAAAGAGACTATAATTGACAATGAAAATGCTTGGTTGTTAATAGGGATGAAAATGGGTCGGGTTCGGGTCATGTTTGGCTAAACCCATTGTTAATCGAGCGAGAGTCGTTGTTTAAAGTATGTATTGCATCATAGTATAGGACAGAAATCACTACAACATTTAAAATTTAGAGAGTGCTCGAAAACAAGAATGAATCCGAGGTCGTTCCCAGGAAGCAAATTGGAATTCACGCACTAATCACAAGTTAGAAGTAATGAGCACAATCAATTAAACACAAGAGAGATATTTAATGAATAATAATCTACTCAAAATGATATTCAATAATAGCAAATGTGTCTCAAGAAATAATAGGCTAAAAATAAGATAGAAATGCTAAAAAGAATGGTGATTTGAATCACCACTTAAATCCCTAATATTAGGCACATATCAAATGTATCAATCAATTCAATTTCTCAACAGTGGTCCTTGAACCACTAATCCATGTCAACACAGATATCAAATAACTCCACAGTATGTCAACAAATGCCACAATCAGACGTCGGTAGAGATCATCAGACACCTTAAACCACCAAGACCTTAGCACAAAGCAGAGAGCCAACACAGACTCAGCCTCTCAAACTTTCACTAAGTTTTAAGCAGGCATGCACGAATATCGAGGCAAAACCTACCCTTACCCTTCTCAGAAATTCCTCTCTATTTTCTAATTGAGCTCGCAATTGGGTAATCGAGTTTGTATAGTACCGGATAGGGGACTAGACCTGTGTGGCGTGTACCGTGGGCGAGGTGTGAGGGCTGAGTGAGATGAGGGACCTCACCCCTTTGTGTACGAGGAGACAAGGCTAATGCACATTATCCTTTTATATGCCTTCGTGTGTTTGTCCCACATGATGTGGGACTAAATATGAGTGGTCTTCATCGCACGAAGTTGCGGAGGATTGAAGCTTTTGAAGTGAGCAGCTATTGGGCTTCCCTCTTCAATTGATGCTACTACTGAGGTTGCGGAGTGATTCCACAGTGACTGGAGGTTGAGATGAAGTTGCTGATGGTCGGATGGCGGCGGAGCACGGCGATGATGGTTGTCGATGGCAAGTTGACCTAAAACACAAATATGGGCTCAAAGCCCCATTTAGAGCATTCAGTAGGATCTCAGTGAGGCGAGGAGTTCAACGGTGGTGTTCTCGTGGTGTTTGGGGGTGTATGTTGGCCGGCTGAAGTTGGAGGAGCAGGTGGAGGATGGGTTCATCTTGTGGGGTGTTTGAGTGGGTGGATGTTGAAATTTGTAGAGGGCTTTTGAAGGTGGAGGTGAGGCGGAGCTAACGGGAGTGGTGGCGTGAAGTTTGGTGATGTGGTGTGGTCAGGCGGCTTCTCTGGAGGTGTCACCGGCTGTGGAGAAGACGGAGGGGGAGACAGTTGATAAACGACAGTTTATCATCATTCTTATGCATAAAAACAAACCTAGCTCTTAGAGTTTTGCTCCATAAATGGGTTTTTGGGCTGCATTTAGGCATTAACTAGGTTAGGCATGCATTGCATTTTCTTTTGTTGTTTTAATGTGTTTTTGTGATTGTTAGGGATGAACAGATATACAGATCCCTAAAACCCTAGCACTCAAGAAGGAAAATGGTGAAGGAGGAGCTCAGACTAACTGGAACTCAGCTTGATCCAGCTCACCACAGCTGGAACCTAGCTCACTTGGACTAGGGTTAGCTCATCCCAGCTCCATTCAGCAAATCTCAGCTGAATGGCAACTCAAGAGAGCTCATCTTAGCTCACCCTAGCTCAGGTCAGCTCAGATCCAGCTCAACCTAGTTGAGTCTAGCTCATCTCAGCTCCCACTAGTCTACAAGGAGCTCTAGCTAGCTTAGCTGAGTTGATTGGAGTTTACCTCAGCTCAGATCCAGCTACATCCAACTCCACTCAACTCTAGCCAGCTGAAGAAGAACTCATCCCAGCTCAGGAAGCTCAAGTCCAGCTCTCGGGGACTCAACTTAGCTCAACTTGGTTGAGATAAGCTACCTTAGCTGTCTCAAGCAGCTCAATCCTCCCCGGGAGCACCAGATCCAGCTCACCTCATCTCCATTTAACAGAAGCTAGCTCACTTTAGCTTGGCTTAGTAGCTAGCAAAGAACTAGCCAGCTAAGCCAACTAGAGTAGCCCCATGTTGACCGCTTCAGCAGCTGCCAGCTCCACTTCAGCTCCAGATTCTTCAGAACCAGCTCCTCCCTCCAAACCCTAGCTCCAATACCTCCTCCTCTACTCCATAGCTAGCTAAGCTAGCTTAGCTTCCAGCTCCTTGGGCATCCACCACCTTCAACTCAACCCTAGCTAGCTCCATCAACTAAGCTCACCTAAGCTAGCTATCCTACTCCAAGTTGGTGCCACCACCTAGCCACCTCTTCATCCCATCATCACCACCAAAAGGCACCAATTTTGGCGCCAACATCCACCCCCATATCCACCATACACTTAACCCTACAACCCATCCTAGCCATCCACCTACCCCTCCTTCTAGAACCCTACTTGGCGCCACCTAAGTCCCTCTTCTAGAAGCTATTTTGGTGCTAACTTCAAGGGGTGCCACCACCCATAACCACCGCCTAGGTGCCCCTTGGGTTGGCGCCAATTACCCTTAGCCATAGGATCCCCAACCACCTCCATCTTCCCATCTTAGCCCTCCATTTTAAGAGTCACCTTAGCCCCCTTCCTACTCTATATAAACCCACCACCTACTACCATTTTAGAGCATCCTCCATTAGTGTTTACTTCCACCTACATCCACCTATACCTACGTCCAAGGAGAAGGAGTAGAGAAGAAGATTAAGGGGGCACATCACCAGCCCCTTTGGTGCCTTCTTCTCCCCACTCTCTTCAACTTGGGCCACGCCAAGGAGGAGGACCTTTCTATCTCAAGAAGGATGGCCAGGAAAAGGAGAAGAACCTAGGGTGGATGTCCACCCTTGGAGGAAGAGAATTAAAGGTGGTAGCTACCACCTTGGAGGACATCACTTGGAGGAGCTCTCAAGGAAGGAGAAGGAGGCCCTCTTTTTAAGCCAAGGAGCAGCTAGGCTTGGAGCAAGAAGACTCCCTTCTTCACCAAATTTTGCAAGAGGATTTGTGCTTCTTTTATTACTTTTAGGTTTTTTTATTTTTAGTAGAAGCATTCCTCTACTTGTCTTTGAAAAGAACACAAATTCTAATTAATCAAATTGCCTTCTTTTTAATTTCCTATTGCAATTGTTACTTTTGTTCTAGCACTTATTCTACTTCCACTCCCTAATTACTCTAGGCCTCCACTTGCCTAGAGTGAGCTTAAGTAGTGGTTATTTTAATCTCTTAAGTTTAGCTTAGCATTTTAGGTGTTAGCACTTTTTCGTCACAATTCGCACTTTGCCTGTTTATTTCAAAACACAAAAAAATTATATATATTTAAAATACCAAAAAGAAAGTTGAGATTGTTGGTGCTAGAGCACCACGATCATTTGTTTTGATGATAACAAAACACGTGTTATTTAACATTTGCAATTTGAGTCCTAGATTTCAGGTCAATTGCAAATGTGGACGTGTTTAGACGGAGTTCGAGCTCGCATCCAGGACGGATTGGAGGAGCTTGACGGAAAACAGAGGAGGTTCGCGTGGAGCGACAGATTGAAGATAGAAGACAAGAAGAATAGGATAGATTCTTTTTAATCCTTTCATGTACTTTTATCTTTATCTTTCTTGCTCTTTATTTTCCTTAGAAAATTATGTTAAAGAGCCTCAAAGAACCCTAACAGTAGTCCTAGGAACACCGGCACAACCCTAGGATACTTAGGTTTTCTGTAGAATACTTAGAAAACCAATATAGGGTTCAAACAGCACTTCCAGACGTCTAATTCCAAAATCAGACGTCTGATAAAGTATTTTAAGACGTCTGACTGTTGTTTCAGACGTCTGATATCTGTTAGGCTGGACATACCTAGTTCTGTCTGATGAAATCAGACATCCAGACCTAATACCAGACGTCTTAGGAGATGTCTGATGACTTTGCCAGACGTCCAATTAGTGGACCGTTGCCTGGCTTAGCAAACACTCAAGAATATGATCGTTAGAGCCTTATCAGACGTCCTTAGGCCTTTCCAGACGTCTGATAATTGACCGTTTTGCCTCGGCTGACCCAAAATCTCTTCTCAGAGATTTTCTAGCCGTTGCAATGTTTGGAAATCAATTCCCACAGTAAAGTAGGTTTCCAGACGTCCATACATAGTGCCAGACGTCCTGTATGTCGTCTGATGGACTTGTACAAAAACCCTGTTTAGATCTGATTCAAGTCAGGAGGAAACTCGCATAGAATCAGACGTCTGACCTTGAGATCAGACGTCTTAAAGTGGCCTTCCAGACGTCTGATGCCAGAATTAGACGTCTGATGACCCTGTCAAATGTAATCATTGTCCTGATTTCGGCCTGATTCTCTTGGGCTTTGCACCCAACGGCTATAGAACCTTTTCTAAGCCTTCCAAAGCCTTCCTAAGGCCTCTATAAATAGAGGGGAGCCTTTACACACCTAGACACACAAGATATACACTAAGAGAAACAAGAGACACACCTAAGCAACTTAGTTCCACTCTTTTGTGTCCAATTGAAGCCCTTGCTCTCCAAGCTCTAGTTTCATTCTCTTGAGAGCATCAAGTCTTCGCGCACCCGCTCTCCCGCCGTTGTTCACGAGAGCGACATTGCGCCGTTGCGTGGCTCACGCACCCGCGTCATCCTCGACGCACTCCTTGCAAAGGGGAGTTTCCTTATTCCTATAGAAGCTAGGTTCTTAATTACTTTTTTGGCTCTATAGGACCTGTTGTTTTATTTTATCTTTGTCTTTTGGTTGGGTATTCGCTTTGCGAATTCCCGTCTCCTTCGTGGGACAAAATCCTTCTCGTGGAGAGAAGGGGTTGAGGAACGCTACCCTCGTACTTGTAGCGTGGTTGTACTGAGGTTGAATCACCCTCGTTTTAAAGTGATTCGGTTAGTGGATTTGATCAACTAGGTTGATCGGAAAATCCTAACTCGAGAGGGTTAGGTGGTGGTTTTCACCCGGTTTGGGTTTCCACCTAAAAATCTTTGTGTACTTGTGCGATTGTTTATTCTGTGATATTGTTTTATTTCCGCACTTTATTACGTCACCCCCTCCTAGTAGGGAACCTTCAGAGATTTATTTTTAGCAAGAGAATTGAATTGCAATTTTTGCCTCCTTAGACGACCCTAGATACTCCCCTATCTAGGATACAAATTTAAAAGGTATGCGAATTCGCGTGTTACAACGACATTAAAAACCCGCTTTTACAAATCACTCGATTTTTCGCGTCAACAGTGGTTCATTGGTCAAATTGAGGATCTAAGGTGTGGTATCTAACCTAAAGAAGGGGAGGAAGAAGAGACCTGGCTAGGGGACGAAAGGGAGGGAGTGGCGTCGGCTGTGATTGGCCAGTGGTGGAGATGGTGAATTCTTTGGTGGGAGAGACGGCGAGGAAGAAGGGGTAGGAAATCTTCTACTGTGATTGGTGATAAACACGCATAAATTCATTGTAAAATGCTTATTTACGATAGTTCCTAGGCCTAGCATTGCATATCATGATATAAATATTGCATAAACATCCATTGGATTGCATTTAGAATAGTTGTATATTATATACATTAATTCCGTCATTTTAAAAGGCCAGGAGGCAGTGCGACATCTTTTCAGGCCTCAGATAAAGAATCTGACCATACAGATGGATTCAGAGCAACGATCGCAGTCCGTCGACGCGAAAATCGCCCTGATCAGAGCTCTGTAGTGCCCTCCACAAGAAGAAGAAGATGGACGACCCAGATGGCACCACATGGCGCCATCCAGGCTGACCCACCTAAGCCATCGAACGGTCAGCATCACCCCGCACAAGGGCACATGCGCTCCCTCTGAGCATGCAGTTAAGACGACCGGCAGCATCAGTGGACGTCTGATGGCGAAGCCACGCGAGGCGCGCGATTCAAACTCTGTGAAGTGCGTACTCTACTCTCGGCCGTGCGATCCTGCATCCGATGGTCGTGGGCGCAATTTGATTGTGCCCGTTGGATGTCATCAAGCGGCAGAGGCGTCACCACGTGGCACCACTCGATGGGCACGGATGCAACATGCGGCTGTCGATGCACCTCGAGAACGTGCCATCTCACGCTCAATCAAGAGGCATGATCTCCGCGCCATCTTAGCCGTTCACTTCTGAATCCAATGGCCGCGGTGCATCCAACCTCAGCGATAGCAAGCGGGCATGAGCGGTGGGCGCGGGATTTGCAACGACATAAGAGCGGGCCTTTAGTGACACTTGCAGCTATACTAAATGGCCTGCGCAGTGAGTGCGCTAGCCAAGGCAATGAAGAGGCGTGAATCTTCGACGACAGCTCGAGCGGCCTTTAGTGATGCTTGTAGCTATCGCTGAATGTCTGTGCGCAGGATGCTCTTCCTCCCATCACCATATAAATACCCCCACACCCCCCATTCCTCTTCATCTCTTCCTTTCTTCCTCTCACCACCTCCAAAGCTCTAGAGAGAGCTTGTCCCAAGCTCGGGATGCTCCTCTAGAGTAGAAAACAAACATTTGTTCCTGCCTCTCATCCCCCTTCATGGACCATCCCGTGGTCGTCTTCTCACCTCCCTTCGAGAAGAAGATCCTCGCCGCGATGCCGTCCTGCCCCGCCCTCCGTCCTTCGGCTCCGTCCCGGTTCATCCCACTCCTCACCACCGTCCTTCAGGCGACGTCAGAGCGAGTCATCCTTCGAGCAACCGTCAATGGGGATTTTCTCAGCTCATCTATCTTTATTACTTTCTGGTGTAGTTTTTCCTGCTTTCTTAGTTGTAGAAAACATTAAATTCAGAAATATATGTGATTCTCTCTCTCTCTGTTATATCTTTTTGCAAGTAGATAAAGTTTTCATCGACCTAATCTCTTTCTTGAAAAAAATATACCAAAAAAATTAGAAAAGATAAAAATGACAAAAATAAATAAAAGTGAAATGCGGATTTTTCAAAATCAAATGTTGCCTCCCCGTGTTCGACCTGGGACTCACTTTTCGACTTTCAGTTATAAATTTTATCTGATAGACGCGTTTTGCGAGCTACGACGATGGGTCCTCCGAACCCCGATTTTTACCACACGAAACATGTTCATCATTTTTTCCTAGCTATAGCGACACTTGAGTTGGACCTACAGCGACGTCCTGGAAATCGCTGTTGGTCATATGCATATTTTAGCCTCCTCTTATCCACTATATAAAGACCTACACCCCTTCCCTTCCAAGGTATCTCTACCTACTCTACTCTCACCTACTCCTAAGCTCTAGCAAGCCTACCAATGCTCTGTTAGAGCTTACTCTCAAGCTCCCAAGGCTCCTATTAGTGTAACGAACCCCTGCCCCACCAAATATTCCTCCATCTTCCCATCACCATTCATAGGTCGCCTTGGAGCCATCCTCCCATCTCCATTTCGGTAGTAGATCATCTCCGCCTCCTCACCTCCATTCTAAAGATATGCTGAAGCTTTCCTCTACCCTACCTCCTCCCACATCTCACCACCATCATCCCGCCTCCCAACTCCTTCGTCCAAGCTTCTGCCAGGCACTGTCGTCTGGCTGAATAACCGATTTGGGAGATTCTTTCTCACCTCTCTCTTTTTTTATGCTTTCTAGATTATTTAATAAACATTTGTGCAATATATATCATATTTTCTTTTGTCTCCATTGTGATCCATATTATTTTCTTGCTTTATAAAAATAAACGAAAAAAAATAACAAAACTAAAACACCAAAAACAAACAAAACGAAGCGTGATTTTTGAATTAAGTAAATGTTGCCTCCCTGTGTTCGACCTGGGATTCCCTTGGAGTTTCAGTAAAATTTATTTGATAACGAGTTTTGCGACTACAACGACTGGTTACTCTAAACCCTGATTTCAAACACGCGAAACACGTACATCATTTTGGCACCGTTGTCGGGGAGGCAACGCTCTTTGGTTTTTTCCCGTTTTCCCGCAGTACTTACATATTTTTCTAACCTATCTTTCTTCTTCGATTTATTGTCTTGCAGGAACCCAATTGTGGAGCCGAAGGCAGTAGATTGGAGTAAAGTGCGACTAGAGACATTTATAAGTTATCCCCCCACCCACCCACTAGATTTCCATTCCATATCCTAATAACTCAAACTCAAATCAACTTAGGTGCTTACATAAACTCTAGGATTGATTTAATTGTTTGATTGTCACTTCGCCTCACCTCACCCACCCACATATATTAAAAAATAAAAAAAATACTCTTCTCTTGTGGGATTTAACTGAAAGCTACACACTAAACACCCACAACTTCTCATCCTAAGGCGCACAATCACATCGATTCTACCACTGAACCGAAATCTGACTTGTGGATCCGGTACACCTTAACTCAATGCACAAATAAGTGAGTAGACAATTTGAATAGGTTAAACATCTTGTGTGCCTTAATCAAGTGGTACAACAGGTCGATTGATTGAGCTGTTTGGGCTGCACCACTTAAGATAAAAGTAATTCACCAATAGCTTGCCACTTAAGGTTGATTTTTAGGGCTAAACCAGGCACTCCACATTTTTTATGATTTCTAAAGGAATATATGATCACCAGTTCTTTCAAAACTTGGAGTGTTCTACTGAACCTTGATTGAATACACTTAAAGTTTAAACCCTAAAAGCTACTGAACAAGGTTGAACCCTAAAAGACACATCATCAAATAACGTTGTTTGTAAACCCTAGTTGTGCACGCACACACATTTGAATTAATCATTAAGGGTACAACCCATCTAAAGGGCCCATCACATTCCAAGGGCACAATCATCCCAAGCCTAATTAAGATTGAGTAGACATTAGCCTTACGGATTGATTCGCTCTTCGGGGCTCAGATTGAGATTTTTTCGATTAATCTGCTTCTACTGGTGCATCTGATGTCTAGCTAGGAGAGTATCGTCAAACAACCATGGCTGGGGGATACACTAAGAACCGGAGGCGCAAGCTAAAGGAAGAACCTTCTCCCCAGCCCCTCCTTCTAACTAGTTGGATTGACCAGATAAAAGTAGACCAAATCGTTTATAATCTCAAGACGGGTTCTGGGAGTCAGTAGGTCTTTAGGCTAACCCACCTAAGGACAGGGTTGATTGCTTGTATTGCAGGGCTCCTTTCTCTCTTTTGATTTCCCTCCTATTCTACCATGTCCTTCCACATCCTACACTCATTTCCCATCTACTCTCCTACCAACACTATCCCCAAGATGATTACTATCCCGACTTGACTTATGATTACCCATCTCCTAGCTGGGACAACTTTGATTGGGGATATGATTCCGGACCTCAGTGTCCAAGGCCTAACCCTGGACAACAAGACTATGATTACTATCCTTCCTAGAGCTACAATGATTATGGATATCCATCCTTTGATGGTCAACCTAACCCGATCTACAATCAAGAAGGATATGTTGACTATAACACCTACCCTCCCCAGTATTCCACTGAATATAGGTCACCACCATTCGTTAAACAACTTGAAACGACCTACTATCAGGGAGGGACCTGAGAACCTCGATATCTTGACTCCCCTAGATTTAACCCAAACCCACCCAAACCTGAACTGAACTAGTCGGTTCAGGTGAACCAGATCTAGGATAGGGTGTTGCCTAATTTTAGGAACACTATACAATCTTTAGAAGCTCAGCCAACACCATGCACTGATTGGAGCCTATGATAAAAATGATTGATGAACTTAATAGTTCTTTATTGGATTTGCTCCAAAATGTTAGGGATAGGGACCTGGGTGAGTTTCTTCTTAGGAAATTATCGAGGTTGAGGATGAAATTTGTGGATGCCCTAGTCAAATCTTGGGATGATTCTCAAGATGAACCTCCTTCAGGAGAGCCAATGTCTGAACCCTCTCAGGTGCTTGTAAGGGGGGATACATTTTCTGAGACCGGGGATGACCAGGTTGGGCTAGAGTAACCCATTGAGGATGAACTGATTGATTCACCCGAGATCCCCGAGCTAAGGAGCGAGGAAAAATATGTCTTTTTGAACCAGGAAATGACAATCGATTTTGAGACATATATAAATGAGGATCATGAATTCTTTGACTCTGAGGGTGAAGAATCTCTTAGTGAAGTCTCACTTGAGAGTAAGGAAGATGATTTTAGTGAGACAAACGGGTTTGAGGAATCTGAAGAACCATTTGATAGCCCAATTATTGAAGATTTGGATTCAGTTGGGGCTAACTTGGAGGATTCGAATCCTTGTTTACTAGAAGATTCAGTCAATAGCCCCATTCCTCAACCACACCCCAAAGGGATTGATTTTGATTTGGAAATCATTGTACCCAAGTTAATTCTGAGTCAACCACGATTTCTGGACTTGGGTAAATCTTATGGGGTGAACGGTATGCTAGAGGCCTCCGAGCCTGAGCACTTGATGTTGGAGGATAGAAATGTTGAAATGAAAATTTGGGAGGTTAATTTTGAGGGAAAAACAAGTTTGGATTTAAGGGTTCCTGTTGACCTAAAACCACCTTCTTTCTACCAGAACCCTTACGATATCTTTCACGTGCAACCTAAGCTTGAAATAACTGATTATTTTTTTGAGCTGAACGTTAAGTGGGCATCCGAACCTATTGAACCATCTTTACCCTTTGTTCGACACTTTGGTCTTGGGTTGCACACCACAAAACTGTAGGCCTGGCCCCGCAAACATAATAATCTTAGGTTCTGGGTGATTTTCATCCAGAACCTTAGAACCACTCGACCCTGAGGCATGGGTTTGCACCATAACTTGGTCCACGTTTGTGGACATATTCTGTTGGCGGGTCTGAGGATCAATATTTTTATTTTGATTCTGACCCGCACTTGTGAATTCTCCATTTCTTCCTTGTATGTATTTTATGCCTAGCTAAAGGCATTCAATTTAGCACGTGTGTATATTCCACGTTCTCTGCGGAGCTGGCCAGATTTTCACGAAATTCAGGTGATATTTTATTTACTCCACCCTTTTCATGTCTTTGTTTTAACAATGAGGACATTACATCATTTAGGTATGGGGGGGTGGAAACTTTATCTTGAGATTATTTTGTTAACTCTGTAGAATTTCTTTTAGTTTCTTTAAAAAAAATTGAAAATTCAAAAGGATTAAAGAAAAAAGAAGAATTAGGAGAAGAGAACTTAGTCATTTGGAAGTTATTAACTTTAGGAAATGATACGATAGGACCTGAATGCTTAGACTCTTCAGGTCTTCGGGCTTAATTAGCTCGGGTGTCCACTCGAATGTAGACTTAGTCTCGAGTCCTTGCCAATTCAAATTCATCTTTAATCTGGTCAATAATTTTGGGTGATAAGTATACGACTTATCAACCCGCCCTCTGATGTGAGGGGACTTTAAGCCTAAGTACTGCACACTTTTTGGCACTGACTCACTTTTTGACGGTTTCTTCGGAAATTGGGTAGCTAATGAATTATCTAGGGTGGTATGGCTGGCAAGTTGTCGGTGGTGACAGCTCATCGACTGATTGTCCAGAGCCCAGCCACAAGACCATTTTCTTCTTACTGCCTTTAGGTAAATCTTAGATAAGGGAAGTCACCTACTTAAAACAAAGAAAAAGAAAAAGAAAATAAAGTATAAAAAGGAGAAAATAAAAAAATAAATAAATAAAATCACACTTCACTACATGAGTATAACTGGCAAGTTACCGTGGATAATAGCCCATTGGCCGGTTGTCCAGAGCCCAGCTTACAAAAATGCACAATAATTCCCAAAACACTTAAGGAGAAGCAGGTAAGTAGAATAAACCAGGGAGATATACAGTGGGTTCACCCTTGTGTTGACCCCATAAATAAAAGAAGTAGGGAGAAAGCTACCGTTTGAAAAGATAAACCTCTGGGCAAGGTCACTTAGGGTCGTAGAAATCCGAAGTCTGTTTTAACGGCCGCCTAGTGAGTCTTTCACTCTTTTCACTAGATGATTAGCACTTAGAGTCCTTTTTGAGTCTTGGGCGAGTCGAGTAGCCGTAAAAAGTTATCCCGGAACTCTCAAACTCCAAAAGTACAAAAACAAAATTAGAAAAGAAGAAAGGAAAAAAAAAATGTATCTTCCATTTTCAAATAAGGCGAGGACTTAGGCGGTCTGCATTCTGGCAGATATCCGAGTACTGTTGAGTATTCGTAGTTTAGGACCTTAGTTGATAATTTCTATTGTTAATAAACAACATAGGAGAAAGCGATCGAATCCTAATTCTGATTTTATACATAGCATGTAGTATGATTTTTCTAGGTACTAGCAAAAAGTAAGCATGGGGATATGATAAACATGCATAAATTCATCGTAAAATACTTATTTACTATAGTTCCTAGGCCTAGAATTGCATATCATGATATAAATATTGCATAAACATCCATTGCATTGCATTTAGAATAGTTGTATATTATGTACATTAATTTCGTCATTTTACATGGCCAGGAGGTAGTGCGACATCTTTTCGAGCCTCGAATAAAGAATCTGACTAGACAGATGGATTCAGAGCGACGATTGCAGTTTATTGAAGCAAAAATCACCCTGATTAGAGCTCTGTAGCGCCCTCCACAAGAAGAAGAAGATGGGTGGCCCAGATGGTGCCATGTGGCACCATCTAGGCCTCCCCACATGAGCCATCGAACTGTCAGCATCGTCCCGCACAAGGGCAAACACGCTCCCTCTGAGCGCGTAGTTAAGATGACCAGCAGCATCAGCGGACGTCTAATGGCGAAGCCGCGCGAGGTGCGCTATTCAAACTCTGTGAAGAGAGCGCTCTGCTCTAGGCTGTGCGATCTCGCATCCGACGGTCGTGGGCGCGTAGCCTCAAATCCAAAGCATGACACAGTGCTGCCCTCAGCACGGTGGGAGGAGCTCCTTTTCTAGTCCATGGGTGCTCGTTTGAAGCTCAGTCGTTGTGCTAAAATTCCGTGAAGAGCTGGCACGATTTGATTGCGCCCGTTGGATGTCATTAAGCGGCGGAGGCGTCACCACATGGCACCACTCAATGGGAGCAGATGCAGCACACAATCGTTGACGCACCTCGAGAACGTGCCATTTCACGCACGATTAAGAGGCTCGATCTTCGCGCCATCTCAGCCGCTCACTTCTGAATCCAACGGTCGCGGTGCATCCAACCTCAGCGATAGTAGGCGGGCATGAACGGTTGCCACGGGATTTACAGCGACAGAAGAGTGGGCATTTAGTGACACTTGCAGTTGTCACTAAATGGCCTGCATAGTGCATGCACCATCTAAGGCAATGAAAAGGCGCAGATCTTCGGCGACAGCTCGAGTAGCCTTTAGTGACGCTTGTAGCTGTCGCTGAATGTCTGTGTGCGGGATGCTCTTCCTCCTATCACTATATAAACAACACCTACACCCCTCATTCCTCTTCCTCTCTTCTTTTTTTCTCTCACCACCTCCAAGGCTCTAGAAAGGCTTGTTCCAAGCCCAAGATGCTCCTCTAGAGTTGAAAACAAACATTTGTTCCCACCTCTCATCCCCCTTCATGGAGCATCCTGTGGCCATCTTTTCACCTCCCTTTGGAAAGAAGATCCTCGCCGTGACGCCGTCCTGCCCCGCTAGTGGCGGTATGACTAGGTTTTGTTGTTTTGTTATAGAAATGGCGTTGTAGTACAAATAGTCATTGCCACTATTACAATTTTTACTCGAAAATAAGAGATCTCTCGAGGTCGAACTCAGGGAGCAAACTGTATTCTAGAGATACAAAGTTTCTATTACAAAAATAAAGAGAGAGAGAGAGAAAAATTTGTCTTGTTGGCTTCTTCTTCTTTTCTCTTCTCTTTGGTTCTTCAGTTTTCTTCCTTCTTCTTGTTCTTCCTCTGTTCTTCTTTTTCTTGCTTTCTTCTTTCTTTTTCTTCAGAGCTTCTTCTTCTTTTCTTCTCGTGTTCTGCTTCTCTTCTTTTGTCTTCTTCCTTCTGTTCTTCTCTTGGGTTCTTCAGAGCTTCTTCTTCTTCTTTTTCTTCTTCCTTGCGGTCCTGTTCTTCTCTTCTTCTCCTTCTTTTTCATCCTCGGAGCGTCGTCTGATTTTTCAATCAGACGACATAAGTAACCTGCTGCTACAGTGCGTCCTCCTTCCTTCTCCTTCCTCTTCTTTTCTCTTCTGTGCCTGCACACTCACAGTTTGGTCAGAAGGCAAAAACCTACTCTACCCTCCCCCGCGTCTCTCTATCTCTCTCAGAATTCACTCGTAGGATAGCTCTCCCAGAGCTGCCGGGTAGTCGGGTATGGGTCATGCCCGGGTCCAGGCCCACCGGTGTGCGGTGGTGGGCAAGGAGTGCAGGTCGGGTAAACGGGTCGGGCCAGGTCCGCGTAGGGTGGTCGCAGACGAGGCCGAGTCGAGTGGGTGAGAGGGACCTCACCCCGTGGTCAGGAGGCAAACAGGCTAAGGCACGTTTTGCCTTTATGCTGGTGCGCGGCTTCGAAATCCCACGATGTGGGACTAACTTCTGCTGCCTTTGCGCGCACCCGCAGGACGACTCCACCTCGCCCTCTGATCCGCTGCAGTCGATGTCTGGGCCAACTGAAGAGGCAGAAGCCTTCGCGGACTTCGCCCCAACCTGCAGCACCTGTGAATCTGGGGCTGCAGGGCCTGGAGCTCGCCTCGAAGCTGCTTCAGTCATCGCTAATGGCGGCTGGAGCAGCGAACCTGTTAGACAGGAATATGGCCCTCTAGCCTAATCAAACACGCGGGGGACCTTCGCCGTGGCAAGGCGAAGGTGGTACGGGGTGTGGCAGGTCGTGGGATGGCGTCTGGTGGTGGGGCTAGGTCAGACTGTGGCCGCGAGCATGGGTTTGTTCGGTGGAGCATGGTGGGGGTGTGGAGTGGTAATGGGTGAGCGGAGGTTGATCAGGGTGAGGAGGCGGAGGTTCTGTGAGGGTCGGTGAGGCATATGGGGCTGCGGAGCGATGGGAACGTCTCATCGGAGGGTGGCCGGAGATGGAGAAGGTGAGGGTGAGTAAGCGCGGTCGAAGGGCAGTTGAGCAAATTAAAGTAGGGAAAAGAAAGAGAGGAGGAAAGGGAAGAACTGTACCTACTTGGAGGGACGAGGGGGACCGGAGCAGGGAGACAGTCGTATTGACTGTCGCCGGAGAAGAAGGTGCCCAGAGAGAGAGGGCAGCGGCGAGGAGAGAGCGGGAGAGCGCGCGCTGGGTACGGTGCGACGCGGGAAGAGCAGGTGAAGGCAGCTCTGCTGCTGGTAGTGAGGCAGAGCGACGAGGAGGTGGAGGAAGAACCGTCGGAGCAGGGGGGCTTCTGTCGGAGTGGGAAGAGAGGAAAAAGGGGGGGTTTCTCCGTCAGATCCGAGCTGGAGAGTGAGGCAGAGCGTCGAGGGCTTTTATAGAGTCGAAATCAGAGAGGAGGGCGGAGGGAGACGATGTGCATCCCTCGCCGGAGGACGCCGGAGATGGAGACCCATACCTTCCGCGCATTGGCACGGGAGGTATGGGTGGTTGTAGAGACCATGGAGGTGTCCCTGCGACGGTAGAGGTCGCAGGGAACCCCCGGTTGACTTGGCAGAGGGTCCCCCTTACCCTGCGCGGTGCCATGCTCTGCGCAAAGTTGCCGGAGCATGGCGCTGCTCAGGATTTTGCAGGGAGGACCCAAATGCAAAGAACGAAGAAGAGTTAGGGGCCAAAATGCAAGGGTTTCAAAAATTGAGGGTCAAAAAGTAATGGATGAGGACCAAAATGCAAAGTCGGTCAAGAAGGTCTCTTCTTAGGCTTAAGTTTTTATGCATGACTAAATGGGGCATAAGGATTATAATGGTGAATTTTATTTCTAGATCAGACCTTGTTTGATCGATCAATTTACGTAAAAACCCAAATTAAGTCATTAATTGGGCATGGTTCTCAATGTAGGTCAAAATGGGCTCCTAAGGCCAAATTGAAGGTTCTAAACCCTAGAGATTATTTTTATACGAATTGTAGAGGGTTTAGTCGATTTTTTCTTTGCCTCGAACCTCATGAATTGAAGTGGGTTTGTTTTAGGGTTATAGATTGTCATTTAATTCCTTGGAGTTGCTGTAGCCCTTATCAGATCAGATCATCCCACTTCCCTTCTTATTAGGTTTGTTTGACCTGTGTTTGGACCCTGAATTACCCTGCTTGCAGATTGTGCTGGTAAAATTATATTTTTACCCCTTATGACTTATTTTTTTCTTAAACTCAGAATTCTCTGAGTTAAGCCTTTCCTTGAGTTATGTAGGAGCTTTTATCCTTTGTATTAGGTCAAAATGAGCTAGTTATGGCTCATGATGAGGTTCTCATCATACCCCCATGCCTAGCTTTTGCTAGTCCCTTAGCAAAAAACTTAAGGTTTCAACCTTTGTTGTAGACCATGGAGTTCTTAATAGCTTTAGATAAGTGCTTTTTCATTTGAACTCAGATTAGGTTAGAATGCTGACCATAGGCCTAAAAGGTACTCTAGTACCAATCAAGATCCAGATCTGTCTAGCCTCAGCCTCAGTCCTTAGCAAAGGTTTTTAAGGCCTACAAGAACTAACTTAAGGTCTATTGGACTTTGTGGTTAAAGCACCCGTGCTTGGAATGATTTTAGCCCTGGCTCAGTTCGCAGTGTGTTTTGTAAGAGAGAGAGGTAGTAAGTTTTTCTGTTTGGAGAGTTTTTCTCTCTCTTTTTCTCTTTAGTTCTAGCCTAGGATTGGCTTTTCAACACGGTCTGTATCAGATTCATTGCTCCCATCATCAATCCTCAAGGGTTCCTGGCAATCGATGCTTCGAGATAGCACCGCCCATGGCAACCCCCAGAACCCTGGCTATTGAGATTTCGGGATAATCCCATCCATGGTGTTCCGTGGCCGAATTCAGACCCTGGCAATTGACACTTCGTGATAATGCCATCCATGGAATCTGAACTGGTAGAGTGCTTACATGCCCCCAGTAGGCTATGTGAATATCCTAAGAGACAAGCACCGAGGAGATGATATTTTGTTACGCATCTTCGAGGGGATTTCTCGCCTCTCCGCGTTGGGAACTCGTCCAAGTCAACTTGTGTTGATCGGCCGCTCCTATTCTAGGTGTATTTTTCAGAGTTTTGCGACGCTTCTGCGTGATTTTGAATTTTTTATGCTTGCTGAACCAGGCTGTGTGTGGGGTTGGGGTGCTTAGGTTACTGAGTCCCGTAAACCAGGAGTTAGTGAGGTCAAATACTCCCTAAGCCTTGGACCTAGTACTTAAGATTTTCATTTTCCTCAACCTCTTGAGGATTGTCTAGATCTTAATGGGTACTAAGAGTCTATCCAAGAATGCCTAAGGTTTGCGTTCTTACTAATCTTACCATGCACTTTTCATCTCTTTTCTTGAATGGGGTCTAGATCTTAGGTTAATTCCTTAGTTTCTTACTAATGACTACTTTTTTCTCATAATTTTGTGCTCCTTTTTCATTTTGTTTCTTTTTCTCCTCCCACAAAATTTTCTTCTCCTTTTATTCTTCTCTCGAAATTTTTTTTTTAATTTTTATGGTGTTTTTGGCATATGTAAATTTTTTGTTTGAAACCTTTTCTTACAAGTTTTGCACTATTATCCCCCCATGCCTAAGATTTGCAATGTCCTCATTGTAACCTAGGGGGTTTTTATCCAACTTGGTGCATACATTAGGACAGATGCTTTGATGAGTGAATGGGTCGGGGTGACTGTTTCAGACGATTTCTAATCTCAGATGCAAGCATCTGAGGTGGAGTCGGCTGTCCTAAAGTGTGAACTTTAAGTGCACAAAGGTGTCAGAAAAGGTTTCAGGTTTTCAAAGAGAATGACGGGCTGCCTCCCGTTGAGCGCTAAATTTGATGCCTTCAGCCAAGAGGGAAATGCGATGGAGAGGGGATGGTCAAATCAGCAGAATTTTGTAAGACAAGCACCTTGATTAAGAGCCTGGTTGGTCCAACCAGGTGCTTGTTCAGATCGACAGGCTGATGATGCAGCCCAAACCCAATCAATCTGGTGGGTTGATAGATGAAGATCAAAAGGTGTGGAACCCACCATATACTATGAAGCTCAGATGGATGTGGAAGTGTGAATGCAGGGTTTGGCTGAGTTGAATCAGCCTGGTCAGAGTAGGGACCCATAGAATAATCAGTGATTGACGTAGGAACCCTACAGGGGTGATCAGAGAGTGATGGAGCATGATATGTAGTCTAATAAGTGTTCCAAACCCGATGTGGAAATGCAATCGGCTCGGTGAGAGGTGAATTTTAATAGAAATTGAGTCCGGTTGCGGGTCGGGGTTGGGAAGAGGTTTTGATCCATTCTGTGTGTGTGGACGAGGTGGCAATCGTGTATGAGGGCTCTTCTAGAAAGGAATGACAGGTGGTTTTCTGTAGAGAGTCCTCTGGGTAGCTATCAAATGCCTAAAGAGTGTTTGTAGGATGAAGGAAATCTGAACTGAGAAAAGATTTGAATTCTGTGTTGCAATCACTCTTGGCATTTTCTGTTTTTGGTTCCTGAGGATCAAAAAGGAATGATTCTGTGTTACCAGTGATCTCGGGAATCAGGACCTCAGAGTCGGAGTCAGAGTTATGTGGACTGAGGTCGTAGATGGGCCTGGTGTGTTCAGGAAGAAGAGTCTCTCCACAATTATAGTCAGATCTGAAGTTGTCGGAGAGTTTGTGAAAATTGAGTTCTAAATGAGATTCTTGATCATGAATTCCACCGTAGCATAAGTCATCAGATGTGGAATCAGCAGCCTGACTGGGTTCTAGCCTATATGTCAATTCTGGGCTCAAAAAGGTGTTCTGTCTAGGCTCAAGCTCAAAGCTGGTAGGATAGACCCTGTTAAAACCCTGCTCATTCAACTCCTCAGTTTCTGTATCATAAATTGGCGTGTTTTCTGAAAAATTGATCAGATTTCCTGAGGATGTTGGAGAGGGATATTCATCAAATAGAGGCCCAGAATCATATTCTGTAAAAATTTGATCTTTCTCATATGAGGCCTCATAATCTTCCCAATAAGTTTCAGATCTAGGTTCTAGGTTTAGGATGTGGGTAGAATTGCTAGAACCTAAGTCCGAATAACCTTCGAGGGCCACCTTATCAAAATAAGGGGCGGAATTTATACCCTCAAAAGGTTCAGTTTTGACCTCATTATTGCAGGAGTTTTGGAATTCTAAGCTTTGCAATTCATGGTCTAGGGTCGGTTCATCAGTGTGTTCTCCTGCAATATCCCAACCTAATTCGATGTTGTCTTCTATCTGGGTTGGGATTCCATAACCACATTGTGCCTTAGTCCCGAGATCTGGGAAACTGGATTGTTCCTTAATACTGTTCCAAGATGGTTCATCCTCTGTTTCTGGTATATACGGGTATTTCTGGTTGATAATTTGTTCTAGTGATCTCATCATTTCTACCCGTTTTATAAGGGCATCTTGGTGTTGTTCCCAAAGTACAGGATTTGTCAAGCATTGAAGGTATTCAGATTGGTGTAATTTTTCTATCTCAATGTATCCTATCATGAGCATATCTCGGGTTGATCCTTTTGTAACTCCTGTCAACAGAATTTGGGCACAGTTTATGATGAAAGCTGTGGTTGTTGGGATATCAACCTGAATGTTTTCTATTGGTGTTGAGGGTTTACATTTGATTTCATAGAATTCAAGGGCATCCTCAATCATCTTATCTTTCATGGATCTCTGATATTCAAGTTTTTTTTTGAATGGTAGTCTTAATTGGTGTGGCTGCATCTTTGAATCACGTGGCGGAATCAAGATATAGAATCGAAGTTTGAATCAAGATGGAAGAAGGGGACTTTGTTCGAAGTCAGAGGAAAAGGGGCTATGTGAATGATTGGTTGCACAAACAAGGGCAGTGAGGCTCGGCCTCGGGGGGGGGGGGGAAGTGAATTTCTGAAGGAGGTTTCAAGGACCTTCTGCCAAATACTGAAGGACTGGATGAGATAAGCAGGTGCTGGACCCAATCAAGACACCCAAAATGTTGGGTGACTATAGAGGTGCGGGGTAGATAGACCCCTTAATCAGGAAGATCGTCCACCTGAGAATTACTTGGGCAGCCAGAGAGGGTGAGTCCCGCGAAGACCCCTACACGGTAGAGCGTCTCCACGGGTTACAGGGTTTCCCCCACCCGACCTCTCTTGTCACTGCGGTTCCAGGTAGACCAGAATGGGGATCTTGACCTCTTAAGTCCACCTCTTTTACTTTAAGATCAGGGTGCTTAAGGTTTCACTTGAACTTTTAGGTACTTTGAGTGAAGAAGTGACCTAATTTTAAGGTTGGTTGACCCAAGGGGTCAACTTCACCTCTTGTTCATTTGAGAGCTTTTGGGTCCTTTCTTTTTAGGGTTTAAATGTTTAGAGAGCCATTTGCTTAGGGTTTCTCTTGTGTAGATTTTTTCAAACAAGGTTTAGGTACACCTTTTTTTGGGAAGATCTTTTCTTTGTTAATAGAAGGTGTGTCTCTAAAAACCCTAGCTTTTTAATTCCTGAGTTGGATCTAGTTGGTCCATTTCAGTTGTCTCAAAAATGTAGTATCTAGGGCTCAATCAAGAAGGTTTTAGCCCTAGTTACCTTAGTTGGATGGACAGTTAAAATGTGTTGAAATGAAAAATTTAGGCAACTTTGAGGAATTACTATGTATGATGCAGGTAGCCCTAAGTTGATTTTTCTTTTCATTCCTTTTTAGATTTTAAGGGAGTTAAGAAAGGGCTAATGAAGATTACCTGTTTTGTTGGAGTGTTTGTTGTGCGGCTGTTCTTCCAATTTTTACCTGCACATAAGAGAGAGAAAAAGATTAGCAATCTCTTAAAAGAAATTCAAAGCTTCTAGAATAGACGTTGCTCCCCGGCAACGGCGCCAAGAATAGTGGCGGTATGACTAGGTTTTGTTGTTTTGTTATAGAAATGGCGTTGTAGTACAGATAGTCATTGCCACTATTACAATTTTTACTCGGAAATAAGAGACCTCCCGAGGTCGAACTCAGGGAGCAAACTGTATTCTAGAGATACAAAGTTTCTATTACAGAAATAAAGAGAGAGAGAGAGAAAAATTTGTCTTGTTGGCTTCTTCTTCTTTTCTCTTCTCTTTGGTTCTTGAGTTTTCTTCCTTCTTCTTGTTCTTCCTCTGTTCTTCTTTTTCTTGCTTTCTTCTTTCTTTTTCTTCAGAGCTTCTTCTTCTTTTCTTCTCGTGTTCTGCTTCTCTTCTTTTGTCTTCTTCCTTCTGTTCTTCTCTTGGGTTCTTCAGAGCTTCTTCTTCTTCTTTTTCTTCTTCCTTGCGGTCCTGTTCTTCTCTTCTTCTCCTTCTTCTTCGTCCTCGGAGCATCGTCTGATTTTTCAATCAGACGACTTAAGTAACCCGCTGCTATAGTGCGTCCTCCTTCCTTCTCCTTCCTCTTCTTTTCTCTTCTGCGCCTGCACACTCACAGTTTGGTCAGAAGGCAAAAACCTACTCTACCCTCCCCCGCGTCTCTCTCTCTCTCTCTCTCAGAATTCACTCGTAGGATAGCTCTCCCAGAGCTGCCGGGTAGTCGGGTATGGGTCATGCCCGGGTCCAGGCCCACCTGTGTGCGGTGGTGGGCGAGGAGTGCAGGTCGGGTAAACGGGTCGGGCTAGGTCCGCGTGGGGTGGTCGCGGACGAGGCCGAGTCGAGTGGGTGAGAGGGACCTCACCCCGTGGTCAAGAGGGAAACAGGCTAAGGCACTTTTTGCCTTTATGCGGGTGCGCGGCTTCGAAATCCCACTATGTGGGACTAACTTCTGCTGCCTTGGCGCGCGCCCGCAGGACGACTCCACCTTGCCCTCTGATCCGCTGCAGTTGATGTCTGGGCCAACTGAAGAGGCAGAAGCCTTCGGGGACTTCGCCCCAACCTGCAGCACCTGGGAATCTGGGGCTGCAGGGCCTGGAGCTCACCTCGAAGCTGCTTCAGTTGTCGCTAATGGCGGTTGGAGCAGTGAACCTGTTAGACAGGAATACGGCCCTCCAGCCTAATCAAACACGCGGGGGACCTTCGCCGTGGCAAGGCGAAGGTGGTGCGGGGTGTGGCAGGTCGTGGGATGGCGTTTGGTGGCAGGGCTAGGTCGGACTGTGGCCGTGAGAATGGGTTTGTTCGGTGGAGTATGGTGGGGGTGTGGAGTGGTAATGGGTGAGCAGAGGTTGATCAGGGTGAGGAGGCGGAGGTTCTGTGAGGGTCGGCGAGGCGTATGGGGCTGCGGAGCAATGGGAATGTCTCGCCGGAGGGTGGCTGGAGATGGAGAAGGTGAGGGTGATTAAGCGCGGTCGAAGGGCGGTTGAGCAAATTAAAGTAGGGAAAAGAAAGAGAGGAGGAAAGGGAAGAACTGTACCTACTTGGAGGGACGAGGGGGACCGGAGCAGGGCGCCGGAGAAGAAGGTGCCCAGAGAGAGAGGGCAGCGGCGAGGAGAGAGCGGGAGAGCGCGCGCTGGGTACGGCGCGACGCGGGAAGAGCAGGTGAAGGCAGCTCTGCTGCTGGTAGTGCGGCAGAGCGACGAGGAGGAGGAGGAAGAACCGCCGGAGCAGGGGGGCTTCTGTCGGAGTGGGAAGAGAGGAAAAAGGGGGGGTTTCTCCGTCAGATCCGAGCTGGAGAGTGCGGCAGAGCGTCGAGGGCTTTTATAGAGTCGAAATCAGAGAGGAGGGCGGAGGGAGATGACGTGCCTCCCTCGCGGGAGGACGCCGGAGATGGAGACCCATACCTTCCGCGCGTTCGCACGGGAGGTATGGGTGGTTGCAGAGACCATGGAGGTGTCCCTGCGACGGCAGAGGTCGCAGGGAACCCCCGGTTGACTTAGCAGAGGGTCGCCCTTACCCTGCACGGCGCCATGCTCCGCGCAAAGTCGCCGGAGCATGGCGCTGCTCAGGGTTTTGCAGGGAGGACCCAAATGCAAAGAACGAAGAAGAGTTAGGGGCCAAAATGCAAGGGTTTCAAAAATTGAGGGTCAAAAAGTAATGGATGAGGACCAAAATGCAAAGTCGGTCAAGTTTTTATGCATGACTAAATGGGGCCTAAGGATTCTAATGGTGAATTTTATTTCTAGATCAAACCTTGTTTGATCGATCAATTTACGTAAAAACCCAAATTAAGTCATTAATTGGGCATGGTTCTCAATGTAGGTCAAAATGGGTTCCTAAGGCCAAATTGAAGGTTCTAAACCCTAGAGATTATTTTTCTACGAATTGTAGAGGGTTTAGTCGATTTTTTCTTTGCCTCGAACCTCGTGAATTGAAGTGGATTTATTTTAGGGTTACAGATTGTCATTTAATTCCTTGGAGTTGCTGTAGCCCTTATCAGATCAGATCATCCCACTTCCTTTCTTATTAGGTTTGTTTGACCTATGTTTGGACCCTGAATTACCCTGCTTACAGATTGTGCTGGTAAAATTGCATTTTTACCCCTTATGACTTATTTTCTTCTTAAACTCAGAATTCTCTGAGTTAAGCCTTTCCTTGAGTTATGTAGGAGCTTTTATCCTTTATATTAGGTCAAAATGAGCTAGTTATGGCTCATGACGAGGTTCTCATCACCCGCCCTCTGTCCTCCGACTCCGTCCCCATTCGTTCTGCTCCTCACCACCTTCCTCCAGGTGACGTCAGAGCGAGTCATCCTCCGAGCAACTATCAAGGGGGATTTTCTCATCTCCATCTATCTTTACTGCTTTCTAGTGTAGTTTTTCCGACTTTCTTAGTTGTAGAAAACATTGGATTCAGAAATATATGTGATTCTCTCTCTCTTTGTTATATTTTTTTCCAAGTAGATAAAGCTTTCATCGACCTAATCTCTTGCTTGATAAAAAAATACCAAAAAAATTAGAAAAGATAAAAATGACAAAAATAAATAAAAGCGAAATGCGGATTTTTCAAAATCAAACGTTCGCCTCCCTGTGTTTGACCTGGGACTCACTTTTCTAGTTTCGATTATAAATTTTATCTGATAGATGTGTTTTAAGAGCTACGACGATGGGTCCTCCAAACCATGATTTTTACCATGCAAAACATGTTCCTTAACTGGCGAGAAGCGAACGAGGTCAAGGAAGAAGTTCCCTCTACCTATTGTACGTGGTAGAGGGCGGCAACAGATATTTGAGGGGCTCACCGGAGTCGCTAGGGAGGTGGCCGGAGGTAGAGGAGGATGAAGAATTTTGTCCTAGACTGGAGTCATTTGGACCGTGGGAATTCGAGCACTACTTATAGAGCTTGAGATCGAGCTCTAAGTAGGAAATTAGGTGTACTTGAGTCAATTTTGGGAAAAAGGAATTCCCACACTTTTCTCAGATTTTTCTAGGGCTTTTTGTGCGAGATTTGCATCCCAAATCATGTTTATCTGATTCCTTGTCGTGTGAACATCAATCCCACCAAATTTGGTGGGATTTGATGTTGATTTGTGGGTATTTCAAGTCGATCAAAGGTGGTGTTTAGGTCGGTTGACCTAACAATGGAAGTAGGGGGCATATTGCGAAGAAGATGACAAAGTTGGGACCCATTTGCAGGAATTTCGAAAGCTAAGGGCTTGGATGTGAAGAATAGAGGTTTTAGGGATTGAAATGCAAACTAGGTCAATATGGACTTTGATTGGATCCAAATTTTGGAATTAACCTAATTTAGACCCAACAAATCTAATCGTAAAGTTAGATTTGAGTTTTGACCACGTTTGATTGGGCAATTTGCACAGAAGTTCAAATTAGGGCAAAATCCCGTCTAAAACTCTATCCTAAGTCAAAATGAGTTCAGATGGTCAAACAAGGGTCCCAAACCTCTTAGAATATTTTTATATGAATTTTAAGAGGTTTAGATGAATTTTATCATGATCAGAACCACTTCAATTTAAGAGGATATGAAATTAGGGCTTTGGTGTATTGTTTTAGTAATCAGAATGCATGAAATCCCATTTCTGTCTGTGTTGACCCACTTCTTGGTCTTTAATGCTAATTTGACCTTTAATTAATCCCTAGGTGACCTCGTGGTTACTATATATTCATGATGTGATGTTAAAACTGTAGATTTAACCCTATTTTACTATTCTCTCCTCAAAACAGATCTGAATGAAATTATGGTTCGTAGGCAATTCTTCAGGAGCATTTATCTCTTAATTCTGACTAATTTAAGCTAGTTATTGATTAGCCCATATTTGTGGGCTATTTAAGTATTTAAGTGTCTAGACATTAAGTTAATTCTAACATTTATTTAGCATAAATTAGGATGTAAATAGATTAATTCATATTTCTGATTTAATTACATAATTCATGCATTGCATTCATATTTCAATGCATTAAGAATTAACTTAGAATTGCATTCATTTAATTAGTTAACCAATTAGGTGCATTGCATGCATTATTTTAAGTTAACATAAAAGCTGAGGGTTTGTATATAAATAACCATAATATTTTATTATTATTTTCTTCTTCTATGAGCAACGACTGCATTTCTTTGAAGAGCCCAATCAAGGAGTAGTGCCAAAAGTGGATTTGGTCTCCTCGACGGGGATAAGGAAGAGAGGGAGGCTGCCATGCACCAGGGAGACACTGCCCCACTCCACCACCGTGTACTCCATTCCACCATTGTGGTCTCCAAGGCTGAGCTCCACCACATCGTGGGCCGGCGAGGTGACAACTCGTCGCGCTAAGCCGGTGGACTCGTGGCAACACCGTGAGCGTGTGTCCCTGATGGCCACGCTTCCATCACTATGCCTTACCAGAATCAACATCACCACCTTCACCGCCATCACCAGATACCACCACCGCAGTCGTTGCAACTCCATGCCCTGCATCTTCATCTCCCCCGTCAGTTAAGACGTCCGGGAAGTTTCCCAGACGTCTGAAGCTTGGCCCCATATCTTCTTCTTTCTTCTTCTTCCTCTGTTTCCCTTCACCTTAAAAACAAACGCAACAACACGTCGTCCCCACGCTGATGTAAACACATTTACACTACTTAAGATGTCTATTTATGCATGTTCTTAAGCATAGGATTGCATTGCATGCTATAAATATTGCATAACATGCATCATCTTGCATTTAGAGTAGTTTGAATAAAATGGAGGTTAATTATCTCCTTTTATGTGCTTGGACAGGGTAAAATTTTTATCGGAGCCTCGGATCGAAGATCCAACCATACAGATGTGATCAGGGCAACGATTGGAGTTCAACGACTCCAAGATTGCCCTAATCAGGCATCTGTAGTATTAGATAGTGACTAGGGAATCCTAGAAGATCAAGGGTCAGGATGGTGTAAATCCGCACTTCAAATGACAAATCCGACCACATGGATGGATTCGGATTTACGATCGTAGCCTAACGATGGAAAAATCGAGCCAATCTGACACCTGTGGCACCATCTACATCATCCAGAAGATGGTCGGCCAAGATGGCACCACGTGGCGCCATCTTGGCCGCCCAAACACCCGCACGCACCTGCTGAAGCTCCTGCATCCGCTCTTCTCCGCCGTTGGATCAAGATCCAACTGCTGTGGATGCGGCGCATTGAAATCATCCGTGCGACCATCCGCGCTCTGCAGCACAATGGGCGAGGGAGTTTTCGCGAGCAGCGAAGGCGGGTTCAAGCCGCAGCGAGCAGGTGAAGGGCGCGGGCATGCGTCAGATCTTGATCGGGCGGCCGTCCGCGCTCAATAGCGTTGACGTGCTATCACACGCCCGTGCCTCACGCGGCATCGCACGCGTTGGGACCGGCGTGCAGCGAGCGGTCGAAAGCGCGATCTGGGCCATCCTATCGCCGGCTGAACGTGCGGCATGCGTTGAGTGTGAGCAGACGAGTGGGCGCGTGCGGGTAACGGCCACTACGCTCGTGTTGGGGCTTTAGCGACGATTTTATCCGTCACTAAAGACTCCTTATTTAATGTTTTAAAGATGTAATGACCAATTAGCCCCCACTCCTTGCAACTATAAAAGGAGACCCCCTCCACACGAAATTCTCATCCCTTCCTTCTCTTCTCTACCTCTCCAAAGCTCAAGAGAAGCTTGTTCCACACCCGGGATGCTTCTTGCGAGATAAAGTCCAATATTCGTTCCCCTTCGGAAGTGGATCCCGCGACAACGACGATGTGGTGCCCTATTCCCGTTCTTCTGCTTCGTCCTCCTTCATCCCGCTTCGTCCTCCTTCGTCTAGGTGTCGTCCCGTCCGGCTCGTCCTCCAAGCGACCATCGAGGAGGATATCTCTCTCCCCATTCTTTTTACTGCTTTCTAGAATAGATTTACTGCTTTCTGAAGTAGTTCAGCTCGGTTTCCAAGCGATTGTCGAGAAGGATATTTCTCTCTCCATTCTTTTACTACTTTCTAGAGTAGATTCACCACTTTCTAGTGTAATCATTTTCCCGCTTTCTAGTCATAATATTTAGTGTAATGAACAATCCCTTTTGATAATGAATTCCTTGTTTATCCTACATCTCGTTTTGATTTCTATTTTTAATATTCTCTCTCTTTCTTACTCTTTCTCTCTCTTCTATTTATTGTAAATAGTTAGATAGTTTTAAATTGAATTAATTCGTGACAAATAAAAACAAACGTGTAGTTTTTAAATCAGACGTCCGCCTCCCTGTGTTCGACTCGGAATTTCAATTTCGGTATAAATTTTATTTGTTGAACACGAGTTCTTCGCTTTCAAACTACAACGACAGTTTTTTCAAAATCGAACACATTAGCGTAGCAATTCGTGCATTCAACATTTTGGCGCCATTACAGGGGAGGCGACGCTCTTTGATTTTTCTTCGCGTTTTCTAACTTACAAATCATTTACCTCACTTCTCTCTTTTCTTATTGTGATTGCAGGTACTCTTTCGAGATAAGCAACAATAGTAGATTGGAGTAAAGTGCTGTGGAAGGTTCTGTAAGTTATCCCCCACCTCCCACCCATTAGATTTCATTTCACTACATAATAACACAAACATCAATCAACCTAGGTGTTCTTATAAACTCTAAGGTTAGATTGTTTGTTGTTTGACGCCTGATGTAAACACATTTACACTACTTAAAATATCTATTTATGCATGTTCTTAAGCATAGGATTACATTTCATGATATAAATATTGCATAACATGCATCATCTCGCATTTAGAGTAGTTTGAATAAAATGGAGGTTAATTGTCTCCTTTTATGTGCTTGGACAGGGAAAAAATTTTATCGGGGCCTCGGATCAAAGATCCAACCGTATGGATGTGATCAGGGCGACGATTGGAGTTCAACGACTCCAAGATCGCCCTCATCAGGCATCCGTAGCATCAGATATAGATCGAGGAACCCTAGAAGATCAAGGGCTAGGATGGTGTAAATCCGCACTTCAGATGACAAATCCGACCACACGGATGAATTCGGATCGACGATCGCAGTCCAACGACACAAAAATAGAGTCAATCCGACATCCGTGGCACCATCTACAACTTCCAGAAGATGGACGGCCAAGATGACGCCACGTGGTGCCATCTCAGCCGCCCAAACGGCCGCTTGCATCTTGTGAAGACCGCACACCCGTCTCCTCTCCGCCGTTGGATCTCGATCCAACGGCTGCGACGTGCCCGCGCTGAAGTCAAGCGCTCGACACAAACGCGACCGCAGCGCAGCGGTCGAGCGCTCTAATGCGAAGCAGCGACGCGCGTTCGAGCCGCGCCCCGCAGAAATTGGAGCGGTGGCGTGCCTCCAATCGACCGCACGATCGCGATCCAACGGCCGCGCGCGCCCAATAGCGCCGACGCGCGATTGGACGCGCGCGTGAACGCGCAATCGCACGCACAGGCAAGTGGGCGGCAGCGGTGAAGGCGCGATTTTAAGCCGTCCGATCTCGCGATCGGACGGCTGAGACTTTGCGGACGTGCGTAGGCGTTACGCACGCGGGCAGCCGAGCGGGCGCGCGTGGGCGCGGCGGCGACTGCCACGTCGGGGCTTTAGTGACGGATTTATCCGTCACTAAAGACCCCTTATTTATTATTTTGAAGATGTAATGTCCATTTTGCCCCCACTCCTTGCAACTATAACAGGAGACCCCCTCCATACGAAATTTTCATCCCTTCTTTCTCCTCTCTACCCCTCCAAAGCTCAAGAGAAGCTTGTCCCACACCCGGGATGCTTCTCGCGAGATAAAGTCCAATTTTCGTTCCCCTTCGGAAGTGGATCCCGCGAAGACGACGGCGTGCTGCTTCATTCCCGTTCTTCTGCTTCGTCCTCCTTCGTCCCTCTTCGTTCTCCTTCGTCCAGGCGTCGTCCCGTCCGACTCGTCCTCCAAGCAACCGTCGAGGAGGATTTCTCTCTCCCTATTCTTTTTACCGCTTTGTAGTATAGATTTACTGCTTTCTAGATTAAGCTACTCGTCCTCCAAGCAATCGTCGAGGAGGACATTTCTCTCTCCATTCTTTTAATTCTTTTTAGAGTAAATTTATCGCTTTCTAAAGTAATTGTTTTATGCTTTCTAGTTGTAATGAACAATCTCTTCAATACAAAAATTCCTTGTTTATTCTACATCTCATTTTGATTTCTCTGTGTAATATTCTCTTTCTCTCTTACTCTCTCTCTCTTCTATTTGTTGTAAATAATTAGATGGTTCTAAATTTAATTATTCTGTAACAAATAAAAAGAAACGCGTAGTTTTTAAATCAAACGTTCGCCTCCCTGTGTTCGACCTGGAATTTTAATTTCGGTATAAATTTTATTTGTTGAACACGAATTTTTCGCTTTCGAACTACAACGACAGGTTTTCCAAAACCGAACACGTTAGCGTAGGTTCGTAATCGTTCAACAATGCCCACACCCGCCCCAACCCCCACATTAAAAAAAAAATTTTTAAAAAAATCTCACAGAGGTACACAACCTCATCTGATTTTCAAACTCAATCCGTAATCCGATCTTTGGAGCTAGTACACACATCCAAACACATAATTGAGTAGAAATCAGATTAGGTAATCACTTGTGTGCCTAATTAAGTGATGTAACAGGCCAATTATTTGAGTTGATTGGGTAGCACCACTTCAAATAAAATCAACTCATCAAGTAGCTGCCACTTAGGTTCAACTCTTAGGGATTTACCAGGCACTCCACATTCTTTTTAAGCTTCAAAGGAAAACATCTTCACCTGTGCTTTCAAAAGCCTGGTGTGCCAACAAAACTTATTTGAAAATACCTAAAGTTGAATCCTGAAAGCTACTAAGCAAGATTTGAACCTTAAAATCCACCGCATCAAAAATAATCTTGCTTGAAAACCACTAGTTGTGCATGCACACACAAATCAATCAATCATTAAGGGCACAACCGATTTAAAGGGCCCATCACATTCCAAAGCACATTCAAACCTAGCCCTAAATAAAATAGAGTAGACGTTGGCCTTAAGGATTTGACTCGCTCTTCAGAGCCCAGAACGAGATTATTTTCGATTAGTCTATTTCTACTGTTCAATCTGATGTCTAGCTAGGGGAGTAGAATCAAACGATCGCGGCTGGGGGGTACACTAGGAACTGGAGGCGCAAGCCGAAGGAAGAACCTTCTCCCCAGTCCCTCCTAACTGGTTGGACTGAACAGATAGAAGTAGATCAAATCGTTTCTCTATCTCAAGACGGGTTTTGGGAGTCTGTAGGTCTGTAGGCTAACCTACTTAAGGACAGGTTTGATTGTTTGTATTGCAGGGCACCTTTCTTCCTCCCATTTCTCATGAATACTTCCACATATTACACGCATTCTCGCTCTTTCCTTCCTGTTTTGAATTATCCTCAACATGATGATTATCCCGACTCGTACTGTAATCAACCATCAGTTAGTTGGGATAACTCGGATTGGGGATACAATTCCAGACCTCTGTGTTTAGGGTCTAACCCTGAACGCTTTGATTGTGATTTTTATCCTTCTCAGAGCCACATCGATTATAGATCGTCAACCTTTTATAAATAACCTAATACGATCTACAATCAAGAAGGATAAACTGATCCTTACCCATCCTCTGATTTCACTGCCTTTAGGTCATCACCACCTTTTGAACAACCTGAAATGACCTATTATCAGGAAGGGTATAACGAATCTCAATTCGTTAATTCCCCTGCATTGACCCCAAACCCGCCCAACCCTGAACTAACTCATTTGGTTCAGGTTAACCAGGTTCAAGATAAGGTTCTAGCTAGCTTGAGGAATATCATTCAATCTTTAGAAGTTCAGCCAATACCTTGCTTGAGAGATTGGAGCCCCTGATTGAAATGATTGATGATTTGAACAAGTCGTTGTTGGATTGGCTCCAGGATGTTACGGATAAGAACCCGGGTGAATTTCTACTTGGGAAATTAGTAAAATTGAGGATGAGATTCGTGGTTGCTTTGATTCAATCATGGGATGATTCCCAGGATGAACTCCCTTCAGGAAAGCCAATGACAGAACCTACTCAGGCACCTGTTGGGGGGGACACGTGTTACGAGGCTGACTAGATTGAATTAAAGCAACCAATTAAGGAAGATCTGATTTCTTCACCTAAGATCCTTGAGCCGGGGTACGAGGAAACGTATGTCTCCTTGGAACAGAAAGTGACAGATGATTTTGGGACATACATTGATACGGATCCTAATTTCTTTGATGGTGAAGATTCAAGTTGTGAAGTCTCACGTGAGTTTTCTGAACATGATTTCTGTGAGACGATTGGGCCTGAGGAATCTGATAGATCATTTGATAGCCTAATAATTGAGGAAACTGATTTTATTAGGGCTCACATTAAGGATCCAGAATCGCATTTTCTAAAGGATTCAATCAAATGCCCTGATTGTTAGTTACATCCCATTAAGCTTATCGATGATTTTATTTTTGAGATAATTAGACCCAAGTCAATTTTGATTCTGCCACATCATTTAGACTTGGAGATTTCAGATGGGGTGATTAATATACAAGAGGTCCTGGAATTTGACATGCTGAATGAGGAGGATAGGAGCTGGGAAGTTCTGATTTGGGAAGTTAACTTTGGAGGAAATAGAAGATTGAGTCAAAGGGTTCCTTTTAAGTTGAAACCAACAAATCAGAACCCTTACGACATATGTTCTGAGGATGTCCAACCCAAGCACACATTCAACGATTATCCTTTTGAGCGTAATTTCTCTGTAACCCGACTTTTTGGTCTTGGGTTACATCCTCATAAATTGCAGGCCCGACCCCGCTTGCATACTGATTTTAGGTTTTGGGTAATTTTTATCCAGAACCTAAGATATTCTCGATTATGGGGTATGGGTCTGCACCACAATCTGGTCCACATCCGTGGACCTCTGTTGATAGGTCAGAGGTTGCTTCTGTTTATTCTGATTCTGACCTACACTTGTGAATTCTTCATTTCTCTTCTTTGTATAGTGTGCCTAGCTGAAGGTACTAAATTCGACACATATACAGTTCTTTGTAGTTTTCATCTTGGAGCGGACCTGACGTTCACTCAATTCAGGTGCTTTCTACTCTTTTTCACTCTGTTTTATGTCTTTTTAACACAATGAGGACATTGCATTAGATAGGCATGGGGGGGTGGATATTCATCTCTGAATTCATTCGTCAGCTCCGTAGATTTGTTTTATTTTCTTTTATTAAAAAAGAAAAATTTGAATTTGGAAAGAGAACTTGGGTTTAAGAAAAATTTCAATCTTAGGAAATATTACATTATGATTTGAACACAAAGACCCTTCAGGTCTTTGGACTTAATCAGCCCGTGTATCCACTAAAATGTGTTTCGAGTTCTTGCCAACCTGAATTCTATTTTAATTGGAGTAAATAAGTTTAGGTGATAAGTACATGACTTATCAACCCGCCCTCTGATTTGAGGGAATTTTGAGTCTTAAGTATCTACACACTATCTTGTCACTGACTCGTTGTTCGACGATTCTAACGGAAATTGGGTAGCTAAGGAACCTTTTAGGGTGATATGGCTGGCAAGTTATCGTGGGTAACAGGCAATAGGTAGGTTGTCCAGAGCCCAGTCACTGGACCTTTCTCTTTTTGCTGCCTTTAGGTAAATCTTAGACCAGGGAAGCCACCTACTTAAAAAAAAAAAATCAAAAAGAAAAGGAGAAAAGAAAAAAAAAGAAATAAGCCACACTTCACCGCACGAGTATGGCTGGCAAGTTGCCGGTGGTAACAGCTCATCGACCGATTGTCCAGAACCCAGCTTAGTAAATGCACTAAAATATTCCCAAAACACTTAGGAAGAAGCGGAGAAGTAGAATAAACTGGGGAGATATACACTGGATTCACCCTTATGTTGACCCCATAAAAAATAAAAGTAGGGAGAAAGCTACCGGTTGTAAAGATACACCTTTAGGCAGAATTCTTTTTAGGTCACCTAGAGGCGTAGAAATCCGAATGCGAGAGGCACGGGGTTCGTTCCCCCGCATCTCCACCACAAAATGTTGAACGCACGAATTGCTACGCTAACGTGTTCGATTTTGAAAAAACTGTCGTTGTAGTTTGAAAGCGAAGAACTCGTGTTCAACAAATAAAATTTATACCGAAATTGAAATTCTGGGTCGAACACAAGGAGGCGGACGTTTGATTTAAAAACTACGCGTTTGTTTTTATTTGTCACGAAGTAATTCAATTTAAAACTATCTAACTATTTACAATAAATAGAAGAGAGAGAGTGAGTAAGAGAGAGAGAATATTACAAACAGAAATCAAAACGAGATGTAGGATAAATAAGGAATTCATTATCAAAAGGGATTGTTCATTACACTAAATATTACGAATAGAAAGAGGGAAAATGATTACACTAGAAAGCGGTGAATCTACTCTAGAAAGCAGTAAAAGAATGGAGAGAGAAATATCCTCCTCGATGGTCGCTTGGAGGATGAGTCGAACTACTCTAGAAAGTGGTAAATCTATTCTAAAAAGTAATAAAAAGAATGGGGAGAGAGATATCCTCCTCGACGGTTGTTTGGAGGACGAGCCAGAAGGGACGATACCTGGACGAAGGAGGATGAAGCGGGACGAAGGAGGACGAAGCAGAAGAACAGGAATAGGGCAGCACGTCGTCGTCGTCGTGGGATCCACTTCCGAAGGGGGACGAATATTGGACTTTATCTCTCGAGAAGCATCCCGAGTGTGGGACAAGCTTCTCTTGAGCTTTGGAGAGGTAGAGAAGAGAAGTAAGGATGAGAATTTCGTGTGGAGGGGGTCTCCTTTTATAGTTGCAAGGAGTGGGGGCAAATTGATCATTACATATTTAAAACATTAAATAAGGGGTCTTTAGTGACGGATAAAATCGTCGCTAAAGCCCCAACTTGGGCGTAGTGGCCACTGCTCGCGCGCGCCTGCTCGTCTGCTCGCACTCAACGCATGCCGCATGTTCAGCCGTCCACAGCCATTCGATCGCGAGATCGGACGACCCAGATCGCGCCTTCGCTCGCTCGCTGGATGCTCGCCCCATCGCGTGCGATGCCGCGTGAGGCGTAGGCGTGCGATAGCACATCAACGCTATTGAGCGTGGACAGCCACTCGATCAAGATCTGACGCACGCCCTCGCCCTTCGCCTGCTCGCAAAAACTCCCTCGCCCACTACGCTGCGGAGCACGGATGGTCGCGTAGATGATTTCAACGCGCCGCATCCACAACCATTGGATCTTGATCCAACAACGGAGAAAAGCGGATGCAGGAGCTTCAGCAGGTGCGTGCGGGCGTTTGGGCGGCCGAGATGGCGCCATGTGGCACCATCTTGGCTGTCCATCTTCTGGATGATGTAGATTGTGACATGGGTGTCGGATTAACTCGATTTTTGCATCGTTAGGCTACGATCGTCAATCCGAATCCATCCGCATGGTCAGATTTGTCATTTGAAGTGCGGATTTACACCGTCCCGACCCTTGATCTTCTAGGGTTCCCAGTCACTATCTGATGCTACAGATGCCTGATTAGGGCAATCTTGGAATCGTTGAACTCCAATCGTCGCCCTGATCACATCTGTACGGTTGGATCTTCGATCCGAGGCCCCGATAAAAAGTTTGCCATGTCCAAGCACATAAAAGAAGATAATTAACCTCCATTTTATTCAAACTACTCTAAATGCAAGATGATGCATGTTATGCAATATTTATAGCATGCAATGCAATCCTATGCTTAAGAACATGCATAAATAGACATCTTAAGTAGTATAAATGTGTTTACATCATACCCCCATGCCTATCTTTTGCTAGTCCCTAGAAAAAACTATATGCTCTTTATAAAAGAATTAGGTTGGATTATTTGGGCATGAGTTATTTTCAATCATTAAGAAATTATCTACTTAGGATTTGAACTTTCAAAGACACAACAGTGCCCGAGTATCTGCCAAAATGCAGACTGCCTCAATCCCTCACCTTATTCAAAGAAAAATTTCTTTTTCTCTTTTTCATCTTTTCTAATTTTTTTGGATTTTCAAATTTTAGGGTTTAAGAGTGGATTTCTACGGCCATTCAACTCACCCAAGATTTGATGAGAACCCTAAGTTTTAAGCATCTTATTGTAAATGTGATAGACTCGTTGACCGGCAATTAAAACGGACTTCGGATTTCTACGCCTCTAAGTGACCTAAAAAGAATTCTGCCTAAAGGTATATCTTTACAACCGGTAGCTTTCTCCCTACTTTTATTTTTTATGGGGTCAACACAAGGGTGAATCTAGTGTATATCTCCTCGGTTTATTCTACTTCTCCGCTTCTTCCTAAGTGTTTTGGGAGTTTTTTTAGTGCATTTACTGAGCTGGGTTCTGGACAACCGGTCGATGAGCTGTTACCCCCGACAACTTGCCAGCCATACTCGTGCGGCGAAGTGTGGCTTATTTCTTTTTTTTCCTTTTTTCCTTTTCTTTTTGATTTTTTTTTTTTAAGTAGGTGGCTTCCCTGGTCTAAGATTTACCTAGAGGCAGAAAAAAGAGAACGGTCCAGTGACTGGGCTCTGGACAACCTACCTATAGGCTGTTACCCACGATAACTTGCCAGCCATATCACCCTAGAAGGTTCATTAGCTACCCAATTTCCGTTAGAATCGCCGAACGAGTCAGTGACAAGATAGTGTGTAGATGCTTAAGACTCAAAATTCCCTCAAATCAGAGGGTGGGCTGATAAGTCGTGTACTTATCACCCAAACTTATTTACTCCAATTAAAATAGAATTCAGGTTGGCGAGAACTCGAAACATATTTTAGTGGATACACGGGCTGATTAAGTCAAAAGACCTGAAGGGTCTCTATGTTCAAATCATAATTAGTATTTCCTAAGATTGAAGATTTTCTTAAACCTAAGTTCTCTTTCCTAATTCAAATCTTTTTTTTAATAAAAGAAAATAAAACAAATCTACGGAGCTGACGAATGAATTCAGAGATGAATATCCACAAAAAAAAAAATAAATGTGTTCAAAAATAAACGTCGTCGTTCCTTGGCAACAGCGCCAAAATGTTGGACACATGAATTGCTATGCTAACGTGTTCAGTTTTGAAAAAAATGTCGTTGTAGTTTGAAAGCGAAGAACTCGTGTTCAACAAATAAAATTTATACCGAAATTGAAATTCCGAGTCGAACACAGGGAGGCAGACGTTTGATTTAAAAACTACTCGTTTGTTTTTATTTGTCACGAAGTAATTCAATTTAAAACTATATAACTATTTACAATAAATAGAAGAGAGAGAGAGAGTAAGAGAGAGAGAGAATATTACAAACGGAAATCAAAACGAGATGTAGGATAAACAAGGAATTCATTATCAAAAGGGATTGTTCATTACACTAAATATTACGACTAGAATGCAGGAAAATGATTACACTAGAAAGCGGTGAATCTACTCTAGAAAGCAGTAAAAGAATGGAGAAATATCCTCCTCGACGGTCGCTTGGAGGACGAGCTGAACTACTCTAGAAAGCAGTAAATCTATTCTAGAAAGCAGCAAAAAGAATGGGGAGAGAGATATCCTTCTCGACGGTTGCTTGGAGGACGAGCCGGATGGGTTGACGCCTGGACGAAGGAGGACGAAGCGGGACGAAGGAGGACGAAGCAGAAGAACGGGAACAGGGCAGCACGTCGTCGTCGTCGCGGGATCCACTTCCGAAGGGGACGAATATTGGACTTTATCTCGCGAGAAGCATCCCGGGTGTGGGACAAGCTTCTCTTGAGCTTTGGAGAGGTAGAGAAGAGAAGGAAGGGATGAGAATTTCGTGTGGAGGGGGTCTCCTTTTATAGTTGCAAGGAGTGGGGGCAAATTGGTCATTACATATTTAAAACATTAAATAAGGGGTCTTTAGTGACAGATAAAACCATTGCTAAAGCCCCAACGTGGGCATAGTGGCCGCTGCCCGTGCTCGCCCGCTCGTCTGCTCGCGCTCAACGCATGCTGCACGTTCAGCCATCCACAGTCGTCCGATCGCGAGATCGGACGGCCCAGATCGCTCCTTCGCTCGCTTGCTGCGCGCCCGCTCCAACATGTGTGATGCCGCGTGAGGCGCGAGCGTGCGATAGCGCGTCAACGCTATTGACGCGGACGGCCGCCTGATCAAGATCTGATGCACGCCCGCGCCGCTTGACCACACCCTTCGCCTGCTCGCTGCGGCTCGAACCTGCGTCCTTTACTCGCGAAAGCTCCCTCTCCCACTGCGCTGTGGAGTGCGGATGGTCGCGCGGATGATTTCAACGCGCCGCATCCACAACCGTTGGAGATTGATCCAACAGTGGAGAAGAGTGGATGCAGGAGCTTCAGTGGGTGCGTGCAGGCATTTGGGCGGCTGAGATGGCACCACGTGGCGCCATCTTGGCCGTCCATCTTTTGGATGGTGTAGACGGTGCCACGGGTGTCGAATTAACTCGATTTTTGCGTCGTTAGGCTGCGATCGTCAATCCGAATCCATTCGTGCGATCGGATTTATAATTTGAAGTGTGGATTTACACCATCCTAGCCCTTGATCTTCTAGGGTTCCCCAGTCACCATCTGATGCTACAGATGCCTGATTAGGGCAATGTTGGAGTCGTTGAACTCCAATCGTTGCCCTAATCACATATGTATGGTTGGATCTTCGATCCGAGGCCCCAATAAAAAGTTTACCCTGTCCAAGCAAATAAAAGGAGACAATTAACCTCCATTTTATTCAAACTACTCCAAATGCAAGATGATGCATGTTATGTAATATTTATAGCATGCAATGCAATCCTATGCTTAACAACATGCATAAATAGACATCTTAAGTAGTGTAAATGTGTTTACATCACACGTGCAGTAGCAGCCGGCCTCTCCTCTAGACTGCGCCACATCCCCACATGCAGCAGCAGCCACGCTCCTCTGGCTGCATACCATGCATCACCGCTGCGTGCAGGCGGTGCCCAGCCACTATCTTCGCGCACCTCTCGACCAGATCCAGCAGCAGCCTTCGCGTCCTCTTCCTAGCAACCGCGTGTCCACTAGCCAGCAGCCATCACCTCTAGCGACGCGCGTAGAGCACGCGCTACTCCAGCTGCATGCACCCCCACCTTCGCCCGCATGCCCTCCAGCTACACGCACCCGCACGCCCTCCAGCCGCACACGCAGAGCGCGCTACACCTCGCCACGCCGCTGCCTGCATCACCCGTCGCGCGCCTTCTAGCTGCAGCGCGCGGGTCATCCTTCAGCGTCTCCCCGCGTGCAGCCTGCAGGGCGCAGCAGCTGCAGCCGAGCCTAGCCACGCTTGTGCGCGCCTGCACAGCCTGCGCGTCCACCGCGTGAAGCCCTTCAGCAGCAACTGGAACCCACCTCCACTGTACCTCCGTCTGGCAACCTCGGGGAGCCTCGCACTTCGCCGCGACCGCCATCACAGAGCCCTCGGTCTAGAGATCCTCTTCCGAGCTTCACACCTCCGACCATTCCCTCCTCCTTGCGCACGGACAAGGGGAAGAATTTCCCCTATTTTGCTACAGTAAAGCCCCTATTAATAATTACATTTTGTGCCATTGTCAACTTTTATTATTATTTTATTAAGCTGCATTGCAAAATATATCCTTGTGGAAAATTGCTATTTCAGCATTTACACTTATTGTTTACCTAATCTGAAAGTGATTTTGAGTCCGTTTCTTGACTAAATTAATAGTGAACATCGGTTTTAGACCCTTACGAGTTTAAATAGGAATTTGCCTCCCTGTGGACATGACCCGCTCCTAATTGAGTGGTTATATTAATTGTTGATTAGTTGATTTTTCCACCACATAGAACTACAAACGACGCGCCATTTTATGTGACAAACGACTTTAAAAGTGAAGAATCGACTAGTCAAATGGCGCTATTGCCGGGGAGGCAACAGGCTTAATTAATTCGCAATTATTCATTTGTTCAAATTGATTTTTAATTGAGGCATATTTAACCTATTTTATCTGATTTGGTGCGAGGTATACATTACGCACGAATTGTCGCATCGGCCTCAGAAACGCCGTTGTGGACCTTGTTTCCACCACTTTGGAGGAGGAATCGAGTTTCACTTGTACGAGGAAGAGCTTGAACATTGGTGAACTTTGTTGTCACCAACTAGGAAGACATCTGGAGTGATCATCTTCATCTCCATCGATTTGTCAAGTAGATAGAATTTAGGTTTTAGAACTTTACTTTTCTTTATTTTCTTGCACTTACATTTGGTTTGAGACCCTTGTTCTGGGGTATATTTTTAGGGGTTTGTTCCCGATTTTGTTTTAGGCCATGTTGGGTAGTTTTTGGGAGTCTGTTCCCTCTTTTCTTTAGATCTAGGTTTTCTTTTGTGGGTTGTTTATCTTCTACTTGTTTGTGCACAAGTAGGTAAAAAAAAAAAATGAGCTGCCTGCCCCTAGGACGAACCATTTTGGTCAATATGAGCAACCTCTAGATTTATTTCTCTGCATTACGTGCATTCTCGCATCGTTGATTGCTGGAAGCAAGGTACGCATTCTCTTACTTTGCATCCTATTCTTGATCACACATTGCATTTGGACTTAATTCGAAGATCACCTAATCTGTATTGAATAAATATAACAAGTGGTCACATATTTTCTGGAAAAAGGACTAATCAAAGGAGGGGCATTTTAAAAACCAAGGATTTGATTTTCAAACTTGGTATGCAATTCAAAATTCAAAAATCTTTTGCGATGTATGCACACTTATATCTCTTTCACCATTGCACGCTTTTAGACACTCCTTAGGTTTGGTAATACTAGGACAAGAGCCCTCCTATCGTTGGATTCTGAAGTGTTTAGAACTTGAGATCAAAGGTTTTGTAACTCCAAAGAGGGGGATACCCTGTCACGGATTTTTGGGGGTAGTTGAGAAGCACCACGAAAGCACAGCTTCAAAGGAAGGCTTAGGCCTACTTGCATCCCTCGATCTTCCATCTTTGGAGTTGCTCTACCATTTGAGATTTAGGGAAGAACACCTAAGCTCCAACTAGGTCTTCTTAGGTGAGCCGTAGGTCGACAATAAGCACGTAAATTGATTGAACAAATTGTATTGACACCTATAATCTGACTTAAAATCAAAAGCCTAAATTGGGAAAGACTTAAAAAGTCCTTTTTGAATTGTGTTTTGCTTGGGGAATTCTGATTGAGGTGTGAGTTAGAATGGACTACATTTATTTTCATCCTTTCACATCTTGCCCACACCCTCACCCCCACTCTGCACTCTTTGATCCCATACACCGAGATGGTCCATCCTTTGATGGACATAATGACAATCATTGGGATCTATTTTACTCCTACTATAGGAGTATTGGCCTGGTTAAGCCCCAAATTAGTGAGCAGAACCTAGGAGCGGGATTTACTTTGCCCAATATCCCACACACATAGAAGTACCCAACCTACCCTCCCTGAATAATTATAATGGTTGGGCGAGCATTTGCTATTGGGATTCATCATCGGCTCGTCAACATCCTAGGTTACCTATTTTCTAGGCCGTCATTACTTTGCTCATTTTTAGGGCCTATTTCTGTGATCCTTGAACCTGATTTGCAGATTCTTTGGGTACTCGACTGCTAACAAAAGAATGGTAGCCCATCTTTGACCCAGGTAATATCCTTCTATGCAATGAAAACATTATAGATTTTAGGCATGGGGGGTGTACTTAGGGATATACATAGCATTTATACATAGTGCATTCATGCATTTAGTTAAAGCATTCTGCATTGCATACATTTGCATTAAAAAAAAAAAAAGAGAACAAAGAGAAATATATTTTGTAATTATTGAGCTTAACTGGCTAGGCCCTACATTCTTAAGCAAATCAGAACTCTAGGAGAGACTAAGTTGATTTCAGGGTCGAACTTTAGAAGCTAAGTGAGCTACTACCTTTAGGCCTTTAGGGTCCTTTATGGACTTAAAAAAACTTAAGTAGGGGTTAAGTTGCGAACCATTCCTCAAGAGGTTGAGGAAGGAAAGCTAGGGATTGAGTTAAAAGGTGGGGTAGTACCTGGAGTCTTGTTCTACCTTTTGGTTTACGGGTCCTAGTAACCCAAGCATCCAAATTTCACACACTTGGTCTGGTGTAAGTAAGTAATCAACTTAATTCCTTGCTTAAAAGAGATTTGGTTCTCTTAGTTTTGACTTAGGAGAGGCTTGAAAACACAATTTGATTGGAAGAGTTCCTGCCGCAGGAGAGGTGGAGTATATACTCACCTTGAGGATGCGATGATAACATATTACCTCCTCGGCGCTTGTCTCTTAGGATATCCATCCTACTGGGGGCATGTAAGCGCATTGTGCGGTTCAGGTACCATGGGCAGCCCTATCTCGAAGTGCTGATTGCCACAGGCCTGAATTTGCTTTAGAAATCCATGGGCGATACTATCTCGAAGTGTCGATTACTAGGAGTTCTTGGGGTCGCTATGGGCGGTGCTATCTCGAAGCATCGAAAGCCAGGCACCCTTTGAGGTACGGTAATGGGGACAATGAATCCGACATAGACCATGTTGATAGTTGATTCGAGGTTAGACTTAGACGAATCAAACGAAAAAATATATATACATATTATTCCAAAAAAAAATCCTTTTTCCTTTAACTCAAATAACTCAGACCAACGCACATGCACGGATGCTTTAATCTCAGGGATCAATAAACCTTAGGGTAGAGTCAGAAATCAGAGAAACTTATGCCTGCAACTCGTCTTTAGTCGACCTAGTTTGTAACTTAACAACTACTTGGGAACCTTAGGTCTAAAGTCTGAACTTAATATGTTTCCAAAGGAAGACCGATTGGGTTGGCTAGTCTACTTGGAGTGCTAGGTTTTGCTTGATTTTGCTAGGGACTAGCAAAAACTAGGCATGGCGGTATTTGATTAGCTCATATTTGTGGGCTATTTAAGTATTTAAGTGTCTAGACATTAAGTTAATTCTAACATTTATTTAGCATAAATTAGGATGTAAATAGATTAATTCATATTTCTGATTTAATTACATAATTCATGCATTGCATTCATATTTAAATGTATTTAGAATTAACTTAGAATTGCATTCATTTAATTAGTTAACCAATTAGGTGCATTGCATGCATTATTTTAAGTTAACATAAAAGCTGAGGGTTTGTATATAAATAACCATAATATTTTATTATTATTTTCTTCTTCTATGAGCAACGGCTGCATTTCTTTGAAGAGCCCAATCAAGGAGTAGTGCCAAAAGTGGATCTGGTCTCCTCGACGGGGATAAGGAAGAGAGGGAGGCTGCCATGCACCAGGGAGACACTGCCCCACTCTACCACCGTGTACTCCATTCCACCACTGTGGTCTCCAAGGCTGAGCTCCACCACATCGTGGGCCGGCGAGGTGACAACTCGTCGCGCTAAGCCGGTGGACTCGTGCCAACACCGTGAGCGTGTGTCCCTGATGGCCACGCTTCCATCAATATGCCTTACCAGAATCAACATCACCACCTTCACCGCCATCACCAGATACCACCACCGCAGTCGTTGCAACTCCATGCCCTGCATCTTCATCTCCCCCGTCAGTTAAGACGTCCGGGAAGTTTCCCGGATGTCTGAAGCTTGGCCCCATATCTTCTTCTTTCTTCTTCTTCCTATGTTTCCCTTCACCTTAAAAACAAACCCAACAACACGCCGTCCCCGCGCGCAGCAGCAGCCAGCCTCTCCTCTAGACCGTGCCACATCCCCACATGCAACAGCAGCCATGCTCCTCTAGCTGCATGCCATGCATCACCGCGCACGCATAGGCGGTGCCCAACCACTGTCTTCGAGCGCCTCTCGGCCAGATCCAGCAGCAGCCTCCGCGTCCTCCTCCTAGCAACTGCATGTCCACCAGCCAGTGGCCATCGCCTCCAGCCACGTGTGCAGAGCGCGTGCTATTCCAGCTGCACGCGCCCGCACCTCCGCCCGCGTGCCCTCCAGCTACACGCGCCGGCATGCCCTCCAGCTGCATGCGCAGAGCGTGCTGCACCTCGACGCACTACTGCCTGCAACACCCGCCATGCGCCCTCTAGCTGCAGCACGCGGGTCGTCCTTCAGCGTCTCCTCGCGTGCGGTTGGAGCGCGTAGTAGCAGCAGCTGCGGCCGACCCAGCCGTGCTCGTGTGCGCCCGCACGGCCTGCGCGTCCACCACGTGAAGCCCTTCAGCTGCAACCGGAACCCACCTCCACCATACCTCCGTCCGGCCACCTCGGGGAGCCTCACACTTCGCCGCGACCGCCATCACGGAGCCCTCGATCTAGAGATCCTCCTTCGAGCTTCACACCTCCGGCCATTCCCTCCTCGTTGCGCATGGACAAGGGGAAGAATTTCCCCTGTTTTGCTACAGTAAAGCCCCTATTAATAATTACATTTTGTGCAATTGTCAACTTTTATTATTATTTTATTAAGTTGCATTGCAAAATATATCCTTTAATTCTGCAAAATTACTATTTCAGCATTTACACTTATTGTTTACCTAATTTGAAAGTGATTTTGAGTCGGTTTCTTGACTATATTAATAGTGAACATCGATTTTTGACCCTTGCGAGTTTAAATAGGCATTTGCCTCCCTGTGGACATGACCCGCTCCTAATTGAGTGGTTATCTTAATTGTTGATTAGTCGATTTTTCCACCGCATAGAACTACAAACGATGCGTCATTTTATGTGACAAACGACTTTAAAAGTGAAGAATCGACTTGTCAGTTATGGCTAATGTTGGTGTTACCATCATACCTCCATGCCTAACTTCTACTAGTCCTTAGCAAAATCTTATGGAAAGAACTTGTTCTCTAGACCATGCTTTTGATGTTCAGATGCCTGATGTGTGTTACTCTCTAGAAATTAGATTGGAATGCCAACAATAGGCCTAGAGGTACTCAAGTATCAGCCTAGGTTTGCTGAGAAGGTTTCTAAGGCCCATAAAAATTGCCTAGAGATTTGTTGACCCCAGCGGTTAAAGCACCTGTGCATAAACGTATCGAGTCCAGGTTTAGTTTTCCAGTGCATTTTGATGAGAGAGAGATAGCGATGGATTTTTTCATTTAGAGAGTTTTCTTTCTTTTCTTTTTATATTTCCCTAAATCCATCCTTGAATTGGCCCTAAACACAATCAGTATTGGATTCCTTGTCCCCACCATCAATCCTCGAAGGGTCCTTAGCTTTCGATGCTACAGGATAGCACCGCTCATGTCAAACCCCAAAACTCCTGGCTTTCGACACTTCAGGATAGTGCTACCTATAGCATTCTGTAGGTAAAGTCAGACCCTAGCAATAGACATTTTGGGATAATCCCACTCATGGCACCTGAACCAGCACAAAGTGCTTACATGCCCTCAGTAGGATATTTAGATATCCTAGGAGATGGAGACAATATGTTATTACGCATCTTCGAGGGGAATATTCCACCTCTCCACGCCGGGAACTCGTCCAATCAATTTGTGTTTTCGAGCTGCTCCTAAGCTAAATCTTCCAGACAACTTTTCAGAACAAAACACTTTTGGCGTTATTTCTTCGTTAAGTGCACTGAACCAGACTAGTGTGTGGATTTTGGGTTCTTAGGCTACCAAGTCCTGCATACCAAAGGGTAGGCAATGGGGTCGAATAATTCTTAAGCCTTAGACTTAATACATCAGCCTCGCACTTTCCACAACCTCTTGAGGACTAATCCAGATCTTAACAAATACGTGGGTGTTTAAGTTCTAAAACAAGCCCAAGAGGCCTAAGATCAGCACTCTTACTAATTTCCTTGTCTCTAGTACTTCAGGACTTAATCCTTGTTTTGATTTTATCTAGAACTTAAGCAGATCCCATAATCAATTGCTATGACTATCAATTTTGTTTCTTGATTTTTGCTCCTTTTTGCATTTTGTATTCCTCCTCTTTTCCCCCTTAAGAAAGATTTTCAATCATTTCACAAAATTCTCCTCCCCTTTCTCCTTTTTTTTTTGAATATGTATTTTTTTGTAAGAACCCCTCAGAGAATTGAATTTCCATTTGTTTGCACTTTAACACTCCCCCATGCCTAAGTTTGGCAATGTCCTCATTATAAACTAGGTGGGTACGAATTCAGTTTGGTTCAAAGTTTAGAACAGGGTCAAAGGGTGGGTGAATGGGTCGGGATGACTGTTATGGACGATTTCAAGCTTTGATACAGGTATCAAAGGTGGAGTCAGCTATTCTAAAGTTGAACCCTAACATGCAATAGGAGTGTAGCTCAAAAGATGGTCTAAAGGGTCTCGGGTTTTTTGAATAAGGGGTTGCCTCCCGTTAAGTGCTAATTCAATGCCTTCAGCTGAGCAGAAGGTCGTCAAGGAGAAGGGGTGGTCAACTTGGAGGAATTTTGTAGAACAAGTACCTTGATGAGTAGCCTGGTTGGTTCAACCAGGTGCTTGTTCAGGTCAACAGGCTGATGAGGAAGCCCAAACCCAATCGGTCTAGTGGGTTGATAGATGTGAATCAATAGGTATGGAGCCCACCATATACTTTGTGGATCAAAAAGATATGGAAATATAAATCTAGTGTTTAGTTGAATTGGCTCAGCCTGATCAGAGTAGGGGTCCTCAAATGATAATGGATTTGTGGAAAGTGTAGGAACCCTACTGGTGGGATCAGAGAAGGATAAGATGTGATTATTGGTCTGATCAGTGTTTGATTTTCGGTTAAAAGATGGAGGTGAATCATATGCAACTGGATTAGAGATAGGTGTGTTAGAGTAAAAATTGATTCCAGTGGCAGGTCGGGGTTGGGATCGGGCTTTGAAAGGCTCTGTGATATATGTGGCTGCATTGATATCTGAGTGTAGTATGGACTCCTTAAGAAATGATTCGAAGATTGGTTCATCTAAAGAGTCTTTTTCGTGATCCTCATCCCAATCAAATGTAAATTCCTGGGGAGTGCTTATGTGATCAAGGAAATCTGAGTTAGTGAAAGATTCAAACTTTGGATTACAGACACTCTCGACACTTATTGCTTCTGATTCCTGTAGATCATAACAGTATGATTCCAACTCAATGGAATAGGAATTTGAACCAATGATCTCGAGGTCAGGGATCTTAGAGTTAGAATCAACAAACAAATCATGGATATTGAGGTCGTAAACTGGCTCATAATCATCTAGAAATAAAGATTCTCCGAAATCAGGGTATGATTCGAAATCATCGGAGAATTTGCGACAATCAATTTCTGAACTTGATTCAAGATCTAGATTTCCACCATAGAATAAATCATGATGCATGGAATCAACAACCCAATTTTGGTCTAACCTAGTCTCAATTTCTGAGATCAAAGAGGTGTCTTTATTTGGCATAGGCTCGGATTCTGGGCACCTAAGATAGATCCAATCAAATCCCAACTCTTCCAACTCCTCTGTTTCTGTATCATAAATCGGTGTGACTTTCGAAAAATCAATTTGTACCTTTGAGAAGTTTAGAGAGGTGTAATCATCAAATACAAGCTCAAGATCACAATTCAAATTTGAAGTTTGGTTCTCGTCATATTGTGCGTCATGATCATCCCAAATAGGCTCAGATCTAGATTCTAGGTCAGGGGTAGGAATTGGATCACTAGAATCTAGCCATGGTTCTATTGGGATGTCAGAATCACTCTCGAGGATTACCTTAATAGGATAAGGTGTGGAAATTACATTCTTGAGAGGTTCTGACTCAAGCTCATCACAGGTGTTTGGTAAATCAAGGCATGATGGACCAACTTCATGGCTCTCTATGGCTGGTTCATAATGGAGAACACTTGTAGTTGGATCCACCCACCCCACATTTTTATCAGGCATGTCATTCTGCACAAAGTTTGAATCTGGTTCTATTTGGGTTGGGGGTCCACAACAACTTCTACTTTTGAACCCGAGCTCTGGGAAATCATATTGATCTTTAACATTGCTCCAAGATGTCTCATCAATTTCTGTATGTTCATATGGGTATTTCTGATCAATGGCTTATTGTAATAGGTTTAACATATTTGCATGTTTGTCAATGAGACTCCACTGAATCTCCCAAAGTTGTGGATTTGACAAACATTATATATACTCAATATTGTGTAGTCTCCACAATTCACTGTATTTTAATAAAAGATCATCCCAGGTTAAACCATGTATCATTTGTGTAAATATCATTTCAGCACAGTTCATAATGAGGTTTGTTGTTTCTAACACATTAATCTGAACTTTGCTAAAGGGATCTGAGGTTTTGTAATGCTGATCATGTTGTCTAAGAGCAGCCTCGATCATTTTCTCTTTTATGCTCATAAGGGATTCAGGTTTTCTAAATAGTCTTCCTATGTTGTCAAGTTGCATGTTCAAATAAGTGGTGGATCAGGATGTAGAATCAAATTCAAGTCCAGATTGAATTGATTAGATTAGATCAGAATTCCTACAGAAGATTAACTCTAATGGAGGCCTTTAGGTCAAACCTAAGGACCTCTCCTGTGTATGTGCACTACAGAATAGATGAGGGACTAAATGTGAATTGAATCCAATTAAGGGACCCAAAAATTTTGAATGACTAAGGTTGTTTCGAGGAGGATGATACCTTTGAATCAGAAATCCACACACCCGAGAATCACTTGGGCAGCCAGGAAGGGAGAGTCCTGCAAAGACCCCTACAAGGTAGAGCGTCCGCACGGGTTACAGGATTTCCCCCACCCGACCTTCCTTGTCACCGCGGTTCCAAGTAGAGTAGAATGTATGAATTGAGACCTAAGTCTATCAATTTTAGCTCTAATTTGTGCCTTGAGTTTCACTTGATCTAGAAGTTAATTTAATTTGTGACTTAATTTGTAGGTTGATTGATTCACAAAGTGAACCAACTTCACCTGACCTACCCTAAAGTTTAGGATGAAATTTAGGTCAAGACCTAAATCACCTTGAATTGACTCTCAGGTTATTAGGTCAAAATTTTAGGGTTCAAGTGAATTTAGAGTCTGATTTTAGGGTTTACTTGAATAGATCTTTTCAATCAAGGGCTTGGGTAGTACACAAATGCGGGAGGGTCATTTTCCTTTATTGCATGCAAGTGTGTACTAACACTTCAGAACTCTAATGTGGAAACCCTAATTGGCTTTATTCTCAAGTCCAATTTGATCTCAAGTATGGCATGTTGGACTTAAACAAGAATGTGAGTAGTCCAAGATGTTGAGAATTTAAGCGTAAATCCCTTATAGGTATAGGAAATCAAGATGGGGATCTCTAATCAAATCGTCTCAACTTCAATCAGATTTCAATTTCACAAATTAGGAATCCTTTGCCTTTAAGTGATATTACTAGGAAAATATGGCAAGTGGATCCTAATTTATTTTGTTTCCTTTTTCTATTACCCAAGATTAGGAGGTGATTAGAGAAGAAGAGAAATTTTACCTACCCTTAGAGTGGTTGATTGCGTGGAAGATCTTGTGATATACCTCACAAAATCAAAGCAAAGTAGATAAGGCAAGTTAGAAATCAAATCAATCAAGAAAGATAAGATTAGTGGTGAATTGCACGTTGCTCCCCGGCAACGGTGCCAAAATGTTAATGGAGAGAGAGTCGTTGTTTAAAGTATGTATCACATCGTAGTATAGGGCAAAAATTGCTACAACATTTAAAATTTATAAAGTTCTTGAAAACAAGAATGTGTCTGTGGTCATTCCTGGGAAGCAAATTGGAATTCACGCACTAATTGCAATTTAGAAGTATTGAGCACAATCAATTAAACACAAGAGAGATATTTAATGAATGATAATCTACTCAAAATGATATTTAATAATAGCAAATGTGTCTCAAGAAATAATGGGGTAAAAATAAGATAGAAATGCTAAAAAGAATGGTGATTTGAATTACCACATAAATCCCCAATATTAGGGACATATCAAATGTATCAATCAACACAATTTCTTAACAGTGGTCCTTGAACCACTAATCCACGTCAACACAGATATCAAATAATTCGACAATATCTCAACAAATGCCACAATCAAACGTCAGGAGAGATCATCAGACGTCTTAAACCACCAAGGCGTTAACACAAGGTAGAGAGCCAACACAGAGTCAACCTCTCAAATTTTCGCTAAGTGTTAAGCAGGCATGAACGAATATCGAGGAAAAACCTACCCCTACTCTTCTCAGAAATTCCTCTCTATTTCTCTAATCGAGCTTGCAATCGGGTAATTGGGTTTGTACAGTACTGGATAGGGTACCAAACTCGCGTGGCATGTACCGCGGGCAAGGTGTAAGGGCTGAGTGAGATGAGGGACCTCACCCCTCTGTGTACAAGGCGACAAGGCTAATGCACGTTTTCCTTTTATATGCCTTTGTGTGTTTATCCCACATGATGTGGGACTAAATACGAGTGGTCTTCATCACTCGAAGTTGCGGAGGATTGAAGCTTTTGAAGTGAGCAGCTATGGGGCTTCTCACTTCAATTGATGTTGCTATTAAGGTCGTGGAGTCATTCCACAACAATTAGAGGTTGAGATGAAGTCGCTGATGGTCGGATGGCGACGGATCACGACTATGATGGTCGTCGATGGTGGGATGACCTAAAACACAAATATGGATTCAAAGGCCCAATTAGAGCATTCAGTAGGATCGTAGTAAGGCGAGGAGTTCAACGGCGGTGTTCTCGTGATGTTTAGGGGTGTATGTCAGCCAATCGAAGTCTGAAGAGCAAGTGGAGGGGGTTCGTCCGATGGGGTGTTTGAGTGGGTGGATGTTGAAATTTGTAGAGGGCTTTTGAAGGTGGAGGTGAGGCAGAGCTAATGGGAGTGGTGGTGTGAAGTTTGGAGATGTGGTGTGGTCAGGCGACTTCGCCGGAGGTGTCACTAGCTGCGGAGAAGACGAAGGGGGATACAATGGTTCATCGGTCAATTTGAGGATCTAAGGGGTGGTATCTAACATAAAGGAGAGGAAGAAGAGAGACCTAGCTAGCGGATGAAAGGGAGGGAGTGGCGCCGACTGTGATTGGCCAACAGCAGAGATGGTGAATTCTCCGGTGGGAGAGACAGCGAGTGACGAGTCTATTTTCTCTTAACAAGATGATAATTAAAATGTTTTGCCATTTTGTATTTCTAAGTGGTGGAAAATCAACTAATCAAAGTGTTGAATTAAAATTAACCACTCAATGAGGAGCGGGTCGTCTTCACGGGGAGGAATGGGCCTATTCAAACTTGCACAAGTCAAAAGCAGATGTTCACGATTAATTTCCCAAAGAAACCAAATCAAAATTGACTTTAAATCATAATAACAATGATATGATCATGTTGAAATCGTATTTTCGTAAAAAAGACAAGGATGTTATCACAAAATCTAAATGATAAAATGGGAAGTGGGCAATGGCATGACTCGTAAGTTTTAATATGGGCTGAAATAGAGGATTACCTTTGCCTTGAGCTTGCGTACAAAGGAGGCCACGGCTAGAGATGAGGCTCGTGGTGGAGGACAAGTCGACCAAGGGCTTTGTGGTGGCGGTCGCGGAGAAGTGTTGGGCAGCTTGAGGTGGCCGGACGGAGCTGTGGACGGTGATGGGTGGCGGTGGAGTTGCTTTGCATGTTGGCTGCAGGTGGCGCAAGGAGACACGCACGAGCACGGGGAGAAGGGGGGCTGCTGGAGGTGCACGCAGGCGCACTGCTACGTGGGGGCAGAGGCTCGACGAGGGGAGACACGTGCTGTTGGCAGCGCGTGGGAGGCGATGGCACGCTGCTGGCTGCTGCACGCGGGTGTGAGGGCACGCACGTGATGAGGATAGGCGCTAGGCGTGCATGTGCGGAGGCGTGCACGTGAGGAGGTTTCAACAGCTATTGACCGCTTGGGGTGAAGCGAGGGTGGTGCTACAGATGGTTGTTGGATGGTGGTGATGTTGGGTTCATTTTGGTTGCAGAGGAAAAAGAAGAAGAAGAAACGAAGAGGAAGAAAATCTAGTAGTCCAACAGCTACTGACATTAGCAGTTGCTATAGACCAAGTTTAATTCTAGACGGCTTAACTGCTGCTGCAGTTAATCCATCTGGAAGACAAAAAAGTCTGCAACAGGGAAGAAAGCTAAATTCCAACTACTTAACAGCTGAAATCAACCAATTAAATCCCAAATCAGACTCAAAATAGCCTGATCAGGGATTCAAAATGATTGTTTCAGGCTATCACTTAGCTGGGATTTGGGGGAATGTAGCTGCAATGGCAGCAATTTACTCTAATTCTGGGATTCAAAAGCTCAAAACAAAAATCACTAAATCACATTCTGACAAGGATTTAAATTCATATAAAAACCATGCTCAGATGTTCAGCATCTTAAATCCAAGTTCCTTGTCACAAGAATCACAACCATTCAACCCAGAAAAATTGTTGATCTAACTCTTTCTAATGCTATAGACAGCATGCAGAAAGTGTTAGAATCAACACAGTAAATCCAAAAACTGATGATCTAACTCCTAATGCTGTAGACATCATGTAGAAAGGGTTAGAATCAACATAAGAAGTCCATCTGAATCCCAGGATGTTACACATCTTAAGGGATATTGAGAATCCCTTAAGTGAAAATCAGATTCTCAGAAATATAATTCAGACTAGAATCCCTAATAAAGCCTCAATCAACATGGTTGATCTTCCTTGGCTCTACAAGGCATTCAACACATTGAAATCCTAAAAAATAATAGATTAAGTTATGGCTCTTCTGAGGTGAATTCTGACTTCAGAATCACCTTAGATTCCTTGCTAATCAGTGAATCAAAATCAAAATTATTCAGTTTGCAAGATAAAAGCATTCAAAGCCCAAATGAATAAAAATCTTTGAAATCTGAATTCATAGAAAATCCGGCAAATTGATTCACTTTTTAGCTCAGATCAGGGGCATTTGTGAACAAGATGGGATGAATGGGGAGCCCCTAATGTGATTTTTTACGCTAATTTCATATCTGAAGTTAGAAACCAATCAGATCTAAAATTAGGCCTAATGAGTGGGTGAATTGCAAGAAACAAATCGTGAGAATCAGAAGCGATATGGAAAACATGAAGAGGGAGAAAATTCATGATCAGTGACTGTGTGAAACCATCCCCTCTGATCTTGAATGATCAAAGGAGGTGAAGGGGGGAAATCTAATCTAAATATACTCCTAATGCTAAACTAATAGAACAACAACTTAATCACTAATTCTAACTCTAATTCTACTGCTAATCTACCTAACTACTGCCACAGCTAAACTACAAGGCAATAAAAACTATTCTAACAGGAAGAAAGGGACCTGTGGGTCCTTAGCCGGTGGCTAAGGAGGGAGGGAGGTGAGCTCCAGTGGAGGGAAAATCCTTCTAGTGAAGCTTCAGGGTCATCCTCAGGTGCTATGAGGTCCTTAGCGACGAGGAGGGTTGGAGAGAAGTCGAGGATTTCACAGCCGGTGGATGTGAAATCTGGGAATTGGTGGGGAGGAGTAGCTGGAGTGGAAGAATGATCGCTAGGAAGGGAGGAGAGAGAGATCCTTTGCACGTGCAACCACTGAGGTGCTTAAGTAGCAATCTCAGTGGCTCAGATCATCGTGTGGGTGAAGATAGACGTTGAGGGAACCGGCGACAAGGATGAGAGGCGAGGAGCGCGCGGGCTGCTAAATTGAACTCTGATCGTAGGATGGGATCTGGGGTGTTAGGTGAGCACACGTGCTGCTTCGCGCGAAGCTTCGATTTAGATCGGGCCGTAGATCAAAATCAAGGGAGAATGGACGGCCGAGATCCTCCGTGTTCTTCGCGTGTTACAGTGAAGGCGTGGGGGCAGCAGGTTATCGGTTCTATTGGGTAATTTGCAGGGAGAGGCCCTTTACGAAGGGGTAGAAAAATTATAGGTAGGTCCATAAGTGGTAAGAAATAATGACCGAACGGACCCTATGACTTTCAAAGAGGTCCCTGCATGTTACAAATAGGTCCAGAAAAGTTTTCTAAAGAAGAAAATGTGATGCATAAAGGACCTAAATGTAAACTCTAAGTTTCAAGCCCTTAATGATGTCTAAATGCCTTCAAGTTTTTATATATGCTCAATTGAACATTTGAGAAATTAATTATACTTTTGATTTGGACTTTTAAGCTTGTTTATGTGTTCAATTAACACTTGGATCACCATTTGACCTTTTTCTCAAGAATATCTCATTTTATGACTTAATTATGTAATTTTATCATAGAATTAAGGTTTTAGGTCTTTTTCTTTGATTCCCACACTTAACCCCTTTTTATGTGTTAATTTGATATTGTTTAACCCAGTTCCTAGCTTAACTTTAGCTTTTTAGCTATGGTGAGTAGCCACTCATCAAATGGTGGTGGTGCTGTTGGGTCTTCAGATGTCCTGGAACCTTCCTGAATGACTTAATCAGAGGGGATGGCACAACGAGGATGGATGCGAGGCACGCTTGCATGGTGGCATGGCTGTGACCGCGCATGGATGGCGTGGCGAGGGCTGCTGGTGCGGTGATGGTTGCCGTTACGGTAGTGTTGCGTGGCTTTGCAGATGACGGTGCAGGCTGTCACCCCGCACACCCACAGTAGCAGAACTCTTGCCGTGGTCAAGGCCCTCGGTGGTGAATTGGGAAGGAGCTTGACGCTCTGCACGGTGATGGTGTGGGGGTGGTGTTCTCTCGATTTGAGTCGCCGGAGGTCTCTTCTTATGCTGCAGGAAGGTGGAGAGGGAGATGGAGTGTCTGCATGTCGACCATCAATGCCAGATTTGGCATTCACGGCCAGCCATGATATCAACAACGTAGGTGGTACTGCAGCCGTTGAAACAAGAAGAGTCAATAAAATAATAAAAAGAAATTAAGGGTTATTTATCTATAAGACCTTAAAAGAAATGTTAAATCAAACACTACATGTAATGCAGCCTAAAAGATTAACTACTCTAATGCATGCTATTCTAAATTAATTCTAAATGATATTATCAATGCATGTAATGCATGAAATAGGCAATTTTACGTTACCCCATTTACATACTAATGCATGCTATATAAATGTACATGTTAACTTAATGTCAAGGCATTAAAATACATAAATAGCCCACAAATATGGGCTCATCAGCGAGGAAGAAGGGGTAGGAGAGTTTCTGCTGTGACCGATGAGAAGTGGATGAGATCAAGGAAGAAGTTCCCTCTTCCTATTGTACATGGCAGAGGGTGACGATGGAGATTTGAGGGGCTCGCCGGAGTTTCAGCAGAGGCGGTTGATGAACGCCAGTTTATCGTCATTCTTATGCCCTAAAACAAACCTAGCTCTTAGGATTTTAACTTCGCAAATGGGTTTTCGGGCTGCATTTAGGCAACAATTAGGTTAGGCATGCATTGCATTTTTTATTGTATTTTTACTACGTTTGTTTGAGTGTTAGGGACAAACAGATTGACAGATCCCTAAAACCCTAGTACTCATGAAGGCAACTGGTGAAGAGGAAGCTCATTCCAGTTGGGACTTAGACAATTCCAGCTCATCATAGCTGGATACAAGCTCACTTGGGTTAGGGTTAGCTCCATTAAGCTCCATTCAGCTCATCTTAGCTGAATGGTAGCTCAAAGTAGCTCATCTTAGCTCACCTTAGCTCAAGTCAGCTCAGATCCTGCTCAACATAGTTGAGTCTAGCTCACCTTAACTCCAATCAGTTCACTAGGAACTCTACCTAACTCAACTAGGTTGACAAGAGTTCACCTCAGCTCAAGACCAGCTACTTCTAGCTCGACTCAACTCAAGTCAGCTGAAGATGACTTCATATAGCTTAGGCCAGCTTAAGTTCAGCTCCGGAGGACTCAACTTAGCTCAACTTAGTTGTGTTAAGCTACCTTAGCTACTTCAGCTAGCTAGGTCCTCCCCGGGAAGATCAAATCCAGCCCACCTCAACATATTTCAGCAGAAGCCAGCTTACTTTAGCTTGCCTTAGTAGCTAGCAAAGAACTAGCAAGCTAAGCTAGCTAAAGTAGCTCCCTGCAGCTCCCTTCAGTAGCTACCAGCTCTAGTTCAGCTCTAGACATTATTTCCTTTGCTCCTCTTCCCTAAACCCTAGCTCCATCCCACCTCCTCCTCTACTCAACTACTAGCTAAGCTAGCTTAGCTTAGCTACATCTCAGCTCCCATTGGCCTTTCACCACCTACAACCTAACTCTACCTCACCACCTAACTAGTCCACTAAATAAGCTAACCACCTACACCTACTTCTACTCTATTTTGGCACCAACCACAACCTCCACACCTCTTCACACCACCACCTCCAAAAGCCACCAAAAAGGTGGTGCCAAAACCCCCATAACCACCTTATACTTGGTGCCACTTTTTTCCTCCAAAAACCCTTGCATCACCACCATACACCTACCCCTACAAGCCATCCTAACCATCCACCTACACCCCTTCTAGAAACCTAAGTTGGTGCCAACTCTAAGCATCCCTCCACCACCATAATCACCTCCTAACCACCCTTAGTTGGCGCCAAAATACCCTACATACACCCTACAAATTGGCACCAACATCTACCCTAATCTCCACCTTACACCTACCCTCATAAGACCATCACCACCACCCATTTTTGGTGCCAAACCCTTAGCCAACAAACCCCATCCTAACCCTCTTATAGTTAGTTTCAAAAACCCACCTAACCAACATCTAAGTTAGTGCCAACTTACACCCACACATCCACCCTCCATCCACTTCACAACTACATCCTAGCCTTCCATTCTCCAACCCAACCACCAACACCTTAACCCTCCTATGGTAGGTGCCATTAATGGTGCCTCTCCACCAACATAACTACCACCTACACATGTCCTCCCTTGGCGCCAAATAACATTAGCCCTAGGGTCATCTAACCACCCTCATAAGTCCATCCTAACCCTACACCTCACCTACACCTACACCCCCATCACCATTCTTATATATACCCCCTACCTACCACCATTAATGATCATCCTTTGGCTTGATATTCTCCACCTTCATCCTACCATACTCATGACCAAGAGAAGAAGGAGAAGAAGATTAAGGGGATACTCTGTCCCTTAGTGCCTTGATGATAATGTCATCATCAGTCATAACTAGCTTTATTTAGTCATATTCCATCATTAAATGCTCCTACATAACTGCCAAAGAGCCCTAATTCACTGCAAAACCATTCTGAGAGAATAATGGTAAAACATGGGTAAAATTATAGTTTTAACAGCATATCTTAATTGCAGTACAATCATGGGTTTTCTCAGGGGCTAAATAAAGGTTAAATGGTCTTAAATATCTAACAAGTAGGTCCGTGCAGACAGAAAAGGATTTTCACGCTTATAGGAATTAAATGACATTTGAAACCCTAAAAATAAACCTACTTAATCTATTGAGGTTATGGTCAGGATAAAATTCACATAAATCCTCTAAAAATCATAGAAAAATATTCTCTAGGGTTTGGTATGCTTGATTTGATCATTGAAACCCAATTTGACCTAAAACAGAGTCTCAAATAGATAGTTGCCCTAATTTAGGTTTTTAAATAAATTACCCAGTCAAATGAGGTCAAAACCTACATCTAACTTCACCATTGGATTCCTTGAGTCCAAATTAGATTTGTACCAAAATTTGGACTCAATCTGAGATTGTCTTGACCAATTTTGCATTTTGATCCTGTCTGACTCTTTTCTCTCACATACATGCCTCTAACTTTTGAATTCCTTACAAAAAGGCCCCTATCTTTGTCGCCACTCTTTACAAATAGGTCTCCTCGCCATTATAGCAGAGGAATCCTTCTCCGGAGACCTTTGGTTGAAGAGAACTCCTTCTCTGATTAATGAATCCCTTCCAAAATTGGAAGGGAGATTCCTTGAGAAGTTCTCTTTCCAACGAATCTGGTCCTGAGCCCAACAACCTTCCCAATCTCTCATGCGAATGCATGAGAGATTCCGGTATCTCATGGGTTTCCAACTCCGGCGACATTCCAAGGTTGAATGCTTGGATTCTAAGCTTCAACCGGCCTCTACTGCCTATATAAAGGAACCCCAGAGCCTGTCCATTCTCCTAAGCTAGGTTCAGGGCCAAAAATCTCTTCTTTTCTCTATCACTGGCCATGTCCAACCTAAGCTCCAGCAGACCTTCTCGATCTCTCTCCTCCACGCCTCCAACGTCCAAATTGGAAGCTCAGCAACCTTCCCCATCTTCCTTTGTGGTTCGCCGGTCACAGCAGGTGCCATCTTCCCCTCTCCTCACCGCCAATCCCCCTCACGGAGGATTCATCTTCCTTGACATCGGCCGATCAACGCCGGTGGCATTCTCCCCCATTCATCCATTATATTACGGTTAGTTTAGTTAGTTTAGCATCTTAGGTTCGTTTTACACCCCAAAAACCCAAAAATATCCCCTCAACACACGCTATCACCCTCGTCTTTCCCGTCTTCGGCTGTTCCTCCAGCGAGGCACTCCCATCGCTACACTGCTCCATACGCCCCTTCACCCATCCCACAACCTTCGCCATGACTCCACCAACCAAAGCCCTTTCTCTATTTGCCGTTCCACTCACCCAAACCATCTCTCGAACAACCCATTATTCTTCACACAAGACTGACTCCGTCAGCCACCTACATGCACGCACTCGCCTCATCACACACACCACTACGTTCGCCGTCCTTCTGTGAAGCTCCTGAAGCATTTTAATGTGGCCGAAAGGTCATGCTTCTCCTTTCAGGTGTTCGCCGTGTCTCTGCCACCCTTCGCTCATCACCACCTTCGTTCTTTGAGTTCTAGCCACGAAGCTCCAGGCCACACCCTCCAGGAGCTGCGGGTTTGCTCAAGGCACGGGCCCAGGTCTCCAATTGGGGGAGATACCCTCAGCAGTTGCTGCAATAAGAAGGAATCCCACCTATAGACACTCGCGCAAAGATGGTGGGACATTTAGTCCCACCTTAGAAATCAGTGAGGCTGCAACACCACATAAATTGCAAAAGTCACATGGGCTCTTCGCCTCCAAACACCGGGTGAGGTCCCACTACACCCCTCTCACCCGACACCTGCCTCGCCTGTGACACTGTCCACGCGGGTCTGGCTCAGAACCGATTACTTGCCTAAACCGCGCACACCTCGGCTACTACCCATAGTAGGCAGCCTTGGTCCCGAGTGCACGTGTGCCCATTTACCTGATAACCCGGACATTGGCCCTGCAAGGGTGTGAAAGAAGTTGACCTAGAGAGAGGAAAGGAGAGAGCACACGGGGTTAAGGGGGGCTTTTCTTCCCTGTGTATTGGGCTAACACTTAGCCGCATCTGAATAAGAGATGCCCCCCTATGCATAAAAGACTGAGCCAAGGAAAGAAAAGGCAAGGTAGAGAAAGAAGAAGAGCAGAAAAAGAAGAGGAGGCTGAAGAAGAAGCACAGTGCCCTCTTGGCACTGTAGCAAGGCTGACTTAAGCCGTATGGTTAAAGAATTTGTCGTCTGATGAAGTGCACTGTGCACTTGGTTTGAATAGTGATATTATTTGAGTATTTGCTATATATGTTAGACTAATAATTGGTGATCCAAATCACCATTATTTTGTCTAGATTTCTTTTTGACTCATCGTATACTCATGTTTTACATTGCACACTAGATTTTGAGTAATTAATTGTGCTTACTTGCATTAATTGTTGAGATTAACAATTGAATTCCATATTTGCTCCCAGCGAACGACCTCGGACTTCATTCGAGTTATAAATTTTATCTGTTGTTCGAGCTATTTTTGAGGAATTATTACTACAACGAACGCATCTTTTAAAACCTCAATCTTATGCCACCACTAGCTAGAGGAGCAACTAGGCAAGGAAGACCTTAGGAGGAGGTCTTGAGTGTGGTACACGCCACCCTAGGAGGAGATTTGTGAGTGGAGATCACCCACCTTTGGAGAAGAAAAGGCACGTGCCCTAGGGCTTGCCAAGGAGGACATCACCTTGGAGGAGCTATTCAAGGAAGGAGAAGAAGGAGAACTTCTTTTCAAGCCCAGGAGCAACTGAGCTTAGAGCAAGAAGCCTTTCTCTCTTCTTCACCAGCATCATCACAGGAGGATTTTTGTTTTCTTTTATTTTCATTTGTTAGAGTAGAAGCATTCCTCTACTTTTCCTTTGTAAAACAATTTTTCTCCTTAATTAAAGTTGCCTTTCTTCAAATTGAGTTGCATCTTTTTTTGTGGTTTCGAGCACTTTTCACTCTCTCTCTAATTACCCTAGGCTTCCACATGCCTAGGGTGAGTTTAGAGAGAATACTAGCTTGTCACTTTAGTGTTAGGATTAGCAATTTAGGTGTATTCGTTTTCTCGCTTTCAATTACGTATTGCCCATTACTTTAAAATACAAAAAAAATCTAATATTCAAAATTTCAAAAAAGAAAGTTGATTTCCTCTTTGTTAATCAAGATTATTAAAATTGAATTTTCGCCTCCTTGGACTGATGATAACATCATCATGAGTCATAACTAGCTTTAATTAGATAGGATTAATTGACAAATACTCCTACATAATCGTCGGAGAGTCGTAATTCACTGAATATCCTTTCTGAGAAGAATGCATTAAATCAGGGTTAATTCTACAGTTTTAACAGCATATTATGAATGCAGAATAATCACGGGGTTTCCTAGGAGTTAATTTAAGGTCTAAAGAGCATTACAATCTGATAAGTGGGTTCATGTAGATAGAAATAGGGTTTCACGCACTTCGAGAACTAATTCATAACGTAAAACCCTAATTTCAGACCTACTTGAATAATAGAGGTTCTGGTCAGGATAAAATCCATATAAGCCTTCTAAAATTCATATAAAAAATATTCCATATAGTTTGGTATCTTTAATTTGACCATCTGAACCTATTTTGACCTAGAACAGAGTCTCAGATGGAAAGTTACCCTAGTTTAAATTTCTGGATAAATTTCCTAGTCAAAACTTGGTCAAAACTCAAATTTGGCTTCACTACTAGATTCCTTAGGTCCAAATTAGGTTTGTACCAAAATTTGGGCCCAATCAGAAATCATCTTGACCTAGTTTGCATTTTAGTCCAATTAGACTCTTTCTCTCTCAATTTGCCCCTCGGCATTTGAATTATTTGCATATTGGTCCCTAACTTTCTCGTCATTCTTTGCAAATGGGTCCCTTCCACCATTAGTGTGAACACAAGAGCTTAGTTGAGATTCGAGTGAGGATTTCTCGCTTGATTCTCAATCAAACTCTCCTAAAATTGAAAGCGAGATTCTTTGAGGAATTCTCTTCCAAATGAACCCAGCCATGAACCCTAATTCCTTTCCAATCTCTCATGCGAACACATGAAAGATTTGGGTATCCCATGTGCACAGAACTCTCGAAGCTTGAAACCTTCTTTCCTTGCTTGGGAACGTCCCCTAAGGCCTATAAAAACTCCCTCATGCATTTCTACTTCTCCAAAGTTAGGTTTGGCCTCAAATCCCTCTTCTTTCCCTATCTTCGGCCTCCTTCGACCTAAGCTCTGGTGACCTCCCTCTCTGTCATCCTACGGACAGCCAACGACCAAATTGTCCTATCCCTCTTCTTCCTCACACTCGTTCACGTCTCGCCAGCCACAGCGAGGGCAGCCTCCCCCTTTCCTCGCCGCTGTCTCACTCAATAGAGGCATTCTCTTCCACAGCGTCGGCCAATCATAGCCAGCACCCTCCTACCCCTTTCATCCACTAACTAGGTCTCATCCTCTCCCACTTCTTCTAAACCTCCCTATCACTTTCTTTTCCTAAATCAACCCACCATTCGCCCTCAACTTCTCCGTCTTCCCTTGCTCTGGTGAAGCTCCGGCGATGCCTCCCCATCGCCACACACCAAACGTCGCCGCTCTACCTCCAAAAGCTATGCTTCATCTCGCCCATCAAAACTCCTCACTCAATCCCACCAAAAACCCACTCCAAAGCTCCACCGAACACACCCCTTCCACCTCTGTCCAGTCACCACACACCCTAATTCACTACGAAAACACCACGACCACCTTCGCCAACACTTGGCGAGTCTCCTGAGATGTTTTAACGTGGACGTGAGTCTGTATCTCGTGTTTCAGATAGTCACCGCTCTCCGCCATCACCCCCGTCACGCCCGACCACGTCCGCCGTCTCCCTCTCGAGTTCCTCATCACTAATATGCCCAGATGCTGCGGAACACTTCCAGGACCTTTCCCAGGCCCTCAATTAGAGACCATGGCTTTGCCTTCACCTTCAATTGGAAGCACTTCCTCTGTAGTTGTTGCGTGAAGAGCAGTGGGACGTATAGTCCCACATCGGTGGATGAAATCCTCGTGACCACACATATAACGTTTTTGTGAAGTGGCCTTTTCGCCCAAGCACCGGGGGTCGGGTCCCCATACACCTCATATCCACTTACCTGACTTATGAGCACTCCTCGCCTGCGATAACATGCCCATAGGCCTGGTCCATGCTCTCGACCCGATAACCTGCATCTGGATCTGACCATACGCCAGGTTTGAGAGGAAAGGAGGGATTTGTGAGAGAGCGGGGGAGGGTTTTGCTCTCTAAAGACTTGGCTCTATGCGACACTTAGCCACTCAAGGGAGTTGATTCCCTTATGTGCTATGAAGGAGAGAAGCCTTGTGGAGAAGAAGGCTTTGATAGAGAAAGGAGAACGAGAAGAAGGCCTTTAAAGAAGAAGAAAGATTTTGAAGAAGAAGAGAAGCTCTGAGAAGAAAGAGAGACTTGTGAAGAAGAAAGAAGCTAAAGAAGAAAAGAAGAAGGCTTTTTGAGAAGGCCTTGTGCCTGTGTCACATAAGTCATCTGATCTGGTTCCGAGTACTATTGAATAATTTAAGAACCTAAGTTAAGATTGAATTCTGATTTGAATGAATTGAGTAATTGAATGTATGTTTAATTAAGGGAATAAGTGGCGATTTAAATCACCATTATTTTGATTCTCTTTTCTTTTTGATTCCATGCAACCTTGAGATACATTGATTTATAATTGAATATTAATTCTGATTAGTTCCATTCATTGCATATCTATTTTGTGATTAATTGATTGTGCTCGTTGATTCTGAATGAGGTTAACATTGTGAATTCCATTACTTGCTCCCTGTATTCAACCTTGGACTCTTCTTTGATTTTGTGCATATAAATTTAATTATTTTCACGCGATTGAGGCTTTGCTACAACGAAACGACTTAAAACTCCTCAATAGCTCGTTAATATGGACGACCCTAGATACCCCACTATTTAGGTTTTACAAATTTTAAAAGCGATTGCGAAATTATGTGTTGCAACAACTTAAACCCTAGTTTTAACAAATCACGTATTCTTCGCATTAGTGGTCGAAGGTAGAGAAGGATGGGGAATTTTGGCCTAGACTAGACTCATTTGGACCGTAGGAGTTTGGGCACTACTTATAGAGCTTGGGATCGAGCTCTAAGTAGGAAATTAGGTGCACTTGAGTCGATTCTGGGAACAAGGAATTCTCATGCTTTTCTCAGATTTCGATGGGGCTTTTCATGTGAGATTTGCGTCCCAAATCATGTTCATCTATTTCTCAATTGTGTGGACATCAATCCCACCAAATTTGGTGGGATTTGGTGTTGCTTTGTGGGTATTTCAAGTTGGTCAAAGGTGGTGTTTAGGTCGGTTGACCTAGCAATGGCGGCAAGGGGCATATTGTGAAGAATATGACAAAGTTGGGGACCTATTTGCAAGGAATTTCGAAAGCTAAAGGCTTGGATGTGAAGAATAAAGGTTTTAGGGACTGAAATGTAAACCAGGTCAATATGGACTCTAATTGGGTCAAATTTTGGCTTTAACCTAATTTAGACCTAAGAAATTTAATGGTGAAGTATGATTTGAGTTTTGACCACGTTTGACTGAATAATTTGCACAGAAGCCCAAATAAGGGCAAAATCTCGTTTGAAACTCTGTCCAAGGTCAAAATTGGTTTAAATGGTTAAATCAAGGGTACCAAACCTTTTATATTATTTTTCTATAAATTTTAAGAGGTTTAGATCAATTTTATCATTACCAAAAGCTCTTCAATTTAAGCAGGTTTAAAATTAGGGTTTTGGTGTGGTTTTGGTTCTCGGAATGCGTAAAATCCCGTTTCTGTCTATGTTGACCCACTTCTTGGTCATTAATGCTCATTTGACCTTCAATTAACCTCTGGGTGATCCTGTGGTTACTCTGTATTCATGATGTGATGTTAAAACTGCAGATTTAACCCTATTTTTCTGTTCTTTCCTCAAAACAGATCTGAGTGAAATTATGATCCTCAGGCAATTATTCAGGAGCATTTATCTCTTGATTCTAACTAATTCAAGCTAGTTATGACTAATGATGTTGTTACCATCACCCATATCCATACCCATGCCCTACTCATTTACTCATCAGGTACAAAAATCCAAACTCATGCCCATACTTATCTATCCATCTATCGAGTACCAATTTATAAATTGATCTTAGAATCAAATTGTACTCAAATTTGAGTCAAAGAAAAAAAATTTACAGTACAATTCATCAATTGTTTATTTTTAATAAGCCTGAAACATATGAGCTTAGACTACTCCAATTTTATTGGTTTCTATTAAAATTATTACAAAAAAAAATCCTCCAAGGGAAATATATAAGAGACAAAAACAAGAAAATATAAAGAAAGACATAATACAACAACAATTCAAATAAAAAATCCACATCCCTGAAATAAATATTTAATGGAAGATCTATAAACACTCTCAACCTTCAAAATTGTGGAGGGAATTACAAAGGAGATCAGGGCTAAGGGAATGAGGGACTTAGGAAGATACTTATATATTTCAGGTAAATAAGGATTTTATTCGGGTATTCGAATTGAGTAATCAAATATAAATTCATACCCGTACTCAATCATATATTTCAAATAAAACTCATACCTAAACCCAATCAGATTCGAGTCAAATTTTGATCATTATTTTTGAGTTAGATTGAGTATGATTTAGGTCAGATCCAGCAAAACTTACATCCCTAATTGCAAAGTTGTCATTTCCTTTGATTAATACTTTCTCTTGGTTATGCAACATGAGAATTCCAATCCCAAATCCCCAGAAAAGTTCCTATCTTTCTCCTGCTCGAGAGGACCACCAACCACACCCCACCCCCCCGACACACACCGGGCCCCAAAAGTCAGTCCTTTTCTTTTGTTTTCTATCCCTGTGTCCCCATTATTCGGATTCAAAGGCAAACCATACCCATTTGATTCCTCAGGGACGCAGGGTCCTGTTCTGATCGTCGCGTTGAATGCTTCTTCATGTCTGCTATATCTTTCCTTTTTGACAATCGGCCGCCACCCTCCTCCCCTCGCTGCGTATAAATTTCACAATAGACCAACCCCCAACGATGCATGAACAACTTCTTGTTTTGATCCCAAAAACCGCTTGGTATCCTTTCCCCCCCACGATTACTCCCATTCGACACAGTACGTATCCATATTTTGCCAATTGGTTTTTGGTTTCTTCGGTTCTCGCAATTTTTAGCTGAAAAGTTACCTCCTTTTTTGTGAATTTCCATACCCCTTTCGATCTGATGTGAGTTGTTGTTCTTAACGTGATGATGTGTGTGAGAAGGTTGGACGATTTGGGCGTGCAAGTTTCTCGTGGGGAGGGGCCTTCGTTCCGCCCTCTAACTGTTCGATATTTGTCCTCCAAAGTTGGGTACCTTTTTGTGTTTTCTGTTGAATGGATATCCATTCGGCAATTTGATTATTGGGTTGGTGGATTGATCATCACGTAATGGACGCGGTAAGTAACACTGTTCCCATTGCATGAATCCGTCGTCCAGTTGGCCTTTTTGTTCAAGCGTGTCTTATGTATTCCTCCTGCCGGTCAATACCCGCTGTTTCAAAGGTCAAACTTGGACCACATTCCACAATTCTTTATTTTGGGTTCCCTTTTCTTTCTTTTTTTTTTCCCTTTAAACTCCCAAAAATTAACGGATAAATGATTCGTCATTGGGTGTTTATGCTTGCTATGGAAATGCAACTTTTGAGAATCATCGTCCGCGGTGAGTGGAAGGAGAGAAAGATGAACCGCACACCAATAAAGATGAAATCCGTTATTGAAACTCTCACAACTTAAGAGACGGGGTCTGCTGTCTCTTATGCATTTCTTGTGTTTTGATTCTTTAATCATCTGTCTAAGTGATGCCATGAAACTGCCAATATACACATTTATATATGTTCTTTTGAGTTGTTGAAGTTGATCTCACGTTTCAATGGTCCCATTTGCAGATTGCTCTCGTTAAAATCGATAACATTAAAGGATCGGGCTTTCTTCGGAGAACTAGAGGCTTTCTTGTCCTTGGGTGATCTTCTTGGGGTGCTGAAGGTGGAGTGTGTGGATGGTGTATTGGTAAATTCACGTGGTAATCGAGAGGGTGACCTGAATATGGTAGTGGATTCTTGTCACATAATGACGCATGATTCTGGAGTTTCGATGTCTCCGAAGGGCTCCCGGAGCATAGCCTTGTCAGCTTCTTTGAGCTTCAAAGAATGGCAAATGAAGGAAAATGAGCTAGAGTTTACGCTGTCCTTCAAGATGGGAAGTTCGGATACTGAATATTCTGACTCGGTTGTTTTGCGTTATTCCGGCGTTGAATCGGATTCCACATTGGAGCTTGCTGGTTGCCAGCCCGAGAAACCACCCTCACAGGGGTTGAATGTGGAGCTTGATGCGGCTGCACTGAAACTGCAGAAGGTGTACAAGAGTTACAGAACACGTAGGAACCTTGCAGATTGTGCAGTTGTTGTGGAGGAATTATGGTTTGTATTGAAATCTTTTTTTTGGGGTAATTCATTGCATAGCATGCATGATTGCCATAACTCTTTTGGTTATTTTTTAATCTTTCAGGTGGAAAGCATTGGATTTTGCATCACTAAATAGGAGTTCGGTATCATTTTTTGATGATGAAAAATCAGAGTCTACAGTTTCACGTTGGGCCAGGGCGAGTACAAGAGCTGCCAAGGTGACTATATGCCCCTGACTTTCAGTGTGCATATTTTTAATTTTGTTTATGGATCACTCTTTGATGGTAGTGCTAAACTCTGTTTAAAGGTCGGGAAGGGATTGTCGAAAGATGAAAAGGCTCAAAAGTTGGCCTTGAGGCATTGGCTTGAAGCTGTATGTATCCCTCTTGATCTAGATTTGTCATGGTTGTGATTTGTTTGCTGAAGTGTAAAATTGTATGTCTTGTATGGCTTACATGAACTGAATATCACATCAAACTTGTAACTGTTCAGAGCTTGTTGTAAATACATTCTGTACAGAATCATCATTTACCTGTCTCATTGGCACATCTTAATGTATCAAATTGGTACATATTAAACTTAAAGAACCTATGAAGATTGTTTCCGAAGCCTATATCCAATTCATGCAAAAATATTATCTCTATCCTTAATTGGAAATTTGTCCTTTTCATGCCCTTTCTACCACTCTTCCTTGGGTCATGTCCTTGTCTTCTGTTGAGATTTTCTCTTAATCATTGCTGAATACATTTTCCTGTTCAACTAAGTTCCTATTTCTGCTCTTTATAGATTGATCCACGGCACCGGTATGGCCATAACTTGAGCATGTACTATGACATCTGGTTTAACAGTGAAAACACACAACCTTTCTTTTATTGGTAAGGATTTAGAAGTTACTTAATCCACTAAGATGAATGGCGTGGCTCTTGACCTTTGTCTGTTTTATCATAATTGGAAGGCTGGATATAGGAGATGGAAAGGAATTGAGTCTTGAGAAATGTTCGAGACATATTCTCCAGCGTCAAACCATCAAATATCTTGGGCCGGTTAGCTTCTGAAGTCTTTAACTATCAGTATCTTAATTTTACTGCAGATCTTGTGATCATTATTGTAAAATTGGTATGACATGCATTTAGTTTCATGCAGACTAATAATATATGAAATTATTTTGCACATAGATAAAGTTAATTTCCTGCTGGCATGATTGAATTTAATATTTCATGCAGAAAGAAAGGGAGGCATATGAAGTGATTGTGAGAAGTGGGAAGCTTATTTACAGAATGAATGGACAGCTGGTGAACACTGCTGAAGGTTCTAAGTGGATATTTGTTCTTAGCACATCTAGGAACTTATATGTTGGGAAGGTGAACTCCTCCTTCCTGGTGCTGTCATGGTTATTTCCATATTTCACACTGATGAGGATTCTTTTCTGCATGCTGTCTGCATTAATCTGTTTGTTTCTCTTGTTTTTATGCTTTAGCTTATTCTACTCATATCATGAAAAATTCACATAGAAGAGAAAGCCCTATCTTCTTTCAAGTTTTCTTTTTCTTATAATGAAGTTAGCTTATATAGAAGATTGGGTTTTGCCATGCAGAAAATAAAAGGAAAGTTCCAACACTCAAGTTTCCTTGCCGGGGCTGCTACTACTGCTGCTGGAAGATTAGTGGCAAAAGATGGACTCCTTACGGTATGTGAATATGTCAGAAGGATGTGTGCATATATCCATGAACTTTTTCTATCATTTGAAACTGGCTATCTCATGAAGTTGACCTTCATATTGTATTTACTGATAATATGCTCTTGGTTTGGATGCAGGCCATTTGGCCTTACAGTGGACACTACCTCCCAACAGAAGAAAATTTTAAGGAGTTCATCAGCTATCTTTCGGAAAACAATGTAGATCTCACTAATGTAAAGGTAAAGTTAATAGTTCTTTGCAACCTTCTTGTTTGATTGATATTTTAGCTGTCTACATTGCTCCTAGCCATCAAATATCAACCAATGCCCTTGCAACCTATTTTCTTTTCCAACTTATCTTTATAAATGTTCTCTCTGCAGAGAAATGCAGTTGATGATGACTCTTCATCATTTAGAAAATCGAATGACAGCATGGTGATTGGTACCGAAGAGGTGTCCACTTGTGCCAAACTGCAAGCTAGTGACAAGAACATAATTGAGATGAAAGAATTAAGTAAAATCTCCATGGATGCAGAGAATTCCAAAGGGGATAATACTGTGGACAATATTGGCTCACCAAAGTTGGAATTCGATAACCGGCTACATCGCAAATGGGCTACTGGGGCTGGGCCTCGTGTTGGTTGTGTCCGAGACTACCCAGCTGATCTTCAGGTTAAGGCTCTGGAGCAAGTTAGCCTCTCCCCTCGCCCTCAATCAAGTCCCACAAGCAACAAGGTTCCAATCCCATCTCCACGTCCAAGATCCACACTGAGGCTCTCTCCAGGGATTGTGACTATGGGCATCCCCAGCCCAATTCAGTCCCCTAGGTTTGGGCATTTTGTAGTACCAACACCTAGGGTTACTCTTACACTACCCAATTTAAAGAAGAGATGATCCGACAGTTCAGAAAAGAATGAGGCGCCTTGACAACATTTGCATATGTTCTTTTTTTTGCTTTTTCAATTTCTTTTAACCTTGTAAACCAGATAATTTTGGGGGCATCTGCAGTCGTGGTTTTTCTCCAAGATCTTTTTCTTTTTGTAAATGACTGAAAGAGAGTTGTAAACTTCAGGGTTCTGTGCATGAAATGAAAAAAAATAAAAGGATCTCTTCATTCTTCGATCTGTACGTCACACTTGATCCATTCTTTTTTTCTCAAGGAAAAAACTCATGACGAGCAGACAGACAGCAATCACCAACATTTCACATCATGTCAATGTGTTCAATTCAAATGTAAGAAGAATAATTCCTTATTTGATTATCAACCATGAGGTCATTGCATCTGTTCGTGAACAGAAGTCAATATTCCATATTCTTGAAATCTGGAATTCAATTATACTGCTGCAAGAGATATTGGGCAAGTGAGTTCTAGCATCTTAAACCAATTGTAGCATGGTTGGTGAGTACTCTCTTTGGTTTGAATTTAACTAGTAACAGGCAGGAGGAAAGACGGTTTCTTTACATGTATTGTAACTTAGGCTGACATGTGGTTGCCAAAGGACACACACTTTGGTAAGAGTGAGAAGGTGGATCACAATCATTTGGCATCATGGAGGATGCAGGACAGTAAGCACTATAGAGTCTAAACAAAAAGGAGAATCTAATTAAAATTGTGTGCTCTATTTTGTGTTGAATCCTCTATCTTACGGGCGTTAGCATCTCCTACACGTTAGAGGTTTGAGTCCCTTTATGTAATCCCCTACGTACTACTCATGCCAAGTCTGATTAAAGTCCTTCAGACTTTGCCCCATTCAAATGATAAAATTGAAAGAGAGTGGTAACATCACATGCTTTCCATCGGCTTGGACTCTTGACCAGTTCTTCCATTGATGATATCTTGACCAGTTCTTCCATTGAAGATATTTGCTTGACTCGGATGTTTTCTCTGGCAGCTCCTCATGAATCTTGCCTGGACAAGTTGTCAAGTCAACTGCCACGAATAACTGCTTTCCAGGTAGAGTTCCTGAAACATCTGGTAAATTTTTTGACCTGACAATTGCATTTCTGAATGGATGACAAAATAGTTCACGTTGGTGTCTGCCTGCCTGTGTGGCTGTTGCTTGCTACATCTTTCCATCTCCTGCTTTTTTCCCCTTTCTAAAATTTAAAGTTATAGATCCAAAGAGACTGAATTCAACATTCCCTTGGTGGTACAAAGACAGAAAGATTGGCTGTTCCCTTTTGCTTTGATACTTGATCAGTTGATGGTGTGTGTGCGCATGTAAGATGGCTGAGTCGCTGGTAGCAAAGGTCTTCAAAACCGGTATAGTTCTAAAGAACCATTAAGGGCTCTAAAGAACTGGCATAGATCTTTATGAGACCAAACAAATGTATTGACCTCCAAAAGAAATTATAGTCCCTCTTTTATATGAAAAGAGGATTGAGTTATTTACACAAGTACCTCACAAAAAAAAGAAATATCAAATACATCTATAACTCAACACTCCTCCTTAAGTTGGGGTGTATATGTCGATGAGGCCTAACTTGCTACTGAGAGAATGATGGCGCTTCTTCTTCAATGATTTAGTGAGAATATCTAACAACTGAAACTCTAAAGATATGTATGAGGTACTGATCTTTTTATCTAGGACTACTTCCCATATAAAATGACAATCAATCTCAATATGTTTGGTCTTCTCATGGAAGACCGGATTCGATGCAATATATGTGGCTAATTTGTTGTCATAGTAAAGTGGAACGGGCAAGTGAACCTTGATCCCCAAGTCATGCAGAAAACTGACCATCCATATATTCTCACAAGCTACCTCAGCCATCTATTTGTACTTGGTCTCTGCACTAGAGGCACCACATTTTACTTCTTGCTCTTCCAAGAGACTAGATTACCTCCCAAATACACAACAAAATCTTATGTAGATCGTCTACCCTCTACGGATCCTACAAAGTTAGCATATGAATAGGCTAGAACATCAAGAGATCCATTATCTCTGTAGTACAAACCTCTACTAGGAGTTCCCTTGAGGTACATTAGAATGAGACAAACTTCACGCCAATGACTGTATCGTCGATTCTACATGAACTGGCTAGCTCTACTATCAGCAAAGCTAATATCAGGCCGTGTAATGGTCAAATATAGCAGACAACCAACTGTACTGTGGTTTCGAGTAACATCCTCAAATGGTGGATCACTCTCCTCTGTACTGTGACTAGGTGTGGCTCTACTGGTATCCCGGATGGCTTGGATCCAAGTAGTCCAGCCTCCTCAAGAATTCATAGAGTATACTGCCTCTGGGATAAAGATATGCTAATTTCGTGTCAGCCTTAATTCCCAAGAAGTACCAGAGGTCATCTAAATCCTTGGTGACAAAAGTGGACTGTAGAAATGCCTTTTGTGGAATCCCATCTGTATTATCACCAGTCAAAATCATGTCATCCACATAAACTACCAGAATGACAACTCTCCAAACACCATCATACTTTGTCCTCCTAATAAAAATAGAATGATTAGAGGTAGACCGCTAAAATCCTATCTTTCTCATCTCTGAATTGAGCCTCTCAAACCAGGCTCGTGGATTCTATTTCAAGTCATAGATAACCTTCTGTAATCAGCACACAGGCTTCTCCTAAACACCATATCTTGGTGGCTGTCGCATGTATACCTCCTCAGCTAGATCTCCATATAAAAAAGCATTCTTAATATCAAGCTGGTATAACGGCCACCTTTGAACTACTGTGACAGAAAGAATAATCTTGATGGAGGTAATGTGAACCACAGGTGAAAAGGTCTCAAGGTAATTTACCTCATATGCCTGGGTATACCCCTTGGGAACTAGTCTGGCCTTGTACCGTTCAACTGTCCCATCACATCTGTATTTTGTGGTATACACCCACCCGCAGTCAATAGCTATAACACTTGTAGGACACGCCATAAGGAGTCATGTCTCTCGAGACTGTAATGCCTGCATCTCCTTATCCATAGTAGTTGTCCATCTGGGGTCCTAAGAGGCTTGAATAAAATCTCTGGGAATTACGGTAGTGGTAATCGCTGAGGCAAACTGTCTGTCCTCCTCCAAATAGGAAATCGTAGTGTACTGGGACATGGGGTGAACAATACATATGCTAGTAGATCTCTACATAGGCTCCAAATTTGATTCACTCCCATCTAAAGAGGGAAGATGTTGTATAGGACCATCTCCTTGGAAATTATCTGACAGTGGTCTCCTGTGATAAATCTATGTCTTCTATATGGCTACCTCTATAGATGACCCCTTTTCTAAGAAGTATGAAATTTTCTCAAAGAAGGTCACATCTACTGTAACAACATATCTCCTACGACCTATATCATAGCATCTGTAACCATTCTGTGTCCTAGAGAATCTGAGAAAGACACACTTCATTGCCTAGGAAGCAAATTTATCTTGATTGCCATGATTCTGACGAGCACGAAATGAGGTTTGATAAAATACACATTGTAGTATAATTGATTCGCACAAATCAGCTTTTAAATATGTAATTCTCGAAACTTGAAATCTGTATTCCAAGGTCGTTTACAGGTAGTAATTAATTTGCGCGACTTATCACTATCAAGATTTCACAAAAATTTAATTTGGGAATTAGATATGAATAATTTAATTCTCTATGCATGCAATCTAGTTCAAAAAGATTAATTATGCAATTCAATATCGTATTTAAAGAGATTATACTTTAGTTAGTGCTTAATTAAAAATAATCAAGAAATAATGTAATCCAGTAAATGTATCGATTTAATAGTACTAATCTAGCAAAAATACAAAATATTCCAAGATTCTCAACAAATCAAGATAAAATCACAATTCAATCCCTAAGAAATTAATTTCCTTACACTTAGGTCCTTGGTTTCTTCAATCCTTCTCTTTCTTCCAAACAATTCCCTGACCTTTTCTTCTTTCTTTCACATGAGCCCCTGCCAACAGCTTCAGAAGAAGCTCTTCTTGCGTGAAGGGGAGTAGCAGGAGATGGTTGACCGGCAGGTTTCAGAGCATGGAGCTCCTAGCTGAGGGTTGCAAGTTGCTTCGCGAGATGCCACGAAGCTTCTCGCAGAGTTTGAGAGCTCGAGGGTGTTTGTGGACAGTGAACGGGGTGTGGAGGATGGTGGTTTCGATGGTGGTTGGCTGGATGGAAGAGGAGGCCTCGGTCTCAGGCAAGTAGCCGAGTAGCTTTGTCGGACCTCGGTGAAGGAGTTGGCGGTGTTGATTTGGCGAGGGGACATCGGAGGGTGGTTGTTGGAGGCATGGCCGACGACAGAAGAGGAGGCCGTCTAGTGGAGGTCAAGAGTGGTCGAGGCCTTTAATAGCTTGTGTGATTTTGACTACCTTGGTTGCGTGAAGGTGGCTGGGTGGTCGGCGGTCGGTGGTAGTGCGTGGAGTGAGGAGGGGGAGTTCGCCGGCGAGTGGCCAAATGTGGGGAAGAAGGTGAAGTTGTGGGCGGTAGTGGCGATGGTTGTTGGAGTTGAGGTGTCTAAACTATTATACGGGAGGAGAGGAGATAGTATTAACTAAAGGTGAGACGGAGGTGAGGAGAGCGTCGGCTGTCGATGGTCGGATGCAAAGAAAGTGGGGTTCGGCGAAGTGAATGGAGAGGGAAAAAGGAGAAAGAAGCCGACTATGTGTCAGGAAACTCGGGAGTTGATTTGCGGCCTCGGTTGGTGATGAGGTGCGGTGAAGAGGGTGATCAGAGGAGCTCCAAGGTCTTCGTCGACAGTAAGGGGAAAAAAAGAGTGAGGTGGGATGTACCGACACTTGACGTAGAGGTTTGCATGAACCTCGTGGAGATATATAGGAGTGTGGCCAAGAGGATTGAGGTGAGATCGTGGCTAATCAAGGTTGAGATTGACGTGGTTGGAGTTTGCTCCGGTGACAACTTCGACCGCGGACCGCGGCTGCCATGGATGGCAAGAATAGCTGGAGATTACTCGAAATCAAAGACATGTGATTGGGGAATCCCTCCACCAAATTTGGTGGAATTCCACCTCATGGATTAGGAGAAATGAGCTTCTAAAGATCGCTTCAGAAGCACATTTTGCAAGGAGGGGCTGCTAAAGGAAGATGGTCGCAGGGCTATAAATGCAAGAAAAATTGAAAGTTAAGGGGTTCTTTGCAAGGACATCAGAAATTAAAGGGGTACATTGCAAATTTGGTCAAGATAAACTTTGATTGGACTCAAAATTTGTGGGTAACCTAATTTGGACCCAAGAAATCTAATGGTGACATAATTTTTTGATTTTGATGAAGTTTGATTTTTCAATTACATTTTAACCCAAAATATATTGAATATCCGCCTAGGTTTCTATTTTAAGTCAAAATAGGTTCCTTTTGTCAAATTGATTGTTATAAATCTTATAGAATATTTTTCAATAATTTGTAGAAGATGTAGATAACATTTATTTTCATCAGAACCCTTTAAATTAAAGTGAGCCTAGAATTTGGATTTTATTAATTGTAAATTTGACTTTTACTTCAGAGAAACTCTAAATCAATCAGTGTGAGCTCACTTATTGGAAATTTGTGCTTAGTTGACCTTCAATTAAGTATAGGTTTACCCTTGGATTAATTTGCACTAGTTAAAACGGCAAAATTAACCCAATTTAGAATAATTCTTCTTCATTCAGCCTAGATTGAATTATGCTATTTAATATAATAATTAGGAGAAATTAGCTTTGGAAATTAGTAAAATTAAGTTAGATAGAAAGGATGATGGTGTTACCATCATACCCCCATGCCTAACATTTGCTAGTCCCTTAGCAAATTCTCAAAATTCAGCTCAGATTTCAATTCATAGGATATTTTCAACATTTAGCTAAGTTAGAAATAAATTTAATTTATTAATCTTGGTCAAAACTGTTCATCGAAAGTGAAATCAGGTTTAAAGTAATGCGTTGTAGTATAGTCGAAATCGTTTTGAAAATAAATAAATTTTATTACTCGAAGTTTAAGTCCGAAGTCGAACACAGGGAGCAAATGGAATTCATGCACTAATCTCAATAATATATGCAATTTGAACACTTAAAACTACTCAAAATATAATTCAGAATGTCGAGCATAAGTTTATGAATAATAAAATGTAGCATAAAAGAGATTGGGAAGAATTGGACGTTTGGTTATAGAGTTAGACGTCTTAAAAGTGTTTGACGTTTCTTCTTCTTTCCCTTCTTCTCTTTGGCTTCTCTTCTTTCTTCTTCTTTCTTCTGTTCCTTCCTGCCTTGGCTTTTGTCTTCTTCTCTATGCTCTGGCCTTCAGTTCTTCTTCTTCCTTCTTTCCTTAGCTTCTTCTGCAACTCTGATCCTCTTCAACTTTCTTCTGCATTTAGCCCCTTTAGCTCCTTCTTTAGGTTTCTTCTCCTTCAACCATGCCTTCTCTTCAGCCTTCTTCTTCTCTGCGGCTTCACCTGTGGCTTCCTCCTTCCTTCCTTAGCTTCTCCTTCAGCTTTCTTCTTCTCTGCGGCCTCACCTGTGGCTTCTTCCTTCCTTAGCTTCTCCTTCAGCTTCCTCTTTCTTCATCCTTTCCTTGCAAGTGCAAAACCTACCCCTACCCTCCCCATGAACTCTCTCTCTTTTCTCTCTTAGGCTCACTCTCCCAGAGCCTTTCTCGGGTAAACGAGTCGGGTTAACATGCCCGGGACTAGGTCCACCGATGTGGGTGGTGGGCGAGGAGTGCACAGGTAATCGGGTCAGAATACCAGGTCCACGGAGCGTGGGGCGCAGACGAGGCGTGGTGGGGAGAGTGGGACCTCATCCCGTGTCAGGAGGCGATAAGCCCTTGACACATTTTCATCTTATACCCCTCCTTTCGCTAAAAAACAACCGAGGTGGGACTAAATGTCCCACCTTCTTCCTCGCACGCGCCCGCAGGGGTCGCACTCAATTGCTGTGGCTGCAAGGGTCTCCAAAGCCAATCTCGTGATACAAATCTGAGTCGCCTCGGACCTGGAGCGAGGATGCCTGGTTCGAGCTTGCGAGCAAGCTTCGCTCTTGCTTCAATGTCGACAGGGGTCAAAACCTGCATTCAAGCAACACAGCGTTGCGGCCTCATCAGAACACGTTGGAGGCTTCGCCGTGGCATGACGAAGATGTCTCGGTGGTCGGCGTGGCATGGGGTAGCCTAGGCATGCGTGCCTAGGTCACCCTGTGGCCATGGAGTTGGGTTTGTTCGGGGGAAGCGTGTGGAGCTTGTGGTGGTCAATGGAAATGGGGGAAATGTTCAGTGAGTCATGGCGGAGCTTTTGAGGTGTTTGGCGAGGTGGATGGGTGCGTGGAATGATGGGAGCACCTCGCTGGTGGTCTGCCGGAGGTGGCGAAGATGGTGGTGGTCTGTGAGCGTTGAGGGGTGGAAATAGAAATAGAGAGAGGGAAACAAGAAGAGGAGAGACGGGGGAAGTATTTGACCTAGTTTAAGGATGAAAGGGGAAGAGATGGCGAACGGTGTGTATCTGCCGCCGCTAGAGACGAAGATCCCAGTTGGAGAGGGACGGCGATGACGAGAGGGTGGCTGGCGGGTGCGCAGGTATGGCGCGACACGAATGACGGAGGCAAAGGTAACTCTACCACTGGTATTGTGGCAGAGTAACGAGAGGAGGAGATATAGGTCACTGAAGCTTGCTGGGAGTCTGGTCGGAGGATAAGAGAAGAAGTTGGGGAGTTATCTCCGGCCAAACCGAGCTAGGGATGAACGGTAGGGTCAGGGGGAGCTTTTATAACCTCTGGCAGAGGGCCCTGTGCTTGGAAGGCAAGCTTCCAAGTACGGGCAAGCCGCCGGAGTTGGAAGGTCGAGAGATACCCAAATATCTCATGCGTTCGCATGAGAGATTAGGTTGAAATCAGAGCTTGAGATTGGGTTCACATGATCGGGAATTCCTCAGAGAATCTCCCTTTCAAATTTGAGAGGGAGTCTCTGAGGAATCAAGGAGATATCCTCCCTTGAATCCTCGTCGGAGTAGGATTCCTCCGCTGTAGTGGTGGAGGGACCTAATTGCAAAGAACGACGAGGAAGATAGGGGGTGTCTGCAATGGTTTTCAAAAGCTAGGGGTCTAAATGTAATTGGGTTGGACCGTTTTGCAAAGTAGGTCAAATTGAACTCTCCTTAGGTCTAAATTTTTTCATAAACCTGATTTGGGCCTAAGGAATACAATGGTGAAGTTTAATTTTAGGTTTGATCATGTTTGACTGGGTATTTTACATAAAAACCCAATTTAGGGTAAACATTTGACTAGGACCCCTATTTAGGTCAAAATAGGTTCTAAAGGCCAAATTGAAGGTTCTAAACCCTAGAGGATATTTTTACATGAATTTTAGAGGGTTTAGTTGAATTTTATCCTGACCAGAACCTTGTTAACTTAAGTGGGTCTGTTTCAGGGTTACAAGAAGTCATTTAATTATCATATTTCACACTAACCCTTTTCTGATTGAACCAACCCACTTTTTATCTTGTTAAGACCAATTGACCTATGTTTAGCCCCTGAGAAATCCCGTTGTTGTACTGCAATGGTAAAATTACAGTTTTACCCTTTGTTTCTTATTTTTCTTTCAAACCAGTTATTCCTTGAGTTAGGCCCTTCACTTGGTTATGTAGAAGCTTTTGTTCTCTTTTCTAGGTCAAAATGAGCTAGTTAGGGCTCATGATAGTGTTCCCATCAAAAACTGTAGTACAAACACAAATGATCTTATGCCTAGGACTTTGGACAACCCCATTCCTCAAGACACTAAGACTTAACAGCTCCCTAGTTTAATTTCATCTGATTCTTGATTTTTAAACATAGGAGCACACAGTTCAGGTTAATCTCAGTTTCACTCTTGATTTTGTTGTTATCAAGGTTGAAACATGTGTAGTGAGGGTGAATTGAGTTAAAATACCTAAGTGTCCAGCTGATAACCTATTGAACTCAGTCGGCTCCTCCCACACTAATTTCGTAGCTTTCTAGCTTCAAACAGGGTCAACCTCAGGGTATATCTCCTCGTAAAAGAAAAATAAAAATTCTAGCACCATTCTTTTATTTTTTTTGAATTTTGTGTGGTGCAAGTGTGTGAGGCTTTTTGTGAGTCTTTTGGGGTGGTGAGGACAGGCACACTGCTTGCTAAGACTTACGCATGCAAGCCCTACCAAAACAAAAATTAAATATGTGCACCTTATTAGGGAAGTAGCTCTCCATCCTTCAAGGGTTGGCTTCTATAAAAGTGTTATTTTCTAACTCTACCTAAGTCCAATGTTCTCCTTCCTCCTTTTGTCAGCATTTTTCTTTTATTACTACCCTTCAAAGAACTTGAAATTTTAATCAATTGCACTTTAATACCCCCTATGCCTAAGTTTTGCAATACCCTCATTACAACAGGATGGGTTTGAATTCAGCTTAGCTTATATTTTAGAACAACTTTATAAAGGGTGGGCAGGCAGGTCGTAAATGGTTGTTGTGGACGATTTTAAGCTCTAATACGAAGATTGGAGGTGGAGTCGGTTGTTCTAAAATATAAACCTCAAATTGCAATAGGAGTGTTATTCAAGAAGGATATGAAAGGTCTCAGGTTTTGTTTAAAATGATAGGTTGCCTCCCATTAAGAGATAAGTTTATCACCATCAGCTGGGTGCAATTTAGTTCAAGTGGAATGGAGGTCAAAAGATTCTTCAGCCAAGTTTGAATTAGTCAATTCAAGAAATGGTTTGAGTCTTTGCCCGTTCACAACAAAAGGGTTTGAATCTTGACTAAGTTCACTTATTTCAATGGCTCCATTTCTAAAGATCCTCCAGACTAGAAAGGGTCTAGTCCACTTCGATCTCAGTTTGCCCGGGAAGAGCTTGAGTCGAGCATCAAAGAGAGGCACTTTTTGACCAGGATAAAAAGCTTTTCGTGAAATGTGCTTATCATGAAGGACCTTAATCCACTCCTTGTAGATATGCGAGCTCTCATATGCATCATTGTGTAGTTCATCGATCTTGCTCATCTGCAATCTACAGTGGATTCCGACCTTCCCAAGATCCAAGTTGCACTTCCATACTGCCTAGTAGGCCTTATGCTCCAATTCTATAGGAAGGTGACATGACTTCTCGTATGCCTATCTGAATGGAGACATACCTAATTGGTTAGCCCATGATGCTTCCAGAAGCTGGGTTGACCAATCTTTTCTATCAGGTCGAATGGTGACCTGGAGAATCTTTCTGATTTCTCAGTTGGAGAGCTCGGCCAGTCCATTAGTTTGTGGGTGGTATGGAGTTGAAATTCTATGCGACACCCCATATTTCTTCAACAAGGATTGAAAGTGCACATTCACGAAGTGGGACCCTCCATTGCTGATGATGGCTTCAGGAACTCCAAATCTAGAGAAGATGTTCTCCTGAATGAACTGGAGAACCACCTTATGATCATTAGTTCTAGTGGGGAAGGCTTCGATCCACTTTGATACGTAACCAACAGCGAGTAAGATATACTCGAAGTTGTTAGATCCAGGAAAAGGCCCCATAAAATCAATCCCCTAAATATCGAAAATCTTGCACACAATAATTAGTTTCAAGGGCATCATATCGTGAGGACCCATATTGCCAAGGGTTTGGCAACGGGCACATGCCCTATAATAGATTTGTGCATCTTTGAATAGTGTGGGCAAAAAGAACCCACACTGGAGGATCTTCACTGTGGTTTTACACCTAGAAAAATGGCCACCGCAGGCCTGGTCATGACAGAAGGATATAATATCATTGACATCATTATTAGGAATGCGTCTTCTAATAATATGGTCATTGCTAATGCAAAAGAGCTAGGGATCTTCCCAAAATAATACTTGGCATCGAAAATCAACTTGTCCCATTTGATGTTGGCCCAATCAGATAGGACTTTCCTAGTAACTAAGTAGGTCACACTATCAGCTAACCAGGGAAGTCCATGAATGACCAAAAGATGCTCATCCGAAAAATGCTCGGTAATAAGTCTGGATGGGTCAATGATCAAAGAAGGAAGATGGGATAAATGGTCAGAAACTACATTCTACTTTCCTGCCTTGTCGCATATCTCGAGGTCAAATTCTTGCCAGAGCAAGATCCATCTAATCAGCCTCTATTTAGCATCCTTCTTTGCTAGTAAATGCATCACAGCAGTGTGATCCAAGTATATAATAATATGAGATCCCAAGAGGTATGATCTGAATTTCTCCATGCCAAATACTACAGCCAGCAGCCCTTTCTCCATAATTGTGAGCCTTGTCAAGTGTCTTGTGGGCGTAATATATCACCACTGGTTTCCCATCAATCTTTTTCCTAAGCACTGCTCCTGCGTAGTCAGACACGTTACACATGATCTTGAACAGCTGAGACCAATCAGAAGATTATAGGATTGGAGCTTAGGTTACTCGGTCGGGCAAGATTTCAAATTCGCAAACACACTTACTAGTCATCTCAAAGGGAGTGTCCTTTGAGAGAAGATTAGTCAAGGGTCATGTAATTTTAGAGAAATCAAATATAAAACATTAGTAAAAATGATGTGTCCCAGAAAAGATTGAATATCTTTGACCGAGGAAGGCAAAGGAAGTTTGGAAATCATTCACCTTTGCTTGGTCAACCTATATACCCTACTCAAATACAAGGTGTCTACGAATGACATCCTCAGGAACCATGAAGTGGCTCTTTTCCCAAGAGAGAACCATGTTCACCTCAATGCATAGTCAGAGGATTTGAACCAAATGCAGAAGGCAATCATCAAATGTTTGACTGAATACTGAGAAGTCGTCCATGAAGACTTCAAGGACTTTACCCACCATATCGGAGAAAATGGCTAGCATGCATCACTGGAAAGTGGCAGGTGCATTTTGTAGCCTGAATGGCATCCTACGGAATGCATAAGTTTCATAGGGGCAGGTAAAGGTGGTCTTCTCCTGATCCTCAGGATGAATTGCCACTTGGTTATATCTAGAGTAACTATCCAAAAAATAGAAAAATTGATTTCCCGCTAGCTTTTCAAGGATCTAGTCAATAAACGAGAGAGGGAAATGGTCTTTCTTCAAGGAGGTATTCAATTTCTGATAGTCAATAATGTAATCAAGCATTAAATGTATCAAGTTAATAATATTAATCCAGCAAAAATACAAAATATTCCTAGATTCTTAAGAAATCAAGACAAAATCGCCATTCAGTCCCTAAGAATTGATTTCCTTATGCTTAGGTCATTGGAAACTTTTTCTCCAATCCTTCTCTTTCTTGCGAAAAGGTTCCTGACCTTTTCTTCTTTTACATAAGCCCTTGCCAGCAGCTTCAAGAGAAGCTCTTCTTGCATGAAGGGGAGTTGCAGGAGATGGTCGGTTGGCGGGTTTCAGAGCATGGAGCTCCTTGCCGTGGGTCACAAGTTGCTCTGCGAGGTGCCACAAAGCTTCTCACAGAGTTTGAGAGCTCGAGGGTGGTCATGGATGGTGAATGGCGGTGTGGAGGATGGTGGTTCCGATGGTCGTTGGCCGAATGAGAGAGGAGGCCTCGGTCTCAGGCAAGTAGCCGAGTAGCTTTGCTGGACCTCGGTGAAGGTGTTGGCGGTGTTGATTTGGTGAGGGGACGCTAGAGGGTGGTTGCCGGAGGCGTGGTCAGTGACGAAAGAGGAGAACGTATGGTGGAGGTCGAGAGTGGTCGAGGCCTTCAATAGCTTGAGGGATTTTGACCACCTTGGTTGCGCAAAGGTGGCTGGGTGGTCGGCGGTCAGTGGTAGTGCATGGAGAGAGGAGTGGGAGTTCACCGGTGAGTGGCCTGACATGGGGAAGAAGGTGAAGTTGTGAGCGGTAGTGGCGATGGTTGTTGGAGTTGAGGTGTCTAAACTATTCTACGGGAGGAGAGGAAGAGATAGTATTACCTAGAGGTGATGATAGAGGTGAGGAGAGCGTTGGCTGTCGATGGTTGGATGAGAAGAAGAAAGGGGGTCTGACAAAGTGATTGGAGCGAGGAAGAGGACGAAGAAGCCGGCTATGTGGTAGGAAGCTCGACGACGAAGAGGAGAGTTGATCCACGGCCTTGGTTGGAGATGAGGTACGATGAAGAGGGTGGCCATAGAAGCTCCAAGGTCTTCGTCAACAGTGATGTCGGGGAACAAGAGTGAGGTGGGAAGCGCTGAGACTTGACGAAGAGGTTCATATGAACCTCGCAAAGATTTATAGGAGTGTGGCTGCGAGGATTAAGGTGAGATCGCGGCCAATCATGGTTAAGATTAACGCGGTTGGAACTCGCTCCGGTGAAAACTTAGGCTGCGAATCGTAGTGGCCATGGATGGCAAGAACGGCTAGAGATTACTTGAAATCAATGACCTATGATTGTGGAATCCCTCCACCAAATTTGGTGGAACTCCATCGCATGGATTAGGAGATATGAGCTTCTAAAGATGGCTCCAAATGCACATTTCGCAAGGAGGGGCTGATGGAGGAAGATGGTCGTAGGGTTATAAATGCCATAAAAATTAAAAGTTTAGAGGCTCTTTGCAAGGACATCAGAAATTAAAGGGGCAAATTGCAAACTTGGTCAATATAGACTCTGATTAGGCTCAAAATTTATGGGTAACCTAATTTAAACCCAAGAAATCTAATGGTTAAAACAACATAATTAACAAAATTTACAATAATTCTTCTTCATTTAGCCTATATTGAATTTTACCCTTTAATATAATTATTAAGTGAAATTAGCTTTGGAAATTAGTCAAATTAAGTTAGATAGAAAGGATGATGGTATTACCATCAGATTTTGAACAAAGCATGTGCATCCAAACACTCTTAAAAGTAGGGATAATGACCTACTGCACTCTGGATACACAACCCGATGCGGGATCTAATCACAAAGCATTGAAGAAGGTACTCGATTGATCAAATATGTTGATGTGAGTTTAGAATCACCCCAAATTATCTAGGAATCTTCATGTGGGTTAGTAAGGTTCTAGCAATATCAAGGAGATGTTGCAACTTGTGCTTAATAATCTCATTATGCTGGAAAGTATGAGCAAATGACGTCTGGTGAATAACTCCCTTGGAACGGAAGACCTCTTACAAATCCTTGTGCATAAACTCCTATGCATTATAGTTGCAAAGAACTTGAACTATGGTATTATACTGAGTCTGCACCTCAGAAAGAAACTACTGCACAATAAACGGTATCTAATTGTGAGCCTTCATTAGAAATACCCAAGTAAGACGACTACAATCATCAACAAATGCTGTAAAATATCTATGCCTGCTTGGCGTGGCAACTTTGGAGGGCCTCCAAACAACAAAATGTACCAAGACAAAGGGAATTGTACTAATTCCATCATTGAGGTAGCTACTCTTGTGGTGCTTCCCTAGCTGATAGCCCTCGCACTCTAAAGTCAAGGAATCTGACAAGTCTGGATACATCTGTTGCATCTTCTTCATCGAGGGATGCTGAAGTCTCCTATGCCATAGCAACGGGTCACGAGTGATGGATGCCCCTCAAGAAAACAAGGTAGGTGTGTCCAAACAATATAGCCCATCTCTCTCTATGCCTCCCCCTACAATCTCTCGTCTAATGATCTTGGAAGTAGCAATGCTTCTTAAAAAGAATTAGACATCCAAGATCCCTACAAATACAACTCATAGATAAGAGATTCATGGGGAACTCAGAAGTGTAATATACCTTCTCAATCTTCAGCTTGGGAGTTGCATCTACATGCCCAACTACTATGATTGGAGAAGTAGCTCCATTGGCCACCATCACATCTTTAATCACCTGTGGAACTACAGGATCTATCAAATGATCTTTATCTCTTGTGAGATGAATAGAGGCATCGGAGTCGATCACCCACACGCTCTTGACCCTCTTTTTCTTCTCCACAACTTCTTGGGCTGCATACGTAAACCCTATAGAATCTAAAATAGACCTTCTTTTGGGTTAAACTTCACCAAGGGAGAGAGAAGACCCATCGCCAACAAAACTAGGCTTGAGAGAAGGCACATCACGCAAATCACAGCACCAACTCCTGGAACCCGGAGACAACCACAAACAATGGTGGTCCATGTTGGCGGTGTAGTCCCCCCAATGATGGTGTTGGGGCTATTGGTCTGGCTGTTAGCACCATAGCCAGCCCTGCCAGTTTGTTCGACGGTGGTTGCAGTGCTGCTGGTAACTTGGGCAGTGCTGCTGCCACTGTTGTTGGTGGTGGTAGTGCCGTCAGATGCTTTCCCACTATTGCTATGTCCCAATTCATCCATTGAATCACCTTTGAGTTGGTGATTCAATCATCTTGTGGGTAGATTTTTGGTGGCATATTAAAGCATCGACCTAGGACTACTACTCTGATACCATGTGAGAGAAAACAAATATATTAACCTCAAAAAGAAACCCTAGCCCTTCTTTTAGATGAAAAGTGGATTGGGTTATTTACAAAAGTACCCCACAAGAAAATAAGAAATATCAAATACATTCATAACTTAATAATCTTCACATTGTCTTTACTGATGATGTGCTATTAGTTTGGACATAGGCTATCTGGCCTTGTAGTGAGCACTACATCCCAATGAAAGAAAAATTTTAAGGAGTTCATTATGTATCTTTTGGAAAGCAATGTAGGTCACACTAATGGAAAGATAAAGTTAATTGTTCTTTGCACCATTCTTGTATGATGTTTGGTGTTTTAGTTATCTATGTTTTCAACCATCAAAGGGGGCCAATGTCCTTGCTTGTTTTGTTTTCCAACTTTTTTTTGGATACATGTGTTCGGATACATGTGTTCTCTCTGTAGAAAAAGCAATTAATGACGATAACTATTCGTCATTTAGAAAATCAAATGGCAACACCATGAATGGTACAAAAGAGGTGTCAGTTTCCACCAAACTGCAACCGACTAGGTTGAGTATAATCGAGATGAATGAGTTGAGAAAAGAGTCCACTCGTGCAAAGAATTCCAATGAGGATATTTTGGATGATATTTGACATGTGCGAAATGAGATTCGATAAAATGCACATAGTAGTATAGTCGAATCAAGCAAATCAACTTTTAAAATTTGTAATTTCTTAAAATGAAATCCTAAGTCGTTCACTGGGAATAAATTAAATGTGCAAGTACCATTATCAAGATTTCATAGAAACCTAGGAATTAGATTGAATTAATTTTATTTTCTAATTACCAAATTTGGTTCAAAAGTATAGATTAATCACTCAATACAATTAAGTAAATTATATCTTAATTAATGGTTAATTGAAGATGATAAATAAGATTAAGCACTAAATAAATGTGCCAAATGTTTGAATATTACAATAAAACTACTAGATGACTAATAATCAAATCAAATAAATAGATCATTAACTAATTAAGTAGAATCACCAATTGGTCCCTAAGAATATAATTTTTCTTGCATTTTGGTCCCTACGAGTTTGCAATTCGGTCCCTATAATTTTTTTTTTCAACCACGCTCCTGCTAGCAACTTTAGAGGGGGAGGGGGTGGCTTCTTCCTTAATGTCAGTGGAGGTGTTGAAGGGTCTCCAAAGGGAGGTCGATGACGCACTCCAGCAGTTGGATGAGGCTAGCAAGGGTTAAGGATGCTCGCAAGAGGCTTGTCGACTTGATGGCAGCCTCTGATCATTGGTTGGAACAGCGGAGGAGGTAGATGAGCGGATGGTGGCCGCGGCTCCAGCGAAGCTTGAGGGGGCATTCCCATGCATGGAACTACTCTTTAAAGGTTGATGGTCACTCCTCGTAACTCCACGAAGCTTTGTATGAAGCTTGGGAGCTCGAGAGTCGCCAAAAATGGCTGTCGATGTCGGTGTGGGTGGTGGCGACGACGGAGGCCATCTAAGAGATTGAGAGGGCCTTGGCCTTAGGGTGCTCTGCCGAGGCTTACTGAAGGTGGTAGCGATGGTGATTTGGCGAGTGGTGGGTAGAGGTGACGTGCTGGACGTGGAAAAGGTGGCGGGCATGGGTGTGTCTTACAAGGACCTAGAGGCGATGAAACTCCAAATTTGTTGAGGGGTTTTACTCCCATCAACCTATTAAAGCTCCCAAAGTGGTCATTAGTGAGCGAGGATGTGTGGAATGGAGCGGAGGGCTTCGTTGGAACCTCGACAGATGCAAGGAAGATGGCGAGGAGGCGAGAAGGGCAGGGAGTAATTCCTAGTTCTAAAGAGCCTACGTTGTACTGCAGAAAAGAGAAGAGGAGGGGGGTACCTAAGAGATGACAAGGAAGGTGGAGTGCATTTGACGTTGGTCGGCTGGATGTAAGGGAGATGAAGAATCTAGCGAGAAAATTGGAGTGAAGAATAAGGGAGAAGAATCGGCTCCATTGGCAAGAACATGGCGATGACAAGGGGAGACTATCCACTGCTTCAGTTGACAGTGAGGCACAACGAAGACAAAGATTGAAGAAGCTCCAAGGTCTATAAATGGCGGCGCTCGAGGAGAAGGAAGGGGGTAACTCACACCAAAACCTTATAGAGGGACGACAACCGATTGGGGCAACAACAAGATCTCGAGATGGTTGATTGGAATGTGCTTTGGCAAGGATTTTGGCCATGAATTACAACAACCATAGTTTGGAATCAAGGATGGAAATGATGGGGATCTCTCGACCGTGAATCAAGGAGTAATCTCACTAATTTTGGTTGGATTTCGCCTTACGGATTAGGAGATATGAGTCTCCAAAGATGGCATCGGACACATCTCGCAAGGAGGAGTTGCTGGAGGTTGAAGGAGATGCCGATGTCATCATGACGTCAATGAGGGACCTAAAAGAAAGAATTTTGGATCGGAATGAAAGAGATTTGAAAATTGGGGGCCATTATGCAAAATAGGCTAAGATAAAGTCAAATTGTTCTCAAATCTTTAGGACAACCTAATTTGGATTCAAGAAATCTATTGGTGACTTCAATTTTGGATTTTTATGAAGTTTGATTAATCAATTTACATTTTAACCCAAAAATGTATAATTATTATCCATGGTCTCTATTTTAGGTCAAACTGGATTTTTTTTATAAAATTAATCATTCTAAACCTTATAGAATATTTTTTGATTATTTTTAAAAGGTTTATATTACATTTATTTCCATCAGAACCCTTAAATTTAAGTAAGGCTAAAATTAGGATTTTTAAATATGAATTAGCTTTCATTTTTTAGATAAACCATAAATTAGTTCATGCAAGCCCACTTATTTGAACTTTAAGATTATTTTACCTTCAACTAATTTTAGGTTCACTCTTGAGTTAATCTGCACTTTTTTTTCTGTTAAAACAATAGAATTAAACTATTTTGCAGCAATTCTTCTTGCTTCAGCCAAGATTGAATTATACCATTTAATATAACAATTAGGTGAAATTATCTTTGAAATTAGTCAAATTGAATTAGAAATAGAGAATGATGGCATTAATATTGGCATGCCAAAATTTGAATTCGAGAACTAGTTACAATGCAAATGGGCTATTGGGGCTGGGCCTTGCATTGGTTGCATCCAAGATTACCCAACTAATCTTTAGGTTAAGACTCTAGAGCAAGTTAGTCTGTCCACTCACCCTCCATCAACTCCTACAAGCAACAGGGTTCCAATCCCATCTCCATGTCCAAGACCCATGTTGAGGCTCTCCCCAAGTATCACTAGTGCGGTTATCCCTAGCTTTATTGAGTCCCCTAGTTTATGCATTTTATAGTACCAACTCCTAGGTTTACTTTTACACTATCCAATTTAAAGAAAGAATGATCTGACAGTTAAGGAAGAATGAAGTGTCACCTGGACAATAGTTGCCTATGTTCTTTTTTTCAATTTCTTTTAACCTTGTAAACCAGATGCAGGTATCATTTACTAGTGTATCTTTAATCTTGGGGGCATCGGTAATCTTAGTTTTTCTCCAAGATCATTTTCCTTCTATTACTAATAGAAAGAGAATTGTAATGTTGAAGATTTTGTTTGTGAAATGGAAAAAAAAAACCTTTTCATTCTTCAATCTGTACATTACACTAAATCTATTTCTTTTTTGTTAGGGAAAAAACTCATGATGAACTACAAGACAGCATTCACCTAACATTTCACATCACATCACTGTCTTGGCTTCAAATGTAAGAAGAGTCAATCATTGTTTAGTTATCAACCATGAGCTCATTGCATCAATTCATGACTAGAAGCCAATATTCCATATTCTTGAAATTTGGAATTCAATTTTGCTACTTCAAGAGATATTCAATGAGTCCTAGCATCTTAAATCAAATGTAGCATGGCTAGTGAGTACTCTCTCTAGCTTGAATTTAACTACTGACAGGCAAGAGGAAGATGGTTTCTTTACATGTATCATAACTTAGGCTAACATGTGGTTGCCAAGGAGATACACTTGATAAGAGCAAGAAGGTGGATCACAATCATTTGGTATTATGGAGGATGTTGGACGGTAAGCACTAAACCAAAAGGTGAATCTAATTAAAGTTTTGTGTCCTATTTTGCGAATAATATTTTGAATCCTCTACCTTACCGACATTAGCATCTAATACATATTAGAAATTTGAGTCCCTTTATGTGATCCCCTACCTACTCATGCCAAGTTCGATTAAAATCCTTCAGACTTTGCCCCATTCAAAATAATAAAATTGAAACAAAGTGGTAACATCACATGTTCTTCCATTGTCTTACTCTTGACCAGTTCTTCCATTGAAGATGGTTGCTTGACTCGAATATTTTCTCCAGTGTCTCCTCCTAATTGGACAAATTGTGAACTGCTACAAAGGATTGCTTCCTAGTGAGTCTCTAAAGTGTCTAGTAAAATTCTTTTAATATGTGTGAAGACGCACAATGGAGCAAGATCAATGTGGCGTGGAGGTTCCATGCATGGAACTAGGGAGGAGAGAGAGAGTTCGGTGAGAGATAGAGAAAGGAGAGTTGGAGGGAGTTGTTTAAGATGTGCAGAAAATAATATTGCAACTCAAGGAAAATAAGTGATTGTTGATCCCTATATAAAGATCTAATCCTATACCTAAAACAATTCTCAATCAAAATAAATCAAATCCTAAACAACCAATCAATCAACTGTTCCTAAATTATCTGACTCTTAAATTGGACTCCTACTAATTAAAATAAGTTGCCACATGTGACATAAAACTTGGCATGCAAGGTACCAATCTAAATTCTTAAATGGGTCACACGACCTTAACACCTTGACCGACTGTCACATGGACTATCCACATGGCCACTCATGTGGCTTCTTCATTTTTCACAATATAAATATTACTTGAAAAGGACAGCAGCTAACAATTGTATTCATGAATGGATGACAAAGTGGTTTACATCGTTTGTTGGTAAGATTTTGAACCCTCTAACTTATGGGCATAATTGTTTCCAAATGTTGGAAGTCTGAGTTCCTTTGTGTGGTCTCCTACCTACTTTGCCAAGTTCAATTGAAGTCCCTCAGACTTCTTCCCATTCAAAACATGAAATTGTAACGATCCCATTGTCATGGACTCTTGACCAATTCTTCCATTCAAGATATTTGATTGACTCGGATGTTTTCTCTTGTAGCTCCTCCTCATGAATCTTGACTGGACAAATCATTGAGTCAACTGCCACAAATGACTGCTTGCTAGTGGGAGTTTCTGAAACGTCTGGTTTGGTAATTTTTTTACTATGGATATTATTTAAAAAATATGGTGGTTGACAATTGCATTCGTGAATGGATGACAAAATGGCTCCGATTAGTGTCTGTTGTTGAATGATTTTAAATCATTCAAAAATTATCTAAATGAGCTTAATTGTTAAGAAATTGAAAATTTCATGAATACACAATAATTTTACACAATTTTGAAGTTAGTAATTCATGTGATCAATGAGTGGGCGTTAAAAAACTAATAGGGTGGATTTGAGAGGTGTACATGTTGTAGGATGTCCTGTATATAGATGCTCTCGAACTGGAGAGACACACAAGAACACAACAAGCCCTCGGAGTGTTGAAACAAATACATATAGGAAATAAATAAATAAAAACATATGCATTTCCAACGTTTTCGCATAGATCAAAAATATTAAATCAAGCAAGTCAAACATGATTTCGTAAGATCCAAAATAAAATAAAGAACAAGTAACATGCAATAACATAAATAAACAAAATGAGAAGGGATTAGAATTTACTCCGATCGAAGCACTCATTAAGGACTTCCCTTAGAGAAGGTATTGTCCCCACAATACCGGTGCATTGGGGTCCGACGAACTCGTCCTAGGATACGATGATCCACCTCTAAGATTCGGCACACTCCGATCTTAGATGTCCTCGAAAACCACCTCAAGAGAATGAAGCCGAGGCAATTTGGTTTCCAACCAAATTCCCATTGATCTACCAACTGGATGGTTGATTGATGAGAACCTCATCATGAACCCTAACTAGCACAATTTAATCCAAATGAGTGTGAAAAAGCTCCTACAAAACCTAAAGAGAGGCTTAACTCAGAGAATTCTGAGTTAAAGAATAAAACAAATCATAAGGGGTAAAACTGCAATTTCACCAAGACAGTGTGCAAACAGGGTAATTAAGGTCTAAACACTGGTCAAACGAGCTTAATAAGGAGGGAAGTGGGATGATCTGATCTGAAAAGGGTTATAGCAACTTCTAGGAATTAAATGACATTCTGTAACCCTAAAACAAACTCACTTTAATTCACGAGGTTTGAGGCAGGATAAAAATCAAATAAACCCTCTAAAATTCATATAAAAATATTCCCTAGGGTTTATAACCTTTAATTTAGCCTTTGCAACCTATTTTGACCTAAAATGAAAACTATGCTTAATTTATGACTTAATTTGGATTTTTGCGTAAATTGACCTGTCAAACATGGTCTAACCTAAAATCAAATTTCACCGTTAAAATCCTTAGGTTCAAATTAGTCTGGTATAAAAATTTAGGCCTAAGAAAAGATCATCTTGGCCGACTTTACAAATTGGTCCTCTTAATTTACTTTTTGACCCTTATCTTTCGAAACCCATGCAATTTGCTCCCTATCTTCTCATCATTCTTTGCAGAATGGTCCCCCTGCCATTTCTGCGCAGCACCATACCTCCGGCGACCTTGCACGGAGGATGGCGCCGCGCAGGGCAGGGCAGCCATCCTCAGGAACAAGTGGGGAGTTCCCTGCGACATCCTCTGTCGTAGGGATCCTCCCCTGACCTCTGCAACCGACCATGCCTCTCGTGCGAACGCACGAAAGGCATGGGTGTCGAATTCCGGCCACTCTCCAGCGAGCATGGCACGTCGTCTCCTCAATCTCCTCCCCTCGCCAGTGCCTATTTAAGGAGCGGCAGGGTCTGCCATCTCCTGCAAGCTTCTTCTGACGGAGAAACACCCTACATTTCATCTCTTCCCTCTTCGGTTAGGCAGCCCGAGCTTTTGGCGAACCTCCCTCCTCCTCCTCGTCGCTCTGCTGCCCTACCTACAGCAAAGTCCACTCTGCCCCGTCGTCCCGCGCCAGGCCGTACCAGCTGGCGCCCTCAAACCACCTCCTCGTCGCCGATAACCTCCTCCTGGGCATCTTCGTCCTCAGCTCCGGCAGGCACGAGCCGGATGCCTCCCTCTCCCCCTTCGTCGATTAAGTAGGTAGGAATCTTCCTCTCTCTCTCCCTTACATTTTCCCCTTCCTGATTTACCCTTGTAATCCACCAACCGCCACTTCCACCTCCATCTGCTCTAGTCACCATCTCTGGCGAGGTCACTCCACCTCCACAGACCACCTCACCCCTCGCCGACAAGCCCAGAAGCTCCCCCTCACTCCACTCAACTGTTTCCCCCACTCCATTCACCGCCATTCATCGCCCGACCACCCCCCGAACAAACCCACTCCTGCACTCATAGTCTGCCCTAGGCACACCTCCACAGGCACATCTGTGCCTCGTCGACCCTCGCATTGCCTTTGCCGCCCTCTGGCGAAGCTTCCTACGTTATCTGATGCGGTCGCGAGGCTGTCCTTGTGTTTCCAGGTCAGCGCCTCCTCGCCGCCATTGAAGAGTTGCTGAAGCTCCTTCGCAAGCCGCTTGAGGACGTCTCCAACCCAGGCGCGCGCTCCAGGCAGCGCAGGTTGGTTCCGTAAGCACGCCCAAGCTTTCGATTGGGGGTGTGAACGCTCGCTGCTGCCCCAATTGGCAGCATCTCCTCGCCTGCGGGCACGCGGATTGGAGGTGGGACTTTAGTCCCACCTCGTAAGTGTGTGGCCTCGCGCCCACACTTAAATTGAAAAAGTGTATTGGGTTGTTTGCCTTCGATACATAGGGGTCAGGTCCCTCACCCGCACGCAGCGCGCCACACGCTCGCCCGCCCTCGCCCGTGCTCACGCCCCGTGGGTCTGGGCCGAATCTGACTACCCGACCAAGCACTCCTTGCCCACCACCGCACGTTGGTGGGCTTGGTCCCGGGCGCGCAACCCGAACCCAATTACCCGGCTCTGGGAGAGCTTTCCTAAAGAGAGATTCAGAGAGAGAGAGACGCGGGGAAGGGGTAGGGGTAGGTTTTGCACTGATCATTGTGTGTGCACGCAGGGAAGAAGGACAAAGAAGAAGAAGCAGACAAAGAAGAAGAAGAGAGGAGGAGCAGCTGAAAGACTTGGCCGCACTGAGGAGCTGAAGAAGAAGAAAAGGAGCTGTACTGTAGCAAATGCATAGTTAAGTCGTCTGAGCACCGAGTCAAACGACGGAAGGTCAGCAGAAAGAATACGCAAAGAAGAAGAAGAAGACAGGAAGGAGAAAGAAAGAAAAGAAGAGGAATGGCCAGAGCAGAAGAAGAAGAAGAAGAAGGAAGAAGGACTTAGCAGCTGAAAGAGAAAGAAGAGAGAAGAAGAAGAAAAGAGAAGAGGAAGAGAGAAGAAGAAGCCAACAAAAAGACTTTTGCTCCCTCTCTCTCTATCTCTTAATTTTTATAAAACCTTATATTGTGAATTTATGTTTCTAGAATTATAGTTGCTCCCTGAGTTCGACCTCGAGAAACTTGTCATTCCGAGTAAAAAATTTTGTATTAATCTGGTAGCTGTTTTGTCATATACCACAACGACTGTAAATATAACAAAGACGAAAGCCGCGACCAGCATTTTTGGCGCCGTTGCCGGGGAGTAACAACTATTCTAGAAGCCATTAATTCACTATTTTTAGAGTTTCTATTAATCTCTTCTCTTTTGTTGCGCAGGCACAGGAAATCAAGAGGACACAAAGCAGCCATACAACAACCACACCCAGGACAGGTAATTTTCTAACCTCTCATTTTAACCCCTAAATTCTAAAGAGGAAGAAAAAGAAAGAAAAAGCAATTTAAGCATAGCCTGTCTTCCATATTTAGTAAATCATCGAAGCTGCCTGTTTTCAATTTCAACACACTATTTCTGCACATCCGTTAAGGGTATTTAGGGCTAACACCTTCTTGCCTGAGCCCTAATTACCCAATCAAAAGGAAGCTAACTGGACCAAGTAGAGCCAACATAAGATTCAAAATTAGGGTTTTAGAGACACACTTCTTAAGCAAGAATTGAGAATTCCCAAAAGAAGTGTGCCCAAGCCATTGTTTGAAAGTACCTATTCAGAGAAACCCTAAGAAATTTGGCTCTTAAAAACACTTGAACCCTAAAAGACAAAGACCTAGTAAGCACTCAAAGGAACTAGCAGGTGAAGTTGACCCCTTGGGTCAACCAACCTTCAACTTATGTCACTCTTTGCACTCAAAAGGCTAAAGTTCAAGTGAAAACCTAACCACCTTGATCCTAACTAAAAGTGGTAGACTTAAGAGGTCAAGATCCCCATTCTGGCCTACCTGGAATCTCAGTGACAAGAGAGGTCAGGTGGGGGAAACCCTGTAACCCATGGGGACGCTCTACCATGTAGGGGTCTTCGCGGGACTCACCCTCTCTGGCTGCCCAAGTAATTCTCAGGTGGACGATCTTTTGATCAAGGGGTCCATCTACCTCGAACCTCTATAGTCACCCAACATTCTGGGTGTCTTGATTAGGTCCAGCACCTGCTAAACTCATCCTCTCCATCAGTGTATGTTTGGTAGGAGGTCCTTGAAACCTCCTTTAGAAATTCACTCCCCTCGAGGCCGAGCCTCAGTGCCCTTGTTTGAGTAAACAACACTTCACATAGACCTCTCCTCCGACTCCGAACCCAACTCACCTTCTTCTTCCACAATGGCTCAGCCAGTTGAGGAAGAGAACAATCTGGAGCACCAGCTCCAGTGACTCAATGACCTCTTCTAGAACTTCATGCACCCACCGCAGCATCCTATGATGCGGGACCATTATAATCCTACTGCGGTGGCTATTGAGCCTCGAGTCAGAATCCCAACTGGAGGACCTGATTCTGAACTAAAGCCCAATATGATTCATGCCATACCTAAATTTCATGGGCTTAATTCTGAAGACCCCTTCCAGCACATTAAACAGCTAAAGCATCTGGCCCAGACTTTTGGGTCAGATGCACAAAATCAGGATATTCTCCTCATGAAGATGTTCTCCTTCTCCCTTATGGACGAGGCCGCTCATTGGTACCAAACACAGACCCGACCGATGAACAATGGGGAGGAACTTCAGTCCGAGTTCTTGAAGTTCTTTCCCGTTGGTTGGACCAATGCCTTACGCCATCAGATTACCCACTTCACGCAACAAACGGGAGAACCTCTCCATGAGGCATGGGATCTCTTTCAGGATCTCATGAGAAAGTGCCCCCATCACGGAGTTCCTAAATGGGAACAAGTCCAGTCTTTTTACCAGGGACTCCGTGAAGATATTAGGCTTTTCGTCAATGTAACTTGCGGAGGGAATATCATGGGTCAGCATGAGGACACCGTGTGGGAGATTCTCGAAAATATGTGCAAGAACTCCATCAATAATGACTCCATGGGATTATTCGACAGGACGAATACCCGTGCATCGACGAACCTTAGGGGAGCACACGAGACGCAGGGCCTATCCGCATCAGTTGACCTGTAATTAATGGCCAGTCAATTGGACAAGGTCTTTATTATTGAGAAGAAGGTGGATGAGCTGACTTAGCACTTGCAGCGAGCCACCTCTACGCATAATTCCTTTGCACATGGAAGACTGTGCGAAACATTCTCGACCGACCTTCTCCTGGGATGGATCCGTATCCACCCCCATCTGATTCTCAGATCGGAGGATCCTCCGATCCTTTCTATACCAGCCAGGGGAATTCCACTCCCCCATTCTCTGACTCTTCAGAGGATCCTCAGACCTGCAAGGACCTCAACGCCATCCAGAATGATCCATTCTCCAATACCTATAATCTTGGATGCCGAAACCATCCCAACTTCCAGTGGGCGGGAAATTCCCAAATTCAAAGACCACCCTTTCAGCCCTGTCCACAACCTCATCCTTACCATCCACCTCAGCCCCGGCCCAACCCTGCTTATCCATCAGGGTCATACCAAGACCAAATGTCCCTCATCCTTCAGACTCTGGCTAACATTCATAGAACGAATGTGGCTATTCAGAAGCAACACAAGGACGAAATCACAGAGGTTCAAAACCAACTGGCCCAGTTGGCAAATTCTCGCCAACTAGGCACACTTCCTTCTCAACCTCTTCCTAACCCTAATAACGTGCTGACCCAGTGGCGTGTTATGAACCCAAACCCGGGCCAAGCACACATGATTTATCAGGCCCCCTCTGTTCCTTCACCTGACAGGATGGAGGCTTCCACTTCTTATGCGGGTTATTAGTAGCAACCCATCCAATCAAACCCTAACCAAAACCAGGCAGGACTAAATTCTGTAACCACCCGTAGTGGTAAGGAGACCCAAGATCCACCCTATCCAGACCACTCCAAGCTTCGCAGTGATCCAAACCCTAGGACAGTAATCTAGGACATTCCTATCCCTGTCCCAGATCAAAAACCTGGACCTATCCTAGAAGAACCAACTAAGGTTCCATTTCCCGAGGCCTTGACCAAGGGAAAGAAGACAACCAAACCCATGGCTCCTGAGGAGGACCTGGTCAAGCTCTTTGAGCAGGTCCAAATAAACATCCCTTTGATGGATGCAATTCGCCACGTACCGGCTTACGCATGATTCTTGAAGAATGTGTGTACACCTCAGCGTAAGCCGTGAACCAAGAGTGGGAATCCAATTGTACTGTCAGAGCAAGCCAGCTCTGTAATCCTAAGCAGACTCCCACCCAAGGCAAAAGATCCAGGTACTCCCCTGATTTCCTGCAAAATAGGTGAAACCCAGTTTGATAGAGCATTGCTAGACTTGGGTGCTTTCATAAATTTTATACCCACATCCTTACTTAACCACCTAGAAGAATCTGAGCTAAAACCAACTGAGGTGACACTACAGTTTGCAAATCGATCTATAAAGTCACCTAAAGGGATTCTTGAGGATGTTATTGTAAGAGTACGAGATTTCTATTTCCCTGTAGACTTTATAGTCTTAGACATGGATGCACCTAAAAACCTTAGGGATACATCGATCATTCTAGGGAGACCTTTCCTGGCTACTGCTAGAGCCAACATCAGTTGTGAGGAAGGCCAAATAGAGCTGAAATTTGGGAATCAAACCCTCAAAATTGATATCTTTAAGGCCCAACAAGGAATCAATTGCGGTGTCATCGAACAAATCTGTGATATTAGGGCTTTGGTTGATGAAACACATTTTGAGAATAACCTGATTATGCCTCATCAACCACAGAAAGATTTTGAACCGCAATTAGAGGAGTCAGACCCTGATTTAGACAAACCCATAACTCCTATCCTTGAATCTCACACTTACCCTGAACCACCCGCTGCTGCTGATAACCCCATCCTTGAACTAAAACCCCTTCCCGATCATTTGAAATACATCTTTTTGGGTTCTAATCAGACTTTTCCTGTGATTATAAATTCCAAGCTTACTCTAGATCAGGAATCCTGTCTGATTGCTGTTCTCCAGCAACATCGCAGAGCCATTGGTTGGACTCTCAATGACTTGACTGGAATAAGTCCCTCTTATTGCACACACCATATTTATTCAGAAGAGGGCACACGACCTTCCCGTGAGATGCAGAGACGTTTGAACCACAATCTGCAAGAGGTCGTGAAAAAGGAGATCATTAAGTGGTTAGATGCAGGGATCATCTACCTGATCTCCGACAGTCGTTGGGTGAGCCCAATTTAGGTCGTGCCTAAAAAGGCAGGGCTCACCACCATTACGACTGAAACCAGAGAAGTCATACCTACCTGTATAGCCAACTCATGGAGAGTCTGCATAGATTACCGAAGACTCAATTCCTCCACAAAGAATGATCATTTCCCACTACCTTTCATTGATCAGATTCTCGAGAAATTAGTGGGAAATCAATTCTTCTGCTTTCTTGACGGGTACTCTGGTTATAACCAAGTGGCTATTCATCCTGAGGACTAAGAGAAGACCATGTTCACCTGCCCCTTCGGAACTTACGCATTCTGAAGGATGCCTTTCGGTCTCTACAATGCACTCGCGACTTTTCAGCGGTGCATGCTTGCCATATTCTCTGATATGGTACGTGATTATCTGGAAGTCTTCATGGATGACTTCTCAGTTTTTGGGGCATCATTTGATGATTGCCTCCAGCACTTGGTTCATATACTCAGGCATTGCATCGATGTTAATTTGGTTCTTTCCTGGGAAAAGAGCCATTTTATGGTGCCTGAGGGGATCGTCCTAGGACATCTAATTTCTGAGAAAGGCATCCAAGTGGATCTAGCCAAGGTTGATCTAATTTCTCATCTTCCTATGCCTAGCTCCATCAGGGACATCCGTTCTTTTCTGGGGCACGTCGATTTTTACTGTTGTTTCATTCCTGATTTTTCGAAAATCACGCGCCCCCTGACTACTCTTCTCTCTAAGGATGTACCCTTTGAGATCTCCAAGGAATGAACTCAAGCCTTTAAAAACCTCCGTGACCGAGTCACCTAGGCCCCGATCCTACAATCCCCTGATTGGTCTCAACCCTTTGAGATCATGTGCGATGCATCTGATTTCGCTGTAGGAGCGGTTCTGGGGCAGAAAGTTGACAGGAAACCCGTGGTCATCTACTACGCTAACAAGACACTTGATGAGGCTCAGCGTAACTATACAGTTACGGAGAAAGAGCTGCTAGCCGTAGTATTTGCCCTTGAAAAATTTTGATCTTATCTCCTGGGTTCCCACGTTATCATCTACTCGGATCACACGGCTGTGAGGCATCTCCTTGCCAAGAAGGATGCGAAGCCCTGACTAATCCGATGGATCTTGCTGTTGTAAGAATTCGACGTCTAGATTCGCAACAAGGCGGGAAGACAAAACGTGGTAGCTGACCATCTGTCTCGCCTTCCTTCTGAGATCATCAACCCTTCTGGACCCATCACGGACCATTTCCCTGATGAGCACCTACTGACTATTGGTACTAGACTTCCATGGTTTGCTAATATAGTAAACTACTTGGTATCTCATCAGATCCCATCTGATTGGCCGAAAGCCAAGAAAGATAAATTGCGCTCTGATGCCAAGTACTACATTTGGGAAGATCCATACCTCTTCCGCATAGGTGCTGATCAAATCATCCGGTGATGTGTTTCGGAAGGTGAAATCAATGATATTCTCTCCTTCTGCCATGACCATTGATGTAGTGGCCACTTCTCTAAGCACAAAACCGCATCGAAAATCCTCCAGTGTGGCTTTTATTGGCCCACTCTGTTCAAGGACGCATACAATCACTGCAAGGCATGCATTCGTTGCCAAACTTTGGGCAACATGAGCCATCACGACATGATGCCTTTACAGCCGATTCTCGTATGTGAAATCTTCGATATTTGGGGGATTGATTTTATGGGCCCCTTTCCTGTTTCGGATGGCTTCAAGTACATTCTGCTGGCTATGGACTACGTGTCCAAATGGATTGAAGCCATACCGACCCGAACCTGTGATCATAAAATCGTTCTCAAATTCATTCACCACAATATCTTCTCACGATTCAGGATTCCTCGCGCTATCATCTCTGACGGGGGGACCCATTTCACGAATGCTCAGTTCAGGTTACTGATGACCAAATACCGGGTGTCTCACCGAATTTCCACTCCTTATCACCCCCAGACTAATGGTCTAGCTGAGCTATCAAATCGGGAGATCAAGAAAATCCTGCAGGTCACTGTTCAGCCTGATAGGAAGGACTGGTCGTCCCGACTTCCGGAATCTTTGTGGGTTTATAGGACAGCCCACAAAACCCAATTAGGCATGTCTCCTTTTAGACTGGTGTACGGGAAGAAATGTCACCTTCCCTTCGAACTGGAGCACAAAGCCTATTGGGCAGTACAGAGCTGTAATTTAGATCTTTCTAAGGCTGGAACCCATAGAAAGCTTCAAATCAGCGAGATTGATGAGTGAAGCCTTGATGCGTACGAGAACTCGCGAATCTACAAAGAGTGGGTTAAAGCCTTCCATGGCAAGCACATATCTAGAAAGATCTTTCATCCTGGTCAGAAGGTCCTACTCTTTAATGCCCGACTCAAACTCTTCCCTGGGAAATTGCGATCCAAGTGGGTCGGACCATACCTTGTCCGACAGGTTTTTAGAAATGAAGCCGTCAAAATCATTCCACTCAGCCATGATTCCGAACCTTTCATCGTGAACGGTCAGAGACTCAAACCGTTCATTGATGTAACCTCTACTAATTTGGCTGAATCATCATTTATCCTCCATTTTCCCTGAGCATATTGTGCCCAGCCGATGGCGTAAAACTTAGCGCTCAATGGGAGGCAGCCCATCATTCTTTTTGAAAAAATCCGAAACCTTTTCTAACACCCTTTTTGCACTTAAGGTTCACCCTTTAGGACAGTCGACTCCACCTCAGGTGCTTGCATCTGAGATTAGAAATCGTCCGCAACTGTCACCCGACCCATTCACTCATCATAACATCTGTCCTAATGTATGAACTAAGTTTAATAAAAATCCTCCTAAGTTACAATGAGGACATTGCAAATCTTAGGCATGGGGGGGGTATGGAAGTGCAAAACTCGTAAGAAAAGGTTTTAAACAAAAAATTCACATATGCCAAAAATACCATAAAAATTAAAAAAAAAATTGAAAAAGAATAAAATGAGAGGAGGAAAGAAATTTTGTAGACTCTACAAAGGAGGAGGAGAAAAAGAACAAAATGAAAAGGAGCACAAAATGAAAGAAAAGAGATAGTCATTAGTAAGAAATCAAGGAGTTAACCTAAGTTCTAGACCTCATTCAGGAAAAGAAATGGAAAGTACACAGTAAGATTAGTAAGAACGTAAACTTTAGGCATTCTTGGATAGACTCTTAGTACCCATTAAGATCTAGACATTCCTCAAGAGGTTGAGGAAAATGAAAAGCTTAAGTATTAGGTCCAAGGCTTAGGGAGTATTTGGCCTCGTTAACTAACTTTTGGTTTATGGGACTCAGTAACCTAAGCACCCTAACTTCACACCCAACATGGTTCAGTAAGCATAAAAATCAAAATCACGCAGAAGCGTTGCAAAAATTCTGAAAATGACACCTAGAGTAGGAGTGGCTGATCAACACAAGTTGATTTGGATGAGTTCCCAGTGCAGAGAGGTGGGAAATTCCCCTCGAAGATGCGTAACAAAATATCATCTCCTCGGTGCTTGTCTCTTAGGATATTTACATATGCTACTAGGGGCATGTAAGCACTCTGCTGGTTCAGATTCCATGGATGGCATTATCACGAAGTGTCAATTGCCAGGGTCTGAATTCGGCCATGGAACACCATGGATGGGATTATCTCAAAATCTCAAAAGCCAGGGTTCTGGGGGTTACCATGGGCAGTGCTATCTCGAAGCATCGACTGCCAGGAACTCTTGAGGATTGATGATGGGGACAAGGAATCTAATACAGACCGTGTTGAGAAGCCAATCCTAAGCTAGAATTAAAAAAGAAAAAGAGAGAGAAAACTCTCCAAACATATAAATCTTCTACCTCTCTTTCTTACAAAACGCACTGCGAACTAAGCCAGGACTAAAATTATCTCAAGCACGGGTGCTTTAACCACAAAGTCCAATAAGCCTTAGGTTAGTTCTTGTAGGCCTTAAAAACCTTTGCTAAAGACTGAGGCTGAGGCTAGACAGATCTGGATCTTGGTTGGCACAAGAGTACCTTTTAGGCCTATGGATGGCATTCTGACCTAATCAAGGTTACAAACGAAAAAGCACTTATCTGAAATCATTAAGAACTTCATGGTCTAGAACAAGGGTTGAAACCTTAAAATTTTGCTAAGGGACTAGCAAAAGCTAGGCATGGGGGTATGATGAGAACCTCATCATGAATCCTAACTAGCACAATTTAATCCAAATGAGTGTGAAAAAGCTGCTACAAAACCTAAAGAGAGGCTTAACTCAGAGAATTCTGAGTTAAAGAATAAAACAAATCATAGGGGGTAAAATTGTAATTTCACCAAGGCAGTGTGCAAACAGGGTAATTAAGGATCCAAACACTGGTCAAATGAGCTTAATAAGGAGGGAAGTGGGATGATCTGATCTGAAAAGGGTTATAGCAACTTCTAGGAATTAAATGACATTCTGTAACCCTAAAACAAATCCACGAGGTTCGAGGAAGGATAAAAATCAAATAAACCCTCCAAAATTCATAGAAAAATATTCCCTAGGGTTTAGAACCTTTAATTTGTCCTTTGCAACCTATTTTGACCTAAAATGAGAACCATGCCCAATTTATGACTTAATTTAGATTTTTGCACAAATTTACCGATCAAACATGGTCCAACATAAAATCAAATCTCACCATTAAAATCCTTAGGTTCAAATTAGTCTGGTATAAAAATTTGGGCCTAAGAAAAGACCATCTTGATCGACTTTACAAATTGGTCCTCTTAATTTACTTTTTGACCCTTATCTTTTGAAACCCTTACGATTTGCCCACTATCTTCTCATCGTTCTTTGCAGAACGGTCCCCCCTGCCATTTTTGCGCAGCACCATACCTCCGGCGACCTTGCGCGGAGGATGGTGCCACGCAGGGCAGGGCGGCTGTCCTCAGGAAGAAGCGGGGAGTTCCCTGCGACGTCCTCTGTCGCATGGACCCTCCCCTGACCTCTGCAACCGACCATGCCTCTCGTGCAAACGCATGAAAGGCATGGGTGTCCATTTCCAGCCACTCTCCGGCGAGCATGGCACGTCGTCTCCTCAATCTCCTCCCCTCGCCAGCGCCTATTTAAGGAGCGGCAGGGTCTGCCGTCTCTTGCAAACTTCTTCAGACGGAGAAACACCCTACATTTCGTCTCTTCCCTCTCCGGTCAGGCAGCCCGAGCTTCCGACGAACCTCCCTCCTCCTCCTCCTCGCTCTGCTACCCTACCTGCAGCAGAGTCCACTCTGCCCCGTCGTCCTGCGCCAGGTCGTACCAGCTGGCGCCCTCAAATCACCTCCTCGTCGCCGATAACCTCCTCCTGGGCATCTTCGTCCTCAGCTCCGGTAGGCACAAGCCGGACGCCTCCCTCTCCCCCCTCGTCGATTAAGTAGGTAGGAATCTTCCTCTCTCTCTCCCTTACATTTTCCCCTTCCTGATTTACCCTTGTAATCCACCGACCGCCACTTCCACCTCCATCTGCTCCATCTCCGATCACCATCTCCGGCGAGGTCACTCCACCTCCACAGACCACCTCACCCCTCTCTTCGCTACCGTCCCCCTCACTGAGGATTCATCTTCCCCACGTCCGGCCATCACACCGGCGTGGGTTTTCTACCTCCTTTGACCGTTAGATTAGGTTCTCTAGCTTCCTCTCCTTCCCTATGTTTTTCTATTCTTCTTATTCTCCAAATTCGACCACCGACGCCGTGAATCACCCTCATCTCTTCCATCTCTGGTGACCACTCCGACAAGGACTTCTGCTTGCTACACAACTCCATCCTTCTCGCCGACAAGTCCCTGACCTCCGCCACACCCACCCACAGAAAAGCCCTAACCTTTCCAGGCCTATTTCCTACTCCACCTCCTCACCGAACAACCCATCATCCTCCGTCCAGTTCTGACTCCAACCGGCCACTACAGACCATAATCCTCTATGAAACCACCTCCGCTACACTCGCTGTGGTTCGGTGAAGCTCCTGAGGTATTCTAACGAGGCCACGAGGCCCTATTTCATGTTTCAGGTATTTACCTCCAGTCACCGTTAACGTGCAAGCTTCGAGATTGCTTGAAGCCTTCTCCAGCAGCTGCAGTTCTAGGTGTCCGCATCAGGCAACGTGAAATTGACCCAGCTTCACTCCTGACTAGACAATTGGGGTGTTGACCGCCTCCATCGTACGAATTGGCCAAAGATAGCTGCTACTGTGAACAAAGAAGATGGTGTGGGACTTTAGTCCCACATTGTAAACTCACGAGCTCCTATAGGAGCATAAATTGATTTTATGATGCCGGCTTATCACCTCAACTAGCACAGGGAGTGAGGTCCCCGCATGCACCCCTCACATGCGCCTTGCCCGTGACATTGCTCACGCGGGCCTGGCACGAATCTGACCCGCCTAACCTAAGCACTCCTTGCTCACCACCCACTGCCTGTGAGCCTGGTTTCGGATGCGAGCGACCCAAATAGCTAATAACCCACTATGGCCTTGAGAAGGCGAGGAAAAGGATCCTAGAGAGAGAAAGAAAGAGAGAGCAGGGGAGGGGGATTTGCTCTCTTGAGAAACGGCTGACACTTAGCCCTTTGAAGAAGAGGAGAAAAAGAAGAAGGCTTGGGCATTAGAAGAAAGAAGAAGAAAAGAAGAGAAGGCCTTGGCTGAAGAGGACAATACAAAGAAGAAGAACACAGAAAGAAGAGGAAGCACTTAGGCCGTTTGATTATCAAATCAGCCGTCTGAGGCACTGTTCATTTATTTAATTGCTAGGCTGTCCTGGATATTGTTGGTTTATTTGACATTCTTGCTTAACTATTATATGTTTATCTAGATTAAATAATTGGTGATATGAATCACCACTATTTTTATTCTAGATTTCTTTTTGATATGCCAAACTCTTGTTAGACTTATATTCTACATTGATGATCAATTTTTAGTAATTAATATTCATTGCTTAGCATTATTTGTCTCATTTTCTTGTGCTCATTTGCTTGTTAATTGAGATTAGTGCTTGAATTACAACTTGCCCTCTGTGTTCGACCTCGGACTTTTATTCGAGTAATAAGTTTTATCTGTTTTTTGCGCTCATTCAACCTATACTACACGCACTGATTTTAAAATCCGATTTAGAGCGACTAACATTTTGGCGCCATTGCCGAGGAGCAATGCACAATTCACCGCTATTCTCTGCATTATTTGATTATATTTGGGCATTGACTTGCCTTGTTTGCTTTCTTGTGATTTTGCACGGTACTTCACGAGGAGATCTTCTGTGCAAATCAACCACTCCAAAGTAGGTAACTTCTCTATTCTTCCCTAATCAACCTCCTAATCTTAGGAAGAAGAAAAGAAACAATCAATTAGGAATCACCTACCTTATTTTTCATAGTAATTATCATTTAAAAGGCAAGTTTCCTGATTTGTGAATTTTTTTTTTTTCAAATCTCATTGAAGTTGAAGTGATTCTATTTAGAGATCCTACCCCAAATTGTCTGTGCCTATTAGGGACTACGCTTAATTTCTAATCTTTTTGGACTACGCACTTCTTGTTTGAAGTCCAAGGAAATTATTTTTGAAGATCAAATTGGATGCAGAATAGAGCCAATTAGGGTTTCAATTCTAGGGTTTTGGAATGCTAGTTCACACTTACCTGCATAAAAGGAAACAAACCCACTCGCATTTGTGTGCTACCCAAGCCCTTGGTTGAAAAGACCTAATCAACAAAAACCCTAAAATTAGGCTCTAAATTCACCTGAACTTTACAATCTTGGACCTAATAACCTGAGTCAATCAGGGTGATTTCTGGGTCATGACCTAGATCTCATTCTGCCATCTTTAGGGCAAGTCAGGTGAAGTTGGTCTACATTATAGGCCAACCAACCTCCAAATTAGGTCACAAGTTGAATTACCTTCTAATCAAGTGAAACTCAAGGCACAAATTAGGACATAAAATTGGTAGACTTAAGGACTTAAGTTCATACATTCTAGTCTACCTGGACCCTCAGTGATAAGGAAAGTCGGATGGGGGAAACCCTCTAACTCGTAGGGATGCTCTACCGTGTAGGGGTCTTCACGGGGCTCTCCCTTCCTGGCAGCCCACTTAAGGGTTTTGCTCTCTTGTGCTCTATGCTGACACTTAGCCACTAAGGCCTTTGTTCCCTTATGCTTGTGAAGGAGAAAAGGAAGGAAAGAAGGCTTAGAGATGAAAGAGAAGGATTGAGAAGAGAGAAGAAGGGAAGGTCTGATGAAGAAGAGAAGCTGAAGAGAAGAAGGAAAGCAGAAGAAGAGAGAAATAAAGGAGAAGGCTTTGAAAGCCTTGTGTCTATGCTTACTGATGAACACTTAAATTGTTTGGAAAATCTATCGTCTGATTGAGCATCATTTGAGATACTGTTGCATTATTTAAGTACTATGTTAAGGTTAAATTGATTATGAGATGCATCTTAATTAGAGGATTTAATTGGTGATTCAAATCACCACTTTTTAGATTCTCTCCATTCTTTTTGTCTCTAGATACATTGGATTTCATTGAATAACTAATGTAATAGGTTACTATTCACTGAATATCTATTTGAATGCTCAATTAATTGTGCTCATTTATTTTGAATGCGATTAATATTGTGAATTCCATATTTGCTACATGTGTTCAACCTCGAACTCCATTGTAGATTTTGAGTTATAAATTTTATTTATTTGAGAGCTATTTGTCAACTGTACTATAATGCAATTTCCTTAAAACTCGACGAAAGCTTAATAACACCTAGGCACAGCTAGGGCAAATATAAACTGTGAAGAGGGCCAGATCGAATTAAAATTCACGAATAAAACATTGAAGATTGATATATTCAAGGCCCAGAAAGGAATTAATTGTGGAGCAATTGAGCAAGTTTGCGGCATCAGTTCTGTGATTGAGGACCCACTTCTAGAAGAAAACTTGATTACCCCTAATCCTCAATCCCAAGCAGATCATGCCCCACAAATATAGGAGCTTAGAGCTGATCTAGATTCACCCACAACTCTCGCCTTATCTTCTGAGGCCCATCCTGAACCTCCTTCTGTTGCTGATAACCCAGTTATGGAGTTGAAACCTCTTCCCGATCATCTGAAATATATCTTCTTGGGTCCCAATCAAACGTTTTCTGTGATTATCAAGTCCCGAATCACATCTGATCAGTAAACAAAGCTGATTTTTGTCCTCCAACAGCATCGAAGAGCCATTGGATGGACTCTCGATGATCTGATCGGTATCAGTCCCTCCTATTGCATACACCGTATCTACACTAAAGAGGGATCACAACCATCTCGAGAGATGCAGAGAAGACTCATTTCGAATCTACAAGAGGTCATGAAGAAAGTGATCATCAAATGATTGGATGCTGGTACATCTACCCAATCTCCGACAGCCGCTGGGTGAGCCTGATCCAGGTTGTGCCTAAGAAGGTAGGGCTCACCGTTATCATGACTGAATCTTGAGAGACCATCCTGACCCGCATTGTGAATTCGTGGAGAGTCTGCATTGATTACCACAGACTGAATGCCTCCACGAAGAAAGATCATTTCCCACTGCCATTTATTGATTAAATTCTCGAGAAATTGGCGGGAAATCGATTCTTCTATTTCTTGGATGGTTACTCCGGATATAATCAGGTGGCAATTCATCCAAAGGATCAGGAAAAGACCACCTTTTCCTACCCCTATGGTACGTACGTGTTCGGTAGGATGCCTTTTGGGCTATCCAATTCACCCGCCACCTTTCAGCGGTGCATGCTAGCCATATTCTTCAACATGGTAGGTAAATACCTTGAAGTATTCATGGACGACTTCTCAGTATTTGGTGAATCTTTTTATGAGTGCCTCCTGCATCTTGTCCAAATCCTCAAAAGATGCATTGATGTGAACCTAGTGCTCTCCTGGGAAAAGAGCCACTTTATGGTTCTAGAAGGCATCATCCTGGGACATCTTGTTTCTGAGAGTGGTATTCAAATCGATCGAGCCAAGGTGAATTTGATTTCCAAACTTCTGTACCTAACTCGGTCAAAGATATCAGATCGTTCTTGGGGAATGTTGGATTTTATCGTCGATTCAAACCTGATTTTTCCAAGATCGCACACCCCTTGACGAACTGTTGACATGGCTTTTTAGGAGATTAAAGTGTCTCATTGTAGTAAAATCTCCTAAATCGCTCAATCAACAAATACAATTTATAACTCGAATATAAGTTCAAGGTCGAACGTAGGGAGTAAGTAGGAATTCACACACTAATCTTTAATTAGAGTTAATGAGCACAATTAATTGAGCGTTAAAAATAGATATTCAATGAATAATAACCTGTCACATTATTTATTCAATATATCTAGAGATTACATGGAACAAAAAGAGGAGAATAAAAAACAATGGTGATTTAGATCACCACTAATCCTCTTAATTAAGCATGTATGCAATTATTCAATTAGAACTCAATTGTAAACTATAGTACTTAAATTATTGAATAGTAATTCAAATAATTCCATAGTGTTCTTGACTTAACAGAGCCTCAAAGCCTCTCTCTCGCTCTCTCTTCATTTCTTCTTCTTCCTTTCTTCCTTCTTTCATGGCACGCACAAGTCCTCTCTTTCTTCCCTTCGCAGAACAGGGGAAATAATTTCTCAACTTTTGCTAAGTGTCACATAGGGACACTTCCTTTAGAGAGAAAAAACCCCCCTTCCCTGCACTCTCTCTCCTTTCTCTCTCTCTCTCTCAAGATCCAGGATTATCGAGATATTGAGCATATGCGCACTCGAGTCTAGGGTTGTCGGCGTGAGTCACAGCCGTAAAGTGCATAGATTAGGTCAGGTTGGGTCGGGTGAGTGGATGAGCGGGGACCTCACCCCCAATGTCGAGGCGATAAAGCCTAAACACAAAAACAACTTAAACGCTACCATCGCTTCTTCTCTTCATGAGGTGGGACTAAATCTCACCTTCTTTGCACGTGTCTGTTGCTGGAGTGGCTTCCAATTGAAGCTGAAGGAGTGCTCATTGCTCCCAATTGGAGGCCTAGATCGCTTCCTGGGATGAATCCACAGCACCTGGAGGGTGTATCCTGGAAGTTGCTTCGCCTTGAGCATGAAGAACACGTCGGCGGTAATGGCACGGCGGTGGAACGATGGTGGAACCTGAAACTCAAGCAAATGGCCTCACGACCACATTAAAATAGCTCATAAGCTTCATAGTGGTGTGGTGAGTGTGGTGGCGACAGTTTCGTGGTGAGGCGAGGCATGTAGTGGCTTGATGGAGGCGAAGAAGGCGATTGGTGATGGGTTCGTTCGGTGAGGAGATGGAGTGGGCAATAGGCCTCGAAAGGTTAGGACTTTTATTCTAGGGGCCACAGCGGAGGTTTTGGTGGTGGTGTTGTGATGTTTGGTGGCATTTGGTGGTGGCACAAGCTCGCCGGAGCCCTTGCCAGAGTTGGGGAAGACGATGGGGGAGAGTGTGAACAGCGGTCAAAATTGAGAAGTTAAGGGGAGAAAAAGAAAGGAGAGAGGAAGAGGGAGTGTTAGGACCTAGAATTGCAGACGAAAATGGGAGAGCGACGTCGGCTGTGGTTGGCTGGCGTCGAGGATGAAGGATTCTCTGATGAAGGAGACAGCGAGGAAGAAGGGGCTAGGGCGCCTCTGAGTTGACCGTCGAGAGGCGGAGGAAGTCGGGGAGGAAGGAGACACTCCCAATTTAGTTGTTGGGAGGCTATAGGACGATGAAGGAGGATGGTCGCTGGAGCTAGGGTGGAGTTGGCCGAAGTTAGGGAAAAAGGGAAGATTTTTTAGGCCAAACCTAGCTAAAGAGGTGAGGATTGCATCGTAGGTCCATTTATAGGCCATGGGGAGGGGTTTCAAGCTTGGAAACCAAGCTTGTAACTCCACGTTTTTTATGTGAGCAGGACATGTGAACCTTTAAAAGGTTTGCATGATGATTTGGGGGCGATTTAGGATTCATGTATGGGCTCATGTGGAAGGTAATTTCATAAGAAATCTTCGGTTCAAATTTAGTAAGGTTTGGTTAAGAATTGAGCAAGAAATCCTCACTCAAAACTTGACGGTGAAGGTCTGACCTTCCAAAAATGGCACGAAGACCTTTTTGCAAAGAACGATGATAAACTTATGGACCTAATTGCAGTTATTTCAAAAGTTAGGGGCATATGTGTGAGAGAAAAGAGTCAAACAGGACTAAAATGTAAACTAGGTCAAGGTGATCTCTGATTGGGCCAAAATTTTGGTACAAGCCTAATTTGAACCGAAGGAATCTGATGGTGAAGTTAAATTGTGGTTTTAACCATTTTGCCTAGCTAAATTACGTAGAAATCCAAATTATGGCAATTATCTATCTAAGACTCTATTTTAGGTCAAAATGGGCTTCAATGGTCAAATGAAAGATCTCAAACCCTATAGTACATTTTTCTATGACTTTTAGAGTGTTTAGGTGAATTTTATTCTGACCAAAACTTTATTGAATTAAGCAGGTCTGTTTTTAGGATTTCAAATGTCATTTAATTCTCGTAATGCGTGAAAACTCGTTTCTTTCTGCACAGACCCTCTTGTTAGACTTTAATGCATATTGGAAATTTAATAAACCCTTGAGAAAACTTGCAGTTGTTCTTCATTCATGATATGATGGTAAAATTACAGTTTTAACCCAATTTCATGTTAAACTCTCAGAAAGGATGTGCAGTGAATTATGGTCCTTTGGCAGTTATGTAGGAGCATTTATTAAGAGAATATGACTAATTAAAGCTAGATATAGCCGATGATGACGTTATCATATACCCCCATACCTAACTTTTGCTAGTCCCTTAACAAAATCTTATGAAATGAACTTGATTTCTAGACCATGCTTTTGATGCTCAAAGTCCTAATTTTTCTTTTCTTCCTTTTAGAAATTAGGTCAGAACGCTAATAATAGGCCTAGAGGTACTCAAATACCAACCAAGATCCAGACCTGACCAACTTTAGTCTCAGTCTGCCCTAAAGGTTTCTAAGGCCCATAGAAACTATCCTAAGGTTCGTTGGACCCAGCAGTTAAAGCACCCGTGCTTGTAACATGGTTAGCCCAGGTTCAGTTTGCGGTGCATTTTTATAATAGAGAGAGATAGAAGAATTTTTGCATTTTTGGAGAGCTTTCTCTCTCATTTTCTTTTCTTTATTTCTAGCTTCAGATTGGCTCAAAAACATGGTCTGTATCAGATTTCTTGTTCCCACCATCAATCCTTGCAGGGTTCTTGGCTTTCGATGCTTTGAGATAACACCGCCCATGACAACCCCTAGAACCCTGTCTTTCGACACTTCGAGATAGTGCCACCCATGGCATTCTGTAGCTAAATTCATTCAAACCCTGGCGATCGAAATTTCGGGATAATCCCACCCATGGTACCTGAATCAGCACAAGGTGCTTATGTGCCCCCAGTAGGATATTTAGATATCCTAGGAGACAAGCACCGAGGAGACGGCATGTTATTGCGCATCTTTGAGGGGAATTTACCACCTCTCCGTGCCGGGAACTCATCCAAATCAACTTGTGTTTATAAGCCGCTCCTAATCTAGGTGGCATTTTCAGAACAGAATATGCTTTGCGTGATTTTGATTATTAAGCGCACTGAACTAGACTTGTGTGTGGATTAGGGTGCTTAGGTTACAGAGTCTCTCAAACTAGAGGTCAATTAACAAGGTTGAATACTCTCTAAGCCTTAGACCTAATACATAAGCTTCGCATTTTCCTCAACCTCTCGAGGATTATCCAGATCTTAATGGATACATGTATTTTTAAGCCCTAAAAAGAAGCCTACGAGACCTAAGATCAGCACTCATACTAATCACCTTGTTTCTCTGTCATTCTAGGATTTAATTTTTTTCTTTTGATTTGGTCTAGAACTTAAGTGGATTCCATAATCTTTTACTAATGACTATCACCTTTTTGTTTCAAATTGTAGCTCCTTTTTAACATTTAAATCACCTCCTTATTTCCTCCTCAAGAATGATATGCAATTAATCCTCTCAAAATTTCCTCCCCTTTCCATTTTTTTGTTCTTTTTCAATTTTTATTATTTTATTTTGGTTTCTTGAATATGAGCAATTTTTTGTGAGAACCCTTCAGAAACATGAATTTTTATGTGTTTTGCACTTTAACACCCCCCATGCCTAAGTTTTGCAATATCCTCATTGTGAATAGGAGGGTATGAAATCAGCTTGGGTTCAAGGATTAGAACAAGGTCAAAAGGGTAGGCGAATGGGTCAGGATGACTATTGTGGATAATTTCAAGCTTTAGTACTTGGGATGACTATTGTAAACAATTTCAAGCTTTGGTACAAGTACCAAAGGTGGAGTCAATTGTTCTAAAATTGAACTTAGAATGCAGTAGACACAAAGCTCAAAAGGATAATTAGAAGGATCTCGGATTTTTGGAATGATGGGTTGCCTCCTGTTAAGTGCTAAATTCAGTGCCTTTAGCCGAGTAGAAGGTGGTCATGGAGAAGGAGTGATCAAATCAAATGAATTTTGTAGAACAAGCACCTTGATCAAAAGCCTGGTTGGTCCAACTAGGTGCTTGTTCAAATCTACAGGCTAATGATGCAGCCCAAATCCAATCAGTTTGGTGGGTTGATGAGTATGGATCATGGAGTGTGGTGCCCACCAGATGCTTTGTGACTCAGAAGGATGTGGAAATGAAAATCCAGGGTTTGGCTGATTGGATTCAGCCTGGTCAGAGTAGGGATCCTCAAATGCAAAAGAGTCTATGGAGGATGTAGGAACCCTACAAGAGTGATTAGAGAAGGATGGGATGTGATTAGTAATTTGATCGATGTCCAAATCCTGATCAAGATGGATAAGAATCATGTGTGACCGAATCATCGAGAGGAGAATCAGAATAGAAGCTGATTCCGGTTGCTGGTCGGGGGTGGGATAGGATTTAAGCAGGTTCCGTATATGCTATAGAAGAGGGGGCTTCAAAGAGAACTGTGTGTGAGGGCTCTTCTAGAAAAGGTTCAAAGGTAGGTGTATCTAGAGAGTCCTTATAAAGCCCATCAAAATCAAATGTGCATGATTGGAGAGTGCTTATAAGATCATGAAAATCGAAGTTGAGAGAAGATTCAAACTCTAGATTGCATACACTCTTGGCACTTGTAGTTTTTGAATCCTGTAGATCATAAAGGAATGGTTCCAGGTCAATGGAACTTGATTTTGGATCGATGATCTCAGGATTAGGGACCTCAGAGTCAGAGTCGAAGAATGGGTCGTGAATGCTGAGGTCGTAAATTGGCTCGTAGTCATCAAGAAACAAAGATTCTCCGAAATCAGACTAAGATTCAAAATCGTCAGAGAACTTGCGAAGATCGTGTTCTGAACTTGATTCCAGATTGAAAGTTCCACCACAGAGTGAATCGAGATGTGGAGAAGCAGCAACCTGACTTGGATCTAACCTAAACTCAGAATCCAAACTCATAAAGGTGTCTTTATTAGGCATGGGTTCGGGTTCTTGGCTCTTAGGAGAGACCCAATCGAATCCCAACTCTTCCAGCTCCTCGATTTCTATGTCGTAAATTGGCGTGATTTCCGACAAATCGATCTATATCTCAGAGGAGTCTAGAGAGGTGTAGTCATCAAACATAGGCCCAGAATCATAGCTCAACTCGAAAATCTGAGTCTCATTACATGGGGCCTCATAATTATCTCAAATAGGCTCGAATCTAGATTCTAGGTTAAAGGTAGGGTTTGGATCACTAAAATCTAGGTTGGGCTCTATTGGGATGTCAGAATCATCCTCGAGAATTACCTTAACAGGATAAGGCTCGGGATTTACATTCTCGAGTTCTGTTGTAAGCTCATATTACGGGTGTTTGGGAATTCAAAGCTTGGCAAACTCGATTCTTGTATTTCTAGGGTTGTCTCGAAAGCAAGAACACCTACAATTGGATCTTCCCAACCCAACTTAAGATCAGGCATATCAGTCTGCACATAAGTTGGATCATATTCCATCTAGGTTGGGGATCCACAACAACCTTGATTCTCGAACCCAAGATTTGGGAAATCAGATTGATCCTCAGTCTTATGCCAAGATGTTTCGCTAAACGTTTGGGGAATATACATGTATTTTTGATTGATAATCTATTTCAACAATTTTATCATCTCTTCCCATTTCCCAGGGTCATCTTAGTGTCTTCCCCAAAGTATAGGATTTGTTAGACATTGGAGATATTCAAAGTTATGAAAATTTTCTAATTCAATATATCCTATCATGAGAATATCCTGAGTTGATCCATTTGTTATTTGTGTCAATATTAACTGAGCACAATTTGCAATAAAGGCTATTGTTTCTGGGATATTAACCTGAATCGTGCTGGCTAGATTTGAGGTTTTATCATCAACTCCATAAAATTTCAGGGCATCCTCGATCATTCTATCTCTCATGGACATTCGGGATTCAGGTTTCCTAAATGGTCTTCCTAAATTACTAGGCTGCACCTTCAAATCAGGTGGTGGATCAGAATGTGGAATCAAATTCAGGTTTAGATTGAAGTTGATTGGATTTGAAAAGAGATTCCTAAGAAGATCTAATGAGGTCTCTTAGGTTAAAAACCCAAGGACCTTCCTGTGTGTGTGCTCTAAAGAATAGATGAGGGACTGTATATGAATTGGACCTAATTAAGGCACCCAAAGATTTTTGGATGACTATAGAGGTTTGGGGCGGATGATACCCCTGGATCGGAAAGTCGTCCACCTAAGAATTATCTGGGTAGCCAGGAAGGGAGAGTCTCGCAACCCCTACATGGTAGAGCATCCCCATGGATTACAAGGTTTCCCCCACTCGACCTTCCTTGTCACCGAGGATCCAGGTAGACCAGAATGGATAACTTGACCTCTTAAGTCTACCAGTTTCAAGTCCTAATTTATGCCTTTAATTCCACTTTATTAGAAGTTAGTTCGACTCGTGGCCTAATTTGAGGGTCGGTTGGCCCCTAATGTAGGTCAACTTCACCTAACCTACCCTAAAAGATGGCAGAATAAAATCTAGGTCAAGACCCAGAAATCACCCTGAATGACTCTCAGTTTATTAGGTCCATGATTTTAGGGTTCAAGTGATTTTAGAGCCTGATTTTTAGGATTTTCCTGATTAGGTCTTTTTAAATAGGGGCTTGGGTAGCACACAAATGTGAGAGAGTTTATTTCCTTTTCTGCAGGAAAATGTGATCTAGCACTTCAAGCCCTAGTGTTGAAACCCTAACTGGCACTATTTCAAGTCCAATTTAATCTTAAAATGTTCACCTAGGGCTTCAAGCAAGCAGTGTGTTAGCCCAGGATGAGTTTAGAAATTAAGCGTAGTCCTTAATAGGTACAGGCAATTTGGGTAGGGAATTCTAAACAGAATCATTTAAACTTCAATCATATATGAAAATTTTCCGCAAATCAGGAAACTTGCCTCTTAATGATAATTACTAGGCAGGCGATTCCTAGGTAGTTTTGTTTCCTTTTCTCTCTTCCAAGGATTAGGAGATTAGGGAGGAAGAGAGCTTACCTACCCTGGAGTGGTTGAATGGCATGAAAGTTCGCCTCATGAAGTACCTCGCAAAATCACAACAAATCAAACAGGGCAAGTTAGTGCTCAAATATAATCAAATAAAGCAAAGAATAGCGGAGAATTGCACGTTGCTCCCTGGCAATGGCGCCAAAATGTTGAAGCGATCTATCAAGGGTTTATATTATCGTCGTTGAATTTCAAATCCTCAATCGATCAAACAACAAATAGAATTTATAACTCAAATATAAGTCCGAGGTCGAACGCAGGAAGCAAGTAGGAATTCACGCACTAATCTTTAATTAGAGTCAATGAGCATAATTAATGAGCATTAAAAATAGATATTCAATGAATAATAACCTGTCACATAATTTATTCAATGTATCTAAAGATTGCATGGAATAAAAAGAGGAGAATAAAAAACAATGGTGATTTAGATCACCATAAATCCTCTTAATTAAGCATGTATGCAATTATTCAATCAGAATTCAATTGTAAACTATAGTACTAAAATTATTCAACAGTAATTCAAATAATGCCTCAGTTAAACACTAAGTACTTAGATGCTACAGTGCAAAGGCACTGTTCATCTTCTTCAACTCTTCTCTTCCTCCTCCTTCTTCCTTCTTTCAGCATGCACATGCCCTCTCTTTTTCTTCCCTTCGTAGAACTGGGGAAATGATTGCTCAAATTTTGCTAAGTGCCACACAGGGACACTTCCTTCAGAGAGCAAAAACCCCCTTCCCTTGCACTCTCTCTCTCTTTCTTTCATCTCCTCTTTCTCTCTCAGATGGCCAGGTAATCAAATCGCACACACCCGGGTCCAAGCTGTGGGCATGGGTCGCAGCCGAGGAGTGCATAGGTTAGGCAAGGTCGGGTTGGGTGAGCGTGTGAGCGGGTGAGCGGGGACCAAAATGTTGACACAACTTTTTAGGAGATTAAAGTGTCTCGTTGTAGTAAAGTCTCCTAAATCGCTCAATCGACAAATACAATTCATAACTCGAATATAAGTCCGAGGTCAAACATAGGGAGCAAGTAGGAATTCATGCACTAATATTTAATTAGAGTCAATGAGCACAATTAATTGGGCATTAAAAATAAATATTCAATGGATAATAACCTGTCACATTATTTGTTCAATGTATCTAGATATTTCATGGAATAAAAAGAGGAGAATCAAAAACATTGGTGACTTAGATCACCACTAATCCTCTTAATTAAGCATGTATGCAATTATTCAATCAGAACTCAATTGTAAACTATAGTACTTAAATTATTCAATAGTAATTCAAATAATATCACAATATTCTCAACTTAACAGAGCCTCAAAGCCTCTCTCTCTCTCTTTCTTCGTCTTCCTTCCTTCCTTCTTTCACAGCACACACAAGCCCTCTCTCTCTCTTCCCTTCGCAGAATAGGTGAGACAATTTCTCAACTTTTTCTAAGTGTCGCATAGGGACACTTCCTTCAGAGAGCAAAACCCCCCCTCCCCCACACTCTCTCTCCTTCTTTCTTTCTCTCTCTTAAGATCCAGGCTTATCGGGTTATCAGGCATACGCGCACTCGGGTCTAGGGCTGCAAGCATGGGTCGCAGCCGAGGAGTGAATAGGTTAGGTTGGGTCGGGTCAGGTGAGTGTGTGAGTGGGTAAGCGGGGGCCTCACCCCCGGTGTCGAGGCGATAAAGCCTAAACACAAAAACAACTTAAATGCTACCACCATTTCTTCTCTTCACGAGGTAGGACTAAATCCCACCTTCTTCTTCGTGTGCGTCTGCTGCTGGAGTGGCTTCCAATTGAAGCTGAAGGAGCACTTGGTGCTCCCAATTGGAGGCTTAGATCGCTTCCTGGGATGAATCCGCAACACTTGGAGGGTGTAGCCTGCAAGTTGCTTGGTCTTGAGCATAAAGAACATGTCAGCAGTAATGGTGTGGAGTGGAACTATGGTGGAACCTGAAACTCATGCAAACGGCCTCACGACCACATTAAAATAACTCATAAGCTTCACCGTCGTGTGGTGAGTGTGGTGGCGGTGGTTTCATGGTGAGGCGAGGCGTGTAGTGGTCGAATGGAGGCGGAGAAGGCGGTCAATGATGGGTTTGTTCGGTGAGGAGATGGAGTGGGCAATAGGCCTGGAAAGGTTAGGGCTTTTATTCTAGGGGCCACGGCAGAGGTTTTGGCAGTGGTGGTGTGATGTTTGGTGGCGTGTGGTGGTGGCACGAGCTCGTCGAAGCCCTTGCCGGAGTTGAGGAAGACGATGGGGGAGAGTGTGAACGGCGGTCAAAATTGGAAAGTTAAGGGGAGAAAAAGAAAGGAGAGAGGAAGAGGGAGTGTTAGGACCAAGAATTGCGGACAAAAGAGGGAGGGTGGTGTTGGATGTGGTTGGTCGACGTTGAGGACGAAGGATTCTCCGACGAGGGAGACGACGAGGAAGAAGGGGCTAGGGTGCCTCTGAGTTGATTGTCGAGAGGCGGAGGAAGTCGGGGAGGAAGGAGACACTCCCAATTTGGTCGTTGGGAGGCCATAGGACGATGGAGGAGGATGCTTAACGGAGCTAGGGCGGAGTTGGCCGAAGCCTCCTCTCAAAAGACATGCCTTTCGAGATGACGAGTGAGTGCATTCACGCATTTGAGAGCCTGCGTGATTGAGTCACCCAAGCACCAATCCTGCAATCTCTTGACTAGTCTCAACCCTTTGAGATCATGTGTGATGCATCTGACTAGGCAGTGGGAGCAGTGTTAGGGCAGAAAATCGACGGGAAACCCGTGGTCATATGCTACACCAACAAGACAATAGATGAGGTTCAGCGTAACTACACAATTACGAAGAAAGAGCTACTAGCTGTTGTATTTGCCTGGAAAAATTCAGATCATACCTCTTGGGTTCCCATGTCATTATATACTTGGATCACACCGCAGTGAGGCACTTACTCACAAAGAAGGACGCAAAACCTAGATTAATCCGATGGATCTTGCTATTGTAAGAATTCGATCTTGAAATTCATTACAAAGCGGGAAAGTAGAACGTGGTAGCTAACCATTTGTCTCACCTTCCTTCTTTGATCATTGACCCGTCCGAACCTATTACCGAGCATTTTTTGGATGAACACCTGTTGGCCATTAACGGACTTCCCTGGTTTGCTAACATGGTAAACTACTTGGTTACGGGGAAAGTCCTGTCACGTTGGGTGACTTCTAGGCGAGACAAGTTGATTTCCGATGCCAAGTAATACATTTAGGAAGAACCGTATCTTTTCCATATTGTCAATGATTAGATAATCCAGAGATGCATTCCTGACAATGTCATCTCATTCTATCATGATCAGGCCTGCGGTGGTCATTTCTCTGGTCAGAAAACCAGAGCAAAGATCCTCCAGTGTGGGTTCTTCTGGCCCACAATGTTCAAAGATGCGTAAATGTATTATAGGGCATGTGCTTGTTGTTAGACCTTAAGCAACATGGGCTCACGTGATATGATGCCCTTGAATCCAATCATTGTATGCGAGATCTTGACATCTGGGGAATTGATTTCATGGGACCCTTTTCAGGATCTAATGGCTTTGAATATATCTTACTTGTTGTTGATTAAGTCTCTAAATGGATCGAAGCCATCCCCACTAAAACAAGTGACCATAAAGTTACTCTTTGGTTCATGCAAGAGAACATCTTTTCAAGATTTGGGTTCCAAAAGGCATCATCAGCGATGGTGGGTCTCATTTCGCCAATGTGCACTTCCAATCCCTGATGAAAAGGTATGAGGTGTCGCATCGTATCTCGACTCGTTGTCACCCCCAAACTAATGGATTGGTAGAACAATTGAATCAGGAGACCAAGAAGATCCTTCAGGTCACTGTTTGGCCTGACAGGAAGATTGGTCTACTCGCCTTCCAAAAGCCTTGTGGGCCTATAGGACCGCCCATAAGAACCAGCTAGGCATGTCTCCCTTCAGACTTGTGTATGGGAAGGCATGTCACCTCCCCACGGAAATGGAGCACAAAGCCTACTGGCCAGTACAGAAGTGAAATCTAGATCTTGTGAAGGTTGGAATCCACCACCAGTTGCAATTGAGTGAGATTGAGGAACCACTCAATGATGCGTATGAGACCTCGCGAAACTACAAAGAGTGGGTGAAAGCCTTCCATGACAGGCACATTTCAAGAAAAACCTTCCATCCTGGTCAGAAAATACTACTCTTTGATGCCAAACTCAAGCTCTTCCCAGGAAAACTCAACTCTAAATGGATTGAACAATTTCTGGTGAGATGAGTATTCGAAAATGGAGCTGTTGAAATCAGTGAACTCAACGTTGATTCTGAACCTTTTGTTGTGAATGGTCAGAGACTCAAACCGTTCGTCAAACTTACTGACACAAATTTTGTTGTAGTATAGTTTGATCTCCATTCTCCCTGAGCTTCATTGCACCCAACTGACGACGTTAAACTTAGCCCTTAACGGGAGGCGACCCATCATCTTTTGAAAAACCTAAAACCTTCATGACATATCCTTTTGTTGAATTTATATTGCACTTTAGGGTTCGTCCATTAGAACAGTCGACTCTACCTTGAAATCATTCGCAACAGTCATTCCAACCCGTTCACCACCCACTGTTCTAATGTATGATCTGAATTGAACTTGAACCCAACTAATTTACATTGAGGACATTGCAAATCGTAAGCATGGGGGGGTATTAAAGTGCAAAATGTTGTGAAATCAATGCATGGAAGGGTTTCATCAAAAAAAAAGAAAAAAAAAAGAGGAAAGGAGAGGTCATTTTGAGCTGAATGAAATAAGAGAAGGGAAGGAAATGAAAATAAAGAAGAAAAAGGAGCAAACAAAAAGAAAAGAAAATGAATTAGTCCCTTGAAATTCAATATGGAACCTACCTAACTTCTAGGTTGGATCGGATGATGACTTAAGATTTGGAAGGTTAAAAGTTAGGGAATTAGTGGCGGATACCAACCTTAGGCCTCTTGGATCTATTCCAGGGTTTAAACACTCAAGTATTTGCTAAGATCAGGATTAATCCTCAGGAGGTTGAGGAAAGTGCGAGGTTGATGTACTAGGTCTAAATCTTAGGGATTATTTGGCCCTGTTGCCTGCCCTTTGGTTTGCGGAACTTGGTAACCTAAGCATCCAAAATCACACACTAAATCTAGTTCAGTGCGCTTAATAAAGAAAAATCATGTCAAAAGTGTTCTGTTCTAAAAAGCCATCTCAAAGATCTAGCTTAGGAGCGGCTCAACAACACAAGTTGATTGGACGACATCCCGGCACGAAGAGGTGGAAAATTCCCCTTGAAGATGCGTAATAACAGATCGTCTCCTCGGTGCTTATCTCCTAGGATATTTAAATATCCTACTGGGGGCATGTTAGTATCTTGTGCTAGTTCAGGTGCCATGGGTGGGATTATCCCAAAATGTCAATTGCCAGGGCTTGAATTTAGTTATAGAATGCCATGGGTGGCACTATCCCGAAGTGTCGAAAGCCAGGGTTTTGGGGGTTGCTGATGAGCCCATATTTGTGGGCTTAAGTGCCTAGGAATTAGATTGATATTTGTGTTTACATAACATATATAAATTTTTAGAATGCATTAGAATAACATGCATTAGTCTTTAGGTTACATTATATGCATTAACATTTTATTGAGGGTTTGAACATAATTAACAAATCTTTTTATTATTATTCATTTTCTCTTCTTTGCAGGAATTCGCCGCTCCAACGCCACCAGCTGCCGCACTAAAACCTGCATTCAAGGACGAGCGGAGAATGTGGATCTGCTCCCGCCTCTCCATTCAAATCCATGCAGAAGGCTGCAAAAAAAGAAGAATGGCTGGCATTCAAAGGAGGCCACCACCCCTTTCCTCATTGTGCAGAGAACCTCATTTCTCATTTGCTCCTCACCACCGGCCTCAACTACAGTAGCCCAACTCCACCACCGTGGGCGTGTAGTGTGACAGCCCACACCGCCAATTAGAGTCCCTGCATCACCATGCTTCTTCTTCATCACCACCGCACCCACCAACACCATCCCTACGCACGTCCATCACAAGTGCAAGCACCTCCCTCCAATACCCTCGGCTCTCTGCAGCAGCCCATCTGCACGCACCTGCCCTCACAGTAGCCCACCCGCGTGCACTGCACCTCCACCGTAGCAAGCACGCGCCCACCAACAGCTTAGCGCACGACCCCCCCACACCTCAGCCCCTGCCGCACACCTGTAGCAGCCTCCTGCACCTCCAGCCAGCTCGGGCTCAACCCCTGCCGCACACCCGCAGTAGCCGTACCCCACTTCCAGCCCGCGCACGCCTCTCTGCATGCGTCCGCACCTCGCCGCACCGCTGCCTGCAGCACATGCCGCGCACCCTCTAGCAGCAGAGCACGCAAGAGCAACAGCGACAGCCGTTGCCGCTGCAGCTTCTCCCACTTCGACCGGAGACCACCGACGGCCGTTCAGAGCGCCACCACCACCATCGAAAAGCTCTCGTCGTGCTTATCCTCCTCCGAGCTTCCCACGGCCCGCCATCTCCTCCTCGTCGTGCACGCACAAAGGAAGTAAATCCTCTATTTTTGTGTTAATTAATATTTACATTTGAGTGCCATTGCCAAACCCTCATTTTTTATTTTAATATTTGATATATTGAGCGAAATTGCAATTCATGCTCATGGTTTCTCAAAATTACTTGCCTTTTGTTATTCACATCTTTTGACATTGGTTTTGGATTAAGATGTACACAATTTCTCTCTAATACATGTGCAATTGGAAATTACAGAGATTGATCACATATTTATTGAATATTTCATTGAGGAAAAATTGCACATATAACCTTACATTCTCGAGTTATTGTGTGTCTTCTTTTCGTCACATTTCATGTCAGACTTGACTATGGATTTTGCACTCGATTGAATGAATACAAGGGAAAAATATTCATGAATTTATTGCATCATTGCCTCCCTGTGGACACGGCCCGCCCTCCTGTGAGTGGTTTAATTTTAATTCTAATTATTTTGTTAAGCGATTTTCCACCACTTTGATACTAAAATGACAAATCATCTTAATCATATTATTTGAAAGCGAAAATTGACTTATCAAATGGCGTCGTTGCCAGGGAGGCAACAGATGCAATAATTTCACTTGATTTTTATTTCTGATTATTTCTCGTTGCACAGTGATCTGAACATTTGTTATATTTTCTGTGCAAGGAATCTATGGAGGTGACAGGCACATCTGGGAGACGACGTTGACCTTGAGCGATGCCCACACGCGGGGAAGATGCAGGAGACCTAGATCCCGCTTCCAGAGGGGATTCCCCTTTGTCACAAGTTTTATTCCTGTTTTCTCACCCTTGTAGTAATTGGGGCTGATTTTCGGGAGCCTGTTTCCCTTTTCTTTAGATCTAAGTTTTTATTTTATTTTGTGGTTGTTTATCCTTAATTTGTTTGTGCATAAGTAGCTAAAAAAAAAAAACACGGGCTACCTGCTAAAAGCTGCCTGCTCTTAGGTCAAATCATTTAGGATTGAATGAGCAGCATCTAGATCTAACTTCCTGCCTTGCATATTGCGTGAAGCATGCTGGAATCAGGTATGCACTTCTAACTTAGCATTTCTACCGGTCATGCAAATGCATTTGGATTAATTTTTAGACCACATAATCTGTCTTGAAGCGATCTAATAAAGTGGTCACATTTAATTTTTGAAAAAGGACTAATTAAAGGAGGGACATTTAAAAATCAAGGACTTGATTTTCAAACTTGGCGTGCGATTCAAAATTCAAAATCATTTGCAGTGTATGCACACTTATATCTCTTGCACCACGACACGCATTTAGACACTCCTAGGTCTTGGAACTACTAGGACAAGAGCCCTCCTATCGTTGGATTCTAAATTGTTTGGAACTTGAGATCAAAGGTTTTGTAAATCCAAAGAGGGGGATACCCTGTTACGGATTTTTGGGGGTAGTTAAGAAGCATCACGAAAGCATAGCTTCAAAGGAAGGCCTAGGCCTACTTGCATCCCTCGATCTTCCATCTTTGGAGTTGCTCTACCATTTGAGATTTAGGGAAGAACACCTAAGCTCCAACTAGGTCTTTTTAGGCATTTCGAAGGTTGACAATAGGCGTGTAATTGATTGGGCAACTTGCTTTGTCACCTACAATTTGAACTAAAGTCAAAAGCCTAAATTTGTAAAGACTGAACAAGTCCTTTTGAATTGTGTTTGTAGTGCATGCTTGGTAGGCGATCTCTTAGGAGAAAACTTATGTTTGATCTTGAACCTGAAAGAATCTTAAGAAGAAACCTCCCAAGAGAAGAAATGGCTGGTCAAAGGAGCGTTAAGGAATATTTCATTCCAACCAATCAAGCTGGCCCTGCACTACATAGACCTGGAGGGGACAATCCTTATGAGATCAAAAGCAGTACCATATCCTTGCTGCTCTCCTTTTATGGTACCGCTAGGGAAGACCCTTATAGGCATATAGAGGAATTCACCGAGGTCTATTCCACGGTGAAGCTGCAGGGCATTACTGATGATGCTCAAATGCGGACCCTCTTTCCTTTCTCAATCAAGGACAAAGCCAAGTATTGGTATCATACCCTTGATGATATTAATAGGTGGGATGCCCTGAAGAAGGAGTTTTTGAAGAAGTACTTCCCCATGAGCAAAACAAATCACTTTAGGAGGGAAATTATGAGTTTTGTTCAAAAGGATGGGGAAGCTTTCCATGATGCGTGGAAGAGCTTTAATGACCTGTTGAGACTTTGCCCACATCACCAGGTGCCTAAGTGGCAACTGGTTGAAAGGTTCCACATCGGACTTAACGATTCGCACACGCAAACTATGGATGGTGCTTGTGCAGGAATCTTTCTATCAAAGTCTGAGGATGAAGCTTGGAACCTTTTTGATACTTTGAGTGAGAATTCCATTCACTTGAATTCTGCCTACATGGATAGAAAACCCACTCTCATGCAAAGAAAGTTGGAGGCGAATGAGGCAAGGGACACCCAGAATTTAGCCTATCATGTTCAATTGTTGAATCAAAACATGGAAAGGCTTATGTCGAGTGATAGAGAGATTTTCACTTATTTATGAAGATGATAGCAATAAATTGATATGTCGTGTTTTATGTGGTGGAAAATTTCTCAATCAAAAATTAAAATAAATATCAAATTGAACCACAATAAAAATGTTGCATCCACATGAAGGAATAGAACCAATAAATTCACGAGTAGAGGATTATAATGTTTGCAGACAACTTCGTGACTTTAATTCGAGGAATATGCTACTCTAAATGGAGATTGTAATTTCATTAAAAGTTCAAGGTTATTTATGCAATTTTCATGTCAGAAACCAAGCTCCCAAAAGTATGTATATGATGCATGTGTAGTGGCATATCATGCAAATTTGACTTGCATGCAAATCTGAATTGAATTTCAATGTTGAATGATGCACATAACACAAGTTAAGTAAATTCGCGAAATTATAAGTGCATCCATGCAATGTGACCTGAATAAAATAATAATATTAAGGTGACAATGGCATGCAATGTAATTTTAATTGAAGCAAAAACAGAGGAAACTTCTCTCTTCTTTGCACATGCGAGGAGGCTTCGTGGGAGGAGTTGTGCTGTGGGAAGGCACGTCTCAACGAGGGCTACGTGATGGTGGTGACACGGCGGTCGGAGGTGGTCGAACATGGCTGGACAGTGGAGGAGAACGCCGGCTTGATGACGGCAGGTGGCAGCGTGAGCTGCTGTGGCTGCGTGCACAGGCCGCGTGTGGCTGCGTGCTGTGCCTGCAGTGTTGCACGCGGTGGAGGCGCTGCACTGCAGTGGATGCTTTGGGTTCTTACAGGGCTGCTAGAGAGGAAGAAGATGATGAAGAGGAGGAGGCGCGCGGTCTGCAGTGCATGAGGGTGCTTGCAAGGGCTTGGCTGCAGGCGCGCGGTGGAGGTTGTGGCAGTGCGGTAGCAGGGCTGCGATGACTGCTTTGCGCGCTTGCAAGGGTGCAATAAGGCAAGCTGGGGAAAATGAAGCGCTCGCTTAGAGCGGCTTTGGTGAGGCAGGCTGGAGTGCGCTTGCAAGGGCACGCGGTGGCAGGCTAGAGCGCACTTGCAAGGGCGCACGGTGGCAGGCTGGAGCGCACTTGCAAGGGCGCGCGGTGGCAGGCTGGAGGCGATGGGAGAGGGTGGAACATGCCGCTGCTGTGTGGAGGTTGGGGTGGAGGCACGTACAGTGCACGCCTTCTTCACGGTGCACGCAGGATCTTTTTCTCCCTGTTCCTCCCTGCCAAGCCCCTCAGATCCTCTCTTTTATCTCCTCCCCGGTGCAAGTCAAGGGATTTTCAAATCCCTTACTAAACTTGGCCGGCAGCAGTTGATGGAGTTGTTGAGGCAGGCCGGAGGATGAGAGATCCGTGAGGGGGGAATTTCTTTTCACCACCCTTTTCTTTGCACAAATTATTCCTACACTAATGAAACATAAAATAAGTTATAGAATGCAATATAATAGATGCAATCATTTTATGATCTAATGTAGGTATTAACAAACATAAAATGTAAGAATAAAGTTAACTTAGGCGTAACAATAGTCCATTAAAATGGACTAATCATCGAGCTCGGGCCAGTTCGTATCTAACACCTCCACATCCTAAGCTTTTGAATGCTTCATTTGCCAAGGCAATACACATGCCACTGTGGATTTTCACTTGGCCTCCCAATTCCTTGAGCTTGTACAGGCGGATCTGAATGCCGCTCAAGGGTTTCGTCTTAGACCTCGTAATGACCCTTTTTCCAACACTTATAATGAGGGATGGAGGAACCACCCAAACTTTTCATGGAGACAAGGAAATGTCTCAAATTTAGGGAATTATAAACCACAATCCTTTCAAAACCATCAAATGAACTAACCTCAAACCTTTGCCCAACCTAAGACCTCTGAGATGGATGAATTGAAGGCAATGTTGAGAACTATGCAAGAAAGTCAAAGTGCCATCATCCAATCTCATGACAAGGCTATACATGAAATGAAATCACAGATAGGACACCTTGTTGAGGCTGTTAGATAGAGGGAAACTAGGAAGCTTCCCAGTGCTGTTGAGGAGAATCCTAAAGGAAAAGGGATTGTCTTTAGGGAGCATGCTCAGGCAGTGACTATTCTGAGGAGTGGGAAAGAAATTTCCAAACTCGATGCTCCTATAGTCTCACCCTCTAAAAAACCATCCACCTCGACTTTCTCCCCCACCAGAGAAGACTTGCCCAAATCTCCTCCGCTTGAAATCACCTCACCGGAAGAAGTTGCCCCCGTTCCACCCCTTAGTCGACATGACAACCCTTCCACCTAGAGATCGAGAGTGCCCTTTCCAGAGAGCTTATCCACCTCTTAGCAAACTTCTGCTGGCTCATCTGGAGCCAAAGATAAGATGGATGAGATCATGGAAACTTTCAAGCAAGTGTAGATTAACCTGCCTTTGCTTGAAGCTATCAGGCAGATTCCATCATATGCCCACTTTTTAAAGGACTTGTGCACGAAAAAGTGGAAATCTAGGAAATAGGTCCAATCAAAAGTTGTCCTGCCTGATTCTATTAGCTCAATTGTTCAACATGGCACACCCCCGAAACTTAAGGACCCAGGAGCCTGTACATCTCAGTGGTTATTGGTGACTTACAGATTGATGAGGCTCTACTTGATCTGGGTGCGGGGGTGAACATCCTTCTGAGCTACATGTATGAACAACTTGGGGGAGGCAATCTGAAGCCTAGCCCAGTAATCCTCCAAGTTGATCGATCACTTAAGACACTGCGGGGAATTTTGGAAGATGTCCTCGTGAGAGTGGAGGATTTCTTCTTCCCCGTTGATTTCTTAGTTTTGGACATTGACCCTACCAACAAGCCAACCAAGCCTTCCATCATTTTGGGCCGCCCCTTCCTTGCAACTTCACATGCTTCAATCAATTGCAATACTAGGGCATTGAAAATGGGCTTTGTGAACATGAAAATCTAGCTTAATGTGTTTGATGCTTACAAACAAACCAGGCTTGAGGATTGTTCTCAAGTTGAGGTGATAGATGACCTGATTGAAGAGACAACTCCTGCAATGTTATGTGATGACCCCCTTCAGCACGTCATGCTAAATGAGCATTCCCATCTCTTGGAGGAATGTGAAGGGGATATACTAGAACTTGAGGAGTTGCTGGGTGTTTCTGCTAAGTCTCTTTCCCCATCATCTCTGCCCAAGGTAGATCTGCTACTTAAGATGGGGACATCTATTATGAAACCCTCAACCATACAAGCCCCTGACCTTAAGTTGAAACCCCTCCTTGACACTCTCAAATACGTCTTCCTGGGTGCCAATGATACGCTCCCTGTTATCATTTCAGCTGTGCTATCTGAGGCACAGGAGGGAGCCCTGATTGAATTCTTGTCTAGGCACAAGGAAGCTATTGCTTGGAGCATTGCTGACATTAAGGGTATAGACCCTACACTCTGCATGCACCACATTTATACTGATGATTCCATCAAGCCATTTAGGGACATGCAGAGACATCTGAACCCTAATATGAGGGAGGTGGTTAAAAGGGAAATCTTGAAGTGGTTGGACGCTGGGATCATATATCCCATTGCAGATAGTAAATGGGTAAGTCCTATTCATGTGGTGCCAAAGAAGGCAAGCTTTACTATGGAATTTAATGACCAAGGTGAACAAGTTGTGATTAGACCCTCAACTAGATGGAGGGTCTGTATTGATTACCACAAGCTGAACACCGCTACCCAGAAGGATCACTTTCCCTTGCCTTTTATTGATCAAATTCTTAAGAAATTGGCAGGGAATAAGTATTATTGCTCTCTCGATGGATATTCTGGGTACAACTAGGTTGCAGTCTTCCCTGATGACCAGGAGAAGACGACGTTCACAAGTCTTTACGATACCTTTGCATTCAGGCGTATGCCGTTTGGATTATGTAATGCCCCTACAGCCTTGCAGCGATGTATGATGCTCATTTTTTCAGACATGATTGATGACTATGTTGAAGTGTTTATGGATGACTTCTCCATTGATGGCTCGTCTTTCGACCAATGTCTCCTGCACCTGGAGAATGTGTTGAAGTGATGTAAGGAGACTGGTTTAGTCCTCAACTAGGAGAAAAGCCACTTTATGGTACAGAAAGGAATTATACTTAGGCATGTTATGTCTGAGCGAGGCTTGGAAGTAGATAAAGCCAAGATTGATTCTATTTCCAAACTCTCATTGCCCACGAATGTCAAACAGATTAGATCCTTTCTGGGCCATGCCGGCTTTTATAGGCGCTTTATTAAAAATTTTAGAAAAAATTCTAGGCCACTTTGTGACCTGCTGGCGAAGGAATCTTCCTTCAATTTTGATTCAAAGTGTGCTGAGGCCTTTCAAATGCTGAAGGAGGCCTTGATCTCTATGCGTATTCTCCCAGCTCCTGATTGGACACTCCCATTTGAGCTGATGTGTGATGCTTCGGATTATGCAGTGGGAGTAGTCCTTGGACAAAGGGTTGAGGGAAGACCTCATGTGCTGCATTATGTCAGCAAGACTTTAATTGAACCACAGCAAAACTACACTGTCACTGAAAATGAATTACTTGTTGTAGTTTTTACTCTAGAGGAGTTTAGGTCATATCTTCTTGGGTTTAAGGTGGTTATTTTAACTGATCATACAGTAGTGAAACATCTCATTGCTAAGAAAGATTCTAAGCCACGTCTGATTAGGTGGATCCTACTCCGTCAAGAATTTGACTTGGAGATACATGAAAAGAAAGGAGTAGAAAATGTTGTGGCTGACCACTTGTCTCGCCTTCCACTTAATGACTCTTTATCTGGAGACATCCACGAGACATTTCCTGATGAAACCCTTATGGCAGGAACACCAACTTCACCTTGGTATGCTAATACCGTAAATTACTTGGTCACTGGAGAAACTCCTGGATCTTGGGATGAGCAGAAAAGAAAGAGATTCATTTCCCAAGCTAGATACTTTCATTGGGAAGAGCCTGAATTATTTAGAATTGGACAAGACCAAGTATTGAGACGATGTGTACCTGAAGAGGAACAATAAAGTGTGCTGAGTTTTTGCCATGAACTTCATTGTGGAGGACACTTTGGTGCTAAGAAAGCTACTTTTAAGGTTCTCCAGTTCGATTTTTGGTAGCCTTCGTTATTTAAGGATTCTCATAATTTTGTTAAGGCCTATATTAGATGTCAACAGACTGGAACGATTGGGAAGAGGAATGAGATGCCTCAACACCCTATTCAATCTGTTGAAATTTTTGATGTGTGAGGAATTTACTTTATGGGCCCCTTCCCTTTGTCCCATGGTTATGAATATATCTTGGTGGCAGTTGATTATGCCTCTAAATGGATAGAGGCTATTTCTATATGCACAAATGACCACTCTGTAATTTTGAAATTTGTGAAGGCCAATATCATATCTAGTTTTGGCTGCCCCAAGACCATTATAAGTGATGGAGGACCTCATTTCCGAAACCATCACTTCAATCGGCTCCTCAGGAGTCTGGGAGTGACTCACAAGGTCGCTACCACTTACCATCCTCAGACGAGTGGCCAGGTTGAAGTGTCGAATAGGGAGATAAAAAATATTTTAGAAAAGATAGTTAGCCCTGATAGGAAAAACTGGTCCCAAAAGCTCGATGATGCTTTGTGGGCGTATCAAACGACCTATAAGACCCCTTTGAGTACATCTCCCTTTCAGATTGTGTATGGGAAAGCATGACATTTACCCATTGAGTTGGAACATAGGGCACTTTGGGCTATTCGAAGTGTTAACATGGATTTAGAAAAGGCAGGTAAGGCACGACTTTTGGAATTAAGTGAGCTTGAGGAGCTGAGGAATGATGCTTATGACACCTCTCAAGCTTATAAAGAGAGAACTAAGGTCTTGCATGATAAGTATATCCTTAGAAAAACCTTTGAGCCCAACCAACAAGTCTAGCTTTTCAATTCTAGACTTAAGCTTTTTCCAGGAAAATTAAAATCTCGTTGGGATGGGCCTTACATAATCATTAAAGTGTTTCCACATAGAGCTGCGGAGATTAAAAGCCCTTCCCCTTCAACAACTCCCTCTATCGTCAACGGTCAACGGTTAAAACCATACATTACTTTGGATGGCCATCTGGTTGACGAGGTCACTCTTGAGGAGCCTTAGCTCCTGCCATTCTCTACCTCAAGTAATAGCTTCCTTTAACTGTTTTGTTTCCAATGAGGACATTGTTTGAACCAGGCATGGGGGAGAGGACCTGAGGCATCTATTTATAGCATGTCTACATTTTTCATTCATGCATATTGATTCAAAAAAAAAAAATTGTATTATTGAGCTTAACTGGCTGGGCCCTGCATTCTTAAGCAAACCAAAACTTCAGGTTAGACTAAGTTGACTCTAGGTGTCGAACTTTAGAAGCTGAGTGAGCTACTATCTTTAGACTTTTAGGGTCCTTTGTGGACTTAAAAACTTAAGTAGGAGCTAAGTTGCGGACTATTCCTCAAGAGGTTGAGGAAGGAAAGCTAGGGATTGAGTTAAAGGATGGGTAGTACCTGGAGTTTTGTTCTACCTTTTGGTTTATGGGTCCTTGTAACCCAAGCATCCAAATTTCACACACACTTGGTCTTGTGTAAGTAAGTGATCACCTTAATTCCCTTCTTAAAAGAAAATTTGGTTCTCTTAGTTTTGACTTAGGAGAAGCTTGAAAACACAATTTGATTGGAAGAGTTCCTACCGCAGGAGAGGTGGAGTAGATACTCACCTTGAGGATGCGATGATAACATGTTACCTCCTCAGCGCTTGTCTCTTAGGATATCCATCCTACTGGGGGCATGAAAGTGCATTGTGCGGTTCAAGTACCATGGGCGGCCCTATCTCGAAGTGCCGATTGCCACATGCCTGAATTCGCTTAAGAAATCCATGGGTGATATTATCTCAAAGTGTCGATTGCCAAGAGTTCTTGGGGTCGCTATGGGCGGTGCTATCTTGAAGCATCGAAAGCCAGGCAGCCTTCAAGGTACGGTGATGGGGACAATGAATCTGACACAGACCGTGTTGATAGCTAATCCAATGTTAGACTTAGAGGAATCAAACAAAAATATATATATATATATATATATTAAAAAAAATCCTTTTTCCTCTCTAGGTTGGCAATCATACCAACCTCAAATAACTCAGACCAATGCACATGTACGGATGCTTTAATCTCGGGGATCAATAAACCCTAGGGTAGAATTAGAAATCAGGGAAACCTGTGCCTGCAACTCGTCTTTAGCCGACCTAGTCTGTAACTTAGCAACTACTTGGGAGCCTTAGGTCTAAAGTTTGAACTTAACATGTTTCTAAAGGAAGACCGATTGGGTTGGCTAGTATACTTGGTGTGCTAGGTTATTGCTTAGATTTGCTAGATACTAGCAAAAAGTAGGCATGGGGGCATTTGATGAGCCCATATTTGTGGGCTATTTAGTTACTTAAGTGCCTAGGAATTAGATTGATATTAGTGTTTACATAACATGTATTAAGATATAAATAAGTTAGTTTATTATATATATTTGCTTATATGCATTACATATATAAATTATTTAGCATGCATTAAAATAACATGCATTAGTCTTTAGGTTACATTATATGTATTAACATTTTATTAAGGGTTTGAACAAAATTAACCAATCTTTTTATTATTATTCATTTTCTCTTCTCTGCAGGAATTCGCCGCTACAACGCCACCAGCTGCGGCACTAAAACCTGCATTCAAGGATGAGCGGAGAATGTGGATCTGCTCTTGCCTCTCCATTCAAATCCATGCAGACGGCTACAAAAAAGGAAGAATGGCTGCCATTCAAAGGAGGCCACCACCCCTTTCCTTACAAGCGCCTCTCTGCATGCGTCCGCACCTCGCTGCACCGCTGGCCGCAGCACCCGCCGCGCAAGAGCAGTAGCGACAGTCGCTGCTGCCGCCGCTTCTCCCACTCCGACCGGCGACCACCGATGGTTGTTCGGAGCACCACCGCCACCATCAGAAAGCTATTATCATGCTTATCCTCCTCCGAGCTTCTCACGGCCCGCCATCCCCTCCTCGTCGCCCATGCACAAAGGAAGCAAATCCTTTATTTTTGGGTTAATTAATATTTACATTTGAGTGCCATTACCAAACTCTCATTTTTTATTTTAATATTTGATATATTGAGTGAAATTGCAATTCATGCTCATGCTTTCTCAAAATTACTTGGCTTTTGTTATTCACATCTTTTGACATTGGTTTTGGATTAAGATGTACACAATTTCTCTCTAATACATATGCAATTGGAAATTACTAAGATTGATCACATATTTATTGAATATTTCATTGAGGAAAAATTCTACATATAACCTTACATTCTCGAGTTATTGTGTCTTCTTTTCGTCGCATTTCATGTCAGATTTGACTATGGATTTTGCACTCGATTGAAAGAATACAAAGGAAAAATATTCGTGAATTTATTGCATCATTGCCTCCCTGTGGACACGACCCGCTCTCCTGTGAGTGGTTTAATTTTAATTCTAAAAGTTTTGTTAAGCGATTTTCCACCACTTTGATACTAAAACGACAAATCATCTTAATCATATTATTCAAAAGTGAAAATCGACTTATCAGTTACCATGGGTGGTGCTATCCCAAAGCATCAAATGCCAGGGACCCTTCAAGGATTGATGGTGGGGACAATCCGATACAGACCGTGTTTACGACCAATTTGAGGCTGGATTTAGGAAAAAATAAAAAGAAAAGAGAGAAAACTCTCTAGATGGAAATCCTTCTCTATCTCTTTCTTACAAAAATGCATTGGCAAACTAAACCTAGACATGTTACGTCAATACACGGGTGCTTTAACCGTTGAGGTCAACGAACCTTTAGGCAATTTTTGCAGGCCCTAGAAACCTTTGCGGCAGACTCAAGCTGAAGCTGGTTAGGTCTAGATCTTGGCTAATACTTGAGCACCTCTAGGCCAATCGTTGGTATTTTGATCTGATTTCTAGATATGCAGCTTAGTAAGGTACCTTGACGGTTACATCCAACTTAGAGACTTGGTTTCATTCACAGGATGTTTTGCTAAGGGCTAGCAAAAGCTAGGCATGGGGGTATGATAGGAACACCATCATGAGCCTTAACTAGCCCATTTTAGTCTAGAATAAAAGATAAAAGCTCCTACATATTCATCTGAGGGTCATATCTCCACCTTATGTTTTGAGAAGATAACAAGAAATTAGGGTTAATTATGTAATTTTAACAGAAAATCATGAACACAGAATAACCAAGGGATTTTCTAGGGGCGAATTAAAGGTCAAATGAGCATTAAAGTCTAGTAAGTGGGTCCATGTAGAAAAATATGGGGTTTCATGCATTTCGAGAATAAATACAGCACCCAAAATCCTAATTCAGACCCGCTTAAATTACTGAGGTTATGGTCAGAATAAAATTCATGTAAACCTTCTAAAATTCATATAAAAATATTCTATAAGGTTTGGTACCCTTGATTTGACCTTTGGAACCCATTTTGACCTTAAATAGAGTCACAGACATAATTCTATCCTAATTTAGATTTTTGTGTAAATTGGCTAGCCAAGCTTAGTCAAAATTGAAATTCAACTTCACCATCAGATTCCTTGGGTCTAAATTAAGTTTGTACCAAAATTTGAGCCCAATCAGAGATCATCTTGACCTAATTTGCATTTTAGTCCAATCAGACTCTTTCTCAATTAGCCCTCAGCTTTTGAATTATTTGCATATTGGTCCCTAACTTTCTCATCATTCTTTGAAAATGGGTCCCTGCTGCCATTAGTATGAACACAGGAGCTCCGTCAAGATTCGAGCAAGGATTTCTCGCTCGATTCTCAATCAAACTCTTCCAAATTTGAACTAAAGATTCCTTGAGGAATTCCCTTCCAAATGAACCCGGCCATGAACCTTGATTCATTCCCAATCTCTCATGCGAATGCGTTGAAGAGATGAGTATCCGGTTTGCAAGAAAATCTTGAGCTTTGCAAGCTTGTTTCCAAGCATGGAAGTCCTATCTTAGGCCTATAAAAGGACCCAGGGCAAGAATCCTTGTTCCTTAGCAAGTTTTGGCAGGAGAAACCCCTCCTCCTTCCCTCTCCGGCCACCTTTGCACCTTGCTTCGGTGACTCCTCTCCGCTCTCCTCGTCTGACCATCCAACAATCATATTGAACGGCCCCCTGCCTTCCTCCATCTCTTTCGCATCTCTTCGACCAAAGAAGGACTGCTCTCTACCTCTTCATCGTCGCTGCCACCTCACCAGAACCCTTCATCTTCTTCGGCTCCAGCTCGCCAATGTCAACCATCTCCGTCCACCTCCTTCCCCTCTAAGCATCTCTATCCCTTCCTCTCTTCCTCTACTTTCTTCCCCCGTACTCACAAATCAGTCACAACCACACTATCACCTGCACGACCTTCATCTTCCCTACCTCCAGCAAGGGCTCCGATGAGCCCGTTCTTACACTACACCACACCAAAATGCATGCCACGACCACCCACACCTTTGCCATTCTGCACTGACCAAAAGCCCCAACCTGGTTGGGTTTATTGGCCTCTCAATCCTGCTGTTGAACTCTCAATACCTCTCCGACCTCGACAGAGATCCACCGACTTCCAACCTCCATGAAACTACCACCGTTGCACTCACCGCTTCAAGATGAAGCTTTTGAGTGCATTTGATGTGGTCGAAAGGCCGTATTCGTGAGTGTAGGTATTTCACCAGACGACAGTCGCCACCCTCAACTTCTCCGACGACACCTGCAATCATCCGACGACACCTACAGTCATTCATGGGTGTAGGTTTTGACCTAAGCTGTTGAGCGCGCGTCCCATGTTCAGATCATCTCAGCAGTCCAATCAAGAGATTGGACGACTTAAAATCACGCACACCGCTTCACCTTCAAGCATTCAACGCGCACACGCGTGCAATTATGTGTGTAACCACGCGTCATCGCGTGCGTGAGTGCTGCGCTTCCATTCGACGCACCCAGCAATGCCACGTCGCACCTGCATCGGCCGTTCTATGTCTATCGTGCGACGCAATTTCATTGCGCCCACTCGCCGCTTTGATTTGAGGCGAGGCAGGGCTTGATCTCGTGTTGCGCCTTTGCGAAAGAGCTCTCGCCGACTGTGCTGAAGCCCCTCTTTGGTCCTATTTGAGTTTTAAGGCGCAAACACTCACGACCGTTGGATCTCAATCCAACAGTCGAGATCAAGTGCCCTTAGCCTTCAGGAGATGAAAGCGCCAGCTTCGGGAGCGACATGGCGTGTTCTCAGCCTTTGGATCAAGATCCAACGGCTAAAATCAAGGCTTCTTTGATGAGGAGAGGAGCGTCGGTGCCTTTGGATGGCTTGGATGGCATCACATGGCACCATTTGGGTCGTCCATCTTCTCTTCCTTGTAAGTGGTGTCACTGATGTCGAATTGGACCGATTTTCACACCATTGGGTTGCGATCATCGATCCAAACCCAACGTACGGTTGGATTTGTCGTCTGAGGTTTGGATTTTACACCACCTTGACCCTTGGCCTCTGATCTTTCTCGGACTACATCTGATGCTACAGAGGTCTAATCAAGGTGATCTTGGAGGCATTAGACTCCAATCGTCACCCTAATCAAATCCGAACAGTTGGATCTTCAATCCGAGGCCCCAAAATGATCTTGCCCTGTCCCATGGCCATAAAAAGGGAAAATTAACTTATAATTTATAAAATCTAACTTAAATGCATGATGATGCATGTTATGCAATATTTATTGTGCATGATGCTTCTATAGACCTAGGAACATGCATAAATAGGCATTTTGGGTTAATTACATGTGTGCACATCAGGACCCGACCCCTGTGTCATAGGCAATGAGCTGTTGTAAGGAATTTCTCTTATGTGTTGTCGCAAGGTCTCCCACACACGATGTGAGGCTTTGTTCCCTTCTTCTCCGCGTGCTTCAACAGGGAAGGGCTTCATTGATTGACGCTACTATAATCGCTGTGTTGCTTAATTGACGACACACGAAACTTCGTGAGGGGATTCCACAGGTCCTGGAGGGTGCAACGAGGTTTAAGCTGGTCGGAGCACTCTAGGCGAAGGTAGAGATGGTCGACGTACGCAGCAGCTCTGGTGAGGGTACCTGATGACAAGAAAATGACCTCACAGCCCAGTCAGAAGTGCTCAGCATATTTGTCGTGTGAAGGTGAGTATGATGGTGGTGGTTGGATGGCGTGCGGGGGTTAGAGAATGCATGTCGTGGTTAGAGAAGACGACTGTGAGGTGGGTTGTTCGGTGGGGCATGTTAGTGGGTGTGAGGTGAAATTGATTGAGGGCTTTTGTGTGGGGAGGTGAAGTAGAGCTCGTGGAGGTGGTAGCATGGAGTTTGGAGCATTGTGGAAGCCGTGAGAACTCGTCAGAGTTTCGTCGGCTGTGGGGAAGATGAAGGTGGTGAGGGCGGTACGGTGAGTGAAAGTGAGTGCAAAGGGTGCGAGTGTGATCTAAGGAAGGAGAGGAAGAGAAAGAAGAGGTCTAGGGATAGAGAGGAGGGTGGAGTCATCCGGTGGTGATTGGTTGGAGTCGAAGAAGGCGAATTTGATGGTAAGGAAGGAGAGGCAGAGAGCGATCGGACTTTGGTCGGTTGCAGTCGCGAAGAAGAGGGGAGGACGAAGACCCGATCAATTTGACCGTTGGCCGATCGGATGAAAGGGTTGGAGAAGCTCACCGAAACTGAAGGTACGAAGGCTAGAGAAGGAGAGGAGAGAGGGTTCTCAGCCTAATCTTTACTGAGGAGGATGCCCAGGACACGAGGGCTTTTTATAGAACTTAAAGTCGAGCTCTAAAGCAAGGATTAGGCTTGATTTGTTTGAGTTTTCAAGGAATAAGATCCCCTAATTTTCTCAAGCTCGTCCGAGCTCTAGGGTCCAATAGGATCCAAGATCTGGTCCAACGGATTGGGGATTGTCTAAGGATCAATCTCTCCAATTTTGGAGAGATTTGGCTTTGATTTAAGGGAGGAATCCTCCCTCGAATCTCGGCTGCAAAGCTTGGTTCACACTAATGGCAATAGGGACCTAAGTGAAGAAAATGACGAGAAGTTAAAGACCCAAACGCAATAAACTTGAAGCTTGAGGGGTTAAATGTAAGAAATAGAGTTTTAAAGGGCTAAATGTAAACTAGGTCAAGATGGACTCTGATTGGGCCTATATTTTGGCACTAACCTAATTTAGACTCAAGGAATCTAATAGTGAACTTGGATTTGAGTTTTGACCATGTTTTATTGGGCAATTTGCATAGAAATCCAAATTAGGATAAATTTCTATCTAACACTCTATTCTAGGTTAAAATGGGTTCAAATGGTCAAACCAAGGATACCAAACCTCTTAGAATATTTTTCAATGAATTTTCAGAGGTTTATATTAATTTTATCCTGACCAGGACCTCTTCAATTTAAGTGGGTTGATAATTAGGGTCTTTAGTGCTGTTTTCAACCTCGAAATATGTGAAACCTCGTTTCTGCAAGTATTGACTCACTTTTTAGACTTTTATGCTTATTTGACCTTCGGTTAACCCCTGAGTGGCCCTGTGGTTAATCTATGTTTGTGATGTGCTATTAAAATCACATAATTAACCCTGATTCCCTATTTTCTTCTAAAATCAGAATGATGCGAAGTTGTGGCCCTCAGGTGATTAGGTAGGAGTTTTTAACATTCAAACCTGACTAAATGTGGCTAGTTAAGACCCATGAGGTTGTTACCATCATATCCCCATGCCTATATTTTGCTAGTCCCTAGCAAAATCCTATGGATCCAACTAGATTTCTAAGTCAGATGTAACCGTCAGGATGTCTTAGTAAGTCGCATCTCTAGAAATCAAATCAAAATACCAATAATAGGCCTAGAGGTACTCAAGTATCAGCCAAGATTTAGACCTGACCAGCTTTAGCCTTGGGTCTGCCGCGAAGGTTTCTAAGACTTGCAAAATTGTGAAGAGGTTCGTTGACCCCAGCGGTTAAAACACCCGTGCATGGACATATCAAGTTCAGGTTCAGTTTTCTAGTGTATTTTGATAGGAGAGAGATAGAGAGGGATTTTTCATTTTGAGAGTTTTCTCTCTTTTCTTTATATTACCCTAAATATAGCATCAGATTAGCCTTAAACACGATCTATATTGGATTCCTTATCCCTACCATCAATCCTCGAAGGGTCCCTGACTTTCGATGCTTGGGATAGCACCACCCATGACAACTCCCAGAACCCTGGATTTCGACACTTCGATATAGTGCCTCCCATGGCATTCTGTAGCTCAATTCAGGCCCTGGCAATCGACATTTCGGGGTAATCCCATCCATGGCACCTAAACCGACACAAGGTGCTTACATGCCCCCAATAAGATATTTAGATATTCTAGGACAAGCACCAAGGAGACAATATGTTTATTACGCATCTTCGAGGGGAGTATTTTTCATTCCTCCTCTCCACGCTGGGGACTCGTCCAATCAAATTGTGTCTTCGAGCCACTCCTAAGCTAGATCTTCGAGATGACTTTTTCATAATAGAACACTTTTGGCGTTATTTCTTCATTAAGCGCACTGAACAAGATTGGTGTGTGAATTTTGGGTGCTTAGGTTACCAAGTCCCATAAACCAAAGGTCAGGCAACATGGCTGAATACTCCCTAAGCCTTAGACTTAATACATCAACTTCGCACTTGCCTCAACCTCTTAAGGATTAATTTGGAACTTAACAAATACTTGAGTGTTTAGGCCCTAACACAAGCCCAAGTTGCCTAAGGTCGGCACTCGTCACTAATCTCCTAAGTTTTAGCCTTCTAGGTCTTAATTTATCATCCGATCCAACATAGAAGTTAGGTAAATTCCATACTCAATCACAAGGGACTCTCTCATTTCTTTCTTTTGAGTGCTCTTTTTTCCTTTTCTTTTCTTTTCTCCTCAATTGTTTTCAATCAAGCTCAAAATTGACCTCTCCTTTTCTCCTTCCTCCATTGTTTTTTATGAAACCCCTCCATAAATTTATTTTCACAGCGTTTTGCACTTTAATACCCCCCATGCCTAAGATTTGCAATGCCCTCATTATAAATTAAGTGGGTTCGAGTTCAGCTTAGATCATACATTAGAGTAGGTTTGGTGGGTGGTGAACGGGTCGAGATGACTGTTGCGGACGATTTTAAGCTTTGATATAAGTGTTAAAGGTGGACTCAACTGTTCTAACAAACGAACCCTAAAGTGCAATATGATTTCAGTGAAAAGATATGTTAGAAGTGTCTTAGGTTTTTCAAAATGACGGGTTGCCTCCCATTAAGGGCTAACTTTAACGCCATCAGCTAGGTGCAATGTGGCAAAGGGAGAATGGAGATCAAAAGATATTGCAACCAGATTCGAGTCAGTGAGTTCGAGGAATGGTTTGAGTCTTTAACGTTCACAAAAAATGGTTCTGATTCATGGCTGAGTTCGTTGATTTCGACAGCTCCATTTCCAAAGACTTGTCGCATGAGAAATGGCCTAAGCCACTTTGATCTTAGTTTTCTTGGGAAGAGCTTGAGCTTGGCGTCAAAGAGTAACACTTTCTGACTAGGATGAAAAGATTTTCGCGAAATGTGCCTGCCATGGAAGGCTTTGACCCACTCTTTGTAGATAGGTGAGTTCTTGTATGTGTCATTGCGTAGTTCCTCGAACTTGCTCATTTGCAACCGACGGTGGATTCCAGCATTCTTGAGATCTAGATTGCACTTCTGTACTGCCCAGTAGGCTTTGTGCTCCATTTCTACAGGGAGGTTACATGCCTTCCTGTCTGTTCGCGAAACACTTTAAACATTATTTCTATCATTGTAGTGTGAATCACATCAAAATAAATAAATTTATAAATATTTCGGTAAGCACTGAGTCGTTCACAGGGAGGCAAAACAGAATTCTCAAAGCCTTTCATACTAACTAATCTAACCTAATTGGGTGTTAGATCCCTTAAGGAATTCAATGAAGCTTTACTATTGAAGTGGCCTGTTCGGTTGCTGCAGGGAGAAAAAAAAATGTGGACAAAAATTATCCAGGACAGTTATGGGAGTGCCAACGATGAGATTAATCGTCTAAACCCACGTAAACCTTCCCCCTTTTGGTCTTCTGTGGTGCGTGCCCTGAAGGATAATTGGAATTTTTTCAAATCAGTTTTAGGTGATGGAAAAAGCTTCAAGTTTTGGCTGGAAAATTGGGTACATGGAGGGACGTTTAAAGACAGGTTCCCCCTTGCTTATGCTACAGCTTCAAATAAAAATGCGGTGGTAGCCGATTATTGGGATGTGGATTCGGAGCAGTGGTCGTTCAATAGTGGTGGGTGGAATAATCATGAAACAAGAACACGATTAGAGAATGAACGTCTCATGCAAGAGCATGCTACTTTCAAACCCATGCCTCATGAATATGGCACATACAAATGGGAGGGTAATTGATTGCACCACAAAAATACACCTGCAATAGTGCCTTCTTGTGCTATTTCCTAGCACTACCTATGCATATTAGGGTGCCATAATCGCATTTGTAAAAATACATGTATACATGCATCTAATTGAGAGGAGAGGAGAATGAAATAAGTGGCCTTGCATTTTACTTTTTTTCCTCAAGTGCATCTTTGCAATATTCCCATCTCCATTTTTTATTTTCTTTTTTATTTTTGACTCCTTCACGCGGCTGCATCTTCTTCTCCACATGCCATGCTTCCCTGCAACGCCCTCTCCCTGCCAAGCCCTTCCCTGCAGCTGCCATTCTCTACCTTGGCCATGCATGAGCCATGCACAGCATGGCTATGCATGGCTTTCTCCTCCTATAAAAAGCCACGGCTCCATCCTTTGGAAACAAGCCTGGTCCCAGCCAAAAACTCCCACCGGCAGCTCCATCTCCTCCAGGCCGTCCTCTCCTCCATTCCCCTCCATACATCGATCCTCCTCCGAGGAGACACCTGGCGGGCAAGAGCCCTCACTGTGGTGCACACCACCATAGTGAGACCACCACCGCCCAGCTCTTCAAAGAGCTGGTGGGCGTGGTGGGTCTGTTCTCATTTTTTTTTTTTTTACGTTCCCGCACCTTCCAACCATTGGAGCAGCTTCAAGGTCTGAAGCTCAAAAGCTTCGCACGCCCAGCAGCAGCAGCAGCTCCTTCCGTGCACGCCTACAGGCGCCCCAGCCCCTTCCGCGCGCGCCTGCAGACTTCTCCGCCTCCTCTTTCCCCGCTCTGTCGTACGCCTTGTCACCCGCAATCGGCCACCGCACGTCACTCAGCGGCCAGCCAAGCACCCCAGCAGCACCCACAGACCCCAATGCCCTTCGCTCGCGACCTAACCCCCCTCCGCAAGCTCTGTCGCGAGGTTCCACCCACAAGCCACCAGCCGACGCCACTCCACCACGCGCACCAAACCGGCCTCACTCACAGCACCGCCCACTGCCGGTTGCGCAGCACAGACGACCACTGTAGCCACTGTTCACGCGAGTCATCGCGACACTGTGGCTACAGTGGGGTGACCGGAAAGCTTCTCACTTTCCCGGTCACTTGGCGCTCCGCAACCGGCCCTCGCCCGTGCGCCGCCCACCCGCACGTCTCCGCCCACGTCACCCACTCATGCCCGCGTGTCTGCCAGCCCTCGTCTGCACCCGTCTGCTTCACCCGCACTCGCCCACGCACGCCTGCCAGCGCCCGCTCCAGCGTCTGCGAACGACCGCCCTCAGCGCCCGCGTCTGCCAAACCGCTCCAACCCTCGTGCAGCACGATGCGCTGCATATCTCCTCTCCGAGCCAACACTCCCTCCAACACGCTCTCCTCTGTGCGCATACGCGCCTGCGCGCGGAAGCCCCAAGCGATGCCCTTCATGTGCAGACGCCTTAACCCCTCCAGTGGTTGCGCTCTCTCTCCTGCTCTCTCTCTCTTTCTCTCTCTCATGACACTCTCTCACTCTCTCTTCACCAACGCACACACACACCTACACTAACACTTCCACACACCCACACACACATATACACTATTATTATAAACATATATATATACGTATACTTATATATTGATATATATACATATATATATACATATATTTATATACTTATATATATATACATATATATATATACTTATATTTATACATATAGTAGTATCTATATACTTATGTATTAGTATACATACATACATACATACATACATACATACATATATATATAGTTATATATATACTTATATATATATATATATATACATATATGCATATACTTATATAAATATACATACATATATACATATATATACATATCTAGATACATATACCTATATACATATATTATTATCATATATATGTATATATATACAACTATATAGTATTATATCCATACATACATATATATATATATATATACATCTATGCATATATATATCTATAACTATATATACATACATAGATATATACCTCTATATAGTTATATATACATACACACACATATATATATATACATATACACTTATATATACATATATATCTACATATATATATGTACCTATCTATTTATAACCATATATATATATACATATAGACATTTTACATATATACATATATATATATTTTCACATTATTTACCATACGCTGTATCACGAGAATATCTGCACCAGTTGCTGATATTCCCCGATACATGCGTACAAAAAGCGTGTTCGCATTCATCTTCCACCACCCATCCTACACCTTACACGCGGCACCTAGTCCTGTTGGTTGCGTTTCTCTAGACGACGACCGACTCGACACTGTGCTGCACTCCATCTCCACCTCCACCCCCACCCCTTTATATACATAATATATACCTATATATATATATATATATACTGTATTTACTTTATTTCTGTTTCTCTTTCCTGTTATTAAAAAGATAAAAAATATATATATAAAAGAGAAAAGATAATCTTTGACTTGCAGGTACCCCGTCTTGCGAATAGCAAGACCCATTTTGGAACCTTGTTTTGGCTCAAAGCCAAGAACCCAATTTTGAGGGTGTGGCTCAAGGACAAAGATTACCAGAAAAAAATCTAAATAAGAAAAACACCAAAAACACAATAAACGAACGGAAGAGACCCGTTGTAGGAAAGGCGTAGAAACTCGACTTGTAACCCCACTTCCCTGAGTTCGACCCTGGGCCTAAAAGTGACAAGATAAAATCAAGTAGGCCAGGTTAAAATTTTTATAAAGAGATGGTTAGGCCCGAATTAGGTTAACCACTATACACACTTCAACGATAAAAATATCATATTAACAACCTATCCGGGCTCGACAACAGTAATTTCTCTATTGCGGCTGCTTATGACAGATTGATAATGTCCTCCAGGATGGCGGAAGATGAAGAGATGGGGAAGAAGCTATGGAAGCTAAAAATACCACTAAAGTTACAAATTTTCTTATGGCTCTGCAGAAGGGATGGATTGATTACTGGAGATTTGAGGCATAGAAGGATGGGTACCCCCACCCAGTTTTGTCATTTATGTGGGATGCATAATGATTCTAGCGTTCATATCTTTTCTTCATATGCGATCACTGATTATGTATGGAGGAGAGCATGCAACGAGTCTTTACCCACATGGGGGAATTTGTGGCGCTATCTTGTGGATGGGAATAAGCCATGTTTACATATGGTGGCTGTGTTATGGGGTGTATGGAGGGCTAGAAATGAGTGTGTTTTTCAGGAGACCCCAGTGTGTGTGGATAATATTGTAAACTTATGCTGGAGTCTCATACAGCATTGGGGTTCAATCTTGTAATTATTTTTTATTATCAATAATAGCTCTCCTGGTTTGCTATCGGTGATTCGATAGCATTCCTTTCTTTCTCAAAAAAAACTAATCTAACCTAATGAAAGCATGGAAATAAATACAAGATATTCATAGAATTAGATTTTGATTGCTACTTGAAAATAGTTTTCAAACTAGAATTTAAAACAACTATACTAAAGAATAAAGAGAGAGAAAAGTAGATGAAGGATGGCGCTGCTTGTGGGATGCTTGTGTGAAGTGCGATAGCACTTCAGACTTAGAGCACCGAGAGGAAGACGGGAGAGAAGTTGCAGAAAGAGAGACCGGAGATCTATCTGGTGGGAGTTGCCTCTCAACTGGGGGCCCTTTGGCTCTTTTTATAGCTTCATTAAGGGGAAAAGTAGGTATTTTGGCCCCCCAACCCATGCAACAACCTTGGATTGATTAGATCCATCTATTGAGAGATCAACGGATCAGATCGTGACTAAAAATAACCTCAAACATGCCTTATACGTGTGGAATGCACCAAATGGTGCCACCTATCATACCCGCAGCCGCTGGATCTGATTCGTACGCCCTTCCTCGCACGCGCTTGCGCTTCAATTTCGGCCGTCCAATCATGAGATCAGATAACTTATGATCCGCGCACTACCGCCTCTGATCCACATACAATAGGGCGTCGACTCGGGCATTCAATCGTGCGTCCATCGCACCGCTACATCCAACGCGCCTCCACACGCCACGCAGTCGCATCTGCACCATTTGCTCTAATCCAATGGCTTAATCGCACCTGTGCTCCACTGCCTCTTTGAATTTCCGCTAAGCGCAGGTCGAACGCGCATCAGCTGCTTGTGTGCGAGCACATTAACGAATGCGTTAGAGGTGTGGATTGTCGTGTTTCCTATTTTCTACTCGACTGCTCTCATTCGTTGGATGAAAGTCGAATGGCTGAGATGATCTCCTTCTTCTGATGGCACATGGAGGGAAAGGTGACATGGCACTCTTGTGACTATTGGATGATGATCCAACGACCCACAAGAGCACATATAACTCCTTCAGTGATTGGGGCAGTGGTCTTGGGCGTCTATGATGGTGCCACATGGCCCCATCATGGCCATCCATCTCCTTCACATTGTACATGGTGCTGTAGGGCTCTGATCGAGTTGATTTTTATGCCATTGGACTGCAATCGTTGATCCAGATCTATCCGTTCAATAGGATTTGACATCTAAAGTTTGGATATCTGCTATCTTGTTCCTTGGCATTTGATCTTCTACGGACTGTATGTAATGCTATGGATGTCCGATCAAGACGATTCTAGAAGCGTTGGACTCCTATCGTCATCCTAATTAGATCCGTTCGGTCTGATCTATCATCTGCAGCCCTAAATCATCTGTAATTAATATTGTCTCTCTTTTAGAGAATAAAATGGCAGTATTATCTATAAAGCTATCAAACTCACTATGATGCAAATTATGATGCTTATGCATGCATTGTTCCTAAGTTATGCTAAAATCTAACTTAATTCAGGTAGATTAGGTCCTATGATTGCTATGCAATCACTTCCCGTACACGAGTCTGAAGGGAGACATTTCTAACTGAGTCTTATGGGCAGTCCTATAGGCTCACAAATCTTCGGGAAGGCAAGTAGACCAATCTTTCTTGTCAGGCCAAACAGTGGCCTAAAGGATCTTCTTGATCTCCCAATTCGATAATTTAGCCAATCCATTGGTTTGGGGGTGATAAGGAGTCAAAATACGATGAGTCACCCTGTACTTTTTCATTAGGGATTGGAAGTGCATATTTGCGAAATGAGTCCTGCCATTGCTGATGATGGCTTTTAGAACCCAAAATCTAGAAAAGATGTTCTCCTGAATGAACCGAAGAACAACTGTATCATTGGTCCTGATAGGGTCCCATAATAATCAACAACGAGTAAGATGTGCTCAAAGCCATTAGATCTTGGAAAGGGTCCCATGAAATCAATTCCCTAAATGTCAAAGAGTTCGCACACAATGATTTAATTTAAGGGCATCATATTGCGCGGGCTCATGTTGCCGAGAGTCTGACAATGGGCACATGCCCTACAATAGGATTGTGCATCTCTGAACATTGTGGGCCAAACAAACCACACTGAAGGATCTTTGCTATAGTTTTACGCCCAGGGTAATGGCCACTGCAGGTCTAGTCATGACAGAACGAGATGACATTATTGATCTTTTCATTGGGAATGCACCTTCGGATCACTTGCTCATTACAGATGTAGAAAAGATACGAATCTTCCCAAACATAGTACTTGGCATCGGAAATCAGGTTTTCCTACAGGGAAGTCACCCAATCTTGCGGGACTTTCCTCGTAACCAAGTAGTTCATGATATCCGCAAACCAAGGAAGTCTGTTAATGGCTAAGAGATGCTTATCCGGAAAGTACTCGGTGATAGGTCTGGACGGGTCAATGATCGAAGAAGGAAGGCAAAACAAATGGTCAAGTACCACATTCTGCTTTCCCGCCTTTTTGTGAATTTCAAGATTGAATTCTTGCAACAACAAGATCCAGCAGATTAATCTAGGCTTTGTGTCCTTTTTCGTGAGTAAGTGCCTCACTGCAATGTGATCCGAGTAAATGATGACGTGGGATCGCAAGAGGTATGATCTGAATTTCTCCAAACCAAATACTACAACCAACATCACTTTCTCCGTAATCGTGTAATTACGTTGAGCCTTGTCTAGTGTCTTGCTGGCATAATATATGATCGCAGGTTTCCCATCGATTTTCTGACCCAGCACCAGTCCTACTATGTAGTCAGACGCATCGCCCATGATCTCGAATGGTTGAGACCAATCAGGAGATTGCAAGATTGGTGCTTGTTAACTGGGCGAGATCGGTTTCTAAAGAATAAATGATGCGTCGTAGTATAGTTGAAATCACCTTGAAAACAAATAAATTTTATTACTCGAATTTTAAGTCCGAGGTCAAACACAGGGAGCAAAGGGAATTTATGCACTAAACTCAATAGATGTAATTTGAACACATAAAATTACTCAAAACCTAATTCAGAATGTAAAGCATTAAGTTATGAATAATAAAATGCAGTAAAAGAGAGAAATTAGGAAGAATTGGATAAAAAGTGTTTGATTGGTTCGTTTCTCCTCTTTTTCTTCTTTCTGCCTTGTCAGTAGCTTCTTTTTCCCTTGTCTTCTTCTTCCTTCCTTCTTCTTCCTCTTTTCTCCGACTTCTTTTTCTTGGCTTCTTTCCTTCTCTTTCTTCTTCTTCCTTCTTTCTTTGGCTATGGCCTTAAGCTCTTCTTTTTCCTTCTTTCCTTTCTGCCTTAAGCTCTTCTCTGCCCTCTTCCTTTCCCTGCACACAAGTGCAAAACCTACCCCTACCCACCCCTGCGAACTCTCTCTCTTTTTCTCTCTTAGGCTCTCTCTCCCAGAGTCTTTCTTGGGTAAATAGGTCGGGCAAGCGCACCCGGGTCTAGGCGCACCGGCGTGGGTGATGCGCGAGGAGTGCAAGGTAAACGGGTCAGGTCAGCCAGGTCTACGGAGGAGTGAGCACGGATGAGGCAGGTATGTGGGCGAGGGGACCTCACCCCGTGTTCGGAAGCAAAGAGCCTGAAACACAAATTCTTCTTATACTACTCAGTGCGCTCCAAACTTTCCGAGGTAGGACTAAAAGTCCCACCTGCTTCGCTTGCACCCGCAAGAGGATGCCTTGCCTAATTGTTGTGGCTGCAATGCTCTCTCAAAGCCAATCATTGGCTAAATGTGCACGTGTGCTAATTCTACACTGCCTGGACCTGGAAACCTGGAGCGCGATGACTGGATTGAAGCTTGCAAGCAAGCTTCACAGCTACGCCAATGGCGGCCGAGGTTGAAACCTGTTCTCAAACAACACAGCCTTGTGCCCAAATTAGAACACACAGGAGGCTTCGCCGTGACACGGCGAAGGTGTCTAGGTGGGTGGCATGGCGCGGGGCAGCCTAGGTGTGCGTGCCTAGGTCGGTCTGTGGCTGTGGTGATGGGTCTATTCGGGGGGAGATTGTGGAGGTTACGGCGGTCGATGGAGATGGGGAAAGTGATCAGTGGATGGTGGTAGTGCTTTTGAGGGGTTTGGCAAGGCGGATGGGTGTGTGGAGGTGACGGAGACACCTCATCGGTGGTCTGCCAGAGGTGGAGAAGATGCTGGTGGTCTGCGGTGGTCGAGGGTCGAAAATAGAAATAAAGAAGGGGCAAATGAAGAGAAGAGGACAGGGAAGATATTTAACCTAATTTAAGGATGAAAGGAGAGAGAATGGCGGATGGCGCGTACCTGCCGCCGCCGGAGACGAAGGGTCCAATAGAGGGGTGATGGCGATGACGAGGGGGTATTTGGCGCGTGCACAAGTACGGCACGACGCGGACGAAGGAGGCGGAGATGTCTCTACCACTGGTATTGTGGTAGAGTGATGAGAAGAGGGAGGAGGAGTCACTAGAGCTCACTGGATGCTTGGATGGAGGAGAAGAGATGAATTGAGGGTTGTTCTCCGGCCAAACCAAGCTAAGAATGGACGACTGGGCCTGGGACATCTTTTATAGCCTCTGGCAGAGGGCCTTGTGCTTGGAAGACAAGCTTCCAAGCATGGGTATCCTCGCCGGAGTAGGAATGCGAAAGATACCCAAATCTTTCATGCGTTCGCATGAGAGATTGGGTAAGAATCAAGGCTTGAAATTGCATTCATACGATTGAGAATTCCTCATATAATCTCCCTTTCAAATTTGAGAGGGTCTCTGAGGAATCAGGGAGAAATCCCCTCTGGAATCCTTGTCGGAGTAGGACTCCTCCGCTGTAATGGTAGAGGGACCTAATTGCAAAGAATAGTGAGGAAGCTAGGGGGTCTTTGCAAGGTTTTCAAAAGATAGGGGTCTAAAAGTAATTGGGTTGGACTATTTTACAAAGTAGGTCAAGGTGAACTTCCCTAAGGTCCAAATTTTGGTACAAACCTAATTTTGACCTAAGAAATCCAATGATGGAGTTGGATTTTAGGTTTGACCACGTTTGACTAGGCATTTTACATAAAAACCCAATTTAGGGAAAATAATTAGCTAGGACCCCTATTTAGGTCAAAATAGGTTCCAAAGGCCAAATTGAAGGTTCTAAACCCCAGAGGATATTTTTCCATGAATTTTAGAGGGTTTAGGTGATTTTTATCCTGACCAGAACCTTGTTGAATTAAGTGGGTCTGTTTTAGGGTTAAAGAAGTCATTTAATTCCTAGGTTGCACATTAACCCTTTTCTGATTGAACCAACTTACTTTTTATCTTGTTAAGACCAATTTACCTATGTTTAGACCTTGAGAAATCTCGTTGATGTACTGCAATGGTAAAATTATAGTTTTACCCTTTGCTTCTTATTTTCTTCTCAGAACAGTTATTCCTTGAATTAGGCCCTTCATTTGGTTATATGGGAGCTCTTATTCTCTTTTCTAGGTCAAAATGAGCTAGTTAAGGCTCGTGTTGGTGTTCCCATCATACCCCCATGCCTAGCTTTTGCTAGTTCCTTAGCAAAATTTCAAGGTTCTAACTTTTATTCTAGACCATGAGTTTCTTTCACAATTTATGATAAGTGCTTTTTCTCTTTCTTTTTAATTAGGTTAGAATGCTGACAGTAGGCCTAGAGGTACTCAAGTATCAACCAAGATTCGAACTTGACCAGCTCTAGCCTCGGTCCTTCGCGAAGGTTTTTAAGACCCGCAGGAACTATCCTAAGGTTCGTTGGACTCCGCAGTTCAAAGCACCCATGCTTGAGACATATTTTAGCTTCGGTTCAGTTTGCAGTGCATTTTTTGTAAGAAAGAGATATGGGATTTATTTGCTTGGAGAGTTTTCTCTCTCTTTTCTTTTTATCTCTAGCTTTGGATTGGCATTTCAACATGGTCTATATCAGATTCCTCATCCCCATCATCAATCCTTAAAGGTCCCTGGCAATCGATGCTTAGTGATAACACCGCCCATGGCAACCCCCAGAACCCTGGCTTTCAAGATTTTGAGATAATCCCACCCATGGCATTCTGTAGTCAAATCTAGACCTTAGCAATCAACATTTCGTGATAATGCTGCCCATGGTATCTGAACCAGCAGAGTGCTTACGTGCCTCCGGTAGGATATGTAAATATCCTAGGAGATAAGCACTGAGGAGACGATATGTTACGCATCTTTGAGGGGAATCTACTGCCTTTCCGCGCTGGGAACTCATCCAAATCAACTTGTGTTGATCGGTCGTTCCTAATCTAGGCAACTTTTTTAAGAACAATTAAACACTTTTGCGTGATTTTGATAGTTATGCGCACTGAACTAGACTGTGTGTGGATTGGGGTGCTTAGGTTACCGAGTCCCGCAAACCAAAGGTTAGTTAACGAGACTAAATACTCCCTCAGCCTTAGACCTAATACTTAAGCTTCACATTTTCCCCAACCTCTTGAGGATTATCCAGATCTTAGTGGATACTTGAATTTTTAAGCCTAAGAGTCTAACCCAAAAGGCCTAAGATCAGCATTCCTACTAATCTCTTTTTGTGTCTCATTAGCACTTTTTTATTTTTTTCCTTGATGTGGTCTAGAACTTTGGTTAATCTCTTAATTTCTTACTAATGACTATCCTTTTTCTTTTTCATTTTGTGCTCCTTTTTTTTCATTTTACTCTTTTCCTCCTCATGTTTATACGGCTTCAAAATTTTCTCTCCCCTCCTCTAATTTTTTATTCTTTTTCATAATTTTCTATTTTTTTGGTATTTTTGACATATGTGAATTTTTTGTGAGAATCCTTCTAACTTTACCATGCCTAAGTTTTGCAATGTCCTCATTGTAAACGGAGGGTGTGAAACAGTGTTGGGTTCAGGGACTTTGAACATGATTTGTCGGGTGTGCGAATGGGTCAGGAATGATTATTGCGGACGATTTCAAGCTCTAGCACGACTACCAGAGGTGGGATTGACTGTTCTAAGGCTGAACTCAAGATGAAATAGATGTGGAGTACAGACGAATAATCAGATGGATCTTGGGTTTTTGGAATGACGGGTTGCCTCTTTTTAAGCGCTAAATTTAACGCCTTTAGCTGAGCAGGAAATGGGATGGAGAGGGAGTGGTCAAATCAGCAGAGTTTTGTAGAACAAGCACCTTGATTAAGAGCCAGGTTGGTCCAACTAGGTGCTTATTCAGATCACTAGGCTGATGATGCAACCCAAACCCTATTAATCTGGTGGGTTGATAAATGTAGATCAAGAGATGTGGAACCCACCATATGCTATGGAGCTCTGATGGATGCGAAAGGGTAAATTTGGGTTTTGGCTGAGTCGAATCAGCTTGGTCAGAGTAGGGATCTGTAAAATAATTGGTGAATGATGGGGAAACCCTATAGGGGTGATCAGAAAATGATGGAGCATGGTCTTTAGTCTGATCAATGTCTGCAACCTGGTATATATGTGGAGTTGAATCATCTGCAATCGGCTTAGTAAGAGGGGAATTAGAATAGAAATTGAGTCTGATTGCGGGTCGAGGTTGGAAACGGCTTTGGATGGGTTCTGTATGTGTGGAAGAGGTGGCTTCAATGAGAATTGTATATGACGGCTCTTTTAGAAAGAAGTTACAAGTGATTTCATGCAGAGAGTCCTCATAGTAGGTCTCAAAGTCAAAAGTGAATGCCTGAAGAGTGTCTATAGGATGATGGAAATTTGAGTCGAGAAAAGATTCGAATTTTGGGTTGCAGTCACTCTCAGCATTTTCTAGTTTTTATTCGAAAAGAAATGATTCCATATCACTGGAACCTGAACTTAAATCATTGATCTCAGGAATCGGGACCTCAGAGTTGGAGTCGAAGGATGAATCGTGTGAGCCGAGGTCGTAGATTGGCTTGTTGTAGTTACGTAGAGTTTCTCCGAAATGATGGTCAGATTCGAAATTGTCGAAGATATTTCGAAAATCAAATTCTGAATAAGATTTGAGATCAAAGGTTCCACCATAGAATAAATCATATGATGTAGACTCAGCAGCCTGACTGGGGTCTAGCCTATATGTAAATTCTGAGCTCAAAAAGGTGTCCTTATTTGGTCTAGGCTCAAGTTCTAGGCTTGTGGGAAAGACCCAACCAACACCCCACTCATCCAACTCCTTAGTTTCTGTATCGTAAATTGGCGTGACTTCCAAAAAAATTGATATGATTCTTTGAGGATGTTGGAGAGAGATATTCATCAAATAAAGGCCCAGAATCATACTCTTCATTGATACTTTGATTTTTGTCATACGGGGCCTCATAATCTTCCCAATAAGTTTCAGATCCAGATTCTAGGCTGAGGATGTGGGTTGAATCTCTAAAATCTAGGTCCGAATAACCTTCGAGGGTCACCTTTTCAGAATAAGGGGCAGGATTTACACCCTCGAGAGGTTCAGTTCTACTCTCATCATTGCAGGAGTTTCAAAATTCTATGCTTGGTAATCCATTTTCTATGGTTGGCTCAACATTGTGTTCTCCTGCAATTGGAACTTCACAACCTATTTCAAGATCAGGCATGTTATATTCTATCTGGGTTGGGAATCCATAACAACCTTGTGCCTTGAACCCGAGATTTGGGAAATCGGATTGATCCTTAATACTACTCCAAGATGGTTCATTATCTGTTTAAGGCATGTACGGGTATTTCTGATCGATAATTTGTTTCAATAATCTCATCGTCTCTTCCCATTTTTCAAGATCATCTTGGTGTTGTTCCCAAAGTACAGGATTTGTTATGCATTGAAGGTATTCAAAGTTGTGCAATTTCTCTATCTCAATATATCCTGTGATGAGAATGTCTCGGGTTGATCCTTTTGTGGCTTCTGTTAATAACACTTGGGCACAGTTTATGATGAAAGTTGTGGTTGTTGGTACACTAACCTGAATGCCTTCTACTGGTGTTGAGGTTTTGTATTCAATTTTATAGAATTCAAGGGCATCCTCAATCATCCTATCTCTCATGGATCTCTGTGATTTAGGTTTCTTGAATGGTGATCCTAAGTAACCAAGCTGCATGATCAGATCAAGTGGTGGACTCAAGATGTAGAATCAAAATTCGGATCAAGATGTAGAATCAAGTTGTTAAGTGATTAGATCTGAATAAAGAATCCCACTGAAAATCTATGTGCATGCTCTAAAGAGAAGGGATGAGGGACTGGATGTGTTTTTGACCCAATCAAGGCACCCAAAGATGTTTGGATGACTATGGAGGTTCGGGGCGGATGATACCCCTGGATTGGAAAGACATCCACCTGAGAATTACCTGGGCAGCCAGAGAGGGAGAGTCCCGTAAAGACCCCTACATAGTAGAGCATCCCCACGGGTTGCAGGGTTTCCCCCACCCGACCTCTGTTATCACTGAGATTCCAAGTAGACCAAAATGGGAACCTTGACCTCTTATGTCTACCACTTTTATTTCAAAGGTGCTTTAAGGTTCCACTTGAACTTTAGATTTTTTGATTTTGTGACCTAATTTCAAGGTTGGTTGACCCAACAAGGGGTCAACTTCACCTGACCTGCCCTAAAGATGGTAGAATGATTCTAGGTTAAGACCTAGAAATCACCCTAATTTGACTCCCAGGTTATTAGGTACAAGGATTCTAAGGTTTAAGTGCTTTTAGAGCTTAATTTTAGGGTTTGTCTTGCTTAGATACTTTTAATCAAGGGCTTGGGTAGCACACAACTGCGGGTGGGTTTGTTCCCTTTTATGCAAGCATGTGTGAACTAGCACTCCAAAACCCTATTGTTGAAAGCCTAATGTGGTTCTATTGCCAATCCTCTTTGCTTTTCATAGAAGTTCTCTTTGGACTTCAAACAAGAAGTGTGTAGTCTGCGGAGATTTTGGAATTAAGTGTGATCTCTAATAGGCATAAGAATTTGTGGGGTAGGATCTCTGGAAATCGCTTCAACTTCAATAAGATTTGAAAAAATTTTTGCAAAAATCAAGAAATTTTTGCCTTAAAAATGGAAATTACTATAAAAAGAAGGCAAGTGATTCCTACTTTAATTGCTTCCTTTTGTCTTCCCAGGATTAGGTGATGGATTAGGGAAGAAGAGAGATTACCTACCCTAGAGTGGTTGATTTGCGCGGGAGATTTCCTCGTGAAATACCTTGCAAGATCACAGTAAAACGAATAAGGCAAGTTAGTGTTTAAATATAATCAAAATAAAGTAAAGACTAGTGATGAATTGCACTTTGCTCCCTAGTAACGGTGCCAAAATTTTAATAGGGCGAGTTCGATTTATAAAGAATAAATGATGCGTTGTAGTATAGTTGAAATATCCTTAAAAATAAATAAATTTTATTACTCGAATTTTAAGTCCGAGGTCGAACACAGGGAGCAAATGGAATTTATGCACTAATCTCAATAGATGTAATTTGAACACATAAAATTACTCAAAACCTAATTCAGAATGTAAAGCATGAAGTTATGAATAATAAAATGTAGCAAAAGAGAGAAATTGGGAAGAATTGGATAAAAAGTGTTTGATTGCTTCTTTTCTACTCTTTTTCTTCTTTCTACCTTGGCAGTAGCTTCTTTTTCCCTTGTCTTCTTCTTCTTCCTTCCTTCTTCTTCCTCTTTTCTCTGACTTCTTCTTGGCTTCTTTCCTTCTCTTTCTTCTTCTTCCTTCTTTCTTTGGCTATGGTCTTAAGCTCTTCTTCTTCTTTCTTTCCTTTCTACCTTAAGCTCTTCTCTGCCCTCTTCCTTTCCCTGCACACAAGTGCAAAACCTACCCCTACCCACCCTCGCGAACTCTCTCTCTTTTTCTCTCTTAGGCTTGCTCTCCCAGAGTCTTTCTCGGGTAAACGGGTCGAGCAAGCGCACCCGGGTACAGGCACTCTGGCGTGGGTGATGCGCGAGGAGTGCAGGGTAAATGGGTCAAGTCAGCCAGGTCGCCGGTTGTTTGCCAGAGGTGGAGAAGATGGTGGTGGTCTGTGGTGGTCGAGGGTCGAAAAAAGAAATAAAGAAGGGGGAAATGAAGAGAAGACAGGGAAGATATTTAACCTAATTTAAGGATGAAAGGAGAGAGAATGGCAGTCGGCGCGTACTTGCCATCGTCGGAGACGAAGGGTCCAATAGACGGGTGACGGCGACGACGAGGGGGTATTTGGCGCGTGCACAGGTACGGCGCGACACGGACGAAGGAGGCGAAGATGTCTCTACCACTGGTATTGTAGCAGAGCGACGAGAAGAGGGGGGAGGAGTCGCCGGAGCTCGCTGGACGCTTGTCCGAAGGAGAAGAGACAAATTGAGGGTTGTTCTCCGGCCAAACCAAGCTAAGAATGGACGGCCGGGCCTGGGGCTTCTTTTATAGCCTCTGGCAGAGGGCATTGTGCTTGGAAGATAAGCTTCCAAGAATAGGTATCCTCGCCGAAGTAGGAATGCGAAAGATACCTAAATCTCTCATGCGTTCGCATGAAACATTGGGTGGGAATCAAGGCTTGAAATTGCGTTCATACGATCGGGAATTCCTCATAGAATCTCCCTTTCAAATTTGAGAGGGAGTCTCTGAGGAATCAGGGAGAAATCCCCTCTGGAATCCTTGGCGGAGTAGGACTCCTCCGCTATAATGGTGGAGGGACCTAATTGCAAAGAATGGTGAGGAAGATAAGGGGGTCTCTGCAAGGTTTTCAAAAGATAGGGGTCTAAAAGTAATTGGGTTGGACTATTTTGCAAAGTAGGTCAAGGTGAACTTCCCTAAGGTCCAAATTTTGGTAAAAACCTAATTTGGACCAAAGAAATCCAATGGTGAAGTTGGATTTTAGGTTTGACTACGTTGGACTGGGCATTTTACATAAAAACCTAATTTAGGACAAATAATTAGTTAGGACCCCTATTTAGGTCAAAATAGGTTCCAAAGGCCAAATTGAAGGTTCTAAACCTAAGAGGATATGTTTCCATGAATTTTAGAGGGCTTAGGTGATTTTTATCCTAACCATAACCTTGTTGAATTAAGTGGGTCTGTTTTAGGGTTACAAGAAGTCATTTAATTCCCAGGTTGCACATTAACCCTTTTCTAATTGAACCAACTCACTTTTTATCTTGTTAAAATCAATTGACCTATGTTTAGCCCTTGAGAAATCCCGTTGATGTACTGCAATGGTAAAATTGCAGTTTTACCCTTTGTTTCTTATTTTCTTCTCAGAACAGTTATTCCTTGAATTAGGCCCTTCATTTGGTTATGTAGGAGCTCTTGTTCTCTTTTCTAGGTCAAAATGAGATAGTTAGTTCTCATGATGGTGTTCCCATTAGTGCTCGAGTGATCGATCACACAGGATTTCAAACGTGTGAATGCACTCACTTGTCATCTCGAAAGGCGTGTCCTTCGAGAGAAGATTTGTTAAAGGGCGCAGGATCTTGGAAAAATCAAATATGAATCGACGATAAAATCCGACGTGCCCCAAGAATGATCTGATGTCTTTGACCGAGGAAAGCACAGATAATTTGGAAATTAGATTTACCTTAGCTCAGTTTATTGGATACCTCTCTTAGAGATAAGTTGTCCAAGTACGATGCCCTCAGGAACCATGAAGTGGCTCTTTTCCCAGGAGAGAACTAGGTTCACTTTGATGCACCTTTAAAGGATTTGGACTAAATGCTGGAGGTAATCATCGAAAGATTCACCAAAAATTGAGAAGTCGTCCATGAAGACCTCAAGGTACTTACCTACCATATCGAAGAATATGGCTAGCATGCACCGCTGAAAGGTGGCAGGTGCATTGCACAACCCAAATGGCATCCTGTGGAACATGCACGAACCGTAAGGACAGGTAAAGGTGGTCTTTTCTTGATCTTCGAGATGGATTGCCACCTAATTATATCTGGAGTACCCATCCAGGAAACAAAAAAATCGATTTCTTGTCAGTTTATCGAGAATTTGATCAATGAACGGGAGCGGGAAATGATCTTTCTTCATGGAGGCATTCAATTTCTGATAGTCTATGTAAACTCTCCACGAATTCGCAATATGAGTCGGGATGGTCTCTCCAGATTCAGTCATAATCACGGCGAGCCCTACCTTCTTAGGCACAACTTGGATCGGGCTCACCTAGCAGCTATTAGAGATCAGGTAAATGATACCAACGTCTAACCACTTGATGATCTCCTTCTTCACAACCTCTTGAAGATTCAGATTCAGTCATCTCTGGATTTCTCTTGATGGTCATCAACCCTTTTCCGTGTACATCCGATGTGTGCAATACGAGGGGCTTATCCTAGTCAGGTCATCAAGAGTCCATCCGATGGCTCTTCGATGCTGCTAGAGGATAGAAATTAGCTTTGTTTCCTGATCAGGTGTGAGTCGGGAATTGATAATCACATGAATCATTTGATTGGAACCCAAGAAAACATACTTCAGATGATCTAGGAGGGGCTTTAATTCTAGTACTGGGTTATCAGCAACAAGTGGGGGTTCGGCATGGGCCTTAGAAGATAGGGTGGAAGCTATAGGTAGGTCTGGAGCAGTTATGGGTTTCTCTATCTGTGGGTCAAGGTCTTCTTGTGGTTGAGGATCGGGGGTAATCAAGTTTTCCTCTATAATCAGGTCCTTAACCAAAGAACTGATGTCACATACTTCTTCGATTGCCCCATAGTTTATTCCTTTCTAGGCCTTAAATATATCAATCTGTAACATATTGTTCCTGAATTTTAACTCGATCTGGCCCTCTTCACAATTGATATTTTCCCTAGTTGTGGCTAGGAACGATCTCCTTAAGATAATCGGTGTGTTTCTCAATTTTTCAGGAGTATCCATATCTAATACGATGAAGTCCACCGGGAAGTAGAAATCTCAAATCCTAACTAGAACATCCTCAAGAACTCCTCTAGGTGACTTGATTGATTTGTCTACTAACTGCAAGGTCACCTCAGTCGGTTTGAGCTCAGTTTCCTCGAAATGATCTAGTAGGGACGTAGGGATCAGGTTTATGGAGGTTCCTAAATCCAATAAAGCTTAATCAAATTCTAGGTCGCCGATCTTATAGGAGATCAAAGGGGTGCCAGGATCTTTCACTTTCTACGAGAGTTTACTCAAGATGATGGAGCTGACTTGCTCAGACAATATGATCGGACTCCTGCTTTTGTTTCACGACTTATGCTTTGGTATACATAAGTCTTTTAGAAATCGTGTGTAAGTTGGTACATAGCAGATCGCATCCATTAAGGGGATGTTTATCTGGACTTGCTCAAAGAGCTTGACTAGGTCTTCCTCAAGTGCCATGGGTTTGGGTTTCCTCTTTCCTTTGGTCAAGGCCTCGGGAAATGGAACCTCTGTAGGTTTGTCTAGGATTGGTTCAGGCTCTGGATCTGGGATATGAGTGTCTTGGATAACCATCCTAGGGTTAGGCTATAAACTACCAGGTTTAGAGTGGCTACGATAAGGTGGATCCTACATCAATTTTCCACTATGGATGGTGACAGCATTAAGTCCTTCCAGGTTTTGATTCAGAGTCGGCAAAAGAGGTGGTTGCTACTGGTACCCCAAATACGATGTTGAAGCCTCCATCCCGTCGGGTGATGGAGCAGAAGGGACCTGATTTATGTAGTGAGCTTGGCCTTGATTCAGGTTCATAACATGCCTCTGGTTCAGCATGTTATTTGGATTCAACAGAGGTTAAGACAAGAGTGCACTAGGCTGGCGAGACCCATCCATTTGTGAGAGTTGATTTCGAACCTCTGTGATCTCGTCTTTGTGCTATTTCTGCATAGCCGCATTAGTCTTTTGGATGTCAGCCAAGGTTTGCATAATTAGATTCATTTGATCTTCCCTTGATGGCTCAGATTGGTAATTCGGATTGGGCCTAGGCTGAGTGGGCTTATTTGAGCACAAAGACTATGGTTGGGGTTGGAATTGAGGTCTCGTGTTCTGATTATTTCCCAACCACGCAAAGTTAGGATGATTGAGCCATCCAAGGTTGTAAGTGTTGGAGAATGGATCATTTTGGATGGCATGGAGATCCTGATAGGTCTGAGGAACTTCAGAGAAGTCAGAGTTTGAGGGTTTAGAGTTCCCCCAACTAGAGTAGGTAGGTCTAAAGTTTCCTCCAAAATTAGGAATAGACGGGGGTGGATACGGGTCCATCCCCTAGTAAGAGTGGTGGTGAATGTTATGCACAACCTCCCTACCTGAGGGCGGTTGCACATACGTGCTCTGCTGTGCGGCGATGGCTCTCCGTAAATGTCGAGTCAATTCATCCACCTTTTTCTCAATGATAGAAACCTTGTCAAGCAACTAACCATCAACTCTAGATTGACGGACGTGGATAGACCTTGAGTCTCGTGTACCCCTGACGGAATCCATTTTCATGCATTTTAAGTCATCGAAAATCGTAGTATAGTCACGCAAAAACGTTCGTTAAAAATAAGTTTGTAAAAATAACGAGACTTTGAGTCCCAGTCGTTCGTCTCTGGGAGGCATTTGTTTACTTCTGAAATCGATCTTCTATTGCTCTACTTTGTTTAGAAACGCATGCCGGTCGTGATTATTACGTATTTAGGTATGACATGCTTAGTTGCAAGAATATTAGGAGTTAGAAACAAGCAACATGAATGACGCAAATATGATAGCAATCAATAAGCTCATGGTGATTTCACAATACGGAGATATATATATAAAAGCATTTTTCATTCATTCAATGGGAGAGTTGTTTGCAACAAGAACTTTAGAGGAAAGCTTGTACATAAATGCTTGAAATTAACCTAGCTACTAGAAAACAACTGCATACAAGAATCAGCGGGGGGATTTTGCATGCATCATTGGGGCAGAAGTAAGACTACGCTATTAAGCAGTAATAAAAGCAGTAAAAATTATGGAGAGCATAAACTAAATCTAGCAGAATAAAGGGCATTCAGGGGTGGTCCCCGATGGCCTTGGAGTGGTCGGGAGAAGAATGAGGGGCAGCCAATGTAGCTTAGGTTGACCCTTGGAGAGAGGGAGGATTGATCCAGCATCCTGGCATGGTGTCCTTCATGGTGGTGCTTAGCTCGTGGAGATGGAGTGGAGACGGTGGTAGCTAGCCTAAGTGGAGGTGGATGTAGCCAAGCAAGTATAGCCAAAAAGTGGATGGGTGCAAATGGCCAACCCTTAGGTATTTTTGTAGACCTAAGCGAAGCTCTCTAGAGAATTATGGAATTCTCTTAAGAGGCCTATGGTGGGAGCTCGTGGGAGAGTGAGAGAGAGAGGGTGGATGGTGGTTTTTAGATCCACCAAATGTGGATCTAAAAATTGAATGGCTCTTGGTTGCTAATTTTGGCAACCAAGGCAACCACACATGGTAGAGAGTTCTAGAGAACTCTAGGCTAGGTATTTTCATGTGGATGGTGTGTGTGGGTGTGTGTGGGTCGAAACTTAGGTGACTAGGTTGATTATGTTAGGTTATAGTGGGTTTAGGTCAAGGTATGTCTCAAATTAGGGTTATAAACCCTAATTCACTAAGGTAAAGTGCAATTAAACTTAATACAAGTTTAATTGGGTGTGTGAAAACTTAATTGAGAGTAAAACAACTTAATTAAGTCAGGTCTAGGTCAATTGGACTCTCACTGAGTCCAATTGGACAGTGTGTGCTGAGATCAGGGCTCAATTGGACTCAATAAGTCCAATTGAATGGGCTGATGGAATTGACTAAGATCCAAGTCAATTAGGTTTAGTGAGGACCTAATTAGGTCCTTAGGGAGGTCTAGAGGTGATGTACTAGGGTTAGGGAACCTTAATTTAGGTTCCTATGGGGTTGGAATTGGATTTAGGGACCTAGAGATCCAAGATCAAGGCTTGAATCTCAAAACAGGAACTGGAGAGTAGTATCAGACGTCTAATAATAGTGTCAGACATCTTATACTAAAAAATTAGAAGTCCAAATTTGTTGTCTGGACATCCAATCAGAGTCAGAAAGGATTGAAGGTTCTATCTTGGGTATTCTACAGAAATTGGACGTCTGACCATGTGTTTAGACGTCCAATAACACTGCAGAAGTGGGTTTGAGGTGTGCAGGAGATGGCTAAGGGTCCTGGACATCCTATAACTTATCTAGACATCCATATAAGGGTTGGAACTAGGGTTTTAGGGCTTCCTAGGGTGTTGTGACCTAATCTAAGGGTGGCTAAGGCTTAGGGAAGTTTCTAGGCTATCCTAGGGCTAGAATGGACCTAAGCTCTTCACATTTTACTGCTTTATTCCTACTTAATAGAATAGCAAACCTTTAACTCCCTTACATCATTATTCCTACATCTAATCTAAGCCTTCTGCTCCAGCTCTACTGCAACTCTCGTTATTCCAGATCCAGCTTCAGATCCTGCTCCAGATCCAGCTCCAGATCTGCTTATTGCCTGCAACCGAAATAATGCACTTAATCAGCACATTATAACATCATTTTATGCATAGCTAAAGTAAAGCAGTAAAGATGCAGATAATGCTTATGCGTGCATGAATTTCCCTAACTTATGCTAAGTTCTATCCTAATCTAAGTCAATTAAGACCTATGATTGCTGTGCAATCAACCCCTCACGTGTTTGTCAATGCACGGGTGGTCGTCAGGTCGAACACACCCATAGATTCATTATTTATGGAGTTCTTGCACATGTTCTAGATAATCTCCCAAGCGGTATCTTCATGCTGACCCATGATGTTTCCACCACAGATTGCATTGACAAAGAGTCTGATATGCTCACAGAATCCATGGTAAAAGGATTAGACTTGTTCCCATTTAGGAACTCCATGATGGGGGCAGTTCTGCATGAGATCTAAAAAGCGGTCCCATGCCTCATGAAGTGGTTCTCCTACATTTGGCGTGAAATGTGCGATATGGTGCCTCAATGCATTCGTGCGACCAACTGGAAAGAATTTCTTTAGGGATTCAAATTGGAGTTCCTCCCATGTGTTGATCGAACAGGCCAGAGTCTGATACCAGTGGATAGCCTTATCCATAAGCTAGGAGAACATCTTCATGAGCAGGATGTCTTGATTCTAAACAAGTGGCCCAAAGGTCTGGGCTAGATGTTTCAGTGTCGATATGCTGGAAGGGATCTTCAGAGTTTAAGCCGTGAAATTTAGGGATAGCATCAATCAGATTCGGCTTCAGTTCAGTGTCAGGTCCTCTAGATAGGATTTGCACCCTGGTTTGATCGCCACCGCAGCAGGATTGTAGTGATCTCGCATTTGAGGACACTGTGGTGGATTCATGAATGCTTGGAATAGATCATTGAGGCACTGTAATTGATTATGAATATTAGGCTCTTGGTTTTCCATAGATGCAGATGAGGGAGATCTAGGCTTAGAAGTGGAAAACTCGAAAGAGATGTCAATTTTGTCGGGTGGTAGCACAAACAAGTGGGTCGAGGCTTGGCCTCAATGAGAATGAACTGCTAATGGAGGCCTTAAGGGTGGTCTTCAGGACCTCCTCCCGAACATACACTATAAAACCAGATGAGGGACAAAATATGTAATGGACCCACTTGAGGCACTCAAAAATCTTTATATGACTTAAGGATGTTCGAGGCGGATGATACCTCTAGATTAGAAACACACTCACCTGAGAATTACTTAGGTAGCCAGGAAGGGAGAGTCTTGCAAAGACCCCTACACGGTAGAGCGTCCCCACGGGTTACAAGGTTTCCACCACCCAACCTTCCTTGTCACTGAGAATCCAAGTAGATAGGAATGAGCAAGCTTGACTCCTAAGTCTACCAATTTTAATCCTAAGTATGTGCCTTGAATTTCACTTGAACTTTAGAGTTGATTTTGATTTGTGACCTAATTTGGAGGTTGGTTAACCCACAAGGTGGGTCAACTTCACTTAACTTGCCCTAAAGTTTAGGATGAGTTGGGTAAAAAACCCAAAATCACCCTGAGTGGTTTGCAAATAGGTTATTAGGTCCCAAGTTTTAGTCATTCAAGTGATTGTTAGAGCCTGCTGTTAGGGTTCCCTTGATTAGGTCAATTCAACCAAGGCTTAGGTAACACACGATGTGAGAAATCTATTCTCTTTAAATCAGGCAAGTGTGTTTTCTTGAAACCCTAATTTGGCTTTATTTTCCAGGTTTAGTTCTTTTGAAAGTTGGCACCTATGGCTCAATCAAGAAGGTGATAGCCCCAGGCACCTCAAGTCCCTAATAGGTGCAAGTATCAAGATGGGGATCTTTAATCAAATCAGGCAACATAGATGATTAATTCTATGAAATAAGGTGAGTTGATCCTAATTGATTCTTTTTTTAATCCTTTCTAGAAATGAGGGCCATACAGAAGAAGAGAATGAAATTACCTGCCTCTGGAGTGGTTGTTGTGCAACTGATCTTGTGATTCACCTTGCAAAATCACAACAAATCAGATAAAGCAAGTTAGTATCAAATCAAAATTGTAATCAGTGAATGAAATGCATGTTGCTCCCCGGCAATGGAGCCAAAATGTTGTCACACTTTTGTTGTAGTTTAAGAATACCCTTCATAGTATAGTCAACAAAAGCAATACAACATTTAAATTTATAAGCTCAAGAAACAGAATTGAGTCCGAGGTCGTTCGCAGGGAGCAATTATAAGCAAATCAATCACTAATCACAATTATTGAGAAGAACATGCAAGTAGAATCAAAATGATGCTCAATATATATTAGAAGAATATCTCAGAAAGTTAGGTATCATAGTACAAAAAGATCGGGTTAAAAATAGTGGCTTGAACCACCACTTTAACCCTACAATTAAGCTCCTAATTAACTCAAATAATCCAACAGTATGCTTTAATCAAATGTAGCCACAGTAACCAATGAATCAGAACCAATCAAGCACCAAGTTAGATGATAGTGTAAGGCTTAGATGCCTTATCTCACGCCTCAGCAAAAGGCTAAGGCAACACAGAGGCACAAGGCACAGGAGGCAAGCAGAACGACTAAGTGTTGAGTGGGGGGGACACAAATCTCGAGGCCATAGTGCAAAAACCTCCCCCACCCTCCTCAGAATTCTCTTTTCTCAAGCTCAGACCTGGGTATAGGTTAGGCGGGTAATCAGATCATGTACAGGGTCCAGACCTGCAGGCGTGGGTCGCGGGTGAGGAGTGCATAGGGGCGTGTGAGAGTGCGTGAGAGGGGACCCAACCTTCGTGTCGTGGGCGAAGAGCCGTTGTAAGGAATTGCTCTTATGTGCTATCGCAGGGTCTCCCTCACACGATGTGGGACTTTGTTCCCTTCTTCGCGTGATTCAGCGGGGAAGGGCTTCGTTGATTGAGGTTGCTACGATCGTTGTGTTGCTCAATTGAAGACCCACAAAGCTTCGTAAGGGGATTCCGCAGGTCCTGGAGGGCGTAACGAGGTTGAAGCATTGTAAGTGAAGGCAAAGATGATCGACATGTGCAGCAGCTCTAGAGAGGGTACCTGATGACAAGAAAACAGCCTCTCGGCCCAGTCAGAAGTGCTTAAGAGCTCCAATTTTGGAGAGATTTGTCTTTGGTTGGAGGGAGGAATCCTCCCTCAAATCTCAGCTGCAAAGCTCGGTTCACACTAATGGCGGTAGGGACCTAAGTGAAGAAAATAATGAGAAGATAGGGACCCAAACATAATAAACTTGAAACCAGAGGGGCTAAATGTAAGAAATAGAGTTTTAAAGGGCTAAAATGCAAACTAGGTCAAGATGGGCTTTGATTGGGCCCAAATTTTGGTGATAACCTAATTTGGATTCAAGGAATCTAATGGTGAACTTGGATTTAAGTTTTGACCATGTTTGACTGGCCAATTTGCATAGAAATCCAAATTAGGATAAATTTCTATCTGAAACTCTATTCTACGTCAAAATGGGTTCAAATGGTAAAACCAAGGATACCAGACCTCTTAGAATATTTTTATATGAATTTTAGGATGTTCATATTAATTTTATCTTGACCAGGACCTCTTCAATTTAAGTGGGTTGATAATTAGGGTCTTTAGTGTTGTTTTCACCCTTTAAATGTGTGAAACCTCGTTTCTGTCAGTGTTGACCCACTTTTTAGACTTTTGTACTTATTTAACCTTTAGTTAACCTCTGAGTGATCCCGTGATTAATCTGTGCTTGTGATGTGCTGCTAAAATTATAGAATTAACCCTGATTCTATGTTTTCTTCCTAAATCAGAATGATGCAGATTTATGGCCCTCAAATGTTTACGTAGGAGCTTTTAACATTCAAACTTGACTAAATGTGGCTAGTTAGGGCCCATGATGGTGTTACCATCAAGCATCTTGTCATAGTCTAACCCATATTGTGGAGATAATCGTATAGCAACCAATTAGGCCTTATATGGATCCATCGGAATAGGTTTTGACCTTATTGACTCACAGGATGTTGAATTCACAATTTAAGGCTTGAGTACAAGATCCCATGTTTGCTTATCTTCTCTTGTAGGGTCTTAATTTCCACTTCCATAGCCTTCTTCCATTATAGATTATTAAAAGTTGGTGCATGTTGTCAATCTCACCGAGTTTAAAAGTCAACTTGAGTAAAATGAAAAGTAGTATAAAGCGAGTTAGGTCAAATCTACAGGGAAGGTGAAGATGTTTCTTAGTTAAGCTATTTTTTTCTTTGCTTTAGAAATACAAAATTAGTATTTTCCCCTTTTGTGGATTTTTTTCCTTGAAAGTTGCGAATCAATTATGAATTTTGTTTTCAATAAATAAAATAAAAATCCAACCAATACAAAGGTAAAATGCACATGAATAAATGAAGGATTGACTATATCATAAAAAATGCTTAGGGTGTAGAAAGTTTGCTTGTTATTTTAAGATTTAAGCTCCATGTTATATTTAAGTTTCTCATTCCGATAGGCCTAACTTATTCATAGTAATTTTCTAGAGCAATAATCTAACACAAGTCCAATCACACGTTTATATTATCTCTTGAATTAATTTCCACATAAATAAGTTAATTCAATTGGCATGAAAGCTTTAGTTAATCATTACGGGAAACCAACAATTAAATCAATATAATGAAATAAATCCCTATCCCTAAGCTAATCATGCAGGGAACCCTCATGTTCCCTGATTTGGTGAAGGTTGGGTGGTCTTGATCTGGTTTAGGAACTCATCAAATTTCTTGATGACCATAGATTCCAACTTTTCACGAAATTTCTAGGTCAACCTTATTATTATTTTAAATCTCGTACATTCCTCTTGATTGATAGCTTCTTCCAAAAGTGTTCATGAATGCTTAGTTGAGGGAATTTTCACTCATATTTTAAAAAAGCTCATATACACTATCCTCATCCATATTCAGAAAGTTACCACCACAAGAAGAATTCACGTAGTTTCTTATTTGTTCATTTAGCCTATGGTAAAAGCTTTGCACTAGGTGCCACTTTGGTGCTCCATGGTGCAGGCATTTGCTAGTTAAATCATTAAATCTCTCATAGGTTTCATGTAATTGTTCCCTGGCTTGTTGGGTGAAAGTAGTAATAGCTCTCTTAAGGGCATTAGTTTCTCTAATAGGGAAAAATTTTCTAGGGATAATGCTTTTTAGCTCTTGCCACGAGTTGATCAGTCTCCCTATTGTTCTGTTCCAATGGGTAGCTTTGTCCCTAAGGAGAAGGGGAACAATTTCATCATCAGAATATAGAGATTCATGTTCCTAGGTTTAATGGTTTGACCAAGAGTGGTGAGATCCTCGATGTGCTAGAATGGGTCTTCAGTGTTAAGTCCATGGAAATGAGTATGGATAAGATCTATCTAGTATGATTTTAGCTTAGAGTCATCCTTAAGAATGTGTATGATGGTAACACCATCATCGTCCATATCTAGCCTAGTTTAGCTAAATTCCAAGATTAAATTCATTTAATTAATCATTAAAAGGATATAATTCAATTTTGGTTAAATCAAGAGAAAGTAAATCAAATAGGTTAATTATGCTATTTTAACAAACAAATATAAGTGCAGATTAACCAAGTGGTGAACCTAAAATTAATCCAAGGTAACATAAGCTTAAAATTAAAATAAGTAGGCTTGCATTGATTTATTTAAGAATTTTATGAAACAAAAGCCAAATTAAAATTAATAAAATCCTAATTTTGACCTCACTTTAATTTAAAGGGTTATGATAGAAATAAATGTAATATAAATCTCCTAAAAATCATTAAAAAATATTCTATAAGGTTTAGAACATTCAATTTTACAAAATAAGCCCAAGTTGACCTAAAACGAAGACCAAGGCGAGTAATTGATATATTTTGGGTTAAATCATAAATTAACCAATCAAACTTCATCAAAACTCAAAATTGAAGTCACCATTAGATTCCTTGAGTTCAAATTAGCTTACCTTAAAAATTTTAGACTAATTGGACATCATCTTGACTATTTTGCATATTGGACCTCAACTTGTGAATCTCTTGCAATTAAGTCCAAATTTAATTCTTTTCAATCCTTCTCATCAAGAAGATGATGTTGATGTCATGACGTCAACGCCATCTTCTTCCTCAGCCATCGTAGCAGTAAGGTGAGCTGCATTTTGTGCAATTTTTGGAGCATCAGCGTTATCTTCTTCCTCGACCATCGCAGTAGCAAGGTGAGCTACATTTTGCGCGATTTTTGGAGCGTCAGCATCATCTTCTTCCTCAGCCACCATAGCAGCAAGGTAAGCTGCATTTTGCACAATTTTTGGAGTAGATTTTCTCCCAATCCTCACGGCGTGAACCTACCAAACTTGGTAGGAACCTTCCTTGGTCATTCCTTTACGCATTGATGCAAAACATAGCCTTGCTTTCCATCCGTGGCTGCCATCAGAAAATGGTAAGTCCCGAGTCGTTTACAGGGAGGCAAAATGAGATTCTTAAAGCCTTTCATACTAACTAATCTAATCCAATAAAAGCACATAAAGAGAGACAAGATATCCATTAAATCAAACTCTTTATTGCTACTTGTAGAAAGTTTTACAAATAAACTATGAATCAAAGAAAATAAACTAAAGAAAGAGTAGAGAGAGAGAGAGATGAAGAGCAGAGCCACTTGAAGGATGCTTGTAGGAAACTCGGTAGAGCTTCAGATCCAGGGCGCCAGGAAGAAGATTGGAGAGAGAGGCTACAAAGAGAGAAGGGGGGCATGCAATAGAAAAGTAGGTGGCTTCCTATTGGTTGATCTAGAGTACCTAGGATCACTAATTTGGATGGTTTAGATTTAATCAAAAGTGATACCTAGGATTGGTTGTACAGGGACCTTAGGATCTAAGTTGTAGGGCTAAGATAGGATAAGGGTTTTCTAAAAATATGAAATCTAGGTGGGTGGCTACCAAGGGATAAAATCTTACCAAGAGATGAGATCTTATCTCTTGGCCAACCACTAAGGGATAAAATCTTCTTAAGTTGACACCAACTTAAGAGGATTAGGGGAGGATTTTCGTGGGTCATATGTAGGTAGGGTTAGGGATAGACATAGGTTGTGAGAATAGGTTCCTAATTGAGCTAGGTTGACCCTAAGTCTAGTAGGTTGGGTCCAAATGGGTTCCATGAACCCAATTAACTTATACTAAGTCAATTAAGTGAGCTTATGGACCTAACTAGGTTCTTGGGTTAAGGATTGGATCTAGGGTAGGTTGGATAGGTTCCTAGATAGTGGGACAACTCTGTGGATAAAGGGTCAAGATCATGGATAGTGTTATCCATGATTTTGGCTTTTGAGCTCACTTATTCAATTTGAGCTGACCTAAGGGCAAGAGTTGGGATAAGGGTATCCTAGGGTTCTAAGGGTAGGGTTAGGTTATCCTAGTCCCTCTCTCTCTTCTTCTTTACTTGGATTTTCATTTCTTCTTTAATCAAACCTTGGCCTTCAACTAGCTCCTAATTCTGTTGTAGCTTCTTTTCCTATTCAGCTCAATGCTCTTGCTTATTCCAAGTCCTTAACCTACATTATTCACAAAAGACTAAAATTAGATAATTAGGTCTAAACTAAATATAATGCATAGAATATGCATTGATGCTCTAAATGCAACATTTACAATTTAAATGCATGATTTTATTAACGAGCTAACCCTAGAATAACCCAATTAGGGTAATAGATTAGACTGTTATCACCCACCACTTCCGTCTACCACTCTCATCCCCGATCACCTAGGAAGCTCCAGCGGGTTGAGGGGAACAAAACCCCTCAACCAATTGAAGACTTCCTCACCTCCACCGACCCACTGAACACACCAATAAACCGTTGGTCCCTTTACCTCCGCCGACCCATCTTCGATGTCCTCACAACAAATCACCATCGCCATCATGTTCCTCAACCTCAGGTGAAGCTCCTCAGCCATTTGCCTGAGGCTAAGAACTTCTCCCACATTCAGCTGACCACCACCACCGCCATCTTCCACAACCATGGTGACCCGCCTCCAACCACCCCCAAGGTTTAAAGCTTCTCGCAAAGCTTCGTGAGAACACAGAGGACCTATTGTGACCCCTAGCAAGGATCTCTAGGCACCGACAACCAACCCCCCTCTTGGTCGAATCTCCTTCCTGTCGGCCATGGAGGACGAAGCTTGCTCCTACTATTGGCAAGGATGTGTTTGAGAAGAAAGAAAGTGTTGTAGGGACCCCTTTGCAGAGAAACAAAATTGTAGGGACCCACTTGCAAGATCTCAAGGACCTAAATGCAAGAATCTTGCTCATTACTTAATTTTAGGGATTGATTGGTAATACCTTTTGTTTGCTTGATGATTAGAATGGGCTATTAAATATTTTGAGATTTTGTTGCATCACTTTGTCCTTTAAGAAATTTCTGAATTATTTAATGCTTAATCACATTAATTGTTGTTTGCTTTAATTAAGCGTTGAATAATTAAAGAGGTCCCCAAATTAATTTGCGTAAACCAACTTCTCGTAGATTTGTTTACATATTTGACTTCATTGCAAGAGCTTGCATGGTTGTGATTCAGATATCCATTTTCATGGTCCCTAGTGAATATTCTGTCAACTTTATTTAACGAGAATGGCTGCAATTGAAAACTAAACTTTCTGCATCTAGTTCCTGATTCAAAATTTTGTAAAAATTAGATATTGATAAGTTGTGCATTTCTTTGCTCCTAGTGAACGACCTCGGACTCTAATTTCAAGAAATATAAATTTTAAAAGTCGACTTGTGTGATTCAACCATACTACAATGCATATTTTAATAAACATTGTTTTGCACACGTCAGTGTACAAACGATACTACATTGCAGGTGGCGAGATCATAGAAGTCCCCACAAGGGCCTAGGTTGTTCTGCATTCTGTTGGCAGTTAGCAAACCAATCCTCAAAGTGTTGATGCAGTTGTTGAATCAGTTTGCCCTGCTTAGGTGGGTTCTAAGGTGAGTTCTAATTCAGGGGCTTCCCTTGAGGTTGTTCCATTAGGTCAAGATCTCGTGATTCAGGCTTCTTCCTAGGTTCCTAATCCAAAGGTTCTTCCATAGCTTTGTGAAGTGATCTCCTACCGTTCATGCATTATAGAAGAAAAGTGGGATGTAGAGGGAACGAACGAGAGAATCGATGTGTTCCCTTAACTAAATGGATAAAGCAAACAATATCTAGCCTTACTGTGTAACCCTACGAGACCTAATTCAGGTATAATTGGGGTCTGATTAAATCTATTCGATGCTTGTTAATCACGTAAAATCGATGTTTTAAAAGATGCATTGCAGTATAGGTCGAAATCGCTCGAAAATAAATATTATTTATAACTCGAAAGATTGTCAAGAAAATCCGAGGTCGAATGCATGGAGCAAGTGTTGTAATTAATCTCAAAGATCACAATATCACCACAAATATGAGCAAGTAAGAATAATATATATATGAAAATCAATGTCAAGGTGCAAAAAGAATGGGGTAAAATGGTGATTTAAATCACCAATTACCTCTCTAATTATACTTACAATAATTCTCAAATAACTGAACAGTAATGATCAACCAATTATTCCACATCAGTAAGACCCCAATATAGCCACAGGAACACAGAACCAGCAAAATCAGATGACAGATAAGGCGCTCGGATGCCTTAACCAACAAAGGCTCAAGGTCCTCTCTTCTTCTCTTCAAGCCTCAAGGAGAGGCACAACACAGAGGCACGAAGGGCCTCCCAGCGACTAAGTGTAGAGAAGGCACGACTGAGGGCAAAACTCCCCCTTCTCTCTCTCTCTTTCCTTCTCTTCCCTTTCTCTCAACTCAGACCTGAGTAAATAGTATCATGTAACCGGGTATATGGTCAGAGGTCTAGACCCGCCGGCGTGGTGTAGCGGGTGAGGGTGCACAGTGGTGATATGGAGACCCGACCCCACGTGCTTAGGCAAAGGGCCTAAAGCACAAATTCGTTTTATGTGCCCTGAAGAGCTTTCTATCTTCCAAGGTGGGACTATCTGGTCCTTCTTCCTACGTGTGAGCAGCAGCTGCGTGGTCCGTCCAATTGAAGGTGAAGAGGAGGTGATCTCCTCCAATTAACAGCTTGGGTGTATTTATGAGTGTCTTCTGCGTCACCTAGAAGTGGTGCCTAGGACTGCAACAGCAAGAACACCAACTTCTAGCTCTTCGAAGGAGCTCTTTTAATGATGATGGCGGCGGCAAACCTGAAACACGAAAACACTCTTAATGACCAATCAGAACAACTCGATAGGAGTGCGATGATGCGGCGAAGGTGATGGTGGTGGTGGCATGCTGTGAACGTGGTTGGAGATGACTATCAGAAGTGAAAAATGAAGGTGGAAGATGGGTTGTTCAGTGGAGCTGTGGAGTGAGCGATAGGGTGAAATAGGAGAGGGGTTTCGATGAGTGTGGAGAGGCGGAGGTTTATGGACCGGTGGCAGGTGATTTCGTGGAGTGTAGCAACCAGAATGTCTCACCGTAGATACGCCGGCGAGATGGAAGATGGAGGTGGATCGGGTGCGGTAGTGGTCGAAAGCGAAGTTTAAGGATGGTGTGGTGACCAGTAGAAGGTGCATAATCGATTGAGGTAGTTGTTGGACGATGAGGGGTGGAGGAGGTGTCGGGTCTAGTATGGCCAGCGGTGGAGGAGATGAATGCTCCGGTGAGAGAGAACGGTGACGACGGAGGGTTAGGAGGCACCTCGCTGGTATTGTGAGGTGTGGAAAGAAAAGGGGAGTCGAAACTAACCACCTATGGTATGTGGCGGCCAGCAAAGAAGCTGAAGGAAGGAGGTCGTCGGAGTCAAACTTGGAGCAGGCCGGAGGTAGGGAAGAGAAGGTGTTCTTGGCCCAAAAGTTTGCTAAGGAGGTGAGGAATGTCATAGGAGGTCTTTTATAGGGCTTAGGAGAGCTTGAAGAATGGGAAATAAGATCCATAGCTTGCTTGGGATTCAAGAAGAACCCCACTGATTTCGTGGGTTCGCACGCACAAATCAAAAGGAGTTAGGAGTCAAAATTGATCCCAATAGGTTTCCCTAGGTGTGAACATCAATCCCACCAAATTTGGTGGGATTTGATTGAGGTTTGAGTAGGATTTTGATTGGTCAAACCTCGCCTGGAGGTCGATTGACCTCCAATGGAGGCAAGGACTGATCTGTGAAGAAGATGAAGAAGTTGGGGGGCTTTTTGAAAAGATTTCAAAAGCTGAGGAGCTATTGAGAGAACAAGAGTCAAACTTGGACCAAAATGCAGACTAGGTCAAAATGATCTCATATTGGGCCCAAATTTTGGTACAAACCTAATTTGGACCCAAGGAATCTAATGATGAAGTTGGATTTTGGTTTTGACCACATTTTACTGGAAAAATTATGCATAAGCCCAAATTAGGGCAACTTCCTGTCTATGACTGTTTTAGGCCAAAATGGGTTCTAATGGTCAAATCAAAGATACAAAATCCTATAGAATATTTTTCTATGAATTTTAGAGGATTTAGGTGAATTGTATCTTGACCAAAACCTTAGTTAATTAAGCAAGTCTGTTTTAGGATTTCAGATGTCATTTAATTCTCAAAACACGTGAAAACTCGTTTTGTTCTTCATGGACCCACTTATTAGACATTAATGACCATATGACCTTTAATAAGCCCCTGAAATACCCCGTGGTTATTCTGTATCTTGTGGAATGTTGTTATTTTGCAGAAATAAACTTTTATTCTTCTCTTCTTTTCAAAATAGAATAATATGCCCTTTAGGACCTTCTGATGGATATGTAAGAGCCTTTATCAACCTTTTTGGACCAAATCAAGTTAGTTATGGCTCATGATGGTGTTCCCATCATACCCCCATGGCTAGCTTTTGCTAATCCCTTAGCAAAATTCTATGGATCAAACCAGTTATCTAGGTCGGATGTAACCTTCAGGATGCCCTACTAAGATGCATCTCTAGGAATCAGATCTTAATACCAACAATAGGCCTAAAGGTACTCAAGTACCAGCCCGGATCTAGGCCTAACTAGCTTTCACCTCAGTCTGCTGCGAAGGTTTCTCGGACCCCAGGAACTATCCTAAGGTTCGTTGGACCCAGCGATTAAAGCACCCGTGCTTGTAACATGGTTAGCCCGATTCAATTTGCCAGTGCATTTTTTTGTAAGAGAGAGGGATAGAAGAAGATTTTCATTTTTGGAGAGCTTTCTCTCTTTTTTCCTTTTCATTATATTTTTCCTTAGATCCAACCTCGGATTGGCCCTAAACACATTCTGTATCGAATTCCTTGTCCCCACCATCAATCCTCACAGGGTCCCTGGCAATCAATGCTTCGAGATAGCACCGCCCATGGCAACCCTCAGAACCCTGGCTTTCGACACTTCAGGATAGTGCCACCCATGGTGCTTTGTAGCTAAATCCAGACCCTAGAAATCAACATTTCGTGATAATGCCACCCATGGCATCTGAACCAACACAAGGTGCTTACATGCCCTCGGTAGGATATTTAGATATCCTTGGAGACAAGCACCAAGGAGATGATTTGTTATTGCGTATCTTCGAGGGAAATTTCCTACCTCTCTACGCAGAAACTCATCCAAATCAACTTGTGTTTTCAAGCTGGTCCTAATCTCGATCTTAGGACCATTTTCAGAACAACATAAATGCTTTTTGGCATGATTTCATATTTAAGCGCACTAAACCAGACTATGTGTGATTTAGAGTGCTTAAGTTATCGAGTCCCACAAACCAGAGGTTAGTTAACAGGGTCGAATAATCCCTAAGCCTTAGACCTAATACATAAGCTTTGCATTTTCCTCAACCTCTTGAGGATTAATCTAGATCTTGACAAGTATGTGAGTGATTAAATCTCAGAACAGATCTAAGAGGCCTAAGGTCGGTATTCGCCATTAATTCCCTTAAGTTTTAGACTTCCAGGTCTTAATTCATCATTCGATCCAACCTAAAAGTTAGGTAAGTTCCATATTATTTTGAAGGGACTCAATTTCTTTCTTTATCTTTTTGCTCCTTTCTTTTCTTTTCAATTTTCCTTCCTCCTTTTTTTTCATTTTTCTCTTAAATGGATCTTCTTTTTCCTCAACCTCTATTTTATATATATATTTGCGAAATCCTTTTGTGATTTGATTTTCATGGCATTTTGCACTTTAATACCCCCCATGCCTATGATTTGCAATGTCCTCATTGTAAATTAGGTGGGTTTGAGTTCAGCATAGTTCGTACATTAGAATAGGGTCAAAGGGTGGGTGGACGGGTAGGGTGACTATTGTGGATGATTTCAAGCTTTGGTACAAGTACCAAAGGTGGAGTCAGCTGTTCTAATAGACGAACCCTAAAGTGCAATATGAGTTCAGCAAAGAATTATGTCAAAAGGATTTCAGGTTTTTCAAAAAGATGACGGGTTGCCTCCCGTTAAGCGCTAAGTTTAACGCCATCAGCTAGGCACAATATGCTCAGGGAGAATGGAGATCAAAAGATAACTCAGGCAAGTTTGTGTCAGTGCGTTCAATGAACGGTTTGAGTCAATGACCATTTACGATAAATGGTTCAGAATCAAGGCTAAGTTCACTGATTTCTATAGCCCTATTTCCAAAAACACGTCGAACAAGAAATGGTCCAATCCATTTTAATCTAAGTTTGCCTGGAAATAGTTTGAGTTTAGCATCAAAGAGTAGGACCTTCTTACCAGGATGGAAAGTCTTTCTTGATATGTGTTTGTCATGAAAGGCTTTAACTCATTCTTTATAAATTCACGAGTTCTTATACATGTCATTACGTAGTTCCTCGATCTCGCTGATTTGTAATTGTCGGTGGGTTCCAGCCTTATAAAGATCTAGATTGCACTTTCATACTGCCCAATAGGCTTTGTGCTCCATTTCGACGGGTAGGTGACATGCCTTCCCGTACACGAGTCTGAACGGAGACATACCTAATTGAGTTTTGTGGGCAGTCTTATAGGCCCACAAAGCTTCTAGAAGGCAGGCCGACCAATCTTTCCTATCAAACCAAATGGTGACCTGAAGGATTTTCTTGATCTCCGGATTAGACAGTTCAGCCAATCCGTTAATTTGAGGGTGATAAGGGGTCGAGATTCGGTGAGACACCCCGTACTTTGTCATCAAGGATCTGAACTGTGCATTCATGAAATGGGTCCCTCTATTACAAATAATAGGGCATGGGACACTGAACCGTGAGAAGATGTGCTGATGAATGAACTTGCTTATCACCTTATGATTGTTGGTTCGGGTCGAAATGACTTCTATCCATTTGGACACGTAGTCCACTGCAAGGAGAATGTATACGAAGCCATCTAATTTGGGGAAGGGGCCCATAAAATCAATCCCCCATATATCGAAGATTTCACACACGTGAATCAGCTGTAAAGGCATCATATCATGGTGGCTCATGTTGCCCAAGGTTTGGCAATGAGTGCATGCCTTACAATAATCGTGTGCGTCTTTGAAGATTGTGGGCCAATAAAAGCCACACTTGAGGACTTTAGCTGTGGTTTTATGTCCAGAGAAGTGCCCGCCATAGACCCGATCATGGAAGAAGGACAAAATGTCCAGAATTTCCACTTCCGAGACACATCGTCTGATGATCTGATCAACACCAATGCGGAAGAGGTACGGGTCTTCCCATATGTAATACTTGGCATCAAAAAGTAATTTGTCTTTCTTGGCCTTCGACCAATCAGACAGGATCTGATGAGATGCCAAGTAATTAACCAAATCAGCGTACCAAGTTCCGCACCAATAGTCAGGAGGTGCTCATCAGGAAAATGCTCCGTGATCGATCCGGAAGGGTCGATAATAGTAGAAGGCGGGACAAGTGATCACTCCCACGTTCTATTTTCCTACCCTATCACGAATCTCGAGGTCGAATTCTTACAGCAGCAAGATCCAGTGGATTAGTCAAGGTTTCTCATCCTTCTTCGAGAGAAGGTGCCTCACTGCAGTGTGATCCGAGTATATGATAACTCGAGAACTCAAGAGATAAGATCGAAATTTTTCCAGGCCAAATACTACGACTAGCAGCTCTTTCTCAGTAACTGTATAGTTACGCTGAGCCTCGTCAAGTGTCTTGTTAGCATAGTAGATGACCACAGGTTTTCCATCAATTTTTTGCCCAAGTGTTGGATCGGAGAATCGTCGCAAATAGATTTAAGTTTGGAAAACTCATTGTTGTAGTGCGATTTGCGAGAAAAACCGTCAACAGATAAATTAACTGAAACTCAAAAGGAATTCCAGGTCAAACACAGGGAGGCGGATGCTTGATTAAAAACTGCATTTGTTTTATTTGTTACGAAGCAGATTAGCTGGTCGAATTGAATCTAAACTAGCTATCCACTTAAAGAATAATGAATAGAAGAGAGAGAGAATATTACAAATAAAGACAAAATAGAGATAGAATAAACATGGATTTCATAATCACAGAATGATGTCTATTACAACTAACCACTACAATAGTGATGGGAACACCATTATGAGCCCTAACTAGCTCATTTTGACCCAATGAAGAGAATAAATGCTCCTACATAACCTACTGAAGGTCATAATTCACTGCACAACCATTCTGAGAGGAAAAAAAATGCATTACACCATAGGTTTTCTCAAGGTCTAAACAAATTTAAAATGTTCTTAATAAGAGTCTAAGTGGGTTGGATTAGACAGAAAAGGGTTTGTGTGAGTTCTGTGAATTAAATGACTTCTTGAAACCCTAAAACAGATCCACTTGATTAGCCAAGATTCTGATCAGGATAAAATTCACTTAAACCCTCTAAAAATCATATAAAAATATTTTGTAGGGTTTAGTACCTTCAATTTGGCCATTGGAACCCATCTTGACCTAGAATGGGGTCTCAGACAGATATTTACCCCAAATTGGGCTTTTGCATAAATTTTCCAGTCAAACGTGATCAAACCCAAAATCCAACTTCGCCATTGAATTTTTTAGGTCAAAATTAGGTTTGTACCAAAATTTGGACCTAAGGGGAACTCATCTTGACCTAATTTGTAAAAAGGTCCTATCTAATTACATTTCTACACCTATCTTTCAAAAACACTTGCATTTAGCCCCCTATCTTCTTCATTGTCTTTGAAAATAGGTCCCTCCACCATTATAGCGAAGGAATCCTACTCCGGCGAGCTTTGAAAGGAGGTTTCTCCCTGATTGCTCAGAGAATCCCCTCCAAAATTGGAAGGGAGATTCTCTGAGGAAATCCCTCCAATATGAACCCAGTTTGATGCCCTAATTATTTCACAATCTCTCATGAGAATGCATGAGAGATTTCGGTCTCTTAAATCCCTGCCTTGCTTGGAAGCTTGGCTTCCAAGCACAAATCCCTCTCCAGAGATCTATTTAAGACTCCCCAGATCCAACTGATGATCGGCAGCTTGAATTTGGGCCGGTTCCCCCTCAATTCCTCTCTCCCTCGCCGACCATAATCTCCGCAAGCTCCGGCGACTTCTCCCTCGCTCTCTCGTCGCCCAACCACAATACCAGTGGTTGGGTTGTCTTCCTCTCAGTCCTCCGCGTCGCACAAGACCGGCCGACGTCGCCTCTGCCCCGTCTTCGCTGCTACCTCATCTACGGAGCTTCGTCTTCCCCACAATCGGCAACCATACCAACGTGGGTCCCCTGTCCCTTTCATCCCTTAAAATTAGGTTTTTCAACTCTCTCTCTCTCACTTTCCTTCCCTCCCTCTATTTCCCTAAACAACCCACCGACGCCACTGGCCACTGTCACCTTCTCCACCTCCAACGATACCTCCGATGAGGTGCTCCCATCGCTCCGCACCTCCATCCACCTCGCCAACCACCCTACGACCTCCGCCTCGACTCCCTGATCACATCCCCTCACTCCAACCTCTCCATCGACCACCCAAACATTCCACCGAACACACCCACACATTCGCACACAGCATGCCCTAAGCACGAATGCACACGCACCCCTGAGCCACGCCGACATCCCCATCACATTCGCCGTGGTTCGACGACGCTCCCTGAGCGATTTAACGTGGCCGCGAGGCTGTGTTATTGATTTCAGGTTCAGGACAACTGTCGCCATTATTGTGGAGCTTGAAGCTTGATGCTGCCGTCCCAGGTCTCGCTCTGTCCCAGATTGCTGATTGCGCAGCAATCATAGGTCTTAATTGACCTAGATTAAGCTAGGACTTAGCATAAGTTAGGGTTATTCATGCATGCATAAGCGTTATCTACATCTTCACTGCTTTCCTTTAGCTATGCATAAAATAATGCTATAATTTGCTGATTAAGTGCATTATGTCAATTGCAGGCAATAAGCTGATTTGGAGCAGGATCTGAAGCTGGATCAGGAATAACGGGTGTTGCAGCAGAGCTGGAGCAGAAGGCTTAGATAAGATGTAGGAATAATGATGTAAGGGAGTTAAGGTTTGATATTCTATTAAGTAGAAATAAAGTAGTAAACTGTGAAGAGCTTAGGTCCATCCTAGCCCTAAGATAGCCTAGAGAGTTCCCCAAGCCTTAGCCACCCTTAGATTAGGTCACAGCACCCTAGGAAGCCCTAAAACCCTAGTTCCAACCCTTATCTGGATGTCCAAATAAGTTATAGGATGTCCAGGACCCTTAGCCATCTCCCGCACACCTCAAACCCACTTCTGCAGTGTTATTGGACGTCCAGACACTTTGTCAGACGTCCAATTTCTGCAAAATACCCAAAATAGAACCTAGATTTCCCCCTGACTCAGGTTGGACGTCCAGAAATGAAGTTTGGACTTCTGATTTTTTAGTATAAGTCGTCTGATTTTGTTTTTGGACGTCTGGGACTAGTCTCCAGTCCTTGTTTTGAGATTCAAGCCTTGATCTTGGATTTCTAGCTCCCTAGACCTAATCCCAACCCCATAGGAACCTAAATTAAGGTGTTCTAACCCTAGTACATCACCTCTATACCTACCTAAGGACTAATTGGGTCCTCACCAAACCCAATTGACTTAGATAAAAGTCAATTACCTTCGCCCAAGTCAATTGGACTCATTGAGTCCAATTGAGCTTAGATATCAATCCACACAAGTTCAATTGGACTTAGTGAGAGTCCAATTGACCTAAACCCAACCTAATTGAGTTATTTCACTCTCAATTAGGTTCACACCCATTCAATTAAACTTGGGTTGAGTTTAATTGCAAATTCCCCTTAGCAATTAGGGTTTGTAACCCTAATTCAAGCATACACCTACCTAAACCCCTTAGGACCTAACCTAAACCACCTAACCACATAGGGCATGACCACACACACACACACACACACCCATTCACGCACTCCACACATCTAGAGTTCTCTAGAACTCTCTCCAAGTGGCACCACTCTTGGTTGCCAAATTTAGCAACCAAAAGGCATTCAAATTGAGATCTACATTTTTTGGATCTCATAACCACTTGGCTGGCCACTCTTGGACTTCCTCTAGAGAGTTCCACACCTCTGTAGAGAGAATCCCTTAGGTCTATAAAAAGACCTAAGGGGTGGCCATTTCCACCCATTCACTTACTTGGCTCCATTCACATCCACCTCCACTTAGGCTAGCCATTTCCACTCCATCTCCAGAAGTTGACCACCACCATGAAGGACACCATGCCGGGATGCTGTATCACTCCTCTCTCTCTCTCTCCAAGGGCTGGCCTAAGCTCCATTGGCCGCCCCTCATTCTCCTCCCGACCACTCCAAGGCCATTGGAGACCACCTCCGAATGCCCTTCTGTTATGCTAGATCTAGATTAGTAGTTTATGCTCTTCATAGTTTTACTGCTTTTAATTATTTCTTAGTAGCGTAGTCCTTATTCTCCCTAAATGATGCATGCAAAAACCCCCGCAGATTCTTGTATGCAATCGTTTTCTGATGGCTAGATCTATATTTTTAAGATTCATGTACAAGCTTTCCTCAACAAGTTCATGTTGCAAACACTCTCCAAATGAACGAATGAAAATTATATTTTCTATATATATATATATATATATATATATATATATATATGTCTAATGTTTTGAAATCACCGTGAGCTTATTGATTGCCATCCTATTTGCGTGATTCAAGTTGCCTGTTTTCACTTGTTTATCTATTCCGCAACAAGCATGTCGTTTCCGGAAAATATAGAAAATTTGACTATGGATGCATTCTCTGCAAATAGTCACCACCTCACTAGAATCGTGCACAGAAACTCACACTTTCACATTTGTGATCTATTTAACACATGCGCACGTAATCAGGGTTCATAATAGAAGTGGTGAAATTTTAATCAGGAGACTAGAAACCGACGTGCGGTTTTGAACAAAGTGGCACGGTAAAAGATTGAATTCAAAAGTAAAACAAACGCCTCCCAATGACAAACAACCGAGACTCAAGTCTCGTTATCTTTTAAATATCTTCGTTTGATCGTATTGCGCACTATACTACGATACTTTTTCTATTAAAAATGCACTCTACGAGTCACAAACAAATGGCGCCGTTGCTAGGGAGGCAACCTCATTTTTCTTGATTTCAATCTTTTAATCTATCACTGACAAATTTGCCTCTAGTTTGTTTTTTGATGTGTAGGACAACATGGAAAAAGAACGAGATCTGCGCACACAACGAGCGCGGAAAAGAAATCAGGTGCACATCACATTCCCTTAGACTAGGTTTCTTCTGAACTCTAGGACTAGATCTACTTCTTGCGATTTCTTTAAAAAAAAAATCTCCATTCAATTTTGTGAAAAAGAAAAAAATAAAAAAAAGGATCTAGATTAGGTTTCTTTTTAAATCCTAGGTTAGTTTGAAAAAAAAAAGCAAAAAAAAAAGATATTTCCTTTGAATCATTTGAAAAATTCTTCTTGAAAAAAAAAGAAAAAAAAACATGCAAAATTTTTGAAAAAAAAAACATTTTTGGTGGAAGGCTTGGATTTCAAACCCAAACCCTCTTTAAAAGGTCTTTCCACCATCTTCTGATTTTCGGCCAAATTACAAGTTTGATTTAAAAATTCGATTGCCAAAATATTAGTAAGCAAATGCCATTGTTCTTTTAAAAAAATTCCAAGGATAAAATTTTTAAAATTTTGCGAAGTGCACAAGGGTCAACCTGACTCAGATTCGAGATTTTTCAAATTTCAAAAAGTAATTTCGAGCAATCCGCGAATATATTTTGACTAAAAATGGTGGGGTTTGAAAGATGATCTCATTGGCTTTATTTTCCACATTTTTCCTGAATTTTTTAAAGGCATTTGATAATGTTTCAAAGTGAAAAACTAACAAGGGGTCACAATTCCAAATCTGACCCCTGACATTCAAAAATCCCTAAAAATTCGGTTGAGACAGTAAAAAGTTTCAAAAAATATTCTCTGAAAAGATAATTAAAAAAGGAATCTTCTCGCAAAATTTCAACTTAATTGATTTCCAATTGTTGTCAAAGAACGAATTTCATTTTTGTGGTTTGTTGAAACAAACAAAACCTTAGAAGTGCATGAACCTTAGGGTAAATCTTTAGGGTTACAACTTAGAGACCACACTTGGGCTAACCTAGACTTAATCAAGTCTAACACTTAGCCGGTGAGCTTGGTCACCTTGTGGGCCACTCACCAAGAGAAAACCCCACCGAAGAAAATGGGCTAAAACAAATTTTAAAACACAAAATAAAACCCGAATTCGTTGTCGTACTACTGGGTGTTTTCAACCTCTTGGCTGGGTTAGCGAAGAGGTGGGAATCGCTTTCAGTAGGTTGTACGATGAATTTCCTCAGGAATTAAAACCTAAAATGAAAAATCCGATCATCCGATTCATAAGGACCAGTTGATTGACAGGGCCTTAGCCTTGTCTGACTTGGCTACACCAACCCAGGGGTTGGGTGGTGTATGCGAGGAAGGAGGTCACTTAGACCTCACTTGGTTGGACCTTGGGAGCCACTCCCAAGGAGGAGAGTCACCTCGCCGAGACCATCTTCTCCCTGCACTTCTTCTACTCCCAGAGCCACCATGGCTAATCCTGGACCTGGATCTAGATCGGGTTAGGATATTGAGAATCTGGACCCGATGGCTCATCTGGAAGCCTGGGTAGTCGAATCCGAGGAGCGGCATCGGTAGAGCATGGATAGCATCTTAACAGCACTTGACAGGATGCAACACCCGCCGCAAGGAGAGCAACTGCGAGATTTCTACAACCCAGCCAAACAAATCGTCGCACCATTAGTCAGAATTCCCGCAGGCGGAGACGCGTTTGAGCTCAAGCCCAATGTGATCAGGTTGATCAACACTCACTTTTATGGGAACTCAAGCGAAGATCCGTTCCAGCACCTTGAGGACCTGAGTCAACTCACTGAAATGATTCTACCTAGGAATATCGATCTCGGGATTGTTCTAATGATGCTTTTCCCATTTTCTCTGCGGGGCAAAGCTTCATACTGGTTCAAGGCCATTGGGAAGCCAATTGGCACCTGGCTAGAAATACGACGTGAATTCCTACAAAAGTTCTTCCCAATCAGTTGAACAAACGCAATGCAGTGCGCAATCACGACCTTCTCCCAGGGAGCTAGGGAGAAGTTACATGAAGCTTGGGACAGATTTCACGACCTTCTCCGGAAATGCCCGCACCATGGTATACCCAGATGCCACCTGGCTCAGATCTTTTACCATGGGCTGGATGACACACATTGGTATCTAGCCGATGCATCTAGTGGCGGGAGTTTCCTCGCAAAAGATGAGAACAACGCTTTTGAGTTGTTCGAATCTTTGGCGGAGAATTCGATGAATGCTGCATCCATGAACCAGTTCCAGCAACCTGGTCAGCAGCGAGTTGGTGTCCACGAGGCTCACACCGAGTCTATTCGAGCCGACATGGATATCATCGTCAAGCAGCTGGATAGAATAAATCTAATCAAGAAGAAGATTGACCAAATCAGTCAGGGTCAATCTGACTTGAGCTCTGCCACCTCAAGACCCTCCTATGCACCCCGAGCCCCACTTGCTCGAGTTAATCTACTCACTCGGGATGCATCTTCTCCGTATTTACGAGATCCTACATATCAGGATCTCGTAAATGATCCAGATCTAGCACCTTGCGACCAGGCTTACACACCACTTACAGATTATAATGTGTATCCCCTTGACGGATATATGTCTCAGACATCTTCGGCCTACGAGGACGTTAGTGCTATCCAAGGATACAGGCGTAATAACCCGTATTCAGAGACGTATAACCCTAGTTGGCACTAGCATCCGAACTTCTCCTGGTCTGGCAATTCACAGAGACCACATCAAGATCCACACTACCAGACCAGGCAATACGGGAATGCGCAAAACACGTACCCTAGGAAACAGCCATTCCCATCTCAACAGCAACAACCCCGCTCTTTATACCAGCCGCTGCACCAAGCTGCCAGTCACCCTCCAAAGCGGGCTGACCCTTTGGAGGCACTGAAAGAGGAGCTGCAAGAATCAATGACGAAATCCACACAAGATAGCTTGCAGATTATGAAGGCAATGGCTGATCAGATACAGACCATACGGAACATGCAGAACCAGCTATTGTAGGAGCATAGGACTCAGGGAGCCTTGCCCTCCCAACCCGTCCCTAATCCTCGATATGTGCAGAACCAAAGCACCCCACCTAGGTTTCAAGCACCACAGGGACAGGCACACGCCATATTACATGCGCCTCCTGCACCACCCGATTACGCGTAAGGCTAGCCACCTTTGCAGAACCCTGCATATTCTGCCCCTTCCGCTCCCCCACCACCTCATGGACAGCAAGATGATGCACATGCTGTCTCTTTGAGTAGTGGAAGGAAGACATTCGACCCACCACTTAAACAGGCGGGTCCTGATTTTTCCCACCCTTCACCGCAAGCTGGTTCGACTCCTTCCTCATCTCAGGAGCCACCTACGGTAGATAAGGGTAAGAGGCCACTTAACCCTGAGATTCCCGTCCCTTTTCCTGAGGCTCTGACATGAAATGCAGTACGGAAAAAGTGTTGGTGCTAGAGCACCACGATCATTTGTTTTGATGATAACAAAACACGTGTTATTTAACATTTGCAATTTGAGTCCTAGATTTCAGGTCAATTGCAAATGAGGACGTGTTTAGACGGAGTTCAAGCTCGCATCCAGGACGGATTGGAGGAGCTTGACGGAAAACACAGGAGGATCGCGTGGAGCGAAAGATTGGAGATGGAAGACAAGAAGAATAGGATAGATTCTTTTTTATCCTTTCATGTATCTCTTGTATTTATTTTCTTGCTCTTTATTTTCCTTAGACATTATGTTAAAGAGCCTCAAAGAACCCTAAAAGTAGTCCTAGGAACACCTGCACAACCCTAGGATACTTAGGTTTTCTGTAGAATACTTAGAAAACCAATATAGGGTTCAAACAGCATTTACAGACGTCTAATTCCAAAATCAGACGTCTGATAAAGTATTTTAAGACGTCTGACTGTTGTTTCAGACGTCTGATAACTGTTAGGCTGGACTTAGTTTTCTGTCCGATGAAATCAGACGTCCAGACCTTAGACCAGACGTCTTAGAAGACGTCTAATGGATTTGCCAGACGTCCAGATAGTGGACCGTTGGCTAACTTAGCAAGCACGGCAGTATATGACCGTTAGAGCCTTATCAGACGTCCATAGGTCTTCCCAGACGTCTGATAAATGACCGTTTTGCCTCGGCTGACCCAAAATCTCTTCTCAGAGATTTTCTAGCCGTTGCAACGTTTGGAAATCAATTCCCACCGTAAAAGTAGGTTTCCAGACGTCCAGACTTAGTGCCAGACGTCCTGTATGTCGTCTGATGGACTTGTACAAAAACCCTGTTTAGATCTGATTCAAGTCAGGGAGAAACCCGCATAGAATCAGACGTCTGACCTTGGAATCAGACGTCTTAAAGTGGCCTTCCAGACGTCTGATGTCAGAGTTAGACGTCTGATAACCCTGTAAAGTGTAATCATTGTCCTGATTTCGGCCTGATTCTCTTGGGCTTTGTTCCCAACGGCTATGGAAGCTTTTCCAAGCCTTCCAAAGCCTTCCTAAGGCCTCTATAAATAGAGGGGAGCCTTTGCAACACAAAACACACAAGATATACACTAAGAAAGACACAAGACACACTTAGCTATACACTCTCACACTCTTGTGTCCAAGAAGCTCTTGCTCTCTAAGCTCAAGTTCTACATCTTGAGAGCATCCAGCCGTTGCGCACCCGCTCTCCCGCCGTTGTCTACGAGAGCGAAGTTGCGCCGTCGCGTGGCTCACGCACCCGCGTCATCGTCGACGCACTCCTTGCAAAGGGGAGTTTCCTAAATCCTATAGAAGCTTAGGTTTATTACTTTGTTGGCTCTATAGGTTTGTTGTTTTATTTTACCTTTGTAATTTGGTTGGGTATTCGCTTTGCGAATTCCCGTCTCCTTCGTGGGACAAAATCCTTCTCGTGGAGAGAAGGGGTTGAGGAACGCTACCCTCGTACTTGTAGCGTGGTTGTATTGAGGTTGAATCACCCTCGTTCAAAGTGATTCGGTTAGTGGATTTGATCAACTAGGTTGATCGGAAAATCCTAACTCGAGAGGGTTAGGTGGTGGTTTTCACCCGGTTTGGGTTTCCACCTTAAAATACCTGTGTACATTGTGTGATTGCTTAATTTCTTGTGATATTGCTTTATATTTTTATTTCCGCAATTTATTACGTCACCCCTCCTGGTAGGGACGAAACTTTCAAAAAGGACACGCAGAATTTTGAGGACCTGAAGTCGATGTTTAAGGAAGTACATATTCAGGTTCCCCTCCTTGAGGCAATCGATCACATTCCCGTTGTCACTAGGTTCTTCAAGGACTATTGCACACTGAAGAGAAAGCCGAGAATTGGACGACAGGCGGTACTGTCGAAAGAGGCTAGCGCCGTGATTCTAGATGACTTATCGCCAAAGAAGAAAGACCCTGGTACCCCACTCATATCCTACTTCTTGCAAGATTCCCCATTTGATTGGGCCCTTCTAGATCTGGGTTCGTCCATCAACCTAACTCCCACTGCCGTATTTGATCGATTTCAATTTGGGGAGTTGAAGCCCACCTCGGTCACGATTCAACTGGCTGACAGATCAGTCAAAACACCGAGGGGGGTGGTTGAGAATGTGATCGTGAAAGTCCGCGGGTTCTGCTTTCCTGCAGATTTTTTCGTTCTCGATATGGAAGTTCCTCCTAATCTCTAAGATGCACCAATTATTTTTGGTCACCTATTTCTGGCGACAGCCTGAGCGAACATCGATTGTGCATCCCAGTGTATGGAGATAGCCCTAGGCAATGAGCGACTTCGACTGGACATATTCAGGGCAGCAAAGAACTTCGACTATGATTGAATAGAGGAGGATGGTGAAGACGAAGATGCGACATACTGTGGTAACATTGGGCTCCTTTGTGACGACCCAATGTCTCATTCGTCTACACTATCAGGGTTCTTGGACCTCGATCCACAAGGGACTGAAACCACTGCACTACACATATCTCCCCAAGGATCTGACTATTTAGGGTGTGCTTCTGACCACAGCACCCCTGAATCCAGCTATCCTGATCCACACATTGCTGAATCACCCTTGTTGTTGCAGGAAGATGTGACTACAGTTAACAGGTTTCCTATTAATGCAGTCACAACCGATTAATTCACAAGGAGTGACTCAGCGGGAACTCACGTGCACATGGATCAGCAGATTCCCACCCTCGATTCTGCTCCTCCCACTCTCTTTTCTAACTCTGACCCACCCGTGATTGAATTGAAGCCCTTACCTGACTCACTCAAGTATGTATTCTTGGGCGAAAGTGAGACATACCCAATCATTATCAATGCCCACTTAACCTAAGAATAGGAGCACCAATTGATTTCTACGCTGCAAGACCATAGGGCTACTATCGGGTGGAGTATTGCTGATCTCCACGATATTTTCCCCTCGTATTGCACTCATCACATCTACACGGATGAAGGGGTGAAACCTTCGAGACAACCTCAAAGACGGCTTAACTCGAATATGCTAGAGGTTGTTAAGAAGGAGATCATCAAATGGCTGGATGCAGGTATTGTATATCCAATCTCAAACAGCCAGTGGGTGAGTCCAATCCAGATAGTGCCCAAGAAAGCAGGACTCACCATCGTAGAAAATGATAAGGGCGAATCCATCCCGACCCGCACTGCGACATCTTGGCGGGTTTGCATCGACTACAGGAAACTAAACACAGCTACCCAAAAGGATCACTTTCCTTTGCCATTCATTGATCAAATCTTGGAACGATTAGCCGGATGCAGTTTCTTCTACTTTCTAGATGGATACTCCAAGTATAATCAAGTAGCAATTAGCCCGGAAGATCAAGACAAGACCACATTCACATGCCCCTTTGGAACATTCACTTTCAAGCGGATGCCCTTTGGCCTCTGCAACGCACCAGCGACATTTCAGCATTGTATGATGGCCATCTTCTCTAACATGATTGGGGACTATGTGGAGGTATTCATGAATGACTTCTCCATTTTCAGAGATGATTTCGCATCTTGTCTTGCTAACCTCACCAAGATCCTGAAACGATGTATTGAGGTAAACCTAGTACTATCCTGGGAGAAAAGCCTTTTCATGGTGAGGGATGGCATAGTACTAGGACACAGGATCTCTAAAAATGGACTCGAGGTCGATCGAGCTAAATTGGAGATTATTTCCCACTTACCACCACCTAGCTCAGTCAACTAGATCAGATCATTCTTGGGTCACGTCAACTTCTATAGGAGATTTATACGCGGTTTCTCGAAAATTGCACGACCCTTGACGAATCTCCCGGTTGCCGATGTCCCACTTCCATTTGATACCTAGTGTCTCAGCGCCTTCGAGACTTTATGAAGTGCTATCTCTAACTCCCCAATTCTCCAACCACCAGACTGGTCGCTTGATTTTGAAATGATGTGCGACGTGTCTGACTTTACCATCGGTGCTGTTTTAGGTCAGCGTCGGGAGAAACAACCCTTTGTCATATACTATGCTAGCAAGACGCTGAATGAGGCTCAACACAATTACAGTCACCGACAAAGAACTGCTAGCAATAGTATTCGAGTTGGAGAAATTCAGATCGTACTTATTAGGGTCCAAGGTCATCATTTTCACTGACCACTCTGCCCTCCGGCATTTGTTGGCAAAGAAGGATGCCAAACCACGACTCATTAGATGGATCCTTCTATTGTAGGAACTTGATATTGAAATCCGCGACAAAGCTGGAAAGCAGAATGTTGTGGCAGATCACCTATCCAGATTGGACCCAGACCACATTCCCTACTCCCTGCCTATCCACGAGCAATTTTCGGATGAATCTCTTTTGGCAGTTCATTCTGTTGAATTCCCTTGGTACGAGGATATCGCGAACTACCTTGCCATAGGCAAGATTCCCGCGAATCTATCCAAGGACCAAAAACTCAAATTCACTGTAGAGGACAAATACTACCTCTGGGATGACCCACTGCTCTTCCGCATTAGAGAGGATCATATTATTCGAAGATGCATCCTATACTCTGAGATCCCCAGTGTGTTATCTTTTTGCCACAACGATGCTTGTGGTGGTCATTTCTCGGGATGGAAAACCACTACAAAAATTTTGTAGTCGGGATTTTTCTGGCCAACCATTTTCATAGATACACACGAATACGCCCAACACTGCAAACGATGCCAGTTGGTCGATTCTATGACCAGGAGAAACATGATGCCACTCCGGCCCATCATGGTTGTGGAAGTGTTCGACGTCTGGGGCATCTATTTCATGGGCCATTTTCCGAACTCGCATGGCTTTGAGTACATATTACTAGCCGTTGACAATGTCTCGAAGTGGGTCGAGGCCATCCTGACGAGATGGGCTGACCATAAGACCGTCATTTCTTTCGTACGGCAGAACATCTTCGCAAGATTCGGAATACCTCGCACTCTGATTAGCAATGGGGGAAGCCACTTCATTCACGGCCATTTCAGGTCATTATTAAAGAAATATGAGTACATCACCGTATAGCCACCCTGTATCACCCGCAGACCAATGGGCAAGCTGAAGTGTCTAATTGTCAAATCAAGCTGATTCTCCAGAAGACGGTTAGACCAGACATGAAGGACTAGTCCGATAAATTAGTTGATGCACTCTGGTCATATCAAACCCCATACAAGGCCCCACTTGGAATGTCACCATATCACATGGTATATGGCAAGGCCTGTCACCTTCCGGTAGAGCTGGAACACTGTGCCTTTTGGGTGGTGTGAAAATGTAACCTTGACCTTGATGTAGAAGGTCAAGAATGGAAACTCCAGCTCAGCGAATTAGAAGAGATCCGGCAAGAGGCCTATGAGAACGCATTGATATACAAGGACAAGACCAAGGCCATTCATGACCGCCACATCCGGAGGAAAGCATTCACGCCCAACTAGCGAGTCTGGTTGTTTGATTCACAACTGAAATTGTTCGCAGGGAAGCTCAAGTCCAAGTGGACTGGCCCTTATGTTGTGATTCATCCATATCCTAATGGGGCAGTCCAGATCAGGGACCCAAAATCTGGGCATATATCCACAGTAAATGGCCAGCACCACAAGCCATTCTTGGCCCAGGAACCTCCACCTGACGAGATTGTTCATCTTATTGAGGACGTCTGACTGAATTCTCGCCCAGCTGGAGGCATTAAACTCAACACATATAGATACCATTTACCCCACATTCCACCATCATTTATACATAACCATTTTTATATATAGCATATTTTCTTTCTGCATATTGCATACTGACAGGTTGGCAGGTGCTGAATGTATAATTTCAGGAGCAACTACAGGTGATTTCTACACATTCTCCCCCCTGCAGTACTTACTTTCTTTTATATTTATGTATGAGGACATGCAAGAACTTAGGCATGGGGGGGTAGATACAACAAAACTGAAAATTTTTATGCCAACATTTAGGAAAACCTTGGAGCTGCATGTAAAATGTACTTTAGAACCCTAAATAAAAGAACAAACGACTCTACCTCTAATGCTCGCATTGGAGCTATAAATCGTCTGCAACAGTCATTTCCGACTCACCTGCTCACCCCTTGTTCTAAATTTAGGGTCAAGCATATTGTAACCCGATACGGGAATTTCATGAAGTACGAATATAAGAGATTACTTGTTTATAGCATATATACATATTGCATTCATGAATAAGATTATTTTATTAAGAGAATGCATTAGGGATTTTATCCTCTAGTTGATTCCTGTAATTTGGAATCCAGTACAACTTTTCACACACGTGTAGAATTTGCAATGGATTCACGGTGAAGGCTGATAAATGTCTTCAGTCTGTCGAGAAGAAGCAGTGCTTCTTTTCCTGAACCCCTGGATAGTGTTTTGAGAGTCAGGCAGATTTTCTTCCAAAAAAAAAAAATCCACCAAATAGTGTGAGATGAGAGTAAAGTGTACTGGTGCTCTAAGATTAGTACAAAGAATCTGGAGTCCTAGATAATTAGGTGATGATACTCAGAGATTAGGCATAGTTTTCGCTCTTGGTTCCTGCGTATATATTTTATGCGAATTGTGAGAGCCACCAAATAAGGCAAATACGCGGAGAGCAAGTTTTCATAAAACTAGGGCTAAGGTGGATGGTTACGACCATTCTTTACGAAATCCTCAGCTAAAGGAGGGTATTGATGTCAAGGTCAGAAATACACCGTCCTATCCATCTCTCCCGATGCTATGAGTAGGCACTTCCACCAAATAATCCACCTAATGTCTCTTAAGTATCACCAATCCCTAATAATGCCTTCTCAATAAAGTTCATGGATGTGTTATGTCAAAAAAAAATGATGAAAAGAAAGAAAAAAAAATTGAAAAAAATTAGAAAAAGAAAAAAAGCAAAGAAAAAAGAGTGAATATTTAGTTGCATTGAGGCAATACCACCAAATAAATTTAAGATCCACCAAATATGGCCTTAGCCCACCTTTCTTGTGTTTCTGACCGCCCGAATACTGGCTGAGGAATTCCGACTTAGTGTTAGGGTTATGGAAACTCAATTAAAGTGTTAATGCCAAGTGAGGCCACCAAATACAGATCATATATGTGAATCTGGTTGTGAGCTCTAAGAAAAAGAAAAGAAAAGAAAAAGAGAAGAGAGTAAGAGAGAATGAATACAAGGGAATCAAAAGAGAGCATAGTCTCTCTCATCTTTCTCTGAGTTGAGTTACTTAGTAATCCGGGAATCTAGATTCTACAGTACTAGTCTCTATGTAGCACCAGGTGAGAGTGAGCCACCAAATATATAATCTTTTCCCTCAGAGATTCTCTACCTAAGCCTAAAATCAGGGTGGAATTCATAGAATATTTTGAATACCCCGAGGGAAGAAGTCCGCCTATCCCGCTAGAATTTTACTAGGGGTCGAGTATAGGCTTTAGAGGTGTATCAGTTTTTCACTCGAATCCATTGCAAAAGCTACATAGCTGCACTTTCACGATTGTCTGGATTTCTAGAGCAAAAGATGAAAACAAAAAGGAGAAAAATCTCTAGGAATACACTTGATAAAATATTCAGTCCCTTAGGGACCTTTATGTGAATAATTTAGTCTTGCATTTGCTAGGGACCAGTAAGATTTAGGCATGGGGGTATGATTGCGCAGCAATCATAGGTCTTAATTGACCTAGATTAAGCTAGGACTTAGCATAAGTTAGGGTTATTCATGCATGCATAAGCATTATCTGCATCTTCACTGCTTTCCTTTAGCTATGCATAAAATAAAGATATAATGTGCCGATTAAGTGCATTATGTCAATTGCAGGCAATAAGCTGATCTGGAGCAAGATCTGAAGCTGGATCAGGAATTACGGGTGTTGCAGCAGAGCTAGAGCAGAAGGCCTAGATAAGATGCAGGAATAATGATGTAAAGGAGTTAAGGTTTGATATTCTACTAAGTAGAAATAAAGCAGTAAACTATGAAGAGCTTAGGTCCATCCTAGCCCTAAGATAGCCTAGAGACTTCCCCAAGCCTTAGCCACCCTTAGATTAGGTCACAGCACCCTAGGAAGCCCTAAAACCCTAGTTCCAACCCTTATCTGGATGTCCAAATAAGTTATAGGATGTCCAGGACCCTTAGCCATCTCCCGCACACCTCAAATCCACTTCTGCAGTGTTATTGGACGTCTAAACACTTTGTCAAACATACAATTTCTGCAAAATACCCAAAATAGAACCTAGATTTCCCCCTGACTCAGATTGGACGTCCAGAACTGAAGTCTGGACTTCTGATTTTTGAATATAAGTCGTCTGATTTTGTTTTTGGACGTCTGGGACTAGTCTCCAGTCCCTATTTTGAGATTCAAGCCTTGATCTTGGATTTCTAGCTCCCTAGACCTAATCCCAACCCCATAGGAACCTAAATTAAAGTGTCTTAACCCTAGTACATCACCTCTAGACCTACCTAAGAACCTAATTGGGTCCTCACCAAACCCAATTGACTTAGATAAAAGTCAATTACCTTCGCCCAAGTCAATTGGACTCATTGAGTCCAATTGAGCTTAGATATCAATCCACACAAGTTCAATTGGACTTAGTGAGAGTCCAATTGACCTAAACCCAACCTAATTGAGTTATTTCACTCTCAATTAGGTTCACACCCATTCAATTAAACTTGGGTTGAGTTTAATTGCAAATTCCCCTTAGCAATTAGGGTTTGTAACCCTAATTCAAGCATACACCTACCTAAACCCCTTAGGACCTAACCTAAACCACCTAACCACATAGGGCATGACCACACAAACACACACACACACCCATTCACGCACTCCACACATCTAGAGTTCTCTAGAACTCTCTCCAAGTGGCGCCACTCTTGGTTGCCAAATTTAGCAACCAAGAGGCATTCAAATTGAGATCTACATTTTTTGGATCTCATAACCACTTGGCCGGCCACTCTTGGACTCCCTCTAGAGAGTTCCACACCTCTCTAGAGAGAATCCCTTAAGTCTATAAAAAGACCTAAGGGGTGGCCATTTCCACCCATTCACTTCCTTGGCTCCATTCACATCCACCTCCACTTAGGCTAGCCATTTCCACTCCATCTCCAGAAGTTGACCTCCACCATGAAGGACACCATGCCGGGATGCTGCATCACTCCTCTCTCTCTCTCCAAGGGTCGGCCTAAGCTCCATTGGCCGCCCCTCATTCTCCTCCCGACCACTCCAAGGCCATCGGAGACCACCTCTGAATGCCCTTCTGTTCTGCTAGATCTAGATTAGTAGTTTATGCTCTTCATAGTTTTACTCTTTTAATTACTGCTTAGTAGCGTAGTCCTTATTCTCTCCAAATGATGCATGCAAAATCCCCCCGCAGATTCTTGTATGCGATCGTTTTTTGATAGCTAGATCTATATTTTTAAGCATTCATGTACAAGCTTTCCTCAACAAGTTCATGTTGCAAACACTCTCCAAATGAATGAATGAAAAGTATATTTTCTATATATATATATATATATATATATATATGTCTAATGTTTTGAAATCACCGTGAGCTTATTGATTGCCATCCTGTATGCGTGATTCAAGTTGCCTGTTTTCACTTGTTTATCTATTTTGCAACAAGCATGTTGTTTCCGGAAAATATAGAAAATCTGACTATAGATGCATTCTCTGTAAACAGTCACCACCTCACTAGAATCGTGCACACAGAAACTCACTTTCACCTTTGTGATCTATTTAACACACGCATGTAATCAGGGTTCATAATAGAAGTGGTGAAATTTTAATCAGGAGACTAGAAACCGGCGTGCAATTTTGAACAAAGTAGCGCGATAAAAGATTGAATTCAAAAGTAAAACAAACGCCTCCCAGAGACGAATGTCCGGGACTCAAATCTCGTTATCTTTTAAATATCTTTGTTTGATCGTATTGTGCACTATACTACGACGCTTTTCCTATCAAAAATGCACTCAACGAGTCACAAACAATTGCTACCCCCAGGTGTGCGGAATCAAGGCGTGCATGCATCCAAGCCATCAAGCAAAGGCTTCAGCCTCCGCAACCTCACCAACTGAGGAAGTCTTCTACTGCTGCGACGCGCAAAGGAAGGTGGGACATTTAGTCCCACCTCGGAAGTGGATGGGTGCCCTTATGCGCATAAAAGGAAAAATTGTCAAAGGCTTATCGCCTCCAACACTAAGGGGACGTCCTCCTCCCACCTCTCATGGACTCGTCCGTGACATACCCCACGAACCTGGCCACGACCTGATTACCCGACCTATTCACTCCTCGCTCACCACACACGTCGGTGAGCCTGGACCCAAGTCTCCATTAGGTCCGATTACCCGACCGGTTAAAGGCTCTGGGAGAGCGACTCTGAAATAGAAAAGAGAGAAAGAGAGGGGAGAGCTACACAGGGGGAAGGGGATTTTTGCTCTGAAGAGTTTGCTCTGACACTTAGCCAAATTATAGAGGAAGAAGAGGAGGTCAGGCAGAAAAGGAAGAAGGAGAGGAGCACTGCAGGGCTTAAGGAAAAGCAGCGAAAAAGGAAGAAGCTGAAGAAGGAAGCTAAAGGCAGAAGGAAGAAGAAGAGAAGGCAGAAGGAAGAAGAAGAGATGGCAGAAGTCAGAGAAAGAGAAGAAAAGCCAAAGAAGAAGAAGGAAGGAGAAGACAGAGAAAGCTTAGGAAAGAAAGACAAAGAGAAGAAAGCTCGCAAAGGCAAAAGAAGAAAAGAGAAATCAGAGAAAGAAATCAAAAGAAGAAAAGATGGAAAAGTACTGTAGCCAGAGTCATTTAAGACGTTTGATTTTGAAATCAGACGTTTGAATTTATATTTTCTTCTTTAATTAATTTGAGTAACTATTATCTAGTCTACAATTCTTGACATACTCATATGCTCTACATTCATGATTAGTTTTTGAGTAATGATTTGTGTTCAGATTGCATTAATTGCCAAGTTTAGTGTGTGAATTCCATTTGCTCCCTGTGTTCAACCTCGGAATATATTCGAGTGATAAAATTATATTTGTTTTGAATGCTATTTCGATTGTCCTACAACGCAACACTCTTAAACACCGATTTAGTGCTTTCAACAAGTAGAAAGCGAGAAATCTTACAACTAGAAAGAGGTAAATCTACTCTAAAAAGCAGTAAAAAGGTGGAGAGAAGTTATCCTCCTCGACGACTGCTTGAAGGACAAGCCGTGTTGACGGAGCACCTAGAAGAATGTGGTGAGATGCGGGATGAAGGAGATTGACAATAGACAACGGAGAATGGGGCAAGGTGACGTCGCAGCAGGATCTGCTTCCCAAATGGCGGTGAGAGGACCACCGCAGAATACTCCACGAACGGGATGAGAAGGTGGAAAAATTATATTTTTAATTGTAGAGGAGCATGCCGGGTTTGGGACAAGCTCTTAGAGCTTTGGAGGGGGTGAGAGAAGAGAGGAAGGGATGATGAATTCGAGTAGTAGGGGTCTCCTTTTATAGTTGTAGGGATAGAGGGCAATTTGGTCATTTTATGCTTAAAAAATTAACTCAGCTTCTTTAATGATGAATTTAAGTGTCACTAAAGCCCCTAAACATGGACGTAGGTCGCGTGCACGTGCCACCCCCTCCTCTCCACGCTCAAAAAAGCCTGCACACATTCAAAATATCTCGGCTGTCCGATCGTAAGATAGACGGCTGAGAATGCATCACGCCGCACCTTCATAACGCCTCGCTCGTATGTGATGGCACATGTAGAGGCGCGTTTGATTGCACGTGCGGGGCTCCTCGCATCTGGGCTCGCCACGTGGTACTCCTGCCGCCGCTCATCTCCAATCCGAAGACCCAATTTGACTGTGCCTACGCTTGCGCTCAATTTGATGTGAGGTAGGGCTCGAATCCGTGCCTCCCTCTTTACGTGAAGTCGCACACGTTTGTGGATTTGGGCGTGAGCTCTCTTAGCCTTTGGATCTTGATCCAACGGCTGAGATTGTCTGTGCGATTGAGGAGAGAGATAGCAGCGGTGGATCCTTGGGCCAGTTGGGTAACGAGGATGGCACCACATGGCGCCATCTTAGCCTTCCATCTTCTATGTCTTATAGATGGTGCCACAGATGTCAGATTGAATCGATTTTTGCACCGTTGGGCTACGATCGTTGATCTGAACCCATCCGTGCGATTGGATTTGTCATCTGATGTACGAATTTACACCATCTTGGTCCCCCAACCTTTGATATTTCTCGGATTGCATCTGATGCTACGGAAGTCCGATCAGGGTGATCTTGGAGTCACTGAACTCCGATCATCGCCCTGATCAGATATGTACAATTAGATCTTCAATCCGAGGCCCCAATTAAATATTGCCTATTCCTGACCACAAAAAGGAGAAATTAACCTAAAATTTATACAACCTAACATAAATGCAAGATGATGCATGTTATGCAATATTTATAATGTATGATGCAACTATATGCCTAAGAACATGCATAAATAGACGGTTTATGTGATATAAAGGTGTTTACATCACCAATCACGGCACCTACTGCATAGTCAGATACATCGCATATGATCTCGAAGGGTTGAGACCAATTTGGGGATTACAGGATGTGCTTGGGTGACTCAGTCACGTAGATTTTCAAATGCATGAGTGCACTCCTCGGTGATTTCGAAGGAGACATCTTTTTCCAGAAGATTGTTAGGGGTAGCATGATTTTCAAGAAATTGAGAATGAATCGACGGTAAAAACTAACATGCCCCAGAAAAGATCTAATGTCCTTGACCGAGCTATGCATAGGTAGTTTGGAAATCAAATTAACCTTGGCCCGATCAACCTGGATGCCATTTTGGAGATAAGATGTCCCAGGACAATTCCCTCAGGAACCTTGAAATGGCTCTTTTCCTAGGAAAGAACCAAATTCACGTCAATGCATCGCCTGAGAATTTGGGCCAAGTGTAGGAGGCAATCATCAAAAGATTCCCCAAATACCAAGAAGTTGTCCATGAAGACTTCAAGGTAATCACCTACTATATTAGAGAATATGGCAAGCATGCACCACTGAAAGTTGGCGGGTGCATTGCAGAGCCCGAAAGGCATCCTGCAGAACACGTACGTCCCATAGGGGCAAGTGAAGGTAGTCTTCTCTTGGTCCTCAAGATGGATTGCCACCTGATTATAACCGAAGTACCCGTCAAAGAAGTAGAAGAATCGATTTCCCACCAATTTCTTGAGTATCTAATCAATAAATGGCAGTGGAAATTGTAACGACCCGATTCCTGGATCCCTACAGGACCCGAGACCGGCTTGCCTCGACTAATCCCAAGACCCAGTCGTCCAACATGAAATAACCAAAAAGTATGAAAGTAAACCACATTCACATATGCAATATAATTAAGCAGTAAAGGAAAGTACAGCTGTTGTTCCATTACATAACTCCACAACAACAAAACAACAGAAACTAAAGTAACAGTAGAGACAATAGTAACTAAAAATCTGATACTTACTACAACAGTAAGGGAAACAACAAGAAAGTGCTGAAAACTATGGCTGGGCTCGACTGGGCCCAGCACCCTCCACAGTCGGAAGCTCGAGTTGCTCAACTCCTGGTCCTGAATAGTGTTATGAAAAGATAGAGTCAGCGAACGCTGAGTAGAGTGATATCTATACTATCTAAAACAGTAAAAGCAACAAGTTTAATTCTCTTTTCTATTTATTTTGTTTTATTTGTATTTCCTTTTCACCCATTTTTCTCAATATTCTTGATCTTACATGTTCCTCGTGGGAACGATCTTGATTGCAGTCTTTTCCGAAGAGTAGAAGGTACATGTGGTGCTCTCCTGGCCAGAAGAGTCCCCCATGGTAGTCCTAAACCCAGTCAACCACCTCGAGGTCACTGTCAAGATGTAGCGGTGACTATGGCATGCGTGATAAGTGCACGGGTAGCTAGCCGCACTGACACGCGGTCAGTCGTTTCTTCTAATGGGTACGCCCAAAGTACAGCACGGAACAGTATAGGGCCTTGCCCTCTCAAAACAGGGGTCTTGACCCTCAGAACCAAACTGGGGTCTCGCCCCTCCACAGTCCGCGCACCCTCGTCTGACTACCCAAGTTTGCCCAAAGGGCCTAACAAGTCGGTGTAGGGTGGCTAGCTGAACCCCAGGCCCCGTGGGGTGGCTAGCTCTCTCCATACACTAGTAGCTTGCCTCGGTACCATGTACACAAGGGCCAACAAGAGTCGGTGTAGAGTGCCCAATACTAACCCCGGGTCTCAACCCAACGGCGGCTAGCTCCGCTCTACACGAAAAGGGGACAATCTCTCTCCTTGGTACCACGTACTCAAGGGCCACCACACTTCCCGTCTACATTCCAGGTTTCCAACTAACCACAGGAGTTCTACTCCTAATTCCCCGCAGTGTTCATGCTCATTCACCACATTTATTCTAATCTAGATTCCACCATTCACAATTCAATTCTCATTTATATGCAGGCAGCTCATTTTTCCATAATTCAATACATGCCACTGGTGATTTCACAGGCAATTGGTTATACATGCAGTTTGTATTCTAACAGGTAATCCACAATTATTTTACAGGCAATTTCTAGCAGTTTATCTCAATTTTTTGCATACAAGTACCTTATACCATACAAATGGTGCATTCATTTCTCTACCCTAGGGTTCATGCCACATCCTAAGGTTCTAGTCAGTTAATTCTACAACACATGCTTATTTGAATATTATTAAAGGCATTAAACCACTCTACCAGACAATTAGGGAGCACTGGGGGCTCGAAACGTAGACCCAAACATCTCTGCGAGCCCCAAACATGCAGCAGACTGAAACCCTATACCAGGGAATGCATCACAAAAGGAGGGTTCAGAATAGTGTATAAAGGTTTCTAGTACATAGAGAAACTCGTAAGGAAACTACAGGTACTTCGTTTACATAAAACGGACCCCGATCGAACCCCAAACGGGTCAAAAACGTGCCTACTATCTAAAATCAGACGTCTGGGAATAAGTCCAGACATCTTAAAAGATACAAGAACCTTACCTTAAGTCCCTACGGTGTCCTCAGATGTCTAGGCCTCCTCTGCGATCGTCTGAAGGCAGTTCCAGACGTCGGACCACTCCTCCGGTCGTCTGGAAGCACCTCCAGACGTCTGGTGATCTGATCAAGTGCGTGGGAGAGCGTTCCGTGCTCCTTCCTAAGGCTACTCCTGCGTACAACAATTGCAGCCCGCACATCAGGCCCGACATCCCCTCTGCGGTGAGGCCTGCATGCCCGTAACCGCGAAAAAGAACGTACCTTCGCGATAAATGAGCTTTCAGACATCTGGCCTTAACCCCAAACATCCAGATGCTCCGCCAGCCATCTGGACTCCACTCCAGATGTCTGATACTGGAAAATTTCCAGTACCAGAACCTGCTACTAGCGCTCTCTACCGCGCACCTCCTCACGTCGCCATAGCTCCAATCGTTGTAGGTCGTCAGGGCCACCTCCCCGGGATCTCTCCTCCTCCCGCACGTGCGCGCGGTGGCCATGCGAGCTCCGCCGAGGTTCCACCGAAGCTCTCTGACCTCGGCCTCCTCCTTCTCCCGCACTCTCCTTCTCTCCCTCTTGCTCTCCCTCGCTCACCTCCTCTCGCCACTCCTGCAGGCTCTAAAGGTGGAGGTGGTGGTGTGTGGATTGGAGGGGAGAGGATGGGAGGGGGCTTTTATAGATGCTGGGGGTTTAGGGTTCGGGTAGGAAGGGAGAAAGGGAGAGAAAGGAAAGAAGACGTTCTGTGTGCCACCCACGCGCAGAGTGCAGAACACGTACGAAAATTTCATTTTCAGACGTCTGGGAAAGGGTCCAGACGTCTGGATAGATGTCTAACTAAGACTCCAGAAGTCTTAAAAGGCTGAAAGTGGGATGGGTCTTTACATCATAACAAACTTAAAGGAAGTTTCATCCCTGAAACTTGAACTAGCTAAGGTGCGGAAAAAGGAACATAAAATGCATAACAAACTTAAAGAGGACCGAAGTAGGTCCAAAAAGACATACCCTCAAAAAGCTCCGGGTACCGCTCTCACATCGCCTACTCAGGCTCCCAGGTAGCCTCCTCATACCACTAGCTTCTCCATAGGACCTTCAGCAGTGGTACCTACTTCCGTCTTAGACTCTGGACGGCTCTATCTAGTATCTGCACTGGTCTCTCCGGGTAGGTCAAGTCGTCACCCGCCTCGATGCTCTCATGGCTCAGAATGTGACTGGGGTCGGCAACGTACTTCCTAAGGTTAAACACGTGGAACACGTCGTGCACTCCAGAAAGCTGGGGAGGAAGGGCAAGCCGGTAAGCAACGGGTCCTACCCACTCTAGGACCTCAAAGGGCCCCACAAACCTCAGTGCAAGCTTCCCTTTCACCCCAAAACGCTGCATGCCCTTCATGGGCGAAATGCGGAGAAAGACATAATCCCCAATCTCGAATTGCACCTCTTTGCATTTCCGGTCAACATAACTCTTCTGCCTGCTCCTGACAGTGCAGAGTCATCTGTGAATCTACTCTATCACCTCCTGGCTCTGCCAGATCAGCCTGGGGCCAACCTCCCACTTGGTCCCCACCTCGACCCAACTCAAGGGTGCAATACACCTCCATCCGTACAGAGCCATATAAGGCACCATGCCGATGCTCGAGTGGTAACTGTTATTGTATGCAAACTTTGCCAAGGGTAAATGCTCCTCCTAGGAGCCTCTGCAGTCTGGTACACATGCGTGTAAAAGGTCCTCAAGTGTCTATATGGTGTGCTCTGACTGTCCATCCATCTGGGGGTGGTACGCAGTGCTGAACCTCAACCATGTCCCCAAAGCCTGCTGAAACTCAGGCTAGAACTGGGAAGTAAAATGGGTATCCTTGTCGGATACAATCTCATACAGAACTCCATGCAAGCGTACCACATCACGAATGTACCTCTCTGCCAACTGTGCTAGTCCCAAGGTGACTCGGATCGGCAGGAAACGCACCATCTTCATCAACCTGTCCACTATCACCCAGACTGCATCGTGTCCTCGCTGGGTAACAGGTAGGCCCACCACTAAGTCCATGGTGTTGCTCTCCCACTTCCACTCTGGCACAGGAAGTGGCTGCAACAGCCCAACAAGCCTCTGGTGCTCGGCCTTTACCTGCTGGCACACTAAACACTACTGCACAAACTCACCAACATCCCGCTTCATCCCTCTCCACGAAAAGTCGCATCTCAGATCATGATACATCTTTGTGTTCCCGAGATGTATGGTGAACCTGGACCCATGCGCCTCAGCCAGGAGCTCTCTCAACAACTCCTCGCCCCTAGGAACGCACAAGCATCCCCCCATGCGTAGCACCTCGTCTGTAAAGGAAAAGTCTCCTGGGTCTCCTAACAACACTCTGTCCCACAGCGTCTATAAGTACGAGTCTGTCATCCACCCTACGATGATGCGGTCTATCAGCTCTGGTCGCGTCTACCGCGTCATTGTTACTGTCCCACAATACCCCTGTGACTCCCAGGATCTCCAACTGCCCAACTCCTCCATAAGTCTCCAACTCTGCGCCTGTAGACTGGCCAAGTAAGGTGGTGCCTTCCAGCTCAAGGTGTCAGCCACCACATTGGCCTTCCCTGGATGGTAGGAGATGCTGCAGTCGTAGTCCTTCAGGAGCTCTAACCAACGTCTCTGTCTCATGTTAAGCTCCCTCTAGTCAAACAAGTACCTGAGGCTCTTATGATCTGTGAAAATCTCAAAAGTCTCACCGTAAAGGTAGTGCCTCCATGTCTTTAGCGCGAAGACAACAGCTACCAGCTCTAAGTCATGGGTAGGGTAGCTATGCTCATGGGGCTTCAGTTGCCGCGAAGCATAAGCGACAACGTGACCCCACTGCATGAGCACACCCCCTAACCCCTGCAATGAAGTGTCTGTGTACACTACAAAACCGCCACTGCTGTTCGGGATGGTAAGTACAAGAGCTGAAGTCAGTCTCTCCTTCAACTCCTGAAAACATGCCTCACACGCATCTGTCCAGGCAAAGGGCACGTCCTTCCGAGTCAAGTAGGTCATAGGATGTGCAATCTGCCAGAATCCTCTGATAAACCGTCGATAGTAGCCTGCCAGTCCCAAAAAGCTACATATCTCTATCACTGTACGTGGCCTCTCCCACCTGAGTACGATCTCAACCTTGGTTGGGTCCACAGCCAAACCATCCCCTGAGATCACGTGGCCCAAGAAAGTCACCTGCCTCAACCAAAACTCGCACTTGTTGTACTTGGCATACAGCCTGCGTCGCCTTAAAGTGTCAAGGATCATCCGTAGATGTTGTCCGTGCTGCGCCTGACCCCGCCAGTAAACGAGTATGTCGTCGATGAATACCACTACAAACTGGTCCAAGTACGGCCTGAAAACCCAGTTCATCAAATCCATAAAAGCAGCGAGGGTGTTGGTCAACCCAAATGGCATGACCAAGAACTCGTAGTGCCTGTACTGGGTACGGAAAGTTGTCTTGGAGACATCAGTCTCCCTGATCCTCAACTGGTGGTAGCCTGACCTCAGATCTATCTTGGAGAACACTGTGGCATCTCGCAACTGGTCAAAAAGGTCGTTAATCCTCGGCAGCGGATACTTGTTCTTGATGGTGACCCTATTCAGCTATCGATAGTCAACACAAAGTCGCAGGGTACCATCCTTCTTCTTCACAAACAACACAGGGGCTCCCCAAGGGGATGCACTGGGCCTCACAAAGCCCTTCTCCAACAGGTCCTGTAGCTGTGACTTGAGCTCTCGCAACTCAATTGATGCCATCCTGTACAATGCAGTAGAAATGGGGCTGTCCCCTGTACCAGTGAGATCTCAAACTCGATCTCACGGTCGGGCAGTAGTCTTGGCAGCTCCTCTAGAAACACATCGGGGTACTCGCAAACCACCAGAATACTCTAAAAGTCAGCCACGGGGCTAAGCTCTGCCACTACATAGGCTAAAAGGCCCTCACATCCCTGGCTCAAAAGCCTCGCTGCCCGAAGCGTAGATATGCATCTGAAACCTCCGTCCACCAGCTGTTCGTGAAACTCAAAGGGAGGCAACTCTGGTATGGAGAAGACGATCTTCCTCTCAAAATAGTCCACCAGGACGTGATAGGCGAACAGCCAGTCCAACCCTAGAATCACGCCAAAATCCTCCATCGGTATCACAATCAAGTCAGCAGAGAGGCTGTGTCCCCCTATACTGACCTCGCAGTCCGTGTAGACCTCCTCAGCTATAAACAACTGGCCACCAGGGCCTCTGATCACAAACAGATCCTCTAACAGTACACTATCCTACCCGAAAATGACGGCAAAACTCGCAGCAACAAAAGAGTGTTTGGCGCCGAAATCAAAAAGTACGTACACTAATCTGCCAGAAATGGTAACCATACCTGCCACCACTGAACCGGAAGTCCTGGCATCTCTGTGTGTCAGGGCGTTGATATGCCCCTCAGTCCTCGGTGTAGACGAAGCAGCTACACTCTGGGTCGAGCAAGCAGCTGCTGGTTGGTACCCTCCTCGTGACTGTTGCCCTCCCCCACGTGCCTAGGGACCACGACCGCCAGCTCAGCCTCCAGCGCTCGGTGCAGGGAGCATCTTCTATGCTCCGACCCTAGATGGGCAGTCCCTCCTGATGTGGCCCGGCTGGTCACACTGGTAGCAGAAGGGAACATGACCTCCTCCCTCGGTAAGTCCCTGCTGGCGACTGGGCGAGGGTCCAGTGCTGCCAGCTGGCCCCTGTCTGGGGCCCCCAAAGGCCACTGACGGCCCCGCAAAATGAGACAGCTCTCCTACAGGTGCCACGTGCCTCCTCTCTCGATGGCCCTAAGAGTACTCTAGCTGGTAGGGCCTCTTCTATCCGCTATCGGTGTCTCGTGCGGCCAGGTTGGTCTCCTCGTAGGTCATGGCTGCCTTAACCACTCGTGAGAAAGTGGACAGCTTCAGGGGTTTGACATACCCCTGAATAGCAGGTTGGAGCCCCTCAGTAAACCTCCACAGGCGCTCCTCCTCCATAGCCACGACTGTAGAGGCAAAACGTGACAGCTTCAGGAAGCGCGTGCAATACGCGCTGACAGTCATCATCCCATGGCGGAGAGTGTGGAACTCCTGCCTCCTCTGGTCTTGCCAAGTTTGCGGAAAGTACTGCTCGCAGAAGAGGGTCACGAACTGGTCCCACGTCGGCTCTCCCCTCTCCTGGCCTCTAACTACCCTCCACCACCTGTGTGCCATGCTCTCTAACTGATACGGGGCAAAGGCCACGGGGCACTCCGCAGGAGGGAAAAGAGTGTCGAACACCTTCTCTATCTGCTCCAGCCAATCCTCTGCTTCAGACGAGTCCTCATCCCCCTTGAAGGAGGGGGGCTTCAGCTTCCAGAACTATCCGAAAAGCTCGTGGTGCAGCTTTAGTAGCGGAACGGGCACGTCGCCAAGCAAGGAGGGTTCGTGCTCGGAAGTGTTAGAGTGTGGTGGGAGCAGTGGAGGACCACCCCGTCCCCTTTCTACTCGTCCAGCGCTGCGGTGGTCTCTCTGTCCCACCAAGGACTCCCCCTCCACATCCTCAGGGAGAGGTGCCCGTTGAGGCTGGTGGAGCTCCTCTCACACAATATCTCTGATCAACTGGGCAAGATCCTGGGCCTGAACGCCCAGGAGAAGAGGTGGGTCAACTAGTACCTCAGGCCTGGCACATCCGCCCCTCCGACCTCATCCACGGCCGTGACCACGGCCCGCCTTGAGAGCTCCCCGACGAAGCATCTCCTGTAAGGAGACGAGAAAGACAGAACAAAAGGGTCAACGATACCGAATTTCTTCAAAAAAAGACTCGGAACAGATATCAAAGTGATACGTTGTGGTGGCTACCCTAGTTACATGCACGTGAACGGTTATTCTCAGGCCAATTGGTTCATTTCTCGGGATGACCTTGCTCTAATACTATTTTGTTATGACCTGGTTCCCGGATCCCTATAGGACCCGAGACCGGCTTGCCTCGACTAATCCCAGGACCCAGTCGTCCAACAAGAAATAATCAAAAAGCATGAAAGTAAACCACATTCACATATGCAATATAACTAAACAATAAAAATGTACAAGTAGTAAAGGGAAGTACAGCTGTTGTTCCAATACATATCGCCACAACAACAGAACAACGGAAACTAAAGTAACAGTAGAGACAACAGTAACTAAAAGTCTGATACTTACTACAACAGTAAGGGAAACAATAAGTACTGAAAACTACGGCTGGGCTCGACTGGGCCCAGCACCCTCCATAGCCGAAAGCTCGGGTTGCTTAACTCCTGGTCCTGAACAGTGTTACGAAAAGACAGAGTCAGCGAACGCTGAGTAGAGTAGTATCTATACTATCTAAAACAGTAAAAGAAACAGGTTTAATTCTCTTTTCTATTTATTTTATTTTATGTGTATTTCCTTTTCACCCATTTTTCTCAATATTCTTGATCTTACATGTTCCTCGTGGGAACGATATTGATTGCAGTCTTTTCCGAAGAGTAGAAGGTATACGTGATGCTCTCCTAGCCAGAAGAGTCCCCCATGGTAGTCCTACACCCAGTCAACCACCTCGAGGTCACTGTCAAGACGTAGCGGTGACTACGGCATGCGTGATAAGAGCATAGGTAGCTACCTCGCATTGACACGCGGTCAGTTGTTTTCGCTAATGGGTACACCCAAAGTACAGCACAGAACAGTATAGGGCCTTGCCCTCTTAGAACAGGGGTCTCGGCCCTCAAAACCAAACAGGGGTCTCGCCCCTCCACAGTCCGCACACCCTCGTCTGACTACCCCAGTTTTCCTAGAGTGCCTAACAAGTCGATGTAGGGTGGCTAGCTGAACCCCGGGCCCCGTGGGGTGGCTATCTCTCTCCCTACACTAGTAGCTCGCCTCAGTACCATGTACACGAGGGCCAACAAGAGTCGATGTAAAGTGGCCAATCCTAACCCCGGGTCTCAACCCAACGGTGGCTAGCTCCGCTCTACACGAAAAGGGGACAATCGCTCTCCTTGGTACCACGTACTCAAGGGCCACCACTCTTCCCATCTACATTCTAAGTTTCCAACTAACCACAGGAGTTCTACTCCTAATTCCCCGTAGGGTTCATGCTCATTCACCACATTTATTCTGATCCAGATTCCACCATTCACAATTCAGTTCTCATTTATATGCAGGCAGCTCGTGTTTCCATAATTCAATACATGCCACTGGTGATTTCACAGGCAATTGGTTATACATGCAGCTCGTATTTAAACAGGCAATCCACAATTATTTTACAGGCAATTGCTAGCAGTTTATCTCAATTTTTTGCATACAAGTACCTTATACCATACAAACGGTGCATTCATTTCTCTACCCTAGGGTTCATGCCACATCCTAGGGTTTCAGTCAGTTAATTCTACAACACATGCTTATTTGAATATTATTAAAGGCATTAAACCACTCTACCAGACAATTAAGGAGTACTGGGGGCTCGAAACGTAGACCCAAGCGTCTCTGCGAGCCCCAAACACACAACAGGCTGAAACCCTATACCAGGGAATGCATCACAAAAGGAGGGTTCCTAACAGTGTATAAAGGTTTCTAGTACATAGAGAAACTCGCAAGGAAACTACAGATACATCATTTGCATAAAACGGACCCCGATCGAACCCCAAACGGGTCAAAAACATGCCGACTATCTAAAATCAGACGTCTGGGAATAAGTCCAGATGTCTTAAAAGATACAAGAACCTTACCTTAAGTCCTTGCGGTGTCCTCAGACATCTAAGCCTCCTCTGTGATCGTCTGAAGGCAGTTCCAGACGTCGGACCACTCCTCCGATCATCTAGAAGCACCTCCGGGCGTCTAGTGATCTGATTGAGTGCGTGGGAGAGCGTTCCGTACTCCTTCCCAAGGCTACTCCTATGTATGACAGTTGCAGCCCGCACATCAGGCCTGACATCCCCTCTGCTGTGAGGCCTGCATGGCCGTAACCGCAAAAAAGAACGTACCTTCACGATAAATGAGCTTTCAGACGTCTGGCCTTAACCCCAGACGTCCAGATGCTCCGCCAGCCGTCTGGACTCCACTCTAGACGTCTGATACTAGAAAATTTCCAATACCAGAACCTGCTACCAGTGCTCTCTGCCATGCACCTCCTCGCACCGTCGCAGCTCCAGTCGCTGTAGGTGATCGGGACCGCCTCCCCGGAATCTATCCTCCTCCTGCATGCGCCCGCGGTGGCCGTGGGAGCTCCATCAAGCTTCCACTGAAGCTCTCCGACCTCGACCTCCTCCTCCTCCTCCTCCTGCACTCTCCTCCTTCTCGCCCTCTCGCTCTCCCTCGCTCGCCTCCTCTTGCCGCTCCCGTAGGCTCTGAAAGTGGAGGTGGTGGTGTGTGGATTGGAAAGGAGAGGAGAGGAGGGGGCTTTTATAGATGCTGGGGGTTTAGGGTTCGAGCAGGAAGGGAGGAAGGGAGAGAAAGGAAAGAAGACGTTCTGCATGCCGTCCGTGCGCAAAGCACGGAGCGCGTACAAAATTTCATTTTCAGACATCTAGGAGAGGGTCTAGACATCTAACTGAGGCTCCAGACATCTGAAAAGGCTAAAAGTGGGACGAGTCTTTACAGAAATGATCCTTTTTCGTGGAGGCATTCAGGCTTCAGTAATCAATGCAGACTCTCCACAAGTTTGCAAGACGGGTCGGAATGGTTTCTTTGGTTTCAGTCATAATCACGGTGAGCCCTACCTTCTTAGGCACAACCTAGATTGGACTCACCCAATGACTATCGGAGATTGGGTAGATGATCCCAGCATCTAACCACTTAATGATATCCTTTTTCAGGACATCCTGCAGGTTCGGATTTAGACGTCTCTACATTTCACGTTATGGTCGTGAGCCCTCTTCAGTGTAGATGCGGTGTGTGCAATACGAAGGGCTAATACTAGTCAAGTCATCGGGAGTCCAACGAATGTCTCTTCGATGCTACTAGAGGACAAAAATCAATCGTGTTTCCTGATTAGAGGTTAATCGAGAATTGATGATCATAGGAAACGTGCGATTAGAACCCAAAAAGACTTATTTTAGATGATCAGGGAGGGGCTTCAATTCCATGACAGGATTGTCAATAGCAGCAGGTGATTCAGGGTGGGGTTCAGGAGAAAAGGCAGGAGTTGTCGATGTGTCTAGGTCTGGCCTAGGCTCCTTTAACTGTGGGGCTTGATCCTCTTGTGGTTGAATATCAGCGATAAGAGGATTTTCCTCAACAAACGGATCTTCAACCACAGACTCAATATTGCAGATATGCTCGATAGCCCCACAATTGATTCCTTGTTGGGCCTTAAAGATGTTGATTTTCAATGTCTTACTCCTAAATTTTAGCTCAATTTAGCCTTCCTCACAATTTATATTAGCCCTAGCTGTGGCCAGAAAAGGCTTCCCTAATATGATTGGTGTGTTCTTCAAGTTCTCAGGGGCATCCATATCTAGAACGATGAAATCCACAGGAAAATAAAACCACGGATCCTAACTGTGACATCCTCGAGAATTCCTTTAGGTGACTTTATGGATCGACTTCTAATTGCAAAGTCATCTCTATCGGTTTGAGCTCAGATTCTTCAAGGTGATCTAGTAGGGATGTAGGTATCAGATTTATGGAAGCTCCTAGGTCCAATAAAGCTCTATCAAACTGTATATCACCAATTAAACAGGAGATCAGAGGGGTACCGGGGTCTTTTGCCATATGCGGGAGCTTGCTCAAAATGATGGAGTTGGCTTGCTTCGACAGTACGATCAAGTTTCCTCCCTTGGTTCGCGGCTTACGCTTAGGTGTACATACATCTTTCAGGAATCTCGCATAGGCTAGTACGTGGTGTATTGCATCCATCAAGGGGATGTTTATTTAGACCTGCTCAAAGAGCTTGACCAGGTCTTCCTCAAGTGCCATGATTTTGGGTTTCCTCTTTCCTTTGGTCAGCGCCTCGAGAAATGGAACCTCAGTCGGTTCCTCTAGAATTGGCTCAGGCTCTTTATTAGGGATAGGGGTGCCCTGATGACCAATCTAGGGTTGGGATTTGCGGTATCAGGTTGGTTGTGGCTAGGAAATGGCGGGTCTTGTGTTGCTTTGCCACTACGGGTGGTGACGGAATTTGATCCTACCTAATTTTGGTTTGGGCTAGGAAAAATAGGTGTTTACTGCTGAAACCCATAATAAGAAGTGGAAGCTTCCATCCCTTCCGGCGATGGAGCAAAAGAGGCCTGATAGACGTAATGAGCCTAGCCATGAGATGGGTTCATAACGCACCTCTGGTTTGACACATTATTTGGATTAGGTAGAGGTTGTGAAGGGAGTTCACCAAGTTGGCAAGAATTCTCCATCTGTGTGAGCTGATTATGGACCTCTGTGATCTCATCTTTGTGCTATTTTTGCATAGCCACATTCGTCTTTTGAATGTCAGCCAGGGTTTGAAGGATTAGAGACATTTGATCTTCCTATGTTGGCCCGAATTTATAATTTGGATTGGGCCTAGGCTGAGGCAGTTGATATGAACGAGAAACTTGTGGTCGAGGCTGATATTGAGGTCTCTTATTTTGATTGTTCCCCGACCATGTGAAGTTAGGATGATTATGCCATCCAGGATTATAAGTGTTTGAGAAAGGATCGTTCTAAACAATGTTGAGGTCGTTGCAGGTTTGAGGAACCTTGGAGAAATCATAATATGAGGGTTTAGAGTTCCCCCAACTAGAGTAGGCAAGCCCGGAGTTTCCTTTGAACCCTGGATCAGACATGGGTGGATATAGGTCCATCCCCTGAGAAGATCAGTGGTAGATGTTATACACAGCCTCCCTACTAAAGGGCGATTGCGCGAATGGGTTTTGTGCGGAAGTGGCTCACTGCAGATGTCGAGTCATTTCGTCCACCTTCTTCTCGATGATAGAGACCTTGTCCAGGCAATTGGCCATCAATTCCAGATCGACAGATGAGGATAGGCCCTGAGTTTCGTGTGCTCCCCACGTATTCGTCAATGCATGGGCAATCGTCTAGTCAAACATGCCCATGGATTCATTATTGATGGAGTTCTCACACATATTCTCGAGAATCTCCCATACAGTGTCCTCATGCTGACCCAAGATGTTTCCTCCACAAATCGCATTAACGAATAATCTGATATCCTCACGAAGTCCCTGGTAAAAATACTGGACTTGTTTCCATTTAGGAACTCCGTGATGGGGACACTTCTGCATGAGATCCAGAAAATGATCCCATGCCTCATGAAGCTGTTCTCCTGCATTTTGTGTGAAATGTGTGATTTGGTGCCTCAAAGCTTTTGTCCAACCAACAGGAAAGAACATTTTCATAAATTCGGATTGCAGTTCATCCCATGTGTTGATCGGATGGGTTAGGGTTTGGTACCAGTGGGTAGCCTTGTCCATGAGAGAGAAGGAGAACATCTTCATGATCAAGATATCTTGATTTTGATCTTTTTACCTGAAGATCTGAGTCAAATGCTTGAGTTGCTTGATATGCTGGAAGGGATCCTCGGAATTAAGCCCATGAAATTTAGGGATAGCATGAATCATGTTTGGCTTGAGTTCTGTATTAGGCCCTCCAACTAGGATTTGAACTCTGAGTTTGATTGCTACCGCAGCGGGATTGTAATGATCTCGAATCATAGGACACTGCGATGGATTCCTAAAAGTCTGGAATAGATCGTTGAGGCACTGAAGCTGATTCTGGAGATTTTTTCTCCTTCTGTTGGTTGCTCCATGATTATGGATGAAGGAGATCTAGGCTCAGATCAATCAGAGGAGATATCAATCTGATTGGGTTGTTGCACAAATAGGGAGGTCGAGGCTTGTCCTTGATGAGAGTGAATAGCTAATGGAGGCCTCAAGGGTGGTCTTAAGGACCTCCTCCCAAACATGCACCGATGGAGAAGACGAGGGATAAAAGGTGTGATGGAACCAATCAAGACACCCAAATATCTTTGGATGACTATAGAGGTTCGAGGCGGAATATACCTCTAGAGATGACTGTCAAAAGTGAAAAATGAAGGCAGAAGATGGGTTGTTCAGTGGAGTTGTGGAGTGGGCGATAGGGTGAAATAGGAGAGGGCTTCCGATAAGCATGGAGAGGCGGAGGTTTCTAGACCGATGGCAGGTGATTTGGTGGAGTGTAGCGACTGGAATGTCTCACCGTAGGTACATCGGCGAGATGGAAGATGGAGGTGGATCGGGTGCGGTAGCGGTCGAAAGCGAAGTTTGAGGATGGTGTGGTGAGCAGTAGAAGGTGCGTAATCAATTGAGTTAGTTGTTGGATGACGAGGGGCGGAGGAGGCACCAGGTCTGGTATGGCCGGCACCGGAGGAGATGAATGCTCCAGTGAGCGGGAACGACGACGACGAAGGGTTAGGAGGCACCTCACTAGTATTACGAGGTGCGGAAAGAAAAGGGGAGTCGAAACCGACCGCCTATGGTATGTGACAACCGACGAAGAAGTCGGCAGAAGGAGGTCACTGGAGTCGAACTTGGAGCAGGCCGGAGGTAGGGAAGAGAAGATGTTTTTGGCCCAAAAGTTTGCTAAGGAGATGATGAATGTCATGGGAGGCTTTTATAGGGCTTAGGAGAGCTTGGAGAACAGGAATCAAGCTCCATAGCTTGCTTGGAATTCAAGAAGAACCCCACTAATTTCGTGGGTTTGCACACACGAATCAGAGGGAGTTAGGAGTCGAAATTGATCCCAATAGGTTTCCTAGGTGTAAACATCAATCCCACCAAATTTGGTGGGATTTGATTGAGGTTTAAGTAGAATTTCGATCGGTCAAAGCTCGCCTAAAGGTCAGTTGACCTCCAATGGTGGCAACGACTGATTTGCGAAGAAGATGAAGAAGTTGGGGGGCTTTTTGCAAAGATTTCAAAAGCTGAGAGGCAATTGAGAGAACAAGAGTCAAACTGGACCAAAATGCAAACTAGGTGAAAATGATCTCATATTAGGCCCAAATTTTGGTACAAATCTAATTTGGACCCAAGGAATCTAATGGTGAAGTCAGATTTTGGTTTTGACCACATTTTACTGGGAAAATTAAGTAGAAGCTCAAATTAGGGTAACTTTCTGTCTGTGACTTTGTTTCAGGCTAAAATGGGTCTGATGGTCAAATCAAAGATACAAGATCCTATAGAATATTTTTCTATGAATTTTAGAGGGTTTAGGTAGATTTTATCCTGACCAGAACCTCAGTTAATTAAGAGGGTCTGTTTTTAGGATTTCAGATGTCATTTAATTCTCAAAATGCATAAAAATCCGTTTTGTTCTGCATTACCCACTTATTAGACATTAATGACCACATGACCTTTAATAAGCCCTTGCAATACCCTATGGTTATTCTGTATCTTGTGGAATGCTATTAATTTTGCAGAAATAACCTTGCATTCTTCTCTTCTTTTCAAAACAAAATAATATGCCCTTAGGACCTTCTGATGGATATGTAGGAGCATTTATCAACCTTTTTGGACCAAATCGAGCTAGTTATAGCTTATGATGGTGTTCCCATCAACGCTTGAATTACTTAGCCAGCTAGATGGAAGGGAACCCTTAGGATAATCTACACGGTAGTTCACCCTAGAGGTTAACACGATTATCGTACCATTCCATCTAGTCACCAATTGGTCCAAGGAGATAAGGCCTTGATTCCACTTAACCTAACCAGCTTATTGCACCTAAGATAGTGTGAGTGCATGTGGAGCGTAAAGGAATAAGTATACACTAGAGGGGGGTGAATAGTGTAATATCTAAATTTTATGATTATTTAAAAATCATTTACCACATATTAAAAATTCAAATACGCATAGACCAGAAATGATAACACCTGATTTAGAGTGGAAACCCTTACGGGTAAAAACCACTACCTAAGCTTCTCAGCTTAGGATTTATCCAACTAGTCGATGCTAGCCAATCCACTAACGTACCACTTGAATGAGGGTGACACAACCTGTTACAAGACGTCTTCTCTTTTACACCTGACTAAGAGAAGAATAATGGGACTTCCAAGACAACTTCAATCCCAGATCAAGAACAACAGGAATATAAAGTAAATAATAATAATTCCTATGGAACCTTAGAAAAATTAGAACAAATCGAGCTTTTGTGAATAGCAAAGAATTGTGCTTTGGGTCACAGTAATCGTTGGTACAAAAGTGTGAAAGTGCTGGAAAGAATAGGTGTATTTTGCTTATTGAAATTCCTTGAGGTGTGTTTTAAGGAAGGAGGTCAAGGGTCCTATTTATAGGTGTTTTTCAATCGATTTTAGAAATACTAGACATATGACTTTTATCGAATAAAATTTAGGGTTGGTCGATCAAAAATACTTTTGCTCGATTAAATAAATGTTTTGATTGATTCCATGGTAGTTGATTAAATTGAGATTTTAATCGACTTTATAATTTTAAAGAAAATTTGATCGTTGGAATGCTTTGATCAATTAAATAAAAAGGGTTGATCGATCAAAATGGAAATATGATCGTTGGAGGTCTTTGATCAATTAAGCAAGAGAGTCGGTCGATCAAGCTATGGTCGATCAACAATAGTAAAAACTTAAGTTTAAAAACAATATGACTTTTACTAACTTGCAAACTCATCATTTGTTATTTTATTGAAGTTCCTTACATAATTCTGGACTCGACAAAAAGCAAAAATAATCTTCAAGTTTTCTTCTGGAATTGATATCAGATGAAGAGTTTGAATTCACTTAATCAGGGCACATCATAGCTTGATTTGACCTGTAATGGTTAGTTATCAGTAAAATTATAATTTTGGTACATCAAAACAGGGGTATTAACAGATAGTAAATCCTACCTAGGCCATGTCTACTCGATTTTAGTTAGGGCTAGGTGATGAGTTGCGACTCATCATAGCTAAATCGCCTAAGTTAAGCTAGAAATTAGGTTAAACACTATCAAATTAACACATAAAAAGGGTTAAGTATGGGAAATAACATAAAAGACCTAAAATATCAAGTTTGTGCTAAAAATGCATAATTAGGTCAATTATTGAAATATTCTATTATTAAATACAAAATGGTGATCCAATTGCAAATTGAACGCACAAATGAACTCAAAATTTCAAATCAAAAGTTAAATTAACTTCTAATATGTTCAATTGAGCTTCAATAAAAACTTGGTTGCATTTGGACATCAATAGTGCCTTACAATTATAGATTTACATTCAAGTCCTTCATATAACACATTTTATGCATTAGAAATCCTCTAAGGACCTTTTTGAAAATCACAGGGACCCTTTTGCAAGCCTATAGGGACTGCTCTGTCACCATTCCTTATCACTTATGGGCCTCCCTACAAATTTCATACCCCTTCGCTGAGGGACCATCTATGCAATTTCACCATTAGATCCCATGGCACCTGCAGCTCGCGTGAACATTGTTCACCGCGAAGAACACGGGCCATCGTGGCCGTTCATTCGCTGATCCTCCTGATCTGTGACTCGCATTCAATCGAAGCTTCGCACGACTTGGCACGTGCGATCACCACCTCACCCAAATCCCATCTAATGGCTGCACTTTGACTTAAGTTTACGCGCGCTCCTCTCCTCTCATCTAGACCACCCACGCCATAATCGCCTATCCTCACCTTTGCGGTGAGAGGAATCACTCATCTTCCTACTTAAGGAGCTCCCCTACCTCGCGTGCAAAGGATCGGTCCCTCCACCTGAGTGATCACTTCGTCTACGCTCCAGATCTCCTCCCCCATTCATCGGCTGCGAGTGACAAAAGTAGCTTCCTTCCTCAACTTCATCGCTGTAGTGACCAGCTACAGGCCAAGGATCCCATTCTTCGCTGGAGTCTTCCTCATCACCATTCATCGCTGCAATGACCTGCTGCAACCCAGAAATCCCATTCCTCCCTTAGAGTAGATTTTTACTGCTTTCATAGATTAGATTTATTGCTTTCTAGGAGTAGGAGTAATTAGAGATCTGTGTGATGATTGTTAGTGTAGTTTAGGAGTAGATTTAGAGTAGAATTCGCACTCCACCTCCTCTGATCATTTCAGATCAGAGGAGATGATTTCACCCCCTTACTGATCACTATTTTCTCCCTCTTCATATTCCCATTTCTCTTTCTGATTTCCTTGTGTTTTATTTCGCAATCCACCCACTCATCAGAGCATTAAATTAGATCTGATGCTCTTGGGCATTCATATCTGATTTGAGCGCTCACACCCCATTTGAGAGTGATTTCATTCATTCCATCAAGTCACAAACACCCTCATTACAATCAAATTTGAGCTGATTTGATCGTTTAGAACCAATCAAAATTTTTGAACTGAATGGAGATTTTTTGAAGTAATCATGTGTTGATTGGGTTTTAAATGATCAGATTGAGTTTTCTTTTGTTTGATTGGTTCGACTGCAATGGGCCTAAGCTATTTTAATGTGATTTTAATCGTTATATGTGCTTATGCCTAATTTTTGAAGTTAATCATTGATTTTTGGCTTTTTTTGGTAGCTTGAGCCTAGGAAAATCAGATGTCATGATTTGAGGCTTGAGCGATGATCCAATGCATTTTTAAGGATCACCTAGAGCACATGCACATCAATTGATGGTGTGCAGGTGTTCCAAATGATCAGATCATCTTGTAGAGCCATAACAACCCTATGAGGGCGACATTTGTATCCCAATGCACATTTTTACCCCAAGTTAACAATGGAGATCTCACTAATTTTTTTTATGGATTTGAATGAGGTTTTGGTGCCATGTTTACACGAGTCATACTCTTGATTTGATCTTCATGATTCACACTGTCTATGGTGTGAAATAGAGATCAAATCAGAGTTCTATGGATTTAAGTACACAAAATGATTTTCAGACCTACATAGAAGAAGCTTGGGATAATATTTGAATAAACAGTTGTCTCATAGTTCATGATTGTGTCAATAGACTCTAATTGATTTTATAAATTAAGACCTGATAAGATTTCAATGAATAAACCCTCCCAGATCAATCTTATTTAGTCTGATCTCGGGGTGTTTATGTACTGAATATATATATGGCCACTAAGATCAAATTCAGAGCAGCTACATTTTTTTTTGGGTTAACTTCCAATCTATTCCCATTATCTTTGTTGTCTATGACAAAGATATGGGATTAGATTTGGTTAACTTAACAAACTTGTAAACATTGATTTCAAAGTGGCTGAAACAAGACTTCTTATCCTAAAATTACACTCTAATTTATTGGAAACGAGCTTTGACAGCTACTGCTAACCTTTGAAATCAGTTTAGGATGTCTGGAATTACATTTGAATGAACTGAAGTGAGCTACAATAGCAGTAGCAGATCCTATACCTGCTATTTCAGTAGCTGTAGGAGTTGAACTTGCTGCTGTTGCAGCTTACTTGACAGCACCAGTAGATGATCTAATTTTGAAAGACAGTAGTTTAGTTTACAGTAGTTTAGCTTTTAGAGTTAAAATAGCTGACATGCTGATTAATGTTGTATTGTATTTAGACAAGCATTCATGCACCCTTATCTGATTCAAATCCAATTTAGAATAGGTTGTTTCATTGGTAAATCCTCTTTGTCAGCTAAATTGTAGTCTAACTATCCAACAATTGAAAATAAATGTAGAATGAAATGTAATACATGATTTTACAATTGCATACCCTTTTAGAACATGCTTAGGACTTAACTGAGGCAATTCAATGCCTATTCTCCACATAGATTAGAATTTAGGGTCTTAGGTTCACATTGAAAACTCTTAGAAGATCCTAAAATGTGCCAACTTTGTAAATAAATAAAAATAATTTAAAATTTTCAAAAAAATAAAATAAAGGTGTAGTGAGTAGGACTAACTATTTCTCTACACACATGCAAAGTTTTTAGGTCATCTGAACCCTCAACCTGGTAGAACATACCAGCCGACAGTTCAGTATACCTCTTAACTTAATAAAAACCTCTAAACTAAAAATTAAAAAAATACACACTCTCTCTCATCTCTTTCTTTCTCTCTCATCCCCTACCTCCATAAAACACGTAAAACTCATAAAAAGAAGAAAAACCCCAAAAATATCCAAAAATATCATGTATACTAGGTATATACTTGTAAATATAAGCTATATAGTAAGTTATACATGTATATATTGTAAAATAGATGTATAATAGGTTTAAATAACTTATATATATATTATATATTGTAAATTAAATATTTAAGATTATTTAAACTATACATAACCTGATATTATAATTATCTACTATTTATATTAACTTATAAGCATTATAACTTAAGTAAATATATAAAACCCTGTACATAAATGTAATTACTAATTATACTGTGTATATATGTTTATATATGTATTATGTACATAATGAACCCTGTAACATAATTTAATTATGTATATATAATAAATAATTTATTTATTAAGTTACTAGCTAAGTTATTATATTAAATCAAAATAAATTAGTAAATTAAGTTATAACCGAGATAATTTATACTGTATAGTTGTATTACATTATTTTAAGTAAATTAAACTAATTTAACTATATTTATAATGTATTATATTACTTATACTTAATTTACATGAATAACTCCCTAAATTCACTTAATTAAATGTAAATAAATCCAAATAAATGTTGTAAAATGCAATAAAAATATGTATTAAATACTTTATTATATGTATTAATTGTGTATAGGGTCAATTAGACCATTAATTAACTAATTTAAACATTAATTGAGAAATTAACTTATGAAATAGTATGAATAAACTGTAAACTTTGACTAATTTAGTTATATAATAAATGTAATTAATTGTGAAAATAAATTATACCATTATGTAGCCCTATGTAAATACTTTAACACCATATAATTTAATTTTAAATTATAATAATTTTTGCTCTCAAATCGAGGGCCAATTATAGCAAATCAAGCAGCAGCTCTGCATGGAGCAGCATCTGTGGGGCGCTAGGATAGTGCCACATCATGGGCATAAGAGCGCCTGCAGCACGATAAATTGATTTTCTTTTTCCCCCCATTTAGTCGTCACAGGCGTTGGGCACCCGAAACCCCTTAACCAATATGAGCATTGACATTGGTTGAGTTATGGCTTTGAGTATGTGTGTACGGTACACGGGCTGGGAGCCGTGCACTATGCGTGGGCCTACGTGAGTCCAGTACTGAGCATTAATCAAACATTAAATGGGCTAATTAACGAATTAGGGTGACCTTAGTAGAGGTCTGGTCCCACCCATTGAGGGTGCTGTGTATCCCTCGAAAATGCCGCCCGCCAATTAAGAAATTAATTTTTTTTAAAGATGAACAGTAATCAAGGATTAAACATAGAAGAGAAGTAGCCGAAATTGGCTAAGTGTTGGAGAGATGCATGTGCCTGTGTGAAGTGTATATATGTACACTGTGAGTGTGTTGAGTGTATGCGTGTATATATATATATATATGTACATATGTATATGTGTATAATGTATATATAGTATAGATATATAATATATAGTATAAATCTAAATAGTATATGTGTATACGTAGTATAACATATGTTTGAGCTATATATGTATATAAATAAAGAATAGCTTTAGTAACATATATAACCATCACTGTAAATAGAATAAACATTAGTATAGATCCTATTTTTGCCTTAGCTTATGTATATAACTTTTCTAAGGTTTAGCAACACTTATATATGTCACTGTACATACTATATATGTTACTATAGATGTTAATATATTAAGTTAAGTTAGTATAGTCTATATTATACCATATTATTATATAGATATGTAAGTATTAGTATTATAAGATGTAAATAGAGAGTACATAGTATTTAATTAAAGTTTTTGATGCTTGTTGTAAATAGATGTTTGCAAGAATTTTAATTCATTCTTTTATACATAAATTTTTTCATTCTTTCATTCATTAATTAATTCATTCATAATTGTACATAAAATTAATCTTTTTGGAATTAAAGAATAATATTGGACTTAGAGAGTGATGTATATCAATAACTGCCTCCTAGTGAACGACCTGGAATAAACCAATAAAAATTAATTAAATAAATAAAATTGACGCAACAACGATTTGTGTTTGTGACATATGCTACAACAACGACTTTTTTTATATGAACTGTGGTCGATCGCATCATATTTTTGGTGAAGTTGCCGGGAATTAAAACCTAAAAGCAATGCTTTATTGTGAGTGTTTGACTAGATGTCGCAAAAAGTCGATTACTAGGATAATTGTGCTCACAAATATGATGCGTGTTAAGAGGGTGTTTGCCCTTAAAATTCAATTTCAAGAATGTGAAGTGCAATGGCAAACAAATAAATAAGGCCTTTATTGAAGATGTACATCTTTTAGGGTTTCACCTTATTGTTACATGGTTTAGGGTCTCGTAACCAAAGTTATTAATGGTGATGTAACTTCCTTTAACAATTAAGTCCAATGCAAGAATGCGTGATGATTTCAGGAAAGTTAATCATGAGAATATTCAAATCCACTAAAGGCATCTTAACTCTAGAATGAATTTCCCAATATCAGATAGCTTCTATTCACATGCAGGTTTTAAGACGTGAATCAGGATTTTAGAAATTTATTTATTATTATTATTTTCAATGCAAAAATTACTAAATACAAGTTCTAACCTAGGTGGAAAAGAAACTCACTTGACTGGGTAGGTCTGACTTGGTCCAAGGCTCGAATCCTTCCTACAAAATGCTTCAAGGAAAGATAAGTGAACTAGTAACTAATTATGCAAACTAACTGCAAGAGAATGCGATTGCATCAATAGAAAGCAACCTAATGCGCTACCTCCCTGTCAACGACACGAAAATGTGATGCACGAAACCTGCTAAAGGTTAAATCATGCCGTCATAGTGTAAGTAACACAATCACTAAAAATCGAAGTTTTAAACTCATAATGGATTAAAAATGTAATATACAAGAGTCTAAGTTATATCTTAGGGAGGCTTTTGGTTGGGTTACTTCCTAACTAATTCTAAGTGTGCATGAACTTTTTCTTGTGACTTTTGGGGTATTTTGCTATTTTTTTGAGATTTTTTTGAAGATCAAGGCAAACTAGTTGCTTTGACCCTTGGTGCAAGATGCGTTCCTATCCTAGATGTAATGATATTCTAAAATTATGTTAACTTTTCCTAAGATTTTCAACTAAGTAAGAAAACTAGTGCAATTTATTTCGTGTTAATCAAATGAATATAAAAACTATTAAAATTTCGATAGTGCCAAAAAATTAGGTTATGTTTTGCTCCTGACCCCTTGATGAGGGAAGAATGAAGAAGATATGACGAATGCATGGAGGCTTGTAGATGATTTTATAGATGGGGGACGTGGGCTTATGTTGAATGAAGGGCAAGCCAAAGGCTTTTATGGCAATTAGGATTAGCATTGGCAACTTAGGAATGTAGGAATAGGAATTGTGATTTGGTGGTGATTTTTGGGATGTGTTGAGAAGGGTTTGCATTGGTGTTCATGTGATGTTTGTGTGGGTTTTTCATATGGGAATGGGTGTGTTGCATGGAGTTATATTTTGGTGTTTTCACATGGGCGTGGGGTCTTAGTAGGGATTTAGGAAAATGTTGAATTGAGTGGAGAAATCAAGGGATTGATTGAAAGGAGGAGATTTGATTGCAATCTAAAATAGGTTTAGGTAATTTCTTGAATTTTGGCATGGAATTTTCTTGGTGAAGTGATAAGGTGGCATGTAGGGTTGTGGTGGTTTCTAGAAGGGGGAGGGTTTTAGGTAGTGTAATTAGGATTTTGGTATTTTATCTAGGATTTTTATGGAGGTGAATTAGGATTAGGATTCGGATTAGGATAAGGATTAGGTTTTAGGATTAGGATTAGGAGTGGGTTTTAGGATTGGGATTATGATGGCTAAATTAGGTAGGCTAGCATTTAGGGTTAGGGTTTGTGGAGTGGCCTTTTAGGTAAGTAGGAATCAAGATTTGTATTAGGATTTTGGGTTAGGGTTTTGGACTCCTCATCAGCTGAGCTCAGTTAACCTTGATCTTATCTTCCTTCTAGGCTTAGCTTAGATACTCCTACACAAAAATAGAGCTTGAAATTAGTAAACATGGAATAATTAGGCTTAATTATGCATCCCAAATTCTGAGATGCATGCATGTAATTATGTAAAATGCCCTAATTCTAGTACAACTAAGACCTCAAAACTAACATAACTAAGCATGTTAACACATAATGAAGTATACTCATCAGTATACTTATTCCTTTATATGATACTTCCCTTTCTCATGCCCTTTCCAGATAGTCTTGTTTACTTTACTCATGGATTCTCATTCCTATCAAGATTTTGTTTTTGTTTTTTTGGGTTCATTCTAAGGAGTTCCCTTTCAATTCATATAGTTAATGTTATGACCCCGGCATCAAACGTCGTTTAAGACGTCTGGGAATTGGTCCAGACGTCTAGTCAGACGTTTGGAAGCCTTCCCAGACGTCTGGAATTTAATTTTTTCGGCGTACGGGTTCACGTCTGCGCGCATGACCGCGCAGACTGAACCACCTCCCTCCTTTCTTCTCTTTCTTTCCTCCCTGCAGGCGCATCCTTCTTTCTCTCTCCCTCCCCACGGCACCTTCAAATACTCCCCCTCTCCTCTCCCTCACCCTCACTCCACCGCCTTCTTCTTCTTCCTGTTAGCGTGAGAGTGAGCGAGCGAGGACAACAGCAGCTACTGTCGTGAGTGTGCGGGGAGGAGGGGTTGCAGCGAGAGGGAGGGAGTTAGAGTGCGAGGGTGCGAGCTCACCGGAGCAGCCAAGGTAGGCCGGCGGGTGCGCAGCAGGAGCGTGGCGCTGGGGAGGAGCTGCTGCAGCTCAGGCAGCAGGCGAGCGCGGCACGACACAGTCGTGCGCAGCAGGCGGAGGGCGAGGAGGTCCTAATTCTAGGAAAATTTCCCAGAATCAGACGTTTGGACCAGACGACGCGAGAGACGTCTGGAGGAAGGTCCAGACGTCTAAAAGGTACGATATTTTTCCTTCGCTTCTTCTTTCGCGTGTACGACCATGCAGCCGTTCCGCCAAAGGGTTCTGCCTCATTTCGTGTTGAGGACGGTCGCGTATGTGTGCAGGTCTCATTCGGGAAGGCGCAAGGGCACACCCTCCCACACAGATCGGACGTCTAGGCATAGCACCAAACGGCGGAGAGGGTCTCCAAACGTCTGGAGTGACAGTCGGACGTCTGGAACTAAGTTCAGACAGTTCAACGGGAGTTTGGACGTCTGAAGAACCGCGCAGAGAGAAGGTATAACCTGAGCCATCGTTTAAGACGTCTGGAAGATGTTCTAGACGTTTGATTTTGGGTAGACTTGTCATTTTTTACCCGTTTAGGGTCCGTTCGAAATCCGTTTTCCGCGTTTTAAGTTTCATTCTTCTCAGAAATTGTTCCTCTACCTGTTTATAGTATTTGTATCCTATTCTGAGTAGCCCTTGTATTTGATCCTTGTATTAGGATCCCGTTCCGTTGCAGCTCTGGGGGTTGCGGAGGCACACGGACTTGCCGATCACGCCCCCAATACTCTCGGTCTTGCGGGTAGAGTGGCTCCCCCTTAAATATCTACCAACATTTATGCACTCGTGAGATAATTAATAGATTCTAAGGTATGGCATGAACCCTAGGATTGAAAAACTAGATTGAATGATAGATCCTAGGGTATGGCATGAATCCTAGGATGGGAAAACTAGATTGAATGATAGATCCTAGGGTGTGGCATGAATCCTAGAAACAGAAAACATCGAAACAAATGTCATGAATATATGAATTGCAGTCTTGGAAAAGTAGAAAGGAAAATGATAACTGCCTGTAATTGGTTAGCAGTTACTTGTTATAAATGGATAATTACTGTTGAGAACATGGGCTATAGGAATATAAAACAGAAATAATGAAACCTAAATTGGCTTAGTGAAAGAAATATGAGCATGAACCCTACGGGGAATTAGGAGTAGAACTCCTGAGAGGTGAATGGAATAGAATTAGGGAAGCGAGCTAGCCCTTAAGTACGGAGTACCAAGAAGAGCGACTGTCCCCCTATTTAGTGTAGAGCGGAGCTAGCTGCCCCAGGGACCCAGGGTTAAGTCTGGCCACTTTGTACCGACTTTTGGCCCTCGTGTACACAGTACCGAGGAGAGCTACTAGTGTATGGAGAGCACTAGCCACCCCACGGGCCTCGGGGTTCTGCTAGCCCTCCTACACCGACTTGTTAAGCCCACTGGGCAAACCAGGGTAGTCAGGCGAGGGTGCACGAACTGTGAAGGGGTAAGACCCCAGTTTGGTTACTGTGGAGGGGCTGAACCCCTGTTACTGAGAGGGCTCTGCCCTATACCGGTTCCGTGTTATGCTTTGGGGCGCACCCGTTAACGGAAACGACTGACCGCGTGCTAGTGTGAGGTAGCTACCCGTGCGTTTATCACACGTGCCGTAGTCACCGTTACGTATGACAACGACCTTGGGGTGGTTGACTAAGGGTAGGACCACCACGGGGGACTCTCCCGGCCAGGAGAGAACCACGTGTTACTTCTACTTTTCGGAAAAGACTGCAATCAAAATCATTCCCACGAGGAACATTCGAGATCAAGAGAAAGATCTGAGGAATAATCCTAGAATAAGTAAGTGGAAAAATAAAGAAAGAGATTAAAAATAACAACTACTTGTCCAGCTTACTGTTTTTCTTAGCTTTTGGTTGTCACTCTACTCAGCATTTCACTGACGTGTCACCTTTGTCACCCTTTTCAGGACCCGGTATTGAGCAGCCAGAGCCGGCGGCTGCAGAGGGAGCTGGACCTAGTAGAGCCTAGTAGTCTTACTTGTGTAGTACCTACTGTACTGTTCTTTTGTATAGTGAGTATTTTCTGTTACCACTGTACTCTTTATTTGTAAGCATCATGTTATGTACCTATTTATTTCTCTACTATTGTGGTGGTGTTTATTGTAGTAGTTCTTTCTTTACTACTGTAAGTTGTTACTGCTAGTTATATATATGGTGAACGTGGTTTATTTTACTGCTCTTTTGGTTACTTTCTCGTTGGACGACGGGGTCTTGGGATCAGTCGAGTCGGTCCGATTCTCGCGTCTCGTAGAGATTCGGGAATCAGGTCAAAACAAGATGGTATCAGAGCAAGGTCATTCCGAGAAGTGAACCAACTAACTTGAAAATAACCAATTCACGTGTCTGTAACTAGAGTATCCACCACAACATTTCTTTTGACATATGTTCTTAAACTTCTCCATTGGATATCGATTCGTATTGACGTGTTTCCGTTCTGTATTCGCGTCTCCTTGCAGGAGATGCCTCAACGCGGGACTAGCGAGGCAGGCCGCAGGCGCGGCCAAGAACGAGGTCGGAGGGGTGGGCGCATTGAAATCGACGTTTCAGTGGACCAGTGGCGGAACGGTGGCAGCAACTAGCTTTTCTTAAGTCGTTGTAGTACAGATAGTTATTGCCATCATTTGCTAATATTTGTTACTCGGAAAATACAGTTCTCCCGAGGTCGAACTCAGGGAGCAAGTCGTATTCTAGAGATATACATGTTTTATTACAAAAATAAAGAGAGAGAGAGATGAAAGTTTGGCTTCTTCTTCTCTTCTTTCTTTCTCTGTCTTTGGCTGTTGTTCTTCCTGTTCTTCTTCTTCTTCTTTTCTTGCTTCCTCTATTTCTTGGTTGGACGATCCTGTCTTTTTCTTCTTTTTATTTTCTTTGTTTCTTCTTTTCTTGCTTCAGATCTGCCTCCCATGCTCTTCTTCTTCTGCTTTCTGTTTCTTCACTTGGCTGCTCCTTCTCTCTTCTTTTCTTCTTCTTCTTTGTCTTCTGATGTCTGCAGAGTCTTCACTTGGCTGCTCTGTGTTCCTCTCTTTCCTCTGCCTCGCCTTCCTTCTTCTTTGCCTTCACCTGTCTTTAGGACGTCGTCTGATTTGAAAATCAGACGACTTAAACCTCTTGTTGCTACAGTGTCTCCCTGAGCTTCCTTCTTCTTCACCTGTGCCTGCACGCTCAAGAGTTCAGAGTCAGGGCAAAACCTACTCTACCCCTCTCCCCCGCGCGTCTCTTTCTCTCAAAGTTCGCTCTTAGGACAGCTCTCCCAGAGCAACCGGGTAATCGGGTACGAGTCGCGCCCGGGTCCAGGCCCACCGGCGTGCGGTGGTGGGCGAGGAGTGCAGGTCAGTTTAATCGGGTCGGGCCAGGTCCGCGGAGCGTGGTCACGGACGAGGCCGGGTCGGGTGAGAGGGACCTCACCCCGTGGTCAGGAGGCAGACAGCATAAGGCACTTTTTGCCTTTATGCGTCCGCGCGCCTCTGAGAAGTTCCGAGGTGGGACTAAATGTCCCACCCCAATTGAGCGCCTGTCGCGGAGGGAGCAGTGGGCGATCGTGGCTTCACGCGCAGCCTTCGCCCCAACTGCGAGCCTGGGACATTTCGCGGAGATGCCCCACGTAACCTGGGAGTCGAACCTGGGCGAAGGCGTGCCTGCACCTGCAGGCAAAGGAGCTCTGCCTGCTCAGTAATGGCGACGGCGGGCGAGTCACCTGGTCACAGAAGAACGGCCTCTCGGCCTAATCAGACAGGCGGGGGACCTTCGCCGTGGCACGGCGAAGGTGGTCGGATGGTTTGCAGTGGGCGTGGTGGAGCCAACGGATCGTCCTAGGTCAAACTGCGGGCGGAGAAGTGGGTGTGTTTGGTGGATCTGTAGAGGGCGTTTGGTGGGAAGAGGAGGGGTGGAAGAGGATCAGGGTGACGAGGTGGAGGCTATGCACAGGTCGGCGAGCCGTGTGGGGTGCTGGAGCGATGGGAGCGGTTCGCCGGAGTTTGGCCGGAGGTGGAGAAGGTGAGGGTGATCGGTGGGAAATCGGGGCCGACAGTAAGGGTTTCAGTATGGAAAAGAAAGAGGGGAGGAAGAGGAGAAGTTCTACCTGCTAAGCTGGACGAGGAGGGGTTGGCGCAGGCGACAGTCGTATCGACTGTCGCCGGAGAAGAAATTGCCCAGAGGAAGGGGCGGCGGCGAGGAAGGGACCGGAGAGGCGCCAGCTGGGTGCGGCGTGACGCGGAAGGATCGAGGGAAGGTAACCCTGCTGCTGGTAGTGCGGCAGGGCGACAAGGAGGAGGAGGAGATGGCCGCCGGAGCAAGGGGGCGTCTGTCGGAGTGGTAAGGGAGGAATTTAGGGGGTGTCTCCGTCAGATCCGAGCTGGGAAGAACGGCGGAGTGGCGGGGGTATTTATAGGGGCAAAATCAGAGAGGAGGGCGGAGGGAGACGACGTGTCTCCCTCGCCGGAGGACGCCGGAGGAAGGAGACCCATACCGTCCATGCATTCGCACGGGTGGTATGGGCGGTCGCAGTACTCAGGGGGGTGTCCCTGCGGTGGCTGACGGCGCAGGGTACCCCCCATTGACTTGCCAGGGCCCCTCCCTCACCCTGCGCGACGCCATGCTCCGCGCAAGGTCGCCGGAGCATGGCGCTGCGCAGGTTTTGCAGGAGGGACCTAAATGCAAAGAACGAAGGAGAGTTAGGGGCCAAAATGTGAGGGTTCAAAAGTTGAGGGCCAAAAAGTAAATAATGAGGACCAAAGTGTAAAGTTGGTCAAGAAGGTTTCTTCTTAGGCCCAAGTTTTTATACATGACAAATTAGGACCTAAGGATTCTGATGGTGAATTTTATTTCTAGATTAAACCTTGTTTGACCAGTCAATTTACGCAAAAACCCAAATTAAGTTGTTAATTGGGCATGGTTCTCAATGTAGGTCAAAATGGGTTCTTAAGGCCAAATTGAAAGTCCTAAACCCTAGAGATTATTTTTCTATGAATTTTAGAGGGTTTAGTTGATTTTTACCTTGTCTCAAACCACGTGAATTGAAGTGGGTTTGTTTTTAGGGTTACAACCTGTCATTTAATTCTTTGGAGTTGCTGTAACCCTTATTGAGTCATTTCATCCCACTTTTCTTCTTATTAGGTTGTTTTGACCTATGTTTGGTCCCTGAATTACCCTATTTTCAGATCGGATTGGTGAAATTGCATTTTTACCTCTTAGTTTATGTTTTCTTTGCAAACTCAGAATCTCTCTGAGCCAAGCCTTTCTAAGGTTATGTAGGAGCTTTTATTCTCTGTATTAGGTCAAAATGAGCTAGTTATGGCTCATGATGAGGTTCTCATCAACCAGCCACTGCTCCCGGGCATTCAAGCCCAGGACCTCACCCAGCTGATACGGGACATCGTGCGAGAGGAGCTCCACCTGCCGCCACGAGCGCCTCTCCCTAGGGCTATGAAGGGGGGAGTCCTCTGTGGGACCACATGACAGACATGGCGCTGGACGTGGGGGAGGGGATGGGCCGCCACCACCCCCACCTTCCTCTGACACTTTCGAGCACGAGGCTTCTTTACCTGGAGGTGCACCAGCATCTCCACTTTAGCTCCACTTTGAGCTTTTCGAACAGTTCCGAAAGCTGAAGCCCTCCTCCTTCAAGGGGGATGAGGACTCGACCGAGGTGGAGGACTGACTCGAGCAGATCGAGAAGGTTTTTGACACCCTTTGCCCCCCGTTGGAGTGCCGCATGGCCTTTGCCACGTACCAGCTGGAGAGCGTGGCACACAGGTGGTGGAGGGCGATCAGGGGACAGGAGAGGGACGAGCCGACCTGGGATCGATTCGTCACCCTCTTCTACGAGCAGTACTTTCCCCAGACGTGGTAAGACCAGAGGAGGCGGGAGTTCCACACTCTCCGCCATGGGACGATGACCGTGAGCACGTATCGCACCCATTTTCTGGAGCTGTCTCGCTTCGCAGCGACAACAGTGGCTACTGAGGAGGAGCGCCTTTGGAGGTTCACCGAGGGGCTCCAACCTGCGATTCAAGGGTATGTTAAACCCCTGAAGCTGCCTACGTTCTCGAGGGTGGTGGAGGCAGCTATGACATACGAAGAGACCAACCCGTCCGCGCGAGATTCTGACAACGGGCGGAAGAGGCCCTATCAGCCAGACTTCTCACAGGGCTGACAAGAGAGGAGACACGTGGCGCCCGCAGGAGAGCCGTCACGTTTTGCAGGGCCATCAATGGCCTTTGGGGACCCTCGACAGGGGCCGGCTGCTAGCACCGGACCCCTGCCCAACCGACAGCAGGGACCCACTGAGGGTGGGAGTCAAGTCCCCCTTTGCTACCAGTGTGGCCAGCCGGCCACATCAGGAGGGACTGCCCTTCTAGAGCAGGAGGTCAGCAGATTCTTCCCACGCCGAGCACTGGAGGGCGAGTAGGTCACGGGTTCCAGGCACGAGGAGGAGGACAGCAGTCACGGGGAGGGTACCGGCCAGCAGCTACCTGTTCGACGCAAAGTGTGGCTGCTTCGTCCGCACCTAGGGCTGAGGGGCGTATCAACGCCCTGACACACAGGGATGCCAGAGCTTCGGGATCAGTGGTGGCAAGTATGGTTTCAGTTTTCAGCAGACTCGTTTACACGCTTTTCGATTCCGACACTACGCACCCGTTTGTCGCCGCCAGTTTCACGGTTAGTTTGGGGCAGGACTTTATGCTGTTAGAGGATCCGTTCATGATCAGAGGTCAGAGTGGTCAGCTGTTTGTAGCTGAGGAGGTATACACGAGTTGCGAGGTCAGTGTTGGGGGACACAGCCTTCCAGCTGACCTGATTATGATACAGATGGAGGACTTTGGTGTAATTCTGGGGATGGACTAGCTGTCTGCTTACCATGCCTTGGTGGACTGCTTAAGAGAAAGATCGTCTTCTCCATACCGGAGTTGCCTTCTTTCGAGTTCCACGAGCAGCCAGTGGACGGAGGCTTCAGGTGCATTTCTGCATTTCAGGCGGCGAGACTTTTGAGCCAGGGGTGTGAGGGTTTCCTAGCTTGTGTGGTGGCAAAGCCCAGCCCTGTGGCAGACTTCCAAAGTATCCCAGTGGTCAGAGAGTACCCCGACGTGTTCCCAGATGAGTTTCTAGGACTATCGCCCGAGCGTGAGATCGAATTTGAGATCTCACTGGTACCAGGGACCAGCCCCATCTCCACAGCACCGTACAAGATGACACCACTTGAGCTGCAAGAGCTCAAGTCTCAGTTATAGGATCTTTTAGAGAAGGGCTTTGTGAGGCCCAGCACGTCTCCCTGGGGAGCCCCGGTACTATTTGTAAAGAAAAAGGATGATACCCTACGCCTTTGTGTGGACTACCAACAGCTGAATAGGATCACCATCAAGAACAGGTATCCGCTGCCGAGGATTGATGACTTGTTTGACTAACTGCGAGGTGCCACGGTATTCTCCAAGATCGAATTGAGGTCTGGATACCACCAGTTGGGGATCAAGGAGGCAGACGTCTCCAAGATAGCTTTCCGCACCCGGTACAAACACTACGAGTTTCTGGTCATGCCGTTTGGGCTGACCAATGCCCCTGCTACCTTCATGGATTTGATGAACCGGGTGTTTAGACCGTACTTGGACCAGTTCGTGGTGGTATTCATTGATGATGTGCTCATCTATTCTCGGGATCAGACACAGCATGGACAGCACTTGCAGATGGTTTTGGACACACTGAGACGACGTAGGCTGTATGCCAAATACAGCAAGTGCGAGTTCTAGTTGAGGGAGGTGACCTTCTTAGGTCATGTGATCTGTGGGGATGGCTTGGCTGTGGACCCAGCCAAGGTCGAGGCAGTGCTTCGGTGGGAGAGACCGCGTACGGTCACTGAGATTCGTAGTTTCTTGGGACTGGCCAGCTACTACAGGCGGTTTATCAGGAGCTTTTCACATATTGCACGTCCTATGACATAGCTGACTCGGAAGGACGTGCCCTTTACTTGGATAAATGCCTGTGAGGCATGTTTTCAGGAGCTGAAGGAGAGGCTGACTTCGGCTCCCGTGCTCACCATCCCAGACAGTAGTGGCAGGTTCGTTGTGTACACGGACGCCTCTTTGCAGGGGTTAGGGGGTATGCTCATGTAGAAGGGTCACGTCGTCGCTTACGCTTCGCGGCAACTGAAGGCCCATGAGCATACCTACCCTACCCACGACCTGGAGCTGGCAGTTGTCGTCTTTGTGCTGAAGACCTGGAGGCACTACTTATATGGTGATAGCTTCGAGATTTTCACAGATCACAAGAGCCTCAGATACCTGTTTGATCAGAAGGAGCTCAACATGAGACAGAGACGTTGGTTGGAGCTCCTGAAGGACTATGACTGTAGCATTTCCTACTACCCGGGAAAGGCCAACGTGGTGTTGACGCCTTGAGCCAGAAGGCGCCCGCACACTTGGCCAGTTTACAGGTGCAAAGTTGGAGCCTCTTGGAGGAGATGGGTAGTTGGCGACCCCTAGAGTTATGGGGACACTATGGGGCAGTGACTGTTACGCAATAAACGAGGCCAGAGTTGATAGATCGCATCATCACGGGACAGATGGCCGACCCGTACTTATAGTCCTTGTGTGACAGAGTACTGTCAGGAGACACTGGGGACTTCTCTTTTACAGACCAGGTGCTGCGCATGAGGGGACGTTTGTGCGCTCCTAGAGATGAGGAGCTGTTGAGAGAGCTCCTGACTGAAGCACACGGTTCTAGATTCACCATACATCCCGGAAACACAAAAATGTACCATGACTTGAGACACGACTTTTGGTGGAGGGGGATGAAGCGAGATGTGGGTGAATTCGTACAGCAGTGTTTAGTGTGCCAGCAGGTGAAGGCCTAGCATTAGAGGCCTGCAGGGCCGCTACATCCACTTCCAATGCCAGAGTGGAAGTGGGAGAGCATCACCATGGACTTGGTGGTGGGCTTACCTGTTACCCAGTGAGGACACGATGCAGTCTGGGTAATCGTTGACAGATTGACGAAGACGGTGCATTTCTTGCCGATCCGAGTCACCTTGGGACCAGCACAGTTGGCAGAGAGGTATATCCGCGACATGGTACGTCTACACGGAGTTCCATGGGAGATCGTATCCAACCAGGATACCTGCTTTACATCCCAGTTTTGGGCTGAGTTTCAGCAAGCCCTGGGGATGTGGTTGAGGTTCAATACAGCATACCACCCCCAGATGGACGGACAGTCTAAGCGCACGATACAGACACTTGAGGACCTTTTGCGTGCTTGTGTACTGGAATGGAGGGGCTCTTGGGATGAGCACTTAGCCCTGGCGGAGTTTGCATATAATAACAGTTATCACTCGAGCAACGGCATGGCACCCTACGAGGCTCTGTATGGACGGAGGTGTATGGCACCCTTGAGTTGGGTTGAGGTGGGGACCAAGTGGGAGGTTGGCCCCAGGCTGATACGGCAGAGTCAGGAGGTAGTCGAGCAGATTCACAGGCGACTCCGCACTGTTAGGAGCAAACAGAAGAGCTATGCAGATCGGAAACGCAGAGAGGTGCAGTTTGAGGTTGGGGACCACATCTTCCTTCGTGTTTCGCCCATGAAGGGCCTGCAGCGGTTTGGGGTGAGAGGGAAGCTCGCGCTGAGGTTCGTGGGACCCTTTGAGGTCCTGGAGCAGGTTGGACCTATTGCTTACAGGCTTGCCCTTCCTCCCCAGCTTTCTGGTGTGCACAACGTGTTCCACATGTCCAACCTCAGGAAGTACGTCGCCGATCCTAGTCACGTCCTGAGTCACGAGAGCATCGAGGTGGGTGACAACCTGACCTACCTCGAGCAGCTAGTGCAGATTCTTGACAGAGCCATCCGAAGTCTGAGACGGAAGCAAGTACCCCTGGTGAAAGTTTTGTGGAGGAGCCAGCGGTACGAGGTGGCTACCTGGGAGCCTGAGGTGGCGATGCGGGGGCGGTACCCGAAGCTTTTTGAGGGTACGTCTTTTCGGACCAGCTTCTGTCCTCTTTGAGTTTGTTATGCATATATGTTACGAACGCGTGCCCCAGACGTCCTTTAAGACGTCTGGGAGGTGGCCCAGACGTCGGACCAGACGTCTGGGATCACTTCCAGACGTCTTACCAGACGTCTGGGATCGTTTCCAGATGTCTGGAAATCGGTTATTTTCGACACGCGCGGGTCGTCTGCGCGCCTGAGCGCGCAGACCGCATATTCGCTCCTGCGGCTGCAGATTCTCGCTGCTGCAGTCTCTCTCTCTCCTCCTCGCGCGGCCTTAAAAGGCCACGCGCTCTCTCCTGTCGCCTCCACCCCTCTCCTCTTCTCCTTCCAGTGCGCGAGAGTGAGCGCGAGAGCGGGCGCGGGGTTGCTGCGGCAGCGACGGCCGTAGTGAGCGCAGAGGGGGTGCTGCGTGCGAGAGCGGCGCTCAGTCGTGAGGACGAGCTCGCCAGGACTGCCAGGGCCGGCCGGTGGGGAGCGCAGCGGGCGCGGAACGACGCGGGAGGCCTGCTGCGGCTCGAGCAGCAGGCGCACGAGGTGCGACACGGGCGACGTCGAGAGCGGAGGGCGGGTCGCGCCCTGGTTCTGGAAAAATTTCCAGAATCAGACGTCTGTTTTGATAGCCAGACGGCTAGGTCGACATCTGGAAGACTGTCCAGACGTCTTGAAGGTGAGTTTTCCGTCTTCTTCTTCCTTCTTGTCGACTGACCGTACTGAGGGAGGGAGATGGGTGTGCGCAGGCTCGGTGATTCGCCATCCAATGCGAATCAGACGTCTGGCTGTAGTACCAGACGGCGGGAGTGACCTCCAGACGTTCGGGGTGACCATCGGACGACTGGGAACTAGGCCAGACGTCCCTGCAGGCTTCTGGACGTCTGAGAAACCACGCAGAACAAGGTAATTCTCTGATCCACTTTTTAAGACATTTGGAAGAAGTTCCAAACGTCTGATTTTGCACAGTGTCGTCGTTTTCGACCCGTTGAGGGCCCGTTCGGGTTCCGTTTTCCGCGTTTCAAGTTGCATTCTTTCCGGAATTAAATCCTCTACCCGTCTACAGTAGCTATACACTATTTTGAGACACTCCTTGTGTTTGATCCTTGTGATAGGACCTCGTTCTGTTGCAGTCTTGGGGGTCGCGGAGGCACGCGGGATTCCCGATCACGCCCCCATTACTCCCGTCGTACCTGGTAGAGTGGCTTTAAGTATAATCTGTTAAATTATGAAACCATAAATAGAACCTAGGACATTGCATGAATCCTAGGAATGAGAAATAGATTGAATGGTAGATTCCTAGGGTGTTGAATGAATCCTAGGGCTGGAAAACTAGATTGTATGATAGATCCTAGGATATGGCATGAATCCTAGGACGGGAAAACTAGTGGAATGTATGAATACTGCAGTATTGGAAAAATGTGGAAAGGAAATAATAGCTGCCTGTGAATTAAATTAACAACTGCCTGTTATGAATAAATGAACATGATTAAGAATATGGGATGTATGAACGTGAAACTGGAATGGTGAAACTGGAATGTTCTGAGTTAAAGAGCTGGAACCCTACGGGAAATTAGGAGTAGAACTCTTGGAAAGTGAATGGAATAGAATTGGGGAAGTGAGCTGGCCCTTGAGTACGGAGTACCAAGGAGAGCGACTGTCCCCCTGTTTAGTGCAGAGCGGAGTCAGCCGCCCCAGGGACCCGGGGTTAGGACTGGCCACTCTGTACCGACTTGCTGGCCCTCGTGTACGTAGTACCGAGGAGAGATACTAGTGTAGGGAGGTACTAGCTACCCCACGGGCCCCGGGGTTCTGCTAGCCTCCCACACCGACTTGTTAGGCCCGCTGGGGCAAACCAGGGTAGTCAGGAGAGGGTGCGCGCACTGTGGAGGGGCAAGGCCCCGGTTTGGTTACTGTGGAGGGGTTGGACCCCTGTTACTGAGAGGGCTCTGCCCTGGACTGGTTCCGTGCTGTGCTTTGGGCACACCCGTTAACGGAAACGACTGACCGCGTGCCAGTACGGGTTAGCTACCTGTGCGTTTATCGCACGTGCCGTAGTCACCGTTACGTCTATCAGTGACCTTGGGGTGGTTGACTGAGGGTAGGATCACCACGGGGGACTCTCTCGGCCAGGAGAGCACCACGTGCTACTTCTACTTTTTGGAAAAGACTGCAATCAAGATCGTTCCCACGAGGAACATTCAAGATCAAGTAAAAGATCTGAGGAATAAATGAAATAGTGAGACAATTGAAAGATGTGAATAAAGAAAGTAATTGAACATAACACCTACTGTACACTCTACTGTTGTCTTTAGTTTAGTTGCCACTCTACTTAGCGTTTTGCTGACGTGTTACACTCGTTACCTTTTTCAGGACCAGGTGTTGAGCAGCCAGGGTCAGCGGCTGCAGAGGACGCTGGGCCGAGTAGGGTCCAATAGAGTTACCACGGTTTCTTGTACCTCTTTTTGTTCCGTATAGTGAGTAGTTCTTGTTTCCGCTGTACTTTTCTTTACCTGCAGTTCATATTTAGTTATGAATGTTGTTCTACTGTTGTGGTGGTATATACTGTAGTAGTTCCTTTCCTTGCTGCTGTATTTTCTTACTGTTAGTTATATTCATGTTGAATGTGGTTTATTTTACTGCTCTTTTGGTTACTTCCTCATTGGACGACTAGGTCTTGGGATTAGTCGAGTCAGTCCGGTTCTCGTGTCTCGTAGGGACTTGGGAATCGGGTCGTTACAATATATTGTTCTTTTCCGCACCCTAGTTAGCGCAAGTTTGGGGGCGAAACTTCCTTTGAGTTTGTTATGTTGTTATGACCCCGACATCAAACGTCATTTAAGACATCTGGGAATTGGTCCAGGCATCTAGAAGCCTTCCCAGACGTTTGGAATTTAATTTTTTCGGCGTACGGGTTCGCGTCTGCGCGCACAGACTGAACCTCCACCCCTCTTTCTTCTCTTTCTTTCCTCCCTGCAGGCGCAGCCTTCTTTCTCTCTCCCTCCCCACGGCACCTTCAAATACTCACCCTCTCCTCTCCCTCACCCTCACTCCACCGCCTTCCTCTTCTTCTTCCTGTTAGCGTGAGAGTGAGCGGGCGAGGGCAGCAGCAGCTACTACCATGAGTGCGCGGGGAGGAGGGGTTGCAGCGAGAGGGAGGGAGTTAGAGCGTGAGGGTGCGAGCTCGCCGGAGCAACCAGGGCCGGCCGGCGGGTGCGCAGTAGGAGCGTGGCACTGGGGAGGAGCTGCTGCAGCTTAGGCAGCAGGTGAGCGTGGCGCGGCACGGCAGTGTGCAGCAGGCGGAGGGTGAGGAGGTCCTGATTCTGGGAAGATTTCCCAGAATCAGATGTCTGGACATACGTCCAGACGACGCGGGAGACGTCTGGAGGAAGGTCCATACGTCTGAAAGGTACGATATTTTTCCTTCGCTTCTTCTTTCGCGTGTACGGCCATGCAACCGTTCCGCCAAAGGGTTCTGCCTCATTTCGTGTTGAGGACAGTCGCGTATGTGTGCAGGTCTTGTTCGGGAAGGCGCAAGGGCACACCCTCCCACACAGATCGAACATCTGGGCACAGCACCAGACAGTGGAGAGGATCTCCAGACGTCCGGAGTGACAGTCGGACGTCTAGAACTAAGTCCAGATGATTTAGCGGGAGTCTGGACGTCTAAAGAACCGCACAGAGAGAAGGTATAACCTGAGCCATTGTTTAAGACGTCTGGAACATGTTCCAGATGTTTGATTTTGGGCAGACTTATCGTTTTTGACCCGTTTAGGGTCCATTCGAAATCCATTTTCCGCGTTTCAAGTTTCGTTCTTCTCAGAAATTGTTCCTCTACCTATTTACAGTATTTGTATCCTATTCTGAGTAGCCCTTGTATTTGATGCTTGTATTAGGATCCCATTCCGTTGCGGCTCTGGGGGTTGCGGAGGCGTGCAGACTTGCCGATCATGCCCCCAGTACTCTCGGTCTTGCGGGTAGAGTGGCTCCCCCTTAAATATCTACCAACATTTATGCACTCGTGAGATAATTAATAGATTCTAAGGTATGGCATGAACCCTAGGATTGGAAAACTAGATTGAATGATAGATCCTAGGGTATGGCATGAATCCAAGGACTGGAAAACTAGATTGAATGATAGATCCTAGGGTATGGCATGAATCCTAGGATGGGAAAACTATATTGAATGATAGATCCTAGGGTGTGGCATGAATCCTAGAAACAGAAAACACCGAAACAAATGTCATGAATATATGAATTGCAGTCTTGGAAAAGTAGAAAGGAAAATGATAACTGCCTGTAATTGGTTAGCAGTTACTTGTTATAAATGGATAATTACTGTTGAGAACATGGGCTATAGGAATATAAAACAGAAATGATGAAACCTAAATTGGCTTAGTGAAAGAAATATGAGCATGAACCCTACGGGGAATTAGGAGTAGAACTCCTGAGAGGTGAATGGAATAGAATTGGGGAAGTGAGCTAGCCCTTAAGTACGGAGTACCAAGGAATGCGACTGTCCCCCTGTTTAGTGTAGAGCGGAGCTAGCTGTCCCAGGAACCCGGGGTTAGGTCTGGCCACTTTGTACCGACTTTTGGCCCTCGTGTACACAGTACCGAGGAGAGCTACTAGTGTAGGGAGAGCACTAGCCATGCCACGGGTCCCGGGGTTCTGCTAGCCCTCCTACACCGACTTGTTAGGCCCACTAGGCAAACCAAGGTAGTAAGGCGAGCATGCGCGGACTGTGAAGGGGAAAGACCCCATGTTTGGTTACTGTGGAGGGGCTGGACCCCTGTTACTGAGAGGGCTCTGCCCTATACCGGTTCCGTGCTGTGCTTTGGGGGGCACCCGTTAACGGAAATGACTAACCGCGTGCTAGTGCGGGGTAGCTACCCGTGTGTTTATCACACGTGCCGTAGTCACCGTTACGTCTGTCAGCAACCTTGGGGTAGTTGACTGAGGGTAGGACCACCACGGGGGACTCTCCCGGCCAGGAGAGCACCACGTGTTACTTCTACTTTTTGAAAAAGACTACAATCAAGATCATTCCCACGATGAACATTCGAGATCAAGAGAAAGATCTGAGGAATAATCCAAGAATAAGTAAATGGAAAAATAAAGAAAGAGATTAAAAATAACAACTACTTGTCCACCTTACTGGTTTTCTTAGCTTTTGGTTGCCACTCTACTCAGCATTTCGCTGACGTGTCACCTTTGTCACCCTTTTCAGGACCATGTATTGAGCAGCCAGAACCGGCGGCTGTAGAGGGAGCTGGGCCTAGTAGAGCCCAGTAGTCTTACTTGTGTAGTACCTACTGTACCATTCTTTTGTGTAGTGAGTATTTTCTGTTACCACTATACTCTTTATTTGTAAGCATCATGTTATGTACCTGTTATTTCTCTACTATTGTGGTGGTGTTTACTGTAGTAGTTCTTTCTTTACTGCTGTAATTTGTTATTGCTAGTTATATATATAGTGAATGTGGTTTATTTTACTACTCTTTTGGTTACTTTCTCGTTGGACGACTGGGTCTTGAGATCAGTCGAGTCGGTCCGATTCTCGCGTCTCGTAGAGATTCGGGAATCGGGTCGTAACAGTTAATTATTTTCCCAAATCTACCCTCTTAATAGCTATTATCTTGGGAGGCAATGGCATATCTTGTATCACCTTTTAATGTATCTTGGGTTACAATTTATACAAGAACTCATGCCTCATGCTAGTGGTGGTTGTGGATGCTTGATATAGAAGGTGCAGAGAGCATGCTAGGACTTGGATTGAGTTCTGGTATGCGAGTTATTGGAGAACGTAAACATGAAGGTGGTGTGAAGGATACTGGTAAGCATACTATAACTAAATTGGTTATTAGCGACAATAAACATAGTGACACATAACAACTTTGTGGCTATTAATTAGATTTAGTGACAAATATATAGCATTTGTTGCAACATTAATTTGTCAAGCATAAATTATCTTTAGCAACAATATTATTTGTCACTACTGAAATTTATTTAATGACAAATGTAAATAATTGCTGCTAAAATAATTTGTCAAGTGATAGTTACATTTAGTGACAAATATATTTATTACTGTTAGTCTGATTTAGCAACAAAAATATAAATCTTCCCCATATTAACTCTATAACTAATGATTAATTTTAGCGAAATACATAGTCGTCACTATTACTTAAACTCAGTGGTACGAATATAAAAATAATTACATTCATTTAATAATTTATAAATCATTTTAGCGACAAATATGTACATTACTATCGTAACAAATTTACCAACATAGATATAGCCACTACATTAATACCTTCAAATCTAGAATCATCAGTTTTATTTGGATAGCAATCAATCTTTTTAAATTAATTTTTCATAATAAATTCTCTATATTTTTTCTAAATGATATTCTAATTACTTTCACGAATTAATATATTGCAACCTAGAAACTTATGATGCATTTACTATTTTTCTGACAAATGATTATTATCCAAGATTATTTTTTAAAGGTTATTATCTTAGTCAAAATAGGTTAATCAATAACATAAAGAATGGAGGTAATTAAGTACCTCTTTTTTTTCCTTATTTCTTTATTAGATAAAAATAAACAATCATTTTCAAATTAATATTATCATAAAAAATTGAAAGAAAATAGTAGTTTAATACATTAATTTGTTTCTCTTTCAAAAATAATTATTAATTTATAAATAATCACATAAAAAATAGAGAAAAATGGGGATTAAGTTTCCTCCTTTTTCTTTTTATACAAGCAATTTCTGTCGGTAATACGATTTCCCGTTAGCATTCAACTTTGCCCGACGGAAATTAAAACGGACCGTGTGCACGCACCCTCGCTACGCTAGACCCCGTGCTTCGTCGCCCGCTACACTCCCACAATATAAATTTCCTTAATTTTTCCCCACCGCGCTCTTCCCTCACAACCCTCCTTCCCCAGCGCGACCCCCGCAACCCTTCTTCCCCAGATCTCCCTCGTGCAACCCCACGCCGCGCCTTGCTCGTCTTCCTCCCTTCCTATTCTCGTCGACCACCGACTGCCTCCGCCCCGCAATCCCTTCCCCTATGCTACCCCCAAATCCCTTCCTAGCCCTAGTGCTCCCCCAACAATCCACGTCGTCGCTGCTATGTTTGTCTTTCTCCCACCCATCGACCATCGACAGTCTCCTCAATCAGTCCTCTACACTGACGCGCCTGCGACCAACCGCTCGCCCACCTGCGACGTCGCGCCCTCCTCCTCTCTGCCGGCATGCCTACATATATATGGTCCCTCCTCGCTCACATCTGATGTCTTCATCGCCAACCTCGACTGCTCTCTAGTTGTACGCTCTCTTCTTCGGCAACCGCCACGTCGCCCGTCCTCAAAGGTAAGCCATTCTCCCAATCCTTCAGCTGCTCATGTGGAATACACTTGTATGTTCCTTCACATATGGATGTCGAAGATCCTACTTTTTTTGAATGGTAAGCACCATTGATTTGAGATTCGTCCATAAGAACCAAAGAAGAGAGAGAGAGAAAGAGAGAGAGAGAGAGAGAGACAGACAGACAGACAGAGAGTCGTCAAATCTCCCCTTTTCTCTGAGATCTGCTCTCTCCCTCGAACGTGTCAAGATGGGGTTGTCTTTCACCAAGCTTTTCAGTCGTCTGTTTGCCGAGAAGGAGATGACGATTCTCATGGTTGGTCTGAATGTTGCTGGTAAGATGACTATTCTGTACAAACTGAAGCTAAGAGAGATTGTCATGACCATTCCCACCATTGGATTCAACGTGGAGACTGTTGAGTACAAGATTAGCTTTAACTGTGTGGGATGTTGGTGGTCAGGACAAGATTCGCCCAGTGTGGAGACATTACTTCCAAACACCCAAGGGCTTATCTTTGTTTTGGACAGCAATGACAGTGATCGTGTGGTTGCGGATAGGTATGAACTTCACAGGATGCTGAATGAGGATGAACTGAGAGATGTTGTGCTTCTTACTTTTGCAGATCTCCCCAATGCAATGAATGTAACTAAAGTTACTGATAAGATTCGTTTGCACTCGCTCCGCCAGCACCATTGGTTTATCCAGATCACTTACGGCACATCTGGAGAAGGGTTGCATGAAGGGTTGGACTGGCTCTCAAAGAACATCACAAATAAGGCACAGGCACTGCTGACCTCATTTGAGCTGGCAAACTTCCACCCCTCGGTGAGAACATGTATCTCTAAATATAAGTTTCACTTCAGTGATTATCTGCTATATATTTGCTTGCATTTTTAAGGCAGCTTCCAGTCCTTTTGAAGTTATGTTGTCGTAGGGTAGAAGACTGTTTTGTAGGAAAAAAAAGCTTCTATTATATCCTGAGTTCTTTATTGTGATTGACAGAATCCTACATAGAATGCTGGTTACTTAAAAAAAAAAGCACCATTGATTTTCTTTAGCAGATCAGCCAGCTCTCTTGAAGACATTAAAATATCGATCACTTGGAAAAAGAGGCTTTAGGTGTGGCAGCTAAGTTCTCTATCTTTCAGCCATCTAAACTCCCCCTAAAAGGTCAACACGACCCCATTGGACCACCCAAAGCCCATCTGAGGTTTGTACAGGCCACCGCCTCCAGCTTCCCCACAAACTTCCACATTGTATTTTTCATGCATGGCCCCAGTTTTATTAAATGCTATGTAGTTCATGCGGATCCACCATATGGCTATATCTTCAGCCAAGAATCTTGCTTCCTTCACGGTAGATTTTGCCATGCCCTCCACTCTCATTTGCTGCAAAGGAGCCCATCCATTCAGGTAATCCCATTGTTGTCCTGGATTTGTCAGAGAAGTGGCAATGCCACAACTCTGCAGCAAATCAGAGCTTTTAAGGTTAGTAATAGCTTCTTGGACCCTCAATGCATCTTGAATATATATGCATGAAGGTCAACAGGATTGAGGTTGTTGACATTGTTGTGAACTTCTTTCAAGATGGATCGCTTATCGACTCTTTGTTTCATGCATTGTTATTGACTTACAATAATCTATTTTGTTGTTTCATTGTGCAAGCAATTTTTATATTATCTAAAACCTGGGAACTCTTCAGATACATGATGTGGCCACTATTGCATGACACTCGATTGTGACCCTCGTGGTACTAGTATCAGATAAAACTGCATTCTGGAATGATCAGGGTATGCAATTATGTAACACTACAAGAAAATTGACTTCTCGATATTCAAAAAAATGATCATTGCAAATAACATCAACTGCCTCAACATTTAAGTAAATGTTTTGTTTTCTAGAGAAAATGTTGAGTCTTATGTAGAATTTATAACCCAAGGAAAAGGCTTCCCTAAATCAATAAATCAATGTTTAGATGTTGATTTATAACTATACAACTAAAAAAAACCAACGCCTCAAAATCTCTCCCTTCCATTCCCATAGATTTAAAAATGGGTAGACATTGTGTCAACTAAAATCGATATCCAATCATCAACTTTGCTCTCCTCAACATAAAATAAAAAAACAAAACTCCTTGTGCCCCATCGCCTTGGTATTCTAAGAGTTGCCTTTTGTAAGTACATTCCTTTTCGTTTGTCTAAGCTATTGTGTATAGCTTGAGCTCTAAATTTCATCTTATGCCTTGTGACACAAAAGTCTTGGTTCTTTAGTCGTAACCATTGATAGATTATGTAACTATTGTTTTGGTTCTAATTTTTGGATGAACCATATGTAATTTCTTGATTTTTAGATTAATGAACCATTTGTAGGCGTCCTTCCCTTTTTTAAAAAAGAAAACACAATTATATAGAAACTTTACTGGTGATTATGAAGTGAAAAGCAGAACAAATGAAAGACAAAAGATGAAATGACAACATGCTTTCTAATCTAGAACCAGATGCATGGAATGAGCTACTGTATGTAAATCTTCTCTGGGAAAAAATAATGGCAGGATGAAAGGAATCAACTCCATGGTCTCCTTTGTGACATTCTTGGTAAGCCTTTTTTAGTAGATTTTCTTTTGTCTGATAAATGTTGGCTCTTCCTATCTGAATATGTGCTTTTACAACCAAATCTTAAAGAAGTTCCCTGATAAGGGGCTTGGTACTTCAGGACAAGGGAAAGTGAAGGCAAGGAGAAGTAACTCCCTTACTTTCCCCATCGGTAGTTGCATCCACACACATCCCTCCCACTCCCGACAAGAAAAGAAAAGGAAAAGAAAAGTCCAAACAAGTCCCAGAATTAGAAGAAGCCACCCATCTACCCACTCACTTGGATGTACAAATAATGAAGAAGAGTGAGTTCATGTGAACCGGTGGAACTATTTTAGGTTTTTTTCCTCTAATTGTGCTTTTGTCTTGATTCGGTAAATTGGGTCAACGTTGCCACTTTGTCTATATTTCATGTATTTGTTTGAACATTTGATCCATATAATTATTTTTGTATATATCAATAGACATATCAGTCAACTATGTCAACTGTGGCTTTACTTTCTTCTCACTCTAAAAAATCAACCTTCTCATGCATTGGATTGCAATATTATAATATACTTCCAGGTGGTGTTGACTAACAATATTTTATACTTCCAGGTCGTGTTGACTAACAATATTTTATAGAAATTAGCAATGATTTTTGTGGTTATGATGCGGTAGTTTTATTATTTAATTGCCATTCTTTCCTCAAGAAACCATGAGAATAATCTCCGTAATACTTGGGAGTACTGTTGCCTGACGATTCTCTGTTAGGAGACATGATTTGGCGTACTGATCGCCGAGCACTCAAGCTGCTACAACATCTAGCACTCCTCAGCCTCCACCGCCTTCCCCTCCACCAGAAAAGACACAATTTGGTGGACTGAAGGATGAAAATCGGATCTTTACCAATCTCTATGGATTGCATGACCCTTTTCGTAAGGGTGCAATGAAATGTGTTAATTGGTACTGGACCAAGGACCTGATCTAGGAGGGCTCAGATTGGATTGTTAATGAAATGAAGGAATCTGGGCTCCGTGGCAAAGGAGGGGCTGGGTTTCCATCTGGTTTGAAGTGGTCTTTTAGCTATTATTGTAGTTGTCTTGTATTTATTTGAGATTTCTCTGCATGTTTGTAATTCTTGTAAATACCCTCAAAGGGCATTAGATGTAACAATTTTTTAGTCTTAAAGTGGCAAATGGAGATCATGGAAAAAATTGTAATGAGAATGATATTTAATGAAATTGTGATATATATCAACCTGTAGCAACATATATGGAAATGATGTTGACTAATATGGTAGGGACTTATCGGTAACACTTTCAATTATTACTATACATGACCCTAGAGTGATTATCTAGCAGCAATTATTTGACATTTTTATTTGTTGTTATATTCTTTAGGGACTTGTGCCACTTCATTGTGTCTCCATGGGTCTTCCCTTAGCGACAATTATATTCGACACTATCATTATTATATAGTGATATTTTGATGACATATTTTTTTGTAGTTATAGGTAGACTTTAGGGGAAAAATTGTGACGATTGTATTGGATTCTAGAGATTTCTATGGTGATGATTTAATGATAATTATATTTGACACTAGAATTGTTAATATAGCAAAGATAAAATTTGTCACAAACTTTTAGTGATGATATTATTTGCAATAGTAGAGTAAAAAATTTCTTAATTGTTATAAAAGTATTTTAACAACAAAATAATTACCTTTAGCAACAAATGTTCTTTGTCACTAAAGCCTATTTTTGGTGTAGGTAGCAACTCTAAAGAGGGAGATGATTGGGGGCAACTATTTGCAACTTCCTTGTTGCTTTGTTCCATGGAAAGACAATAATGATGGGGTGTGACGGAGAGGGGAGAAGGATTATGGCAAATGGAGGTCAAGTTTGGACATGGGAGGGGGAGAGGGTGGGGTTTGGGTCGTGTGCGAGGCTAAAGAGTTGATATTTTGGAAAAATAAGGAAAGCCACAGGGGTTTCTTTGGGCCATAAAATTTTGATCAACATTGTTAGCTTTGGAGAGGATCTTTTGCCTTATTTTGAGAATCCCAGAGAGTCAACTAACTTTACTTGAAGTATAAAGGGTAAATTCAATTTTGGAACAAGCCATAGGCCCACAAAGAGTGTCATGTTTATTTTACAAGAGAATTTAATGCATTAGGGTTGCTAAATGGATGGAGTAGACAATCTCAATCCTGAATGTCCATCGCCACATGTACATTAATAGGGAGAGTAAGTCCATTGGCCTCCCCATTAGCCACCTCATTTTTGTTGGTGTCTACAAGGCCTTTTGCTACCTTGCCTAGATCTCTACTTTGTTATTGACTCCAATGATCACATTACCATGGAAGGAGATTTGTTTTTTCTTGAAAAGCAGTGAAGGAAATTTGTCATTGAGAAAGGTAAGAGTTTTTTGTAATGGCAATGCTGGTACTAGTTAAGGTGATTTCATATCACAATGTAATGCTAATTAAGAGAGAGTAGGGGAAGGGGATGGGAGATGATGGATGTAAGGTTTAGAAAGAAGAGAAGAGGAATTTCACAAGGTTTCATTTTTTTTTAAAGAAAAAAGAAGAAACACATTTTCTAATTTTGCATATTATTTGAGGGAAGGTAGTCTAGGGGTATACAAGGTAAATAGGCTGATGTTTAGAGGGGTGCATATATAAATATCAACTCTCGTTAAGATATGTAAAATTCTAGTATTGTATTGATCCTTGGTATGGAGTTAATTTCCGTTTTAAAGGAAACCAACATATATAGCTTCTTGTAATGGATTAGAGAAGGACCATGCTCCATTATAAATCACCTTTATAATTTAATATTCTTTGTCTAAATCACTATGTAGGTGCTGCTTTTCTAGGGGTAGCTGGGCATGTAAATGGGTCCTACACTCTTGCCTAGATCCAATTATCGTGGCGAATGGCAATTGGATGCAGACAGAGTTGGCAAATATGAAGGAAAGCTCTTTGGTCACAATTCATCGATTATGACGAAAATGTCTTTGGTCACAATCCGCAAACCATGGGGGAGAGGCTTTGTCATGGTTTTGGATGGAATCATGACTAAAACCCTTCCGCCACGCAATAATTGTTGATGTTATTTAGTGGTGGTTTTCAGGCTTTTAACCACGATTAACTGTGACCAAAATCCTTCTATGTTGTCATGTTAAGATCTTACTCTACAAGACCAAATTCAAATAGAAACCTATGTTGATTAAGTCTAGAATAGCCTAAAAAGTCTAGGTGATAAATTAAACATCCTAACTTGTGTTCCTACATTGTTAATTTCTATCCTTAATTCTAACATGCATTTTTTTTCTTCTTTTTTTCTCTTTTAAAAGAAAACACAATCATATAAAAGATACCTTGTATGGCAAGAGTATGAAAAATGCATGAAATTTTAATAAATGATTTTTTTATATATGAATGCTAACATGGATGAAGATAACATAAATGCCTTCCCCCATGCCTAAATCCTACAATATTTTTATTCCATGAAAATAAAGCGAGAGAATAGAAAATAGTACCTTTTAACCATGTAAAACATCCAGCTAAAATTGCAAATGAAAATGCATGAGGTTCAATATAAAGAAAACTACTGAAAATGAGTCACCATGAAGAATGAAATAAAGTACTGGGTTGTCTCCTAGCAAGTGCTAAAACTATCACATTCTTCTCAACAAAAATGACCTATGGGTACTCATAGATTATAACTCCATGTCTCGCATTGTACTATGCAATCTTACTCTTGATCCTTCCATGAAGTTTTGGATTTATGGCATGTAATGGGTTTCTCACTCCATATAAGATCTATTTACACCCATCCCAGCAGAAATCTCTCTCACAATGCTCCAAATTGTCATATACTGGAGGGCATTTTGTATCTATCTAGCCCGAAATATAAGATCCACATCTAATGCACATATTCAGAATATTAGCTCTTCTCCATCTCGCTGTCCTAGTCTCGCCGCAGAAGGGTGGCCTCTTCTTTTTTCTCCACATGATTTTAATGCCCCACTAGAGCTCGCTTCAAAATCTTCAGCCAAATATCTTGAGATAAGGAGGTACCAAAGTAAAGAGAGAATACAAAGTTGAGAAATATTGGGTCCTTGTAAGTCATTTTTGATACACACATGAAAATAAAACATAAGAAAAAGTGAAAATGAAAGCCTATCTACCAAAATTCTAAGGATTATTGAAATGCCTCCAACATCGTTGAATTTAATGTCGAAAACTAGACATAGCTAGATGCTATGGGTCTTTTAAGTTGATGATCAATCTATTGAATAGCAGAAATGGTGTTGATATAGGGTTTTAACCTTTGGTCATTTACTTTGAAAATAGGACCATTCTTCATATCTTGGATGTCCCTAGCCCCATGAGGATTCACCCACACTACTTTGTAAGGTCCATCCCATCTTGACGTAAGCCTCCTAGGAAAAGATTTTAGATGTGGGTTTAAAACCCACACCTTTTGACTCAGCTCGAAGGACTGTTGGGAAATATGCTTGCCATGGAATACTTTGGTTCTCTCCTTATAAATCCTTGAGTTTTCATATGCATCATTATGTAGCTTTTCCACCTCAGTCATGGGGTTGAAGTCTTCGTTGAGATCTAGCCTTAGTCATATCAAAATTAAACTTTTTGATATCAGAAAAAGCTTTGTATGCTAGCTCAATGAGAAGATGGCAGGCCTTGCTGAAGACAAGTATTTAAGGAGACAACCCAATCAGGGTCTTATAGGCTATTCTATAAGCCTACAAATCATCATCAAGCCATTATGACCAATCTTTATGGTCGAGCCTAATAGTTTTTTCAAGAATTTTCTTGATTTCCCGATTGGATACTCCTACTTGCCAACTAGTTTGAGGATGATAGAGAGTAACAATCTTGTGAGTTATAGAATATTTCTTTAATAATGTGCAGAAATGGATATTTTTAAAATGAGAACCCCCATCACTTATAATAGCCCTTGAAAATCCAAAATCATTGAAAATATTAGATTGCAAGAATTTAACGACTACTTTTTTATCATTAGTTCCAGTGGGGATTGCCTTGACCCATTTTTACACAAAGTCAACTACCACAAGAATGTATTTGTATCTAAACAGAGGTAGGAAAAGACCCATAAAATCAATGTCCCATACATCTAACATTTCAACTATGAGTATTGAAACTAAAGGCATTAAATCCTTCATAAAAAGATTACAAGTCTGGTGGCAATGAATAGACGATGTGCATAAGGCATGAGCATCCTTGAAAAGACTTGGCCAATAAAATCAACTTTAAAGTACCTTAGCCACTATCTTCTTTGCACTAAAGTGTTCTCCACATTCTAGAGTGTGACAAGATTTAAGAATATTTTGTTATTTGACCTTTGGTACACACCTTTTGATTACTTGGTTTAAACAATATTTAAAAAGTTCAGGGTCTTTCCATTGGTAACATTTAATTTGGCAGAAGAATCTCTTCTTTTGTTGCTCTGTCCAATCACTAGGAATCTCTCTAGCAACCAAGTAATTGACTATATTGGCATATGAAGGTATGCTGTGATTAGCTATGAAGAGTCTCATCCAAAAAACCTCATGAATTTCCTTGGTGTCAAGTTCAGTGCCATTAGTCAAGATTCGTTATAGGTGATCTGCTACTATGTTTTCAACTCCTTTCTTATCCTTAATTTCAAGCTCAAACTCTTGTAATAGCAATATCTACCTAAGCAGTCTAGATTTAGTATCCGTCTTAACTAGAAGATGTCTTAGAGCAAAATGATCTATGTACGATAACTTTAGACCCTAATAACTAAGACCTAAATTTTTCATGTGCAAAAATTGCAACCAACAATTCTTTTACGGTTATAGTGTAATTTTACTATGCTTCGACAAGTGTCTTGCTAGCATGGTAAATAACATGAGGTTTGTCTACTATTTGCCTTAAGACTACTCCTAGAACATAAACAAAAGCATCACTCATTAATTCAAATGGGAGAGACCATTTAGGATATTTTATGATGGGAGCGGTAATGAGTGCAAATTTCAGTTGTTTAAAGGCTTGTTTACATTGGTTATTAAAGACAAAAGTGGTATCTTTGGTAAGAAGTTCACATAAAGTTTTAGATACCTTATTAAAATCTTTAATAAACCTATGGTTGAACCTAGCATGGCCTAAGAACGATTGCACTTGCTTTACAGTAGTAGGGGAAGGTAGCTTAGATATCATTTCAATCTTAGCCCTATCTACCGCTATCCCACGTTTAAAGATAACATGCCCACAAGTATGATTCCTTGTACCATAAAGTGACTTTTTCCCAAATTAGCACTAATTTTGTTTCTTTACACCTTTCCAAAACTTTTGTAAGGTTGGAGAGACATTGATCAAACAAAGTGCCAAATATTAAGAAGTCAATCCATAAATACTTGCAAGAAGTCATTGACCATATCAGAGAAGATAGACATCATGCACCTCTGAAAGGTGGCAGGAGTGTTGCACAAGCCAAATGGCATCCATTTAAACGCAGATACCGCAAGTTGGTTATACCCAGAATACCGCAAGTTGGTTATACCTAGAATACCCATCCAAACAGTAATAATATCTATTCCTAGCCAACCTTTTTAAAATCTGATCGATGAAAGGCAATGAGAAGTGCTCTTTTTTAGTAGCATTATTGAGTTTGTAGTAATCAGTGCAGACTCTCCAACCAGTAGAGAATTTGGTTGTCACCAACTCTCCTTTTTCATTTTCTTGCACAATGATACTTACCTTTTTAGGTACAACATGGATGGTACTTACCCTTTTACTATCGAAAATTACATAAATGATTATCGTATCAAGCCACTTGATAATTTCTTTCTCTACTACCACTCTTATATTCGGATTTAACCTCCTTTGCATGTCCTGATGAGGATTCATTGTTTCATCTCCGTAAATTCGATGCATACAAGTTGTAGAGTCAATTCCTTTCAAATCACCTATAACCCTACTATTGACCTCTTTGTGCTCGCTTAAACAATTCACCAGTTTCTCTTCTTGGTCGGAAGTTAGAGATGAAGAGACAATAACTGGTAAGGTTTTCTTGGGTCCTAGGAAGGCATACATGAAATCATTTAGGAGAGGTTTGAGCTCCACTTCAAGGACTTGCTTAATTGAATGGATCAACAAAGATTTTCCAAGCTCTGGAAGGGGATCCACTTTTAAAGTCCTGGGAGAAGTTAATTGATCTGCTGTTACTCCTAGCAAGTCTTCTATTTCTTTTACATCATTCTAGCACCTTTGCATGTAGTTACTATAATTATACTTGATTAGGTTTTGTAGAGGGTTTTTGTCCAAAATACTAGGCATAGTCTTTTCTACCAATTCCTCAATGGAATCAAACATGAAGCAATATGCATGATTTTCCTACTTGCAAGTGTTGAACACATTAAGTGTAACATCCCAAAATCTAGGTTCCGAGTTATTTCAAAGCAGTTTGGGTCAATTTGAACTCGGAAACCCGATTGTGGTTCGGTGCTGGTGTCAACACCTCCTTAAATTGCCAAGAAATGCGTATTTCGAGTCAACCTGAGTTAAACATTGTCAAAAGGGTGCCATGTATGGCACCATTAGATTCCTCTTGTCACAAGATTTCCGATGACGCTTGTTTCATGTAAATCCAAGGTGTATAGCTCAAGTTATGGTCAAAACAAGTCAAGGACCTATATGTAAGGTGGAACCAACCCTAAGGGTATTTTAAGTATTTCACTCCACTAATCCTAATCCCAACCAAAGTTGGGTCTATAAAAAGATCCCCTTGGGTCCTGGGTCATCATTAGCCATTTAGACCTCTAAAGCCTAAGAGAAATTGAGAGAGAAAGAGTTCAGATTTCACTTAGAAATTTAAATTAAAAAATGTAGGGACCTGTGTGTGATTCTAAAAATTGTGTGCTTCCCATCGCAAAATTCATGGTGGCAATGCTAGCGCGCGTCAGGTGTCTGATGCGTGGTGAGCGGGTTTGCACGCAAGCATGCTTTCGCATGTTAGTGGAGAGTGCGGCCGATCTTTGACACATGGCAAGGATCCACAGCTGTGGGCGAGTGTGTGACAATTCGTGGGCACGGGTGAGCATGAATCAACACCTGACGCATGTTGTAGGGGTCTTCACATGTGCGGGCGGTCAGTTTAGTTGAACCAGCCAGTTCAGCGACCCCATCATGCTGTTTCGTCCATTTTGAGGCCTTCCCAACCTCGGATTTCGATAAATAAGGTACTGTTGGAATCGTATTAACACATACTATGTGTTAGCATGATTTATTTTTATTTTTGAGTATGTTATCCTTAGTGAAAAATCAGAAATGTGATTAGGTATCTCCGACCCTGTTGTTGGTCTATTTGCATCAGGTCTTGCCTCAATGCATGCACGAATTTTGAGGCAAGCGTGGAGACTACCCCCAAGCCCTGTGCACACTATTTAGAGTCATCGTGACCCTCTGGTGACATTAGGTAGAGTAATCTCTCCCTTTTTCTATGTGATTGTCTACATTGTGATTTTTTTCGTATATTACATTGTTTAGCATGTGTTCATGCCTCCTGGTGAGATCAGAACCTATTTTCATGTATCTTACTATTTAGGTACTTAAGTATTAAATTTGAATGCTGTGAATCAGATTGATGGCTTGGAATGTGAAAAATCAACTTGGTATAGTTGATTGTCGGATCCATAGGAGTTAATTGCAATTCTCATGAAATAAATGAATTATGAAGTACTTAGTATATTGGATGTTTCCTTATCCTCGCATGTGTTAAACAAACTCCATTGTTCATAAAATTGACATTATTATGATCGTTAATTAGTAATTTAATCGAAACCACTATCTGAAGTGGAAACTACTTGTAAACAGATAAATTGGAGGATAATGTGAACATCTGGAAATCCTGAAATTAAAAGGTATAATCGTTAGCATGGTTTGATTGGATGCCAATAAATGATACAGTTATCTGGAAATGATTATATAATCAGTACGATGGATATGTCGAGAATTAAAAGAATTAGATAACTGATTTTAGGCCCACTACTTGTCGGATTTTGGCTGTAGCTTTAGTCTTTCATACCAGTTTCAGGGGCAGGTTTAGGGAGTTGCTAGCCTCTCACGACTCTTTGGTTAGGCTTAACCGCCAACTGGGATAACGGGATGCAGGGCTTGAGGTTTAGAGTGATTTCTCTCGGCCGATGGGTGGGTCATTGGCTATTTGTGGTTTAGCATACACAACACTTGTACATGTTCACGCTACACAATGTAGCCGCCACCCCTTTCCGCAATGACCCCATGGTGACTTGATGGGTATAAGCCATCTTCTCGGCCAGGAGGGTGGCTTATACTTGTCTTGTGCTGCAGGAACTTACACAAAATCGTCTCGTGCCCTGAGACGTTGATTAACAGATTATGAACTATAATAATTTAGGCTTCCAATGTACGAAACGGAACCGGATAACGATATGTTTAATAAATAGATTAATTAAAGCTATATTACCCATTTTCTCTTATTTTCGATCACTGTTACACTCTACTGTTGTTTCTCTTCTACTCAATTTTTACTGATGTGTTTTTGGGTTTCGTACTCATGTATACGTGCCAATTCGTAAGGTAATTTCTATTGTACATTTCCTTAGACTTGTATACTTATGTTCTACAATAAATCTTTTGATTAGTATTCAATTTATGTTCATTTAATTTATGCAATATGAATTGTTTGTTGCCTATGTTTATATTTTATGATTATGTGTTGGGTGACTCGATCTTGTAGGTGTTTGTGTTAGTTGTTAGCACACGGCGACCCAGATTTTGTCACTTGGCGGGACTCGAGTCGTCACATTAAGAAACAATCTCTTGTTCCCAAGCCTATTTCCAAGGCTTTCGACTTGCAATTGATGCAGGCATTAGCAGTAACCAAGAAGGGTTGTCCTAGAATAATGGATGGCTTGATGGGTTGGTTGGATGGATTTGTGTCGAGAATGAGGAAGTCTCTAGGAAAGAAAAATTCCTCAACTTTGACTAGGACGTCCCCTAGCAATCCTTTTGGAGTTCTTAGAGATCTATCCACAACTTAAAGCATCATCGAACTGGGCTTCAATTCACCACCTCCCAAAAATTCATACACAGAGCTTAGCGAAATATTAACCTGTGCACTCAAATCAAGAAGTGCTTTGTCAATCTTTTGGTTCCCCATCTTATTGAGAGAATCCTACGATGATGACTGTTCTAGAATGGTTTGTTTTGCTTATGGGAAAATATTTTTTCAAGAACTCGACTCTCAATAATGGCCAAGTGATGTTTCCATCCAAGGTATGGTACCAATGTTTAGCCTTGTTCTTTAGTGAGAGAGGAAACAAGTGCCTCATCAAAGATTCATAAAAAAAACCTTGGATTTTAACTATGGAGCGGACCCCTAGTGAATTCATCTAAGTGCTTGTATGGGTCTTTATGATTGTACCATATAATGATGGAAGTAGTTGAATCGTACTACTCTTAATCTCATAAGGAAGATCATTCTCTCAGGGTCATCGAAGGTTGTTGTTGGGTAATCATTTGGCACAATATAGTCTTTTAAGGATCTAACAGCTTCTTGGTCTTCTCTTTCCCTTTTCAATATTTCTGCCATGCGTATCCTAACTTGTCTATTTCTTAAAAGTCACTCAGGTTTAGGATGGAAAACTAAATTAGGTCTGAAAGACTTCCTACCAAGAATACATCATAACACAAGTTCTTAATTAACCAAGTAAGCACCAACAAGCTTTTTGAGTTAATCCTCATGTTCTAGCTGACCTTTGCCAATGTGTGGGATGCCAACAGGCTTTGCATGAAAGCAATCAAAAGTTTATACAAGAAAAACATCTTTTTGATAAAGTGAGTGGCTTTTAGAATTCGCCCCTTGACCAGTGACTTTTAAAGTTCTCACTTTTTAATGAATTCAAGCATACATGAATTTTCCTTCCATTTTCTTATTTGATTTACTACTCAAGAAAAAGAAACATGCATGAATAGTTAACTTAGGAAGGTAAGAATACATACCCACCTCCAATACCGTCAATTTGACAAAAATTAAAATCTAGCAGATATTCGATGCATTCCTAGCATAAATGCCTAGGGTAGGCAACTTGTCGTTGTGAGCAACTTTTTTAAGGTGTAAGTTTTTTATTTTAGATAAAGCAAACAACAAACAAGAATAAAAATGCAAACATAAAGACAAGGGAAAGACTAGGAGTCTAGGGAGGCTAATCATTACAAGAAAAAATAATCACTCCCTCACCAAATTCCTAATACAACCAATCTACGAAGAAAAGAAAAATCTAACTACTTACTAAACATGATTCTAATCTTAATAATTTAATCCACTAAAAGAAATAAGCGATTCAGTGCAACCTTCTAATTCCACCTCAACACCACAAACCACGTCGGTTTTGAGAACGTGTAACTGCAAGGGGAGAAAATGAGTCTTACGAGTGCAAAGTTTATGCAAAAATATCATTACTCACGAACAAATTAAAGTCACGCAATGTTTTATTAAGCAAGGAAAATTTGATTCCGCTTCCCTGACATGGGCATAAAAAACTGGTGCATGTCATCAATCGTACTGAGTTTAATACCAACTCCTGTAAAAAGGAACGAAGTACAGGGAAAGTCGGGTCGCATCCATGCTGAACGTGACAATATTTCTTGGCTAAGTTACTTTTTTTTATCTATTTTAGAAATAAGAAATTAGTTTTCTCCTTGTTTTATTTGGGTCTTTTTTACTTGAAATCGGGGAATTGGATATGGATTTTTTTTGGTAACAAAGGAAATAAAAATTCAAGCAAGGTAATGGTAAACTACACATGAATAAATGCAAAATTGACTACATCATAAAAAATGCTTAGGGTGTAAAAAGTTTGTTGGTTATTTTTAAGATTTAGGCTCTACTCTAGATTTAAGTTTCTTATTCCCTTAAGTTTAACCTATTCATAGTAATTTTCTAGAGTAATAATTTAACTCAGCGCTAGGCTTAGATTATCTCTTGAATTAATTTCCATGGAAATAAGTTAATTCAGTTGACATAGAAGCTCTTGTTAATCATTACATGAAACCAACATTTAAATCAGTATAACCAAACAAGTCCTTATCCCTAAGCTAAGAATTTACATTAGATTATAATGAAAACAAACCACCATCTCCTTAAGCCTTATAAGGAATTGATTTTAGGATAATGGTGATTAGAATAATAAGAAGGCATGCATAACTCTAAGCAATAATTAAATGGTTAAGAGTATAATGCAATTACAATATACATTTCTTGTTGTTTTATACTTTTTCTAGTCATGTTTTGTGTACTGTTTCTCACTCTATTCATCTTTTACTGATGCTCTTTATTTGGACTTCGAACTAAGGTTCTTGAGAGTAATAGCTAGGTTTCGTGACTACAAGAGGAAAGAGTGTTAGTTTGAGCTCTGCATGACAGATGGTCTACGAAGCACACCTCACTTAGTAGTTGTCGTTTCCTTTAGTTTTTTATTTAGTGCTATTTTTCAGAACTTGTATGTCTTATTATTTAGTGATGGCTATGGACTATAGATCACGACTAGTAGATATGCGATGCTTATATTTTTTTAGTATTATATTTATTTTCATTTAGTCTGTTGGTTTGCAATTATGCTCATTGAGAAATGATGTATTTTGTTATTGTGTTGGATGACTATAGGGCTTAAGAAATTGTGGAGAATTGATCCGGGTTTCTACAAGAGTGGGGGCCCATGTTATAACAAATTATGTATTACAAGATTGCAAAAGAAATGTGAGACAACCTTAGAAACATCTATTCTCATGAGAAAAACTCTAGCCAAGTTCAAAGTTATAGTAAGATGACCCATCTTTACTGAAAGATAGATCAATCTCTTAGCATTATTTGGCACTCAAGGCCTTGTTTGAGAAGTACAATGTAGGTCTACTAGTTTGTAGTATTGAAAGGAGGTCATTGTCCTGCAATTCCTTATTGGCTTGAAGCCAGAATATGTTGTTGCTTGCTCTCAAATGCTAATTATCATAAAGCTTCCAATGCTTGAGTAGGTGTATAACAAGATAAGTTGTTTGGTCGTTTCCCCTCACCAATGATGTGGTCGATTCTCATATGTCCACCTTAGCAACTAGTCAAGATAGAGGACATGGAGTATCCTCGACGTGGGAGGGGTTGTGGCTCTCAAGGAATGGGATGCCCTCCCTATATCCATTACAGAAGGTCAGGTTATACTGGAAGCATTTGTTGGTAAAAACATGGATGACTACCATCATCTAATCAACTGATTACTATAGGGGAGGCATCCGAAGATTCTATGATAGTGGCTTGATCAAATTATGATGAGCTCTTACAACATATATCATAGTTGACACCTTCCATGACCTCCTCTGATTCATCTCCTACCTCACCCATTGTTGTCATGTCTACATCTTTAGATGTACCCGTTGCTCCTTCAGCATAGATTGATGATGTGGATGATTTAGGATTACTTGTGGATTCTATAGTGCCCCGTCATCTACGTAGAGATTGATGTTGTTTCTATCATCCTTGTTCTGTATTTGCATATCGGCATTTAAGTAGTTGATGGGATAAATTCTCCCATCACCAATTAGAGGAAATTTGTTATGACACTGACCATGTGGTTTATTGACGTTCTTCTAGTTCCAAACTTCCCTATTAACTTACTTTTTATCAATAGAATTGACGAATAATTGAATTTCCAGGCTATCTTTGATCCTGTATCTTGTATATTTTAGGATATCTTGGTGAGGAAGATGATTAGTGGCAGCTATAAAGAGGGGGGAGTGTATTTGTCTTCTTCAATTTCCTTGTACTACTACCAGTTGTATTGCTCCTACTACTACCATGTTGGCTCTTCAATGGCACATATGCTTGGACATCTTCCTCTTTCTAAACTCCATTTGTGCCATTCCTCAAGTTTCTCCTACCACAAGGATTAAGTAAAATGCTTATTAGTCGGGGAAGCACCACTAGAGTCCTTATCCACCTAGCTAGATTCCTGGGTTACAGGTTGGGCCACTAGTACTATCTCGTCTATCTTATCTTTGTTGATGATTTTCCTCAATTATCATAGGTATTTCTTTTGAAACTAGAATTATGAAAAAGCTTCATCTTGGAAATCAAAATATAGTTTGGTCCTCTTATCAAAATTGCTCATTCTGATAATGGTTTGGAGTTTTGTGCTCAATTTTTTCATTACTTCAATGCATCCTAGGGCATCATACATTAGACACATGTCCTCGTACCTTACGTCAGAATGGCATTGCTAAGAGAACGTTATCATCCATTGGGAATTGTTACGACACTGTTGGTTCACAACAGTGTACCTTCTGTGTCTTAGGGTAATATGTTGTTGCTTGCTATCTTACTAATTACATGCCCTATTTTGTCCTCCATGAGTGGATACCTTTATGACTTCTGTATCCTGATAGCCACTTATCTTCTATTCCACCTTGAGTGTTACTGGTTTGTGGCCTTTGCTCATCTGATGGGTCTTGGTCGGCATAAGTTGGCTTCCAGGATGGTGAAGTGTGTTTTCTTGAACTATTTAAGGAGTCAAAAAGAATATAGATACTATAATCTTATTTATCATCATCACTATGTTAGTGTTAATATGACCTTCTTTAAGTCAATTTTATTTTGAGATACCACACTATTTGCACACCCTCCCACGATCCTCAGTTTTCTATCAAGAATATATGTGAGTGCCTTATCTTGTATTTAAATCTTTGCATTGACATTGCACACTCATGCCAACATAGACGGTCCCTGGGCCACATGGTTCAAGGTGCTCATCCTGTGCTAGATCATGGCTCCAAGTTTCCTTGAATAGATACTAGAAAAGATTCGAGAAAATCTGGTCTCGTCGATACGTGGAGTTTCATTCTAATTTGAACCATTAGAATTTATTCCATGGCCAAATCATGATCCATAATAACCCAAAATCTAATTAATTCCAAACAGTTGATACAAATCTCATTGAAATCCAATCCAGACGGTTAAGACCTATTTCAAAAGTCTACGTGTAGAGGCTTACCATGTACCCTCAAGTAGCATTTGAATTCATACGTTCATCCTTTTTAATTCATGTCGTACTCTCTTCCCATATTTAATGATGAATAAACTACGTTCTAGATTTTATTTTACTTGCATTTGTAAATCCTTTTGTACTAGTTTGCTTGATAGGTTAATTAACCTCTCAAAAGAGAGGTTAACCCTTATTTACTAGGGGAATTAACTTACAAAATCTTAACACTTATTTTAGAGGTTTAACATCCATTTTGCTAACCGTAGTTCTATGAGGTGTTAGCAAATAAGTGTTAATGTCGTAACTCCCCATACTTAGAATACCTTTAGAAACTAATGTTAACATTAGTTCAAATAAATATTATAAGGGTTAATACTACAGCATAACACCAGTTTAAGTAAATAAAAATTGATGTTAACACTACTATACAAGTAAAAAAAAATGATGGTTAATATCAATTTTACATTTCTTAACACCTGTTTCTTAATCTCCTAAGCAAAATATCCCTTCATATTTGTAAGTAGTTGTCAATTAGTTATTTCAATTTCTGTCAAACCTAGTTTACTTTGGGAGTTAACCTTCCAAAAGGAAGATTAATCCTTGTTTACTTGGTTACTTAACCTCCCATCTGGTAATCTAAGTTTGGCCCCTTTAACATATGCTTATCTAACACCGATTTCCACTGACGTTAGCCAACTCTATGTTAAAGTCGTATACCACTCAAGCCTCTAACACGTCGTGCACTTCATATTTCTAACACTACTACCAAGTAAATTTTACGAAAGTTAACACCATAACTTAACACCAATTCAAGTAAACATGAATTAGTATTAACACTACATTACAAATAAACACAATTGTAATATCACTTTACTATCCTTTCAAGTAAACTAACTCGCGTAATTATAACTTAAAAAAAATAAAAAATTTCTCTCATTGTCATATAAAAGGATTTAGATTTCTTTTAGAATTTTCAAAGCCAATTTTCAAGCTATTTGTAGACACATCAAAACTTTAAGATGCACATTCAGTTAAGTTGAAAATTCACCACCGTTACACCTGACCTTTGCTCATCGCCATGCACTCTTATCATGGTCGACAAGTATGGTAACGAATATTATGTGATACGTTTCGTTTGATTTCTTTATGCTTGACTTGTACTCAAGGGTAGGAACGGGTACGTTTTGTAAAAAAAAATAATGATCCTAACATCTTTTATTAGAGAAATCTAAGGTCTAGTTTACCTCACAAGTCAGTCGATTTATGTGTGCATCTTGGCAACAAAGATTAACCTCTCTGTGTTTACATGTGAAAGGGGGGTAAACTTTTGAATGCATTTACTTTTGATGAATGTTAACCGTGATTTACAAATTGGAGTAGGGGATTAAGTGGAGGGTTAATATAACCCGACAAGTATCTCAAGTTGAGATAACCTAAATTACAGATCAGTTTGACTTGTAATAAATGAAAGTTAATTCCCAAAAAGATGGGTTAACTTATGATCGAAACTAAACCTAAAAAATTAAGGTGTGGGTAGGAAAAAGCATGTTGTAATGCACTTTGCAACACGTATCATCACCCATCAAAACACATCGATGTACTTTAAATAATCAATCGGTGTATTTTAATTTTTCACCAATTAAAAATCAAAATACACTAGTTAAAAATGAAAACACATTGTTAAATTTTGATTTTCAATCGATTTTTACTTATTCCAAGTAATTCTTCACCTATGCAAAGTAATTTTTCACTTGGAAAGTGATTTTCACGTTGGAGTTTAAGGTGAAAAATCACGTTCCAAATGAAAAATTACTTTCCATAAATTTTAACCCTAAACATTAAATCATAAACCCAAAACCTAAAACTAAAAATCACTTTTCACTTTTTAAGTGAAAACTCTTTTTCTACCTGTTGAAAATGAAAATACATCGGTATATTTATTTTCAACTGGTGTTTTACGGTGGACAACTAAAATACACCGATTAAAAATCAAAATACACTGATATATTTTATTACGTGGGAGGCATGTGTTGTAAAATACATTACAACATACATTTCTTTACTTTTTGATAACAGGTTATTAAAACCTAGTTGAAGGGTATACACAAGTGGGTTGCAAGAGGACCCTCCGTAGTGCACCATGTATAACAGATTGGACCATGTAAAATGGGAGATCAAGAAGGGAATTGGATTCTTGCACTATGCATAAATGGAGAGGGAAGGCAAGAAAAATAAAAAGAAAAGCTCCAAAGCACCATTGCCGTATCAACGCTATCACTGGAACGTTGGCCTCGCTAGCTTTATTCGTTCAAATGCCTCACTGGTATAAAGAACTCTAACAAAATGTACCCATCTTTTTCTCCTTCTTCAGGTCCATCTCCAGAACGATCAAATCCCCAACATTCTACGCGGATTGCTCTTCAAATTCACACATTTATCTATAGGTCCGTACGCCTTTTACATGTGCCGACGAAGCGAGGGGAGAGATATAACATTTGTTTTATTCCCAAAAGGAATGTTGTACATAAGAGGTGGGACCCACAATCTCACATTTCCCACGAAAGACAAAGGGAGGAAGTTTTTTTTCTCTGTCCTCTTCCAACTCCTTTCCCTCCTTTTAAATTTCAAACAAACCAAACGGCCATTTGCCTTCTCCTTCACACATATGCGCACACGTAACAATAGCACACTTACGCGTACCAATCCCGACTCCTCCAATCGTAACCCATCTCCCAAAACCAACCCAATTCCTCTGATCACGCTTTCATCCACCAAAATTCCAACCTCAATGGGTAGTGGCTCGAGGAGATGGATAAAGTCCCTCGTTGGCTTCAGGAAGTCCGACAGCAATGAACAGGTGATGGAACCCACGTCGTGTTTTGATCATTTTACTGCCTTTTCTTGGTGCATTTTCTTGATTTCTGGATTGGGTTTTGCAGGAGAAGCTGAGTTGTGGAGGGAAGAAGAGTGGGAGGTGGAATCTGTGGAGGGCATCACCAAGCGATTTGGGTTCAATTTGGAGGGGAGGCAGAGGGAGACAGAGGGGGTCGGCTTCTGAGTTCTCGGATGGTTCGTCGGTCACGGGAGACGTCGCATTTGGAGTCATGCTGGCGGCGGCCGCACGTGCAAGGCCGAGGGAATTCAGGGTGCTGAGACAGGAGTGGGCAGCCATCAGGATACAGGCGGCTTTTCGCAGGTTTCTCGTAAGAGAAGAATTCATGATCTTTCAGTTGATATTTCATTGGTTAATTATTCAATGCAGTTTTCTGTAAAGTGAAACTCAATTGGGATAGATTAGTTATATTTGGATTGGTAAGAGTAAAGGTAACCTTGTATTTGAATTATGCATACTTGAAGAACTGGCAAACATTTAACTCTTTTGGTTATTGCTCGAAGTACTGATATTAACGTATCATAAGTTGTTTTACTTTAGGACCATAATTAAATGTAAATTTATTGGGATTCAACTCATCACTGGTTCAACATGAGCTTCAGATGGTAATAAATGAGTCGAATTTGAGCTTCTAATAGGTCGGCTAAGAAATGTTGTGAACGAGCAATGCATCAGAATTTTATCTTCTAAATTCTGCTCCCCACCAAATACGATCAGCTGTTTCTCTTCTTTCCATCTTCTCTTTCTTTGAGTCTTCCTGCTTTGGATAAGAATTTCTTCTTAATCCAAACTTTCCTTGTTCTAGCAGATGGCTAAAACTGAATCAATGGAAGTGAAGGCAGTGGTGAGCATTCAGGCCATTTCAAGTCGTTTAACACTTTTAGTGCTCAAAGTCCTAACATTAACATATCATAAGCTACTTTATCTGTCTTTTTTCATTCAATCAAGCTTGGCACTACCTTTGGATGAAATTCTATTGGAATTCAACTCAACACTACTTCAATAGGAGATCAACTGTTAATAAACAAGCTGAATTTGAGCTGCCATTTGGTTTACGAAGCAATATTATCGATGAAACATGAATTAAAGTGTATCTGCCACATTCATGCTTCCTATTAAATGATCTGTTGTTTCTCTTCTTTACAACTACTCTTTGTTTTAGTCTGGCTGATTTAGATAAGAATTTCTTCTTAATCCAATCTTTCCTTGTCATAACTGAAGGCTAGAAGAGCATTAAGGGCACTGAAGGCAGTAGTCAGGATTCAAGCCATTGTGAGAGGCTGGCTGGTGAGAAAGCAAGCAGCTGTGACCCTAAAGTGCATGCAATCTCTTGTTCGGGTTCAAGCACGAGTCCGCGCTCATCAAGTATGCTTATCTACTGAGGCACATGCCTCGAAGAAGGCATCGGTGATGCAACGAACCAAGTCCAAATTCTTACAGCAGGCAGTGGTAATATTTGATATCTTAGTTGATGAATTCAAGTGCATGCAGAAAGTCAATATGTTCAAAAGAGGGTTATGCTTAGGAAGTGATCTTTGAGAGGGTCATCTCTTGACCATCTCCAAATATTTGGCTAATTTTACAATTATCCTCGAGAAATCTACCAATAGGGGCATTCATTGTTCAAGGTGTGAGGACAGTGATAGCATTAGGTGGTGCAAATGGATGCAATTATATTGATATCCATCTCGGACTACATCTATGTAGGGATTTTTTTGCATCTCCTCGAAGAAAACACTTGCATGGGAGAATTTTTATCCATTTGTAATAACAAAATGCATCTTGTGTCCAAAATATTTCTATAAGTCATGAGTTAATTTTTAGTATATAAATATGTTTCACATAACTTATCTGATCATAATATGAGAATTATGACTAAATTTGAACGTCAATGTAGAAATATGTTTCACCTAACTTATTTGACCATAATATGAGCATTATGACTAATTCTGATGTTCATAACCATATTTATGGCAATGCATGCTTCTATTTTTGTCTTTTTAGCAACAGTTTAGCATATCCTTACACCATACGTGTGGAGGAACGTTACCAATCTACACAACCAAACGCACAAATGAGAAATAGGGAGATGAAAATCAAGCACCACCGAATAGGATTTAATGGAAAACCTCTTGAAGCCTTGAAGGGTAAAGACCATTGGTGAGAGAATGATTTCATGGACAAAATGGAGTACAAACATATTTATAGTTCCTTTGGTGCCTTCTTAAATGGGAATAAAATCAATCTTGCGAATCAAAATCAATCACAACCATTATGATCAATAAGAATCAATCTTATCATGTAAGACTATTCCTAATCAACCTCAATTAATCTTGAGATTTTTCTTAATCAATATTAGGATTTGCGGTCAATGCTAATATATGACTTCCCATTATTCTCCCTAGGATTTAGGATTAGCAAATTTGGATCCATTAGCTAGCATTCTTGGATCCTCAATCCCATTAATTCCTTTTTGGGAGTTGTAATCATATCTTGTTCATTGGGTGATTAACAATAAAGGTATACATATATGTACCATGTCTGTACTCCAAAGCCATAAACTAGCATTTCCATTTTGCTATCATGCAAATGAAATCCATTTGCTTCCCTCCGTGAAACTTTCTTTGTTTTATTTGTTCCTAAGAAATTTGCACTTTTAAAATAAGAACTAAATATTAATTAGGAGATATGACAAAATATTTCATTATTTTATGACTTATCCTTTTGTTTAATGGTGGCTTTGTCCTATGGGTGAATATGTTGGGTTACATTATGCAATTAACCCTATAATAATTGTATGTTGGGATCAAGGCTAACCTTAAGTATAAATAAAACATTTCCAACAACTATCGATACTACAGGCCAGTACCGATATTGTTAACTCCCAGTCATGCAACCCATATTCAAGTAGTACCAGTACTCATGAATGAGTACCGGTATACTTGATATACTGTATGGGTCATTAGTACTTAAGATGTACCGATACTCATGAACAGGTATCGATATCCGAAGAGTACTGGTAAACCATTTAGGAAAAATTGATCCCAACAAGTACCAGTACTCATCTTGAGTATCGCTACTCAATGAGTACTGGCGAGATCTTTAAAGATCTAGGGCAATACGCCAGTACATATAGTGTATCCGTACTAGAGGTCGGTACCAATATATGTAAAGCAATGAATAAGACCCCAGATTCTCAAGTCTTGGACTATAGTCAACATGTACCGGTACTGATGACTAGTACCGGTATTTGTAACGTACATTTTCATGCCTTAAAGTGAACCTCTATCCACTCAATACCGGTACTAATGCTAAACACCGGTACCTTGCACCGATACTAGAGGACAATACCGGTAACCAAAGCAGTTATGGTGCAATTTCTGGGTTTTTCTGTGGTTGATCATATATGTATCTAACCTAATCTATGAGTGACCCTATGATCTATGAAGCATCACAAATAAGCGTGATATCTGCTAACATTTCTATGTGTACATGTGACTATATAAATGCATGAAGATTAGCATTCATACCTGAGTTGAGAGCCATGAAAATCTTGGCAATGATAGCAGCTAGGACTTCAAAACCTTAACACGACCTTGAAGCGAGGAGTATCAACCCACCAGCAGCTTTTCTTTCTTATGGAGATTGCAATCCCTTGTCTCCTTCTCTTCCTCTCTCTCTCATGATGGGGTGTGATCAATTGAGAGCCTTACTCTTGTGTGTGTTAAGGAATGGGGACCGTAACTACCTCCTTAATACAAATTAATCACCATTAATTTGTATTTGATCATTTGCAATTCTTCCCATCAAATTACCCACAAGTCTCTTATTAGAAACCTACTTGATATTAGAATGAGCTACTTTATTCTCGAATTGGACTATATGTACAAATTAAACATCATTAATTGGACTATATGTGTGTCACTTATAATTATATGTTCTCGAATTTAGCTCTATTTTGTTGTCAAAACTGTAATTGTATCATAACCATTCTAGTCTATCAACCACACCAAACATAGGACCAAAGTGGCTTTCATTGTCATTCTGTAACTAAACCAACAAAGGTCATAAATGTTGAATGCATTTGACAATTAGATAACGACATGGATGTATAGCATGGGAATTTCACGAACATAATCGCAACGTGTTTATTCCCAACTTGTCCACTTTAGCAAGATCAAACCATAACCAGAAGACAGAGTGGACATAAAATTTGAAAGCTTTATTAATTCTGCAGAGAAACTATATAAAGCTTTTACAAAACTGTACATTTACATAAAACTGAAAACCAAAATGTCTATTACAATAATGCAACAAAGATTACAAACTCTCACTAAAATTTAATTTCATTAATAGACAACACACCCATATGAGCTGTGTGTTTGTGGAACATCTTGGGTGATAGTCTCTTAGTAAGCAGATTTGCTATCATGGAGTTTGCACTGATGTGCTCTATAAACAAAAGTCCACTCTATACCCTTTCTTTAACAACCAGAAACTTGATCTCTATATGTTTCGAGTTGAAAGAGCTCTTGTTGTTATTGGAATAAAGAACTGCAGATTTATTGTCACAAAATAAATTTAATGGCCTTTCAATGCCATCAACCACACGTAGCCCCATGATAAAATTCCCCAGCCAATTCTAGTGGTTGGATGCCTCGTAACATGCTATGAATTCTACTGTCATTGTAGAAGAGGCAATTAAGGACTATTTTGGACTCTTCCAAGAAATAACACCTCTAGCTAGCAAGAAGACATAGCCTGAAGTAGGCTTCCGACTATTTTGGCATCTCACAAAGTCGAAGTCGGTGAAACCAATTATTTCAAGCTGCTCTGATCTTTGAAATGTGAGCATGTAATCTTTCATCTTTTGTAAATATCTCAAGACCCTCTTGGCTGCTTTCTAATGGTCTCTCCTCATATTACTCAAGTACCTACCCAACATACCAGAAATGCATGCCAAGTCTAGTTGTGTACAGACTTGGGTATACATAATACTGCCAACTGTAGATGTATAAGGGATTGTTTGCATCTCCTGTTTCGCAAATTCATTCCTTGGGCACTAGGTGAGACTGAATTTGTCTCCCTTAGCTACAGGGATATCTAATAGTCTACAGTGCTGCATGCCATATCGTTTGAGTACCTTTTCAATATAGCTCTTTTGTGATAAACTGAGGATATGTCGAGAACGATCTTGATAATTCTAAATGCCTAATACAAAAGAGCCATCTCCAAGATCTTTCATGTCAAAATGCATGGCAAGAAATTCCTTAGTGTCCATTAAAAGGTTCATATCATTAATAGCAAGTAGTATGTCATCGATATACGAGATCGGGAAAGTATGCTTGCTCCCACTAAATTTGTGGTATATGCATTCATCTGCCAAATTCATCTCAAATTAAACCAAATGAGATGATCACTTGTTGAATTTTAAAATACCACAGTCTTGAGGGTTACTTAAGTCCATAAATGGATTTCTAGAGTTTGCAAGCCATCTTCTTTGGGTCTACCGACATAGTTTTCAGGTTGCACCATATAGATCGTCTCATCAATGTCTCCATTGAGAAATGACGTCTCTACATCCATTTGATGTAACTCACGATCAAATACACCACTAATGCTAGTATAATGCGAAAAGTCTTTTGAGGAAACTGGATAGAAGGTCTCTTTATAGTCAATACCCTACTTTTAGGTAAAACCCGTAGCAACAAGATGTGCCTTATATCTTTTCACATTACCTTTGGAATCCCGTTTGGTTTTAAAAATCCATTTACAACCAACGGGTTTCGCTTCCTCAGGTAATGGGACAAGATCTCATGCATTGTCTGTCATTAACTTGATTTCCTCATTCATCGCATCAATCCACTTTTGAGGGTTTCGACTTTACATTGTGTGGTGGAAGTTGAGTGGATCATCTTCCATCACCCCAATGTCAACATCATGTTCTTGAAGAAATATAATATAATCACTTGATATTGCACTTCTTTTCTCTCTAATGGATATCCGTAATGACACAGGTTCCTAAGGAATTTGAGCTTGCTCTTGTATAGGTGTATCCTCAACATTGTCTTTTGCAATGGTGTCATCAGAATTGTTTAAAATTGGTTCCTTATCAATTCCAGCACCACCAACAAGAATATCAACATATTCCTCTTCAAAGACAAATTCTTTCACCCTATTTTCTATGGAAAACTCAACATTCTCAAAGAACTTTGCATTTCAGACTCAAAGATTGCTTTATTCGAGGAATCATAAAATTTGTACCCCCTTGATCTCTCAGGGTATCCAATAAAGTAACAACTGACAGTTTTAAAGTCCAGTTTCTTTTCATTTGGCCTAGAAGGCCTAGCCTCTGCTGGACAACCCCAAACATGCAGATGCTTCAGACTGGGTTTCCTACTAATATAAAGTTCTCATGGGGTTTTATCAGTTGTCTTAGTTGGTACTCTATTCAGGATATAAGCTGCAACCTTAAGTGCTTCTCCCCAGAGAGATTCAGGCAAGTCAGTATGACTAATCATATCCCTCACCATACCCTTAAGTGTCCCGTTTTGTCTCTCAGCTACACTATTTATAGTGGGCGAACCCAACATAGTGTACTGAGGGACGATACCACATTCCTCTAGGAATCTAGCAAAAGGCCCTGGACATTATTCACCTGAACCATCATACCGATCGTAGTACTCACCACCATAATCAAATCTGATATTTTTAATCCTTTTGTAGAGTTGATTATCAACTTCGACTTTATAGTTCTTAAACGTGTCCAAAGATTGTGCCTTTTCATTTATGAGATAAATGAAGCCATATCTTGAATAATCACCTATGAATGTGATAAAATACTGTTGGCCATTCCACGTAGGCGTAGGAACTGACCTACAGATATCCATATGAATTAGTTCTAAGACGTTTAAAGACCTATTGACTTCAAATCTCCTTTTGTTAGTTTGTTTTCCCTTAATACAATTCACACATAGATCAAAATCAGTAAAATCTAAGGGATCCAAAATAATGTTTGACACAAGTCTTCTAATTCTCCTTCTGGAGATATGACCTAGTCTCTTGTGCTATAAAGAAGGTGAATTTTCATCTATTAATTTCCTTTTCACGCCACGTGTACATAAAAGAGAAGACTCATTATAAGAAGCCACAGTATCAAGACAGTAAAGATTATCAAAACCAGATAGAAAGCCAGAACCAACCAAATTCGAATTTAAATATAAACTAACTTTTTCGTCTCCAAATGAACAAGTATAGCCATATTTGTCCAAAACATAAACAAAAACTAAATTTCTTCTAAAAGACGGTACAACAAAAGTTTAATCTAAATTCAAATAAAATCCAGTCTTCAAAAGTATCCTAAACTGTCCTATGGCTCGACCTCAACGGCCTTTCCATCCCCAACATAGATGAACTTTTCAGCCTCACTTGGTTTTCGATAGCTCAGGCAACCCTACAAAGACACACTGATGTGAGTTGTGGCTCCTGAATTTGTCCACCAAGTGTGTCTTGGCACCGAAACCAAGTTAACTTCTATACAAACCAAATTAAGAAATGTACCTTTCTTTACATGTCATGCGTGACAGTTGGTATAGTTCTTTTTATGCCCGTCAACTTTGCAAAAGAAGCAACCTCAGTTGGATGATTCTCCAATCTTGGTTTGTTTCTTCTTATTTGGAGCTGAATCTGCAGCTTCTTGAACCCTTTTCTTTCCTTTTCCCTTGCCCTTAGAGGTAGTGGCAATATAAGCACTTCCTGTCTTATCCTATTGCATCCTCTCTTCCTCTTGAACACAGTGCGAGAGAAGCTCATTTAGAGACCAAGTCTCTTTCTAACAATTATAGCTTACCTTGAACTAGTTAAATGAGAGTGGAAGAGAGATTAATACCAAATGCACTAACAAGTCCTCAGAAAGGTCAATTTGAGTGCTTTCAACTTAGAAGTAAGATGAGACATCTCCATGATGTACTCTCTAATATTACCTTTCCCCTTGTACCTCATTGAGATAAGGTTTGTCAAGAGTGTACTAATCTCAACCTTTTCATTCTTGGCAAACCTTTTCTCAATTTCAACAAGAAAATCTTTAGCTGTAACTATAGATTTAGACATAATACCCCTGAATGCTTTGGGAATGGCTCTTTCCATTATCATCATACACATGCGATTTGACCTCTCCCACATTTCTCTATTTACTAATCAGTAGTACTAGTTTTTGCAATGATGGGAGGGTCTACCCTTATCGCAAGGTCTAAATCCATGACTCCGAGAACTATTAATAAATTCTCTTGCCATGAATTAAAATTAGAGCCACTAAGTGTTGGGATTGAATTAATAGTAGAGGTAATGTTGGCAGGTGTAAAATCTGAAACATAATCAATTTACAAAGACATTAGCAATCATGCTCACATTAAAAAAATAATGCAAAATAAATTGAATGACAATCAAAATCCCCATCACAAGACACCAAACACTTCATTTAACAGCTTCATCTTTGGATAAAGGGTTAACAAGTAAGTGGTGTCTTGGTATGATAATATCGTGCTGGTGATTAAGTGTCATGTCAACCATTAACCTTCCTTGGACCGATATAATGGTTACACAACAATACCTAACAACCACCACACTTATCACAAGAGTATATACAATTATGCCAAACTCCACTTTCCTTTGGGCTAGTAAGAGTTTCCATCATTACCTACACTCAACCCCTATTACAAGTGTAGTTTATTAGCTTCAACAAGAGAGCCTACTTCGGTAAGATGTTGCCTCAGCTAATTCACTTCAACATGTATATAACAATTGCTATTCAATCATTATGCATTAAACATACCGAATCTAATTGTAGGCTCTGATACCACTTTTTGGGTTACATTATGCAATTAACCCTTATAATAACTATATGATGGGATCAAGGTTAACCAAAGTATAAATGAAACATCTCCAACAAGTAATGGTACTAGAGGGCAGTACTGGTATTGTTGACTCCTAGTCATGCAACCAATATTCAAGCAGTACCGGTATACTTCATATACTATATGGGTCATCGGTACGTAAGATTATCAATACTCATGAATGAGTACCGGTACCTGAAGAGTACTGGTAAACCATTCAGGATAAAACTGATCCCAATAAGTACCGATACTCATCTTGAGTACCTCTACTCAATGAATACTGGCAAGATCTTTGAAGATCTGGGGCAATACACCAGTACACATAGTGTACCAGTACTAGAGGTCAGTACCGATACATGTAAAGCACTGGATAAGACCCCAAATTCTCAGGTCTTGAGCTGTAGTCAACATGTACCGGTACTGATGATTAGTATTAGTACTTGTGACATACAGTTTCATGCTTCAAAGTGAACTTATATCCACTCAATACCGGTACTAATGTTAAGTACCGGTACCTCGTGAATACAGTTTAAGTCTTGTACATTACCTATACCAATACTAGTGAATAGTACCGATACCCAAAGAAATTATGGTGTGATTTCTGGGTTTTTCTGTGGTTGATCATATATGTATCTAACCTAATCTATGAGTGACCCTATGATCTATGAAGCATCACAAATAACCGTGATATCTGCTAACATTTCTGTGTGTACCTGTGACTATACAAATGCATGAAGATTAGCATTCATACATGAGTTGAGAGTGATGTGAATACATCTGATTAACCTAAAATGTCTATTAATGCATGTTCTTAGTGTCACATTAGCATTATACATTGTAAATAGTGCATAACATGCATAATCATACATTTAGATCAGGTTGTATAAATTGTATAGTAATTGTCTCCTTTATGGTCAGGGATAGGGCAACTTCTTAATCGGGGCCTCAGATCGAAGATCCAATCGTATGGATCTGATTAGGGAAACGATTGGAGTTCAACAACTCCAAGATCGCCCTGATCAGACATCCGTAGCACCAGATAGAGATCGAGGAACACTAAAGGTCAAGGGCCAAGTTGGCGTTAATCCGCACCTCAGACGACACATCCGACCGCATGAATGGGTTCGAAACGACGATCGCAGCCTAACGACGCAAAAATCGGTCCAATCCAACACCTGTGTTACCGCCTACAACATTCAGAAGTTGGACGACCAAGATGGTGCCACGTGGTACCATCCCAGCCACCCAACCGGCCCTCAAGACCGCCGCTGCCTCTCCAAAGAGTCTCCAACGTGCAATCTGGGCCGTTGGATCTTGATCCAATGGCCGTAGAGCCACGCGCACAAACTCAACAGTGCGACAAAGAAGAGCGCTTAGCGTAGCGGTCGAGCGCCCCTTTGTGAGCGAAGGGCACACATTCGAGCTACGCCAAGCACTCCAAATTAGACGGGCGGGGGTGTGGGTGTGATTGGATTGTCAGATTGAGATTGGGCAGCCGAGGGGCGGAGGCGTGGTGCGTGGAGGCTCGTTGATCGCGTATGCGCGCGATGACGTGCATTGGCACACCTCATCACATGCGGACGCACGACAGTGAAGATTTGAAGGCGCTGGTGAAGGGCGTTTTAAGCCGTCCAATCTCTTGATCGGACGGCTGAGCGTACACAATTGTGCGCATGCGTTTGAAGTGCGAAGGCGAGGGGGAGCACGCATGACGCACACACGTCGGCCACATTCAGGCCTTTAGTAACGGATAAATCTGTCACTAAAGGTCCTGAATTAATATTTTTAATGTTATAATGTCCAAAATGCCCCAACTCCTTGCAACTATAAAAGAAGAGCCCTACCATACGGATTCTGATGAGAACCTCATCATGAGCCATAACTAGCTCATTTTGACCCAATACAAAGGATAAAAGCTCCTACATAACTCAAGGAAAGGCTTAACTCAGAGAATTCTGAGTTTAAGGAAAAAAACAAGTCATAAGGGGTAAAAATGTAATTTTACCAGTATAATCTGCATACAGGGTAATTCAGGGTCCAAACATAGGTCAAAGCAACTTAATAAGAATAAAAGTGGGATGAGATGATCTAGCAAGGGCTACAGCAATTCCAAGGAACTAAATAATAATCTGTAACCCTAAAACAAACCCACTTCAATTCACGAGGTTCAAGGCAAAGCAAAAATGGAATAAACCCTCTAAAATTTATAGAAAAATAATCTCTAGGGTTTAGAACCTTCAATTTGACCTTAGGAACCCATCTTGACCTACATTGAGAACCATACCCAATTAATAACTTAATTTGGGTTTTTACGTAAATTGACCAGTCAAACAAGGTTTAATCTAGAAATAAAATTCACCATCAGATTCCTTAGGTCCTAATTAGTCATGTATAAAAACTTGAGCCTAAGAAGAAACCTTCTTGACCAACTTTACACTTTGGTCCTCATATATTTACTTTTTGGCCCTCAACTTTTGAACCCTCGCATTTTGGCCCCTAACTCTCCTTCGTTCTTTGCGTTCAGGTCCCCCCTGCAAAACCTGCCAGCACCATGCTCCGGCGACCTTGCGCGGAGCATGGCGCCGCGCAGGGTGAGGGGGAGAGCCTGGCAAGTAAACCGAGGGTGCCCTGCGTCGTCAGCCGTCGCAGGGACACCCCCCTGGTCGCTGTAACCCACCATACTGGCCGTGCGAACGCACGGACGGTATGGGTTTCCATCTCCGGCGTCCTCCGGCGAGGGAGACACGTCGTCTCCCTCCGCCTTCCTCCGTGATTCGGTCCCTATAAATACCCCCGTCGCTCCACCGTTCTTCCGAGCTCGGATCTGACGGAGATACCCCCTCAATTCCTCTCTTCCCACTCCGACAGACGCCCTCCTTGCTCCGGCGGCCTCTCCTCCTCCTCCTTGTCGCCCTGCCGCACTACCAGCTGCAGGGTTGCCCTCCCTCGCTCTTCCCGCGCCACGCCGCACCCAGCTGGCGCCTCTCCGGCCCTCTGCTCGCCGCCGCCCCTTCCCCTGGGCATCTTCTTCTCCGGCGACAGTCGATACGACTGTCGCCCTGCTCCGGCCCCTTTCGTCTCCGTAGCTAGGTCAGAACTTCTCCCCATCTCCCCCTCTTTCTTTTCCTCACTGTCTTTTATTTGATTAAACCCTCGACCGCTCCTGTCCACCGTCACCCCCTTCGTCTCCGGCCAAACTCCGGCGAGACCCCCCCATCACTCCACAGCCCCACACGCCTCGCCGACCCTCACAGAATCTCCGCCTCCTCACCCTGATCAACCTCCGCCCTTTCACGTCCCGCCACTCGCCCTCTGCAGACCCCCCGAACAAACCCACTTCTCCACCCGCAGTTTGACCTAGGGTGACCCTCACGCTCCGCCCCGCCACCTGCCAGACCCCCCACCACCTTCGTCGTGCCACGGCGAAGGTTCTCCGCGTATCTGATTAGGCCGAGAGGCCGTTCCTCTGTGTACAGGTGTCTCGACCGCCGTCGCCATTGCTGTGTGGAAGGAGCACCTTCAACCTGCAGCTCCAGGTGCGCTTCGCCCAGGCCTGGCTCCCAGGCTGCGCGGGGCGCCTCCGCGAAGAGTCCCAGGCTCGCAGCTGGGGCGAAGGCCTCGCGTGAAGCCGCGATTGCCCGCTGCTTTCTCCGCTGCGGGCGCTCAATTAGGGTGGGACATTTAGTCCCACCTCGGAAAGCCACTAAGGCGAACGGGCGCTTAAAGGCAAAAAGTGCCTTAAGCTGTTCGCCTCAGTTCACGGGGTGAGGTCCCCTTCACCCGCCCGGTTACCCGGCCTCGTCCGCGCTCACGCCCTGCGGACCTGACCCGACCCGACTTAGACTGACCTGCACTCATCGCCCACCACGCACGCCGGTGGGCCTGGACCCAGGCGCGACCCGTACCCGGCTACCCGGCAGCTCTGGGAGAGCTATCCTATGAGCGGATTCTGTGAGAGAGAGACGGGGGGGGGGGGGGAGGGTAGAGTAGGTTTTGTCCTCTGACGTAAACTCTGAAGTGTGCAGGCACAGGTAAAGAAGAAGGACCGCGGAAGAAGAAGAAAGCTAAGGGAGACACTGTAGCAACAAGCGGTTTAAGTCGTCTGATTGGAAAATCAGACGACGTCCTGAAGGGAAAAGAAGAAAGAAGGAGAGACGACGTCCTGACAGGTAAAAGAAAAGAAGAAAGAAGAAGATCTGAAGAACAAAAGAACAAGGAAGAACAGCAGAAGAAGAAGAGGAAAGAACAAGGAAGAACAACACAGGTGAAGAAGAGGACCACAAGGAGATAAACACAAAAGAAGAACAGGAAGAACAAAAGCTAAAGAGGAGAAAGACAAAGAGAAAGAAAGAAGAAAAGAAGAAGAACTCAAACTTTCATCTCTCTCCCTCTCTCTCTCTCTTTATTTTTTGTAATAGAACATGTATATCTCTAGAATACAACTTGCTCCCTGAGTTCGACCTCGGGAACTCTTTTATTTCCGAGTAACAAATTGTATTAAACTGGTAATCACCTCTCTATACTATACTACGATGAAATAATAAAACTATAGAGAAAAGCTTCTACACTAGATTCTCATCCCTTCTTTCTCTTCTCTCCCTCTCCAAAGCTTAAAAGAAGCTTATCCCACACCCGGGATGCTCCTCAAGCTCTAAAACCAAGTTTTTGCCCCCGTTCCGAAAGCGGATCCCACAACGATGATGACGTGCTGCCTCGTTCCCGTTCCTCCTGCTTCGCCCTCCTTCCTGCTTCGTTCCTGGTCTTCAAGGCGCTGTCCCGTCTGGCTCGTCTACCAAGCGATCATCAGGGAGGATAACTTCTCTCTCACATTCTTTTTACTGCTTTCTAGAGTAAAATTTTCCTACTTTCTAGTTGTAATACTTTCTCACTTTCTAGTGTAATCATTTCTCGCTTTCTTAGTTGTAAAAACATTATACAATATCAAATGATTGTTCTTTCTCTCTCTCTCTTATTGTCTACTAATTCCATTGTAATTATTTCGCCCTTTACACAAAAACACAAAAATATAATTGCGAATTTTGATCAACGTAGCCTCCTTGTGTTCGACCCAGAATTTCTTTACAGATTTTTTGGTATAAATTTTATTTGTTGAACGGATTTCTTCGTGACTCGAACTACAACGATGGGTTTTTCAAATCCAATTTCGATAGCGTAGTCATTCGCCATTCAATAGAGAGCCATGGAAATCTTAGCGATGATAGCAGCTAGGTCTTCCAAACCTTAACACGACCTTGAAGCAAGGAGTATCAACCCATTAGCAACTTTTCTTTTTGATGGAGATTGCAATCCCTTGTCTCCTCCTCTTCCTCTCTCTCTCACAATGGGCAATCAATTGAGTGTGTTAAGGAATGGGGACCATAACTACCTCCTTAATACAAATTAATCCCAATTAATTTGTATTTGGTCATTTGCAGTTCTACCCATCAAAGAAAGTCAAATGACCCACATGTATCTATACATACATTTCCATATCTTTAATGATACATCTATGCACACTCAATATTAGAAACCTATTTGATCACTTTTAATGTAGGCCAAATTAATTTGACAGCTATGAATATAATCATTTACACATATTAGTCCACCAAATGGACCAATGTTCCAATAGAATATGGACTAATGGAAAAGTTATCAAAAGAAATCAAAATCTTTTGCATGAGACATAACAACATGTAGATTATGGTCATATGGGTAGAGCTCTTGGTTAGAAGATGTAGTTATGGTATATACTTTACAATCTCCAATAGTTGGCATTCATTGCGGGCATGAGTAGGGTTTCACTGCTAATGGAGGGTAGGTATTTCTCTAAGATCATTGCAGCACATAATCCATGACATCTATAGTGAGCCATAAAGTAGTACATACGTTTATAGTTGTGTGTTGAGAATTAATGCTAGCAGAAATTGTTAATGACGAGTATCGAGGTTTATGTAAGTCTATTGCGAGACATTGTGTTTCAAATATTGACATGAATTTCTATTAAGGTGCACAGAATCTACTTATCAAATGATTTAGAGATATTAAATAAAGAGATTTCATATTTTGTCTTGTACCTATAAATAGACAGGATTCTCCCCTGCAACTTGAGAGTTCTCATTACTAATGTAGGATTGCTTTAGTTAATGGAGAAGTGTTTGTATACATATATGTGTTGGTAAATGGGTTAGTTGTCAATACTATCTGACATTGTTAGTGTTACGACCCGATTCCCGAATCCCTACGAGACACAGGAATCGGACCGACTCGACTGATCCCAAGACCCAGTCGTCCAACGAGAAAGTAACCAAAAGAACAGTAAAATAAACCACATTCATCATGCATGTAACTAACAGTAACAAAAGTACAGCAGTAAAGAAAAGAACTACTACAGTATACACCACCACAACAGTAGAGAATTTAAACAGGTACATAAACATGATGCTTACAATAAAAGAGTACAAGTGTAACAGGATATACTCACTACAACAGAAAAATGGTACAGTAGGTACAATACAAGTAGAACTACTGGGCTCTACTAGGCCCAGCACCCTTTGCAGCCGCAGGCTCTAGCTGCTCAACACCTGGTCCTGAAAAGGTGACAAAGGTGACACGTCAGCGAAACGTTGAGTAGAGTGGCAACCAACTAGCTAAGAAAAATAGTAAAGGTGACAAGTAGTTGTTGTTTTTAGTTTCTTTCTTTATTCCTCTATTTACTCGTTCTCGAATTATTTTTTAGGTCTTTCTCTTGATCTCGAATGTTCCTCATGAGAACGATCTTGATTACAGACTTTTCCGAAAAGTAGAAGTAGCACGTGGTGCTCTCCTGGTCGGGAGAGTCCCCCGTGGTGGTCCTAGCCTCGGTCAATCACCCCAAGGTCACTGACAGACGTAACGGTGACTACGGCACGTGCGATAAACGCACGGGTAGCTACTCCGCACTGGCACGCGATCAGTCGTTTCCGTTAACGGGTGTACCCAAAGCACAACACGGAACTAGTATAGGGCAGAGCCCTCTCAGTAACAGGGGTCCAGCCCCTCCACAGTAATCAAACAGGGGTCTTGCCCCTCCACAGTCCGCGCACCTTCGCCTGACTACCCTGGTTTGCCCAGTGGGCCAAACAAGTCGGTGTAGGACGACTAGCTGAACCCCGGGGCCCGTGGGGTGGCTAGCTCCCTCCTTACACTAAGAGCTCTCCCCGGTACAGTGTACGCGAGGGCCAAAAGTCAGTACAAAGTGGCCAGACCTAACCCCGGGTCCCTAGGGCGGCTAGCTCCCCTCTGCACTAAGAGGTAACGTGTGCTTTCCTTGGTACTACGTACCCAAGAGACAACAACTTCTCCATTCACTTTTCCAGTTCCATCACATTTATTTCTAGGAGTTCTACTCCTAATTTCCCGTAGGGTTCATGCTCATGTTTCTCAGGCCAAGACATACTAGGTTTCATCATTTCAGGTTTATTCGCATATAGTACGCGTTCCAACATTCAACTTCTTTTTCTTTCCACTTTTTATACAAACAGCTCGTATTTAATCTCGACCAACAGAAATTACATGCAACAGTTATTAGCAACAGTACTCTACATATCACAGCCAGCTATTATCCAATTACAGGCAATTATCAATATTTTATCTACTTATCCCAGACTGCAATTCAGGCATTCAAGACATTTATTTCAGTGTTTCTGTTCCTAGGATTCATGCCACACCTTAGGATCTATTATTCAATCTAGTTTTCAGGTCCTAAGATTCATGCCATACCCTATGATCTATCATTCAATCTAGTTTTCAGGTCCTAGGATTCATGCCATACCTTAGGATCTACCATTTAATTCAGATATGCATTAATGTTTGTAATCAACTAATGGAAGGCACTCTACCCACAAAATTGGGAGTAATGGGAGTGTGATCGGCAGGTCCACGTGCCTCAGCAACCCTCGAGTCCACGACAGAATGAGGTCCTAACACAAGGATCAATCACAAGAAATCACTCAGAATAGGATAAAAGTACTTTAAACCAGTAGAGGAACTAATTCTGAGATGAATGAAATTTTAAACGTGGAAATCGGACTTCGAACGGATCCTAAACGGGTCAAAAATGACAACTCTGCCCCAAATCAGACGTCTGGAACACCTTCAAGACGTCTTAAACGATGGTTCAGATCATACTTACTTCTGCGCTGCTCTTCAGACATCCAGGATCCCGCTGAACCGTCTGGACTTAGTTCTAGACGTCCGACTGTCACTCCGGACGTCTGGAGACTCTCTCCGCCGTCTGGTGTTGTGCCCAGACGTTTGATTTGTGAGGGAGAGCGTGTCCTTGCGCCTTCCCGAACGAAACCTGCACACGTACGCAACGATCTCAACACGGCAAAGAGGCAGAACTTTCGGTGGAATGGCCTGCATGTCCATATCTGCGGAAGGAAGAAGAGAAATATCGTATCTTTTAGACGTCTGGATCTTCCTCCAGATGTCTCTCGCGTCGTCTGGACGTAGGTCCAGACGTCTGATTCTGGGAAAATTTCCCAGAATCAGAACCTTCTCACCTTCTTCCCGCTGCGTGCGGCCGCGTCGCGCAGTCGCTCATCCGCTGCTCGAGCTGCAGCAGCACCAGAGGAAATCTCCCCAGCACGACGCCCCTCCAGGCACACGCCGGCCGGCCTCGAGCTGCTCCGACGAGCTCGCTCCCTCTTCCTCATGGGCTCCGCCTCTTCTCCCTCTCGCTGCACCTCCTCCCCGCGTACGCCTGGCAGCAGCTGCTGCCCTCGCTCTCTCGCTCTCACGCCAACTCTGGAGAAGGAGACGGTGGGGGGAATGGGTGAGGGAGAGGGAAGGGTATTTGAAGGTGTGGCGGGGTGGGGAAAGGTGTTTGTAGGACGGGGAGGGAAGAGAAAGAAGAAAAGAGGGCGGCGGGTTTAGTCTACGCGTGCATGTGCGTAGACTTGCAATCGTACGCCGCAAAAATTTAATTACAGACGTCTACGAAGGCATCCAGACGTCTGGACCAACTCCCAGACGTCTTAAAAAGCATTTGATGTCTTGGGTCTTAACAACATGACAAACTCAAAGGAAGTTTCATCCCCGAAACTTGCGCTAACTAGAGTGTAGAAAAGAATAATATATGCATAACAAACTCAAAGAGGACTGAAGCTGGTCTGAAAAGACGTACCCTCAAAGAGCTCCGAGTACCGCTCCCGCATTGCTGCCTCAGGCTCCCAGGTAGCCTCCTCGTACCGCTGGCTCCTCCACAAAACTTTCACCAGGGTTACGTGCTTCCGTCTCAGACTCCGGATGGCTCTGTCGAGAATCCGCACTGGCCGCTAGGGGTAGGTCAGGTCGTCACCCACCGCGACGCTCTCGTGTCTCAGGACGTGACTGGGATCGACGACGTACTTCGTGAGGTTGGACACGTGGAACACGTCGTGCACACTAGAAAGCGGGGGAGGAAGGGCAAGCCTGTAAGCAACGGGTCCAACCCGCTCCAGGACCTCAAAGGGTCCCACGAATCTCGGCGCAAGCTTCCCTCTCACCTCAAACCTCTGCAGGCCCTTCATCGGCGAAACGCGAAGGAAGACGTGGTCCCCAACCTCAAACTGTACCTCTCTACGTTTCCGATCTGCATAACTCTTCTGTCTGCTCCTGACAGTGTGGAGTCGCCTGTGAATCTGCTCGATTATCTCCTAACTCTGCCGGATCAGCCTGGGGCCAACCTCCCACTTGGTCCCCACCTCAACCCAACTCAAGGGTGCCGCACACCTCCGTCCGTACAGAGCCTCGTAGGGTACCATGTCGATGCTCGAGTGATAATTGTTATTATATGCGAACTCCGCTAGGGGCAAGTGCTCCTCCTAAGAGCACCTCCAGTCCAATACACAAGCACGCAAAAGATCCTCAAGTGTCTGTATCGTGCGTTCAGACTGTCCGTCCGTTTGGGAGTGGTATGCTGTATTGAACCTCAACCGGGTCCCCAGGGCTTGCTGAAACTTAGCCCAAAACTGGGACGTAAAACGAGTATCCCGGTCGGATACGATCTCCTACGAAACTCCGTGTAGACGTACCACGTTGCGGATATACCTTTCTGCCAACTGTGCTGGTCCCAAGGTGACTCGGATTGACAAGAAACGTGCCGTCTTCGTCAATCTGTCAACGATTACCCAGACCACGTCGTGTCCTCGCTGGGTAACAGGTAAGCCCACCACCAAGTCCATGGTGATGCTCTCCCACTTCCACTCTGGCACTGGAAGTGGCTGTAATAGCCCTGCAGGCCTCTGATGCTCGGCTTTCACCTGCTGGCACACTAAACACTACTGTACAAATTCACCTACATCCTACTTCATTCCCCTCCACCAAAAGTCGTGTCTCAAATCATGGTACATCTTTATATTTTCGGGATGTATGGTGAATCTGGAACCGTGTGCCTCAGTCAGGAGCTCTCTCAACAGCTCCTTGTCTCTGGGAACGCACAAACGTCCCCTCATGCGTAGCACCTGGTCTGTAAAAGAGAAGTCCCCAGGGTCTCCTGACAGTACTCTGTCACGTAACGACTGTAAGTACAGGTCGGCCATCTACCCTGTGATGATGCGGTCTATCAGCTCTGGCCTCATCTGTCGCGTCACAGTTACTGCCCCACAGTGTCCCCGTAACTCTAGGGGTCGCCAACTGCCCATCTCCTCCAAGATGCTCCAACTTTGCACCTGTAAACTAGCCAAGTGGGCGGGCGCCTTCCAGCTTAAAGCGTCAGCCACCACGTTGGCCTTTCCCGGGTGGTAGGAAATGCTGTAGTCATAGTCCTTTAGGAGCTCCAACCAATGTCTATGTCTCATGTTGAGCTCCTTTTGATCAAACAGGTATCTGAGGCTCTTGTGGTCTGTGAAAATCTCAAAAGTCTCACCGTACAAGTAGTGCCTCCAAGTCTTCAGCGCAAAGATGACAGCTGCCAGCTCTAGGTCGTAGGTAGGGTAGCTATGCTCATGGGGCTTCAGTTGCCGCAAAGCGTAAGCGACGATGTGACCCCTCTACATGAGCACACCCCTTAACCCCTACAAAGAGGCATCCGTGTACACAACAAACCTGCCACTACTGTCTGGGATGGTGAGCACAGGAGTCAAAGTCAGTCTCTCCTTCAGCTCCTGAAAACATGCTTCACAGGCGTCTGTCCAAGTAAAGGGTACGTCCTTCCGGGTCAGCTGTGTCATAGGATGTGCAATCTGCGAGAAGCCCCTGATAAACCGCCTGTAGTAGCCTGCCAGTCCCAAGAAACTGTGGATCTCAGTAACCGTACGCAGTCTTTCCCACCTGAGCGTTGCCTCAACCTTGGCTAGGTCCACAGCCAAGCCATCCCCGGAGATCACATGACCCATGAAAGTCACCTCCCTCAACCAGAACTCACACTTGCTGTATTTGGCGTATAGCCTATGTCGTCTCAGTGTGTCCAGAACCATCCGCAAGTGCTGTCCGTGCTGCGTCTGATCTCGAGAATAGATGAGCACATCATCAATGAATACCACCACGAACTGGTCCAAGTACGGTCTAAACACCCGGTTCATCAAATCCATGAATGCAGCGGGGGCATTGGTCAGCCCAAACGACATGACCAGAAACTCGTAGTGTCCGTACCAGGTGTGGAAAGCTGTCTTGGAGACGTTTGCCTCCTTGATCCTCAACTGGTGGTATCCAAACCTCAAGTCGATCTTGGAGAATACCGTGGCACCTCGCAGCTGGTCAAACAAGTCATCAATCCTCGGCAGCGGATACTTGTTCTTCATGGTAACCCTATTCAGCTGTCTGTAGTCCACATAAAGGCGTAGGGTACCATCCTTCTTCTTTACAAACAATACCGGGGATACCCAGGGAGACGCACTGGGCCTCACAAAGTCCTCCAAAAGATCCTGCAACTGAGACTTAAGCTCTCGCAGCTCAAGTGGTGTCATCCTGTACGATGCTGTGGAGATGGGGCTGGTCCCCAGTACCAGTGAGATCTCAAACTCGATCTCACGCTCGGGCGGTAGTCCTGGCAGCTCATATGGAAACATGTTGGGGTGCTCTTTGACCACTGGGATACTTTGGAAGTCTGCCATAGGGCTGGGCTCCGCCACCACATAAGCTAGGAAGCCCTCGCACCCCTGACTCAAAAGTCTTGCCGCCTGAAGTGCAGAAATGCACCTGAAGCCTCCGTCCACTAGCTGCCCATGGAACTCGAAAGAAGGCAACTCCGGTATGGAGAAGACAATCTTCCTCTCAAAGCAGTCCACCAAGGCGTGGTAAGCAGACAGCCAGTCCATCCCCAGAATTACGCTAAAGTCCTCCATCTGTATCATAATCAGGTCAGCGGGAAGGCTGTGTCCCCCAACACTGACCCCACAACCCGTATTACCTCCCCAGCTACAAATAGCTGGCCGCCTAGATTTCTGATTACCACTAATCCCCTAATGGAGTCTATCAGACTCCAAAGTAGCAACAACTCGTGGAGCAAGAAGGTACATCGTACTAGAAGCAGGAATTACGTACTCCAAAAAGACCAAACCTTGTAACCATACCTGTCACCGTATAAACTGAAGCTATGATATCTCTGTGAGTCACGACGTCGCGACACTCCTCGGTACTGAGAATGGACAAAACAGGTAGGCCCGGGGCAGAGCTAGTGACAGTAGGCCGGTATCCTCCTCGTGGCGGCTGTCCTCCCTCAGGTACCTGGAACCCACGACCACCCGACTGGCCCTCAGTGCTCGAAGCGGTGAGCGTCTACTATGCTCCAACCCTAGACGGGCAGTCCCTCCTAAAATGGCCCGACTAGCCACACTAGTAGCCGAGGGGAACTTGACGCCTCTTCTCGGTAGGTCCCTGCTGGCGGCTGGGTGGGGGTCCAGTGCTGACAGCTTGCCCCTGTCGGGGCCCCCCAAAGGCTACTGACGGCTCCGCAAAGCGCGACCACCCTCCTGCAGGCGTCGAGTGCCTCCATTGAGCTCTCCTAACCCGCCTAGTGTGACAGCGGAAATCTCGTTCCATGATAAATTCCCCTGTCGGACCCTCGGAAGAGGGATGAGGGGGTGGCAAAGTAGGTGGAAGCTGAAATTCTTCTCGAACCACCTCTTGGATCAGATTGACGAGGTCTGAAGACGGTATGCTCAGGAGAAGAGAAGGGGTAGCATGTACTCCAAGCTCGACACATCTGTCCCTCGGGCCTCGACCTCGGCCGCGCCCGCGGCCCACCCTCCTAGTTCCACGATGAGGCATCTCCTGCAAGGGGATGCAAACACAAAACATGAAGACATCAAATCTAGCCGATACTCCGCAAAAGAACCTCAGAACGGATGTCAAAAAGTACGTTGGGGTGGTTACTCTAGTTACAAACATGTGAATTGGTTATTTTCAAACTAGTTGGTTTACTTCTTGGGACGACCTTGCTCTGATACCATCTTGTTACAACCCAATTCCCGAATTCCTACGAGACACAAGAATCGGACCAACTCGACTGATCCCAAGACCCAGTCGTCCAACAAGAAAGTAATCAAAAGAACAGTAAAATAAACCACATTCATCATGCATGTAACTAACAGTAACAAAAGTACAACAGTAAAGAAAAGAACTACTACAGTACACACCACCACAACAGTAGAGAATTTAAACAGATACATAAACATGATGCTTACAATAAAAGAGTACAAGTGTAACAGGATATATTCACTAATACAGAAAAATGGTACAGTAGGTACAACACAAGTAGAACTATTGGGCTCTACTATGCCCAGCACCCTTTGCAGCCGCAGGCTCTGGCTGCTCAACACCTGGTCCTGAAAAGGTGACAAAGGTGACACGTCAGCGAAACACTGAGTAGAGTGGCAACCAGTTAGCTAAGAAAAACAGTAAAGGTGACAAGTAGCTGTTGTTTTTAGTTTCTTTCTTTATTCCTCTATTTACTCCTTCTCGAATTATTTCTTAGGTCTTCCTCTTGATCTCGAATGTTCCTCGTGGGAACGATCTTGATTGCAGTCTTTTCCGAAAAGTAGAAGTAGCACGTGGTGCTCTCTTGGTCGAGAGAGTCCCCCATGGTGGTCCTAACCTCGGTCAACCACCCCAAGGTCACTAACAGGCGTAACGGTGACTACGGCACGTGCGATAAACACACGAGTAGCTACCCCACACTGGCACGCAATCAGTCGTTTCCGTTAACGAGTGCGCCCAAAGCACAGTACGAAACCAATATAGGGCAGAGCCCTCTCAGTAACAGGGGTCCAGCCCCTCCACAATAACCAAACAGGGGTCTTGCCCCTCCACAGTCCGCGCACGCTCGCCTGACTACCCTAGTTTGCCCAGTGGGCCAAATAAGTCGGTGTAGGACGGCTAGCTGAACCCTAGGGCCCGTAGGGTAGCTAGCTCCCTCTCTACACTAATAGCTCTCCCCGGTACGATGTACGCGAGGGCCAAAAGTCGGTACAAAGTGGCCAGACCTAACCCCGGGTCCCTAGGGCGGTTGGCTCCCCTCTGCACTAAGAGGTAACGTGTGCTTTCCTTGGTACTACGTACCCAAGAAACAACAACTTCTCCATTCACTTTTCCAGTTTCATCCCATTTATTTCTAAGAGTTCTACTCCTAATTCCCCGTAGGGTTCATGCTCATGTTTCTCAGGCCAAGACATACTAGGTTTCATCATTTCAGGTTTATTCGCATATAGTATGCGTTCCAACATTCAACTTCTTTTCCTTTCCACTTTTTATACAAGTAGCTCGTATTTAATCTCGACCAACAAAAATTACATGCAACAGTATTCTACATTTCACAGACAACTGTTATCCAATTACAGGCAATTATCATTATTTTATCTACTTAACCAGACTGCAATTCAGTCATTCAAGACATTTATTTCAGTGTTTCTGTTCCTAAGATTCATGCCACACCTTAGGATCTATTATTCAATCTAGTTTTCAGGTCCTAGGATTCATGCCATACCCTAGGATCTATCATTCAATCTAGTTTTCAGGTCCTAGGATTCATGCCATACCCTAGGATCTACCATTTAATTCAGATATGCATAATGTTTGTAATCAACTAAGGGAAGCCACTCTACCCGCAAAATCGGGAGTAATGGGAGCGTGATCAACAAGTCCACGTGCCTCCACAACTCCTGAGTCCACAACAGAACGAGATCCTAACACAAGGATCAATCACAAGGAACCACTCAAAACAGGATAAAAGTACTTTAAACCAGTAGAGGAATTAATTCTAAGAAGAATGAAATTTTAAATACGAAAATCGGACTTCGAACGGACCCTAAACGGGTCAAAAACGACAACTCTGCCCCAAATCAGACGTCTTAAATGATGGTTCAGATCATACTTACTTCTATGCTGCTCTTCAGACGTCCAGGATCCTGCTAAACCGTCTGGACTTAGTTCCAGACGTCCGACTGTCACTCTAGACGTCTGGAGACTCTCTCCGCCGTCTAGTGTTGTGCCCAGATGTCTGATTTGTGTGGGAGGGCATGTCCTTGCGCCTTCCCGAACGAAACCTGCACGCGTACGCAACGATCTCAACACGGCAAAGAGGCAGAACTTTCGGTGGAACGGCCTGCATGGCCGTATCTGCAAAAGGAAGAAGAAGAGAAATATCGTACCTTGCAGACGTCTGGATCTCCCTCCAGACGTCTCCCGCGTCGTCTGGACATAGGTCCAGACGTCTGAATCTGGGAAAATTTTCCAAAATCAGAACCTTCTCACCTTCTTCTCGCTGCGCGCGGCCGCGCTGCGCAGCCACTCGTCCGCTGCTCGAATTGCAGCAGCACCAGAGTAGATCTCCCCAGCACGACGCCCCTCCGCGTGCACGCCGGCCGGCCTCGAGCTGCTCCGGCGAGCTTGCTCCCTCTTCCTCACGTGCTCCGCCTCTTCTCCCTCTCGCTACACCTCCTCCCTGCGCGCGCCTAGCAGCAGCTGCTGCCCTCGCTCTCTCACTCTCACGCCAACTCTGGAGAAGAAGGAGGAGATGGTGGGGGGAATGGGTGAGGGAGAGGGAAGGGTATTTGAAGACGTGGCGGGGTGGGGAAAGGTGTTTGCAGGACGGGGAGGGAAGAGAGAAGAAAAGAGGGCAGCAGGTTTAGTCTGCGCGCGCATGCGCGCAGACTCGCAATCGTACGCCACAAAAATTTAATTCCAGACATCTGGGAAGGCGTACGGACGTCTGACCAGACGTCTGGACCAACTCTCAGACGTCTTAAAAAGCGTTTGATGTCTTGGGCCTTAATAGTTAGCATACATAATGTTTATTGTTTATTATAGGTACTTTGTTTTAAGTGATATATAACAACCTTAACCCCTAATTACGCTTGTAACTAGAAACGATCTCCTCTTTTTAGGCTAATGCTTCTAATTTGATGGTATGAAGTAGCCAATACATTCTTTTATTCGAGAGCATCCTAAATAGTTAGTGCAAGTGACACGTGTATAAAGAGTAGAGCTTAGATGTCTTCAGAAGCTTAATTATGATGTAAAGGCAATATCTTCAAATGATAGCCAGTGCTATGAAAAAGGCATTACCTGTTGAAAGGAATATGAGATGAGTAGCTCCATATGTGGGGTGGATAGCAAGAAAAGATGTTCTCAACAATGTACATTTAATGATGGACAAATTCTATCAAATAGACAAAAAAATGTGTGGGGCTCACTTAGTGGAGGAATTCCTAAGTGACAATGTTGATAGATGCTCCTCATTAATGTAGGTTAGTTGAGTATTACCGACTTTAGTTCTCATTAATCATAGTTTGTATCTTTTGACAGCTGTCAATCTTAAATTCATTTGATACATGGTTCATTAAACCAAAGGATTAGGAGATTGTCCTCTATATTAGGTATAAGTAAATAGTAAGGCGAGTATGGCTTGATTCTCATGCATATGTCAAAATAATTCTCAATTATCACATATGATTGGCACTAGGACTCTTTATCTTAAAGATGGCTCAACAAGATTCTTGATGTTAACTTCTTTGCAATTAACTAAAAAGTTGTTTAATGGTTGCAACTAATAATCTAGTTTATTATATTCAAACCGTTCTTTAAAATAAATTCTTTCATTGTAATAGCATGCATGTGGTGCCCTTGAGGAAATTTGGACTTCAATTTGTCGAGACAACTTAAAGACAGTTCACCCATTAAATGTGGAATCCAACCGTAATCTTCATTAAAGGAATAAGGTTTCATGGTGCTCGAGATTATCGTTGATTCTTCCTTTTTATATACAACCTTACACCTAACCCCCTCCCCACAAACAGCATAAACAAAAAGGAAAAAAGAAAAAGAAAGAAGAAAAGAAATTATCCTAGTACTTAAAACTATATTACCAACCTAATGGTTTAATGTTTTCTATAAGTGCAGGATGGTTGGTGTAACAGGAAGGGAACGGTGGAAGACATAAGTGCAAAATTAGATATGAAAAAGGATGGTGCTATGCGGAGAGAAAGAGCACTAGCTTATTCTCAATCTCAACAGGTTACCCTTTTTTTTTTCGCACTTAATATTTTGTGTACATTCCAATAATCTTGACGGCTTCCATTTGTCATCATCTTTTCAGCTTAGGAGATCTAATTCAAAACGTAGCTCATCCCCAGTCTCTTTTAGAGGCAACAAGGATGACAAGTCCAGCAAGCAATATGGTTGGATGGAAAAATGGATGGCTCTGAAGGCATGGGATCACAGGCTATCAGGGCAGTCTTGTTCTGACATATCTGACTGTCAATCATTAAAACAAGATGAAGAATTTCACGGTAAACACAAACAATTGTTTGAGCACGACACCATCACTACAAGAAAACATGATGCTAACTCTAGAATTCCCATAAAACCTCTTTGTATCCATAATTCCAACCCAAAACATTACCAGGACCATTCAACTTCATCTGCTAATCTAGACATTTTACATGGTGGGAATTCCACATACCCCTCGTCTATCAGTACACCGCTATCCACTGTTTCGATTTTCGCACACAGGAGGACGGAAATTAACAAGAGTAGGCCAATCAATGAGCTCTCAGCCAAACCAATCAAGGCCAAATCTAGCTCTTCTAGCTCTCACATGTCTACACTCGAAAGGCGGTTCCTTGGTGAAAGCTTACCTTGTAATTCCTCAAACCGAAACTCGAAAATTGGTGCTTGTTCAAACCATTCCAACAACTCTTCCAGTAGTTCGCAGATGAAATCGCGAGGTCCAAAGGGAAAATTAAGTGATTGCAACAAGGAGAACTGCCACATTCACAGAAATACCCCGGCCTCTGTGATTAGGTTCTAAATGACTAGTCGTTAATTTTCTTTCATGAAGATTGACATTTTGTTTTTGTTGGCTTCTGAAAATATGTATGTAATGCACCAACTAATGATTTTTATTGTTTATCAACTAGTTCACATTTGATTGAACTTACATATGTAGTACTTCTCATGGTCCGTTTAAATTGTGCAAGTGCTTCAGGAGGTAATCCAGAATTGACCGATCTTAGAATGTTCTCTTGGTGACTTGAAGTTTTATACCATTCTTAAAATTGAGTACTATTCCAAATTCGAATTCCAAAGGGGAATCCATTTTGGGAGAGTGCTTGAAGGTATATCTCCTATAGAGGTGAATGAGAGCCAGTTTTATCTCCAGTAAGGCAAACTTCTGGCCAACGCATGCCCGTGGTCCAATGCCAAATGGTATATGTGCATAAGGATGGCGATTCTTCTCCTCGCCACAGGATGGATCAAACCTCTCAGGGCGGAACTCATCAGGTTGAGGAAATTGCTTTGGGTCCTTGGCTAGAGCACCAATTGCAAGCCAGATCCACGTGCCCTGCAAGAGTGGGATATTTAAGTTTATTGTGACACATCTCCAAATCTACATCAATATATTACTTACTTCAAAGGAAATTTTGTAGCAGTTGGATTTATAACATATACCTTTGGAAGAATATATCCTCGCACCTCAACATTTTGTGATGTTTCCCTTGCAACTAGTGGAGAAACTGTATAAAACCGCATTGATTCTTTAATCACCTAGACATGCATGGCAACCATATATTTGTCACAATATGGGAAACAAAGCATCAATTATGTTCTGATATGAGATTCTTACCTGATCAAGGTAGGGGAATTTGTGATTGAGGTCACCAGCAGTAGGATTGAGCTCCAGTGGCCCAAATGAGTCAATCTCTCGCAATAGCTTCTCCTCAACTCCAGAGTGCTTGGAGACTAGATACAGAATCGAAGCCAATGTAAATGACGTTGTTGCTGATCCAGCAAGCAGGTGCTCATAAGTGAGCGCACTAATGTAGTCCTGAGTGAAGAGGTCTCGTGCAGATCCCGATGAATCCCTTGCATTAAGTGTGGCTGATAAGAAGTCCTTCGCACCCTTGTCTCTATTGCATTCCCTCTTTGCAACTATTTCGTCTATTCTCCTAGTCAAGTTTTGATTGGTTTTATCTATTTTATGGTCGGCCATCCCGGGAATCCTTTTGAGAATTTGCCTAAATGGCTCTTGGAGGATGGGAAAGAGTAGTCCTAGTATAATGGAGAAAGAGCCAGTGAGATCCATCTTGAGTGATGTGGTTGCATGCATATGTTGCCTAACGAATGCGGAGGCTTCGTTGTCTTCCACGTGGTCTGGAACGCATAGTTTTGAGAGGCCAAAATTCACTCCAAAGGCAGCTTGGCCAATTATGTCAGTGGTAAGTTTCAAGGCAAGGTGATTGACGGCGACATCTTGTGGCTCTTCCCTTGGACTGGAGAGATTGGAGAAGGCAGATGTTATATACGATTGCATCATAGGAACTAGATTGGCAAGGTGGGAAGGTTGATATAAGGAGATTATGGTGTTTCTCATTGCTGTCCACCTTGAGCCCCTGCAAATTAAAAGTTGACTTTAGCTTCACAATTTAATCTGACAATTTTTTAATAATGATTTGACAGCAAATTTCCCTCCTTAACATAGCTATCCACAAAACCTTTTTATTTTAACCCATGATCTAATCATATTTGCTGGTATATCAATGTTATGAAATATTTGCAGATCAGCATTCAGCTTTCTTTACATAAGTAGTTATCCCTGGCTATACTATTATTAGGACTTGTTCATTTATTCATGGGAAAACAACTGAAAAAGCTTGGGTCATTTGCATTTGGAACTAAAAGCAAGCTAACAACCACGTCAGTCCCAATACCCAGCCCTTTACCTGGTAAAGAAGAGGCCCTTCTTATGGAGAGGAGACCCTGAGATGGGTGAAGGGAGACTTCTATTGCCAATACTCTTAAACTTCTTAATTCCCACCTCCTTGCAGAGCTCTGGGTCAGCAACAATGACAAGTGGCTGCCTCCCCATATGGAACCTTACCAATGACACTAACATAGCGTTCTCATAAACTAAAGATAACGATAACAATAACAATAATAATAGAATAAAAAATATCTAGTTTTCAGAGAAAAGAATGGAATTAATGAACTTGGTGAAGGTACTAAAATTCACCTATAGATGGGTCCATATCTTTTTGCAAGGATGGTGAAGACATCCGAGCCATGCTTTGCAAGAAGAGGAAGGTGACCAAGAAGGTGGGTGGTAGGTGGTCCTGGGACTCTTCTGACCTTCCAGTAGGGAGCATGGAAGTATACTAGAGCAGTAGTTGCTATGGCAACAGATGTAAAGACGCATGATGCAAGAGGACTCAAAAGGAAAAGAAGATCCATTGCAGTTTTATGATGGCCTTCTACCACCAAGGGGACTTGGTGCCATCTACTCTTTCACTTGTAACATATAGTATATAATGGGCAGCTGAAGTTGCCTTGCTTTTACCAGTGGCAGGCAAACTTATATCTGATGTGCTGTCAAACAGGAAAAAATGGATGGCTTTCAAAAACTACACCTATAACTTGATAATTTTCTTTTTGCATTGGGTGAAGGGAGTCCCAATATCCTGACCCTCATTTTACTGTGAAAATTGATGTCACTTCGTATCGGTGTCTCCTTTCTTCACTATGGAGTTACTCTTTGCATAGACAAGAGGTGGATCCCTATAGTGAAATTTTAAATAGAATTTTTATCCAAAGTGGTAATCATAACTACCACAGTAAATAAATAGTACTATAAAAGTTTTATTTTCACCCATTACATATACCACCATCTATCATATTCATCCATCACCAATTATATATATTTCTATTAATTCACTCACACCTATCACATCTACCTTCCACCAATCGATTTCTAATATAAATAAAAATAAAAATTAATAATAACATATCAACTCAACTATCGTATCTACTTCTACTACTCCTCCTCTTACTCATCCAGTTATCCATCCTTAAAATTTACTTAACCTTAAATTTTAAACCTCTATTCCATGTGCCGATTTGACGTTCAATTCATATCTTGAGTATAACTGCAATTTTTTAAAGTGGGGTTTACATTGGAATCAATATTTGCTTTTTTTTTGTTCTAATTATTTTAATCCCTGCAGCTCTGCATGCCGTTTACCGAGCACATTTAATAAGGTGTCCCCTTTTATTGTTCTTGGTTGGAGGAGTGAAGACCGTTCCTTTTGGATGCACAATGAAAGAGGGAAGGGAAGAAAAAGGAAAGGCGCAATGATGATTGCCTATGATGGTGCACTTGCATTTTCATGTATAGTCTCGGTCAATAAGAACGGTGTTGCTTGGGAGATCCAACGACGATACACATTTCGAAGAATCTCTAGAAAGGTACGGTTTAAGGAGCTGTGTATTTATTCTTTTCATTTGTCCCCTTCTCTCTTTTATTTATTTTATTTTTTTATTATTTAACACGTATAATCATTTCAAATTTCATCTTCATCGTCGACCTTCTAATTTTACATTTTTTTATTAAAGATCAATATTAAGTATGTTTCCATGAAAATCTAAGATATCAATTAAAAACCGAAATGTACCAAGCAATATATTTTACAGTATGCAGTGTGTTTGGATTTTCAATCAATGCTTTTTTTTCCATCCATCAAAAATCACGATACATGAGGTGTGTTGATTTTCCACTGATCGAAAATAAGATGCACTAATTAAAAATCATGTTAAACTTTCATATGATTGACTTTTACACTATTCAGTGATTGACTTTGACATTCCTGCATCAACACACGTGAGTTAAAAATCAATTAATATATATAACTTGATTGTTTGTGGAATGCAATGAACCATAAACAGATGCAACTTGGAGATTCATGTTGAAAGGCTCTTCAATGAGAGGAAAATGGCAACCATCTTTGCCATTAAACCAAGCAAAGGATGAGGAATTTAATTGGTGTGTTAGCATTTCGGAGGAAGAGGAAAGTAAAAATATGCTTTCCAAGATAAGTACTTGCAAGAGTTTGGCCCCGATCGATTTCTACCTTCTTCTATTAAAAGTGTCGGATCACCATGCTTCGAGAAGTGATTGAGTTTGTTAGAAGCTATTTTATTTCTTCTGCCATGCCTATGCATAGATCTAGCCATGGGTCGAGTTAGGTGGATCAAGGACTAAGTCAATTAGGTCAAACTTTTGAAATCCTTGGTTTAAGCACTAGTTGGATTGACCTATAGGCCTTAAAACTTAGCCTAAGTCCTGTTTCCAATAGTCAAGTTGAGCTTGGGTCAATCCATAGGTCAAATATAAAGTATTTTAAAGTTTTAAACAAAAACATATGGATAAGCATAAAATATGAATGATCGAAAATGTAAACATAGCAAAACTAAAAAAATGCCATATGTGAAAAAAGTAACAAGAGTCAAATCTACTTTGGTTATAATGTTATAAAAGTTACAGAGGTTTACCATTCTAATAAAAAATAAAACATTGAAGTTAATAAAGTATTAATCCTCTATGAAAATATATTCTAAAATATTTATAAATCACATAAAATTTAGGAAAAATATAAGTAATCTGTAAGCAAATCCACCAACGTACCAAACATCATGGATACCTAAAAAGTTAAATAATCTAAAATTAGTACATTATATATAAAAAAATAAAAAATTACAAATAAAATTACCTAAAGTTAATCTATGAGATCAATATCAACTCCTTCAATTTCGTCGAGAATGCTATCACGTGAATCATTTGTACCTTCATCTTTAGGTATCTTATTATCTTAATGATAAAATAAAATATAATTATTTATAATGCACTTCTAATGTGGGTTAGGTTTAGTTGTAAATTAGATACCCAAGCCCACCCATTTAAAATTAGGTCAGTTAGAGGGTCGAGTTAGGTTGGGTCATGAGAAAAAAATCGAAGCCTAAGCCCCACCAATTTTGCAAGTCAGGTCAATGGGGCTCTTAACCCATTGTCAAGTCCACCTGTGCATATGAGTTACAATTTTCTTACCCTCTAGTCAAAGGTATGTACCTTGAAAAAGCTAAAAGAGTATAGACCTATAAGCTTTACTGATAATACTTTATAAAAGTTGGTTGTTAAATTAGTAGCTAGAAGATTGAAAATGGTATCATTGAGAATTATAATGCCAAATCAATCTAAGTTTCTTTTAGAGAGGCAATTGCTGATAATGTGGTGAATGTTACATCAAAAATCATCGTAAAAATATCACGTTGTAGTATAATGTCGAAAATCAATGCGACATTTAAATTTATATGCTCAAAAAAATTGTGAGTTCTGGGAGCAAATATGAAATTTAATCACTAGCTGAAACAAACAATGAATACAATAATTTGTAATAAAGATATGCAATGAATAATCTTGAAAAATATATTCAATAAGTAGTAAATTGTATCTCAAAATTCATGGGACAAAAGAATATAAATGAAGATAAAAATGGATATTTGAATCACCAATTAAATCCACAATCAAACACAGATCCCAACCAATTTATCAATATCTCAAGCTTATTCAATTTCCCAACAGTACCCACAAACCACTTATACATGTCAGCCAAGAGCTAAATAAGTCCATGGTAATCCTCAACAAATATCAGACTCGGGCACATGAGGGAGACGACTTAAAGTCGCCAAGCACAACAACACAAACCACCTCAAATATCTGCTAAGTGTTGAGTGCACTAGCACACACCCCGAGACAAAAACCTCCCCCTTCCCTCAGAATTTCCCTTCCTTTCTTTCTCTCCTAATCGGGTCTCTAATCGGGTTGAGTATAGGGGACCAGACCTGTAGGCAGTGGTCGCAGGCGAGGTGAGAGAGAGAGAGAGAGTGTGTGAGGGGATCTCACCTCCTGTGTGAGAGGCGATAAGCCCTCTACATAAAGTCAATTTATATGACTTTCCGATTTTCCTTCTCACGATGTGGCACTAAAAATTTGCAATCTCCTTCATTGCCTTCACGCATAGCTGCAGGGAAACTCCATGCGAAATTGGAGCAGCTACCATTGGTCACTTGCTCAATTATAGACCTAGAACTCTTTCTGAGGTGGAACCGCGTGGCCTGATAGTGGAGGTGGAGCCTGCAAGCTACTACCGGCAGCGGACGATGACGGTGGAAGGAGTTGTCGTCGACGGCAGCGAGTACCTGAACACCAAAATATGGGCTAAATGCCCTAATTAGAGGGTTCACGAGAATCATCGTGAGGTGTGTAGTGCATCAGTGGGGTTGATTGAGTGAGCGGCGATGTAGGGTGGTTAGACGGTGGCGGTGAAGGTGACTAGAGTGTGGGTTGTTCGGGTAGTAGTTTTGGTGAGCAAAACCCTCAATTAGTTGAGGGGTTTTGCTCGCAGAGGTGAGTGGAAAGTCGTGGTGGTGGTGGTTATGTGTTTGGGTGTGTGTGTCGGCCAGGCGAAGCTCACTAGAGCTTCACCGGTCGCGAAGAAGATGGCGGGGGAAAGAGATGGTCATCGGTCGAATTGGGGAGAAAGAGATTGAAATTGAAGTTAGTGAGGGAGAGGAAGAAGAAGAACCTAACTATGAACGAAGGGGGTAGGAGTTCCGTGGTGGCTTGACCCGCTGATGCCTTGGATGAAGAGACCTTCGATGAGGGAGATGGCGACGAGGAGAGGGGGAGGGTGCCTCTGCTTTGGTCGACGAGAAGCGGAGGAAGTTAGGGAAGATCTTGAGCTACTCTATTTGACCATTGAGTGGCTAGAAAGAAGGAGTTGAGGATGGCTGGAGAAGGGAAGAAAGTGTAGATTTAGCCTAAAATCAGGCTCTAATTGGACCTAGGAATGTGCGTGAGCTTAAATATAGCTTGATTGGACCTTGAACTACATGAAATCAGTGAGAATTCCTTGTGAAAATTGCAAGGAACCCTCACTGATTTCGCAAGTTTCTCTAGGACTCCAGGATCAGTTTCAGCTCTTTGAATCTTGTCCAATGTGTAAGGAATTGTCTCATGAACAATTTCTTCAATTTTGGAGAGATTTCAGTGAAAAACGAGTGAGAAATCCTTGCTCAAAGTTGACAGTGGAGGTTTTATCCACATTCATGGCGACAGTGACCTAGTCGAAAAAATAATGAGAAATTTAGGGGGCCATTTGTAATAAAATTGAAACTTAAGGGTCTGAATGTGAAAAATAGAGTTCTTAAGGACTAAACTGCAAACTAGGTCTAAATGGACTATGATTAGGTCCAAATATTGGCTTGAACCTAATTTAGACCAAAGGAATCTAATGGTAAGTTGGATTTGAGTTTTGACCATGTTTGACTGGGTAAATTGCATAGAAACCCAAATTAGGACAGATTCCCGTCCGAAACTCTATTCTTGGTAAAAATAGGTTCAGATGGTCAAACCAAAGGTACCAAACCTCTTAAAATATTCTTCCATAAATTTTAGGAAGCTTGGATTGATTTTATCTTGACCATAACCTTTTCAATTTATGTGGGGTTGATAATTAGGGTTTTTAGTTCTATTTTCATCCTCGAAATGCGTGAAACCTTGATTCTATCAGTGTGAGCCCACCTCTTGGTCTTTTATGCTCAATTGACCTTTAATTAACCCATGAGTAACCCCATGGTTAATCTACATTTGTGATGTGTTGTTAAAACAACAAAATTAACCTTATTATTTTTTTCTCAAATCATATCAGAGTGGAATTATGGTCCTCAGGCGATCATTTAAGAGCATTTATCTCTTGATTCCAACTAATTCAAGTTAGTTATGACGAATGATAGCATTACAATCAATGATGGCCAAAGTGATCATACACATAATGAAGATAATGAAAAGGAAGGATGACGAAATGGCTTTGAAATTGGATATGGAGAGGGCATTTGACATGCTTGAATGGGCATTTATTCATTTTTGTCTTAGTCAGTTGCGTCTTCCTACTGATCTTGTTAATCTCATCATGTCATGTATTAGAATAACATCCTTTCAGGCTTTGATTAAGGGCATTACTACAATTACCATTATCCCTACTCGTGGTGTGCAGCAAGGGTGCCCTCTTTCACCTTATATCTTCATTTTATATGCAGAATTCCTATTAGATTATTACACAAACCTCTCATTGTGGGTGTTATATCGGGATATAAACTCTTGAGAGGTGTTGCTACTTTAACCCATTTAATGTTTGTAGATTATACAATTTTGTTTGTGAAGAAAAATGTTGAGGAAGCTAAAGAGTTGACGAGAATTCTCAATATGTATGAGCAGATGTTAAGGTAGAAAGCAAATTATGGCAAGTCAAGACTTCCTTTCAATGAAGGCATCTCAGAAGATTTAAAAGCCTCGATTTCTTAGGAGCTTGGAATGCAAGATATGAAGAAAAGTAAGCTATATTTAGGCATTCTACTGCTTGATACTTATAACCAGTCCATGTTTAAGGAGCGTGTCTTGAATAAGTGCGCAAAAAAGATGGCTAGTTGGAAAGGTAACTCCTTGTTGCAAGCTGGAAGAACAATTTTGTTACTGTCTGCTCTCTTTGCCATCCCTACGTATTTAATGTTCATGCATATGTTCTATAAGGGTTTGAATTTTTTATGACTATTTTATGTATAATCAAACCCTTATTAAGATACTAATAATTGATTCATGGAGTACTTGAAAATAAACCCTTTGATCCTTGGCTTAAAAGGCTTGCTCTTATGCCTTTGCTCTTTAACATTTTTGGCTTGAGGGCCTGATTGTGAGAAACCCTTGTTGATAGACTTCTCTAAAATGGAGATTTTGGGTGGAGGGCACTCTCTGATGTTTCACTAAAGCTTAAGCGGTGGCCTGATCATATTTAAGGCCACCACTGCTTATTCACTTCTTACTTTCTCTCTTCCCTTCTACTCTTCTCCTCTCCTCTCCTCTCCTCTCCATCACTGGTCTTCCTCCTTTCCCTCCCCTACTATTGGTGACTAATTTGAGAAGAGAATGGAGGAGGAGCTATTGTTGTGATCGAGGGAAGCTTGGCATGGAAAAAGGGGAGGAAGAGAAAGCTACTCAAATAGAAAAAAGGACCTCGAGCTCTAATCCAAGGTAGGGAATGTTGATGAGAGAATGTCGCCATTTTAGGAAATGATTGTGTCGTAGTATAATGACGAAAATCTCAACAATAGTTAAATTTATAAGTGTTCAAAAACACAAGTGAGTTCGAGGTCGTTCTCAGGAAGCAAATTTGAAATTCACAACACTAATCGCAATTTAGAAATAATGAGCACAATAATGAGAATCAATCAATCATAATATATTTAACAATAGCTCAATTCGTATCTCAAGAAATAAGGGGATAAAAAGAATAAGAAAGACTCCTAAAAATGGTGATTTAGATCACCAATTAAATCCCTCATTTAAGCACATCCCAATGAAATCAGCCATTCAAATTTTCCAATAGTGGTTAGAATCACTTATTCAAATATCCACGTTAGATTCACCTTCAAATATTTCAATAGTACCCAAATTAGACATCACTCACAAAGATCAGATGCCTTAAGTGATCACAACACCACATGAGTCACAGAGCACAAGGTAAAGCCTCAGAGATGCTAAGTGTTAGGCGAATATGGGCATGCATCTTGAGGCACAATGCACGAAACCCAAGGCAAAACTACCCTCCAACACTCCTAAGAAATTCCTAATCAGGTAGCTAACCGGGTTGTTGGGTCAGGTCTAGGCTCACCGGCCGTGTAAGGTGAACGAGGAGTGAAAGAGAGTGTGGTACGGGGACCTCACCCCCTGTAAGAGGCAGCAAGCCCTCTTCTCTTTTTCCTCTTATACGCTACTTTCTGTGTATTCCTACCAATGTAGGACTAAAATGGCGCTTCTTCTCCAGTGCATGCAGCTGAGGATGGGTGTGCTAATTCACACTACTGTGTCACTCTTTCTCTCAATTAAAGTAGCAGCTGACTTCGAGGAAGGTTTTGTGTCCGCTGGAGGTGGTAGTGGCGGAGACACGGCGGTCGAATGCGATGGAAGGCGAAGCTCCGGTGACACCTGAGAAAGCAAAATGCGGGCTTTAAGCCCAATTTACAAGGCTCCTGAGCATCGCCGTGAGGTGAGAAGGGTGACAGTGGTGATGGCGAGGTGTTTCATGGTTGGATGTAGTCAGACAAAGTCGAAGATGACCGCGGGTTGTGGGTTTGGTTGATGGGGGTGTCCAGGGGTCTAAAGCTCCAATAAACTTGGGACTTTTGTTCCTTAGGATGAGAGGAAGGTCGTGGTGGTTTTGGTTGAGTGGATGGTCTAGGGTAGCGACCGAACGAAGCTCGCTGGAGCTTCGTCGGCCGCGAAGAAGACAATGGGGGAGGTAGTGGTTTGTCGGTCAAAACAAGTAGGGAGAGGGATATGAAGGTTTTGGAGAGGGAGAGGAGTTTAAACCTAAGCTAAGGGATGAATGGAGAGGATTTGGTGCGGGCTTTGATTGGCCGACGCCGGGGAAGATGAGAACTCCATTGAGGGAGACGGCGAGGAAGAATGGTGTTGGTGGCCTCCGCGTTGATCGACAAGAGGCGGAAGAAGCTGAGGAAGAAGATCTAGCTAATTTGGTTGTTGGTTAGTCTGAAGATGGGGTTGAGGAGTGTCACCGGAGTTGGGTCGGAAGGTGGCCAGAGAAGGGAAGAACGGAAGTGTTTTGGGCCTAAACTTGACTAGAAAGCATGCTAAGAACTAGGGGAGTACTTATAGAGCTCGACCATGCTTCAATCAAAGAGAATCATGGCGATTTGGCTTGGGATTTCTCACAGATTTCTAGAGCTTCGCCTGAGCTCTATGGTGCGATTTGGGATCCCTGAGGTGATTCAGTCGATAGGGGATCTTCTAAATATTGTTCCTTCCAAATTTGGGAGGGTTTGGTTGAGGAATCAAGGAGATCTCCTCGTTTGAAGGTCGACATCTTTGTGTTCACAACCCTAATGGTGACAGGGACTTGTTTGAAGAAAATGACAAGAAGTTAGGGACCCAAGCATAATAAACTTGAAAGTTGAGGGGCTAATTTGAGAAATAGAGATCTTAGGGACTAAATTGCAGACTAGGTCAAGATGGACTCTGATTGGGCCCAAATTTTGTTATTAACCTAATTTTAACCCAAGGAATCTAATGGTGAACTTAGATTTGAGTTTTGACCACATGTGACTGGGCAATTTGCGCATAAGCCTAAATTAGAGCAAAATCCCGTCTGAAATTCTATTCTAGGTTAAAATAGGTTCAGATGGTCAAACCAAGGATACCAAACCTCTTAGAATATTTTCTATGAATTTAGGAAGTTTATATGAATTTAATCTTGACCAGAACCTCCTCAATTCAAGTGGGGTTGAGAATTAGGATTTTGTGTACTATTTTGATTCTCAAAATGTGTGAAACTCTGTTTCTGTCAGTGTGGACCCAATTCTTGGTCTTTAGTGCTCAATTGACCTTTAATTAACCCCTGGGTGACCCCGTGGTTACTCTACATTTATGATGTGATGTTAAAACTGTAGATTTAACCCTATATTATTGTTCTCTCCTCAAAACAGATTTAAGTGGAATTATTGTCCTCAGGATATTATTTAGGAGCATTTATCTCTTGATTCTGACTAATTCAAGCTAGTTATGGCAAATGATGGTATTACTATTAGGGACCTTTACCCTTCCCCTTGAAATTCCTCTCATTTAATTCTTATGTTGATCAGTGGAAATGGGATGAGCTTTTGCTTGTGTTAGCCTATGCAATCAGATAATGACTACATGCAGAGATCTTCATTTGTTTTGACTCATGTGAGCATATTTGAAGATATTATGAGGATTATTCTTGATGGTCTAAGTTATTGTATCTTCTAGTTTACGTGTGCAAAACAAGTTTCGTTAAAAACACATAGTATAACTGAATTGCACGAAATCAACTTTTAAAATTTGTAAATCTTGAAATGTGAGTTCCGAGGTCGTTTGCTAGGAGCAATTAAAGCGCGAATACTACTATCTAATTATTTACAAAATTTGGGAACTAGATATGATAAGTTTAATTCCCTAAACTCTGAATCTAGTTCAAAAATGTAATGTTAACCCCACAGTTAATTCAATTGAGAGAGTTGCATTCCAATCATTTAATACTCAATTTAATCATGAATAATCAATCATCAATGAACTAAGCACTAAATAATCCAAAGGAATATTGTTTGAACAAGGTAATGTAATGAAACCACAAAATATTCAATAATAAAATTGAACCTTTAATCAATTTAACCAAAATCACAGTTCAGTCCCTAGAATAAGGCTGCTCTTGCGATTGGGTCCTTGCTAGTTGGCGATGGTCCTTGCAATCTTTTCTTCTTCGCAGAGGGATCCTTGCCCTTCTTCCTCCTGATCTTCAATGCCTGCGATGGAGGTGTTTATGGGATGTTGAAGGGAACTTGACAGTAAGCTCCAACCGTTTCATGGGGTCAGCGAACGCTGAGGATGGTCGCCGAAGATCGACCAACATGATGGCAGCCTCGGATCGATGGTTTGAGGTGTGGAGGGTGGTCGTTGACGATGGAGGAAATGGAGGTCCGACAACTTCGTGGGGAGTGCATTGAGGCATAGAATGACTCGCCAATGGTCGCGATGAGTTCCTCACAACTCCTCAAAGCTTTGTGTGAAGCTTACGAGCTCAAGAAGGTTGGAGACGATGTGCCAGATTTGAAGATGATGGCGCGGTGATGGTTGGCTAGCTGACTATGATGTCGAAGCTCTCAACAAAGGGGTCGAGGAGCTTCGTTAGACGTTGGCGAAGGTCATGGCGGTGGAGATTTCTTGTGAGGAGGCTGGAGGAGCTCCACCAGATCGAAGAAGACGGGCACGACAGTGGGAGTCCGGTGGGACTTGTGAAGCGAGGAACCCCTCAATAAGATAAGGAGTTTTGCTCATGGTGGTGAGGCAGAGCTAATGACGTGGTTGGCAATGAGGGAGAAGGGTCGACGATCGCAATTGGAAGCTGCCGAAATAGACGTCAGAGACTGGCCATGCATGGAGAAGATGAACACAGGAACAAGGAAATGGAGGTGAAACCTGCATCTAAAGGGTCTAAACTATCCTACAAAAGGAGAGGAAGAGAGGGGGATACCTGATGGACGAGGAGGAGGATGAGAAATGACCAATTTTGACCCATCAACCGTGATGAAGGAGGGTCCAGTGAGGAAGTTGGAGCAAAGAAGAGGTTGAAGAAATTGACTTCTTTGATAGGAAGTTTGGCAAGCAAATGGGGAAGAAAAGCCCTCTCCCTATTGTACGTGGGAGTAGTCAAACAAAAAGGTCGGAGAAGCTCCAAGGTCGGCTTCAATGGCAGCCTTTGGATGAAGAAGAGATGGAAGACACACCAAAAACTCTACAAAAATCCTCATGGGAGGGTGGCAAGGCCTTATAGGAGGTTGGCACAGAGGATTTCGTCAGTTTGTGACCTCAGAAAGGAAAGCGTACGTGGTCTCCGACAATAACTTCGGCCATCGATTACGGCCTCCAAAGATAACAAGATGAGCTGGAAATTGTGCGAGGATGCACGGGAATGATAGGTATATCATCATGCTAATTTTGGCAAGATTCCGCCGCATAATTTAGGAGATATCAATCTCCAAAGATTACACCAGATGCCGCCGCGTAATTTAGGAGATATCAATCTCCAAAGATTGCACTAGACGCAGCTTGAGTTGCTTCCGGCTAGAGGTTGAAGAAGACGGTCGCAGGGACCATCTTGCAAAGAAATTCGAAACTTAGGTGTGATTTTGTGTAACGACCCGATTCCCGAGTCCCTACGAGACACGAGAACCGGACCGACTCTACTAATCCCAAGACCTAGTCGTCCAACGAGGAAGTAACCAAAAGAGCAGTAAAATAAACCACATTCAGCATGAATATAACTAGCAGTAACAAAAATACAGCAGTAAGAAAATGAACTACTACAGCATGTACCACCACAACAGTAGAACAACATTTATAACATAAAATGAACTACAAGTAAAGAAAAGTACAGAGAGTAACAAGAACTACTCACTACAGTGGAACAAAAAGGGGTACAAAAGAACTGCGGTAACTCTACTGGACCCTACTCGGCCCAGCGTCTTCTGCAGCCGCTGACCCTGGCTGCTCAACACCTGGTCCTGAAAAGTAACGAGTGTAACACGTCAGCGAAACGCTGGGTAGAGTGGAAACTAAAACTAAAGAAGCAGTAGAGTATACAGTAGCTGTTATATTTTTTTACTTTCTTTACTTACGTCTTTCTATTATTTCACGATTTCCAATTTCTCAGATCCTTCACTTGATCTCGAATGTTCCTCGTGGGAACGATCTTGATTGCAGTCTTTTCCTAACAGTAGGAGTAACACGTGGTGCTCTCCTGGCTGGGAGAGTCCCCCGTGGTGATCCTACTCTCAGTCAACCACCCCAAGGTCGCTGACAGACGTAACGGTGACTACAGCATGCGTGATAAGCACACGGGTAGCTACCCCGCACTGGCACGCGGTCAGTCGTTTCCGTTAACGGGTGTGCCCAAGCACAGCACGGAACCAGTATAGGGTAGAGCCCTCTCAGTAACAGGGGTCCAGCCCCTCCACAGTAACCAAACAGGGGTCTTGCCCCTCCACAGTCCGCGCACCCTCGCCTGACTATCCTAGTTTGCCCAGTGGGCCTAACAAGTCTGTGTAAGTGAGCTAGCAGCACCCCAGGGCCCGTGGGGTAGCTAGTACTCACTCTACACTAGTAGCTCTCCTCGGTACTGTGTACACGAGGGCCAAAAGTCGATACAAAGTGGCCAGACCTAACCCTGGGTCCCTGGGGCGGCTGGCTCCGCTCTGTACTAAACAGGTAACAGGTGCTTCCCCTGGCACTACGTACCCAAGAGACAACACACTCCCACATCTTTCTTTCTCAGTTCCATTTCATTCTCTTTCCAGGAGTTCTACTCCTAATTCCCCGTAGGGTTCCAGCTCTTTTAACTCAGCACATTTAGGTTTCACCGTTCTAGTTTCACGTTCATACAACCCATGTTCTCAATCATGTTTATTTATTCATAACAGGCAGCTGTTAAATCAATTTACAGGCAGCTATTATTTCCTTTCCACTTTTCCAAGACTGTAATATTTATATATTCCACTACTTTTCCAGTCTTAGGATTCATGCCGTACCCTAGGATCTATCATACAATCTAGTTTTCCAGCCCTAGGATTCATGCAATACCCTAGGATTTATTAATTGCTCCATAATTGTAACAAATTATACTAATAAATTTACAAGCCACTCTACCAGCTACAATGGGAGTACTGGGGGCATGGTCGGAAATCCCACGCGCCTCCGCAACCCCCGAGACTGCAATGGAATGGGGTCCTAACATAAGGATCAAACACAAGGAGTTTCTCAGAACAATATATAATTACTGTAAATGGGTAGAGGATTTTATTCCGAAAAGAACGTAACTCGAAACGCAGAAAACGGACTCCGAACGGGCCTTAAACGGGGCAAAAACGACGAAACAGTCCAAAATCTGACGTCTGGAACCTCTTCCAAACATCTTAAAATGTGGGTCAGATAGTACCTTCGCTTTGTGTAGTCCCTCAGACATCGAGAAGCCTGCGGGGGCATCTGGCTTAATTCCCAGACGTCCGATGGTCAACCCAGACATCTGGAAGTCCTCTCCGTCGTCTGGCACTGCGGCCAGACATCCGATTCGCGTTGGATGATGAGTCTTGCGCCCTCTCGAGTAGAACCTACACGTATCCACTCCTCGTTCTCAGTACGACGGGTTGCAGACGAAGGCACGGCGGACGGCTGCATGGCCGTACGCGCGAAAAAGGAAGAAGGACGAAATAACTTACTTGTCAGACGTCTAGACAGTCCTCTAGACGTCTTCACCGTCGTCTGGTTGGAATCCCAGACGTTTGATTCTGGAAAAACTTCCAGAATCAGAGCTCGACTCGCTCTCCACCCGCAACGCACGGCCGCGTCGCGCCCCGTCCGCCTGCTGCTCGAGCTGCAGCAGCCCTCCCGCGACACTCCACGCCCGCTGCTCCCCCGCCGGCTGGCTCTAGCCTCCTTAGCAAGCTCGAGCCCTCACGGTCGAGCGTCTCCTCCCTCACGCAACACCTCCTCCCGCACACTTGCCGCGGCCGCTGCTGCCGCCGCTCGCTCTCGCACCGGCTGGAAGAGGAAGAAGAAGGAAGCGGAGGAGATGAGGGTGAGGGAGAGGGTGAGGGCCTTTTAAGGCCGCGCGGGGAGAGAAAGAGAGAGAGCACTGCACCCTGCAAGAGGAGAGAGGGAAAAAGAGGAAAGCGGGTGGCGGTTGCAGGTCTGCGCGCGCATGCGCGCAGACGCAACCCCGTACGCCGTAGAATTTAAATCCCAGACGTCTAAAAGGGGTTCCAGACGTCTGGTCAGACGTCTGGGCCACCTCCAAGACGTCTTAAAAAACGTCTTGAAGCTACGTTCGTAACATTTTGTAAGAATCAAAAGCTAGGGGAGTAAATTGCAAAGTATGACAAGATGAACTTCGAATGTTCTCAATGTTTTAGGTAATCTAATTTGGACCCAAGAAATCCATTGGTGACTTCAATTTTGGGTTTGATGAATTTTGCTTGGTTAATTTACAATTTAACCTAAAATATATCAATTACCCACCTTGGTCTCTATTTTTGGTCAAAATAAGTTCATTTTGTCAAATTGGATGTTCTAAACCTTATAGAATATTTTTCAATGATTTTTAGAAGGCCTAGATTATATTTATTTCCATCAGAACCCTTTAAATTAAAGTGAGGCCAAAATTAGGATTTTATTTATTGTAATTTAACTTTTATTTCATAAAATCTTTGAATCAATCAGTGTGAGCTCACTTATTGGAAATTTGAGCTTAGCTGACCTTCAATTAAGTATATGTTGACCCTTGGTTTAATCTGTATTTGTATTTTGCTATTAAAATAGTAGAATTAACCAATTTTGATGTCATTCCTCATAATTCTTGATATTATTAAGTTATACTCTTTTAATGATTAATTAAGTGAATTTAACTTTAGAACATAGCCAAATTAAGCTAGATATAAAGGATGATGGTGTTGCTATCACTAGCTGCTTCCTTTGCATGTTTAGATACTAGTAGAAGTAGTTTTAGGGTGACTGGGATGAATATGTTTCCATTGGAGGTCAAAAAACCCCAACCCCGAACTTGATTTCTTCTTCTGGAGCTATAATGAACATTTGACCAAAGGTTCAGACAACTTATTTGGCAAGAAAGGTTGTCTGACCAAACCATCAGATGACCTCTAAAGTAGCTAGGACTTGAATTAAGCTCTATGCTCCTAAGCACCGTCTGATCGCTCGTTCAAATGACACATAATGCAATTATGTGTTGTCTGATGGTCAATCCATACATCCAATAATGTTGTTGGACGCCCGATAATTGAGATAAAATTTTGAACTTCCAACACCCTTGCAGGCAACATCTGACTAAAAAGCTAAACAGCTTATTTGGTAATATTAGATGTCTAATGGCTTGGTCAGTGATGTGCATACATCTGAACAGCCATAAATGTCTATTAATGCATGTTCTTAGTATCATTTTAGCATCATGCATTGTAAATATTGCATAATATGCATCATCATGCATTTAGGTCAAATTGTACAAATTGTATAGTAATTTCTTCCTTTTAGTGGCCAAGGACAGGGCAACTTTTAATCGGGCCTTAGATCAAAGATCCAACCATACAGAGCTAATCAGGGCGACGATTGGAGTTCAACGACTCCATGATCACCCTGATCAGACTTTTGTAGCATTAGATATAATCCAAAGAAGGTCAGAGATCAAGGGCAAAGATGGTGTAAATCCGTACATCAAATGACAAATCTGACCACACGGATGGGTTCAGATTGATAATCGCAGCCTAATGGCATGAAAATCGGTCTAATCCAACATCTGTGGCACCATCTAGAAGACATAGAAGATGAATGGCCAAGATAGCGCCACGTGTCTATACCAACCATACTAGCCCAACTTGTTTTGCGAGGACCTGTTGCGCTCTCTCTCTCCTCAAACGACCGATCGATCTGAGCCGTTGGATTTCCATCCAATGGCCATGAGCTCTGGACATCGGGCAAGCATTCGCGACCATCCACTAAAGTAGCACAGCAGGCACAAGCGCTTCACGCGATGAAGAGGCACAGGGTCGAGCCCCCGTGAGCCTCAAATTCGAGCGTGGGGCATGGGCGGATTCAATTCAGCCGTCAGATGGCAATCGTGCAGGCAAGGAGCGGAGACGTGGCGCGTGGAGGTGCTTTGGATCGCGTATGCACACGATGATGCACTTCTGCATGCGCCATCGCACTCATAGGCGCGTAATGAAGGTGCGGGCGCAATGACTTTTAAGTCGTCCAATCGCGACCTTGTACATGCGTGTGTGTTAGATGCGCAGGAGAGGAGGAGACGGCAGGCACGCACGCACGTTGCCCACGTTCAGGCCTTTAGTGACACTTAATTCCATCACTAAAGGCCCTTGCATTAATGTTCTTAACATAAAATGACCTTTTTGCCCCCAACCTCTACACCTATAAAAAGGCCTACGCCCCCCACATTTTAATCATCCCTTCCTTCACCTCTCTCCTTCTCCTAAAGCTCTAAGGAAGCTTGTCCCAAACCCGGGATGCTCCTCTAGAGCCAAAATCGAAGTTTTCTTCCCCTGTTCCGGAAGTGGATCTCGCGACGATGACGACGCCTTGCCTCTCCCCCGGTTCTTCCAACTCCATTCTTCGTCTTCCATCTTCGTCCTTCGTCTTCCAAGCGTCGTCCCGTTCGGCTTATCCTCCAAGCAACCGTCGAAGAGGATAACATCTCTCTCCCTTATTTACTGCTTTCTAGAATAGAATTTTCCACTTTTTAGCTGTAACCATTACCTGCTTTCTAGTTGTAAAAATAATATTTAGTTATAAAGTGATTGCTCTCTCTCTCTCTTAGTATTAATATCAAACCGATTGTGATTATCTTGCTTTTAGAACAAAAATCCTAAAAAAATATAATTGCGGATTTTAGATCGACGTAGCCGCCCTGTGTTCGACCTGGAATTTCTTTACGAATTTCGATAAATTTATCTATTGATGGATTTCTTCGCAAATCATACAACGATGATGGGTTTTCAAAATCCAATCCTTTTTGCGTAGATCTTCCGCTCAACAGTCAGGCATTTGATAATGTCTATATGGTTTTGATTGAATCAAAAGCTCTCTAAAAGGACTAAAATGGGATTCACGCTGACTAATCCTTGGCCTAACTTCGAAACAAAAGTACAATGACTCTACCAAGAGTCTAAGATTTGAAACTGGTTGGATCTTAGGGTTTTATGTAAATCTCTAAATGATCCAATAGGCCCATAGGGTTATGACATCCTGGAATTGGACAAGAAATGGAATGGAGTGGTGACTAGGTCATGATAGGTCGATCTGTAAGGTTGGACGCCTTAACCTCGTGAACCGAGGGTTCATTGTTGCGAGTTGAAGACTTGAGAACTTGGGGTAGCTAGCATCTACCAGTGGTCAACCTTAGAACCTAGAGAGTTACCGGTTGCGGTGACAAACCATGAGCTAAATGAGGTACTCGTAAGTACGTGGATCTGACTCGATGAAATGGTACTCACCCGTAGGTGCCTTACATGTGCGGATGACACCAAGGTACCGTAGAAAAGTTTGGTTGAGATCTTGTCCAAAAGCAAATTGAGAGGGCACACCCAGAGTACTTGCTCCTAGGAGGAGCATTGATGTGATTCAATAATTCTAGTCATCCCCACCACCCATGAAATGAATGATTGATGACTGGACCTCGATAGACTCGAATTGAGCTTACTTTTCACGTCCTCGAGACGTTATCCTGGGTAGCTCCTGATGGTAACACCATCATTAGCCATAACTATCTTAAATTAGTTAAAATCAAGAGATGAATGCTCCTGAATGATCGCCTAAGGACCATAATTCCACCCAGATCTATCTTGAGGAGAGAATAACAAATTAGGGTTAATTCCACTCAGATCAGTTTTAACATCACATCATGAATGCAGAGTAACCACGAGGTCACCCAGGAGTTAATTAGAGGTCAATTGAGCATTAAAGACTAAAAAGTGGGTCAGCAATGGTAGAAACAGAATTTCAGGCATTTTGAGAATCGAAGCAGTACAAAAAACCTTAATTATCAGACCTGCTTAAATTAAAGAGGTTCTGGTTAGGATAAAATTTATCTAAACCTCCTAAAATTTATATAAAAATATTCTAAGAGGTTGGGTACCCTTGGTTTGACCATCAGAACCTATTTTGACCAAGAATAGAGTTTCAAACAGGATTTTAGTTTAATTTAGGCTTCTATGCAAATTGCCTATTCAAACATACTCAAAATGCAAATCTGACTTCACCATTAGATTCCTTGGGTCAAAATTAAGCCAGAACCAAAATTTGGGCCTAATTAGAGTTCATCTTGACCTAGTTTGCAATTCAATCCCCAAAATCTCTATTTCTTACAATCAGACCCGTAACTTTCGAAAGTCTTGCATTTAGGCCCCTATCTTTCTCGTATTCCTTACAATTTGATCCTTACTGCCGTTGGCATTGGGAACGCATCTGCAGCAGGAATCAAGGGAGATTTCCTCCCTCAAATCGAAGCCAATCCCCTCCAAATTTGAAGGGAAGAATCTAGAGTTCCCAAATCCCTTAGACCACCTCAAGGACTCTAACTCGACCCCTAGAGCTCAGGCGAAGCTCTTGAAATCTGCAAGGAATCCCAAACCAATCATGTTGAAACCGAGATGAATCTTCCCAAATTGAGCACGTTCGAACTCTATAAAGGTTCCTCTAGTTCTTAGCATGGTCTCCAGCTCGGTTCCAGGCCAAAAAGCCTCTTCCTCTTCTTCCTCAGTCGCCTCCGACTGCAGCTCAGGTGATCCCCCTCAACGTCTTCCTCAGACCGACCAATGGCCAAATTGGCCAGTCCTCTTTCTTCCCTAACCTCGTCCACTTCTCGCCTGTCACAGCAAATGCTCTTTAACCCTTTCTCACCTATCATTCTCATCACTAGAGGACTTCACCTTCCCTGATGTCAGCCAATCAAAGCCGACGTGATTCCCCCCCTTTCATCCTTAATTTAGGTTCTTCTTCTTCCTCTCCCTCTCTTGATCCTTCTCATCCCCTTTATCTCTTGTTTCAACCGACAATCGCCTCTCTTCCCCTCCATCTTCCCCAAGTTTGGCGAGAGCTCCGGTGAGCTCACACTGGCGATTCACGCACGTCAAACCACATGCCACCTTCACCAAAACCTCCACCGCACCTCTGCGACCGAAAGCCCTCAACTTATTAAGAGCTTTGGTCTGTGGGGAGCTCTGTCGGACAACCCACCAAATCACTGACCATCCCTTCACCGTCCGGCGACCCAAGGTCACTGATGTTTGCTGGACACGTTTGTGTAAAATTGTTGTTGTAGCACATTTTATGATGTCAATTTTACTTTAAAAAATATCGGATGTGAGTCCGAGTGTCGAACACAGGGAGGCAAAGTATTGAATCCACTAATCGCTTTCGTGTTGCAAAAATATCACTTTTGATTCGCTTGCAAAAAGGAGAGAATGAGAAAGAGAGATAGGGAGAAAGAGAGAGAGAAGGGGGGAATAGGGTTAGAGAATCATGATGCGTATAATATATCAAAGATGTATTCTATTAATTATTAAATGTTATGATGAACAAAATATAGATGAATGCTTCAAATGAAAAACATCTACTACACTATCACATAAAATAAAACTAAGACAAGGAAGAAGACGGCGTCAAGGCAACCACAGCGGTGGAGGAGCTTCTGTCGGTGGCTTCAAGACCTTGCTTGGAGCTCTAAAAGGTGGTGGTAGCTCTTGGGTTGAAGGTAGGTAAAAGTGAAGGGGGGTAGGCCCTTTTATAATGGAGGGAGAAGGCCAAAAATCATCCTGGGGTCAACAACATTCAAAGCGTCACTGAAGACCCACCGCATGCGTCGCTGTAGTCCCCACCCTTGTGCCTTTAACGCACATGTTGGCCTGCGTACCTTGCACAGCACCGCGCGCGCCGTGTCATGCGCACGCGTTGGCGCTGCGCTACTACTCTTCGCGCACGCACGTGTGCGCGTGTTGCTGCTGCATTGCCGCTGCTTCGATTGAGCTTGAGGGGGGGTCGCGGGGATTTGAACTCGCACCCTTTCCTTGAGATCTCCTCTCAGGACCATCAGGCCATACCCTTGACATGGTCGCAAGGAGGATCCCAAGGCATGTGGTGGAGGTGGCTTCTCGGCTGTTGGATCTTGATCTAATGGTTGAGATTTGATGATGAGGATGAGGAGGAGCCAGTGCTGGGCGTTCATCGTCGGTGTTGGGCAACCTAGATGGCACCACATGGCACCATCTAGGCCGTCCATCTTCTTTTTGTTGTAGGAGATGCAAAGGTGCTCAGATCGCGATGATTCCCACATTGTCGGACTGCGATCGTCTTTCTGGATCCATCCATACGGTCGGATTTTTCATCCGAAGCCCATAAGGATGTCACATTGCCCCTGGCCATTGATCTTTCTCAGGCTTGTTGTGGGAGCTACGGAGGATGGATCGAAGTGATTTCGAGTCTGTTGGACTCCGTTTGTCGATCCGGATCCATTCGTATGGTCCAATCACTCATCTGAGACTTGTTTCAATATGGACTTGTGCACATGGTCATTAAACATTGATTCTAAGCGATCTTTAACATGAAATAATGCAGAAAGCATGCAATGCTCCCGAACCCACTATAATATGATATTATCACACAAGTACCCTCGAAATTGACTCTAATTGATAATATTAACACTGAACATTGTAGAGTCATCGGTCACAATCCGATGAACCAACACCACCATCACACTCCACTCCTCACGGAGAACCTTATGAACCTTCTAATTAGGGATCTTAGCCCGTTTTCTTATTTCAGGATCTTCACCAGACCTCTGTCATCGCCATCGTCTACCTCGTCGTCGTCTACTCTTAAGCCCCTAGCTTTTGAAATCCTTGCGAACAACCCCCCAACTTTGTCATCTTCTTTATGTTTAGGTCCCAGCAGCCATGGCAGGTGTGAACCCACGTAGCCTGACGAGTCGATTTTTGCTTTCGAATAAGATGATTAAGATGATTTGACGTTGTATTTTAAAGTGGTGGAAAATTGACTAATCAAAGTATTAAATTGAAAATAAATCACTTGAGAGGGCTGGTCGTATCTACAGGGAGGTAATGGCCTATTAAAACTCGTACAGGTTAAAAATAGATGTTCACGAATTGTTTCCCCCAAAAATTATGTCAAAAACCATGTTAGATATGAGTTTGAATGAGAGCATAATCTGAAATTGCATTTATACCAAACATGAGGGAGCTCAATGCAATTTTCACATAATAAAATAAAAATAGAAGTTTGCAATGGCATTGAATGTAAAATCTAATACCCCATTTATTGTAGCAAAACAGGGGAATGGCTTCCCCTTGTCCGTGTGCGAGGAGAAGACCAAGGTCGACAGTGAGCTTCTCGTCGGAGGAGCGCCGGAGGGAGAGCTTCGCAGCGGTGGGTCTAGCGTGGTGCGAGACAGCCTGAGGTGGTCGGGCGAAGGAGATGAGCAGCAAAGGTGGCTGTTGGCTACAACTTTTGTGTGTGGAGATGAGGGGTCGTGAGCGCGGAAGCTGCTGGAGGACGCAGTTGCTGAGAGGGAATGGTGCTCGCGACTGTTGCTACTGCACGATAGAGGCACGCAGGCCATGTAGGGGCGAGGAGCTGGCGGAGAGCAGCTGCTGCTGCTGCATGCTGTTGGCCACGTGGGAGTGAGGAAAATGGGTGCTCTCGAGCTATGCAACTGTTGCTGCTAGAGGATGCAGACCACGCGAGTGCACGCAAGGAGGGGCGCAACTACTGAAGCTGCCGGCGAACACAACTGCTGGAGCTGGAGGATGCAGACCGCGTGAGGGGGGAAAATGGGTGCTCGCGCTTGTGCAGCTACTGCTGCTGGAGGACGTAGACCACGCAAGTGCACGCGGGGAGGGGCACGACTGCTGAAGTTGCCAGCGAACGCAGGTGTTGGAGCTAGAGGATGCAGACCGCGTGAGGGGGAAAAATGGGCGCTCGCGCCTGCGCAGCAGCTGCTGCTGGAGGACGCAGACCACGCGGGTGCACGCGGGGAGGGGCACGACTATGCGGTTGGGGTATGGCTAATGAAGGTGTTGGGTTTGTTGGTGGAAGAGAAACAGTGCTGAGGCACTGCGAAGACGTAGTGAGGGGATGCGTCAGACGTCCGGGAAATTTCGAAGACGTCTTAACTGGCACGGGGGCGAGGAGCTGGAGCTAGTTCCTGGTGATGGCGGTGAGGATGGTGCTGCATGATGTTGTTGCAGCATGGAGGGGTGCACACTGAGGTGCTCACAGTAGTGCAGTTGCTTCGATTTGGCGAAGCGTCCTGTCACGACGCACGCCTACGGTGGTGGAGCAGACTGCCGCAGTCGAGGCCGGTGGTGGTGGAGTGGACGAGAAGCTATTCTCTGCACAGTAGGAAATGGGGTGGAGGCTGAAAGGATTATGGTGTAGACTTGGATAGGTGTGTTAATATGGTGATTTTGTCGTTATATTGAGTATAGTGGTTAACCTAAATCGAGCCTAACCATCTCTTTACAAAATTTTTATACCTGGCCTACTTGATTTTATCTTGGTCACTTTTAGGCCCAGGGTCGAACTTAGGGAAGTGGGATTAGAAGTGAAGTTTCTACGCCTTTCCTACAACGAATCTCTTCCGTTCGTTTAGTGTGTTTTTGATGTTTTTTCTGTTTAAGATTTTTTTCTGATAAGTCTTGTCCTTGAGGCACACCCTCAAAATCAGGTTCTTGGCTTTGAGCCAAATCAGGGTTTCAAAATTGGTCTTGCTATTCGCAAGACTGAGTACCTGCAAGTCAAGGATTATCTTTTCTCTTTTGTATATATTTTTATCTTTTTACTGGTATGAAAGAGAAACAGAAATAAAGTAGATATACTATATATATATATATGTATATATTATATATGTATAAAGGGGTGGGGGTGGAGGTGGAGATGGCGTGTAACATGGTGTCGAGTCGGTCATCATCTAGGAAGACGCAACCAACAGGACGAAGTGCCGCGTGTAAGGTGGATTGGTGGAAGATGAATGCGAACACGCTTTCTATATGTGTGTATCGGGGAATATCAGTAACTGGTACAAATATTCCCGCGATACAACGTATGGTAAGTGATGTGAAAAAAAAAAAATATATATATATATGTATATATGTAAATATATCTATATGTATATATGGTTATAAATATATAGGTATAGGTAGCTATATATGTATATATATATATATATGTATGTGTATATGTACGTATATATAACTATATAGATGTATATATATATATGTATATATAGATAGTAATATATGTAAATAGATATAGATATGTATATATGTATATATATATATATATGTATATGTATGTATATATAGTTATAGATATATATATGTATATATGTATGTATATTTGTATATATATATGTATGTATCTATACTTATACTTAGTTATATAGGTAATAATATATATATATATAGATATATGTATGTATATATATATATATATATATACATATATGTATGCATGTATGTATACTAATACTTAAGTATATAGGTACTACTATATGCATAGATATAAGTATATATATATATGTATATAAATATATATATATATATAAATATATATGTATATATATTTATATATAAGTATGTAGTAGTGAGAGTGTATGTGTGCGAGAGTGTGAGTGTGTGTGTAGGTGTATTTGCAGAGAGAGAGGGAGAAAGTGCTGTGAAAGAGAGAGAGAGAGAGAGAGCTTCCTGCTAGAGTGAAGGAGGTGAGTTTAAGTCGCCCGCGCGCAGCAGGGCGTCGTCTGGTGCCAAGCACGCGGGCACGCGCGTAGGCACGTGAAGAGGCGCGCGCTGGAGGGAGTGAGCACGAGAGGAACCGCAGCGCACTGCGCTGCGCGAAGAGTCGGGTGCGGGCAAACGTAGGTGCTAGGAGCGGGTGAGCGTACGCGAGCGAAGATGCGGGCTGGTGCAGGCGCTGGCAGACGCAGGCACACGCAGACGCGCGGGCAGGCGCGAGGCGGGACGTGGGCACGGGCTAGCGGCGGTTGCGGCGTGCCGGGTGATCGGTTAAGTGAGAAACTTACCGATCACCGCACCGTAGCCACAGTGTTCTGCTGAAACGTGTGAACAGTGGCTATAGTGCCGGGGTGAGCCGCACGACCGGCTATGTCCAGTTCTGTGAGTGCGGGAAGCCGATGCGCTAGCTGGCACGCGTATGGAAGGGGTGCGCTGGCTGGGCTACGGGCGGGACTTCGCGACAGAGCGCGCGAAGAGGGCTGGACCGCGGGCGAAGGAGAGCGACAGGGTGCGCGGTGGTCTGCGGGTGTCCTGCTGGCATGCGCGGTGGAGCTTGGCTGGCTGCTGCAGGGGCGCGCGGTGGTCGGTTGAGCTTCAAAGCTTGAAGCTTTGTGGCAATGGCGGGGTTGGCTTGAACATTGAAATAGGGAGAGAACCACCATGCCCACCGGCTCTCTGATAAGCTGGGCGGTGGTGGACCCACAGTGGTGGTTGTGCACCACTGTGAGGTGCTCCTGCCCGCAACATGGCTCCTCAGAGGAGGAGAGGCTGCGTATGGAGGGAGAGGGGAGGAGGTGGCCTAGAAAAGAAGAGCTACTGTGTTGGGTTTTCTCTGTGGACCAGGCTCCCCTTTGCGAAGAAGAAGCCGTGCCCTTTTAAAGATGAAGAAGCCATGCACAGCTATGCCCTGGCTGTGCATGGCTTAGCATGGCCGGTAGGGAGTGCTTGTAGCAAGGAAAGCATGCTGCAGAGCATGGCGCAAAGAGGAAGAAGAGGCCATGCCTGCAGCCGCGGAGAAATTCAAAGTCAAATTAAATTAAAAATAAAGATGGTGAATTTGCGAAGCAGCACTTGAGGAAAATGTTAATTTCACGGCCATTTTATTTCACTCTCCTACCCTCTCAATTAAATGCATGCATGTGTGTATTTTTACAAATGTGACTATGGATACCTAATATGCACTGGTAATGCTAGGGAATAGCACAAGATGACACAATTGCAGGTGTATTTTTGCGGTGCAATCAGAGGCCTACCGGTGATGGTGCGGCTGGAGTCTTCTTTTATGTTGCAGGAGGAGGCATGCAGGCGGACGTTGGTTGAAGAAGAGGTGAAGCGATGAACATCGTGGGGAACAGGGATCCATGATTATCGCTTGTGCATTATAGCTGGCGCAACTCTCTTGCATGCATCCGTTGGAGATAAAATAAAGAAAAGAAATGAGGGGTTATTTATATGCAAACCCTTACTTTCTATGTTAAAACCAAACAATACATGTAATGCACTCATAAGCTATTCTAACTTAATTCTAAATGCATTTAATTATGAATGCAATGCATGAATTATGCAATTAAGTTAAAAACATAAACTAATATATTTACATCCTAATACATGTTAAATAAATGTTAAAGATAACTTAATATATAGGCAATGAAATACCTAAATAGCCCACAAATATGGGCTCATCAAATGCCCCATGCCTAGTTTTTGTTAGTCCCTAGCAAATTCAAGTAATAACCCAGCTCTTCAAGTGGACTAGCCAACCCAGTCGGTCTTCTTTTAGAAACATGTTAAGTTCAGACTTTAGACCTAAGGTTTCCAAGTAATTGCTAAGTTACAAACTAAGTTGGCTAAGGATGAGTTGCAGGTGTAGGTTTCCCTAATTTCTAACTCTACCCTAAGGTCTATGGGTTCTAGAGATTAAAGCATTCGTGCATGTGCAATGGTTTGATTTATTTGAGGTTGGTATGATTGCCAACCTAAAAAGAGGATTTTTTTTTTCTTGCTCATATATATTTTTTTGTTTGTTTCTTCTAAGTTTAACCTTGGATCAGCTATCCACACGATCTGTGTCGGATTCATTGTCCCCATCACTGAACCTCGAAGGGTGCTTGGCTTTCGGTGCTTCGAGATAGCACCACCCATAGCGATCCCAAGAACTCCTGGCAATCAACACTTTAAGATAGTATCGCCCTTGGATTTCTTAAGCGAATTCAGGCTTGTGGCAATCGGCACTTCGAGATAGGGCCACCCATGGTACCTGAATCGCATAATGCGCTTACATGCCCCCAGTAGGATAGACATCCTAAGAGACAAGCGCCAATGAGGTGACATGTTATCATCGCATCCTCAAGGTGAGTATATACTCCACCTCTCCTACGGCAGGAACTCTTCCAATCAACTTGTGTTTTCAAGCTTCTCCTAAGTCAGAACTAAGAGAACCAAATTTTTTTTTTTCCAAGAAAGGAATTAAGGTTATCATTATTTACACAAGACCAAGTGTGTGAAATGTGGATGCTTAGGTTATGAGGGCATGTAAACCAAAAGGTAGAAAAAGACATCAACTACTACCCAGCCTTTAACTCAATCCCTAACTTTCCTTCCTCAACCTCTTGAGGAATGGTTCGCAACTTAACTCCTACTTGAGTTTTTTTCAAGTCCACAAAGGACCCTAAAGTTCTAAAGCTAGTAGCTCAACTTAGCTTCTAAGTCAAACCCTAAAGTCAACTTAGTCTAACCTAAAGTTCTGGTCTGCCTAAGAATGCAGGGCCCAGCCAATTAAGCTTAATAATGCAAAATGTTTTTTTTTTCTTTTTTTAGAGCAACGCAAATGTATGCAATGCTGAATGTTTTAACTAAATGCATGAATGCACTACGTGTAAATGCTATGTATAGATGCCTCAGGTCCTATCCCTCCATGCCTGGTTCAAACAATGTCCTCATTGAAAATAAAATCAAGGGAGGATGTTACATGAGGCAGGAAAGAAAGGAGCTAAGGGCTCCTCGAGAGTGACCTCGTCAACCAGATGGCCATCCAAAGTAACTAAGGTTTAATCGTTGGCTGTTGACGATAAAGGGTGGTGCTAAAGAGGAAGGGTTATTGATCTCCATAGCCCCATGCGGAAACACTTTGGTGATAATATAAGGCCCATCCTAACGTGATTTCAATTTCCCTGGAAAAAGCTTAAGTCTGGAATTGAAAAGCTAGATTTGTTGGTTGGGCTCAAAGGTCTTTCTAAGGATGTATTTATCATGTAAGACCCTAGTTCTCTCTTTATAAGCTTGGGAGGTGTCATAAGCATCATTCCTCAGCTCCTTAAGCTCAGTCAACTCCAGTAAACGTGCTTTACCTACTTGCTCTAAATCCATGTTGACACTTCGGATAGCCCAAAGTGCCCTATGTTGAAGTTCAACAAGTAAGTGACATGCTTTCCTGTACACTATCCGAAAGAGAGACATACCCAAAAGGGTTTTGTAGGCCGTTCGATAAATCCATAAAGCATCATCGAGCTTTTGGGACCAGTCCTTCCTATCTAGCCTAACAGTCTTTTCTAAAATGTTCTTGAGCTCCCTATTTGACACTTCAACCTGGCCACTTGTCTGAGGAAGATAAGGGGTAGCAATCTTGTGAGTTACTCCCAAACTCCCGAGTAGCCGATTGAAGTGATGGTTCTGGAAATGAGGTCCCCCATCACTTATAATCGTCTTGGGGTAGCCAAAGCGAGATATGATATTGGGCTTCAAAAATTTCAAGACCACAGAGTGGTCATTTGTGAGCGTAGGAATGACCTCTATCCACTTGGAGACGTAATCCATTGCCACTAAGATATACTCAAATCCATGGAATGAAGGGAAGGGACCCATGAAGTCTATCCCCCAAACATCAAAAATTTTCACAGGTTGTTGGGGCATCTCATTCCGCTTCCCAATCGTTCCAGTCCGTTGACATCTGAGATAGGCCTTAACAAAGTTATGGGAATCCCTAAATAAAGTAGGCCACCAAAAACAAGATTGGAGAACCTTAAAAGCTGTTTTCTTAGCACCAAAGTGTCCTCCACAATGAAGCTCATGGCAAAATCTCAACACACTCTATTGGTCTTCTTCAGGCACACATCATCTCTAAACTTGGTCTTGTCCAATATTAAATAATTGTTGCTCTTCCCAATGAAAGAATCTAACTTGGGAAATGAATCGCTTCCATTTTTGCACATCCCAAGAGCCAGGGGTTTCTCTAGTAACCAAGTAATTAACTATATCCGCATACCAGGGTGAAGTTGGTCTTACCGCCATAAGGGTTTCATCGGGAAATGTCTCGCGGATGTCTCTAGATCGAGAGTCATCAAGGGGAAGGCGAGACAGGTGATCAGCCACTACATTTTCCACTCCTTTCTTTTCACGAATCTCCAAGTCAAACTCTTGAAGGAGTAGAATCCATCTAATTAAATGTGGCTTAGAGTCTTTCTTGGCAATGAGAAGTTTCACTGCCGCATGATCAGTAAAAATGACCACCGTGGATCCAAGAAGATAAGACCTAAACTTCTCCAGAGCAAAAACTACAGCAAGTAATTCCATTTCAGTGACTGTGTAGTTTTGTTGTGTGTCAGTTAAAGTCTTGCTAGCATAGTACAGCACATGTGGTCTTCCCTCAACCCTCTGTCCAAGAATGACTCCCACTGCATAATTCGAAGCATCACACATCAGCTCAAATGGGAGTGTCCAATCAAGAGCTTGGAGAATAGGCGTAGAGGTTAAGGCCTCCTTTAGTGTATGAAAAGCCTCAGTACACTTTGAATCAAAATCAAAGGAAGATTCCTTTGCCAATAAGTCGCAAAGTGGCCTAGAAATTTTGCTGAAATTCTTAATGAATTGCCTACAAAAGCCTACATGGCCCAGAAAGGATCTAATTGGTTTGACATTCGTGGGCAATAGGAGTTTGGAAATAGAATCAACTTTAGCCTTATCTACTTCTAAGCCCCTTTCAGACACAACATGCCCAAGTACAATGCCTTTTTGTACCATGAAGTGGCTTTTCTCCCAACTGAGGACTAAACCGATCTCCTTACATCTCTTCAGCACATTCTCTTAGTGCAGGAGACACTGGTCGAAAGACGAGCCATAAAAAGAGAAGTCATCCATAAAAACCTCGACGCACTCGTCAATCATGTACGAGAAAATGGACATCATATACCGCTGGAAAGTTGCTGGTGCATTACTGATGGGAACACCATCATGAACCATAACTAGCTCATTTTGACTCAATTAAGTCAGTAAATGCTCCTACATAACCGCTAGAGAGTCACAAGTCATTACATAATCATTCTGAAGGAAAAATAAGAAATTAGGGCTAAAAATGTAATTTTACTAGCTTATCATGGATGCAGTATAACCATGGATTTTCTCAGGGGTTGAATGAAGGTCAATTGATCTTAAAAAGATAACAAGTGAGATAGAACAATCAGCAAAGGGTTTGCACGTGTTCTAGGAATTAAATGACTTTTGAAACCCTAAAAATAAATTCGCTTAATAAACTGAGGTTCTGATCAGGATAAAATTCACCTAACCCTCTAAAAATCATAGAAAAATATTCTCTAGGGTTTAGAACATTCAATTTGACCATCAGAACCCATTTTGACCCAAAACAGAACCACAGACAGACATTTGCCCTAATTTAGGTTTTTGCATAAATTACCCCATCAAACATGGTCAAAATCAAAATCTAACTTCACCATTGGATTCCTTAGGTCCAAATTAGGTTTGTATCAAAATTTGGATCGAAGATGAATTTGTTTTGACCTAATTTGCAAATTGGTCATGTCTAATTACATTTCTACCCTTAACTTTCAAAATTATTTCAAACAAGCCCCTAATTTTGTTGTCATTCTCACAAACAGGTCCTTGTTGCCATTAAACCTATTCCTACTTTCTCTGGCGACCTTAAAAAGGAAAGAACTCCCTGATTTCTTGACGAATCCCTTTCAAATTTGAAAGAGAAGTTCGTCAAGAAATTGCCTTCTTTTTGGACCTAATCCTAAGCCCTAAAACCTACTCAATCTCTCATGCGAACATATGAGAGATTTGGGTATCAAGAAACTTCCAACTCCAGTGAGCATTCCTAACTTGGAAGCTTGGCTTCCAAGCTCAAAACTCTATCTAAAGCCCTATATAATGACCCTCAGACCTCGCTAAGTTCCCTAAGCTTGAATTCTGGCCGTGAAATCCCCTTTTCCTCCTTCCTCTTCCAGCTACGAAGCTCCACAAGCTCCGGTAACTCCTCCTGCCCTCTCTCATCATCTGACCACAAAACCAATGGTCAGATTCTCTTTCCCTCTCTTGTCCGCGCCATACCAGCAGGAGCTCTTCTACCACCATCGTCGTCGCCATCTCCCTCCTTGGAGAACCTTTCGTCCACGGCATCGGCCAACCACAGCCAATGCCGCCCTATCCCTTTCATCCTTAGATTAGGTTCCAACGCTCCCTATCCTTCCCTCCTTTTTTCCTACTTCTATCCCTCAAAAGCAACCATCGACTACACATCTCCCCCTCCATCTTCTTCCGCTCCGGCGAAGCTCCAGCAATGCCCAACCACTGCTCCACCGCACGAATCACACCGCTATCACCTCCATAAGCTCTGCCGTGATCCATTCTTCAAAACCCCTCTCCCCATTCATCCTCTCACCCACTCAAACCCACCGTCGAACAACCCACTACTCTCCAACCTTTGCCGCTTCTGCCCCACACACACAAACCATGCCACACCACGAAACCACTTCCACCACGTCTGCCATACTCTGACGGACCTTTTAAGCTTGTCTGATGAGATCAAAAGACCGTATTCGCCTTTTTCAGGTCCCAGGTCATACCGCCATTGACAAAGCTTCGACCGAAGCTTAAAGCTTGCTTCCCAGCCGATAGCTCTAGGTCTTTGACTCCAGACAAAGAGGATTTGGTCCAGGAACATGCTTACCTGGTCAATTGGAGCTGTTGATCATTTTTTGCATGCGAATTAGACGAAGGCATCAGCTGCATGCGCACGCGAAGAAGTGGGAGTAGATAGTCCCACATCGGTTGCTGAGGAGCGCCCACCATCACATAAATTGTATTTGTGCTATAGGCTTATCACCTCAGCACGCACAGGGGGTGAGGTCCTTGCACACCCCCTCACACACCTTGTCTGCGACATCTCTCCCGAGGACCTGGTGCGCCCGATAACCCGCCTAAGCCCTGCACTCCTCGGCTGCAACCCACACATGCAACCCTGGTCCTGGGTACGCTCTAAGTTCGATTACCCTTATACCCGTTACTGTGGAAGGCTCTGAGAGAGCGTGACCCAGAGAGAGATTGCGTGGGGTAGGGGGAGGGTTTTGCTGCAGAAGACATTGGCTGACACTTAGCCAAATTCAAGAAGCCTCCCCCCTCTGTGTGTAAAGGAGAACAGAGAAAGGAAGAAGGAAAGAAGAAGGACCGTAGCTAAAGAAAGAGAGCAGCAATAGAGAAAGAAAGAAGAGAAAGAAGAAGAGGTTAAGAAAAGAGAAAGAAAGGTATGCACTGTAGCATCAAACATTTAAGCCATCTGATATTGCTAAGCTTTATTTGATTGATACTGTTGAGAAATTGTGAGGGGTATTTGGTGATTCAAATCACCATTTTACCCCATTATTTTTGCACTATTGACATGTTTTCACTTCTATATCATTATTGTTTGGAGTTTTTACAAATTGCTTATATTGCATTTAAATTGCAATTCTTGAGATTTAAATTCCATATTACTCCTTGTGTTCGACCTCGGAACTTTTTTGAGTAATAAAATTTATTTGTTTAAGCACTATTTTGGCTATACTACAATGCGACATTCTTAAAACTCCGATTTAGCGCGAAGAACATTTTGGCGCCTTTGCCAGGGAGCAACGAGCAATTTAGAACTCTTGATTGCAATTCCTGATTTAGATTCTAACTTGCTATATCTCTTTTGCTGTGGTTGTTTCAGGAGAAGATACATTCAAGGAAGACTAACTGCACAATAAACATACCAGGGGCAGGTAAGTTCTAACCACTTTCTCTTAAGCCCCTCATTCTAAAAAGGATAAATGGAAAAAAATCAATTAGGGCTACTTGCATTCTTTCCATAGATAATTCATCGAGTTGCCTGAGTTGATACATTTTATTTGAACAATAAATCCTGATTTGTGCACCCACTTAAAAGCTTAAGGTATCTAGGGCTATCACATTCTTGTTTTTCTTGTTTGAGCCCTAGGTACCACCTTTTGACAAATTAAAGTGGATCAAATTAGAGCCAATTAAGGATTTCAGTTTAGGGTTTTTAGAAACACACTTGCTTAATCAAGAAATCATTTTCCCAAACAATGTGTGCCTAAACCTTGATTGAATTGAGCTATTCAAGCAAACCTTAAAATCAAGCTCTTAAAGTCATTTGAACACTAAAAAAAGAGGGACCTAAATTTTCAAGGACAATACAAGTGAAGTTGACCCACCTCGTTGTCAACCAATCTTCAAATTAGGTCACTTTTGCACTCAATACATCTTAAAAATTAAAGTGAAATTCTAAGCACCCTTGCTCTTAATTAAAATTGGTAGACTTAAGAGGTCAAGTCCCCATTTTGGTCTACCTGGAACATCAGTGACAAGAGAGGTCGGGTGGGGAAAACCCTGTAACCCGTGAGGGTGCTCTACCATGTAGGGCTCATTGAGGGACTCTCCCTCTCTGGCTGTGATGTAAACACGTTTACACTACTTAAGATGTCTATTTATGCATGTTTTTAAGCATAGGATTGCATTTCATGCTATAAATATTGCATAACATGCATCATCTTGCATTTAGAGTAGTTTGAATAAAATGGAGGTTAATTGTCTCCTTTTATATGCTTGGACAGGGCAAACTTTTTATCGGGGATTCGGATCGAAGATCCAACCGTACAGATGTGATCAGGGCGACGATTGGAGTTCAATGACTCCAAGATCACCCTAATCAGGCATCTGTAGCATCGGATAGAGATCGGGGAACCCTAGAAGATCAAGGGCCAAGATGGTGTGAATCCGCACTTCAAACGAAAAATCCGACCACACGAATGGATTCGGATCGACGATCGCAGCCTAACGATGTGAAAATCGACTCAATCTAACAACCGTGGCACCATTTACATCATCTAGAAGATGGATGGCCAAGATGGCGCCACGTGGTGCCATCTCAACCGTCCAACCGGCCCTCAAGACCGCTGCTGCCTCTCCAAAGAAGATCCAGTGAGAGATCTGGGCCGTTGGATCTTGATCCAACCGTTGTGGATGCGTGCGCCTTAACTCATCCACGCGACCATTTCCCCTTCGTAGTGCAGTGATTCAGCGCCTTATCGCGAGGCACTGGCGCGGGATCGAGTCGCAGCGAGCAGGTGAAGGGCGCGGACGAGCGTCGGATCGCGATCGAAAGGCTCTACGTGCCGATAGCGCTTACACGCTATTTCACGCACGACGGTAACGCGGCATCGCAAGCGGGCAGGCACGCAGTGCAGGCGGGCAAAGGCGCAACTTAAGCCGTCCGATCTCGTGATCGGATGGCTAAGGATGGATGAACGTGCGCAAGCATTGCGCGCGCGGGCAGGCGAGAGGGCGTGCACGCGCCGCTCACTACGCCCACGTTCAAACCTTTAGCGACGGTTTTATCTGTCACTAAAGGTCCTGAATTAATGTTTTTAAAGATGTAATGACCAAATTGCCCCCACTCCTTGCAACTATAAAAGGAGACCCCCTCCACACAAAATTCTCATCCCTTCCTTCTCTTCTCTCCCTCTCCAAAGCTGAAGAGAAGCTTGTCCCACACCCGGGATGCTTCTCGCGAGATAAAGTCAAATTTTCGTCCCCCTTCGGAAGTGGATCCCGCGACGACGATGACGTGCTGCCCCATTCCCATTCTTCTGCTTCATCCTCCTTCATCCAGGCGTTGTCCCGTCCGGCTCGTCCTCCAAGCGACCGTCGAGGAGGATATCTCTCTCCCCATTTTTTTTATTCCTTTCTAGAATAGATTTACTGCTTTCTAGAGTAGTTCGACTCATCCTCCAAGCGAGCGTCGAGGAGGATATTTCTCTCCATTCTTTTAATGCTTTCTAGAGTAGATTTACTGCTTTCTAGTGTAATTGTTTTCTGCTTTCTAGTTGTAATAGTGAAACAAACAATCTCCTTAATGATGAATTCCATGTTCATTCTTCATCTCGTTTTGATTTCTATTTGTAATATTCTCTCTCTCTCTCTCTCTCACTCTCTCTCTCTTCTATTTATTGTAAATAGTTAGATAGTTTTAATCAGTTAAATTACTTCGTGACAAATAAAATCAAACACGAACTTTTTTAAATCAAACGTTCACCTCCCTATGTTCGACCTGGAATTTCCATTTCGGTATAAATTTTATTTGTTGAACACGAGTTCTTCGCTTTCATACTACAATGACAGGTTTTCAAAATCGAACACGTTAGCGTAGCAACTCGTTCGTCCAACATTTTGGCGCCGTTACCGGGGAGGCGATGCTATTTGATTTTTTTTCTTCACGTTTTTACAACTTATGAATCATTTACCTCACTTCTCTCCTTTCTTATTGTGATTTCAAGTACTCTTTTGAGACGAGCAAAAGTGGTAGATTGGAGTAAAGTGCTGTGGAAGATTTTGTAAGTTATCTCCATTCTTCCCCCTTCCATAGATTTCATTCGCCACATTAAATCCAAATTCCAATTAACGTAGGTGTTGCATAAATCTAGGAATAGTTTGGTTGTTTGGATTTTCACTCACATTCATTCCACCCTCATTTATAAAAACAAACAACAAAAAGATAATCTTGTGGGGCAATTTTCAATAAAAACACAACGTACACCCACATTCAAGGCACTTAACCGAATTGATTTGTTTCTACTCAACCGGGTTCTGATCTGTGGAACCGGTACACATAAAGCAACACATAAAAGAGTAGAAATCATTCTAGGTTAACCATCTTTGTGTGCCTAATTAAGTGGTGCAACAGGCCAATTGTTTGAGTTGATTGGGCCGCACCACTTTAATTAAAATCAACTCATTAAGTAGCTGCCACTTAGGTTCAACTATTAGGGATTTACTAGGCACTCCACATTCTTTTTAAGTTTTAAAGGAAAACATCTTCACCTGTGCTTTCAAAACCTAGTGTGCCAACAAAACTTGTTTGAAAACACCTAAAGTTGAATCCTAAAAGCTACTAAGCAAGATTTGAACTCTAAAATTCATCACATCAAAAATAATCTTGCTTGAAAACCACTAGTTGTGCACGCACACACAAATCAATCAGTCATTAAGGGCACAACCCATATAAAGGGCCCATCACATTTCAAAGCACATTCAAACCTAACCCTAAATAAAACAAAGTAGACGTTGGCCTTAAGGATTTGACTCGCTCTTCAGAGCCCAGAATGAGATTATTTTTGATTAGTCTGTTTCTACTGTTCAATCTTATGTCTAGCTAGGGGAGTAGAATCAAACGATCGTGGCTGGGGGGTACACTAGGAACCAGAGGCACAAGCCGAAGGAAAAACCTTCTCCCCAGTCCCTCCTTCTAACTGGTTGGATTGAACAGACAGAAGTAGATCAAATCATTCCTTTATCTCAAGATGGGTTTTGGGAGTCTGTAGGTCTGTAGGCTAACCAACTTAAGGACATGTTTGATTGTTTGTATTGCAGGGCACCTTTCTTCCTCCCTTCCCTCATGAATCCTTCCACATATTACACGCATTCCCGCTCTTTCTCTCCCGTTTTGAATTATCCTCAACATGACGATTATCCCAACTCGTACTGTAATCAACCATCAGTTAGTTGGGATAACTCGGATTGGAGATACAGTTCCGGACCTCCGTGTTTAGGGTCTAACCCTGAACACTTTGATTGTAATTTCTATCATTCTCAGAGCCACAACGATTATAGATCGTCAACCTTTCATGAACAACCTAATATGATCTACAATCAAGAAGGATACACTGATCCTTACCCATCCTCTGATTACACTGCCTATAGGTCATCACCACCTTTTGAACAATCTGAAATGACCTATTATCAGGAAGGGTGTAACGAATCTCAATTCGTTAATTCCCTTGTTTTGATCCCATACCCGCTCAACCCTGGACCAACTCATTTGGTTCAGGGTAACCAGGTTCAAGATAAGGTTCTGGCTAACATGAGAAATATCATTCAATCTTTAGAAGTTCAGCCAATACCTTGCATTGAGAGATTGGAGCCCTGATTGAAATGATTGATGATTTGAACAAGTCTTTATTGGATTGGCTCCAGGATGTTAAGGATAAGAACCCGGGTGAGTTTCTACTTGGGAAATTAGCGAAATTGAGGATGAGATTCGTGGTCGCTTTGATTCAATCATGGGATGATTCCCAGGATGAACTCCCTTTAGGAAAGCTAATGACAGAACCCGCTCAGGCACCTGTTGGGGGGGATACGTGTTACGAGACTGACCAGATTGAATTAAAGCAACCAATTAAGGATGATTTGATTTCTTCACCTGAGATCCCTGAGCCGGGGTACGAGGAAACGTATGTCTCCATGGATCAGAAAGTGACAGATGATTTTGAGACATACATTAATACGGATTTTGATTCTAATGGTGAAGATTTGATTTGCAAAGTCTCACACAAGTTTACAGAGCACAAGTTTTGTGAGACGATTGGGCCTGAGGAATCTGAAAAATCATTTGATAGCCCAAGAACTGAGAAAACTGATCTTATTAGGGTATACATTACGGATCTAGAATCGCATTTTCTGGAGGATTCAATTTAATGCCCTGATTGTCAGTTACACCCCGTTGAGCTTATTGATGATTTTATTTCTGAGATAATTAGACTCAAGTCAATTTTGATTCAGCCATATCATTTAGACTTGGAGATTTCAGACGGGGTGATTAACATGCAAGAGGACTTGGAATTTAACATTCTAATTGAGGAGGATAGGAGTTGGGAAGTTCTGATTTGGGAAGCTAACTTTGGAGGAAGTACAAGACTGAGTCGAAGGGTGCCTATTAAGCCGAAATCATCAAACCAGGACCCTTACGACATCTATTCTGAGGATGTCCAACCCAAGCACACATTCAAAGATTATCCTTTTGAGCTTCAATTCTCTGTAACCCGACTTTTTGATCTTGGGTTGCATCCTCATAAATCGCAGGCCCAACCCCGCTTGCATAGTGATTTTAGGTTTTGGGTAATTTTTATCCAGAACCTGAGATATTCTCGATTATGGGGTATGGGTCTGCACCATAATCTAGTCCACATCTGTGGACCTCTGCTGACAGGTCGGAGGTTTCTTCTGTTTATTCTGATTCTGACCTGCACCTGTGAATTCTTCATTTCTCTTCTTTGTATAGTGTGCCTAACTGAAGGTACTAAATTCAGCACTTATACAGTTCTTTTTTAGTTTTCATCTCTGAGCAGACCTGACATTCACGCAATTCAGGTGCTTTCTATGCTATTCCACTCCGTTTTATGTCTTTTTAATACAATGAGGACATTGCATTAGATAGGCATGGAGGGTGGATATTCATCTTTAAATTTATTTGTCAGCTCCGTAGATTTGTTTTCTTTTATTAAAAAAAAAATTTTGGAATTAAAAAAGAGAACTTGGGTTTAATAAAATTTTCAATCTTAGGAAATACTACATTATGACTTGAACACAAAGACCCTTCAGGTCTTTGGACTAAATCAGCCCGTGTATCCACTAAAATGTGGATTTATTTTTCGAGTCCTCGCCAACCTAAATTCTATTTTAATTGGAGTAAATAGGTTTGGGTGATGAGTACACGACTTATCAACCCGCCCTCTGATTTAAGGGAATTTTGAGTCTTAAGCATCTACACACTATCTTGTCACTGACTCATTTTTCGACGATTTTAACGGAAATTGGGTAGCTAATGAACCTTCTAGGGTGATATGACTGGCAAGTTATCATGGGTAACAACCCATAGGTAGGTTGTCCAGAGTCCAGTCACCGGACCTTTCTCTTTTTGCTACCTTTAGGTAAATCTTAGACTAGGGAAGCCACCTACTTTAAAAAACAAAGAAAAAATCAAAAAGAAAAGGAGAAAAGAAAAAAAAATAAAACCACACTTTCCCGCACGAGTATGGCTGGTAAGTTGTCGGTGGTAACAGCTCATCGATCGGTTGTCCAGAACCCAGCTCAATAAATGCACTAAAAATCCCAAAACACTTAGGAAGAAGCGGAGAAGTAGAATAAACCGGGGAGATATACACTGGATTCACCCTTGTGTTGACCCCGTAAAAAAAAATAAAAGTAGGGAGAAAGCTACCGGTTGTAAAGATACACCTTTAGGCAGAATTTTTTTTTAGGTCACCTAGAGGCGTAGAAATCCGAAGTCCGTTTTAACTATCGATCAACGAGTCTATCACATTCACAATAAGATGCTTAAAACTTAGGGTTTTCATCAAATCTTGGGTGAGTTGAATGGCCGAAGAAAGCCACTCTTAAACCCAAAAACTTGAAAATCCAAAAAAATTAGAAAAGAGGAAAAAGAGAAAAAGAAAATTTTCTTTGAATAAGGGGAGGGCTTGAGGAGGTTTGCATTTTGGCAGATACTTGGGCACTGTTGTGTCTTTGAAAGTTCAGATCTTAAGTAGCAATAGTGCCCTATTTGATAAGACTGTTATTAGGCGAGGGCTCATTGAGGGGCTCTCCCTCTCTGGCTGTGATGTAAACACGTTTACACTACTTAAGATGTCTATTTATGCATGTTTTTAAGCATAGGATTGCATTGCATGCTATAAATATTGCATAACATGCATCATCTTGCATTTAGAGTATTTTGAATAAAATGGAGGTTAATTGTCTCCTTTTATGTGCTTAGACAGGGCAAACTTTTTATCGGGGATTCGGATCGAAGATCCAACCATACAGATGTGATCAGGGCGACGATTGGAGTTCAATGACTCCAAGATCGCCCTAATCAGGCATCTGTAGCATCGGATAGAGATCGGGGAACCCTAGAAGATCAAGGGCCAAGATGGTGTGAATCCACACTTCAAACGAAAAGTTCGACCACACGGATGGATTCGGATCGACGATCGCAGCCTAACGACGTGAAAATCGACTCAATCTAACAGCCGTGGCACCATTTACATCATCCAGAAGATGGACGGCCAAGATGGCGCCACGTGGTGCCATCTCAACCGTCCAACCGACCCTCAAGACCGCTGCTGCCTCTCCAAAGAAGATCCAACGCGTGATCTGGGCCATTGGATCTTGATCCAACGGCTGTGGATGCGTGCGCCTTAACTCATCTGCGCGACCATTTCCTCTCCGTAGCACAGCGGTTCAATGCCTTATCGCAAGGCGCTGGCGCGGGATCGAGTCGCAACTAGCAGGCGAAGGGCGCGGGCGAGCGTCGGATCGCGATCGAACGGCTCTGCGCACCCGATAGCACTCACGTGCTATTTCGCGCACGGCGGTAACATGGCATCGCACACAGGCGGGCGCGCAACGCAGGGGGCGAAGGTGTGATTTAAGCCGTCCGATCTCGCGATCAGATAGCTGAGGATGGCTGAACATGTGCAAACATTGCACGTGGGGGTAGGCGAGCGGGCGCGCGCGCACCGCCCACTACGCCCACGTTCAAACCTTTAGAAACGATTTTATCTGTCATTAAAGGTCTTGAATTAATGTTTTTTAAGATGTAATGACCAAATTGCCCCCACTCCTTGCAAATATAAAAGGAGACCCCCTCCACATGAGATTCTTATCCCTTCCTTCTCTTCTCTCCCTCTCCAAAGCTCAAGAGAAGCTTGTCCCACACCCGGGATGCTTCTCGCGAGATAAAGTCAAATTTTCGTCCCCTTTCGAAAGTGGATCCCACAACGACGATGACGTGCTGCCCCATTCCCGTTCTTCTGCTTCGTCCTCCTTCGTCTTGCTTCATCCTCCTTCGTCCAGGCGTCATCCCGTCTGGCTCATCCTCCAAGCGACCATCGAGGAGGATATCTCTCTCCCCATTCTTTTTTATTGCTTTCTAGAATAGATCTACTGCTTTCTAGAGTAGTTCGACTCGTCCTCCAAGCGACCATCGAGGAGGATATTTCTCTCTCCATTCTTTTAATGCTTTCTAGAGTAGATTTACTGCTTTCTAGTGTAATTGTTTTCTGCTTTCTAATTGTAATAGTGAAACAATCTCCTTAATGATTTCCCTGTTCATTCTACATCTCGTTTTGATTTTTGTTTGTAATATTCTCTCTCTCTCTTACTCTCTCTCTCTCCCTTCTATTTATTGTAAATAGTTAGATAATTTTAATCAATTAAATTACTTCATGACAAATAAAATCAAACGCAAATTTTTTTAAATCAAACGTATGCCTCCTTGTGTTCGACCTGGAATTTCCATTTCGGTATAAATTTTTTTTGTTGAACACAAGTTCTTCGCTTTCATACTACAACGACAGGTTTTCAAAATCGAACACGTTAGCGTAGCAACTCGTTCGTCCAACAGGCTGCCCAGGTAATTCTCAGGTGGACGGCTTTCTGACTAAAGGGGCATCATCCGCCCCGAACCTCTATAGTCATCCAAAATTTTTTGGGTGTCTTAATTGGGTCCATCACATTCTACCTCTCATCTACTTCATCGGTGCATGTTCGGGAGGAGGTCTCTAAGACCATCCTTGAGGCCTCCTTTAGTCACTCATTCACGTCGAGGCCAAGCCTCGACCTCCTTGTTTGTGCAACAACCCAATCCTATTGATCTCTTCTGATTCATCTAAACCCGATTCTCCATCCATCATCATGGCACAACCCGCAAAAGAAAATAATCTTGAAAATCAACTTCAATGCCTCAATGATCTATTCCAAGCCTTTGTGAACCCACCGTAGCATCCAATGATGCAAGATCACTACAATCCCACTGCAGTAGCAATCGAACCTCGAGTACAAATCCTCACTGGAGGTCCTGACACTAAACTCAAGCCCAACATGATTCATGCCATTCCCAAATTCCATGGGCATAATTCTAAGGATCCTTTCCAGCATATCAAACAACTCAAGCATCTAGCCCAGACCTTCAGGTCAGAAGCTCAAAATCAAGATATTCTACTCATGAAAATGTTCTCCTCTCTCATGGATAAAGTGGCTCATTGGTACCAAACCCAAATGCATCTAATCAACATGTGGGTGGAACTTCAATCCGAGTTTCTGAGAAAGTGCTTCCCTGTTGGTCGGACAAATGTTTTACAGCACCAAATCACACATTTCACACACAAAGCAGGAGAACCACTTCATGAAGCATGGGATCATTTTCTGGATCTTATGCGAAAGTGCTCCTATCACGGAGTTCCTAAATGGGAACAAGTCCAGTCTTTTTACCAGGGACTGTGAGGATATTAGATTATTTGTTAATGCGACTTGCGGAGAAAACATCATGGGCCAACATGAAGACACCGTGTGGGAGATTCTCGAGAATATGTGCAAGAACTCTATCAATAATGAATCCATGGGCATGTTCGACTGGATGAATGCCTGTGCATTGATGAATCCAAAGGGAGCACATGAGACGCAGGCCTGTCCTCTTCCGTCGACTTGGAACTGATGGCCAGTCATCTGGACAAGGTCTCTATTATTAAGAAGAAGGTGGATGAGCTAACTTGACATTTGCAGCAAGCCACCTCTGTGCAAAACCCGTATGCACAACCACCCTATGGCAGGGAGACCGTGCACAACATCTATCACCGACCTTCTCAGGGGATGGACCCATATCCACCCCCGTCTGATTCTGGCTATGGAGGAAACTCTAGATCCACCTACTTTAGTTGGGGGAACTCTGAACCCTCAAACCTGTGAGGACCTCAATGCCATTCAAAATAACCCATTCTCAAACACCTAGAACCCTGGATGGCGTAATCATCCCAACTTCACGTGGTCAGGCAATAATCAAAAATTAGAGACCTTAATATCCGCCCCAACCACAAGTCCCTCGTCCATATCAGCTGCCTCAGCCTCGGTCTAACCCAACTTATCAATCTGGGCTGACTCAGATAGATTAAATGATTCTTTTCCTTCAGACTCTAGCTGACATTTAGAAGGCGAATGCGGCTGTGCAAAAGCAACACAAAGACGAAATCACAAAGGTTCGCAATCAACTTGCCCAGATGGCAAATCCTCACCAACCTGGTGCACTTCCGTCACAACCTCTGCCTAATTCAAATAACATGCCGAACCAGAGGCGCGTTAAGAACCCAAATCCAGGCCAAGCTCACTTTGTTTGTCAGGCCCTTTCTACTCCATCACCCGACGGGATGGAGGCTTCGACATCATATACGGGTTACCAGCAGCAAGCACCTCTTCTACCCACTCCAAACCAAAACTAGGCAGGATTAAATTCTGTTACTACCCGTATTGGCAAAACAACACAGGACCCACCTTATCCAAGCCAAACCAAGCCTGGTAATACAAACCCTAACCCAAGGATAGTTATCCAGGACACCTTTATCCTAGATCAAGAACCTAGACCCATTCTAGAGGAACATTTCCTGAGGCCTTGACCAAAGGAAAAATGATAACCAAAATTGTGGCACCTGAGGAGGACCTGGTTAAGCTCTTTGAGCTTGACGGATGCAATACGCCATATACCGGCTTACGCACGATTTTGGAAAGACGTATGCACACCAAACAATAAACTACGAACCAAAGACGGGAATCCAATTGTACTGTCAAAGCAAGCCAGTTCTGTCATTTTGAGCAAACTCCCGCCTAAGGCAAAAGACTTAGGCACCCCTTTTATCTCCTTTGAAATTGGTGATATACGATTTGACTGAGCTTTATTAGACTTAGGAGCCTCCATAAATTTGATACCCACATCCCTACTATACTTCGGGGAATCTGAGCTTAAACCGACTGAAACGACTTTACAACTAGCAGACTGATCAATTAAGTCACCAAAAGGAATTCTCGAGGATGTCATAGTTAGGGTGCATGATTTCTATTTCCCAGTGGATTTCATCATTTTATACATGGATGCTCCTGAGAATGTGAAGAATACACCGATTATATTAGGGAGACCCTTTCTGGCCAATGCTAGGGCCAATATCAATTATGAGGAGGGCCAAATCGAATTGAAATTTGGGAGCAAGACACTAAAGATCGACATCTTTAAGGCCCAACAAGGAATTAATTGCGGAGTCATAGAACAAATTTGTAATATTGAAGTAGTGGTTGACGACTTCATAGAGAACCCGACTATTTCTTATCAACTACAAGGGGATCAAAACCCATAATTAGAGGAACCCGAACTCAACCTAGACACACCCATAGCTCCTTCCTTTACTCCTGACACCCATCTGGAATTACCTATTGCAGCTGAAAACCCGATTTTGGAATTAAACCTCTTCCCGATCATCTCAAATACGTCTTTTTGGGTTCCAATCAGACGTTTCTTGTGATTATCAACTCCTGACTCACACCTGATCAGGAAACACACCTGATTTTTGTTCTCTAGCAACATCGAAGAGCCATTGGATGGACTCTCGACAACCTCACTGGTATCAACCCCTCATACTGCACACACCACATCTACACTAAAGAGGGCTCACGACCATCCCATGAAATGCAGAGATGCCTGAATCCCAATTTGTAGGATGTCGTGAAAAGGGAGATTATCAAGTGGTTAGATGCAGGGATCATCTACCCCATCTCCGACAGTCAGTGGGTGGGTCCAATCCAGGTTGTGCCTAAAAAGGCAGGGCTCACTGTCATCACGACTGAAACCGGATAAGCCATACCGACCCGTATAGCAAACTCGTGGAGAGTCTGCATTGATTACAGAAGACTCAATTCCTCCACGAAGAAGGATCATTTCCCACTACCGTTCATTGATCAGATTCTCGAGAAACTAGCGGGAAATTGATTCTTCTACTTTGTGAACGGGTACTCTGGTTACAACCAGGTTCCAATCCATCCCGAGAATCAAGAAAAGACCACGCTCACCTGCCCCTTCGGAACTTATGCATTCCAAAGGATGTCGTTCGGTCTCTGCTATGCACCTGCTACTTTTCAGCGGTGCATGCTTGCCATATTCTCAGATATGGTAGGTGAGTACCTTGAAGTCTTCATGGATGACTTCTCAGTATTTGGTGAATCATTTGATGATTGCCTCCTGCACTTGGTCCAGATCCTTAGGCGGTGCATCGACGTGAACTTGGTTCTTTCCTGGGGAAAGAACCACTTCATGGTACCTGAGGGAATTGTCCTGGGACACCTTATCTCTGAAAAGGGCATCCAGGTTGATCGAGCCAAGGTGAATTTGATTTCCAAACTCTCTATACCTAGCTTGATCAAAGACATCCGATCCTTCCTGGGTCACGTTGGTTTTTATTGTTGATTCATTCCCGATTTCTCGAAAATCGCGTGCCCCCTGACTAATCTCCTATCTAAGGATGTCCCTTTTGAAATCACCAAGGAAAGCACTCAGGCATTTGAAGTCTTGCGTGATCGAGTCACCCAAGCACCTATCTTGCAACCCCCTGATTGGTCTCAACCCTTTGAGATCATGTGCGATGCATCTGATTACGCTGTAGGTGCGATACTTGGGCAAAAAATAGATGGAAAACACGTGGTCATTTACTATGCTAGCAAGATACTTGACGAGGCTTATCATAACTACACAGTTACTGAGAAAGAGCTGCTAGCCGTAGTATTTGCCCTGGAAAAATTCAAATCGTATCTTTTGGGTTCCCGTATTATCATTTACTCAGATCATACTGCTGTGAGGCATCTCCTTGCGAAGAAGGACGCGAAACCTCGACTAATCCGTTGGATCTTGCTGTTGCAAGAATTTGATCTCAAGATTCGCGACAAGGCGAGGAAATGGAATGTGGTAGCTGATCACTTATCCCACCTTCTTTCTGATATTATCAACCCTTCCGGACCCATTACTAAACATTTTCCCGATGAGCACGACTTTCATGGTTTGCTGATCTAGTAAACTACTTGTCATCACATCAGAACTGTCCGATTGGCCAAAAGCCAAGAAGGACAAATTACTTTCTGATGCCAAGAACTACTTTTAGGAAGACCCATATCTCTTTCGCATTGGTGCTGATCAAATCATCTGACGATGTGTTCCGGAAGCGGAAATTCAGGACATTTTATCCTTCTGCCATGACCAAGCATGCGGTGGACACTTCTCTGGTCATAAAATCGCAGCAAAAGTCCTCCAGTGCAGCTTCTATTGGCCCACGATTTTCAAAGACGCATACAATCACTATAAGGCATGCACTCGTTGCTAGACCTTAGGCAACATGAGCCACAGTAATATGATGCCCTTACAGCCAATTCTCGTATGCGAAATCTTCGATGCCTAAGGTATTGATTTTATGGGACCCTTCCCTATTTCGGATGGCTTCGAAGACATTCTTCTCGCTGTTGACTATGTGTCCAAATGGATTGAAGCCATTCCAACTTGAACCAACGATCATAAAGTGGTTATCAAATTCATTCATGATAACATCTTTTCACGGTTTGGGATTCCACGTGTCATAATCTTCGATGGAGGGACCCATTTCGCGAATGCTCAGTTAAGATCACTGATGACCAAATACGGGGTGTCACACTGAATCTCTACTCCTTATCACCCCCAAACCAACAGTCTAGCTGAGCTATCAAATCGGGAGATCAAGAAAATCCTCCAGGTCACTGTTCGACCTGACAGGAAAGACTAGTCATCCCGACTTCCGGAAGCTTTGTGGGCTTATAGGACCGCCCACAAAATCCAATTAGGCATGTCTCCCTTCATATTAGTGTACGAGAAGGCACGTCAACTTCCCGTCGAATTGGAGCACAAAGCCTATTGGGCAGTACGGAACTGCAATCTCAATCTTTCTAAGGTAGGAACCCACAAAAAGCTTCAAATGAGCGAGATCGATGAATTATGCCACGACACGTATGAGAACTCGCAAATTTACAAAGAGCAGGTTAAGGCTTTTCACGACAAGCACATATCCAAAAGATCTTTTTCGCTGGTCAGAAAGTTCTACTCTTTGATGACAAACTCAAATTGTTCCCAGGAAAACTCATATCAAAATGGATTGGACCATACCTTGTTTGACAAATCTTTGGAAATGGAGATGTTGAAATCAGTCAACTCAGCCACAATTCAGAACCTTTTGCCATGAACGGTCAGAGACTCAAATCGTTCATTGAACTCACTGATACAAATTTGGCTGAGATATCTTTTACCCTCCATTCTCCTTGACCTCATTGCGCCCGACTGATGGCATTAAACTCAGTGCATAACGGGAGGCAGCCCATCATTTCTAAAAACCCGAAACCCTTCTTAACACATCTTATGCTAAACTCATATTATACTTTAGGGTTCATCCATTAGAACAACTGACTCTACCTCTGGTACCCGTACCCGAGCTTGAAATCGTCCGCAACAGTCACCCCAACCCATCCACCCACCCAACACCTGTTCTAATGAATGATCTAAGCTAAACTCGAACCCACCTAATTTACAATGAGGACATTGCAAATCGTAAGCATGGGGGGGTATTAAAGTGCCAAACGTCATGAAAATCATTTCACAAGAAAGGATTTCATCAAAAAAATCACATACTCCAAAACTACCAAAAAATAAAATAAAATAATAAAAATAATAAATAATAAAAAATTCTTGAAAAAAAACAAAAATGTGAGAGGAGAGAAAATTTTGATGACATATCAGATGGTGAGGAGAAAAAGGAAGAAAAAAAGGTCAAAAAGGAGCACAATTTGAAAAGAAAAGAAAAAGAGGTAGTCATTAGTAAAAGATTAAGGAATTGACTTAGTTCTAGACCATATCAAAAGAAAGAAAATGAAAGGCAAAAAGTGCTAATAAAACAAAAAAAGATTAGTAGGAACGCTGATTTTAGGCCTCTTGGGCTATAATCCTAGGCTTAAAAATTTAAGTACCCATTAAGATCTGGATAATCCTCAAGAGGTTGGGGAAAATGCGAAGCTTAAGCATTAGGTCTAAGGTTTAGGGATTATTCAACCTCATTAACTGACCTCTGGTTTGTGGGACTTGGTAACCTAAGCACCCCTATCCATACACAGTCCGGTTCAGTGCGCCTAAGTATCAAAATCACGCAAATGTGTTTAACTTGTTTTGAAAAAGTCACCTAGATTAGGAGCAGCTGATCAACACAAGTTGATTTGGACGATTTCCTGACATGGAGAGGCTTGAAATTCCCCTCGAAGATATGTAATAGCATATCGTCTCCTCGGTGCTTGTCTCCTAGGATATCTACATATCCTATCGGGGGCATGTAAGTACCCTGTGCTAGTTCAGATGCCATGGGTAGCATTATCTCAAAATGTCAATTGCCAGGGTCAAGATTTTGCTACAGAATGCCATGGGTGGGATTATCTCAAAATCTTGAAAGCCAGGGTTCTAGGGGTTGCCATGGGCATTGCTATCTCGAAGCATCGATTGCTAGGGACCCTACGAGGATTGATGATGGGGACTAGGAATCCGATACAGACCGTGTTGCATAGCCAATCCGAAGCTAAAAATAAAAAGAAAAGAGAGAGAAAACTCTCCAAAAATAAAGAAAAATTCCTCTATCTCTCTCTGACAAAAACGCACTGCAAACTGAACCTAGGCTAAAACATGTTACAAGCACGGGTGCTTTAACCACGGAGTTCAACAAACCTCAGGTTAGTTCCTGTGGGCCTTAGAAACCTTCACGGCAGACTGAGGCTAGACCTAGTCAGGACAGGGTTTTGGTTGGTACTTGAGTGCCTCTAGGCCTACTATTGGCATTCTAACCTAATCTACAAAAGGAAGCACACAGCAAAGTTATAAGCATCAAAAGATTTTATGGTCTAGAATCAAAGTTAATGCCTTGAAATTTTGCTAAGGGACTAGCAAAAGCTAGGCATGGGGGTATGATGGGAACACCATCATGAGCCATAACTAGCTCATTTTGACCAAAGTCAATAAATTCTCCTACATAACTGCCAGAAAGTCACAAGTCATTGCATAATCATTCTGAAGGAAAAATAAGAAACTAGGATTAAAACTGTAATTTTACCAGCTCATCATGGATGCAGTATAACCACGGGTTTTCTCAGGGGTTGAATGAAGGTCAATTAGTCTTAAAAAGATAACAATTGGGTAGAACAATCAGAAAGGGGTTTGCACGTGTTCTGCGAATTAAATGACTTTTGAAACCCTAAAAACATACCCGCTTAATAAACTAAGGTTCTGATCAGGATAAAATTCACCTAAACCCTCTAAAAATCATAGAAAAATATTCTCTAGGGTTTAGAACATTCAATTTGACCATCAGAACCCGTTTTGACCCAAAACAGACGCATAGACAGACATTTGCCCTAATTTAGATTTTTGCATAAGTACCCAGTCAAACATGGTCAAAACCAAAATCTAACTTCACCATTGGATTCCTTAGGTCCAAATTAGGTTTGTATCAAAATTTGGACCCAAGATTAATTTGTCTTGACCTAGTTTGCAAATTGGTCCTATCTAATTACATTTCTGCCCTTAACTTTCAAAATCCTTTCAAATAAGTCCCTAACTTTATCATCATTCTCACAAACAGGACCCTGCTGCCATTAAACCTATTCCCACTTGCTCTAGCGACTTTAAAAAGGAAAGAACTCCCTAATTTCTTGACGAATCCCTTTCAAATTTGAAAGGAAAGTTGGTCAAGAAATTCCCTTCCTTTTGGAGCTAATCCTAAGCCCTGAAACCTACCCAATGTCTCATGCAAACGCATGAGAGATTTGGGTATCAAGAAACTTCCAACTCCAGCGAGCATTCAAAACTCTCTCTAAAGCCCTATATAAAGACCCTCAGACCTCACCAAGTTCCCTAAGCTTGAATTCTGACCGTGAAATCCCCTTTTCCTCCTTCCTCTTCCGACTACGAAGCTCCACAAGCTCCGACGACTCCTCCTGCCCTCTCTCATTGTATGACCACAAAACCAGTGGCCAGATTCTCTTTCCCTCTCTCGTCTGCTCTTGGCCATACCAGCAGGAGCTCTTCTACCGCTGTCATCATCTCCATCTCCCTCCTCGGAAAACCTTTCATCTACGACGCCGACCAACCACAACCGACGCTGCCCTATCCCTTTCGTCCTTAGATTAGGTTCCAACGCTCCCTGTCCTTCCCTCCTTTTTCCCTACTTCTATCCCTTAAAAGCAACCACCAACTACACATCTCCCCCTCCATCATCTTTTGCTCCAGCGAAGCTTCGGCAACACCTAACCGCCACTCCACCGCACGAATCACACCGCTCACCTCCATAAGCTCCGCCGTGATCCATTCTTCAAAACCCCTCTCCCCATTCATCCTCTTGTCCACTCAAACCTGCTGTCGAATAACCCACTGTTCAACTTTCGCCGCTTCAGCCCCATACACAGACCATGCCACACCACGAAACCACTTCCACCACATCCACCATACTCTGACGGACCTTTTAAGCTTGTCTAACAAGGTCAAAAGATCGTATTCACCTTTTTCAGGTCCCAGGTCATATTGCCATTGACAAAGCTTTGACTGAAGCTTGAAGATTGCTTCCCAGCCAATAGCTCCAGGTCTTCAACTCCAGACGAAGCAGATTTGGTCCAGGAACACGCTCTCCTGGTCAATTAGAGCTATTAACCGTTCCTTGCACGTGAATTAGACGAAGGCATCAGCTACAGGCGCATACGAAGAAGTGGGAGCAAATAGTCCCACATTGGTTGCTGAGGAGCGCCTGCCATTGCATAAATTGTATTTGTGCTATAGGCTTATCACCTCAGCACGCACAGGGGGTGAGGTCCCCACACGCCCCTCGTCGCGACATCTCCCTCGCGAACCTGGTTTGCCCGATAACCCGCTTAAGCCCTGCACTCCTTGGCTGCGACCCAAGCCCGCAGCCCTGGTCCCGGGTACGCTCTAGGTCTGATTACTCGTATACCCGATACTGTGGAAGGCTCTGGGAGAGTGTGACCTAGAGAGAGAGAGATTGTGCGGGGTAGGGGGAGGGTTTTGTTGCAGAAGACATTGGCTAACACTTAGCCAAATTCAAGAAGCCTCCCCTCTCTGTGTGTGAAGAAGGAGAATAGAGAAAGGAAGAAGGAAAGAAGAAGGATCGTAGCCGAAGAAAGAGAGTAGCAACAGAGAAAGAAAGAAGCGAAAGAAGAAGAGGCTAAGAAAAGAGAAAGAAAGCTATGCACTATAGCATTAGACATTTAAGCTGTCTGATATTGCTAAGCTTTATTTGATTGACACTGTTGAGAAATTGTGAGGGGTATTTGGTGATTCAAATCACCATTTTACCCCATTATTTTTGCACGATTGACATCTGTTTTCACTTCTATATCATTATTGTTTGGAGTTTTTACAAATTGCTTATACTGCATTTAAATTGCAATTCTTGAGATTTAAATTCCATATTGCTCCCTGTGTTCGACCTCGGAACTTTTTCGAGTAATAAAATTTATTTGTTTAAGCGCTATTTTGGCTATACTACAACCTGACATTCTTAAAACTCCGATTTAGCATGAAGAACAATTACATAATCCAAACAGCCTATGCCTGAATGTAAAAGTGCCGTAAGGACTAGTGAAAGTTGTCTTATCCTGGTCATCAGGGAAGATTGCAACCTGGTTGTACCCAGAATATCCATCTAAAAAGTAGAAATACTTGTTCCCTGTCAATCTCTCTAGGATCTAATTAATAAAGGGCAAGGGAAAGTGGTCCTTCTAGGTAGTAGTGTTCAATTTGCGGTAGTCAATGCAAACCCTCCAACCAGTTGAGGGTCTGGTCACCACTTGTTCACCCTAGTCATTTGTTTCTACCGTGAAGCCTGCCTTCTTTGGCACCACATGGATTGGACTAACCCATTTTCTATCTGTGATGGCATAAATGATCCCAACGTCCAACCACTTCAGAATCTCCTTTTTAACCACCTCCCTCATGTTGGGGTTAAGACGTCTCTGCATGTCTCGAAAGGGTTTGGTGGAATCATCAGTATAAATGTGATGCATGCAGAGCGTAGAGTCTATACCCTTAATATCAGCAATCGTCCAAGCTATGGCTTCCTTGTGCCTTGATAAATAGTCTAGCAAGGCTCCCTCTTGCACTTCAGATAGTGCAGATGAGATGATTACAGGGAGTGTATCATTTGGCTAAGGAATACATACTTGAAAGAGTCTGGGAGGGGTTTCAGTTCAAGGTCGGGGGCATGGATGGTTGAGGGTTTCAAAATAGAAGTCCCCATCTCAGGTAGCAGATCTACCTTAGGCAGGTATGATGGGGAGAGAGTCATAGTAGAAACTCCAAACGATTCCTCAAGTTCTAGCACATCCCCTTCACATTCCTTTAAGAGATGGGAATGCTCATTTAGCAGGACATGCTGAAGGGGGTCATCACATAAAATTGCAAGAGCTGTCTCTTCAATCAGGTCATCTACCACCTCAACTTGGGAACAATTCTCAAATCCGAGTTGTTTATAAGCATCAAACGCATTAAGCCAAATTTTCTTGTTCCCAAAGCCCATTTTTAATGCCCTAGTGTGACAATTAATTGAAGCATTAGAAGTCGCAAGAAAAGAGCGGCCTAAGATGATGGAGGGCTTGGTTGGTTTGTTGGTAGGGTCAATGTCCAATACTAGAAAGTTAACGGGGAAGAAGAAATCCTCCACTCTCACGAGGACATCTTCCAACAAGCCCCATGGTGTCTTCAAAGAATGGTCTGCAACTTGGAGGATTACAGGGGAAGGCTTCAGATTACCTCTCCAAGTTGTTCATATACATAGCTCGGAAGGATGTTTACCTCCTCACCCAGATCAAGTAGAGTCTTGTCTATATGTAGGTCGCCAACAGCCACCGAGATGTATGGGGCTCCTGGGTCCTTAAGTTTCGGGGGTGTCCTATGTTGTATAATTGAGCAAACAAAATCAGGCATGAGAACTTTTGTTTGGACCTATTTCCTCGATTGTCACTTTTTCGTGTACAGATCCTTTAGAAAGTGGGCATAGGACGAAATCTGCTTGATTGCTTCAAGCAAAGGTAGGTTAATTTGCACTTGTTTGAAAGTCTCCATGATTTCATCTGCCCTATCTTTGTCTTCAGATGAGCCAGCAAAAGTCTGCCTAGAGTTAGATAAGCGCTATGGAAAGGGCACTCTCGATCTATTGGTGGAAGGGTTGTCATGTCGAGTAAGTGGGGGAACGGAGACAACCTCTTCCTCTGAGGTGATTTCAAGCGAAGAAGAGTTGGGCAACTCTTCTCCGGTGGGGTCGAAAGTCGAGGTGGATGGTTTTTCAGAAGGTGGGACTATAGGAGCATCCGGTTTGGAAATTTCTTTCCCACTCCTCAGAATAGTCACTGCCTGGGATTGCGCCCTAAAGATAATCCCTTTCCCTTTAGGGTTCTCCTCAGATGAACTGGGAAGCTTCCCAGTCTCCCTTTTACTCATGGCCTTGACAAGGTGTCCAATTTGTGATTTCATCTCATTGATTGCCTTGTCATGAGATTGGATGATTATTCTTTGATTCTCCTTCATGGCCTTCAGCATGACTTTAAGCTCATCTATTTCAGAAGTCTTGGATGGTTGGGAGGGAATAGGAGGTTGATTATACTGTTGAGTCTGAAAGGGTTGGGGTCTGTAATTCCCTGAATTAGAGACATTCCCCTGTCTCCATGAGAAATTGGGTTGGTTCCTCCATCCCTCGTTATAAGTGTTGGAAAAAGGGTCATTACGAGGTCTGGGATGGAACCCTTGGGCGACATTTAGGTCCGCCTGTACAAGGTCAGGGAATTGGGAGGCCAAATGACAATCCACAGTAGCATGCATATTGCCTTGGCAAAAGGAGCATTTAGAAGCTTGGGAAGCAGAGGCATTTGGCATGAGTTGGCTAGGGTTCAACATAAGCCTTTCCATATTTTGGTTCAACAATTGAATTTGGAAGGCTAAATTCTGGGTATCCCTAGCCTCATTTCCCTTAATCTTTCGTTGCATAAGAGTGGGTTTCCTATCCAAATAGGAAGAATTTAGGTGGATAGAATTCTCACTCAAGGTTTCACTCAAGCCTCATCTTCAGTTTTTGGAAGAAAGGTTCCTGCACAGGCTCCATCCATTGTTTGCCTGTGCTTGTCATTTAATCCAGTGTAGAACCTTTCTACAAGTTGCCATCTTGGCACTTGATATGGGGACATAAGCGTAACAAATCTTTGAAGCTCTCCCATGCATCATGAAATTGTTCTCCATCTTGTTGAGCAAAACCTATGATTTCCCTCCTATAGTGATTAGTCTTGCTCATGGGGAAGTATTTTTTCAAAAACTCTCCCTTCAAGGCATCCCAAGTATCCACTCTACCATCTAGAGTGTGATACCAATGCTTCGCCTTATCCTTGAGGGAGAAAGGAAAGAGGGTTCGCATTTGGTCTTCATCAATAACACCCTGCAATCTTACCGTGGAATAGACCTCGGTGAATTCCTCTAAATGCCTATAAGGGTCATCCCTGGAAGTACCATAAAATGAAGGCAGCAGAGATATGGTACTACTCTTGATTTCATATGGATTATTCCCCCGAGGTCTTCTCAGTGTATGGCCAGGTTGGTTGGTAGGGATAAAATAATCTCTCAAAGATTGTTAGTTCTCCACAATTCTATTTTCACCTTCCTCGGCCATCTCTCTTCTCGCTTGGTTGACTCTCCTAAGGATTCTTTCAGGTTCTAAATTAAACACAAGTTGTCTCCTCAGAGATCGCCTACCAAGCATACATAAACAAACACAATTCCAAAGGACTTTTATGTCTTTAATCAATTAAGGCCTTTGAGATTTTAGTCCAGTTGTAGGTGACAATACAAATAACCCAATCAATTAGGTGCCTATTGTCGACCTATGAAATGCCTTAATGAAGACCTAATTGAAACTTAGGTGCTCTGCCCTAAAGTTCAAATGGTAAAGTACTCCAAGGACGGAAGATCGAGGGATGCAAGTAGGCCTAAGCCTTCCTTTGAAGCTGTACTTTCACGGTGCTTCTTAACTACCCACAAAAATCTGTGACAGGGTATCCCCCTCCTTAGAGTTACAAAACTTTTGAACTTAAGTTTCAAGCACTTTGGTATCCAATGGTAGGAGAGTTCTTTCCTAGTAGCTCAAAACCTAGGAGTGTCTAATTGCGTGCTTTAGTGCGCAGTCATGCACGTGTGCATTCACCGTAAAAGTTTGAATTTGAATTTTGAACTGCAGCACAATGTCTCAAATCAACTCCTTAGGTTTTATTGTGTTCCTCCTTTACTTAGTCCTTTTCAAAAATTTAATGCAACCAATTGTTAGATCGTTTCAAGACAAATTATGTGGTCTAGGAATTAAGTCCAAATGCAAATGCATGATCAAGATATGGATGCAAAGTAAGAGGATGCATACCTTGCTTCCAGCAATCAACGATGTGAGAATGCACACAATTTAGAGAAATAAATCTAGAGGCTGCTCGTACAGACCTGAATGGTTTATCCTAAGGGTAGGCAGCTTCTAGCAGGCAACTCGTGTTTTTATTTTTTTGTTTTTTTTGTTTTAGCTACTTATGCACAATCAAGAAAAATAAAATCAATCCACAAAGAAAGTAAAAACCTAAATCTAAAGAAAGAGGGAACAGACTCCAAAAAATTACCCAACACAAGCTTAAAACAAAATCGGGGAACAAACCCCTAAAACTGGCCCCAGAGTACAGGGGCGAGAAAACAAGCAACTAAACTAAACCTAAAAAGTCTACTCTAAAATGCGGAATCAAAATTCTAAGAGGAAGACTCCTCCTAGATGGTCCTTCGTGCATCTCTATGCGTGTGGGGTCAAGGCCCACAAGTTCCGGTGATTATCTCGGAGGTGGCCGCAAGGTCCACCAAGGTGTGAAGCTCAGTCCCTCCTCCAAGTGGTAGAAACAAGGTCCACCACAGCGTTGCTGAGGCCAATGCGACAACTCGTATGTAATATACGTACCTCGCACCAAATTAGATCAAACAAGTTAAATATGCCTCAATTTAAATCAACATGAACAAATGAATAATTGCAAGTTAATTAAGCCTGTTGTCTCCCCGGCAATGGCACCATTTGACGAGTCGATTTCACTTTCGAATAAGATGATTAAGATGATTTGTTGTTGCATTTTAAAGTGGTGGAAAATTGACTAATCAAAGTATTAAATTGAAAAGAAACCACTCGAGAAAGCGGGTCGTATCCACAGGGAGGTAATGGTCTATTGAGAGTCATACAGGTTAAAAATAGATGCTCACGAATTGTTTCCCCCAAAAATTGTGTCGAAAACCATGTTAGATATGAGTTTGAATGATAGCATAATCTGAAATTGCATTTATACCAAACAAGAGGGAGCTCAATGCAAGGTTCACAATAATAAAATAAAAATAGAAGTTTGCAATGGCATTGAATGTAAAAACTAATACCTCGTTTATTGTAGCAAAATAGGGGAATGGCTTCCCCTTCTCCGTGCGCGAGGAGACCAAGGCCAATGGCGAGCTTCTCGTCGAAGGAGCGCCAGAGGGAGAGCCTCGCAGCGGTGGGTCTAGCGTGGTACGAGACGGCCTGAGGTGGTCGGACCTAGGAGTTGAGCAGTGGCAGTGGCTGTTAGCTGCAGCTTCTATGCATGGAGATGAGGGGTTGCGAGCGCGAAAGCTATTGTTCGACGCAGCTGCTGAGAGGGAATGGTGCTCGCGATTGCTACTGCTGCACGGTGGAGGTGCGCAGGCCGTGCGGGGGCAAGGAGCTGGCGGAGCGCAGCTGTTGCTGCTGCACGCTGTTGGCCACGTGGGCGCGAGGAAAATGGGTGCTCGCGGGCTGTGCAGCTGCTGCTACTGGAGGACGTAGACCACGCGAGTGCATGCGGGGAGGGGCGCGACTACTGAAGCTGCCGGCGAACGCAGCTACTGGAGCTGGAGGACACAAACCGCACGAGGGGGAAAAATGGGTGCTCACGCCTGCACAGTTGCTACTGCTGGAGGACACAGACCACGCGGGTGCACGCAGGGAGAGGGGCGCGACTGTGCGGTCGGGGTATGGTTGATGAAGGTGTTGGGTTTGTTGGTGGAAGAGAAACAATGCTGAGGCGCAGGGAAGACGCAGTGAGCGGATGCGTCAGACGTTCGGGAAATTTCCCGGACTTCTTAATTGGCGCAGGGGTGAGGAGCTGGAGCTGGTTGCTGGTGATGGTGGTGAGGGTGGTGCTACACACTGTTGTTGCAGCGTGGAGGGGTGCACACTGAGGTGCTCACAGTAATGCAGCTGCTTCAATTTGGTGGAGTGTCCTGTCACAACGCACCCCTACGATGGTGGAGCAGACTACCGCAGTCGAGGCCAGTGGTGGTGGAGCGGATGAGAAGCTATTCTCTACATAGTAGGGAATGGGTTGGAGGCCTACCGATGATGGTGCGGCTGAAGTTTTCTTTTATGTTGCAGGAGGAGGCATGCAGGCGGACGTTGGTTGAAGAAGTGAAGCGACGAACATCGTGGGGAACAGGGATCCACGATTGTCTCTTGTGCATTATAGCTAGCGCAACTCTCTTGCATGCATCCGTTGGAGATAAAATAAAGAAAAGAAATGAGGGGTTATTTATGTGTAAACCCTTACTTTCTATGTTAAAACCAAACAATACATGTAATGCACTCACAAGCTATTCTAACTTAATTCTAAATGCATTTAATTATGAATGCATTGCATGAATTATGCAATTAAGTTAAAAACATAAAATAATATATTTACATCCTAATACATGCTAAATAAATGTTAAAGAGAACTTAATATCTAGGCATTGAAATACCTAAATAACCCACAAATATGGGCTCATCATAGCCGAGCTCTCAATCAGAGATTTTCCTTGATTACTTGACCAATCCCTTCCAAACTTGGAAGGGACAACCCTGAGGAGATCCCTGATCGATTAAACCTAATCCCAAACTCCAAATTCGTCTAGATCACTCATGAGAATCCAAGGATTTCAAGAATCCTTCTTCCTGAAACGTCAAGCCTTTCAAGCTTGTTTCCAAGCTTGGGAGCTTGCTTGAAGGCCTATAAAAGACCTTCATGGACAACCTCACCTCCCGAGCGAGTTTTTGGGTGACAAATATCTTCTTTTCTCCCTCTCTAGCCTGCTCCAAGCTTTGCTCCGGCAACCACCTTCCTCCGTTCGCTTCATCGGTCGCCACGTACAATAGGCGGTCAGATCTTCTTCCCCTCTCCATTCTGCATTGCGCAATACCAGTGCAGCGCTCTCCAACCTCCTCCTCATCACCGTCCCCCTTCCCAGAGTATTCCTCTTCTCTGGCATCGGCCTATCATAGCCAGCGCCTCCTCCACAACCTCCTCATCCGCTAGCTACCCTCGACAACTCCCCTACCTCTACTGATATCCCAACACTTCCAAACTTCTATTCCGCTCATGAATCCACCCGCTCCACCGTCATCTCCCCTGTCCCCGACATACCTCCGACAATCTCGACAGCACGCCACACTCCACCAACTCGCCTGCTACCACTTCCTACACCTTCACTTTGTCCATATGAGCAAAACCCCTCAAGAAATTGAGAGGATTGCTACGCCAATCACTCCACCGAACACCCTCACAACCTTTGACTTTTTCCGCCTTCGCTACACTCACATACACATCTCCACAGCATGCCACCGCCACCACCGCCCTCGCCGCACTCACGTAACACTCCTAAGCGCTTCTAACGTGGCCGCAAGGCCGTTTTCATCTTTACAGGTGTTTGTGGTCCGCCGCCATTAACGGAGCTTCTTCCTTAACCTCAGGAGCCGTGTTCTTGCCAAGTTCTTCAGCCAATCGAATCCTAGGTCACGCGGTCTTCTTCCAGGAGTGTACCTAAGTCTTCAATTAAAGGAGTCACCCTCTCCTTCGACTGCAATCAAGAACTTCAGAAGCTGTTCCAACATGCGAAGGACAGTAGGGACTTTAGTCCCACATCGGCGCCTGACAAGCTCTTTGTGCAATGTTGAAGTGGAAAACTACACTATCGGAGTTGGATTTGAAAACCCATCGTTGTAGTTCAATTTGAGAAGCAATCCATCAACAGATAAAATTTAACCGAAATTCGTAAAGAAATTCCGGATCAAACACAAGGAGGCAGACGTTTGATTCAAAATCATGTTTGTTTAATTGTCACGAAGTAGATTAGGTAATCAAATTGAATCTAAATTAGCTATCAACTTAAAGAATAAAGAGTAGAAGACAGAGAGAGAATATTACAAATAAAGAGAAAATAGAGATAGAATAAACATGGATTTCATTACCACAAGCTGATGTTCATTACAATTACAACTACTCACTACACTAGAAAGCAGAAAATCTACACTAGAAAGCGGGAAATCTACACTAGAAAGCAGTAAAAGAGAAGGTAGAGAGAAGTTATCCTCCTTGACAGCTGCTTGGAGGACGAGCCGGACGGGGTATCGCCTGGAAGACGGAGGACGAAAAGGTGAACGAAGCGGGAAGAACCGAGGGCGAGGCAGGACATCATCGTTGCGGGATCCACTTCCCGAATGGAGTGAGAAGACAACCGCAGGATGCTCCACGAAGGGGGGAGAAGGTAGAAAACTTCTAATTTTAACTCTAATGAAGCATCCCGGGTTTGGGACAAGCTCTTAGAACTTTGGAGGAGGTGAGAGAAGAGAGGAAGGGATGAGAATTTTGTAGGGTAGGGGTCTCCTTTTATAGTTGCAAGGATTTGGGGTAATTTGGTCATTACAAATTCAAAATATTAAATGAGGGGGTCTTTAGTGACAGAATTAAGCATCACTAAAGACTCGATCGTGGCCTTACGTGCGTACCACCCGCGCGCCATTTCCTCTTCAGCTAATCGCGCCTGCTCGTGTTCTCGCAAGATCATCGATCTTCAGCCATCCGATCGTCAACTCAATGCATAAGCACGCCTCTTCTCAGCCGTCTGATCTCGCATCCAACGGCTCAGAATGCACTACATCTCCCACATATGATTGGGCATTTGAATCTGTGTCTGATCACGCGTGCATGAACTGTGCGCGTCCACTGTGCCACGTCGCTTGCTCCTCACCCACACAATCTACATCAAACGGCTGAATTGAATGCTCCCCGCGCCTTCACCTCAATTTGAGGCTTGCAAGGATTCTATCCCGCGGCCTCTGCTCCGCAAGCGAGCCCATGACCAATGCGTTATGGCCTCATCTTTATCTCACTTAGGAATTAGGCGCACACGATCGTGGTCATTGGATCAAGATCCAACGGCCCAAATCGTCTGTGCCTTTTCCTTCAGAAGTGCAACTGTGGGTCCTTGGACCGATTGGGCTGCTGAGATGGCACCACATGGCGCCATCTTGGCCGTCCATCTTCTGTGTGTTGTAGACGGTGCCATGAATGTTGGATTGGATCGATTTTCGCGTAGTTAGGCTACGATCGTCGATCCGAACCGACATCCGTAGGGTCGAACTTGTCATCTGAAGTGTGGATTGACACCATCTTGGCCCTTGATTTCTAATCTTCCTCAGACTATATCTGGTGCTATAGATGTCCTATCGGGACGATCTTGGAGTCGTTGAACTCCAGTCGTCGCCCTGATCAGATCCGTACGGTTGGATCTTTGATCCGAGGCCTCAATTAAAAGTCGCCTATCCCTAGCCACCAAAAAGAAGAAATTACTATATAATTTGTATAATTTGACCTAAATCCATAATGATTCATGTTATGCAATATTTACAATGCATGATGCTAATATGATACTAAGAACATGCATTAATAGACATTTTTGGCTATTCAGATGTATGCACATCATGCAGCATAAAAGGGATTTTTGCTTACGACCCTTTGCCCAGTACATGAGGGGTCAGGTCCCTCCTCACACCTTCACTCCTCGACTACTACTCACACTCGGTAGCCTTGGTCCTTTGCTTAGATCCATATACCCACCTGGATAACCGACTATAGACCTGATTACACGGGTCCGAGAGAGAACAGAAGGAGAGAGAGGGGGGGTTTTGCCTCACTCTCTAACTCTCAACACTTAGAAGAATTCCAGAGGCTTGCTGAGTCTCTCTCCTGAGGCTCAAGGAGAAGAGAAGGCTCTATCTGAGGAGCCATGTGTTGTGTTGTGCCTCTCTCTCGACGCTTTAAGGAAGGAAGAAGAGGCCTTTGCCTCTCTGTTGAAGCTACTCCTCCTGAACACTTAAGCTATCTAGGGCTTGTTTTTGAGGCATTTGATTCTGTGGTTGAGCTTACTGTTCATATATTTGAGTATTTGTGAGGTTTAAACTTAAGGGGTAATTTGGTGATTTAAATCACCATTTTACCCTAATCTTTTTGCACATTGATATTTGGATCTATTGATATATTATTTTGAATTATTCTTTTGATCTTAATTGCTTATATTTTGCTTAGAATTATGATCTATGAGATTGAATTGCCATTATTGCTCCCAATGAACGACCTCGTACTTGCGAGTTATAAATTTTAAGTGTTTTTTAGTGATTTTGACTTGCTACGAGGATTACATCCTTTAAAACATCGATTTTACCCCGATAAAATAGAGCCCAAAGTAACTAAATAGTAGTCCTAGGAACACTTACTCTACCTTAGGATACTTAAGCTTTTTCGTAGAGAACTTAGAAAGCCAAAATAGGCATTAGACAGCCTAATCAGATGACTAATCTGAAAATCAAACGTCTGACTGTTTGATCAGATGTCCAAAACACTTAGGTTGGTAACCTGCTTTCTGTCTGCCAATTTCAGACATCCATCCCTTAGTCCAAACATCTAATGACCTTGCCAGACGTCCAACTAGAGGACCGTTGGCTTTTTCAGACTAATTATTGAGGATTAACCTTTAATCTGACCTACATTCATTTTCAGACATCCTTAGAGAACCCTAGATGTCTGATAAGTAGACGTTAGGCCCAAATCACCTTTTGTCAGATGATTATAGTCGTTTAGCCTCGGAAAATCCATTCTCGCAGAGGATTGCATTTCCAGACATCCAGACTTTGTGCCTGACAACCGACCTATTGTCTGACCAAAAAGACCTGGAACCCTATTTAGGTTTGAACAAAAGTAGGAAGGAAACTAGTCTAGAATTAGACGCATGACCTTAAGTCCAAATGTCTTAAAAGTAACCTTTAGATGTCAGTTCTGATCCAACACCATCCAGTTGATCCACCCCTCTAGATCAAATGTCCAACCATAAAATCAGACGATGACCCAAACATCTGATAATAGATCCAGACGTCTGATAACCCTGTCAGAATCATAAATGACCCTGATTTTGGAACTGATTTGCCTTGGGATAATTCCCAACAGCTAGAGAAGCCTTCCAATGACTAGAAGAGGCTCCTAAACCCTTCTTAGAGCCTCTATAAACAGAGGAGGACCTTTCCTTTTCAAGATACACCAAGTAACACTACTTCTACACTCTTTTGTGTCATAAAGAAGCAATTATCAAGAAGAGAAGTGATCTTCCTCTCCAAGCCCCATTCAACAAATCTGAGAGTATCGTTACTCTACCGAGATCACGCCTACGCACTTCCATCTAAGGGAAGTCTCTTTTTCCTATAGAAGCTAGATTAACATTAATACTTTGTGGATCTATAGGTCAGTTGTAATTTTCATTTTATTTTTGGTTGGGTATTCACTTTGCGAATTCCCATCTCCTTCATGGGACAAAATACTCCTCATGAAGAGAAGGGGTTTGAGGCACGCTACCCTCGTCTAAGTAGCGTTGTTATAAGAGGTTAAACTACCCTCGTTTGAAGCAGTTCGTTAGTGGATTTGATCGACTTGATCAATCAGGAAATCCTAAATCGAGAGGTTTAGGTGGTGGTTTTTACTCGAGTTTGGGTTTCCACCTAAAAATCCTTTGTGTACTTGTGATTGCTTTTCTGTGAGATTGTTATTATATTTCCACATTATTTTATTTCTTTTATCAGGCAAATCTCACCCCCCTCTGTAAGGAACCTTCATTTAAATACTATATCATTTTTGTTAACTGTACTACAACGTGCATTTCTTAACATTCGACGAAAGCAAATCAACAACTCCCAAGAGGCCCGACTCTCCTAACTGTTGTCAATAACATTCTTGTTCTACGAGGACAGGTAGGCCTTACTTTAAGGCCATTAGTGTTGTTAGTCCCTCCCCTGATCAAGGAGAGACTACCTGATTGTGATTTAAGAGAATGATACATCTCTATCACCTTTCCTAGAGAGGGTTGATTCCTAAAATCTAACCACAAAGGTGAGTTAGAGGACTGAATAATGATAATAAATCTTGGGACAATTATTGGGATGGCAGTGTTCGCTAGTTTGTCGACCTATAGTGTAAGTAATTGTACACTACCCATTTTCTTTTGATGGTACACAATTTCATCCCTACTACCATTTAGATCATCCGTACTTATGACCTACTTTTAGGACCCAATGGAATACTGTAGCAGTTTTCGAATGTCTTGGGAACAACGCAAGTTTCTCATGTGGGAGAACCAACGGTTCTACCAGATATTGTGGTGCCTGAAGATGGCAACGATCGAGGTACAACAACTAGGGATGTGGACAAACCCACCTATTAAGCCTCTACATCTTTTTATTATTGACTTCATTGATGTAGCTTTTCTACCAGAGCAGGCTATCTATTTTCAAGGAGCAGGCCTAATGATGATCTTATGTAGTTGGCTGCACTTTTGTTTCATTTTGTAGTCCCTCTTTGATGTTATGTAGAGTACGACTAGGCCCTACTTTTGATGAAATGTTATAATTTAAGCACTTGTGGCTTTATATATTATAAACCAATGACTATAGACTGTGATGGAACCTAGTTAGTTTATATTTCTTTTATGCATTTACCTTGCATTTTTGTTAGTTTCTCTACTTGCTACTTTGAAATTTCATGCCATGCATTAAAGCTTTCGTTAAGGCCAATTAGGCGTTGTAGGCTTGATAACTAAGAAAACAAACTACTTGCAACCCTAACCATCTCCAGTGTCTGGGACCTCAGTGTCTTCACACCCGTTAACCTAGCTTCCAAACCATCGAAAGGTTAGTGGAGCGTGACAACTTTCAATGGTATCAGAGGATTGCACTTCACTGGAAGTTGTCCACCAGGGCTAGCCTTGGGTTGTAGTCAGGAATTGGAATTGTAGTTTGCATGTACGGCATATTTTGATTGTTGCAAACCCCCATGTTGTGAAACTGATGTAGGCTTGTGCCTATTTCATGATGCCTCCAAGGACTCAATGTTAGAGGGATGGCAATTGAAGCAATGGGAAGTGTATGTTCTAACGGAGGGGGGTGAAATTTGCTTGAAATGAAATAATGCAGAAATATAAATATGACAATCACGCAAAAAGCAATCTCACAAAGCACATAAAGGATTTTTAGGTGGAAACCCAAACCCAGGTAAAAACCACCACCTAAGTCTCTCGACTTAGGATTTCTCGATCGACCTGGTCAATCAAATCCACTAACTGAACTACTTAAAATGAGGGTAGTTCAACCTCAATACAACCGACACTACTTTGAACCCGAGGGTAGTGTACCTCAAACCCCTCCTCTTCATGAGGAGTATTTTGTCTCGCGAGGGAGATGGGAATTCCCAAAGTGAATACCCAAACAAAGATAATAACAGAATATCTTATAAAGCCACAAAGTAAATAAGTTATTCTAGCTACTATAGGCTAAGGAAACTTCCCTTTGATGGAAGTGCGTTGACTCTTGACGTGGAGTGCGTGAACCACGCAAGGGCACGAACGATGCTCTCGTATGTGAGGATGGGAGAGTGAGTGTGCAGCGAAGATGATGCTTTCAAGTGTGTAGGATGATCTTGGAGAGCAACAAAACTTCTAGTTGATTTTCTTCTTCACTTGGACACAATATAATGTGGAAGTAGTGTGTCAAGGTGTGTTAGCTTAGGAAGGATTTTCCTCTGTTTATAGAGGTCCTAAGTAAGCTTTGGAAGGCCATGGAAGCCTCTTGTAGCCGTTGGGAACAAGGCTCAAGAGTATGGTTCAAAATCCCACCGAAATCAAGGTCATTTATGATTCTAATAGGGTTATTAGACATCTAATTTTATGGTTAGATGTTTAGGTCATCATCTGATCTAAAGGTCAGTCGTCTGATCTAGAAGGGTGGCAGATTTGATCAGGGTTGGATCAAGACGGATGTTTAAGAATACTTTTTAAGACATTTGGAAAACTAATCGGACGTCTAATTCTAGACAGGTTGTGTTCTAGTTTTATCTAGACCTAAATAGGGTTCTAGGATTTAGTTGCTCAGACGATAAGTCAGACGTCTGGCAATATATCTAGACATCTAGAAACAAAAATCACTGCAGGAATGAATTTCCCGAGGCTCAAACGGCTATAATCATCTAATAGAAGTGATTTAGGTCAGATCTTAGCCTAACATCTATTTATTAGACGTCTAGGATACTCTATGGATGCCTAAATGTAGATGTAAAATAGATTAAGGGTTAATCCTCTAAGATAAGCCAACGGTCCTCTAGTTGGACGTCTGGCAAGTTCCGCAGACGTCTTCTAAGAAGTCTAGACTAAGGGCTGGACGTCTGAATGTGGCAGACAGAGAGTAGGTTTCCAGCTTAAGTGTTTTAGATGTCTAATCAAACAGTCAGATGTCTTAAAGTCTAAGATCAGACGTTTGATGTCAAGATTGGACATCTGATCAATTTGTCTGATGCCTACTTTAGTTTTCTGATTTATCTAAGAGTTTGTCTAAGTATCCTAGGGTTGTGTATGTATTTTTAGGACTACTAGTTATTACTTTGGGCTCTTTAACAATTAATCTAAGCAAAATAAAGAGCAAAGAACATAAAGAAACAAATACAAAGTACAAGAAAAGACATCTATCCTAATCTTCATCTTCAAGCTCTCGCTCCGCACGAAGCTCCTTCTCCTCCATCAAGCCCCTCCAATCCGCCATGGATGCGAGCTTGAGCTCCACCTCCACATTTGTAACCATTTACATATATCTTGAAATCTTAAACTCAATGTAATAACAAATGTTTTGTTATCATCAAAATTAACAATCATGGTGCCCTTGCACCAATAGGAAGTCCCAATACCCTACGAGCAGTAATTAAGGTGACAGACAGAATCTGCCCAATCTTATTATAACCATTAATCAATTTCAAGGCACGATGCACCAGGTGTAGACAACCCTACAAAATATGGCTAACATCTTGAGCTGAGTAGGGGTTGGATCGAGGAATAATGGAAACAATAATAGAGCTAGTGGTAGCATGAAGTATAGAATAACCCCTCACCAGGATGAAATGGTTCAAACGAGTCTCCATACGAAAGCAGACTTAAGCAATAGCCATTTGTAACACTCACTAGGAGTGATGATTTTGAGCAATTCTAGAGGATAAAGCCATTGACTTTCTCAAAATCTGGTGATCTGTTGACAACAAAGGATTAGATAATCAAGCTCAAAAAGGTCCTTGATGTACTCGAGGTAGAAGAAGAGCGGAAAGTAAGGATGACTACATTCTAGCTTGAAGGCATAGTAGAACGATGGTGGACCAGAGTCAAGGCAGCTGAACTAGTTTCGATGGCTTGGGTTGGATTCCTGAAGCTCTTCAACGATAAGTTTTATCCTCTATAATGGAGAACATAGAAAAGGAATGAGTTTATAAGTCTCCAGCAGGGCCAAATGATAGTCATTGAGTACAGGGTAAAGTTTATGAAGTTGCTTCTCTTCGAGAAAGAAGCGTTTGTTGGGGAAGAAGTGCAAGTGTGGCAGTTTGTTAGTGGATTGAGGAATAACTTGAGGATCAAGTGGGTAGGGACCTAATGGCCAGTGTAGCTAGGGTAGTTGAGAATGCTCTAGCCATGGAGAGAGTACTTAATGCAATGCTCCAATAGGAACAGTCACAAGTCAGGTGGCCTGAATGGACATAACAACTAGTAGAGGAGAAGATTTGATCCCACTACCAGTGGATCTTGAGTGTTTAAACCCTTTGTTTTAGCCAGGTTCAAATCACGAGAGTTTCTAAAGCCGTTACCCAGGCCAGACAAAGTAATCGAGTAGTTAGTGGAAAAGCAACAAGGGTACCGAAATTATGGAAAGAATCACCTAGGGAAGCACAGGTGATAATTCCACATTTATTAAGAATAATGTGACTATTTTATGTCAGTTCCTAGAATTGCATAGCATTATTAAGTTATAAATAATGCATCATAAGCATTCCAGGCATGTTAAGTTCATGCATGCATTTGTACATAATTTGTATATATTATAATAATATTAATTTATGCAGGAATAAATGCAGGGGCTAGAGCTTGAGGATGGAGGGCTATAGTGAAGATTCAAGAGAATACAAATTCTATGAGGAGAAAAATGTAAATTCACCAAGATACAAGGGTATTACTATAATTTGGCCACCAACACCTAAATCCCTTACTCCAAAAGAAATTCCAAGTCGCCCTGGACATCTCCGTAAATTTTTAGGAGGGAATCACATCAACATCAAATTCCAACTCTGTGTGCAACCGACACACAAACCGCACGTCTCACCCATGCCTCACCCGGACGAGGCACACCAAATGAGCCTTCAACTACACCGACCAACTCCCCATGCATGATCTGCACACTTACACCCACTCCAACTCACTCTATCCCTTAACGCACACTGCCCACGCGTGAATCTCGCCCCTATGCCATCTCCACCCATGCCAAGCATGCATAGTGCAAGTTTTAGCTAGCTAAAGCCCTTCCCCTCTGATTGTGCAGCAATCATAGGTCTTAATTGACCTAAATTAGGTTAGGACTTAGCATAAGTTAGGGTAATTCATGAATGGATAAGCATTACTAGCACTTTTACTGCTTTCTTTTAGCTATGCATAAAATAATGCTATAATGTACTGATTAGGTGCATTATGTCAATTGCAGGTAATAAGCTGATCATAAGCTAAATCTGAAGCTGGGTCTAAAGCTGGATCTGAAGAATAAAGAATAACTGGTGTTGCAGTAGAGCTAGAGCGGAAGACCTAGATTAGATGTAGTAGATAATAATGTAAGGGAGTTAAGGTATGCTATTCTATTAAGTAGGAATAAAGCAATAAATTGTCAAGAACTTAGGTCCATCCTAGCCTTAGGACAGCCTAGAAGCTTCCCTAAGCCGTAGCCACCCTTACATTAGGTCACCTCACCCTAGGAAACCTTAAAACCCTAATTCCAGCCTCTATCTGGACGTCCAGATGAGTTATAAGACATCCAGAACCCTTAGCCAACTCCCGCACACCTTAAACCCACTTATGCAATGTTATTGGACGTCCAGACACTTGGTCAGACGTCCAATTTCTGCAGAATTCCCAAGACAGAACCCAAAATCCCTCCTGACTCTGATTGGACGTCCAGATAACAAGTCTAGACTTTTGATTTTTCACTATAAGACGTCTGACACTATTATTAGACGTCCAAAACTGCCCTCCAGACCCTATTTTGAGATTCAAGCCTTGATCTTGGATCTTTAGCCCCCTAAACCCAATTCTAACCCCCTAGGAACCTAAATTAAGGTGCCCTAACCCTAGTACATCACCTCTAGACTTCCCTAAAGACCTAATTAGGTCTTCACTAGACCTAACTGACTTGGATCTTAGTCAATTCCATCGCTTATTCAATTGGACTCAGTGAGTCCAATTGAGCCCTGATCTTAGCACATGCTGTCCAATTAGACTCAGTGAGAGTCCAATTGACCTAGACCTGACTTAATTGAGTTATTTTACTCTCAATTAGGTTTCCACACACCCAATTAAACTTATATTAAGTTTAATTGCACTTTACCTTAGTGAATTAGGGTTTACAACCCTAATTTGAGACCTACCTTGACCTAAACCCACTACAATCTAACCTAATCAACCTAGCCACCTAAGTTTTGACCCACACACATCCACATGAAAATACCTAGCCTAGAGTTCTCTAGAACTCTCTACCTTGTGTTGTTGCCTTGGTTGCTAAAATTAGCAACCAAGAGCCATTCAATTTTTAGATCCACATTTGGTGGATCTAAAAACCACCATCCATCCTCTCTCTCACTCTCCCACGAGCTCCCATCATAGGCCTCTCTAGAGAATTCCATAATTCTATAGAGAGCTTCCCTTAAGTCTATAAAAAAACCTAAGGGGTGGCACTTTGCACCCATCCACTCTTGGCTCCATTTTAGCTTAGCTTCATTCCACCTCCACTCCACCTTCACGAGTAGCTTCACCATGGCCACCACCATCTCCACGCCAAGATGTCGGATCACCTCCTCAACCTCTCTCCAAGGGCCGACCTAAGCACCATTGGTCGCCCCTCCTCTCAACCAAGTCAAAGGCCATCAGAGCCCACCTCTGAATGCCCTTAGTTTTGATAGATTAGATTATAGTTCTTCATAGTTTTACTGCTTTATTTACTGCTTAGTAGTATAGCTCTATATTCTCCCTCAATGATGCATGCATAATCCCCTGTAGATTCATGTATGCAGTCATTTTCTGATAGCAATTAGTTTTTACATACCCTGTACAAGCATTCCCCTACCGGTGCTCTGCAACTCTGCTATCATCATCTTTATATATATATATGTTGAAAATCACCACGTGCCTGATTATCATCTTTTGGTGTGATTAAAGTTGCATGTTTTCAATTTCTGAAATTCTGGCAACAACATGTCATGCATCAATACGAACTTAGCATAAATCGACATGCGATTTTGAATGAGCAAGAGAGATCGATTTCTAATTTGCATTTCCAAAATGCCTCCCAGAGACGAACGATCGAGACTCCAAGTTTCCTTGTCTTTATAAATTATTTTTAACGAGTGTTTTCGCGCACTATACTACAATGAGATCTCTGTTTTCGAAACACACGCGAGAATCGCCTTCTGTCACCCTCCACCTATAAAAGGCCTCCACCTCCTCCAACTACAAACCATCTCCACCTTCTCCCTCATCTCCATTAGAGTGAGAAAACCTACCTTAGCTCCTTTTTAACCTCTCCCTAAGTCCCTTGGCCTCCATATTAGTGTAGAAACTCTAGCTTTTCACCCTTCAACTATCCTTGCACCACCTTCATATGATCGCCTAGGAGTTGCCTCTCACCTCCCTTCATAGGTGGATAATCAACCTACCCTCTCACCCCTATTTATCATAGACTTGGGTCCTATCCTCTCACCTCCATTCCCTTAACTAGGTCCTGCCTCTTACCACCATTCACCAATTGCTGCCTGGACTGTACCTATGCTCACCACCTTTTTTCCTACACCTCACTGATGGAACACCATCATTAGAGATAAATGCTCTTGAACTAGCTTGAATTAGTCAAAATCAAGAAATAAATGCTCCTGAATAATCACCTAAAGACCGTAATTCCACTCAGATCTGTTTTGAGGAGAGAATAACAATTTGGGGTTAATTCTATGGTTTTAACATCACATCATAAATGCAGAGTAACCACGGGATCACCCAGGGGTTAATTAAAGGTCAATTGAGCACTAAAGACCAAGAAGTGGGTCAACATAGATAGAAATAGGGTTTCGAGCATGTTGAGAACCAGTATAGAAAACCCTAATTATCAGTCCTTCTTAAATTGAAGAGGTTATGGTTAGGATAAAATTTATTTAAACCTCCTAAAATTCATAGAAAAGTATTCTAAGAGGTTTGGTACCCTTGGTTTGACCATTTAAATCTATTTTAACCTAGAACAGAGTTTCAGATGGATTTTACCCTAATTTGGGCTTTTATGCAAATTGCCTATTCAAATGTGGTCAAAACTTAAATACAACTTCACCAGTAGATTCCTTGGGTTCAAATTAGGATAGCCCCAAATTTTAGGCCCAATTAGAGTCCATCTTGACCTAGTTTGCACTTCAGTCCCTCAAACCTCTATTCTTCACATTAAAGCCCCTAACTTTCGATTTCATTGCAAATGAGTCCATAGGTTTTTCGCCTTCTTCACGATTAAGTCCCTGCCACCATTGTTGAGTCAACCAACCTAAACACCTACTTTGACTGACTAAAAACCTCAACAAGTCAACACCAAATCCCACTAAATTTGGTGGGGTTGGTGTTCACATTTCATGGAATCAATTGAGCAAAATCTTGGCTCCAAATTCGCACCAAAGAGCCCCAGCGAACCCATGAAAATTGTGGGGTTTCTTGTTCCCAAATCTCAACCCAATTGAGCTTCTTTCTTCATTTAGAGCTCATTCTTGAGCTCTATAAAAGCTCCTAAAGGTTCCACCATTCTCCTTAGCTAGGTTTAAGGACAGAACAAGTCTTCCTTCTCTTCCCCAACTGACTCCGACCCACACTTCAATGGCCCTCTCAATCTCCCTCACTTGTGCCTCCAACGGTTAAATTGGAAGCATAGCGCTCTTCCTCATCTTCCTCCAACGATGTCCAACCAAAGCCTCGACGTGTCCAACCCTTTCTTCGTCGTTGTTCGTCCACCGGAGTATTCCCCTTCTCCGATGCCAGCCAACCAAAGCCAACGCCAGTTCCTCCCTCCTTTCATCCTTAATTTAGATTCTTCTTCCTCTTCCTCTCTCAATCCTTTTCATCCCCTTTATCTCTTGTTTCAACCGATAACTGCCTCTCTCCCATACCATCTTCCCCAAGTCGGACAACACCTCCGGCGAAGCCGCATCTCCACTACACCCCACGAAATCGCACACCACCTTCACCAAAACCTCCACCGCACTCTCGTGACCACAAGCGCTCTACTTATTGAGAGCTTTGGTCTATGGAGAGCTCGGCCGAAGAACCCATAACTCCGCCGGTAATCCCTTCACCCTCCGGCCACCACAAACCTCCAACCACCACGCCGACACCACCATCGCCCTCCTCACCTCACGGCAACTCTACTAAACGTGCTAATTAGGGCCTAGAGCCCATACTTTGAATTTAGGCCACCGCCGCTGCCATTGACACCCTCGACTCCAACCACTGCACTCTGACCATCTCTGGCCCTGCTTCAACTCTCAAGAGTTGCAGGTGAACACCCTGAAGACACCTAGGCTATCAATTGAAGGAGAACAACGCAACAACCACTTCAATTCTAAGCTCCAATTCCCTGCAGCACATGCGAGAAAGGTGTTGATTAAAGTCCCACATCATGTGGGATGAATGCATGAAGACGCATAAGAGGAAATCCGCACAATGCTTTCTTGCCCATGAACATGGGGGTTAGGTCCCCTTTCACTCTAAGCTCTCACTCCTCGCTCACCTTACACGCTCGGTGAGTCTGGACCCTATATTCGACCCGATAACCGAGTAACTGTGCACCCATATGCCCGATTGAGGAAAAGAAAGGAAATCTGAGAAGGGTAGGGGTAGGATTTGCGCCTCGGTATTTATGCCTAAATGCTCAACACATAGCAAGATTTGGAGATGCTGCCTCTGTGCTGGTGCTCTTGTGCCTATTTTGAGGTTTGGATGATTAAGTCGTCTGGTCTCTGTGGCCGACATCTGATTTGGTACTGTTGAAATATTTGAGTTTTAATCTGACAATTGGCTGATGTGGTTATTTGACATAAGTGGTTCAAGACTACTGTTGGAAAATCTGAGTTGTGGGATATATGCTTAATTTAAGGAATTAATTGGTGATTCAAATCACAATTTTTAGAGTTCTCTTATTCTTTTTGTCCCGTTATTTCTTGAGATACAATTGTTACTATTAATATCATTTTGGGTAGATTTTTATTCATTACATATCTATATCATTGTCTCATTGATTTAAATTGCGATTAGTGTTGTTAATTCCAATTTGCTCCTTGCGAATGACCTTAGACTTATTTCTTGTTTTCAAGTTTATAAATTTTAAATGTTGTATCATTTTTGTTAACTATACTACAATGCGCAATTCGTAAAACTCAACGAAAGTGTGACAACACTCACCGCACTCTCCAGAATTCCATCACCTTCCTCAGGTCAGAGTAACCAGCCGTCGAACAACTCTGGCTCCATCTTCTCGCTTCCTTCTCTTACTCTATTGTATTTTATTTTAGCAGATTAGTTGTAATAAACTTTCATTTGATAATAGTAGTATGTTTTTCTCCATTTTTGCCCTTGTGATATTGTCTCCATTTTCTCACCTCCACTCTCTTTATTAAAAAAATTATAAAAAATTACAAAAGTGACAAAATACCAAAAATAAATAATTGGAGCTATAAACTAAATGTAGCCTCCCCGTGTTAGACCCGGACTCACATCTGATTAAATTTATTTGATCATGGACTTTTGCAACTATAATGACGATTTCAGAACCTTTTCCTTGCAATTTTTCCATGCATCATTTTGGCACCATTGTCAAGGAGACAATGAACTTTAATTTTTCGCTTTCACATTTGGTTGCATTTATCATTTCTTAACCTCACTTTCTCTATGTTTATCTACTTGTGTGTAGGAACACCAAGCGAGAGCATGGTGGGAGAAGCCCAAGGTAGTAAACCAGAGTAATGTGCAAGTGAAGATAGCCCGGTAAGTGCAACCTTTATTTTAAAAAAAATTAAGTGGTTTAGATTTCAAGCTAATCTACATAAAACCATTCTTGAGGGTTCCTAATCATTAAAATTTATCTAATTTGAACCCTATTGTTTGAGTGGTGAACAGAAGTCGTGTTCGACATTGTTTGGGCCTCACCACTCATTAAATTAACCATCTTGGAAGTTTCCTGCGTTAGTGTTTCAAACTTTGGTGTGCAAATTGATCTTAGAGTTCACCATATTCATTTGAATGGAAAAGGAACATATCTCTCACATGTGCTTTCAAAACTTGGTGTGCTCCTTAAACCTTGATTGAATTGACTTAAAAATTTAAACCCTAAAATTTGGATAAACAAGGTCAAAGCTTCAAAGACATTTGGAGAAAAATTAAAAGGACCTTGTTTGGATTGGTTGCCACTTTGTGATCACACATAAATTGGACTAATTAAGGGCACCAACCCCTCTAATGCCCACTCACTTCTCTTGTGCACAATACAACCTAAGCCTAATTTAAAAAAGAGTAGATGTGTCCTAGGTAAGATTGACTGAAGTCTTAAAGTTTTGAAAAGGTTTGATCAATAATTTACCTTAATCCCTTGAACTAGATCTAGTGTCTAGGCTACGAGTTAGCGTCAAACAACCATGATTTAGGGTTATTCAAAGAACCTAGGGTGAGAGCCTTGGGAAGAACCTTTCCCTCAACACACCAGTACTCAACCTGGGTAGATTGATACAAAGGTAAGAGGTGGAATTATTTCTAGATTGATTCTTTCTCATAAGATTTTAGGTCCTAGGGTCAACCAATAGGGCTAGTGAATTGTATTGTTTGCTTGTGCACACATTATTCTCTTTCCTATTTCCCTTCGCACCTCCTCCCTTCCTTCCAAAATTGTATGCACTATAGGATGTCACTGTAGGATGGACCTTTGGAACAACACTCCAGGAAACAACTTGGTTTTAGCAAAGCAGATCCAATGGCCAACAACAACCCACCACCACCTCCTAACCAAGCTGAGATTATATATTGAAAGGTAGCTAATTAGTTACAACAAATGCAAGCCTAGTTCATGAACTAGTTTGACAGAACGAACCAGTCAGGAACAAGCCTCTGAAGGACTTTTATGATCCTTCAAATTATGGGTAAAGACCAGGTGTCATCATCCCCAATGGAGACATTGAAATCAATTTCCAAGTTCTTAGACTGATTTAACACTTCCATGGGCTTGCTAGTGAAGACCCATCCCGGTATTTGGAAGAACTTACCACTTTAGTTCAAACAACCAAGGGTCAAAATGTGGAAGAAGAGGTGATGCTTATGAGGTTATTTTCTTACTCCCTTAGTGATCAAGCTACTTATTGGTACCAAATCATTGGAAGGCCTATTGACAATTGGACTGATTTGAAAAGAGCCTTCCTAAAAAATTGTTTCCCAATTGTACAGACAAATACTTTGAGATAGGAAACTACCACATTTGCCCAAAAGCTTGGGGAATCTCTACATGGGGCTTGGGAAAGGTTCCAAGACTTATTGAGAAAGTGTCCATACCACGAAGTGCCCAAGTGGTAACTCATGTAAATCTTTTATCACAGGCTAAATGAACAACTATGAGGTCATATGGATGTTTTTTGTGGAAGAAATTTCCTCAACAAGGATGCTAACAGTGCATATGATTTGTTTAAGGAAATGAGCGAAAACTCTATAAATCATGCCTCCATGGAAACCTTTAACAGGACCATGCAACCTAAGTTGACTGTGAATGAAATCCAAGATGATTCAACTAGTTTTGACATGAAATTGGTTTGCAAAAAGATTGATAAGGTGGACTTATTAGCAAAAAGGTTGAATGAATGGATGGCCCAGCAATCCAGGAACACACATAGGTTTACTTCTCAACAAGGGGCATGATATTTCTCTTTCCAAACTCCTATTGGAAGGGAGTTTGTGAACAATTTGGAGTTGGCTCAACCCATGGGTTAGACCTATCAGGAATCCCTCAGGCTCCAAACTGAAACCTTTCATCCCATTTACTTTGACTCTTCCTACCCTTCATCCCCATCTTATGAGGATGTTCAAGCAATCCAGGAGAATTTTAGGTCCAACCCGTACTCGAGCACATATACTCCAAGTTGGAGGAACCATCCTAATTTCTCTTGGAAGAACCTGGGGCAGACGACCCAACAAAGACCCAACTTTGGTAACCCAGTACAGCAAAAGCCAATGGGTTTGGGTCAAGTCTACACTACTTTGCCCCTAAATCAATTCAATCAACCCACTTGGATTCTCAATAACCCACGAGGCAGGTTGATTTGAACATGAAGATGGTAGGATATAGGGGACCATAGTCCAACTGATGGAACAAATGAAAACTTCTATTGATAACCTACAAACCAAACTCAATGCCAATTCCCGATAACCCGAATCTCTACCATCCCAACTAGTACCAAAACCAAGGAATGTGCAAAATTGAGGCATTGTGCCTTAAGGGTTTGGTAATGCAAGGAAACCACACACACATGCTCAAGTGCTTAATCAAGCTCCTCAAACTTATCCTAGATACAACCAACAACCCTCGATGACCAATCAATCCCTACCTATTCTCATTCAGCCCCATCTTGCCACTGCCGATGTCATTACCATGGGGAGTAGCATTAGATTCAAGGCTCCCACCCAACCCCAAGTCACTCACTCTAGGACATTCTCAACAGTCACAAACCCCGAATAACAATGTTGTGAGATGAAAATCTGCTACAGAAATGAAATCTGATTCGGGAGTAAAATGTGAATATATGGGTAAACAGAATAAGCAAAGCTGGAGGAGAAATCTGAGGAAAAGATATCCAAGTTAGAAAAGTTCAAATTGATGATAACCCTACTCCTCTCTACTATCGGATCCATTCCCTCCTACACAAGCTCTTTGATGAGTTCATATATGAAAAAGCATAAGGCGGAATCTGATTCTGTTAGGACAGTAGCCTTGTCCGACCGCACTAGTTCTCTAATTCTAGGCAAGTTACCTCTTAAGGAATAGGACCTTGGAGCCCCACTCATTTCTTGAATCATAGGTGACATCACTTCTGATCAAGCCCTCCTTGACCTAAGTGCCTCCATCAATGTGATCCCTACTGTACTTGATGAGACAATTGCTCTAGGTAACATGAACCCCACTAAAGTAACTCTTCAGTTGGCTAGCTGATCAATTACAACACCTAGGGGTCTTCTGGAGGATGTTTTGGTTAAGGTCAATAATTTTCATTATCTCATTGATTTTATGGTCCTTGACATGGAAGCATCGAAACAACTCAACCATGACCCGATCATTCTAAGATGACCTTTCCTGGCCACTTCCAAGACAAAGATTAATTGTGAATCAGGAAACATAGAGATTGCCTCAGGGAATCAAACAGATCAATTTAATATTTTTGAGGCATCAAAGAAAAACCAAATCAGTTGTGGTTTAATCGAGGAGCTAGGTAGAATAGAGGAGGTTATGGCCATTCACGACATAGAAAATCCCACAATGTCCAATTCAACCCAAACTTAGGAAGAAAATCATGAGGTGTGAGCATAATTAAGGATAGAAGCAATTCACAACCTACTTTAAAAAATTAGGATGAGGATTGTCCATGTGAAAAGGCTATTCATGAACTCAAAATTTTGTTGGAGGTCAAGCATGAGGCTTTACCTAAAAAATAAAAAACCCAACAAAACCCCTATCCTAAATTACTAGAACAACAAGAAAAATTGAGGATCAAATTCAAGATGGTTGAATCTGGAACCCAAATATTGAGATACAAGGGGATGAAATTGGGAAGGAATCTTTGATTTAGGGAGAAACTCGTAGGAAGCCTGATCTAATTATAGGAATTAACTTAAACATCCTAGGGTCTACACCTACAACACCATTAAGAACCCTCAACACCTTCCAAAAGCTTGACAATCCTCACCCTCTCAATCATCACATAACTTTTGCAACTACCTAAGCCTCCTATATGAACACCTAAGAAGACCATTTAGGACCATTAGTGACCATTTAGGCTCACCCTACATCATTAAGTTGGCAGCACTCATGAATATCTTTTTTGCAAGAATGAGTTTACCCATTGGGACCAATATGTTGGATCCCAAAAATATGATTGTCCTAGACTAAATAAAATATTGGGATTATTATAAGCAAACTTACACTATGCCCGACTGAAGGCATTAAACTTAACGCTTCTTGAGAGGAAACCCAATGCTCTTATAGGTTGTAAATACTCTCCTTCTCAGATATGTGAGCTGACTTGGATTTCGATGCAATATTCAAGTGCTATCTTTGCACTCTACTCTTGTATGCATATGTAATACAATGAAGACATTGTATTAGATAGGCATGGGGGCTGGATACATATACTTTTGAAAATAATTTGTCAACTCCATGGAATTTTCTATTTATTTTTCATATAAAGGAATTAAATTAAAAAAAATATCACTTCATAAATAACATAGTTGCATAACTCTACCTAGGATTAGTGAAATCAAGATATCTAGAACCACTAAGTCTATAAGGGAACTTAGCATATAAGGCCCTTCAGGCTATGGTCAACTTAATCAACTAGAGAAGTCCTTTAGGACTCGAGTTTAGACTGAATTCTTAAAGAATTTTCTTGACTAAGGTCAAAGGTCAACAAGGAAGAAACTATAGGGCTTATTGGTCGACCTTCCAATTTGGGAGGCTGAGTAACCTAAGCATCCAAATTTCACACACTTGATTTGACTCGCTGGTAACCATAACCTTGAAAACAATGAGTTTCACTAGGGTCAGGATTAGGGAGCCTTAACATTAATCAGACTTAACTTATATCAAAACTAATAAAGGCCCCTACAGGAACGACTATCAAGTTACATTGAGGTTGCCCCTCGCTATAGGATGTCCAAATCCCAGCCTTGCATTTTAAGCTGTCCCAAGTTTTACTTAGGTAATGTTCGAGAATGGATGAAGGAGAGCCACTCACCTAAAAAAATTAGAGAAAAAATAAGAAAATAAATAAAGTAGTATGAAAAAAGAAAAGAAAAAGTTCAAATAAAAAAGTGTGCATGACAAAAATAAGTCAAAAACCACAAAAAAAGAGTGAGGTGTAATAATAAGAGGCCAAATGGCTTAGTTGAGGAGATATCCCTTTGAGATTGACCAAAACATAGAAAATGGTGAGGAGAAAGGTGCCAAGTCTTAGTAAGGCAGAGTTGAACATAAGACTTAGGAGAGTTAGGGATAATTTCGACCAAGGAAATTTGAGTTTTTTTAACTTTGGATGCTTGTAAGTTAAGTCTATCGCACTTAAGCACGAACGCTTTGAAATCATGGCTCAATAAACCCTGGGTGGACCTTTGAGCCTAAGAAATCTATCATCGCGACTAAAGAATAAGGTCAAAAGGAAATCGAAAGATTCAGTTAAAAGTCTAGGTCTAGGTGTCTTTCTCTAATGCTGTTGGGCCCTTATGGAATAATAACCCTTATAACTTCCTTAACATTGGTTGGCTAATGGGTATCAAGTCATTTCATGTATCCTAGTTTATAGCTTTGCATTCACTTGCATTTTGCAATGGACTAGCAAAAGATAGGCATGGGGGTGTGATAATTCCACATTTATTAAGAATAATGTGCCTATTTTATGTTAGTTCCTAAAATTACATAGCATTATTAAGTTATAAAAAATGCATCATATTACATAGCATTATTAAGTTATAAGAAATGCATCATAAGCATTCTAGGCATATTAGGTTCATGCATGCATTTGTACATAATTTGCAATATTATAATAATATTAATTTATGCAGGAATAAATGCTGGAGCTGGAGCTGGAGCTTGAGGATGGAGGGCTATAGTGAAGATCAAGAGAATACACATTCTATGAGGGGTAAAATGTAAATTCACCAAACTATGAGGGCATTGCTATAATTTGGCCACCAACACCCAAAGCCCTTACTCCTAAAGAAATTCTAAACCTCTCTAGACATCTCCATAAATTTCCAGGAGGAGGGGGCCACATCAACATCAAATTCTAGCTTTGTGTGTAGCCTACGCGCAAACCGTATGCCCAACCCATGCCTCACCCACACCAAATGCACCGCTTCCACACATCATGTGTGCTCCCCTACCGCTTTAGTTCAACATGCATTATGCGCGCACCAAACGTGCCCCGCTCACTCCCCGCACGTGATCTGCTCGCCCGCACCCATCTAGCCTTCAACGTGCACCACCCACCTATAAATCTTACCGCTACACCATCTCCTGGTGCACCAGACGTACAATGTTAGTTTTACTCGGCCAAAGCCCTTCCTCTCCACCTATAAAAGGCCCCCACCTCCTCCAACCACAAACCATCTCCACCTACTCTCTCCTCATCTTCATTAGATCTAGGAAACCTATCTTAGCTCCTTATTAACCTCTTCCCAAGTTCCTTGGCCTCCATATTAATGTAGAAATTCTAGCTTCTCACCACCCTTCAACCATCGTCTCACCACCTACATATGGACACCTAGGACTTGCCTCTTACCTCCCTCCATAGGTGGACGATCAACCTACCCTCGCACTGTGGAACAGGCTTTCATTGAGTTTAATAGGTGTGTTGTAGTATAGTCAACAAATGTGAACTAACATTTAAATTTATAATCTCGAAAAACGTGAGTCCGAGGTCATTTGTAAGGAGCAAATTTAACAAATCAATTTAGTAATCATAGTAATTAGAAATAATAATTGTAAGTGAATCAAATAGCAAATGATATGCAATATATATCAGAAATGTATCTCAAAATGTCATGTATCAAAGTGCAAAAAGAATGGAGTAAAAATGATGGTTGAAACCACCAAATTAACCCTACAATTAAGCTTTAATTAGAATGAAATAATTGAATAGTAACCTGCAACCACTAATGGCAATTTCCACGTTAGCAGATGTGTCCACAATAACCTTAAAACAGAACCAAGTCAGACGTTGAATGTTAAGCACAGATGCCTTAACTCTCAAGGCCTCAAAAGCAGCTCAAGGCATAAGGAAAACCTCAGCAGCAACTAAGTGTTGAGTAAGGGGGAGAACGAATCCCGAGGCTACAATGCAAAAACCCCCTCCCTCCTCTTTAGATCTCTTTCCTTCTCAGACTTGGATGAACAATAACCGAGCAAATGGATCCAAGACCAAACCCGCGTGGCATGAACCGCGGGCGAAGGCATGTGCACTGGTGCGTGAGCGAGGACCTCACCCCCGATGTGTGTTGAAGCGATCAGCTAAGGGCATGGATTCATTTTATCTGCCTCTGTGCACTGTTGAGTCCCCAATGTGGGACTAAAATAGTAGCTCCTTCTTCGTTGTTTCCTTCGCGAGCCGCAGCTGAATGGATTGAGGAATTGAGGCAGTAGCTGCTGCTTACTCGTGCAATTAATCCTGCAAACGCCTGCAGTATTTGTATCCAATTCGACTGAGGGCAGCAGCAGGTCGAGTGAAGGCCAGAGATGGGCGGTTGGTGGCAAAGGAGATGAAGGTGACGATAGCGCTCCAGCGAAGACCTAAAAAACAAAATACGGCCTTGCAACCTCGTCAAACAAGCTCACAAGCTTTGTCAATGTCCGATGAGTGCAATGGTGGTCGAAATTGGGTGTGAGAGTGTTTGTGGTGGTGTGGTGATGTCAGAGAGGGTGTGATGTGATGGGTGTGGTCGGTGGAGCGCGTGTATGGTCAGAAGTCCCAATAAAGTTGGGGCATTTGATCAGTGGGTCAGGAGGGAGCTAACGGGTGCTGTGGCGAGTGGTTTGGTGGAGTGGACGGCTACGTAGACTCACTAAAGTTCACGTTAATGTTGGGGAAGAAAACAGGGGTGAGGGTGGTCCAGTGGTCCAAAGTGAGTGCAAAGGGTGCTAATATGATCTAAAGAAGGAGAGGAAGAGATATAAGAGGTTCAAGGATAGAGAGGAGGGTGGAGTTGTCTGGCGTTGATTGGCCGGAGTCAAAGAAGGTGAATTTGACGATAATATGTCGTCGAGGAAGGAGGGGCGGAGAGCAGTTTGACTTTGGTCGTCGCAATCGTGAAGAAGAGGAGAGGACAAAGGGCCAGTCAATTCGACCATTGGCCGACTGGATGAAAGGGCTGGAGAAGCTCGCCGAAGCTTGATAAGTCCACTTTAGTGGATCATATTTGGCCTAAGTACTCTTTAATTATCTGTTCTTAGTTTCTAATTAATTATGAGTTAAGTGATAATTCATCTTAGTTAGCGTATAATTTTATGCACCAATTTTACATTTAATAACATATGGTATGATAACATAACATATTTGATGGATGCAAGCTAGGTGCAAGAGTTATTAAAACATGAAGGCATCATTTAGATGTCCATTTTTCTTCTATAAGACATCCTAAGCTCAGATCGGGCGTCTGAGAATCGCCATTGTGGACTCACTGCTGTCTACACTTTTTAAGACATCCAGAACTTGGTCTAGACGTCTGATGAAGTTAACACTAGATTTATCCGTCCGTTCCAACCACTCGAACCGAGTGGTTGGAGAAGCTTTCGACCGATGAAACATATAGAGGAGTCTTTGTTTTTAAAAGAGAGGAGGATCATCTTCTTCGGGAGGCTGGACCCATCTACCCACCGACCCTGTGGAATATGCTTACACTATGTTTAGGGTGTACACTGTGAACCTCCACGAACTCCATCGTTCCCTTCAACGTCGTCTTTACCCCGATGGTGCTCTGTGACAGAGAGCACCACCACCACCAGCCATCTCCCAGAGCCATCACCACCTTCACCTTATCCACCGAAAACCCCCCTTGCCAACACCAACCCCTTTCACTATTCATCTTCTTCTCAAAAACAACCCAACGCCGCCACGCCTATTCCACCTCCACCACCACCTGCAACCTCCAAAGCCAACACCAACCCTTCCCCCTCACCATAGTCGTCCACACCATCACCCACTACCCTCCACTTCTTCTTCTTCTTCTCCTTCCAATCGGCCCTCCCCTACAACTTCACAAAAGAACCCAAAGCTTGCAGCCACCACTCCATGCTTCTCACCCATCTCCGGCCACCCGTTTTCCATGACAACACCATCGGGGATCTCCACACAGTTCACCAGCCCCTTCCTTGATGACTACCACCACGCACACACCTCACCCGCCGAGCCTCGCACTCCTCTGCCACCGACCACATCGTCCTCACCACCAATCATCCACGTGCAATGGCCACCTCCAGCCATCTTCAATCACGCCAGCAAGTTCATCAGGAAGCCCTCATCCTGGCTGATCTCTTCAGAACTCCATCAGGTCGGCAAACCTCTCTCCCGTGCACGAGGAGAGAGGAAGAATTCCCTGTTTCCAATCCAATTTCAATTTACATTAACTGCCATTGCAATTCTATTCATTTATGATATAATTAATTTATGAAGGCAAATTTGCAAGAGTATACCTTGCATCCATTTTAATTACTCGTTGATTTCTTTGCATGAATGAATGGGTATATCTTTATAGCATGAAATACTTGTTATTGTGGATAAGGTTTATTCTATTGGAGATTAATATCTACACGGATTGCTATATGCCAAGATCACTATTCACTTGTTAACATAATATTATATTATGATGATTTTACATGTAAACACCTACATTTTTTATTAATTGTTTAGAATGAGAATTTATGTTGGAAATGAGTTGCACTAATTAGTACACGCGCCCATTATTATTCCCGAATAAACGAGGTACCACTCACTAATTTAATAGGCTAATTCCTCCCTGTAGAGACGACCTAACTATTTTCGTAGTTAGATTTTGAGTATTAAATGTTTTGAAAAGCGATTTTCTACCACGCAACTAAATACAACGACATGACATTTTATGTTACAAATTTCATTGAAAATGAAGATCGCTCTTTCAAAGCTCAAGGTGCAATAGCTAAAGAAGGAGAGTAGAGAGGGTTCTCGACCTAATCTTGGCTGAGGAAGAAGCTAGGAGCATGAGGGGTCTTTATAGAGCTTAAATCCGAGCTCTAAACCAAGGAAGAGGCTTGATTTTGCTAAGGTTATAGGGGAAAAGGTTTCCCTGAATTCTCAAGCTCACCTGATCTCTAAGGATCAATTAGGGTTCTAGAGGCGGTTCAATCGATTGGGAAACTCCTCTAGATCAATCCCTCTAAGTTTGGAGAGATTTGGATCGGATTCGAGGGAGGAATCCTCCCTCGAATCTCGCTGCAAGTGTGTTCCCACCGCCATTGGCAGTAGGGACCAAAATGTAAGAATGATGATAAAGTTAGGGACTTATTTGCAATAAATTTGAAACTTAGGGGTTTAAATGAGAGAAAAGAGTTTTTAGGGACTAAATTGCAAACTATGTCAAGATGAACTCTGATTAGGTTCAAATTTTGGTGTTAACCTAATTTGGGCCTAAGGAATTTAATGGTGAACTTGGATTTAAGTTTTGATCACATTTGACTGGAAAAATTGCACAGAAACTCAAATTAAGGCAAATTTCCTTCTGAAACTCTGTTTTGTCAAAATAGGTTTAGATGGTCAAGACAAAGGTACCAAACCTCTTAGAATATTTTTTTATGAATTTTAGGAGGTTTAGATTAATTTTATCTTGACCAGAACCTCTTCAATTTAAGTGGATTTGATAATTAGGGTTTTGGTACTATTTTCGCCCTCAAAATGCGTGAAACCCTAATTCAGTCAGTGTGGACCCACTTTTTAGACTTTTATGCTCAATTGACATTTAATTAACCCTTGAGTGGCCCCATGGTTAATCTATATTTGTGATGTGCTATTAAAACTGCAGAATTAACCATGTTTCCCTGTTTTCTTCTCAAATTAGAATGACACGGAGTTGTAACCCTCAGATGATTAAGTAGGGGCTTTTATCATTCAAGCCTGACTAAATATGGCTAGTTAGGGACCATGATGGTGTTACCATCACTCATCCCCATTCACCATAGATTTAGGTCATATCCTCTGACCTCCATTCCCTTAACTAGGTCTTGCCTCTCACCATCATTCACCAATTACTTCCTGGACTATTGCTAACGCACTAAAGTCAAGTTTAAAATACTCATCGTAGTACAGTGACTAAAGCGACGAAAACATTTATGATCTCGAATGTGAGTCCAAGGTCATCTCAGGGAGCAAATAATGTGCAATTCAACACTAATCAATAAATGTAAAGTGAACTCAATAATTTATTATAAAGAGAAATATAATTTTCAATGAATACAACTCTCAAATAGATCAAAACTTAAGTTCTCAAGAGTAAAAATTGAATAAGTTTCAAGGCAAAAAAACTTTGATTTTAACTAAGCACAAATAGCCTCAACACTTAGGCTTATTTCAAGCCAATCAGACATCTTCCTTGGCCCTCAGACGTCTTAAAGTGAGAAATTAGACATCTGCAGTTCAACTCAAGCCAAGCTCAAAAGACACCCAACCACACACAAATCCCAGGGAAAAATCGGGCCTATAAGCGCACCCATGCGCACACCCGCATGCACACGAGCATGTGTGCGTGTGAGGTGCTTGGAGGCCCGACCCCCTACTTCTTGGACAAACAATAAAGGAGTGAAATCCCCTTTGTAGAAAATTTCAAGCCTTCTTCCCACGATGTGGGACTAAGGCTTCTTCTTCCTCTTCGTTGTCACACTATGGAGAGGAGCTGCAGGTTGGATGATCAACTGGTCATGTCCTGCCAAATCAAGGATGCGAGGATGTTCCTCACATAAAATCTCAACTATTGAGGGGCGTCCTTGGGAGTATGATCACCAGAGTAAGGAGGTTGGTGTCGGAGAAGATGGATCGGTCGGAGGATCACCTGAAAAAAGAACACGAGGCCTTGGCTCCAATTAAACACATGGAGAGCTCTGTCATGACGTAAGGAACATGGTGGTGGTGGTGATTTGTGTTTGGAGTTGAGGTGCGGCCGGACAAAGTTAGAAAACATGGTGGACGAATGGGTTGTCTGGCTGGTGATTCGAGGAGTCAAAAGACCCAATTTCTTGAGGGCTTTTGCTCCCCAAGGTCCCACGATGCTTGTGGGGTGGTCGTTTTGATGGGAGGTGGCATGGCATGGCCATTGAAGCTCGCTGGAGCTTCGCTGGTTATAAGGAAGAAGGGAGAACAGTTAAGAGAAAAGATCAAAACCTAATTCTAAGACCTAGATTTATTCTACTAGAAGAGAGGAGGAAGAGGCACTATTTACTGGGATGAAAGGAGAGGGAACCACATTCGGCATTGGCCAGCCGAACATAGGGAAGAAAACACTTAGGTAGGGGAGAGCATTGATTGCACAGCAATCATAGGTCCTAATCAACCTAAATAATGTCTGAACCTAGCTTAAATTGTGGATATTGCACTCATATCTTGCATATCATGCATTGCATCAGTCTATTTAGAATAAGATGAGATATGCAACTAGTTAATGGTTTTTATTGCTATTTACAGATAATAAAGTGATCCAGGATAGAGATACTGGAATAAAGCAATAAAGGAAGAAGAAGACTGATTTTGATAAGAGAAGTGGGGAGGATAGCCTTATCCCTACCCTTAGAAACCCTAAGACAACCTTCCCAAACCCAAAACAACCTCCATTAGGGCACCTTAGCCTTAAAACCCAAACATGGATAGCACTATCCATGTTCTTATCCACCTTATGTTACGACCCGGTTCCCGAATCCCTACAGGACACGAGACCGGACCGACTCGACTGATCCTAAGACCCAGTCATCTAACGAGAAAGTAACCAAAAAGTAGTAAAATAGACCACATTCACCATGCTAGCAACTAACAGTAACAAAAGTACAGCAGTAAAGAAGTAAACTACTACAGTACACACCACCACAACAGTAGGAAAGTAAATGGGTACAGAAATATAATGTGTAGAACGAAAAAGTACAGAATATAAAAGTACAAGAGGCTACTCACTACTACAAACGAGTACCAAAAAACTACAACTACTGGGCTCTACTGGGCCCAGCACCCTCTGCAGCCGTGTGCTCTGGCTACTCAACACCTGGACCTGAAAAAGGTTATGAGTACAAACGTCAGCGAACGCTGAGTAGAGTGGCAACCAACTACTAAAGAAGTAACCAACCCTACTCCTAATTCCCCATAGGGTTCATGCTCATATTCCTCAGGCCATTCCATACCAGGTTTCATCATTTCTATTTTCATTCTCAGGTTATACACATGCAAATTGTAATTCTATTATTCTCATTCCCATATTTAGGTTATTCACAAGTAGATCGTGTTTCCAACATTCATCTTTCCATTTCCAGTTCAAATACATGCAGCTCATATTATGTCATTTAACGTAAACAACAGGAATTCACATGCAACAGTTTGCTAGCACAAGTACTTTACATTTCACAGGCAGCTGTTATTCATTTACAGGCAATTGTTATCATTCTATCTACTCATTCAAGACTGCAATCCATACATTCAATACAAACATTCCAGTATTTTTAGTCCTAGGATTCATGCCATATCCTAGGATCTAATCATTCATTCCACGCATGCATTTAGGTTTGTAATTAAACTAGGGGAAGCCACTCTACCAGTAAACCCAGGGGTAATGGGGGCTTGATCGACAGGTCCACGTGCCTCAGCAAACCCCAAACCCGTAATGAAATGAGGTCCTATCACAAGGATCAATCACAAGAGAGTACTCAAAATAGTATAGAAAGTATTCCAACAAGTAGGGGAAAACATACGGGAAATAACGGTATCTTATTTGCGGAAATCAGACCTCAAATGAACCCTAAACAGGTCAAAAATAGTAATTCTGACTCAAATCAGACGTCTGGAACACCTTCCAGACGTCTTAAAAGAGTCCAGAGTCATACCTCAATTCTGCGCTACTCCTCAGACGTCCAGGAACTCCGTTGGACCGTCTGGACCCAGTTCCAGATGTCCGACCACCTCTCCGGACGTCTGAAAATGCTTCCCGTCGTCTGGTACCTCGTCCACAATGTGAGATTGACCCAATCAAGGCACCTAAATATTTTTGGATGACTAAGGCAATTTCGAGGCGAATGATACATTGGAATCAGAAATTCGCACACCCGAGAAGTACCTGGGCAGCCAGGAAGGGAGAGTCCCGTAAAGACCCCTACATGGTAGAGTGTCCCCATGGGTTACAGGGTTTTCCCTACCCGACCTTCCTTGTCACTGAGGGTCCAAGTAGATCGGAATGTATGAACTTAAGTCCTTAAGTCTATCACTTTTATGTCCTGGTTTGTGCCTTGATTTTCACTTGATTTAGAAGTTAATTTCAACTTGTGACCTAATTTGGAGGTTGGTTGGCCTACACTGTAGACCAACTTCACCTGACCTACCCTAAAGATGGCAGAATGAGATCTAAGTCAAGACCTAGAAATCACCCTGATTTGATTGCCAGGTTATGAGGTCCAAGGATTTTAGGGTTCAAGTGAATGTAGAGCCTGATTTTTAGGGTTTTTGTTGATTAGATCCTTTCAACCAAGGACTTGGGTAACACACAAATGCGAGAGGGTAACTTTCCTTTAATTCAGGCAAATATGTGTCTAGCACTTCAAAATCCTAATGCAGAAACTCTAATTGGCTTTATTTCCAAGGCCAATTGAACTTGATATGTTCACCCTAGGCTTCAAGTAAGAAGTGTGTTAGCCCAAAAGCGATTAAAAATTAAACATAATCCCTAATAGGCACAGGAAATTTAGGGTAGGATCTTTAAACATAATCGCTTCAACTCGATGAGATTTGAAAAGAATTTCGCAAATCAGGAATTTTGCCTTTTAAATGATGATTACTATGAAATAAGGCAGGTGATTCCTAATCAATTGTTTCCCTTTCTTTTGTCTTTCCAAGATTAGGAGGTTGATTAGGGAAGAATGGAGAAGTTACCTGCCTTGGTGTGGTTGTTTTGCGTGGAAGATCTCCTTGTGAAGTACATCGCAAAATCACAAGAAAGCAAACAGGGTAAGTTAGTGCTCAAATATAATCAAATAATGCAGAGAATAGTGGTGAATTGCGCGTAGCTCCCCGACAACGGTGTCAAAATGTTCAAACGCTAAATCGTTGTTTTAAGAATGTCGCGTTGCAGTATAGCCAAAATAGCATTTAAACAAATAAATTTTATTACTCGAAAAAGATTCCAAGGTCGAACACAAAGAGCAAATAAAAATTCACACACTAATCTTAATCATTAATGTAAATGAGCATAGTATATTACTCAAAATCTAATTTGCATGATGAGTCAAAAAGTAATCTAGACAAAAATAATGGTGATTTGGATCACCAATTATAAGCCTAACACATAGAATAATTACTCAAATCTTAATCAAAGGAGGGAATATGAAATCAGACATCTGATTTCTCAATCAGACATCATAAAAGACGTTGCTACAGTACCCCTTTATGATTTTTCTTCTGCTTTCTTCTTCCTTTCTTGTTCTTCTGCTTTCTTCTTCCTCTTTCTCTACTGCAGCTCCCTCCCCTTCTTCAAGCACGAGTTTCCTCCTTCCTTTCTATCTCAGTGGGTGGCAATCCCTCTAGTGACTAAGTGTCACAGAGAGAAAAACCCCCTAACCCCCGCTCTCTTTCTCTCTCCTGTTCCTCCTCTTCTTTCTCAAATCAGGCGGGTACAAGGGTAATCGATTTAAAGCCTAGATCCGCGTGGCGTGGCTGCGGGCGAGGGTGTGCATGGGTGATTACACAGCAATCATGGGTTCTAATCAACCTAAATAATCTCTGAACCTAGCTTAAATTGTGGATATTGCACTCATATCTTGCATATCATGCATTGCATCAGTCTATTTAGAATAAGATGAGATATCCTACTATCTAATGGATTTTATTACTATTTGCAGGTAATAAAGTAATCCAGGATGGAGATAGTGGAATAAAGCAATAAAGGAAGAAGAAGATTGATCCAGATAAGAGGAGTGAGGAGGATAGCCTTATCCCTACCCTTAGAAGCCCTAGGACAACCTTCCCAAACCCAAAACAACCTCCATTAGGGCACCTTAGCCTTAAAACCCAAACATGGATAGCACTATCCATGTTCTTATCCACCCTATCCCTCTCCCAAACACTTAAGAACCAAAACCCACCTTAGAAAACTTAAAACCCACTCTCCAGCACCTTTTAAGACGTCCAGACATCTGGCTGGACATCTGATTTCTGCAGAATAACAATCCAGGAAGACAAAACTCATACTGACACAGAACTGGACGCCTAATTTATTGTTCAGACATCCAATTTTGTAGTACAAGACGTCTGACCACTATTCTGGACATTTGATACTGTTGTCTGGTTCCTGATTTTGGTGTTGGAAGCCCTAGCTTGCCTATTTTGACCTAGGAACCCCACCGGACACCCTAGGAAACCTAAGTAGAGACCCCCTAAGCCTAGTCCACTATCCATAGCCCTACTTGTCTTATCCCTAACCCAATTGAACCATCCCATACCTAATTGGGTGCATCTACAGTTGATTGGGTGCACCCGAGCCCAATTAGATCCACCCAGGATCTAATTAACTCATACCTATTAGGGTTACCCTAGCCTAATCACATGCACACATCTAAGTAGACTTGACCTAGACCTAATTAGGTTCACTCCTACCCAATTAGACTTTCCTAAGCCTAATTAGGTCCACACCCACTTAATCTAGATTGACTTAACCTATTTAACACCTAATCCTACCAAAACCCACAACCTAGCCCTACGAAAAACACACACCCGCACACACACGCTCACCTTCCCATTTTACTCCCACCAAACCCATGCACACTCACTTGGAAACCCTAAAAACTTGTGTCAAACCTAGATCCAAAAATTATGGCATTCGCCATTTTTGGAGCCACCAAAAGTGTCAACCAAATGGAGCTTTCCATAAGGGCAAAGAGAGAGCTATGAAATTGGACCATCTCCATACACTCTCCCATCCATACTCTCCACTCTAAACTTGCTTCCACCCTCCAAAACCTGAAGGTCGTCCTCCTCATCCTCCTCCAAGGCTCCATGGACGGCTAGCTAGAGAAGCTTCTCTCAAAAGCTTCAAGGACGGCCATTGGTAGAGAAAGGGAGCAACACCCTCCTCTCTCCACTTGGGTGCACTCACCCCCATCTTCTTCTTCTTCTTGGATGGCCATGAAGGCTCACCCATAGCCTCTTGTGTCCGGCCATCTCTTTTGGTAGGCATGTAGACGGGTTTGCATACCCAAGGTCTAGCCTACACCCTCACATAAGGCCGATGGCCCTAGTGGAAACTTTCCGACATGAGGGATTTTCTTCTATTTATATGCTTTCTAGTGTAGATGATGTGTGATAATTTTTTATGCATAAATAATTTCATGATGTTTCTGTGATTGATTGTCCTCATGTTTGCTTGCCTAGATGACATTTTGGTTTGGTCACACCATGCACGGCCACCATGGCCTCATTTAGATGCACATAGTCACTTAGGTTTTTGCTAGTTTATCTAGTTCTAGGTTTCAATTCGCTTTTCAAAATAAAAAATCAAAAACACAAAAAGACAAAAATAGTAGCTTAGGTTAGAATTGGGTTATAAAAGCCAATCCAAATCTCGATTCGTTTTCACGCCTCCCAGTGACGAATGACCAGGACTCAAGTTCTAAAGAGAATAAAGATCTATGCGAGTTTTGTTATCACAAATATCTTTGACGAGTGATTTTTGCGACTATACTACGATTTCCAACGATTTCAAAATACACGATTTCCACGCTCGTCAAATGGCGCTGTTGTCGGGGAGGCAACGCGCGAGTTTAGATTTGGATTTGCTTAACTTCTATTTGTTTTGATTGTAGGGTGTTAAGATGAAGATCCGCGCACACATCGACCCATGGTGAGGACTGCAGGTATTTTCTTCATCCTCTAGTTTGTTGCTTCCTTAAGTTAAAAAAACTATATATATATATATATATGCATATATATAAATTCAAATTCAAATTTTCGGATCTGAATTAAAAAAAAAAATTTCTTTCTTTTGTGTGTGTTTTAACTTGGAAACTATTTAAACACACCAAAATCATATTTGGAAATTCGGCCAGCAAATATTGACGATTTTCAAAAATTTATTGCTGTAAAATTAGGAGTCCAAAAATCTTGGGATTTGGTCTGATATTAGTTTTTCAAACTAGCTTTCCAGCTCCACCTTTTATTAGGAAAAAATATCACTGTACAAATTTTAAAAATTCGTACAGTGGAAGGGGGTCAGAACAATCTGCACTCTGATTTTTTATAACTTTAAACGTTAATTCTGACCTCTACATAAATCAGATCTCTTTGAAATTTATGGGGTTGGAAAGCCACTGAAACCTAGTTTTTTCTTTGAATTTTCAAGAATTTTTGGATTTATTCTATTTCAAACTGCACTTCTCACAGGGGGTCCATCTGGTCTTTTTGACCCCCTAGAACATAAAAATTCATGAAAAATTGTACAAAATAGTAAAAGTCTTAAAAAAATAATCCCTGAAAAACTTATTGAAAAAGGAAGATCTCAACCAAATTTCATACTATTTTTCTTCAGTTATTAATTTGGGGAGTGATTTCAAGTCAGACTAAGGTTTAACTGCAGATTTTAGAAGAAGCAGAAACCCTAGGTAATTCACATTAGGGTTTAAATTTAGAGACTCAAAACAAACCTTTTTTAGCCTAATTTGGGTGTGATTGCATGAGAAGGGATTTGTTGTGATTGGTTGTCTTCCCCTCACCCACTTGAATTGAAATTGATCTACATGTCAACTTAGGCAACCAATTAGGTCTATTTCACTTAGTAGTGATGCATTAGGACCATTGTTTTCCTTGATTGGGTCGCACCACTTCTATCTTATTGGACTTAAAAGCATCATATAGACCTATCTAATATTAGGGTTTCCACACTAAGGTAGAGCACATTTGCATGCCATACTAAAAGGAAATTCATATAACAATTGGGACTTGCAAAAACTGCTGTGTGCTCCACCACAACCTTGCTTGAATTGACTTAAACAAGGAAACCCTAAAAGAAAAAAATTAATACAAGTACTTGAACCATAAAATCCACCACACCAACTAAAGCTTGTATTGAAAATCCTTTGTCTGTGCACTTTACACTCCAAATCCAATTTTAAGGGCATCACACCCAATCGCCTAATCACATTCCAAGAGCACTCTAAGCCCAAGCCTAAAACTAAGTAGACGTGCCCTAGGCAGGACTAAATTACTTGGTAACTGAAATTTAATTGGGTAAAAATCAAGGCCTTGTCTATTTGGACCAATTGGTGACAAAAAAGGTCGGTGTGGTAACCGCGTTAACCTTTAGTGGTGTCCTACCGTGCGGGGTGTCCTATGGGGTCCCACTAATCTGGCCAGTCAAGTAATTCAAGGGTTGGTTTAACCCAGTTCCATCTCAAGATACCAGGTTTAGATCCAATTAGGGTATACAATTTAAGGCTAGCTTGTTTGCTTGATTTGGGGTTCTCTCATCTTTCTTCCTAGGCCTTTGCCTTAATCCCACCCGCCCCTTGTAGCTGGTTGTGTCTTCCTAAGGAAGACTATCTCTTATCTCTATTCGCATCTTCTCTCAAATATCCATGAAACCATGTCATTCTTTTGACCCTCGGGGTCCTCCATCTCTCAACCCAACCATGATTTCGACTCCTCCTGGTTAGGAGACTCATCCTAACCAGTTGAGATATGATTATCCTTATCCCCCAACTTATTTAGAACCTGAATCTCATGGATCTGACTCTTATCTAGATCAGAACCAATTGAAAGCCATAGTTGCTGAATTCCGGGAATATAACAAGGACTATACAGATCAATGTGCCAAGCTTCTGGAGCAAATTAGACGATTTCAGGCACAATCTCAATCTTATCACTCCTCCCAGGAACAAGAGACTTGGAACAACCAGCCTAGTGGGTCTAGTGACCCATATTTTGGATCCACTAGCTATTCTACTGATTCTTGCTACCATGGGGAGGCATCCTAGACTCAGCCAACCCAAAAGGCACCTTTGGACCTAATCCGTGATTTGGGTAGATCAATTGAGGAATGCACTATTTCTGATACACCTGTACCTGATGAGATATCTCTAAGGAATTGGAATAATGGATCACAAGTACAGGACCACATAACAGGTTCTCAATCAACTCCCTCTATAGTCAGCCCCACTCAGGGTGATACACCTATTGAGTCATATCCCTAAGTGGAGAAATAATCCTGATCTTTCATGGCCACCACAGAGACCGACTCAGATTGAACATCAATCTAGGCCAGCCCAATACTCCACTCAATCCACTTTAGGGCAACCATCTAGTCCAGCCCAACCCGCAACCACCCTTAAATATATCATGAACATTTTGTTGGACTTTGACAAGAAAAATGAAGAAAGGCTGACTAGTTGGAAAATCAAGTGAAATCTCAAGGGGATCAAATCAAGAGACTTCAAGAATCACTTTATCCCTGCATGCAAATGCCTTTTCACTCCTATTCTCCACCTATTCTTCCGACCCCTCCTCCAATCTATCATACATGCCCTTGTACGGGGGTTAAATCTGTGGCCTTTAAAAGGAAGAGAAAAGCTAAGAGCCCACCCAAACGACTTGATTTGGGCTCAACCAAAAATCATAAGACCAAACTCACATCCAGCTCTGACTCAGACTCAAGGGACAAAAAGAAGAAAAATGCTTCTGAAGTTGATTTGACCTATTTACCCTTTCCTGAGGCCTTAAAGAAAGAGTCACAAAAGAAGAAAAAGACTTGCACACCTAAAGAGGTGGTTTTATCAGCTAACATAAGTGCATTTGTTTCTGGCACTCTACCACCCAAAATGACTGACCCTGGAAAACCCTTCATATCTTGTGCCATAAAGGGATTCACCTTCAACAAAGCCCTTGTGGATCTAGGGTCTTCCATTATCTTGATTCCTACCGCCCTTTTTGACTGCACCAAACTTGGAGATCTACACCACACACCTGTCACCATTAGAATGGCAGATGGCTCCATCAAACTACCTAAGGGGGTAGTTCAGGATGTGATTATTAAAGTGCAAGGTCTTAGCTTTCCGGTCGATTTTATTGTTTTGGACATGGATATACCGGAAAAGCTAAGCAATTCACCCATCATTCTGGGTCGACCTTTCTTGGCTACGGCCAATGCACGGATTGACTACTACTCAGGATGTATGGAGATGAGTAGTGGCAATGAGAAGATTCACTTTGATATTTATGCAGCCGCTAAGAAAACAAAGTTAGGGTATTTTCTGGATGACATGGAAAGTGAGTCAGAGGGTAATTCGGAAGAAACTATGGTAATTGACACCTGGGTAGAACCACTTGACCCAAATCGACAATCCACTAGATCACATAAGTCACCCTCAATACCAGATCAAATCATTGATAGTATGGTTGACTATCTTGATCGACCTAGCCCAATTCAAACCCCTACCCCTTAAAATGAATCCCAGATTACTCAATTGATCAAAATGATTCACGAAATAAAAGAAGCTAGTGCAAGAGAATATGATGATATAAGGAAAGAGCTTCATAAAATCCGGGATGAGCAACAAAAATTAGAAATGTTTGAATTTGGGTCAGCTGTGTCACAATCGATTTGTGATTCGGTGGTGGTCAAGTAGGATTTTGTTGATCAAACACTCGAGGTGGATGATATGGATAACCCTATTGAAGTTGAGAATGGAGATTTATTCGAGAATCTTGATCTTGATTTAGGGCCTAAATACCAATCATTTCATTTTGAGGAACCAAGCATTAAGGGACCGGAATACAATTTTGTTGTATTTGAGAATACCCATGGAGACATTGATGAATTAATTCAAATGATCTCATACACGGAGCAACAAAATCAAAAGGACAGTAACAACTCCTCAATCAATGATTCATCCCATTCCACTTTCACGGAGGGACTCACTACTAAATCTAATGACCAATTTCATCTAAGTGAGAAGGAAATATCCCCTTATGAAAAAGATATTCAACAGATTAAAATACTGTTGGGGATAACATATGATGAGTTATCAGAGGAAGCTAAAAATTTTGGGGAATCATGCAATAATTAGGAATTGGCATTGGAAAATTTAGAAGAGATAAAAGAAGAAGATGAGACCCAAACATCTTTGGTAGAGACAGAGACTGATCACTGGACCTTGATTTCCAAATCTGACCACACTACTTGGGCCATGCCTTCCATTCATCACCATTATCAGGACCCATATGATTTCACCCCACACAACTCCACCCATACCCCTACCACCCACATTCCCCATCACCTCTTCGGGATGCCTTCATATTCATTTCTTCCAAGCACCCGTATTTATTTGTCTTTCTTCTGTAGCATCTGGCTGCAGATAATCCCAAGCCCCATCTACATATTTTTCCGATTATTTGGACTTGGAATTCATGGACAGCTGGTTCACATTTGCGGTCCGCTGTTGGTGAATGAGACTAAAATTCTTATCATTTTACTCGCCATTCTCAATACTGTATTGGTATTTCCTTTTTGAGTGTACGCCCAGCTGGATGCGTTAATCTCAGCACTTATATATAGCATATTTTATTTGTCATATTTTTCCTGCATATTCAATTTCAGGTGTTGGAATAAGTGGAACGTCAAAATTCAGGAGCCATTCCAGGTGAATTCTACCCATGTACTTCCTGTCTTAATTTATTTTTCGTTATATTCATGCATGAGGACATGCAAGAAAGTATGCATGGGGGGTAGTAATTGTAAACTGAAAATTTTTCTGCCAACACCTAGGAAAAACCTTTCGTACATCATGCTAATTGCACTTTAGGGTCCTTAAACTGAGAACAATCGACTCCACCTCCAATGTTCACATTAGAGCTAAAAATCGTTCGCAACAGCTACTTTCGACTCATCCACTCACCTTTTTGTTCTAAATTTAGGGCCAAGCTGAATATAACCCGAATTAGGGAAATTTTTGAAGTGCAACTTTTGAAAGGTTATACATAGCATGTATATATATTGCATTCATGAATAAGATTTTTATTGAGAGAATGTATTAAGAATTTCATCCTCTAGTTGATTCCTGTAATCCGGAATCCAGTGCAATTTTCACACACACGTAGAATTTGCAATGGATTCACGGTGAAGACTAATAAACGTCTTTAGTCTGTCGAGAAGAAGCAGTGCTTCTTTTCCTGAACCCCTAGACAATGTTTTGGGGGTCAGGCAGATTTTCTTACAAAAATCAACCAAATAGTGTGAGATGAGAGTAGAGTATACTGGTGCTCTAAGATTAGTGCAAGGAATCTGGAATCCTAGATAATTAGGTAATGATACTCAAAGATTAGGCATAGTTTTCGCTCTCAGATCCTGCGTATACATTTTTATGCGAAATATTGAGAGCCACCAAATAAGGTAAATACACAGAGAGCGAGTTTTCATAAAACTAGGGCTAAGGTGAATGGTTACAACCATTCTTTACGAAATCCTAGGCTGAAGGAGGGTATTGATGTCAAGGTCAGAAATACACCGTCCTATCCGTCTCTCCCAGTGCCATGAGTAGGCACTTCCACCAAATAAGCTACCCAATGTCTCTTGAGTACTACCAATCCCTAATAATGCCTCCTTAATAAAGTTCAAGAATGTATGCTAGCTTGTGTTGTGTTGGAAAAAAAGAAAAAGAAAAGAAAAGAAAAAAAATGATGAAAAGAAAGAAAAATTGAAAAAAAAATTAGAAAAAGAAGAAAAGGCAAAGTAAAAAAAAAAAGAGTGAATATTTAGTGTTTATTTCAGTTGCATTGAGGCAATACCACCAAATAAAATTACAATCCACCAAATAAGGCCTTAACCCACCTTTTTTGTGTTTCTGACCACCCAAATACTGGCTGAGGAATTCCGACTTAGTACTGGGGTTATTATGAAACTCAATTAAAGTGTTAATGCCAAGTGAGACCACCAAATATAAGTCATATGTGTGAATCTGGTGAGATTGTGAGCTCTAAGAAAAAGAAAAAAGAAAAAAAAGAGAAAAAGAGAGAATGAATACCAAGGAACAAAAAGAGAGCATAGTTTTTCTCATCTTTCTCTGAGTTGAGTTACTTAATAATTTGGGAATCTAGATTCTATAGTACCAATTTCTATGTAGCACCAAGTGAGGGTGAGCCACCAAATAAACACCCGTATCCCTCAGACATTCTCTACCCAAGCTTAAGCCAGGGTGGAATTCATAGAATAACTTGAATACCGTGAGGGAAGAAGTTTGCCTATCCCGCTAGAATTTTGCTAGGGGTCAAGTATAGGCTTTAGAGGTGAATCAGGTTTTTCACTCAAATCTATTGCAAAAGCTACGTAGCTGCACTTTCACATTTGTCTGGATTTCTAGAATGTAGGATGAAAACAAAAAAGAGAAAAATCTCTAGGCATACACTTGATAAAATAACCAATCCCTTAGGTACCCTTATGTGAATAATTTACTCTTGCATTTGCTAGGGACTAGCAAAGTTTAGGCATGGGGGTATGATTACACAGCAATCATGGGTCCTAATTAACCTAAATAATGTCTAAACCTAGCTTAAATTGTGGATATTGCACTCATATCTTGCATATCATGCATTGCATCAGTCTATTTAGAATAAGATGAGATATCCTGCTAGTTAATGAATTTTATTGCTATTTGCAGATAATAAAGTGATCCAGGATAGAGATAGTGGAATAAAGCAATAAAGGAAGAAGAAGACCGATTCAGATAAGAGGAGTGAGGAGGATAGCCTTATCCCTATCCTTAGAAACCCTAGGACAGCCTTCCCAAATCCAAAACAACCTCCATTAGGGCACCTTAGCCTCAAAACCCAAACATGGATAACACTATCCATGTTCTTATCCACCCTATCCCTCTCCCAAACACTTAGGAACCAAAACCAACCTTAGAAAACATAAAACCCACTCTCCAGCACATTTTAAGACGTCCAGACATCTATCTAGACATCTGATTTCTGCAGAATAACAATCCAGGAAGCCAAAACTCATACTAACACAGAATTGGACGTCTAATTTAATGTCCAGACATCCAATTTTGTAGTATAAGATGTCTGACCACTATCCTGGACGTCTGATACTGCTGTCTGGTTCCTGATTTAGTGTTGGAAGCCCTAGCTTGCCTATTTTGACCTAGGAACCCCACCGAACACCCTAGGAAACCTAAGTAGAAACCTCCTAAGCCTAATCCACTATCCATAGCCCTAGTTGTCCTATCCCTAACCCAATTGGACCATCTCCATACACTCTCCCATCCATACTCTCCACTCTAAGCTTGCGTCCACCCTCTAAAACCTTAAGGCCGTCCTCCTCATCCTCCTCCAAGGCTCCATGGACGGCTAGGTAGAGAAGCTTCTCCCCAAAGCTTCAAGGATGGCCATTGGTAGAGAAAGGGTGCAACACCCTCCTCTCTCCACTTGGGTGCACTCGCCCCCATCTTCTTCTCTTCTTGGACGACCATGAAGGCTCACCCATAGCCTCATGTGGCCGGCCATCTCTTTTGGTAGGCGTGTAGACGGGTTTGCATACCCAAGGTCTAGCCTACACCCTTACGCAAGGTCGATGGCCCTAGTGGCAACTTTCCGGCGTGAGGGATTTCTTTTATTTATTTGCTTTCTAGTGTAGATGATATGTGATAATCTTTTATGCATAAATAATTTCATGATGTTTCTATGATTGATATTGTCCTCATGTTTGCTTGCCTATATGATACTTAGGTTTGATCACATAATGCACGGCCACCATGGCCTCATTTAGATGCACATAGTCACTTAGGTTTTTGCTAGTTTATCTAGATCTAGGTTTCATTTTGCTTTTCAAAATAAAGATCAAAAACACAAAAAAACTGCAAAAGATAAAAAAATAAAAAATATTAGGTTAGATTTAGGTTACAAAAGCCGATTCAAATCTCGATTTGTTTTCACACCTCCCAAAGACGAATGACCGGGACTCAAGTTCTAAAAAGAATAAAATCTACGCAAGTTTCATTATCACAAATACCTTTGACGAGTGGTTTTTGCGACTATACTACGATTCCCAACGATTTCAAAATACGCGATTTCCACGTCCATCAAACATCGACGAGGAAAGGAAGGAAATGACCTAGCTATGGTTGGCTAGCGTCAGAAGAACATGGGGAAGAAGATAGCACATCCAATTTGGCCGTCAAACGCGTGGAAGAAGGAGGACGAGGAGGTCATCGGAGTCGGGTTAGAGCATGGCCGGTGAGGAGGAAGAAGGAGGTTTTTCAGCCAAATATCGACTACTCTGCACGTGGGAATATGCTTAAGCTTATATAGGAGAGGATTTGGCCTCCAATTGGCTTGAATTTGAAAAGTTTCTTCACGAATTTTGATAAGGAAAATCCATGCAATTCAAGGTTCTCTAGAGTTAGTTTGGTCCAAATTAGATCTCGAGGCTTGGTGCACTCAATAGAGAATCATCTCATGATCAATCCCTCTAATTTTGGAAGGACTTAGAGGAGATTTGAGTCATCAATCCCTTAATCAAAGGATGCGGATTGTGAGTTTCCTATTTGTACTTGGCTACTGTGTTTATTAATTGAAGAAGGGGGTGAGGACTTAGTTGCAATGAAAACATGAAAGCTAGGGGGTTCCATGTAATAAACATGGACAAATGGGTTAAATTGTAAACTAAGTTAAGATGAACTTCAATTAGGCTCAAAATTTAGGGCTAACCTAATTTGGACCCAAGGAATTTAGTGGTTACCTTAGATTTAGGTTTTGATGTAGGATGGGGTAAATTACATAGAAGCCCAAAATAAAGTAGATTCCCACCTAAGTCTCTGTTGTTGGTCAACATGGGTTAGTTTGGTCAAAGTGAAGGTTCCAAACCTCTTAGAATATTTTTTGATGATTTTTAGGAGGTTTAGATTATATTTATTTCTACAATAACCTATTTAATTGAAGTGAGGTTGAAATTAGGGTTTTTATTAATGAAATAATCCTCATAATGTAGATAGCCCTGATTCAGTCAATTCGATGGGAATTTAAGTTCATTTGACCTCAATTAGGCATTGATTAACCCCTTAGTTAAGCTGCAATTGTGATTAGGTGTTGAAATAGTAGAATTAACGGGATTTCCCGTCTTCTTCTCACATTTGACTTAGAATAAAGTTATGATATTCTGATGAATAATAAGGAGCATTGATTACTGTAGTTAGGCTAAACTAGGTTCATTAACACCAATGATGGTGCTACCATCAACTATACCTACCCTCACCACCTTCTTCCTACACCTTACCCCACTCTCTAGCATCCCATCACCTTCCTTGGGTCATAGAAAGCAGCCATCGAATAACCGCTCCGGCTTTATCTTCTCACCTCCTTCTCTTACTCTTATTGTATTTTATTTTTGCATATTCATTTTTGCCCTTGTGATATTGTCTCCATTTTATCACATCTACTTTCTTTATTCAAAAATTTATAAAAATTACAAAAGTGACAAAATACCAAAAATAAATAATTGAAGCGATAAACTAAACGTAGCTTCCCCTTGATCAACTTGAACTTACATCCAATTAAATTTATTTAGTTGCAGACTTTTGCAACTATAATGAAGATTTCAAAACTTTTTCCTCGCAATTTTTTCACGCATCAGTAGGAAGAGTCGGCTTTGCTATCTATGCCACCAGCCAAAACACTTAAAGGACTGCCCAATGAACATTCAGACCACGTCAGCCATGGTCAAGTAGCCTAGTATGAATCAGGTGAAAGGAAAAGTGACCCCACCTTAGGGTGGCCTACCTAATGTGAATCAGAGCGCAACACCCAAGCCTCCCCTTAAGGTGGCCCCTCGACAAGATCAACAGCGTCCCCCTCCACCAAGGTAGGCTTGGACAAACCAAGGCCTACCCCTACCCCAACCGAAGACATAAGGGCATCACCCATAGAAGTAGGGCATCACCCATAGAAGTAGGTAACGCCTGGCCCACCTCGCTGTTCTCACCCACAACTCTTTGAGGGCGGGAACAACCTCTTCCCCATTTTTTGGGCAGGCATTCCTCCTCACCCACAAAGGAACCTACACCTCTCTTCTTCTTTGACCCTTTAGTATCCACAGTCCTCAAAGAGATGAAGGATGCAAAGAAAGAAAAGAAGTCAGATTAGCTCAACTAAGCCAAGACAAGAGGCACGCATCAACTTACTGCCATCCAGGTAGCTATCCCCAACCCAAGAAAGCACTTTCTAGATATCTACCCACACAAGCTTTCAATGATCCAAAACACCAAAAACCTCCATAGCCACAAGGTCGTTCGCCAAGTAGGAGGGCAAAACCAGGACGGCATTGCGCTCGGGTGGGCCTTGCATATTTGGGACCTGGAGGGGTACGCCGTTGTTAACAAAGAAAAAGTATCAGTCCTAGCCCTTTAGGTTGTCAGGCAGATCCATAAGGCAAAAGCCCTATTTTCGAGGAAGCAGGGTGTACGTCCCGATCGGAGGATTCCCCTTTTTCACCTTCTAGGGGAAAAGCCCATAGAGCTAACAGAAAAGGTCTCAAGAAGGCTTCACCCTAAGGTGGAGACAAACAACCACCAAGACATTCAACACAAGCCAACAATTCAAACCTACTTAAGAAGGGGCGAGATTGTAGTGGGAAAGAAAAGAAACTAGAAAATGATTCAAACAGAGGTGGAGGCAATTCTCGATGGCATACTGGCAAATGAGGCAATTATCCCCCAACTTGGGCAAACACAACCTCACTTAGTCACCCTCCATGGAATACCCAACTCTGCCCAAATTATGTCGTTCAAGGAGCCGCCTTATTTCTTCATCCCACCCAAGAAAGGAACAAAACCTATAAAGAGATAGCGTGGCCTCAATCACCCACTCTGAGGAAGAAGTTTTCTCAACTTGGTTAATCGAAGACCTATCTTGTGTGGAGAAAGGGTGTTGCTCTCAACACCACCTCAACTGTGACAACAACATACAAGAGGCCCATAGAATAAGCACTAGTGGATTTAGCTTCGATCAGGTAGGAGTGAGCAAATACACCCCTACTTGATTCCCATTTATAGGGGGAAGAAGGGGATGAGCCACGAAATATTATCGCCTAACCCATCCTACCAACATTAAAAGCGACAGAATGTACTAAACCACGAACTTAGAAGGATGTGGTGCCTGCCATACCTCAGGCCTCAAGACACTCAAACAACGCCTCCACGACTAACTTGACTACCACATGTGAAGGACCTAAGGTAATGGTTGGCCACCATCCACCCAGACAAAATAGAAAGCAGGTATACTACAAGGGCAACATCCCCCTAGAGAGAGCATAAGACTCGATAGCATCAAAAGTAGCAAGAAAACCCACTATGTGAAAACAAAGGAGTAGACCCAAAAGAGTCATTGCGAAAACCACCAACCCCCCACCCCTCAATGGAGAGAGGTAGAAGGGGGCAAAATTCTCCAACAACAAACTGTTGCGAAAATACACGTGATTTGTAATTAGAGTTTTCAAATCATTATAACACACTAATACACAAACGCTTTTTAAATTTCTAAACCTAGATAGTGGGGTATCTAGGGTCATCTAAGGAGGCAATTTGTTTGCAAAAATACGTCTCTCACTTGAAATGAGAAATCAACTTTCTTTTTTATTTTTGAATATATAATTTTTTTTTAGGTTTTGAAATAAAGGGGCAACCATGAAATAGTTGGCGAAAAAGACTAACACCTAAAAGTTAAAATCTAAGTGGCACAAAATGATTTCTTTCTAAGCTCACCCTAGGCATGTGGAGGCCTAGGGTAATTAGAAAGAAAGAGTGAAAATGCACTAAAAAAAAAAGTGACAAAATTTGCAACATAAGCTAATTGAGAAAAAGGCAAATTTGATTGATGGAAAAGGTGTATTACAAAAATCCTAGTAGAGGAATGCTTCTACTACTAGCAATTATAAATAAATAAAATGCAAAACACTAATCCTCTGAATGTTGGTGAAGGAGAGAGGCTCTTACTCCAACTACGGCTGCTCCTACAGTCAGAAAGAGCTCCTTCTTCTCCTCCTTGCAAAGCTCCTCCAAGGTGTGGTCTTGTTACGACTCGATTCCCGAATCCCTACAAGACACGAGACCGGCTCAACTCGACTAATCCCAAGACCCAGTCGTCCAACAAGAAATAATCGAAAAGCAGGAAAATAAACCACATTCACTATGCAAAGTAACTAACAGTAAAAGAGTACAAGTAGTAAAGGAAGTAAAAGCTGCTAACAGTACATATCACCACCATAACAGTAAAGTAGAACAAAAGTATAGAACAGTAACAGTAGCAAAGTCTGAACTCACTAACAAAAAGGAAGTACAACAACAATAAGAACTACTGCTGGGCTTGACTGGGCCCAGCGCCCTCTACAGCCGGTAACTCGGGCTGCTCAACTCCTGGACCTGAAAAGGGTTATGAGTAAACGGAGTCAGCGAACGCTGAGTAGAGTGGTAGCCAACTAACTAAAGCAGTAAAGGCTAACAGGTAAATTTATCTTTTCCAATTATTTTACTTTACAAGTAATTCATTTTCACCCATTGGTTTACTTTTCATATCTCTTTCTTGATCTCTCATGTTCCTCGTGGGAACGATCTTGATTGCAGTCTTTTCCGAAAAGTAGAAGGCATACGAGGTGCTCTCCTGGCTGGGAGAGTCCCCGGTGGTGATCCTACACCCAGTCAACTACCCCGAGGTCACAGACAGACATAGCGGTGACTACGGCATGCATGATAAGCGCATGGATAGCTACCCCTCACTGGCATGCGGTCAATCGTTTCCGCTAGCGGGTACGCCCAAAGTACAGCACGGAATAGTATAGATCCTAGCCCTCTCAGTAACAAGGGTCTCGCCCCTCCACAGCCCACGCACCCTCATCTGACTACCCTGGTTTGCCCAGTGGGCCTAACAAGTCGGTGTAGGGTGACTAACTGAACCCCGAGCCCCATGGGGTGGCTAGCTCTCTCCCTACACTAGTAGCTCTCCCCGGTATAGTGTACGCGAGGGCCAACAGAAGTCGATGTAGAGTGGCCAATCCTAACCCCAAGTCCCAACCAAGGGTGGCTAACTCCGCTCTACACTAAACAGGGGACAATCGCTCTCCTTGGTACCACATACTCAAGGGCCAGCACACTTTCCACTCACATTTCCAGATCCTTTCCATTCATCCACAGGAGCTCTACTCCTAATTCCCCGTAGGGTTCATGTTCATATTCACCATGTTATTACATACCAAGTTTCATCATTCAAGGTTCCATTCTTGTATTATACACATGCAGCTCGTATTTTCATAATTTAACATATACAACAAGTAATGTCACCGGTAATTGTTTAACTAGCACAGGCATTTCATATTCCATAGGCAACTCGTATTTATTAACAAGCAATTATTTACAGTTTTATTTATTCGTTTATGACTGCAATCTCAAGCACGCATACAAACAGTGCAAGTATCTCTCATCCTAGGATTCATGCGACATCCTAGGTTTCTAGTTATCTAATTTCACATATGCATTCATGTTTTATAATTAAAATAGGAGGAAACCACTCTACCAGACAATCCGGGAGAACTGGGGACTCGAACGGCAGACTCACATGCCTCTGCAAGCCTCGAACACGCAACTGATCGAAATCCTACATCAAGGAACATACTACAATTGAACGTTCAAAACAGTATATAAGTCTTTTTAACATGTAAAGGAACTCACAAGGAAACCACAGATATCTTGCTTGCGTAAAATGGACCTCAAACGGACCCTAAACGGGTCAAAAACAGAACTGCAAACCCAAATCAGACGTCTCGCACAAGGTCTAGACGTCTTAAAAGTCACCAAGGTCTCACCTCAAGTTCCTGCGTCGACTTTAGATGTCCAGAACCCCTACTTGACCGTCTGGACTCAGCTTCAGACATCCGACCTCTCCTATAGTCGTCCGGAAGTGCTTCCGGTCATCTGGTAAGCTATCCAAACGTCAGAAATGCATGGGAGGGCGTGCCCCACGCCTTCCCAACGCTGTCCTTGCGTGCGACAGACCAAATCTTCCACTTTTAGCCGCACAGATCGGCTCTGCGATGCGGCCTGCATGGCTGTAACCGCAAGAGGAACGTACCTTCACGAAACCCTGCTTTCAAATGTCCGATGTCATCACCAGACATCCAACCCATCGTCTAGACGGCACGCTAGACGTCTGATTCTGGGAAAAACCCAGAACCAGAGCGAGCTCCTGCTCCTCTCGTCGCGCGAAGCTGCGGCTCCTCCTTCTCGTCTGCAGCTCCGACTACAGCAGGGTGTTGGGGATGGCTCCCCCGACGCACTCCTTCCGCATGCGCCGCTCCGGCCATGCGTCCTCCAGCGAGCTCCCACGAACTTGCGAGCTCAAGCTCCTCCTTCTCTCTTCACGTCGCCTCTCCTCCTCACACCTCGCTCTCGTGCCCTCTCTCTCGCTCGTCCCTCCCGTTGCAATGGAGAGGAAGGAAGGAGGGTGGTGGTGGTGGAGTGGAGAAGAGAGGAATGGGGAGAGGGGTCTTATATAGGGAGCGACTAGGGTTCGGTGGAGGAGAAAAGAAGAGAGAGAGAAGAAAGGAAGGCTATCTGTGCGTAGCCAGAGCGCAGACCTGACCCTGCGTACAAAATTTTCAATTTTCAGATGTCTGGGAAGGAATCCAGATGCCTGACTAACAGTTCAGACGTCTTAAAAGGTTCAGAATAGAACGAGTCTTTATAGGTCTCCTGGCAAGCCCAGGGGGGGCGTGCCTAATCTCCTCCAAGGTGGATGGAATTCCACCTTCAAATGCTCCTCCAAAGGTGGCATGGACCACCCTCAAATCCTCCACCTAGGGTAGGCATGTACCTTAGGTCTCCTTCCAATGCCTGGCTTCTTCCCTTGGCCGGCATGGGCTTAAGAGAGAAGAGAAAGGGGAAGGCACCAAGGGGACAAAGTGTCCCCTTAATCTTCTTCTTCTCTTGGCCCTCTATGTAGGTGGAAGTATAGGTAAGAAATATGTAGCCAAAGGTGCTTTAATGGTAGTGGGTGGTGGTCTTTTTATAGGAGTGGAAGGGGGTTAAGGGTAGTTAGTGGATGGAGGGTTAGGATGGCTTGTAGAGGGTGGTTAGGAGATCTTAGGGTGGATAATGGGTGGCACCAAATGAGGGGATGCATGGCAATTTGGCGTCAACCCTAGGTAGGGACTAGGGTTAAGGGTTATGGTGGTAGGGTTAGGTGGCGTGTAGGACATTTTTAGGGTTAGGATGGTGTTGAACGTGTTTTGCGAATTGCTACGCTTATGAGATTGGTTTTGGAAAACCTGTCGTTGTAGTTCAAAAAGAGAAGAATTCGTGTTCAACAAATAAAATTTATACCGAAAAGAATTCCGGGTCGAACACAGGGAGGCTATGTTGATCTATATTCGCAATTATATTTTTTAGGGTTTTTGTTAAGCAAGGCAATATAATTACAATGGAGCTATCAAACTATGAGAGAGAGAGAGAGAGAGAAAGAGAACATGCATTCAATATTTCAATTATTTATAAAAGTTACACTAGAAAGTGGAAAATCAATTACACTATAAAGCAGGAAAATTTCTACACTAGAAAAGCTGTAAATAAGAATGGGAGAGAGAAGTTATCCTCCTCGACGATTGCTTGGAGGACGAGCCGGACGGGACGACGCCTGGATGAAGGAGAACGAAGCAGGACGAAGGAGGACGAAGCAGAAGAACGGGAACGGAGCAGCACGCCGTCGTCGTCGCGGGATCCACTTCCGAAGGGGAACGAAAATTGGACTTTATCTCGCAAGAAGCATCCCGGGTGTGGGACAAGCTTCTTTTGAGCTTTGGAGGGGTAGAGAGGAGAAAGAAGGGGTGAGAATTTCGTATGGAGGGGGTCTCCTTTTATAGTTGCAAGGAGTGGGGGCAAAATGGACATTACAACTTCAAAACAATAAATAAGGGGTCTTTAGTGACGGATAAATCCGTCACTAAAGCCCCGACGTGGCCGTCGCCTCCGTGCCCACGCGCGCCTCCTCGGCTACCCGCTCCTCAACGCCCGCGCACGTCCAGTGCTTTTTAGCCGTCCGATCGCGAGATCGGACGGCTTAAGATGCGTCCGCGCCCTCGTGCTGCGTGCGTCTGATTGTGCGTCCGATTGCGCGTCCAATCGCACGTCGGCGCTATCGGGCGCGCGCGGCCGTTCGATCTCCATCCGACGCTCCAATTGCTCACGCCCGTCGCTCCTCGCCACGGCTCGAACCCGCGCCCCGCGCTCGCGATAGCACGCTCGACCGCTGCGCTATGGGGTGCGGATGGTCGAGCGGGCGCTTTTAAATGCGAGCTCTCACAGCCGTTGGATTAAGATCCAACGGCGGAGAGTGATTGGGCGTGGGGCTTTCACAAGACGTAGGCGGCCGTTTGGGCGGCTGAGATGGCGCCACATGGTGCTATCTTGGCCGTCCATCTTTTGGAAGTTGTAGATGGTGCCACGGATGTCGGATTGACTTGATTTTTGTGTCGTTGGGCTGTGATCATCGATCCGAATTCATCCATGCGGTTGGATTTATCATCTGAAGTGCGGATTTACACCATCCTGGCCCTTGATCTTCCAGGATTCTCGGGTCACTATCTGATGCTACGGATGCCTGATTAGGGCGATCTTGGAGTCGTTGAATTCCAATCGTCGCCCTGATCACATCCATACGGTTGGATCTTTGATCCGAGGCCCTGATAAAATATTTTCCCTGTCCAAGCACATAAAAGGAGACAATTAACCTCCATTTTATTCAAACTATTCTAAATGCAAGATGATGCATGTAATACAATATTTATATCATGAAATGCAATCCTATGCTTAAGAACATGCATAAATAGACATCTTAAGTAGTGTAAATGTGTTTACATCATACCCCCATGCCTATCTTTTGCTAGTCCCTAGCAAAAACTATATGCTATTTATAAAAGAATTAGGTTAGATTATTTGGACTTGAGTTATTTTTCAATCATTAAGAAATTGTCTACTTAGGAACTGAACTTTCAAAGACACAATAGTGCTCGGGTATCAGCCAAAATGCAGACCACTTCAAGCCCTCGCCTTATTAAAAGAAAATTTTCTTTTTCTCTTTTTCTCTTTTCTAATTTTTTTTTATTTTCAAATTTTTGGGTTTAAGAGTGGCTTTCTACGACCATTCAACTCACCCAAAATTTGATGAGAACCCTAAGCTTTAAGCATCTTATTGTGATTGTGATAGACTCATTGACCGGCAATTAGAACAGACTTCGGATTTCTACGCCTCTAGGTGACCTAACCAGAATTCTACCTAAAAGTGTATCTTTACAACCGGTAGCTTTCTCCCTACTTTTTTTAAACGGGGTCAACACAAGGGTGAATCAAGTGTATATCTCCCTGGTTTATTCTACTTCTCTGCTTCTTCCTAAGTGTTTTGGGAATTTTTAGTGCATTTTCTGAGTTGGGTTCTGGACAACTGGTCGATGAGCTGTTACCACCGACAACTTGCTAGCCATACTCGTGCGGCGAAGTGTGGCTTATTTCTTTTTATTCTTTTCTCCCTTTTTTTTTTTCTTTTGAGAGTAGGTGGCTTCCCTAATCTAAGATTTACCTAAAGGCAGCAAACTAAGAAAGGTCCAGTGACTGGGCTCTGGACAACCTACCTATAGGCTGTTACCCACAATAACTTGCCAGCCATATCACCCTAGAAGGTTCATTAGCTACCCAATTTCCGTTAGAATCGCCGAACAACCAGTCAGTGTAAAGAAAGTGTGTAGATGCTTAAAACTCAAAATTCCCTCAAATCAGAGGGCGGGTTGATAAGTCGTGTACTATCACCCAAACTTATTTATTCCGATTATAATAGAATTAAGATGGCGAGGACTTAAAAACAAATCCATATTTTAGTGGATACCCAGGCTAATTAAGTCCAAAGACCTGAGGGGTCTTTGTGTTCAGATCTTAATGTAAAATTTCTTAAGATTGAAAAGTCCTAATGTCCAACTGATCCTTCCTTCTTTTTTTTTTTAATAATCTTTTTTTTATAAGAAGAGAAACAATTTACATGGATTTCACAAGGCTGACCAAATAATTCAAGAATGAATCCACCCCCCCATGCCTAATTGATGCAATGTCCTCATTGAAAAAGAGACATGAAAAAAAAAGGGTAGAATATAAAAGATGTCACCTGGATATGAAGCTCGTATCAGCCTTGTGTCATATGTACAATTGCTGAGTTTAATGCTGTCAGCTAGGCGAAGTCCAGCCAAAGAAGTCACAGAATGGCTAGAGCAACAGAGTCTGAGACAGGTTCTGGAAGATTACGGTCAACAACAGGCTTTAAACGTTGACCATTGACTTTAAAGGTGTTACCCGTCTTTGGGTCAGAAATCTGAACAGCACCATTAGGAAAAATCTGATCAATTATGAATGGGCTATTCCATTTAGATCTAAGTTTACCAGGAAAGAGCTTAAGTTTAGAATCAAATAACCAGACCTTCTGGTTTGGCTCAAAACTCTTGCGGGAAATCAATTGATCATGTAGAGCTTTGGTCCGAGCCTTGTAGATCTTGGCATTCTCATAAGCATCATTTCTAAGCACCTCCAACTCAGATAGTTGGAGTTTCCTGGTCTTTCCAGCTAGATTCAGATCTAAATTGCATTGTTTGATTGTCCAGAATGCCCTGTGTTCAATCTCTACGGGTAGATGGCACGCCTTTCCATACACCAAACGGAATGGAGACATGCTAATGGGTGTTTTATACACCGTACGGTAGGCCCAAAGAGCGTCCTCAAGCTTTTGGGTCCAATCCTTACGATCAGGCCTAACCGTTTTTTGCAGAATGTTCTTGATCTCTCGATTGGAGATCTCAGCTTGTCCGTTCGTTTGGGGATGGTAAGGTGTGGAAATTCGATGATTAACCCCGTATTTGGCCAATAAATTCTGGAATTGGGCATTAATAAAATGAGTGCCACCATCACTGATGATAGCCCTCGGAATCCCGAACCTACTGAAGATATTTTTCTTGACAAAATTGATGACCACCTTGTGGTCATTGGTTCGGGTGGGAATTGCCTCAATCATTTGGACACATAATCAACAACAACAAGAATGTACTGATGTCCAAATGAAGGGATAAAGGGTCCCATGAAATCGATGCCCCAAACATCGAAAATTTCTACAGGAAGAATAGGGTTTAGGGGCATCATGTCTCTCTTAGTTATGTTCCCGAGTGACTGACATCGAGAACATGACCTTGAGAAGTCCTGGGCATCCTTGAATAAAGACGACCAATAGAAGCCAGATTGCAAGATTTTTGTAGTCGTCTTTCTTCCGGAGAAATGTCCACCACACCCAGATGCATGGCAGAACTCGAGTATACTGTTGAATTCATTCTCCGGTATGCATCGGCGAATAATCTGATCAGAGCCGATGCGATACAGTTCAGGGTCCTCCCAAAAGTAGTATTTGGCCTCAGATTTGAGTCTATCCCGTTGTTGCTTGGTCCAATCCTGGGGGATTTGACCAACGGCCAAATAGTTAACAATGTCAGCAAACCATGGGGAGTGGACACCTAAAACTGCAAGAATGGTTTCGTCCGGAAAAAGTGTCAGCAATCGGAATGTCCAGACAAGAAGAATCACCTAGGAGTCTCGACAAACGATCCGCTACCACATTTTGTACCCCGGCTTTATCCTTGATTTCAAGATCAAATTCTTGAAGAAGAAGAATCCAACGAATAAGCCAGGGTTTAGCATCCTTTTTAGCCAAGAGATGTCTCAAGGCCGAGTGGTCGGTATAAACAATAACATGAGACCCCAAGAGATAAGCCCTGAATTTTCCAAAGCAAATACTACAGCTAGTAATTCCTTCTCAGTAACAGTGCAATTCCTCTAGGCTTCATCCAGAGTTTAACTAGCGTAGTAAATGACAGAGGGCTTTCGATCAATTTTCTGACCCAGGACAGCCCCGACCGCGTAATCAGAAGCGTCGGTCATGATCTCAAATGGGGCTGTCCAAATTGGTGGTTGCAAAATTGGAGCACAGGTGACTGCCGTTTTCAGAAAATCAAATGCCTTTCGGCATGATTCATCAAAAACAAACGGCGTTTCTTTGTCAAGAAGATTGCTCAAAGGACGAGCAACCTTCGAGAAATCCTTGATGAATCTTCGATAAAATCCCACACGGCCAAGAAATGATCTGATTTGTTTAACAGATGTGGGATGAGGAAGTTTAGCGATAGCATCAACCTTAGCTTTGTCCACTTCAATTCCCCGTTCAGAGATTACATGACCCAAAACGATGCCCTCTTGGGTCATGAAATGACTCTTTTCCCAGCTAAGGACCAGTCGTGTCTTGATACATCGCTTAAGAATCATTTCCAAATTAGCCAAACATGAGTCAAATGATTCTCCGAAAGCAGAGAAATCATCCATGAAGACTTCCATAAACTCTCCCACCATGTCGGAAAATATGGCTAGCATACACCTTTGAAAAGTCGCAGGTGCATTGCATAACCAAAAAGGCATCCTACGAAAAGCAAAGGTTCCGTAGGGACAGGTGAAAGTAGTTTTTTCCTGATCCTCGGGATGGATAAGAACTTGGTTATATCCCGAGTAGCCATCAAGAAAACAGAAGTACTTCTGTCCAGCTAATTTTTCCAAGATTTGATCAATGAAGGGCAGGGGAAAATGATCCTTTTTAGTGGCTGTGTTCAGCTTCCTGTAATCAATACAAACTCTCCAAGAGGAAGCTGAACAAGTTGTGACAGATTCACCTCTCTCATTAGTCACAACAGTAATCCCGGCTTTCTTTGGAACAATCTGAACGGGACTTACCCAGGGACTGTCAGAGATTGGATAAATAATTCCTGCATCAAGCCACTTGATGATTTCCTTTTTGACCACTTCTCGCATATTTGGATTCAATCTCCTCTGCATCTGGCGAGAAGGGCGGGATCCATCTTCCAAAAATATTCTATGATTACAGTAAGATGGCTCAATCGCCCTAAGGTCATGAATGGTCCAACCAATTGCCTCCTTATGATCCTTTAGAACCTTAATCAATTTAATCTCTTGCTCCTTTGTCAATTTAGCACTAATAATCACAGGGAGCGTATTCTGCGGTCCTAAGAATTGATATTTTAAATTCTCAAGCAATGGTTTCAATTCAAGCTGGGGTGGGGTAATGATTGATGGTAGGGTAGATGCTGAAGATTCAACAAGAGGAAGAGGTTTTGAGTGAACAAAATCAGTAACCTCTTCCGAAGATGTCAGGTCAGAGGGTTGTGGGTCAAATTCATCAACCAAAGAGGAACTTTCAATTGAAGAAACTGTCAAACAAGTTTCAATATTAACATTATCCTCATCAAGTTCCTCAATAAATCCACAATCCTCAAATTTGTTTATCGCCTTAAAAATATCCAATTTCATTCGTTGGTCCCCAAAGGCGATTTTCATGCTACCACTTTCACAATTAATGTTGGCCTTTGCGATAGCCAGGAACGGACGCCCCAGAATAATGGGCGTGTTCCTCAGATTATCTGGTACATCCATGTCAAGGACAAGGAAATCTACAGGAAAATAGAAATCCTTGACCTTAACTATAACATCTTCAATAACGCCTCGCGGGTTTGTGACCGAACGGTCCGCTAACTATAGCGTTACTGAAGTTGGCCGAAGTTCACCTAACCCAAACTTCTCGTAGAGAGAAGTCGGAATTAGGTTGATGGATGCACCGAGATCCAAAAGTGCTCTATCAAATGTGTAATCTCCGATAATGCAAGAAATCAATGGAGCACCAGGATCTCTCTTTTTCTGAGGGAGGTAGTGCAGGATAACAGAGCTAGCCTGCTCGGAGAGTACCACCTTCCTCGGAACAGATTCTCTCGACTTACGCTTTTGTGTACATAATTCCTTTAAAAATTTTGCGTAAGCCGGTATGTGCTTGATAGCATCAAGGAGCGGAATATTGATCTCAACATTCTTAAATAAATTCAGAAGCTCCTCATTGCTATCAACAGACTTCTTCTTCTTTGCTTTGGCTAAGGCTTCAGGAAAAGGAACATGAGTCAGATCTTTGGAATCAGGTTCCTGAGCCTTGATTTCTCCTCTAGAATTCTCCTCTCTCTCCTCAGATTCTTCAGGATTCAAATGATCAGAATAGTGTGGTTGTGAATCCTGAGTCTTCTTACCACTCCTCAAAGTGACAGAATTTGCAGAAGCGTAAGAATTTGGGTCTTGGGGAGGGTTAGGAAAGATTGGAGGGACCTGATTGACCATGAATTGTTGATTAGCAGAAGAAGAAGATGAGGAACCCTGCTCAACCACCTGAGCATGTGCGTGCGGGTCCCTCTGATTTCTGTACCCTTGGGCTTGATTGCCCGAAATTATAATGTTTCGCGGGTTGGGTACGGGTTGGGATGGTAGAGATCCGGGTTGACGAGAGTTAGCAATGAGCCTGGATTGCAAGTTGTCCAGCGAGTTTTTCATTTGCTGCATGAACTGGAGCATAGATCCTTGCATCTCTACCATTTGACAGTTCAAATCAGCCTGCCCCGCAGGTTGACGGGCATTCCAAGCTGGCTGATTGACCTAATTCGGAGGCAACTGAGTATATACTTGACCCTGACCCATTGGTCATTGTGGAGCATAGTTGCTGGGTCGGAATTGGGTCTGTTGCCCTGGATTTTTCCAAGAGAAGTTAGGGTGGTTTCTCCAACCTGGATTATAGGCATTCGAGTAGGGGTTGGATCTAACATTCTCTTGTACAGCACAGACATCCTCATAGGGTGAGGATGGAGAGAAAGAAAGGGAAGGATTAGAAAAACTGGGATCAAAGGCCCCAGTTGGGAACCCATGGGGTTCTGAGAAATGCTGACTCATAGATTGAGTCGCATCGAGTTGATTCACAAACTCCCATCCAGAAGGAGCTCGTGAGGAATGGAATCCCGAATTTTGGGATTGAGTGGATTGAGAGATGTTCATAGAATTGCCAGCCATCCACTCTTCCATTCTTTTAGCAACCAAGTCCACCTTATCAAGTTTATTACAAATCAATTCCATATCAAATGAATGAGAGTCATGGACTTCATTGACATTTGATCTGGGTTACTGGGACCGGTTAAAAGTATCCATGGAGGCATGATTAATTGAATTCTCACTCATTTCCTCAAATAAATCATGTGCACTATCTGCATCTTTATTGAGGAAATTGCCTCCGCAAGAAGCATCCACATGGTTTCTAAGTTGCTCATTCAACCCATGATAGAAGATCTGCACGAGTTGCCATTTCGGCACCTCGTGGTGTGGACACCTCCGCAATAAGTCCTAGAATTGATCCCAGGCCACATGAAACTGCTCCCCCGGCCGCTGGGTAAAGGTAGTGATTGCCCGTCTCAAAGCATTGGTACGACCGACTGGGAAGAATTTCTTCAGAAAGGCCGATTTCAACTCATTCCAAGTTGTAATTGGTCTTCCTATTGTCCTATACCAATGCACGGCTTTATCCCTAAGAGAGTGGGGGAAGAGCCTCATGATCATTTGCTCCTTATTAACGTTTCGAGTCTTGGTGGTCTGGACCAAAGTGGTCAAATCTTCCAAGTGCTGAAACGGATCTTCGGAGCCAAGCCCATGATAATGTTTAATCAGGCTTAACACCTAGGGCTTGATTTCTACGTCACCGGCTGGAATCTGGACGCTGGGACGTTCCCCGTAATTCGAAGGATCATAAAAATCCTTCAAGGGCTGAGTGCCCTGCATTCTCTGGAACCATTCCTGCATTCTCTGCATTTGTTCCAGCTGCCTTCGAAATTCTTCCTGTGGATTTTCAAGCAGAGGAGGCTGTTGTTCGGCCATGGGATCAAATTGACCAAAATCTAACTTGCGCCTCCTAGAATGTTCTAACGGTCCTTCCAATCGAGGATTCAATGACCGTCTCCCCAGCATAAACTAGGAGAAGGTCGGAAGGACTGGGGATAGGGATCCTGCAGCACAACAAAACAAGGCTGTCCTTAAGTGGGGTAGCCTAAGGATCTACTGACTCTCAAAACCAGCCTTAAGACTGTAAGTAATTTACTCTACTTGCGTCTGTTTAATCCAACCAGTTAGAAGGAGGGATTGGGGAGAAGGTTCTTCTTTGGCTTTCGCCTCCGGTTCCTAGTGTACCCCCCATCTGCGATCGTTTGACTCTACTCCTCCAGCTAGACATCAGATTAATCAGTACAAGTAGGTTAATCAAAAATAATCTCAGACTAGGCCCTGAAAAGCGAATCAAACCTTAAGGCCAACGTCTACTCAATTTTATTAAGGCCTGGGATTGTGGTGCTTATGGAATGTGATGGGCCCTTACAATGGGTTGTGCCCTTAATGATTGATTGATATTTGTGTAAGTGCGTGCACAACTAGGGTTTTCAAGCAAGATTATTGATAATGTGTGAATTTTAATGTTCAAATCTTACTTAAGTAGCTTTTAGGGTTTTAAATTAGGTGAATTGCAATCAAGTTTCTAGGCAAACCAAGTTGTAAAACACAGGTGAAGATTGTTTTCCTTTAAAATCAGAAAGAAAGTGGAGTGCCTAGAATATACCTAGATTGAAAACCCTAAGGAGGAGCTACTTGATGAGTTGGTTTTAAATAAAGTGGTGCGGCCCAAACAACTTAAACAACTGGCCACAAATGCACCACTAAGTTAGGCACTCAAAGATGATTAACCTAGAATGATTTCTACCCTGTTATGTGTTGCTTTGTGTGTACCGATTCCACAGATCAGAACCCGGTTGAGTAGAAAACAAATCAAGTTGATCAAGTGCCTTGAATGTGGGTGTGTGTTGTGTGTTTGTTGAAAAATTACCCCACAAGATTATCTTTTTATTTTTTTTTTTTTTTATGGATGAGGGTGGAATGAATGTGAGTGAAAATCCAAACAACCAAACTATTCCTAGGATTTATGCAAACACCTAAGTTAATTGGGATTTGGATTTAATGTGGCGAATGAAATCTATGGAGGAGGAAAGAATGAGGGAGCACTTACAGTTGTCTTCAACTGCAATTTACTCAAGTCTATCGCTTGTTGATTCCTTGATGGAGGTCTCTGTAAAACAATAGACACAAGAGAAAGCTAGCTAGAAAATAAATAAAGTGCAAGAAATGCGAAGAAAAGATCAGAAATCGTTGCCTCCCCAGCAACGGTGCCAAAATGTTGAACGTGTTTTGCGAATCGCTACGCTTATGAGATTGGTTTTGGAAAACCTGTCGTTGTAATTCAAAAAGAGAAGAATTCGTGTTCAATAAATAAAATTTATACCGAAAAGAATTCCGGGTCGAATACAGGGAGGCTACGTTGATCTATATTCGCAATTATATTTTTTAGGGTTTTTGTTAAGCAAGGCAATATAATTACAATGGAGCTATCAAACTATGAGAGAGAGAGAGAGAAAGAGAGAGAGAGAGAGAGAGAGAGAGAGAAAGAGAACATGCATTCAATATTTCAATTGTTTATAAAAGTTACACTAGAAAGTGGAAAATCAATTACACTATAAAGTAGGAAAAATTCTACACTAGAAAAGATGTAAATAAGAATGGGAGAGAGAAGTTATCCTCCTCGACGATTGCTTGGAGGACGAGCCGGACGGGACGACGCCAGGATGAAGGAGAATGAAGTAGGACGAAGGAGGACGAAGCAGAAGAACGGGAATGGAGCAGCACGCCGTCGTCGTCGCGGGATCCACTTCCGAAGGGGAACGAAAATTGGACTTTATCTCGCAAGAAGCATCCCGGGTGTGGGACAAGCTTCTTTTGAGCTTTGAAGGGGTAGAGAGGAGAAAGAAGGGATGAGAATTTCGTATGGAGGGGGTCTCCTTTTATAGTTGCAAGGAATGGGGGCAAAATGGACATTACAACTTCAAAACAATAAATAAGGGATCTTTAGTGACGGATAAATCCCTAAAGAGCAACAGAGCAAGGTGACGGGGTGAGTCTGGAGGCAACCCAATTTTACTTTCTAAAGATCAAATGATTACTTCTCCATTTCCTATATAAAATACTCACAGCTAAAGAAAAGTAAAAAGAAAGATTAGTAAATATTTGGGGGTTGAACTCCCTTCCCAAACATATATTGATTCGGTAAAACTTAGTAACCAAACCTTCGTTTTCTGGCATATCATACTATGATACCTTTCTTTTACCTTCACTTCTCTTCTCTCCTATTAAACGTCGGCTCGATCATATAGATAAAGCATAAAAATATTTCCATCGAATCGAATACGTGTAGAGACATTCACGGCTACTTGATTTACAAAGTGACAGCGACTGCTATGCCAAATGTAGTTCTCATCGAAAGTTCACATCGTTGAGGTCACGCCTTGTTGAAATTCTTGCAACGGCTCTGGCCGAATAGACTTTACAATGCCTTCATCAAGTGACATGATAAGTGACAGGAAGTTATTTTGAGAAAATCATAATAAAAAACAGCATACGGTGTTCAACGATTGACGATGAATGTATGGTTTTCAAAGTTTTAGACTTGAGCGATGGTTTACCCGCGATATTTACCGCGTCATATTTCAAGTTCTCTTCCGTACAAAACGACAGTAAAGTCCCTTTCGGGTGTGAGGCCCGATACGAATAAGGTGGTGAATGTCGATTTATTCGTGGAAAATGACATGTATTTTTTATTTTTCTTTAGACTTTTATTACATGGGAATACCCACCATGTTAATAAATTAATTTTTAATCTTCATCTTTCGGCAAAACTATAAAAATTAAAATTATATCAAAAATCCTATCACTAAAAACTTTTTGTAATAAAAAAAGTAAACAAAAATATATATATATTACAATATATGATAATTTCAATCGATATATTTTTATTTTTTAACAATTAAAAATAAAAATATATCAGTATATTTTAATTTTTCATCAGTGAAAAATACATTTTTATTTGAAAAGTAGAAAATATTTTTTTACCTATAAATTTATGTTTAAGATTGAGGATAAAAATCGCTCATCATAGATAAAAAATCACTTTACATAAACATAAAATCAATTAAAAATTAAAATATACTGATATTTTTTTGTTAAGTGATTGACACGTGTTACAACATATATTTTTATACTCTTATCTAAAAATATTTTCAAATCCTAATCTAGAAAGGAGGATTTTTTTATCTAACATAAATATCACATTAATCATAAATGTTACAAATCAATATATTTTAATTTTTAACATGTGTGTTTCAATTTTTCACTAATTGATAATTAAAATATATCAATATAAAAATTTTAATTAATGTATTTTAATTTTTCATCAATTAAAATTAAAATAAATTGATTGATCAAAATTAAAATACATCAACATATAACATATATAATAAGTGTGGTATTTACATTAGGTAAAAATATTTATATATATTATAAATAGATAAATAAATACTTATGTTGCAAGAGATATGAGAGTGTAAATTAAAAGTAAGAAGAATTAAAAGAATCAGCCGTTGCTCCCTGATGCAAAAGGTTAGAAAAAAAAAAATAATCAACGGTAACCGGTAGCGTGATTCTCACTCTGTGTTCATACGACGCTTCAATATATTTGTAAATTATATAATTGAAATGATCAAGTCAGCACACTAATAAATTATAAAACGATTATCTGACAAGACCATTTGTATCTTTAACGTGTACTTTACTTAATTCTAACGAACCTGTACTTATTTAATTCAACGTATCCAACCTGTACGATCCATTCCTACCACCTTCTTACCCCTCAATTTTTCCATATAATGTGAGCTCCTAAAAGATGCTCCATTCTGTGTTCACCCTGTAAAGATGGTGGCGATTGTTGCAATAAATTCTCACATATAGGTTTTTGCCCGTCAGGAAATGGTCCAATGGGGGGGGGGATCTCCCAAGTTTAATGGTACAGACCTTAGGCTCCCTGCACCAATTGGGGGATCGGTGTATAAAGAACAAACAAATTTTCTTAATTTACTTCTTTGGGATTCTAAGTTATTGAAAAGTATGATTGCCTTTGTGGCAATAAATTAATTTTAACTTACTATAATATATATATATATATATATATATATATGTGCGCACGTGTGCATGTGCACGTGCACGCACGCATGTCTTTGTATACACAAACATATGTAGGTACCATCACTATAAAATCCATTTTGTGGTTTTAGGACTTTGGGAGTGATATATTGCATCTCTTTGAAATCTATGTTTACTTTTATTTATTAAGTACTTTTTAAAATTTTTTTCTTAGGGGATATTTGGTTAGTGAGTTAAGTGAGGTTACGTTAAGTTAAGTATTTAATCTTCTCCTAACCCATCTCTTATTTGAGTCGAATTAAGCAAATTTAAATTAGTTAAAATTATTTAGCTGTGTCTATAGAATAACTTTAAGTCATCAAAACAAACAAACAAACAAACAGTCCATTATTTATTTTACTTTTTTTCTATTCCTCTATCATTCCTCAAACTTATTTTGTTTATCAAATGAAACCTTAGTCTTCATTGAATCCTGATGCTGCTTTTCAATTTTTTTTTTTAATGACACAACTAAAGAGATTATCTCTATCTAATCTTATGTTACAGGATCTACTGGATCGTATAAGAACTATTTTTAGCTATTTTTCTAAAAACATAACATTTAACGAAATGAGCCCGCATAGGAAGTCAATAGATTAATTAGATGGACACACCTTAGGTTATTATTTTATTTATACCTCTAAAGAGAGTGAATAGTGATTCATCGTTTTAAAATTCTCAAATAAGAATTTTTATTATTTGAACAACCTCAAAATAAATATCTTAAATTAAAATAGACTTTCCATTACCAAATTATTTCATTGTACATGCACTCCTTTTATTTACGTTCTTTTTGCTTAGGAGCAAATGTTTGTCATGAAAGGTGCTATTGGTACCTGCTGATTGAAATATCTTATATTTTATTTTCCATGATAATAATAGGAGAGATGATCACGTTCATTATTATTAACTTTAATTTATATAAAGAATACATTATTGTATATGATTAATAACATCATTTTTAACAAGATTGGTAAGATTATTGGTGTTGTTTATGGCCACATACATTATTATTAACTTTAATCTATATAAAGAATGCATCATCATATGTGACTGATAACATCACTTTCAACAAAATTGGCAAAATTATCGGTGTTTTTAGCATTATCATTGGTGTTATATATTTGAAATATTGAAATACAATATATTTGAAGTATAAAATAAGGTGTCAATATAGGTGCTAACTGCACCACCGTAAGTTGATACTATTCGTCCGACCAATATTAGGTACTATTGACAGGATGTTGTAGTGTTGTTGGCACTATTATTTATGTTATATGTTCAAAATATTGAAGTGCAATATTTGAAGTATACAATATGATGCCAATATAGGTGCTTACGACACTACCATTAGTGCTAACGACACCATCGTATGTTATTATTCATCCTATTAACATGTTGCTCTTATTAGAGTCTTACATGACACCCTACTCCCCATATTGATGTTATTTGCACCATTGTATGTGACTACTAACACCACTTCCAACAAGAGTTTAGGGTGTTGGTAGTGTTGGCACCGTTGTTCGAAATATTAAAGAATTGTTGGTGCTTTTGGCAACATTGTTGGTATTATATGCTTAAAATATTGAAATGGAATATATTTCAAGCATATAATAAAGTGCCAATATAGGTGTTTATGACATTATCATAGTTGCTAACGGCATCACCGTAAGTTGATATTGTTCGCCCTACCAATATTAGGTGTTGTTGGCACTATCATTGGTGTTATTTGTTTGAAAATATTGAAGTGCAATATAATTGAAGCATACAATAAGGTGCCAATATAGATACTTACAGCATCACCGTAAGTTGCTATTGTTTGTCCTATTAACATAATGCTCTTATCAGAGTCTTACATGGTACCCTATGCCCCATTATTGTTGTTAGTGATATACAATGGTTTTAAACCGTTGTCTATATCATCAATAAGACGATTTTAAAACTATCGTTTATATATTCTGCTATAGAAGATGGTTTTAACAAAAACTGTCGCTACAAAGGCATCCCAAAAGTCATTTTTCTAGTAGTGTACTAACACCACTTCCAACAATGGTTTAGGGTACTGTTAGTGTTATTAGCACCATTGTTCAAAATAATAAAGGATTTTTGGTGTTATTGACACTATTGGTAGTATTGTATGCTAGAAATATTGAAGTGCAATATATTTTAAGTAGATAATAAGGTGCCAATATAGGTGCTTACAACACCACTATAAGTGCTAACGACATCACCGTAGGTTGGTACTGTTCATCCTACCAATATTAGATATTGTTGACACGATGTGTTGGTGTTATTTGTATTATTATTAGTGTTGTATGCTCAAGATATTGAAATGCAATATATTTGAAGTATGCAATAAAGTGCATTTGAAGCATATAATAAAGTGCCAATATAAGTATCTATTGTACCACCATAGGTTGCTAATGTCTATCTTATTAAAGGATTATTGGTGCTGTTAGCAGGGATTGTTCGTGCTATTAGCACCAATATTAGTGTTATACACTCAACGGTGTTGATGATGCTGGCTTCCCCACTACTATAAATCATTTCATCTTTACATGATTGAATGTCACTCAATCGGCTCATAATTAAACGTCACTCAATCTACTCATAACATATAATGTGTCACTAACAAGTTGCACAAAAACGTTGGAACACTAACATGTGAGAAAATGCTACAAAAGATATTTGAATAACATAATATGAAGAGGTTACTGCATTTATAAGCGTTGTTACATTGGACAAATCCCAGAAGGGTGTCGCTGGCACTTAACACCATCTCCTGCGAAACGTAGCATGAACCAAATACTAAAGAGTAGAAAAACAAAAAGTCAAACACTAGAAATGGACTTGCACACTACTAAATCTACAACGAACACTACATATATGAGGGTGCCAACAACACTAAACCATACCTACATCAAGACAAAAAACATGAAGAAGCTTGGCAAAGGTCGAGGTCGATGTCGGCAAAGCTCAACAAAGGTCAAGGTCGACAATGTTGGCAGGGCTCAGTGATCATCGACAATCCATGTTGCATAAAAACAGTGATTTAATCATGTCATTGTCATAGTATAGTTGTAATACAAACAGATGTCATGTCATTTTATTTATTTGCATAATTTTTATTATTTTATTACAGATCGTTCACTGATAGGTGGTTATTGATATACATTACTCTCTATGTTCCAAAAATACTCTTTTATTCTAAAAATATCAATTATATATATAAGATGAATTAATAAATGAGTTAATTATATACAAAAGAATTAATTTATTATAACTAAAATGCCTTAAACATATTTTTAAGCAAACAAGCATCAAAAACTAAGTAAATCAGCTCTATATTAATTATAAATACTATACTAGATAATGCCTACGTGTAGTTACAAAAATACTTATTAATATATAATATACTAAATATATTAACATATATTATATATATAATGACATATATAAGTGTTGTTATAACCTTAGTAAAAGTATGCACAAACTATAAGGTAAAAAGAATTGTCTTTATTGACATATATATATACCTACAGGGACGGACAAAAATGTCACTAAAGCCTTAGAAAAACTTACATATGCAAATAAGGGTTATAAGCATACTACTCTATTTTACTCTACTTATATATACATACTATGCATACTTGTATATTCTACATATATACATTTTATTTATTATACATATATACGTTATACATATATACATATACTGTACACACACGACACAGCACACTCACAGCTCACACAATACACAGCCAACACTTTGAATTTTAACCAAGTCTAACACACACTAAGCACACTCTTTTCTTCAACACTTAAGACGCTTTTTTGCTTCTTCTCGCACTCAACTTACTCTTTACTTATCAAAAATTAATTTTTTAATGGGTTGGACCGGTTCGGTTCGCTGGATACACAGCACCCTCTCAGGTGGAACCAAATTGCTACTATGAACCAACCCCTAGTTTCAATTAAGTGCTTTTTAGTGTATAGTTTTAGCCCAATATTTGGCTCAATCGAACCGGGCTCCTAGCACCCAATATGCCCAGTATACTGTATGCTCAAATATATGCTCAAAGGGTAATGGGTAATGAGTGCGTCGTGTGGTGACGACTGAGCGGCATAAGCGCTCAATTCAATTTATATGGCTATGCGCTATTGCTGCCACACGTGTGGCGCTATATTTCAATGCCTAATTGGTGCGATTTACATTCGCTGAAACCATGTTTGGGCCTTGATTTGAGTGTCCAATTGGCATCCAATTTTAAAATAAATTATATTGTTAGAAAGCCCTTATATAGGACTACATAATTATACACTTAATTTATAAAAATAATTTATTTAATTATATTTAAAAATTACTTAAATTTAGTGATTTATATATGTTAATTTAAAGTTTAATTACTTAATTAATGTACAAATTAATGATTTGATGATGCAATTGAATTTATAAATAGTTAATTTATATAATAAGGTGTTTATTACACATTTTTATTTTATTTTATAATAATTATTTTAATTTATATACATTTAAATACACATTTTAGATAGAAAATTACATAATTACATTATAAATACTATTATACAGTATAAATATATTATAAATATGTTGAAAATACTTCAAATTATAGTATACAAATATAAAACATAACTTACTTCAGTAATAACTTAATTTATTAATTTATTTTATTTTAACTTAATAATTTAATTACATACAATAAATACTTAAATAGATAAATATACAGGTATAATATGGTATATAATAATTACTTAAATACATACGTACAGTAATAGATATGATTGTACAAGTTCACATGTTTATTTGTAATTATCTTAATTTAAATACATATAATATACTATGAGTTTATATATAATTATATAATAAAGTTATATATACAGTAACTCAACATAAATATTTATTTAAATATATATAATACATTTATAAGTTATTTATGTACATTATTTACATATTTTACAATATTTACATTTAACTTAGTGTTTAATTTATTTACAAGTATAAATACTATATGCACGGTATTTTTGAGTATTTTTAGGTATTTTCAAGTTTTTATGGTGTTTTAATATAATATAAAGGTAGGAGAAGAGAGAGAGAAGGTGAGATGAGAGAGAGAAGAATTATTTTTGTATTTTTCAACTTGATTTCTTTTATTGAGTTTCAAAGTAGATTGAGCTGTCGGCTGGTATGTTCTACCAACCCGGGATTCTGAATACTTTGAAACTTCTCGCACACTTAAACAAATACCTAATCTTACTCAAGATAGTATTTTTTTACAATTTTTTATGATTTTTTAATGTTTTTACAATCTAACACAAATGAAGCCTTAAAAGAGTGAAGTCAAGTAAACCTAAGGCCATGAAATTCATTATATGTGCTAGGAAAGATAAGAAACCATTCAAATACATCCAACACGTTACATGAAATATATTTGAATAATTAAACAAAATTTTGCTATTAATTTTCATTGAATTTATACTTTGGACAGTTTAATAAAAATACATGCTATTGACAGTGAATATAAGCATAAATTCAAGCCATTATAGTCAGTTTTAAAGTCAAAAGCTTGTACATGAATGCTTGTTCAGGAACTTCTAACAATACAAAACCAATTTAGCTCCTTCCAACCCTCAAAAAAATCTTAGATTCAACCCATTCTCAGACTGTCGTTGTAAAGACCCATTCTGTTATGAGCCCTTTAAGACGTCTGAACTGTCGGTCAGACATCTGGTCAGACGTCTGGACCTCTTCCCAGACGTCTGGAAATTGAAAAATTGGTATGTAACTTCACGTTTGCACGCGGGCTGCACGCAGATAGTACCGCTCCTTTCTCTTTCCCACTTCTCTCCTCCACCCGAACCCTAACACACTCTTATAAAACCCTTCTCCCCCCTTTCTCTCTTCCCCACTCCACCACAGCCACCTTCCTCCCTTCCTCTCCACTGCAGCGAAAGCGGTGAGCATAAGAGAGAGCACGAGAGCGAGCGATGAGGAGGAGAGGCAGCGTGAGGAGAGGAGAAAGATCTTGAGCTCGCGAGCTTGTGGGAGCTCGCCGGAGGGCGCACGGCTGGAGCTGTGCGTGCGAGAGGAGCGTGTGGGGGAGACGTCCTCGACACTTGCTGCAGCCAGAGCTGTAAGCAAGGAGGCGAGGCCGCGATTGCACGCAGCGAAAGGAGTAGGAGGTCGATCTGGTTCTGGGTTTTTCCCAGAATCAGACATCTGGCGAGTCGTCCAAACGACGAGTTGGACGTCTGGTGATGACAGCAGACGTCTGAAAGCAAAGCTTCACGAAGGTACGACCCTCTTACGGTTACAGCCATGCAGGCCGCACGGCCACTACGATCTGCATAGCTAATTATAGAAGATTTGGTCAGACGTGTGCAGGGATAGCTTCAGGAAGGCACTGGGCACGCCCTCCCACGCGTTTTGGATGTCTGGACAGCTTACCAGACGACCAGAAGCACTCTCAGACGATTGGAAGATAGGCCGGACGTCTGGAGTTGGATCCAAACATTCAAGTAGGGGTTCAGACGTCTAAAGTCGACGCAGGAACCTGAGGTGAGACTCTGGTTACTTTTAAGACGTCTGGACCTTGTGCCAGACGTCTGATTTAGGTCTGCAGCCTTGTTTTTACCCGTTTAGGGTCCGTTTGAGGTCTGTTTTATGCAAACAAGATATCAGTGTTTTCCTTGTGAGTTCCTCTACTTGTTAGAAGGCCTTTTATACTATTCTGAATGTTCCATTGTGGTATGTTCCTTGGTATAGGACTTCGATCGGTTGCAGGTTCGGGGCTTGCTGAGGCACGTGAGCCTGCCGTTCGAGCCCCCAATACTCCCGGGTTGTCTGGTAGAGTGGTTTCCCCCTATTTCAATTATAAAACCTGAATGCATATGTGAATTTGGATAACTAAAAACCTAGGGTGTGGCATGAATCCCAGGACAAGAAATACTTACACTATTTGTATGCGTGTTCGAAATTGCAGTCTTAAATGAATGAATAGAAATGTGAACAACTGCCTGTTAATAAACAAGAGTTGCATGTGAAATATGAAACGCCTGTACTAGTTAAACAGTTACTTGTGACATTACTTGTTGTATACGTTAAATGATGGAAATACGAGCTGCATGTGTATAATCTGAGAATGGAAATGTGAATGATGAAACCTGGTATGGAATGACATGGGGAATACGAGCATGAACCCTACGGAGAATTTTGAGTAGAGCTCCTATGGATAAATGGAATGGATCTGGAAATGTGAGTGGGAAGTGTGCTGGCCCTTGAGTACTTGGTACCAAGGGGGAGCAACTGTTCCCCTTTTAATGTAGAGTAGAGCTAGCTGCCCTTGGGTTAGGACCTAGGGTTAGGAATGGTCACTCTACACCGACTCCTGTCGGCCCTCGCGTACACAATACTGGAGAGAGATATTAATGTAGGGAGGGAGCTAGCTACCCCACGGGGCCCGGGGTTAAGCTAGCCAACCTACACCGACTTTTCTTTGGCCCTTTGGGCAAACCAAGGTAGTAAGACGAGGGTACACGGACTGTAGAGGGGCGAGACCCCTGTTTGGTTCTGAGGGGCTAGACCCCTGTTGCTGAGAGGGCTAGGCCCTATACTGTTTCATGCTATACTTTGGGTGTACCCGCTAGCGGAAACGACTAACTGCGTGCCAGTGCATGGTAGCTACCCATGCGCTTATCGCGCGTGCCGTAGTCACCGCTACGTCTAGACAGTGACCTCGGGGTGGTTGACTGGATGTAGGATCACCACGGGGGACTCTCCAAACCAGGAGAGCACCACGTGTGCCTTCTACTCCTCGGTAAAGACTGCAATCAAGATTGTTCCCATGAAGAACATACGAGATCAAGAAAGAGATCCGAAAAATAAAGTAATGGGTGAAAAGGAATAACTTGTTAAATAAAATAATTGGAAAAGATAAATTACTTGTTAGATTTTACTCCTTTAGTTAGCTGGTTACCACTCTACTCAGCATTCGCTAACTCCGTTTACTCATAACCCTTTTCAGGTCCAGGTGTTGAGCAGCCCGAGTCACCCGCAGTGGAAGCGTGCTGGGCCCAGTCGAGCCCAGCCGTAGTTCCCGTTGTTGTTGTATTGCCTTTTTGCTAGTGAGTTAGACTCCTGTTACCGTTATGTTTTTGTATCTTGTTTCCGCTTTACTATTGTGGTAGTAATATGTATTGTTAGCAGCTTTTACTTCCTTCACTACTGTACTCTTTTACTATTAGTTACTTAGCATAGTGAATGTGATTTATTTTCCTGCTTTTTGGTTATTTCTTGTTGGATGACTGGGTCTTGGGATTAGTCGAGTCGAGCCGATCTCGTGTCCTGTAGGGATTCGGGAACCAGGTCGTAATAGTCGCTACTCAATTTCAGTAGCCAATTCAACTGCTCCTCCTCCAATTGCATCAGCAACTAATCAAATTGCTGTTGCATTGAACTTTCAGGCCAGTTTCTCAAGCTCAGCTGCTACTATGTGAGATCAAACAATAACTGATGTTGTGAATCATCAGCTGCTATACGTGTTTCATCTCAAAACCAACTAAATCTATTCAATTGCTCAGCATGATTCAATCAGACCTTCTTAGGTCAGATTTGAATCAAAGCAAAGTAACTTCACATCTGGAAAACACTATCTCCCAATAATCAATCAGATCAAGAATCAAAATACTCACTCCCAGAGAATCTAAAAACCCTAATTAATCACTCTCTTGTTCTATAGACAACACGAAGAGGGTAGATTAAAATAGGCATTCAGATCCTTAAAATTTTAATCTAAATTGTCACAAATTTTCTCCGAATGTTTCTGAACTTAACATAAATCAAATCAGAAATCAAAGAGTCTAAGAAACCCTAATTGGATTTCGCTCTTACACTATAGATAGTGTGAAGATCAAAATACCAAATCAAGCTTTCTTACAACTCAAGATTCAACCTCAAAATTCCTCAAACCTAATTCAAACCCTCATCGGTAGATTAAAACATGTTTGAATCGAATTGAACTATTGCCCAACTGGGCTTTTGATATGGATCCGGCATGATGACATGGTCATCTAGATTCCCTGCATACCCTTGATTGGTAATCAGGGTCCCTGGGTGAAGCTTAAGATTTGATTAAGTCATTGCAAGGCCTCGATTCAGTGCATCGAATCTCATTGGCCCTCATTGCCTAGGTAATGGCAGAAAATAGGAAATCAGGTTACAAATAGGCACGAGCTCATCTGACTGTGAGACTATGAAGAACATCTCATAGTCATCGCAATACGCCCAATAAGAACTTTAAAGTGTTAATCTCGATTAAAGCCAATTAAGCCACATTGAACTCTGATCTTCAGATCAAGCATAAAAACCAAATTGACATGAATCGAGTAAATTCTAAGCAATTAACACCACACTGAGGGCCCTTGTGATCAATGGAGTAAATAAAAGGGTCCTCTAATGGATTAGCATGCAAGGAGATCTGAGAACTACAGAGCTCCAGACCTTCTTGCTGCTCTCATGGGGGAGGTGACCAACGTATTAAAATAGTGACAAATTCGAGTGAAGGCATTCGTGATGTGATGAGGAAGATATATGGATCAAAATGGATGGGTGGAAATGTCTCTCTGATCAGAATTGATCAGAGAGATTGGATCGAGTGAAACTAACACTTATCTAATCTACTCCTAGATCTAACAATCAATCCAACTATCTAATTCTACTCCTAACTAATCTAGAAAATAATAAATCTACCTAGAAAATGGTAAATCCTACTCTAATCGGAAGAATGGGACTTATGAGAAGATCTACAGCTGGTGGTTGCAGAGAGGAAGGAGGAAGGAGTCTCCAATGGTTTGAAAGCTCTCTAGTGGAGCTCAAGACCACCCTGGGGAGTTATGTGATCCTTTGTGTCGAGGAGAGTCAACGGAAGTGGAATTCCACCGCAGCGGCGATGGACTGGGGCAGGGTGGGGAGAAGAAATTGGAGAGGAGTGAATGATCAACTCAAGAAGTGTAGTAGGGGGTTGATCCTTTGTGCATGAGTCCTGGGGTGTGTTTAAGTAGGCGCACGAGGACCGATCAGATCATTGAAGAGGTGAGATTAAGTAAGTAGGGCATCAACGGTGGATCTGAGATAGAATGATGCGCGGGAAGTTTAATATCAAAATACCACCGTTGGATCAGATCTATAGGAGATTACGATCCTCCGTGCAAATGTGTGCAAAGGATGGAGGAGAGTCAACCGTCAGATCGAAGGAATACACAATCAACGGTAGCTGCTCCTCGTGTTCTTCAAAGGAACAGTGCACGCACGACTGCATGTGAGTTGGGATTTTTACATGAAAGGGCTTATATCGAAACGATAAAATATTTATAGAAGAGGCCCATAAGTGGTATGAATGGTAACCGAAAGGTCCCTTAAACCTATCAACTAGGTCCCTGCGATTTTCACAGATGCCCTTGCATGTTTTATGCCTAAAGAAATGTGAATGAATGAAGACCTAAATGTAATGTGATGGTTTCAAGGTCCTATTGATGTCCAAATGCAACGAGATTTTTATGATAGCGTAATTGAACATATTAAAAGTTAATTCAACCCTTGATTTGTACTTTTGAGCTTATAAATGTATTTAATTGGCAATTGGATCATCAATTTATATTTGTGAATAGAATATTTCATTAATTTAGCCTAATTATGCATTTTTAACACGAATTTTATGTTTTAGGTCATTTTCCTTAAATCCCGCACTTAACACATTTATTGTGTTAATTAGATAGTGTTTAACATAGTTTTTAACTTAATTTAGACATTTTAAGTATGATAAACCACACCTCATCACTCAGCAGAGGTTAAAGCTCACCAGACGAGGAAGTCGAAGCTCACCAAAGGCTGGAGGGGGAGGTTGGAGGTTGCTGGAGGAGGGCCAAAGGAGGACGGTGCCGACATGGGCTGACGAGGATGGTGCCAACATGGGTCGACGAGGATGGAGCTGACGTGGGAGGTTGGGAGGAGGTGTTGAGCATGGAGCAGCCTGACATGGGAGCAACTCTAGTTGAAAGTGTTGAGCATGGAGCAGCTTAGATGATGGATAGTAGGTGCCGAGCATGCTGAGCATGGAGCAACTCTGACGTAGGAACAATTCCAACATAGAGGAGGTGCAAAGCAGTTCTACCGTAGAGGAACTCTAACGATGGCGGTAGGAAACAGTAGCTACAAACGTGGGTAGAGGTGGAGAGCTCGGTTGGGGTGGGTAGGTTGAATAGGGTGAGATCTTTTTATAAAAGTGAGGTAAATTTTAAATTTAATAGGCTCCACGAAACGAGTCTTCGTGAAAGATAGGGGTACACATCTATATATCTTAACTAAATGAAGGTGCGGACGTAGTTGTTCCGACACCTATCTCCGTCCCACCCACCCGATCCAACGAAAAAAAAAAATCAAAATAGATAATGCTCATCCCCCCTTCCCCAGTCATGTCCCCACTCACGTGACCCACCGTGAAAGAAAAAAGACCAACATAAATATCTTAACTAGAGTAAAGTGCCGAAATCGTCCCGATACCTATCGCCATCCCACCAACCCGCGTGACCCACTCAAAAAATAGATAAATAAATGTATGAATGGACAAACGTCACCCACCATGTGCAACATCATTTTCATGGAAAGGCTACGGTCCTGAGACTCTTTTTATTTTCTTCCCAGCGAAAAAACTAACCATCATAGCTCATGAAGTATTCACATGTTATAATGATGGTACGATGACAATATCGTAGGGTAATAAAAAAAAGATTTAGGATAACTATCAATATCTACCAAGTTATTAGACGAAATCTTAGTTGCAAATCCACCGGAGCATTGTCTCATAATCGTGAAGTTAATTTGCTTTTGTCATGAAATCAATGGCTCCACATCTTGTGCATATTTTTTCTTTTCTTCTTTATTCATTACTTTGATCTTCATAGTCAGAAAAAAAGTTATTGTCAAATATATGATATGAAATATACATTGGTCATTAATTTTATCTTCTTTACTTTAATCCAATTTAAAGGTATTTATTATCGGCATGTGTCCTCCCTAACCCTCCCCTCATTATTGGCATGTGTCCTCCCTAACCCTCATTTCTTCCCCTTTGTCAGAATTAATTTACTTGAAAGGTTAAGAAAGTGATATTAAGAAATATAAAATTAGTATTAATTTGTAATTATGTTTACTTGTACAGTAGTATCAGTACTAGTCTGTATTTATTTGAATTGGTGTTAAGTTGTGATATTAATCCTTGTAGTTTTTACTTGGTAGTTTTATTAGGTATATAAAACATAAGAGGTGTCAAAAGTATTAGTGTATGATTTTGATGCTTGTTTAGCTAATACCAGTTGAAATTGATGTTAGACAAATCATGTTAAAGTTGCTAAATCTAAGTTAATAAATGAAGGGTTAAGTAATCAGTTAAGTAGGAGTTAACCCTCTTTTGAGAAATTAACCTCTCAAATAAATTAGGCCTTAAGCTTCTCTCCCCTATTTCGACCTCTCTCATCCCTCTCCCCACGTGAACATAAATTGGAGGCTTACATGGATACCTCTTTATGTATGATAATATTAAGGACCTTAAAAAATGTGTAATGTATTTTGAGATTTTTATAGAAATAATATATACTTTTTTAAAATTGCATCAAATACTTATATTCTCGATTTCAACTATATATATTTCTCTACCTATATTTGCATTCATTCCATTACAAAATTATTTTTTATTTTATAAAATCTAAATAACTTTAGTTAATTATTTTTCATGTAAATATTTATCTCTAAAAGATATGATATTGAATAAAATAATTTTGAGTTAATTTTTCGAACGAAAAACTCTATGTCAAAGTAAACTTTTTTGATATTAAGTCAAGTCTTTTATTATGGTTAAACTCTTACAATAAAGTGTGGATACTACCACCAGTGACATACTAAATGGGAGTTAAGTACGTTAATGGATATGCTGCACAATGTATATACTGTTAATTGATTTTTCAAAATAGTGAGGCACGGTTACCGGTAGAAGATAAAATAATCTTTTTGTTGTTGATGAGGACACCAGCATCCAAAAAGTATCCTGCAGTCGAAGGCACTGAGAAGTTTGCAATTTGACCCGTGAAGGATTAGGGTATTCTAATTTTCGAAATTCAAATTGTGATACATTATCTTAGGTCCTTATTTATATAATGAGTTATAGACAAAAGGTAAAGACTTGGGATAATATTTTCTCCAACAGAGATTACATATAAGACGAAGGGGGTGTACGTCATCAAAAGGATTTTTGTTGGGGGAATTTGGCATTAGGGGTATGATGGGTAGGTAATTTGGGAATGGAGGTTGAAATTTTGAAATTATTTAAAAAAAAGGTTATGGCATGATAAGCATGGTCGGGGAAAAGTTGTTGGATGATCCAACAAACTTTGACAAGTCGTTAGATCATCCAGCAAGTTAGTGCCAAGGTTGGAACGTTGGATAGAGGTCATTGGATGATCTAGTGACTTGTCAAAGGTCACTGGATCATTCAGCGATCTCTGTCCAATCGTTAGACAATGTGGACCGTTAGACATAGGTTGCTGGATCATCCAACGATCTTTAACAGGTCGCTAAATCATCCAGCGACCTATAGGTAACCGTTACCCTACCCCCACGCCCCTCCCTCCCTAGCTCGACTATATAAACCCCCTCCTCTCTTCTTTTCACCACACACTCTTCAATCTCTCTTAAGAAATTTTCCTTTTACTAATTGATTTTGCTGAGATTCTCTCCTCAGTTCTGAATTTTCTTTCACTCCACTATGATATTTACATTTAGCAGTAAGATAATTTTATTTTTTTAAGGAATAATTAATATCATGTATAGTTATTTTATATATATTTGTACTAATTTATTTTATAGATCTGATACAAAATTCATACTTATCAAGATATTCTATATCGAATCCAGGATCATCTAGATCACCATTTCAATTTCCTTCGATGTCTACCTATCAACAACGAACGAATGAACGAATATATATATATATGCATAATGGTAGATACATGAACATCTCACCTAAAAATATATCCATCAAATCTAAGCCATCCATCAAAGGAGTAATAAGACAAAAACAGAGGAGAATTTTTATCTTATTATCTTGAAGGATGGCTCAGATTTTTATGGATATGTTTTTGGATGAGATGTTAGGTGTAGCAAGTATTTTTGTATATATATATGGAAATGTTTTGGGCACCCCCAAAACCCACCCAACTCCATCTCAGCCATACAACAAGGGGGGTAATAAGGCAAAACCACAACTATATATATATATATATATATATATATATATATATATATATATATATATATATATATATATATATATCGGTACTGAATCAAGAAAACTTACCCACAAGTTTCATATAAAGGCGGCCAAAGAGCCACCACTTTGGCTCCACTGCCAAAGTGGGGGAGACATCAGGCATGGAAGAAGGAGGTATTCCAAAATTGCTCTGTTCTTCAGAGGACAAGGAAGGAGATGGAGAGCGCATAGCTTGTAACATCGTTCAGGTAAATGACTTTCTCATTACGGCACCACCTTTTCTCAATTTCGATTGCCATTTTTGCTGCTGGCGCTGAATTTATAGCTCTTCCTTGATGGACCCGAGAGAAACCAACAAAGGAAACTTGTTCATTCCTCGTTCTTGGTAGATTTTCCAATGTGTGCTTGCCTTTCTAAAAGGAGAATTCTCACGAAAAAAACTTCACTGCCAATTTATGTAGAGGTTTTTTTTTTTATTAGGATTGTCTGCTGCCATGGTAAATCGGTCTAACAATTTTTCTTCGCTCATTTGTTTTCCTCTCTTTTGACTGCATGTTCATTTTGTTAGGCACTCTTTTTTTCTTGGTCTTCGTTAGCTGATCCATTGTGTGCATGGCGTAGTAGTCAGTTTGGTTTCAACTTAACATGGCAAGGTAGCAGTGACTCTCCAGATATAGGAAGATTACTTCATATAAACTTTAGAATATATTGTTAACCTTAGCTAGAAGGCAGGAAAGGTAATTGGTATTATTGGCAATTGCCATTATATACCATTTTTCTGGTTTGATCCCAATCCATAACGTATCACGCGTCTAGTTTGAGGGAGGACATTTCTTTCAGTTTTCAAAGCGTTTTGAAGAGTTATCTGAGAAAAAATGGAGACACCTTTTCTGAGTCTGTTATTCTCAAAATCATAATGTGAATATGTTGTCTCGATTCATTTCACAACAATGAAATTGTAGGAATCATCGTATCAGAAATCAAAAACTCTATTGCAGCATTGATTGACAAAGTACTGCCGGTGGATTTTGTGAACCTTGTTCAAATCATCTGATCGATGTTGCTGGATTATGTTATTCCATTCGACCAATCTCATGTTGCATGCCCTTGTAAATATGAAAATTTGATGATATGACAATGTAGGCTGAATCACAGCTATCTGAATAGCAAAACAATCTTGAATGATAAATTTTCAAGTCATGGTCTTGCAATCCTGAAGGCACAAAGTTCTGGTTTTCTAATATTCTCAGCTTATTGGTTGGACACCACTGATAGAGCTCAAGAATATCACGAAGAAAGATGGAGTCGATGCAAGACTTGTAGGGAAGTTAGAATTCTATCAGCCTCTCTCCTCTGTTAAAGACCGCTGCGCTCTTAGGTTTGTTCACGATTCATGTGGATTCTCTATGTTTTTTTCCCTATCAGGAGATCTCGTTGTAGATATATTTGTTATGTGAGAATTTAATGTCAACATATTGCCTATTTCATATTGGATTTCTGATGTATGCTCTCTCTCATCGGAGTTGTGAAGATTATATTCTTTTGGTTGTAGAATGTTAGATGATGCAGAAGAGAAGGGCCTTATTGTTCCTGGTGTTACTACATTGATTGAGCCAACAAGTGGGAATTTAGGTATTTCGTTGGCATGCTTAGCTGCTCAGAGAGGTTATAAGTTCATTGCCGTCATGCAAGCTAAATATTCGCTTGAGAAACAAATTCTTATAAAATATATGGGTGCTGATGTTGTACTAACAGGTAACATAACCACCTCAAACATATGGAGCAATGCCATTAGCCTATTACTTTTTCAGTTTTTGTCATTTTGATACTTGCTGAATTTTTATTCTCTAAGAGATAGTGCTTTCATTTTCTTATGTTTCATTTCCAAAGAACCCTGATTTCAGGTGCTAGGAAACCTATGTTTTCAAATTTAAAAGAGGTGTTAATCCTGTTTGCTTTGGAGGAGAGTCAATCTGGAGGTTAAAACCAGTTTTTGTTTACTTGATAGAAGTTAACTTATGATATTGAAGTGTAAAGGTTAAAAAATATGAATTAACAACATTTGAGGCTCAACTCCACCTCACATCCAGGATCTGAAGAATCCTGGTTTTGCATCCAAACATTGTTTCTTCAGATTCTGGATTAACACCCAAAGTAAACTGCAATTAACCACTGTTTACAAGTTAATACTCCAAGTGAACTAGTCCTAACTGATGCACCAATGTAACCTCTCTCTAATAGGGTTAATAAAGATGGACCATCATTAACCTAACATATACCATTTACATGGAGAAATAGTATCATTACCCAACAATAAGTATCTGATTGTTAACCCATTCAAGATCCACTTACGAATATGTATTAGATCATGGAAATTGGCTAATCAACTTATAGGCACTGTATAACCAACACCCACTTTGCCCATTGGCACATTTATTAAGTTGCAAGGTGGTTATAAATAGAAGCTAAATGGTAGATGTCTCAGTTTCTGACGTCAAAAGTGGAGAATGCAATTGAACCTAACCAAAAACTTAAAGTAGAAAAAGTAGTCCCAACCCAACTTCTATCGTTTGACAAGGTGTTAGGAAAATAAAAGTTTATTTTTATTTTGAGTTGACTTATTTCTGAGTCACTATTGAGTCCTACTAGGTTTAGGATTTAGAGTCACATGCTTTATAAATCATCGGGGTCACCTATTTTGGTTTGTGGTTTGGGTAGCTCTCACTAGGTGTTTTTATAATTCCCTTCCACCATAGCGGGTCTCCCTGTTTCCTCTTCCAGTTGTCAATTAATTAGCGATTTTCCATGTTAATTAAATTCTAATGTGTTCTTTGTATGAGTGCTTGTCATGGTGATATGCAATGCGATTTCTCATGCATGGATTAGGTTTCATCTTTAAGACATGCATAAGATTACTAGCTAGATAATACTCCTTGGATTTGCTACCTATCTAGTTACTTGACTTTTGAATGCCACCAATACAGTAGATCCCTATTGCTTATTGAAATGAAATGAATGGACATGATTCTCAATCATCCTATAATTAAGAGTATTAAGCTATATGGTGTGGGATTAAGATGTGAACTTGTAAGCTAGATGTGCGAGCTTGCAAGTTAGGTGTGTACAGTCATGAATCTACAAAAAAATAGATGAGCCTCATTCCACTTCACTATACTATGCGAGCAAGCTAACTTGCTCCACTGCATTGTGCTTTAGACCTCATGGAGCTAATTAAAGCTTCATAGCTATTAATCCCTTTCTCCATTTTGTTGTACCTCCTAATCTCACCTACCTAGCTTTTGACTCATTATCCTAGATGCTTTCTCCCTAAAATGCTAACTCTTAAATAGCTAGGGTGGTTTGCAACACCATTTCCTGCATGTCCCTTCCATAAGGGGCAAATAGGGCCACTCCAAGTTTTCTCCTTGTTCCAATCAAGAAAGGCAATTTTCAAACTTTACTCCAACCCTCCTCTCCTACCTAAAGTTAAAGTAAATAGTTAGGGTGGAGCATAACTCCATTCCTCATGGGCTTCACCCTTAAGAATCCCTTTGTATCACGTCATGTGTTTCCTCATTCCACTCTGGCTTTGCCTTCAAGGATCCCTCCGTGTCACTCTCCACTCAAATGCCAATATGTGTATATATATTGTCATTCTTGTATGTCAGTACGTCATTGCATACCTAATAAATACTTTTGCTTGCTCCCCCATTTGAGAGGGGTGGGGCATGCTTTAGTATTTATGCTCAACAACAATCATGCACATCTTCAAATGCTCAATGAGGAAAAGTAAGTTTAGTTGATCTTAGAGTCTTGGGGAAGGTCTTGGCATTCTAAAGTCAACAACTTCTAGGTCCTATGTGATATTCAATGACATTGGATCCTTCCCTATCATGGTGGCAAATCGGAGTTGAAGCCATCAAGGTATCAAAGAGATGAATCCCCACCAAGCTTAAGCATGCTTTTCTTTTGTGATATTTTTTCAATTGTACATGTCCTTGATTGAGAAACTCCATTCCTTCCTTGTTTCTGCAAATAAAAAAATAAAATATCTAAACACCATATGATTTTCTTAGGCACATGTCTAGGAATCTCAGCTTGACCATAGCTGAAACTGACAGGCGAATCTTTTCTGTGCTATGCTATTTTTGATATGTTTGATGGTATTGACAGTCCAATCGGTAATAATAGAGTGGTTCAATTAATCTTCAAGACAACAACAATTAATAGGAGACCTAGCATGCCCAACATGGCTAGGTGTATTATTCCTTGTAGTGGTAATTCACAATTAAAAAGATAACCACTAATGGTTGATGAGGAGCAACATGGATGTGATGTGGTCAAGCTAAGTCAATGAATGGTGACTCAATGCAACATGTACTATACGTAGCCACTCTTATGGAGGAATTTGATAAAGAAGAAATGACTCAGCAAGTGGCAATGTTGTGTAGATGATGGCATGTGGAAATGGTACAAGGTAGAGGAACCAGTCTTGGAACAACTATTCTACCATTAAAGAGAAATCAAAAGGCATTGGTGATAAGTAAGGAGGTCAACAACACATATGCAAGGTAAAAGAAGCACCACACACAATAATTGTAGCATGGAAGTTGGTTGCACTCATAAGTTGCAAAGTCACATGCTCACATAGAGGATCGTATAGCAGTAGGCCTTCATAGAGGCACTTGCATGTGGTGGTGAGGTGGCATAGAGTTGTAGGTAATACACACAAAAGTTACATGCCATGCAAGATTAGATAGAAGTTGAGTAATAAGCAATGATGACATGCAAAGGAACACACAGGAAACAAGGTTGTTAAGGAATGCCACATAAGGAGAAATGATAATGGATTCTAGGAAATCTTTGAAGGAATCACAAGTAAGGTTGCAAGAGATCTTGAACGCTATTATCTCAGCACAACTAAAATAGACCTAAACCCACTAAGGGGGCAAAGGGTTTAGGTTTAGGTAACCTATTTAGTTAAAGAAGTCCAATTAGGGTAATGTCCAAACCATCCCAACCACTTGATTCGATTAGGGTTTCAGCACATCTATCTGACTTGCATAAGACCGACATGTGATCCAATTAAGCAAACTAAAACCTACTTATGATCTGGTTGACTTGCATAGCTGCTTGACCTCTCTAACTTGATTGATTTATTACTTGTAGGAAATTACATGTTTATTTCCTAAGTAGAATCAACTTGACTATGGAGTCATTATGAACCGCTAAAATATTTTCCATTCCAAATTCATATACTTGTCTAAAAGTAGAGGAGATTTCTCATAATGGTTTAGGGTCAAACAGAAGGTGAGAGAGCATAATCAAACCTTCTACTGTAGTGGATTTGCTTACCCCCTCCTCCCCCTTATCCAACCATGCTTTCCCTTGTTGATGAAAGGGTTATCCATGTGAAATCTGGCATGTACTTTGAGAGAACTTACTGTGGTAATATATGATACCATGTCCTTATTATCAGTTCAATGTTCAATGATATTGACCTCAATAATGTTTAGTTTAACACGAAAGGGTCTTGGATTAGGTATGAATTTGAGACATACACATAAGGTTTCCATTTCGACCAAGCTTGTCATTTATGAGGATGACTGCTATAGTACATAAACTTAGGAAAGTTTTCCAGTTGGTTATGCAAATTGTTTCTTAGCATTCCTCATTTTATCCATAAAAAAAAATTCATTTGGAGTTTTACAGATCCGTGTACTGGATATCATGGACTAGAAGCAAAATTGGAGGAGTTAAGAATGAAAATTCCAAACTCACATGTGCTTGATCAAATCTCCAACCCAGCAAATCCAGATGCTTACTTTAAGAGCACAGGTACAACTTATTTAGCTGATTTTCCAATAAAAAAAGTATTGTTCACATGGAGCAAAAAATTATATTGTTTATGGATTTGTTGACACTAATCTTTTTGAATCATTGACCATTGAATTATATTTAAGTATGTATAAACCCATTTATTCTCCTCGAAATGGATCATTGCAGCTATTTATTTATAAAAATATGCCAAAAAAAACTAGAGCACAATCATGTAATTGTTTCTTACCACTTTATCCTTTTTTCTCTTAATTTTCAAGGAGCAGTATATATGTCACCTTAACCTTGATCACAAAAGAAAAAAGGCTTTCAGCTGATTGAGCATGCCTGTAAATTTTAATAGACCCTTACTACAAATTCTCAACCCAATTAGACATAATGGAAAAAATAGTTCCAAGGAAACTCATGGTGTTGTATAGAATCAACCTTTTTTCTTCAACACTCTTTGGCAAAAATGCCCTCTATGTTGTAGTCTCAATTCATCATTTGACTAATGGTCAGCCACATTTTTCAACAAGCTTGATAGTTGATCATATTTAAACAATTGTTTCAAGGGAAAGAAAGTGAAAGCAGTCTCAACAAGGGTGAAATGATCAGAGTTAATAAGGCTTGTAAGAGCAAAGAAAAGGACCTAATGATCACTTTTGATGAATAAAATTTCTCTTTTTGATTTGCTCAGAAGGGGGTTGCTGGGCATTGGTCGTATGGAAATCATTTATTCATCCAGCCACATTCACCAGTATAGAAAAGTTGTCATTTCTCTTCATTTATTTGAATTACAAGGTCCTTCGATGCCTTCAACTTTCACTGTGTATTAAATGAAACCAAGTTTCAGTTAACATCTAATGGCTTTCATTTCTTAGGCCCTGAGATATGGAAGGATACAGCAGGGAAGATAGATATTTTTGTATGTGGCTCGGGAACTGGTGGAACTATAAGTGGTACTGCAAGGTACCTCAAGCAGAAAAACCCTGCATTGAGAATCATTGCTATTGAGCCTGCAGAAAGTCCTGTTTTATCAGGTTCTACTTGAAATTTTTAATTATCACACTTCCAGCTAAATTTGTGTATAAAACATTGCAAGTTTGTTAACCATTGTACAAGAACATTTCTGTTTGCAGGTGGGAAACCTGGGAAGCATGGTATTCAAGGAATCGGACCTGGAATCATACCTGATTGTTTAGATACCTCACTCATTGATGAAGTGATCACAGTCACAAGTGAAGAGGCGATGAGTCATGCAAGAAGATTGGCTAGAGAGGAAGGCATACTTGTAGGCATTTCATCCGGTGCTGCTTTAGCTGCCTCTCTCAAGGTGTGTGCATCAATCCTTTGTCCATGTTATGAATTTTCAATCAACAAAGAAAATTACATTATTCAACAAGGTCATTGAATAACTGATCTCAAGGCTAATTGATTTGAGCACAAAATTGCTGAAAGGTCATAATCTTATTCATTCCCAAAATAACACCTGTTATTAGGTTCTTTTAAAATAGTTCAAACTCTTTTTCCATGAACTGGATAAGGTCACTACATCTTTATAATAGATATAACCGGGTTGGTTTTAATTAGGATATATGCAATGTAACCTATTTTGCCTCTTTGTAAGGGAATATTATGAGGTAAATTGCATTCCAATATGCACAAGCAAATTGACTATCTCCCTTTTTTCTTTGGTTGAGCACCACTCAAATTTGTTGGTTGAAATTAGATAGGTAAGAGGGGGCAGTATATCAGGGGGAATCACCAGCGACCAACATTTTCACTATTAATAAAGAGGCCAAAAGGTGTACACATTGCACATTATATTTATTAGGATGGTCATTGCACATTATATTTATTGGCATGGTAGATGCCCTCAATTTCAAAGTTCAAGAGTTCTTCCTGACAAGCTTCCACTAGATTCCTGGGCTCCTCATCACACTGTTGTTGATGATGAATCATGTCTACTACATTTTTGCACTAACAACTTTGACCATATAGCAATTAAAGTTTCCAGGAATGGAGATTCCTTGCCTAATTTTTTTATCTTCTTTCATCACACACGGGCATGCTAATTTTTGTATCTTTTTTCATCACACACGGGCATGCAACTACTTTCCTTATGCGGGCCTTCCTCTCTGATAAGAGGCCTATGATGGCAATTACTTCACAACAAGAGAGAAGGCCACATCGATCAGGAGGATAATTTTAGTGTTAGCCAGAATCCTTGAAGGGATTTGCTTCTCATTCTTAGGGTGGGTCCGATCAAGGGGACCATAATGATCTACAGTAAAATCTCTCTAAAGCATTGGCTATAAATCTTCCAATGCTTAAAATTAGATATGGTTATCCACATATGGTGTAGCAGATTGTATGTATGCAAGAGCATAACATTAAGGCAATCCTTGTTGTTCCCTCATTCCTTCAAGTGAATCTAGTACATTCACATGTCGTACTTAGCCTACTCGGGTTTCTTTGGGATATTCTTGAAAATGTCTGATGAAGATGTACAGGGTAAGAGAAAAGTCAGACCAGATAGTAAAGAAAATTGAACAAAAATAATTAACTTACTTCCTGGACACTTGTCAAGACTCCAATGCAAGTCTTTATCTGAGGATGGCTCAAATAATTTGAATTTATGAAGTCTTATGGCTTGATTCTCTAATGTTATTCTTGTAATTCCGGACTAGGAAGGGGGGTGAGATTTGTGTGATACAAAATAATACAGAAATAATAAAAGCAATCGCATGAAAAGCAATCTCACAAAGACAGATTTTTAGGTAGAAACCCAAACTCAATTAAAAATCATCACCTAAACCTCTCAGTTTAGGATTTCCCGATCGATCTAGTCGATCAAATCCACTAACCGTGTCACTTACACGAGGGTGACACAACTTATTACAACCACGCTACTTACACAAGGGTAGCGTAACTTCAAACCCTCTTCCCCCACGAGAAGTATTTTGTCCCACAATGAAGATGGAAATTCGCAAAGCGAATACCCAACCAAAAACAAAAAGAATAACAAGTTGTCCTATAGAACCATAAAAAGTAATTAAAACTATGCTACTATAGGTAAGGGTTCTCCCCTTAATCAGAAGTAAGCGTGATCGCAGTAGAGTTTCAATGCTCTCAAGTGTATAGAACAAGGCTTGGAGAGCAAGATCACTTCTTGATGATTTCCTTTCTTTTCCTTAACACAAATGGTGGAAGTAGTGTATCTTGGGTGTGTTTAGCTTAGGAAGGGTCCTCTCCTATTTATAGAGGTCCTAAGAAATCTTTGAAAGGCTTAGGAAGCCTCTTGTAGCCGTTGGGAACAAGTCTCAAGAGATTGGGCCAAACTCCCAACGAAATCAGGGATAATTATGAGTCTAATAGGGTTTTCAAACATCTAGATTTATAGTCAGACGTCAGGGGCTTCGTCTAATCTAACGGTCGGACATCTAATCTTGAAGGGTTGATGATTAGTATTGGTTTAGATCTAGATGATCGTCTAACAAATCATTTTAAGACGTCTGGGAAGCTTAGCAGACGTCTAATTCTAGACGGGTTCGGTTCCTGGAATTAGACCAGATCGAAGCAGGGTTCTAATGTATGTTAGTCAGACAACAGGTCGGATGTGTAACATAATGTCTGGTCTTCTGGTAGCCAAGGGAATTTATTCCAAGGCCCAACGGTCGAATATGAGTTTGACATCCTTGAATTTTGATCCAACACCTATTTATTAGACGTCTGGACACATCTATGGGCATCTGGAAAAGGTACTAAGCAATAATTAGATAATCCTCGAAGATAATGTTCTGACAGGCCAACAATCCTCCAATTGGACATCTGGCAAGGTCATCAAACGTCTTGTAAGACGTCTTGACTATGGGCTGGTCGTCTAAAAGTAATGATCAAAGAACACTAAATCCAGCCTAAGTGTTCAGACATCTGTACAAACTATTAGACGTCTTAAGTCCATAATCAGATGTCTGATGATCATGTTAGATGTCTGATTAGGCTATTTGATTACTACATTGGTTTTCTAATTCTATTTTAAGGTTTGCCTAAGTGTCCTTATGCAGGAATAGTATTCCTAAGACTAAGGTAAGGCACTTTGGACTCTTTGACAATGAATATAAAAATAAAGAGCAAAGAGCAAAAAAAACAAGTACATAATATATGAACAAAATAGAATTCTATCCTATTCTTTATCTTCAATCTCCCGCTCCACGCGAGGCTCCATCTTCTCTTCTCCTCCATTAAACTCTTCCAATCTGCCATGGATGCGAGCTTAAGCTCCTTCACACTTAAATCCATTTGCATTATTCCTAAAACTTAAACTTAATGCAAATGTTAAATACCAAGTATTTTGTTATCATCAAAATCAACGATCATGGTGCTCTTGCACCAACAATTCTATAGTGAGAACATCAGTTTAGACATTCCTTGGTCTTCTTTAGGCCCTAGTTGCCTTGACTTAAGGAAATTTTGAAAAAAAGGAACAAACCAAAGAAAAAGGTGCAGATATTTTAATGAAATTTGAGATGTGAAGAAGTTTTCCTATGTTTACACCTAGGGCTTATTTCTCTTAGGTACCGTTTGTTTTGCGGGTTTTGGATGTTTGCCCCCCGTTTAGGAGAGTTAAAACTAGGATGGGACAATACCGAGTTAAAGGCCATTAACCCAGCATTATCTAATTTTGTGTGTGTGTGGGGGGGGTGGGGGGGTTGGGATGGTTTAATCCCAATGGAATCTGAAGACTGCACCGATGGATTCTGAGAATCAACCGGTGGAGCATGAGAATCCACCTGTGGAGTCTTTAGAATTCACTGGTGAATCCATCGGAGTAGTCTTTAGAATCCATCGGGATTACCATTTATAAAAAAAATACCAAAACCTTGCAATCTGGAGATAGCGACACAATCCTGCTCCCATAAAAATCTATCCCGCTAAACCAATCCTACTAAACAAGCAGGGCCTTAATGACCAATAGAGAAGGCCCAATGGTTTTATTTATAATAGACAAGTTACTCGTTTCCAAGTATTCGATCTATTATTGGCATATGACATACACCCTTTTAATATACATCTTATAAAGAACCACTTTAACTATTATAATTATATCATCACCCCCTTAAATTGAGTACAAGTTTGGCGAGCGCTTGATTTGTCTTTGAGCTTACATGATATCCTTATGGCTGCAGCGATGGTATCTCCCTCCACAAATTTGTCAGATGAATACACTGTGGTACAAGTAACATAGATGTCATATCAAGGATATATCACTATGATGGCACTCCAATTGAAAAGATAAGAGGAATTGAGTACAAAGGATTTACAAAAAAGCTAGATTTTGATTGATTTAATGAGGATACAATGTATAAGTAGGTCTTATAGCAATAATTTTTATGTTTATAACTTTTCAAGAAGGAAATGATCAAGGTTGTTTCAAGTGTAAATATAGTATGTGTTGAGTTGTATTATAAACAGGTATACGAATCCAAATATATGAAACTATATGCGAATATGCGGAATGCTCGAGATATGAGATTGGAAATTATATGAAACTATCTAGACATAGTCCCAAATATAAATGCTTCCTCTCATCTCTTACGAGTTCTATTATTCCCAAAAATGTTGGTGAAGCACAACTTGATCCAAAATGAGTGAAGGCAATGCAAGAAGATATGAAGCCATTATTGAAGAATGGAACTTGGGATGTGGTTGATATACCTAAGGATACCCATATACTGGGTATATTGGGCTACAAGTGGGTATATACCATTAAATATAAGGCTAATGGGCAAGTAGAGAGGTACAGGGCAAGGCTGGTTGCAAAAAGGTTTACCCAAAAGTTTGGTATTGATTACTTGAAAACGTTTGCACCTGTGGCAAAGATAAATTCTGTCCAGGTACTTCTCTCATTGGCAGTTTAGTTTTCTTGGCCTTTATATCAATTAGACATCAAAAATACCTTCTTGAATGGCAACCTTAAGGAAGAAGTATATATGTACATGCCACTAAGATACAAACAAAACGGAAAATGTTGCAAGCTCAAGAAATCTCTCTATGGCCTCAAACAATCTCCAAGATCATGGTTTGAAAGATTAAGAGTTGCTATGAAGAGCCAAGCTATAAGCAAGGAAATAGTGATCACACGCTCTTCATCAAACATTGTGAAGACAAAGTTGCATTACTTCAGGTTTACATGGATGATATGGTCCTTATAAGTGATCCAGTGGAAGAAATTGAAAACTTAGAAGGAAGGTCAGCAAGAGATTTTTTTTTTTTTTTTAAAGAGGAAAGGATAGTTATCAAGGGAGGTTAGCAAAAGAATTTGAAATCAAAGACCTTGTGAACTTGAAATATTTCCTTGAAATTGAAATAGCCAGATCTAAAGATGGACTCTTCCTATGTCAAATTAAATATGTTTTAGATTTGCTAAAAGAAACAGGAACCTTAGTTGTAGACCAATTGCCACTCCAATTGAAGCCAATCATCGTTTAAGCCTAAAGAGTGGAGGACTTCTCAATGACTCCCAAAAAAACAAATATCAGAAGATTGTCGGTAAACATATTCACCTAACCTTGACTCGGCCTAATATCTCCTATGCAGTTAATGTGTTGAGCCAGTTTATGCATACTCCTACTGATACTCATTTGAAGGTAGTGAATAGAATCATTCATTACTTAAAGAAAAATCCTAGTAGAGGTCTTCTCTTTACCAAAGGCAATGGGCTTAGTGTTGAAGGACACACAGGTACCAATTGGGTTGGGTCCATTGATGATGGAAGGTCAACTACTGGTTACACCAATTTCTGGGTGGAAATCTTGACATTTGGAGAAGTAAAAAACAAATTGTGTGTGCAAAAACAAATACAACAACAACAACCAAGCCTTTTCCACACTAAGTGAGGTCGGCTATATGGATTCTTTGCCTCCACACAGAAGCAAAATATAGGGCAATGGCTTCTGGGATCATAGAAATGCTATGGGTGAAGATCATGTTGAAGGATATTGGGTTAAGTCCAAATTCACCTATAAAGCTCTATTGTGAAAATAAAACCGCAATAAATCTCGCCAGCAATCCTGTGCTCTGTGCTCATGACAGAACCAAGCATGTTGAGTTAAATTGACATTTCATACAAGAAAAAAATCGCCTCTACTAAGCTGTGCATACCTTACATTCGATCTAATGATTAGGTGACCGATGTCTTCACTAAAGGTCTTGCCATGACGACTTTTGAAGAAAATGTTGGCAAGTTGGGCATGTGTAATCTCTATACCCAACTTGAGGGGTTGTGTTTAGTTGTATTATAAACAGGTACATAGATCCTGGGGCAGATCCGTATTACCTAGCAGCCTATATGTTGTACCCCCTCCTTTTGTTGTTTGGTAGAGAAAAACCCTAGCCATAATAGAGAGTTAGGGTGGTGTCTCTACTGTGGTTTTTCCTTTCAGGGTTTCCACATTAAATTGTGAGTATTGTTGTGGATTGCTTTGTGTTCATCTTGTTCGACACTATGAAGGGTGAAAGGAAGTATCTCTAGCTAGGAGAAAATGCAGGATCACCAAGATCTCTAGCTAATAGAGAAGCAATGCTAGTAAATCCTAGGTTACTATCTAATAGGATAAACAAATAGGAAACAAGAGTAGTCTTTCTGAAGAGAGTACCAAGAAGAAGACAAGGCTAGAAGATATAAAACTCATGGGAGAAATTCGTTCCACCCTTGTCTACCCACCAATGCAATAGTACCTCTATAGGCTTGGATCAGGTAGTTGGAAGATAAGCCCTTGGGAGCAAAAAGCTCAAAGGACGACATTTTCAAAGATGAAACATCACTATGTACTAGAGAGCTCAGAAGGGAATTAACTCTATTTGGAGTGTAAGTTGACCACCTACTTCATACGCCATTTAAAATATGATGTCACTATTTGTGAAATAGAAATGAATAGAAAAGTGAAAACAAACTCTCATGTACAACCCCTCATACATGCACAACCTCGAAATCTCGATGTGTTGTCGATGTTAGCATGACATCAACCATGTCATTAATGCTAAACACACCTGCACACATCTACCTAGCTCTTAGTTCTAACAACATTAATTCTATGTACCTACAGAAATGTGCATAGCATTGATAGAACTAGTGCAACATATTTGTGGATTAGATCTACATGACACCAAGAGCACTAATTCCATTATATTTGTGGGCACTAACACCACTGCTCTCAGTGCTAGTTCTATAGCACTATTCTTAGGCATTAATGCTAATACTAGGTTCAAATCCATTTATTAACTCCTATCCTTCCTATGCAAAAAGGAACACCTCCTAATGGGGTACACCACCCTTATATATTGGACCTCTCTTCCTCCTCGATTCCGGCCCTCTCTTTGTTCTCCAATGCGTGGCACCACACCTCCACACCTCCAAGTCAGCAGGAGGTGGTTGTGCATGAATTTGCATATCAGTGCTTAATTTAGTTTGTAAATTGGCATCCAAAAAAAAAAAAACCTAAAGAAACTGCTTGCCAGGAAAAAATATTATATATTTGATTATATGAAAAAATAAAGAGCAAGCTCATTGATTATAATGGCACTCCTCAAATTTACATATTGATTAAATGTCTCTTTTCATGTACGCAAATGCAAAAGCTGCTTCATCAAGTAATCTAATCAAAACAGCAACCAACTATCAATTACTTGTTATATGCACAAAATATGGATCATGGATTATACTAGAATGTGTTGAACCTTTAGAGCTCTATATATTTTGGTATGGGTGCCACAACCATCTAATTAAACATAGTAATGGATGGTATCAACATTTAAATTTGGGCCCAAATCAAACATATCAGGTTCCTTGTTGGAATGATTTTGCTCTCACAAATCAAACGCTGTTCATTCGTTCTTAATTTATTCAAGTACAAAGGACCAGATTTCATACAATTCAAGATTACAATTCATTTTACAAGTTGTTAGGGTCAGATTGGTTATTATCCAAGATCCAAATCCTAACTTCTAGGTTAAGAAATACAAGTTCTAAAGGATAGTGGAGTTCTAAGAGCTTGATTGATTTTGGACTCCTTAAATGATTTTGCATTGGTAAGCATTCTGAAAAATATCTTGAGGATAAGTGGAGGATTTTGTTTTGCTAACATTCCATTATATGTGATTCTTTGACAAATTCATGCTTGTAGGCTGCAAGAAGGGTAGAGAACAAAGGAAAGATGATTGTCACCATATTTCCAAGTGGTGGAGAGAGGTATGTCAGCACAGAATTGTTCTCAGAGATGAGAGAAGAATGCTTAAAGATGACTTACTGAAGGAGATACCACTGCTCAACTTCATCTTGGAAGGATGTAATTCACATCTGTAAGGTCATGTAATATACCCTTTGAATTTTAGGTTCCTTGGTACCTGAACACATGAAACTTCAGCCTATTATTCCGGTGTATTTGCCGATACCTTCATAAATTAGACTTTCATGAGTCTGTCAGTTTGTTAATATCACAAACTGAAGAACTGTATGGTTGCCAATCGAACTTAGGTGGTCATTTCCTTTTGGGTTGTAGAAAACAGTGGGCATATCAACCCAAATCAACCAAATGTTGTTACCTCTTTTTTCATTCTTGTCTATGCATGCAATTTTCTGTAACTTTTTTACTCAGTCTGGTGGAGCCACATATAACTAAGGTGGGCAATTCAACGACTCTAGCTGTTGAAGATTCCTAATTGAAGTAATTAAGGAATAATTTTCTTTATCAATGGTTAAACAACGGTTAAAAGGAATAATATTCCAGGAATAAGGTGAGGAATTTGTGCAACAGCCAAGTTGGTTGTTTGGCATTGACAACAATGTCATTTCCTCCAGAAGAGGCGAGTTATGCACTGGGAACATTGAATTTGCCTCAAGAAGAGGTGAGTTTCTGACTTAAAGACCTTGCCTCAAAGAACTCACATTTACAAGAGGCAAGTTTCTGATATGCATATTTGACTAAACCTGCCTCTCCAAAAGGTGAGGTACTGCTGAATTTCCAAGCAACATACAACATTTCAACCATTTCCTCCTTCCAAATCATCGTCGTTTCCATCATACAACTTAAACCCACTTCTTGATATTTACATAATCGCATACAGGCCCTATTTACAAATCAAACCAGCTTAGAAGTTAGTGAGTGTCCCATCATTCAAAATGCCATCAACTTGACTTTTAAAAACATACAAATGTTATCCACATTACAAGTAACATTTGACATGATGAAGCATTTGAAAAAAAATCCAATTAACCACTTTCTGACAGCTATCATACAAAATGCCACAAATTAACTAGTGAAAGTACAATTGAGCACACACATAGATATACACAAGACAATATATATGACCACCTTAACAATGGAAAAAAGATTGTTGCCACTTTGTAACATCAAATAAGTTTGATTCATATTAGTGTTATATCTTATATGACACATTCACCATCCTCCTCTTTTTTTCCTCCATGCATATTGCCTCGAGGATCATTGGTAATCAAGGGTTTAACCAGCTGTGTCGGTCAAGTTAGGCAATCGATGACCTTATCCCATCTAAATCCTAGAAGATCAGTGCTCATAACAATGTCAATGGGGCATTAGTAGTATGTGGTTCCCCCTCTCTTAAATTAGGTTCCTTGCCCTGCCTTTTTTGAGATGCTCTTAATATAAGCTCTAAGAAAGAAATGACCCAAACAAGAGACACAGATTTCATAATGTAGTTCGCGATGGCAAGGAACCACTCTACATCTACACCCTAGGGTTTGCTTCTTTTAGTTATATCTAGAGAAGACCCTAGGGATTTATTTATAATATTCGAAAAACTTGTTGCCAAAGCAATGGGCAAAATACAAACCCACCGACATAATTATTTATTTACAATGCTCTTATAATAAAGCCCAATGATATAATTTTATCATCCCTCACAAACAAAGTACAGGTTTGACAAGTACTCAAATTGTTCTTGAACTTGGAAAAGCTCTCGATAGTAATAGACTTTATCATGATATCCGCAATCTGATGTTCGGTAGCAATATGTTGAACAACTTCTCCATTTTGGAACTTTTTTCGAATAAAACGATGGTTAATTTGTATGTGTTTGGATCGGTCATGAAAACTAGGGTTGATTGCAAGTACATAGGCACTATGTTTGTCACAAAATATCATAGTGCACTTATTAACAACACCCAAATAACTCATAATAGATCACAAATAATTTCACCAATTGTAGATGCTAATGCATGATATTCAACCTCTGTACTAAATCGTGCAACATTATGTTGTTTTTGACTTTTCTAGGAGATTAAATTCTTCCCAAGGAAGATACAATATCCTATGACAGATTTTCGTTATCAAGGACTCCCACCCAATCAACATTAGAAAAGGTTGTAAGAATACCCAATCCTTTTGGAAGAAAAGGGTCCTTTCTCTAAAAAAAGTCCATCAATACTAAAATTGTGTACTAGAAGGGGATGAATAGTGCGATAATAAAATGATAATCAAACAAAATACAAGATAATCGCACAAAATTATTCACCACAAGAGACAAATAGATTTTTAGGTGGAAACCCAATTCAGGTAAAAATCATCACCTAAGTTTCTCAACTTAGCATTTTATGATCGACCAAGTTAATCAAATCACTAACGTATCACTTGAACGAGAGTGATACAACCACACTACTTTGGACAAAGGTAGTGCACCTCAACAATCACTCTTCTCTGTAGATAGTATTCGTCTCCGAAGAAGACGGGAATTCACAAAGCGAATACCCAAACAAAAATGAAAATACAACCTATAGTGCCCAAAAGTAAAGTTAAACTTAACTCCTGTAAGCAAAGAAAAACTTCCCTAAAGTGAAACTTGATTGGTATGAGTTGTAGCGAAACAAAGTTCTCGAATTTTGCTTGGGTTGCTTAGAAAGCTAGAACTGAAATCCTATCTTTTGATCTGTCACTTGGTGGATGTAGGTGAAAGAATTTAGCTCACAAGTATTTCTCGCCTCTTATATGTTGTTTCTAAGCTATAGAGTGTTCATAGGTATTTATAGAACTCATAAGAACACTCCAAAGGTTCTTAGGGACAAGATACGCACGTTAGAGCAATTAAGGCTCCTTTTTGTTGGAACAAATTTCTAGAAAGTCAAGTAGATCCAATAAATAGTACAAGCCAGTTGACACCTAATAGACTTGCTAGTATTGGGTAGGTTGACCAATTTGAGAAATTGGTCGACGCCCTTGAACGAGTAAGAGTACCCATAATTTGTCTTCTATGGTCAGACGAAAGATGGTCGACTAGGTCTATACAAGCAAGTCGACTGCTGGGTGTCTGGCTACAAAGGGCCTCTATGTTTTGATTTCGTAAAGCAAGCTACAGGTCGATGGGTGCACAGTGTCAGACGACTTGCTACGAAAGGATTGGATAATCCTTGGTCGAAGGTAAGTCCGTTGGTTAAAGAAGTGCCTAAGGTAAGTAGGCTCAAGTTCTAAGGTTTGTAAATGTTGAACTGGCCAACACCTAGGAAATAGGTCGGCGGCCAGTCGGTGCCCTATATAGGAGTTGGTCAATGCCTAGGTCAATCAGACAACTGGCTATTGAATGACTAGCCGGTGTCCAATAAAATTAGACAGTGCCTTACTATGGGTTTTAGGTATTTAGGTAACTTTAAGTGTGAGGTTTGGATTCCAAGGCTACCTAACGGCTATCTAGGTGTATTAACTTTGTTTTAGGGCTCTTTAACTGTTTAACATGATCTAAAGAAGAGATAAAGATCAACAAAGATTACATTGATTACAATAAAACAAATCTATCATATTCTTCAAACCTTCAAACTTTAAGCCTTCATCCAAGCTCCTTCAACCATGCTCCTCAATGGTTTTGTCCTATAAGTTCCTTTATGCCTCCTTGGAGCTTAAGCTTAAACCTCTATCAAGATTCTTCCTGTTGCATTTATCTTGAAACATTAAACTCCAAATGCAATTGTTAAACAACAAATGTTTTGTTATCATCAAAATTAATGATCGTGGTGTGTTAGCACCAACAAGTACTTGTTCATTTAAGATACCCAAAAATGTGTTTAACACCTTCAAGGTGGTTGATGGTAGAGGAGTGCATGTTCTGTAAAACCTAATTGACAACAAAAGTGATGTCAGGGCAAGTAATGGTAAGATATTGGAGAGCACCAACTATGCTGCGATATTCTACAAGATTCTCAATCATTTCACTATCATTCTTGAATAATATATGTTGTGATGGACCTAGAGTAGAAGCATGCTTGCGATCAAGAAACCAAACCTTTTTAGCAAATCAAGAGTATATTGGTGTATTAATGTCATCTTTTCAAAAGTACTATCTACTTCAATGCCAAGGAAATACCGAAGTATGTCGAGATCTATGATGCAAAATGATCTTTGTAAGGCCAGCTTAACATCATCAATAATCTGACTAGAATTGCCTATAACCATGATGATTTCAACATAAAGAAATAATAACACAATAATGCCTTCCTTGGTGTAAATAAACAAAGACTGATATACAGGACACTATCGAAAACTGAGACCAACTGAAACATTACAGAAACTAAAGTACTAGGTGTAAGAAGCTTGTTTAAGGTCATATATGGATCTTGAAGCTTGCAAACATAACCATTTTTGTCAACTTCTTCAAATCCAACAAGTTGTTCCATGTAAACTTCTTTCATTTCACCATGAAGAAAAGCATTTTTGACATCGAGTTGATGCAATTTCCATTCATACCTGAAGGCAAGGCAAAGTACAATCTAGATTGTAACAATTTTGACCAAAGGACTAAAGGTTTCATGAAACTCCTCACCATACTTTGGGTGAAGCCTTTAGAAACTAGTCATGCTTTGAACTAATCCACACTTCTCTCATATTTGTATTTAATTTTATACACCCATTTGGAACCTACAACATTCTTGTGAGAGAGACGTGGCACAAGAATCCAAGTACAATTTCTCTTAATGGCATCAATTTTCTTCTTGCATGGCATGAATCCAACGATCATCCTTGAAGACCTCTTTTTAGGTGTATGGTTTTTCACAATAAAAGCATTGTGCATGAGCTCTTAAAATCTATAGAAAAGGCACCGTAATGAACATAATCGGCCAAAGGATACCTTGCCGTAGAAGTCCAACGAGACCGTAGATTACAGTTGTGTGTGGCTTCAGGATTAGATGTAGCAAGCTCAGTAGTAATAGGTGTAGGCTCCATGGACTAAGTTAAAATGTGTCCTATATTTGTTGTGAGATAGTGGTAGCTAGGATTGAGAGAGGCGAAGTAGGAGATGATATTTTAGAAGTCACATTGCTATTATCGGTACAGAAACGCCCTAATTGAAGAGTGATACTGGTTGAATTTGGCACTATAAGTAACTCCATTGATTTCTCTAGAAGAATTGCCTCAAGTTGAAGGGCATTTTTGGCAGGGATGTAAGATTTGTCAACATGTGGAATAAGAATCTCCATGTTTGGTGAGGTTCTGATCTATTAAAAATAGGTGATAAGCCTGTAGTGCCACATGTATCTTCATCAAAGATGACATATTGAAACATCTATGGCCTTTCATTTGTTCATTATAGCCAACAAAAATTCATTTTATCATCCTCAAGTCTAGCTTTTCCTTCGTAGTCCTAGGACAATCGAATGAACAAAGTAAACTATAATTGGGTAGGCAATAGTACAATTTTTCATAAGGACTTTTACAATCTACTATTCAAGAAGGCTATTGATAAGAAAAATAGTAGTACAAAATGCTTGAGGCCATAGGTACTCAACATACTAATTACAGTATCACAAATAGAACTATGTTTCCTTTTAGCGACCCTATTTTGTTGAGCATCCTAGGGCAAAATCTTTGGTGTAAAACACCATGATCATTTAAGAAGCTTCTAAACTCATGCGACATATATTCTCTCCCACCGTCTTTATGAAGACAAAAGTTATGTAATATTGGGATTGTGATAAGGAAGCACATGGTGCAGGGCCCTAGACATCAGTATGAATGAATTCAAGCACATTAGAAGTTATAGAAGTAGATGCAACAAAGGGCAATTTTGTGTTCTTTCCAAATTGGCAACCATGACAAACATTATTCTTGTTGAAACGATTATAAGATTTTATCAAGCCAAAATCAAAAAGTTTCTTTAAAGAATTAATATTACTATGCCTCATTCATTCATGCCATTCTTAAAGAGTAGCTACACTAGCTTTATTATTGCTACTATTATAGAAAACAAATTTGTAGAAATCTTATTATTCTTGCTAAGATCTTTAATGATCCAAAGGCAGTCTTGTCGTTGACCTTTCACAAGACCTTCAGGAAAACATAAGCTTTTGTAAATAAACTACAGGCATCATGACCTAAGAAATGTGAAACTGATAGGAGTTGATAATGCATCGAAAGAACATAAAGAATGCCGGTGAGAAGGATGCTATTAGTATTAGTGCAAATATTTATGTTACCGATGTAAGTAATGGGATGCATAGTACTATCTCCTGTCACAACATGACCTTTCCCATGATAAGACTTTAATGAAATAAAATTACTTTTGCTATTTGATATAGGATTTCTAGCATCGATATCTGTAATCCATTCACCTGTAGTGATTTACAAGTCATCAAAAGTGGTAGACAAGGCATTCACATCATGCAGTTCCTTTCTCATGGATGGTGCATCATATTTTGTAACATAAGCTCTAGTGTGTGGTGGAATGTGCTTGCAATAGTAAAGAATTTATGAAGATCATAGCAGTTAATCACAATGTAATTGGTGCACCCTCAAAGTTGATAGGCAACTCCTGCTTGACTAATGAATCCTCAACCTCAACCTCTTCCTCGATTACGTTGTCCACGACTAGAAGGAAACTATCCACAACCAGTTTGGACACTATGCTGATTATGCCCACTTTCATGACCATGCCCATGGCCACAAATAGCAAAGTTGGTATAGACATTCAATGCTTCAGTAGTTGGCTTTGAGTCACTAACATTGGAGTGATCCCTTGTCTTGAGAACAAGGTTATCATGCTGGACTAATGACAATTTCAAGTCCGCGAATGTGGGATAGGGTAGCTTGCCAGTGACAATAGTGATGAACATTTTATATTCCTCCCTCAAGCTCGCAAGGCAATGCATGACCTTATTAGTGTCACTAATGACATGAACAACCGGAGCGAGCCCATTACATATGATCTGTATTTTGCTACAAAATTCAATCACACTCATTCTTCCTTATTTAATGTGAGTCAATTCAGATTTCGGTTATACAATCTTTGCTTACGCCATCTGACAATATCCACTAGCAAGAGTATCCCATAATTCTTTGGCAATCTGCATGTGTACCACTTGTGTGACAACTCCTTTGGAAAGGGTGGATTTTAACCAAGCAATAAGTTGTTGGTCTAAGGCGAACCATTCAAGATATTCAAGATTGAAAACCAAGTGAATCTCCTAAGATGAACCAAAGGTGCCCTGGTCTTTGTTTTCGATAGATACTTTCTCTTAAACGAACTTAGGTGGTATAGGTAACGTCCTATCAATGTGACTAGTTAGTCATTAACCATGAATAAAGGGAAGAATTAAACTCTTCCAAACCAGGTAATTGCCACTATTGAGTTTGCTAGAAACAACTTGGTCCAACATATTCGGAAATGAAAAGAAAATTTTGACTTGTGTTTTCGGAGGCCATGACAACAGTCCAGATTTCACAAAAATCACTTTAAGGCAACTGCTACTTTTGATCATGCAGCAGAAACAAAATACCAGGAACCGCGAGAAGGATCCAACAAAGATTATATGAGTGCCACCAGCACTAATAATCAAGAATCTGATCACCAATAACAACAATGACAAACAAGACTATGAAAGACCAAACCGTCTGGAAATCACCTAATAGCAACAATCTAGAAGAAATAAATAGCAAGCAAAATAGAGATAAGAGCCTTGTTACCAGCGAACAGCAATCAAGATGATGTGGAACCCAAGTGATCAAAGCAAAAAGCTGCTCGAGTTGAATCACGAATAGGGGTGCCGAGAAGTAGTGGATTAAACACTACTGCGTTGATGTTGGATTCAAAAAGGTGGATTTCTCTTCAAACACCACCACGTTGATGGGCCTATTCCACGTTGCTCGAAATTAGTCTTCCCACAAATCTCACGGTGGAATCAAGTGGAACAACGGTGAGATTTATCTTCATGAGCAAGTTACCCAAAATATCTTGATCGTGTTTTAGGGGATAACCCAACACCGCTGATGGGAACCAGGGATGAGGGAGGACAGCCACGCGATGCCTTTGCGAATCCTCTCCACGCTGTGCAGATATATGCTTCACCTCAAACACAGAAAGAGATCACACAACCCTTTGACACCCTCAGTAACACATAGATCCACATTCTAGTAGATCCTCCGAGAACCAACAAGAACACCAGATCGAATGCTCGGATATCATCCTAGAAAGAGACAACCCAACGCCCCATTTGGAAGGGAGATTGACTGGTGAATGTTCTCTATTGCGATTTTTATTTTTCCTCCTCTAACTTATTTTTAATATTAAATAAATAATTATCCTATCATTCACTCTCATTTTTAACATTAAATATATATTCACTAATATCACAACAATCATTTTATTACATCACTTATTCCACCATCCAGACAAACACTCTTCTCCACTTATTTCACACTAATCTATCCCTAGTATTTTATGCCGCGTTCGAACGAAATTCCTCCAAAGATATATGTCAAAGTTGGGAGCACCTCAACCCGATGGAATGGAATGATATTTTATCAACACTAATATGTAAAATGAAAATTTTGATCAAATCACACGTCATGATATACTAAGTCCTGTAACTCCTCAAGGGATTGATCTAACAAATTTGTGATATAATTAGAAAGATCACTAGAAAAATATTTCAAATATCACACATGAGTATTTGGAAGAGCGAGTTGAATATATCCCATTTGATATTTTCATATCAGAGAATCCACAAATTTGACCCCACATTCTTTACAAATTTTCATGTCTTCCTTTTCCCTTCTGATCTTTCCACAAGCACAAATTTCACTTTGCATATGACCAAAGATTCTTGCACAGCACAAGCCATTTTTTTTATTTATTAGTTTCATGATGAAAGTAAAGGGATTTTTCACCTTTCTAACGACTTCCCCATTAGGTAGAATTTTGCTGACCCAATAATGAATTTGTTCAAGAGAGACGACCCAAGTCGAAGTTGTTGATATTTATACCATTCAATCATCAACTAGAAGTTAGGATTCATTCCTATCAAGCTTCATTCCTATGAATCTGGATGTTATTCTCATATACAAGGAAATGATTCAGTTCTAGAGCTGAAAATCGTAGTTCTCAAATAAGCAATCGAAAAGATTCTGGAACATCCTCAAGATTAAGTATGATGAGTGGCTACTCATCATAGCTAAAAAGCTGAAGTTAAGCTAGACACTAAGTAAAACAACATCAGATTAACAGAAAAAAAAAGGTTAAGTGTGGGAATTAAAGAAAAAGACCTAAAACCTTTACTCTGTGTTAAAACTTCATAATTAGGTCACAAAAATGAGATATTCTGAAAGCAAAGTACAAATGATGATCCATGCGTCAATTGAACACATAAATAGTTTGAAAGGCCAAATCAGAAGTAAAATCAATGTCTTAAATGTTCAATTAAGCACATATAAAAATTTGAAGTCAATTGGACATCATTTAGGTTATGAAATAGTTAGTTTACACTTAGGTCCTTCATGCATTACACTCCTACCCTTAAAAACCCCTCTTTGGACCTACTTGTAAGCCGCAGGGACCCTTTTGAAAGGCTGCAGGGCCCTTCCAGTTATAGTTCTTTTCACTTATGGCCCTGCACGCTATTCTTCTACCCCTTCGTTCAAGGGTTTGTCCGCAAAATTTCCTTCATTTCAGAGAGAAGCCTGCTGTTCTTCGCATGCACTGTAGCGCGCGAAGAACATGGCCAATCTCAGCTGTCCGTCGCTCTTCAAGATCTCGATCTGCAGTCAGATTCGAATGGAAGTTTCGCGTGATTCGGCGCGTGCAATCACCCCTCTCCCCAGATCTCATCTGCGGTCAGATTTTATGCTTGGCTCACCACGCGCTCCGCCCTCTCTTCCTCACCGCCGGTTGCATCTTGATTATTTTCACCTGCACGGTGATCTCAGCCACTGAGCATGCTACTTAAGCACCTCAGTGGTGTCGCGTGCAAGGGATCGCTCCCTCCTACACCTCTTAGCGATCATTCATCCACTCCAGTTTCCCCTCCCCATCCAGTCTCTGATTTCACAGCTACCGGCTGTGAAATCATCACCTTCTCTCGACCTCCTCGTCGCTAAGGACTTCGTAGCACCTGAGGACGACCCTGGAGCCTCACTAGCAGACTCTTCCTTCCGCTGGAGTCATCTTCCTCCTTTCTTCCTCCTTAGCCACTGGCTAAGGACCCATAGGTCCCATTCTTCCTGTTAGATTAGGTTTATAATTCTGCATATTAGTTTTAGCTGTAGTTAAGTAGTTTATAGTAGAATTAAGGTAATTGTTAATGTTTAATTTCGCTGTAGGATAAAGTAGCTGTAGCAATAGAATTAGGCTTAAATTTTCCCCCCTCACCTCCTCTGATCATTCCAGATCAGAGGGGAAGATTTCATATATCCATGTTTTCAAATTCTCTACCTCTCCATACTGTTATATCCATTTCTGATTTTTTTTTTTTTACGATAGGTTTTCTCATCTTCCACCCACACACTCTGACCCAATTTCAGATCTGATTAGTTTTCAACCTCAGATCTGAAATTGGCATCACAAGCACTTAAGGGGCTTCTCACTCACCTCACCTTTGGTCACAAAAGCCCCTGATTTTGGGTCAAATTTTTCAGTTTGTCAGATTTCTCCTCAATGTGGATTTTAAGGATTTTTTGCTTTCTGGATTTATTGCCTGATCTGACAAATTGAAGTTGATTTGAATTCCCTGTTGGCAAGGATTCTGAGAGGATTTCTGGTGACAGAAATCATCTCATAAGAGCCATACTTAAATCTATTTTGATAATGTCTTGAATGCATTGAATGCAAGTCAAATCTAAGGATAATTACTATGGTAATTTGAAATCTGATCTTGCATTTATAAGTTTTTTTTATGGCTGTCTAGTTTGTCTGGTGATTTCCTAACCTAAGGAGTTCTCAATACTCCTTAAGGTTTCAAGAAACTGGGATTTGATCTTCTGGCTGTATTTCATTGAATTAATTCTTCCTTCATGCTGTCTATAGCATTAGGAAGAGTTAATTCAGTGATATTCATAGATTTTATCTGAAATGAAGTTTTTGATGAGGGTTTTTGGCATCTGAATTGAGATACTTAGTGATTTTCATGAGAAATTGAACCCTTGTCAGATTTGGGATTTACTTATTTGCTTTTCAGTTGGTTTTGATTGACTCTGATCCCAGTAACAAAGCAAAGTGCTGCATCTTGCAGCTACATATTTCTTTCTCTCCAAACTCACCTTTCTTCTCAAATGGACTAACTGCAGCATCAGTTAGCCCATTTGGACACTGGCTTAGGCTGCTGTTAAAAGACAAAAAAAATCTGAACTAAGGACTCTCTCCTCAGTTAGCTCTTCCTGTTTCATCTCCTACTGCTATAGGATGTTTAGAACCAATCAAAGTGAGAAAAACCCCTAAACTTAACACCATACATATAAAACTCTATTAGCCCATTTTAACTCTTCCCTTCTCACCTTTTGGGCAGTAAATTAAACTGCTGCAGAGTCTGGAAGCTGACAGTAGATTGTTTATCTCATTTAGCTCTTCCTTTCTCATCTCCTATTGCTGCCAAAAATACATACAAAATTCTGATAGACAGTATATATAGAAAATTACTTATTTATATTACTTTATATACACCTATATACATAAGTTCTATGTAAATATTAAACTGTATATATTACTATATATATGTATGTAAATAGGCATTATATACATATAACTGTATAACTAACTATGTAAGTATATTGTATACTGTAATCTGATTTAAAATAATATATGTATATTATTCTGTATATAGGCAGTATGTAAATAGTATATTACTATGTAAGTATATATATGTAGTACATTGTATATTCTATAAAACTGTATATATATCTATGCATATGTAGATTACAAGTAAATAAAATCATGTACCTTAATTTAATCCTTTATATATAATAAATAATGAATTTATTCAGTTAACAGCTAAGTGGTTAAATTAAATTAGATAAATTAGTAATTTAGGGTTATAATTAAGTTAATTGAATCTATATACTTAGACGAATATATCTTAAGTAATTTAAGCTAGTTGAAGTATATTTATACCCTTTTTATATTACTTTAACTTAATTTATAAGTAAAACTGTCAAAAACTGCTATTTAAATGTAAATAAAATAGAAATTAATTGGGAAAAATATAATAAAAATGTGTATAAAATACTTATGTATGTAATCTAACTCTGTATAAGGTCAATTAGACCATTCACTAACTAATTTATAAGTAATTAACCAAGAAAACACCTAAAACAGTGTGTAAAAATAGCCCACTTTAGTGAATTTATTTATATAGTAAACCTAATTAAAATTTTAAATTAATTGAACAATTATATAGTATAATGTAAATACTTTATTTTCCATAATTTATTTTTATTTTTAATTAAATTATGGCCCTCGAATTGAGGGCCAAAATCGCTTCCAGCCGCAACTGCACGCGATTTCCAGCGCAGATGTGGCGCTCGAATAGCGCCACATCGTGCGCTGCAAATTGCACGCAGCGGTATATATTGTTTTTATGCATTAGCTGTTCAGTCGTCACGGGTGTCGGGCACCCGAAACAGCTGAATATTCGATCTGATTATTAGCATACTGTCTGAGCATATGAGATAGCATACAAACATATGTGTGGGGCCGGGGGCCCGGAGAGGCGTGTGCGTGGGGCTTTGAAGGCTCTATGCTGAGTTAAGCAAAACGTAATTAAGTGGCCTAATGATAATTAGGGGGTGTTTAGTAGAGGTTTGGTCCCACCCTCTGGGTGCTGTGTATCCCTCGAAAAGCGCACCCGCAAATTAGACACATTTTTAATTGATTAAAGAAAGTTAATGACAGTTGTTAAGCGCCTCTCAACCGCAGCGTATTAAGGTTGTTAAGGCAGAATAAAAACACAGAAGAAGAACACCTAATGAAGATCGGTGTGAAGGAGAAGAGAGAGTGTTGTGTATATGTAAAGTAAATACGCATACAATAAAAATATAAATAAATATATATATATATATGTATACGTAGTATAGCCAATTATTTGTTTAAATAAACCAATATATTTACTAACAGAATAAAATGTCACCATAAGTGTCACTACAGACCCCAGTTTCCCTCCTTAGGTTTATATATAGTGTTTTCTGATATCTAGTGACACTTACGTCTGTCACTAAAACTGTTGTATGTGGTACTGTAGATATCAGACTAATAAGTTAAGTTAATATACTATGTAATCTTAGTCTATTGTATACTTTCATGTAAGTATTAATACTACAACTTGTAAAGACAGTTTATGGTATAGTAATAAATTGTTTGATGCTTGTTTATAGTTAGTTTTTGCAAGCATTACAATTGATTCTTATTAAGTAGATAAACAATGTCCACATTCATTCATTCTTTAATAAGATGTAAAGCTTCTTTTTGAAATTAGAGGATAACTTTGAGATCAAAGAGCGATGTAATTCAATAAATTGCCTCCCAGTGAACGACTTGGAATAAAATCAGTAAAAATTAGATAAATAATAATAATGGTTGTAATGACTAGTACTCCAAACAACTCACCACAATGACACTCATGATGTTTCAAATCACAACATACTACAACACACCATTACACATTACCACATAAGTCATTAATAAACCCATTTTGCATTATTATTAGGTATTCTTCCTCCAAGCATAATAGTACCAAATAGCTCTTTACAAGCTTGAATATGATCCGATTTATAAGTAAAGATCTCTTATAAGATATGAGCAACACCAAATCCCTCTAAAGTTCGAACTTCCATTTCTTTCGCTCGTTGCCCCCATCACAAGAGAATAAGACCCCCTTGGAACACTCGTGGATTTTATCATCCACTTGATGAATTAATTTTCGGATATAAGACTTTTATATTATACTAGGTTGTTTGAAAGGATCCCCTATCCTTCCATCTAATATTCTTCTTTTCCCTAGATACTCAAGTTCAAATACCCATGGATTTGTTGTTTGCTTACTGACCTCATATAATTCAGAAAACACTAGTTTTTTGGTAGCCTCTTCTTTGTATCTCTCTTCGAAAGGGGCAATTCAATAATGTCTATTTAGCAAATCCACCACTAACCTGACCGAGCATTCCAATATCTTCCCCACCTTCATTCATGAGGGTACCCCTAATAAGCTGAAGACCATATCTATCGATGTTTCAACTTGCAAATAAGGCATATCTTGTCAAGGCAAAACTTTGGAAATAACACCTTTATTCCCATGTCTTTTCGATACTTTATCACCAACTTTGATTTAACATTTTTGGGAAATATACATATATATATATATATGAATGATTTTTAGTAGCCCTATGGGATCTTCTAGATTCACCTAGAAATCTCTTTTTTTCTTTATCCATCTCACATCAATAACTTGGCCTCTTCTGTGGTAAACTTGATTAAAAGTAATTTTTGACAATAACAAATAATTATTTTTTTGGAAAGGACTAATACTTATTGCATAAATTATTCAGAGATAGAATCTTGAAAAATGAAGATCAGAGAAGAATGAAGAGCAAAGGAAGATGAAGACATTAGATTCAATTCCTTGTTGTTTTATTTGTTAGAATGTAAAAGAGCCTTGAATTCCAATCAAAACTATCCTTAAGATACCATTAGAACCTCCCTATCCATACTCTTCTCACCCAAAACTCAAAACTTAGCCTCTGCTAGATTTTCAGACATCCTATGTTATTTTCAAATGACTGTATTTGATCTTTCAGATGTCTAAGTTACTCCTTCAAAAGTCCTGCATCACATCCAGAACCTATGCTCTTTGTTTTCTTGCTTTAGATGTTTGACATAGATTTTAAGATGTCTGTAATTCTGCTCAGACGTCTAGTCATGGATTTTTAGACATCTCTTCTTTTAGGATATCTCTCAGATGCCTCTTTGCTTTGGAAGAATGATCAAAATTTTTCTCTTACTTCAGACGTCTAGTTGCCTCTTAAGACGTCTGGAAATGACCAACGTTCATCTTTTTCCCAATGTTCATATTGACCGCAATTAAGTTTGTATGTTACGCATTGAGTTTGGAACGTTGTAGGCTTCAGACATCTATACATTTTTTCAAATGTCTATCCTATCAACTTAAGACGTCTTCCTCTTTAATTCAAACGTCCCTGCACTCAATCTTGAAAATCTAGTAACAACTACTTTGACACTAAGCCCCTTTTAGACTTCCTAGTTTCATCTCAAACATCTGTAGTAACCATCTAGTCCAGTCAGACTTTGAGTAAATGATTTGTAGCCGTTCTACCTCTATTTATTCCATTTCAATTCAAATTCCTATGACTACCTAGGCCTAAATCAGACCTCCTACACCTATAAATACCCCCCATGGGTTGCCTTAAGCCTACACACCAAGGAAATACAATCTATTCATTAAGAAAAAGCTCTTGCTCTCATTTGTGCTCCATAATGCTCTATTTTGCTTTAGTGTTCCTAGCAACTTCTTGAGAGCTACATCACTCCCACTCTGATTTTCAGCTTCCTATAGGTTTGCAAAAGGAGTATTCTAACTAATTTTATTTCCTATATCATTCAAGGATCATAGGATTTATATTATATGATCCTCCACTGAAGAACTAGAGCCTTTAATTCAAATGATTGACGATTTTAACAAGTATTTGTTAGATTGACTCCAAGATGTTAAGGATAAGGACTCAAGTGAGTTTTTACTTGGGAAATTGTCAAGGTTGATGATGAGATTTGTGATTGCTCTAGTTCAATCTTAGGATGATTCTAAGGATAAACCCCCTTCAGGAGAGCTAATGTCAAAACCTGCTCAAGCACTTGTAGGGGAAGACACATTTTATGTGACCTGGGATGACCGGATTGGTCTGGAGCAATCAATTGAGGATGAATTGATTTCTTCACCCGAGATCACTGAACCAGGGTATGAAGAAAAATATGTCTCCATGGACAAGGAAATGATAGATGATTTTGAGACATATATAAATCCAGATCCTGAATTCTTTGATTCTGAAGGTGAAGGATCTTTATGTGAAGTCTTACTTGTGACATACAGGCATAAGGAGTATGATGGATCATTTCATAGCCCAATAATTGAGGATTGTGATCCCATCAGGACTAGCATGGAAGATTCAGATCCTGCTTTCATGGACGATTCAATCAATAGCTCCATTCCTCAATCAAACCCTAAAGAGCTAAATGATGATGTTTTTGATATCATTGTACCCAAGTCAATCCTGATTGAGCCACAATTGTTAGACTTAGATATTGTATATGGAGTGTGTAATAACCTAGAGGTCCTGGAAATCTTGATTGTGGAGGATAGGAATCTGGAAATGAAAATCTAGGAAGCCAATTCCGGGGGAAATGGAATTCTTGATCTAAGGGTTCCTTTGTGTCTGAAACCACCAACCTTTTACCAAGACCCTTATGAAATTTGTGACTCTAAGGATGTGCAACCTAAGTGTAAGTTAATGGATTATCTTTTTGAGCTGAAACGTAATTGGACAACATCATCTATTGGTCAGAACCTACCTATTATCCAACACTTTAGACTTGGGTTGCACGAGCACAAACTACAGGCCCAGCCCTGCAAGCATAATGATCTTCAGTTTTTGGTAATTTTCATCTAGAACCTTAGAAATACTCGACCCTGGGGCATGGGTCTGCACCATAATCTGGTCCACATTTGTGGACACCTCGTGGTAGGTCTTGAGATCAATCTTCTTATTTTGACCTTGACATGCATTTGTAAATTCTTAATTTTTTCTTTGTATCTATATTCTCCCTAGCTAAAGGCACGAGGTGACTGGTTAATCACTAAACTTAGCGCTTGTTTATATTGTTTTCAAAGATGACCGGTTAATCACGAAATTCAAGTACTTTCTTCTCTACTCCGTTACATGTCTTTTAAATACAATGAGGATATTACATTAAATAGGCATGTGGGGGTAAAAATATTCATCTCTGAATTATTTTGTTAGCTCTGTAGACTCTTTTTATTTTCTCTTTATTTACGAAAAGAGAAAGTTGAGAATTAGGAAAAGATAACATAGGCATTAGGAGTTGTTCAACCTTAGGAAATGATACAATAAGACTTGAACACTTAGGCCCTTCAAGTCTTCGGGCTTAATATGCCTGGGTGTCCACTAAAATGTGGACTTATTTCTCGAGTCCTCATCATTTTTAAATTCATTTATAATTGGTTAAATAAGTTGGGGTGATGAGTACACGACTTATCAACCTGCCCTCTTATTTGAAAGAACTTATAGTCTAAGTATCTGCACACTATCTACACTAACTCAGTTTTCAACGATTTTAACAGAAATTAGGTAGCTAATAAACTTTCTAGAGTAGTATAGCTGGCAAGTTATCATGGGTAACAATTCATTGGCCGGTTTTCCAAAGCCCAGCTACACGACCATTCTCTTTCTACTGCCTTTAGATAAATCTTAGATCAAGGAAGCCACCTACTCAGAAAAAGAAAAAAAATATCGATAAAAAAAAGAAAATATAAAAGGAGGAAAAAAATAAATAAGTCAAACTTTATCGCATAAGTATGGCTGGCAAGTTGCCATTGGTTTGATGCCCCATTGGCCAGTTGTCTAGAACCCAACGCACAAAATGCACGATTAATTCTTAAACACTTAGGAAGAAGCGGGAAGTAGAATAAATCGGAAAGATATACACTGGGTTCGCCCTTGTATTGACACTATAAAAATAGAAGGTAGGGAGGAAGCTACCGGTCGAACAGATACACTTTTAAGCAGAAATTCTTCTTAACGTCACCTAAGGGTGTAGAAACTTGAAGTCCATTCTAGTTGCCAATTAGTGAGTCTATCACAGTTTCACAAAAAGTTGCTTAGCACTTAGAGTTCTTTTCGAGTCTTGGGTGGGTTGGGTAGTCGTAGAAAGTTGCCTTGAAACTCTAAAGTCAAAAATAAAAAAAAAATAGAAAAGATGGAAAAAAAAAGATTTGCTTTTGTAAGGAATGATGCGAAGGCTTGGGCAGTTTGTATTTTGACAAACACCCAGGCGTTGTTAAGTCTCTATAGTTTAGGTCTTTAGTAAAAATTTTTTATTGTTGAGAAATAACTATTGCCTAAGTAATTTGATCTTAATTCTTTTATAAATATCATATAGTTTTGCTAGAGACTAGCAAAAGATAGGCATGGGGGTGTAATGTAGACACATCTATTTCATATAAACTATCTATTTATGCATGTTCCTAAGCTCACAATTGCATTCAGCATTATAAATATCGCATAGCATACATCATTCTGCATTTAGAATAGAGTGTACAAATTATAGCTTAATTCTCTCTTTTTATGGTCAGGAGATAGGGCAATATATTTTGGGGCCTTGGATTGAAGATCCAACCGTATAGACCTAATCAGGGCGATGATCGGAGTCCAACGCCTCCGAGATCGCCCTGATCAGACCTCTGTAACATCAGATGCAATCTAAGGAAGATCAGAGGTCAAGGGGCAAGGTAGTGAAATTTTGAACCTCAAATGAAGAATCCAACCACACGGATGGATTCGGATCGACGATCACAACCCAACGGTGCAAAAATTGGTCCAATCCGACATCCGTGACACCTCTTATAAGCAAAACAAGATGGAAGGCTCAGATGATGTCACGTGGCATCATCCAAGCCACCCATGGCCATCTACGGCACCCTTCCTCCTCAAAGGCTCTTCCATCATGAGATCTCAGCCATTAGATCAAGATCCAACGGCTGAGATCCACTCTTCGTGCCGGCCTCTCTAATGCTGAAGGAGAAACCATGAGAGATCTCGAACGTTGGATCAAGATCCAATAGTTGAGAATTCATCTTCACTACACCTCTTATATTCTGAAGGGCACTCATCATGGAATCACAGTCGTTGGATCTCCATCCAAGGGCCATCGCACGACCACGTCAGCTGCACCTTGCCAGAGCCACGATCAAGCTCGACCGTTGGATTAAAATCCAACGGTCATGAAAGCTCAAGCCTTAATGTCAAACCAAGACACAAGTGCAAGCGTGGCGCAATGGTGAGGAGAGGCGTTCGCATGAGGAGGGCGCAGGTTTGAAACCAGCCATTGCCTCCAATTCACGAAGAGGAGCAGCACAAGAAATTAGGCTATTTGATCGGCGATGAGCAGTAGTAGATGAAGCAACGTGGCACGCTCGGATGGCGAGCGTGCATATGCACATGATGACGTGTAGTTATATGTGCACTGCGCGATTTGTGAAGCCCAGCTGAGGGTGGTTCTCAACCGTGGATGCGCGATGGGACGGCTTTTAGCATGCCATGTGTCACGGTTGCACATGCAAACGACTGAAGGTGAGAAGGCATGTTACGAACGCATGCCCCAGACGTCTTTTAAGACGTCTAAGAGGTGGCCCAGACGTCTGGGATCGTTTCCAGACGTCTGTAAAATAGTTATTTTTCGCACGAGAGATTTGTCTGCGCGCCTGTGCGCGCAGACCCGCGATTCCTCTCTCTCTCTCTTTTTCCCTCTCTCTCTGCGGCTGCAGACCTGCCGTGCACTCTCTCCCTCCTCCTCCGCGGCCTTAAAAGGCCACGCCTCCCCTCCTGTCGTCTCCACCGTCCCCTTCCTCTTCTCCTTCCTGTGCGCGAGAGCGAGCGAGCGCGAGGGCGGCAGCGGCGGCCGCAGTGAGCGCGGAGGAGGTGCGGCGTGCGAGGGCGGAGCTCTGCCGAGAGGGCGAGCTCGCCGAAGCGGCTTGGCCGGCCGGCGGAGGGCGCGGAACGACGCGGAGAGGGACCTGCTGCGGTCTGAGCAGCAGACGCGCGAGGTGCGACGCGGGCAGCGTCGCGAGCGGAAGCCGGGTGGTGCCCTGTTCTGGAAAAATTTCCAGAATCAGACGTCTGGGTTGATAGCCAGACGGCGAGGGAGACGTCTGGAAGATCATACAGACGTCTGAAAGGTGAGTATTCCGTTTTCTTCTTCCTTCCTGTCGACTGACCGTACTGAGGGAGGGAGTTGGCTGTGTGCAGGCTCGCCGATTCTCCATCCAACGCGAATCAGACGTCTGGCTATTGTATCAGACGGCGGGAGCGACCTCCAGACGTCTGGGGTGACCATCGGACGTCTGTGAGATAGGCCAGACGTCCCTGCAGACTTCTGGACGTCTGGGAAACCACGCTGAGTAGGTAATTCTCTGATCCACTTTTTAAGACGTCTGGAAGAAGTTCCAGACGTCTGATTTTACACAGTGTCGTCGTTTTCGACCCGTTTAGGGCCCGTTCGGGTTCCGTTTTCCGCGATTCGAGTTGCATTCTTTTCAGAATTAATTCCTCTACCCATCTACAGTAGCTATACACTGTTTTGAGACTTTCCTTGTGTTTGATCCTTGTGATAGGACCTCGTTCAGTTGCAGTCTTGGGAGTCGCGGAGGCACGCGGGATTCCCGATCACACCCCCATTACTCCCGTTGTACCTAGTAGAGTGGCTTTAAGTTATTAAAATCTGTTAAATTATGAAACCATAAATAGAACCTAGGACATTGCATGAACCCTAGGAATGAGAAATAGATGGAATGATAACTCCTAGGTGTTGCATGAATCCTAGGACTGGAAAACTAGATTGTATGATAGATCCTAGGATATGGCATGAATCTTAGGATGGGAAAACTAGTGGAATGTATAATACTGCAGTCTTGGAAAATGGAAAGAGATATAAAGCTGCCTGTAATTTGAATTAACAGCTGCCTGTTGTGAATAGATAACGTGGTTGAGAACATGGATTGTAAGAATGTGAAACTGGAAAGTGAAACCTGGATGTTTGAGTAAAAAGGATGGAACCCTACGGGGAAGTAGGAGTAGAACTCCTGGAAAGTGAATGGAATAGTTTTGGGGAAGTGAGCTGGCCCTTGTGTACGGAGTACCAAGGAGAGCGACTGTCCCCCTATTTAGTGCAGAGCGGAGCCAGCCGCCCCAGGGACCCGGGGTTAGGACTGGCCACTCTGTACCGACTTGCTGGCCCTCGCGTACGTAGTACCGAGGAGAGCTACTAGTGTAGGGAGGTACTAGCTACCCCACGGGCCCCGGGGTTCTGCTAGCCTCCCACACCGGCTTGTTAGGCCCGCTGGGGCAAACCAGGGTAGTCAGGCGAAGGTGCGCGGACTGTGGAGGGGCAAGGCCCCGGTTTGGTTACTGTGGAGGGGTTGGACCCCTGTTACTGAGAGGGCTCTGCCCTGGACTGGTTCCGTGCTGTACTTTGGGCGCACCCGTTAACGAAAACGACTGACCGCGTGCCAGTACGGGTTAGCTACCTGTGCGTTTATCGCGCGTGCCGTAGTCACCGTTACGTCTGTCAGTGACCTTGGGGTGGTTGACTGAGGGTAGGATCACCACGGGGGACTCTCCCGGCCAGGAGAGCACCACGTGCTACTTCTACTTTTTGGAAAAGACTACAATCAAGATCGTTCCCACGAGGAACATTCGAGATCAAGTAAAAGATCTAAGAAATAAATGAAATAGTGAGACAATTGAAAGATGTAAATAAAGAAAGTAATAGAACATAACAGCTACTGTACACTCTACTGTTGTCTTTAGTTTTAGTTGCCACTCTACTCAGCGTTTTGCTGATGTGTTACACTCGTTACCTTTTTCAGGACCAGGTGTTGAGCAGCCAGGGTCAGCGGCTACAGAGGACGCTGGGCCGAGTAGGGTCCAGTAGAGTTACTACTATCTTTTGTACCTCTTTGTTTCCGTTATAGTGAGTAGTTCTTGTTTCCGCTGTACTTTTCTTTACCTGCAGTTCATGTTATATGATAAATGTTGTTCTACTATTGTGGTGGTATATACTGTAGTAGTTTCTTTCCTTACTGCTGTACTTTCTTACTGTTAGTTATATTCATGCTGAATGGGGTTTATTTTACTGTTCTTTTGGTTACTTCCTCGTTGGACGACTAGGTCTTGGGATTAGTCGAGTCGGTCCGGTTCTCGTGTCTCGTAGGGACTCGGGAACCGGGTCGTTACAAGGCACATGACATGGTCTCTTGTGATGCGTCGGATCAACTATGAATGACTCTCCTTCCAGGCGAGCTTCAGCGATGTACAGCTTCAACAATGCACGTATCTGTCACTAAAGGCCTTTCATTAATTTTAAAAGACTTGAAATACCTTTTTTGCCCCCATATCCTCAACTATAAAAGCGACCCCATACCCCTCATTTTCAATCATCCACTCCTTTCTTCTCTCTCCCTCTCTAAAAGCTCTCTAGAGCTGGTCCGATACCCGGGATGCTCCACTAGAGCTAGAGTAAAATAAATTTTCCATCTTACTCCCATTCATGGTCACCCATGGTTGTCTCCTCAACCCCATTCGGGAATCAGATCACTCTGCAATGTCGCCCTATCTCATCCTCGATTCATCCAGCTTTGTCCTCCCTCTTCTAGCTCCTTACCACTCTCTCCTGGGCACTCCATCAACACGGCTCATCCTCTCATCCCTATTTTTTTACTGCTTTCTACTGTAGTTTTAATTCTGCAAGTAGTTCTAATGAACATGGTTCTATGGTTATGAAATATTTGTTCATTCTCTCTTTTTTTCTCTTTCTTTGTATTATTTTATCTCTCTCTTCTATTATTTATTCTTTAAGTAGAGTAACTCGTGTAGATTTATTTTTACTAGCTAATTTGCTTTGTGACAATAATTTCTAAACGTGGATTTTAATCAAACATTCGCCTTCCCGTGTTCAACCCGGGACTCAGCAGAGTTTTGGTAAAATTTATCTAATAGCGGATTTTTACGCACTAGGTTTTAATTTAAATCCTTTTCGCGTATAAAATCTAGCTAATCACGAGGAAATCTCTTCCGCACCCAAATCTGAAGTAGAATCAATGCATCTCAATCTCATTTGTCCCCATCTAGAAGGTGGATAAAGATGTGGATGCAAGTACACTAGGCAAGTTGAATCCCAACTATACAGGCCTACAACCTGAAAGTCCTCGAGCAAAGGCAGCATCAATAGCATAATTTTGAACTCGCTTGGAATAAGGATGCCACCCATACTAGGGTATGTATGATCATACATATACGACAAGTAGTCTCCTCATCTGCATCATTAGGTAACTGTGAAAATGTAGTAGCTAAACATGTCATGTGCACTTATGAGCCTTCTAAACCATTGCTTGCTAAAATAACCCCAAGCTACCTCTCACATAGACCACCCCAAATTGATACAGAAGTAGCCTTAGTAACAAACACTCCATCATCAAGTAATCCAAGAAGTACAACCACATCCTCAAGTATGACAGTCATCTTATGTAAGGTATGTGTATCTGGGTCTATCTTTCAACCAAGGCAATAATGAAGTGCTAAGCCAAATTAATAGATCCCAATTGGAAGTATCCCTATAAAGCTAGCAATCTCAACAAGATTTTAAATTCTTGGATCTAGTGGATCAACTCATATCATGGCATCCTAATGTCTACATACCAACCATTAACAAACATGTGCCAAGTATATCATAAACCTAGATCAATAAAATGGAATAAAAAAAGATGAGTGCAAATAAATTACGGTCAAAAAGTATACATCTCTATCCTAAACATCACATGAGCAATGTGAGGCTTGTCCATCCAATATTGAAGAATCACTAGGCTTATGATCCACCCTCATAATTGATGAGGGAGGAAAAGTTCTCCTAAAAGCCCAACCAAAAAGGAGCCCACGAAGGCCCGTAAGGGCCCACATATTACAAGCCCAAGAACGAAATGAGAGCCTAAGGGAAATAATAAATGTTGACCTCCCACTTGAGAGAGGTGGAGACCTTGCCCGACAAAGTGATCCAGTAGTGCTTACTGCCCACTTGAGGCAGGCAAACCCCCTGCTCAATAAAGTGATCCAACAATGCCGATTGCCCATTCGAGGCAGGTGGATCCTTTGTCCAATAGAACAGGTGAATTTGATTCCCCGACAGAGGGACTCGGTAAGAGAGGTTAGATGGTCATCCGATTAAACAACTTAAGATGCCCGCTTAATAGAATGGTTGTAGATTTCGACAAAAGGACTAGTTGAAGCACTATCATAGGAGGTTAGGTGAGAATCCCTTGATGGAAGATAAGGCAAATGGCATCCCACCACCATAATCCCTGCTGAGCAAGGATAGGTTGATCAAATCAAGTTGTGAGAGATCTCAGCAATAAACAAATCACACTCCAGAAATATCGGATTGTTATGAAAGGATAATCTTGAAGAGGTGGCACATTGGGAATATAAGGAATGTTATGAAAAGATAATCCTGAAGATGTCACACAGTTATAGAAGGATAATCCCAAGGATCTCAATAGCAAATTTTGGTTATGGAGAATATCGGGAACAACTTCTATAAAAGGGAAAGGGCTACCCACATCGTGGGTACATAATTGAGAAGAGAGAAATTACTTGTATTCTTGATTCCCCTTGTTCTTTCACATATTTAGTGGAAATCTTGATGGTAAAATCCCCTTCCCAAACGTACACCTTCTGTACAAGGTGGATTTGGGTTAGTAATCCTTGCATGTTCACATGTAATTGCTCAGTTTTCTTAATTGAACCCTTGTCTTATCTCAAACCTGATAGTATGTTAGGAGAGGACTCCGATCAATTGGTACCATATGTAGAAATTTAGACATATTTCTAACATTCCTAAATACTCTTCTACCTCTTCTTGTCACACTCCATGGCTCCCATGACATGCGATGGCTCCAAGGCATATGTTGACCAAGTGCCTAATAAGGAATCTAGCATCACCTAATCCCATTGTTAACGACAGGTGGAAGAAGGAGACCATAAGAAGAAGGTAGAAGTTGCCAATAGCTAGAAGAAGGTTGGTAACAACTTGAAAAAGGAAGTCATTCAAGTGGAGGAGAAGCTTCCTTTGGACCCTCTTCAATAAGCCTAGAAGGAGGAGCAGGAGTATCTCAACCAACTCTTCGACCTTTAGGTGGAGAGGAAGTTATGGGCTACCTCTACGATGTGTGGAATTGCAAGGAGGCTATCCTCTAACAGTATTAGCTCCCTCCCCAAGACAAATTAGACGAGCAAGTGTACGTGATGACACTACCTTGTCAAAGAAGTGAACACCCACCTCAAAAAGCAAATAGAGGAGCTCAAGTGAGAGATTAGGAATACGGGAGGCAAGGCTCCACAAGCCTTGCCCCTACTTTCAACCCTACGTGACTCAAATGGACAATTCGACTCCTGAGCCTTCCAATCCAGTGGGGGAGGGTCTTTCCCCGAGATTGTCCATCAAGTTACCTAGGCAATGAAGGGAATTTACCCCTGGGTGTACGTCACCACTTACCCCTTCACCAAGAAAGTGATGAACGCCTCCCTCTCAGAAAAGTTTAAGCATCCCACGCTCAGTACTACGAATCCTAACAGTTTCGTCGGTAATTACTAGCAAATGATGTTGGTCCATGGCTATCTAGACAAGGTGCTTTGCCAAGTATTCCCATCATACTTAGTTGGGATGGCTTATGAATAGTTCAATGAGCTCCCAATAGGCCAAGTCTCTTGCTTCCAAGAGTTGGTTGACAAATTCTGCCAGTACTTTGTTTGCTAGTAGATGGTTAGAGATAACCCTGAACGACTATCTAAAATCTAACAGTGGAAAGGGGAATCCTCCCGCTCTTATCTCAATGGTTTTGAGGTCCAGTACTTTAAGTGCAAAAGGTCTCATGATGCCATAGCCATCCATTACTTCAAGTTAAATTTGCTAACCCAACGCTTCTAGTATGACATTGATAATTTTCCACCTTGAAATATGGCAAAACTGTAGGGTAGAGTCACAAGATTTGTAGAACAGAACGATTGCTTCTGCTTTAAGGGTCACTTGGCTGTCAATATGGAGGAAGAAAACAATAATCCATTAGGAGAAAAGTGACCTGTAGCGGAGACGGCCCAAGGACAAAGCAGTGGTGGACACTTTAACAAGAGGAAAGTGGTGTGTGTCGTTGAATGCATCGAGTTTAAAAATTGACTCAAGAAAAATAAAATGAAGTATAAAATGAGTAGGAAAGTAATGATATGTCATGGTTAAGTTACTTTTTTCATTTTTTTTATACTCGAACGTTTCGAATCGAATGTTGATATAAGGAAAATTAAAGTCTGAGCAAGAAAAGGGTAAACTACACATGAATAAATGAGTGATCAACTATATCATAAAAATGCTTAGAGTGTAGAGAATTTGTTGGTTATTACTTTTTTTAGGTTTAGGTTCCACATTAGATTTAAGTTTCTCGCTCGCTTAGTCTTAGCATATCCTTAGTCATTTCCTAGAGCAATAATCTAACTTGGGTCCACCCAAGGCTTAGACTATCCCTTGGAGCACAAAAATAAGTTAACTCAGTTGACATGAAAACTCTAGTTAATCTTTTGATGGAACGATCATTTAAATCAATATAACCAAACAAACCCCTATCCCTAAGCTACAAATTTATGCTAGCATATTAAGAAATAACTCACCGTTACATACGCATACCATCATCAAAAACATATTTATATTAACTAATGACCTCTCAAGAAATAAATATTACAACCAATTTCAAATGAATATTTGAAATGAAGCATATAACTCACTAGACATATAACTACAATTTTTTATCTCACGATATAGTCAATGACAATATGCATATGCACAAAAAATGGCAACTCACCTCCTTTTCTATGTACATGTCCACCCTATGCGTGATAGGATCTAAAGATAGAGGAATATGTGGCTATCTACACGCACACAAACTTAATCAAAATGTTAGTAATAACAAAAATAATTTGTACAAAATACAATCACAGAAATTGTCACAATATGTATAGTGGTTCCCCTCCCTTGGGTACTCTACTACCTAAGCCTCCCAGCTTAGGGTTTTTAACCCAATTCTCTCAGCCCCGAGAGAATCAATTTACTAATCGAGGTAATTAACGGGTTATCTCAACCCAAGTACAATAACGGGTTTGTTACAACCCAACTAGCAAATGCTCAAATACAAAAGAAGTACAGGTGTAAGAAAGACTAATCTTATAACTAAGTTCCTAAGCCTCTCAACAATATATAGAATAATATTACCGATTTAAGAGCCTAGAAAGAACGTGATTCGCTTCGTAGATGCTTAAAAAAAAAAACGCGTCATTGATCGTGCAAGAATACTATGAGAGTGGATGGCAAGCTTCTTCTTTCTCTCTTGTGAATATGGTGGGAATTTGAAATTCTAGCTCTAGGATTTTCTCTTCTCTCTTCTTGTGTCTCTTGTATACAAACAAAGAGTCCTAGGGTCATTTTATAGAGTTTAGGACCTACGATACTCGTCTACTAAACGTTGGGAATTAATTCCCAACGTTCATATTGTTGGAATTAATTTTCTAGCCGTTCAGAATTAAGCCAACGGCTACTTGGTACCGGTACTAAAGTACCTGTATTGGTACTCGTTGCTTCCATATTCGGGTTTCAAACTCTTAACACAAATCTTTAACCCACTTGTACCGGTACTCATGATTAGTACCGGTACTCATTCCCTCCAATACCGGTACTGATCATGAGTACTAGTACTTGCAGGGTACATGATTGTTTCTTGATAAAACCCAAACATGTAACTCACATGTACCGATACTAAACTTTAGTACCGGTACTTGTGGGTTAACAAGTACCTTTTTTAAGTGATTTAATCAATTATGTTCTTTGAAAATGATCGTAATATTAATCCTAATTTATCTCTAATTATTTTTACGATCTAAGTTACATTCTCTTGTTAAGAGGTATACAATCTATGAAAATAAAATCTAAACTACAGAAACTAAGGTCAAAGATGATCTTCTTCTCCTCGACTCATCCTTGTCATCCTCCATGACATGATCATGCCTCCATCATTTCTTGTTTGCCTTGCTCCTTCACCTAAATCTAAAAAACACTTAATGTAAACATTAATCCATAATAATTTTGTTAACACCAAAACAAGATGTGGAACAAGGTTCTAACAATCTCCCCCTTTTTGGTGTTGACAAAACTATCTTGCAAATAGATTAAAAAAATAATAATAATGTTATATGAAGGAAAATTTTTCATTTTAATCCTCCCCCTCAATATAAGCTCCCCCTAAAAATATTACTATTTGCCCTTTATTTTTCTCCCCTTTTTGTCAATCACAAAAAATGAAGAAATATCATACCATAAAGTTTACCAATAGTAAAATGATGAATGTGGGTACCATGCTCCATTAAGCCATCGTTCTTGATCTTCATTCAACCTATAGAAAGGTTGAAATGTTCCATTGTGTGCCTTGAACACCCACTGATCTATTTGATCTATTCCTGCAAAATAAATATCTTTTCTAGGTATCCATTTTCTTTTGGTCCTTTAGAGGTAGCACCTTTCAAATCCTGAGATTTATAGGCCTTTTTAGTATTAGATCTATAATTCTTGGGATTTTTAGCCTTTTGATACATCCATGCATGCCTAGGTGCATGTGATTGATTTTATGTACTCTTTCTAATTTTAAACCTTGCTTTTAGATCATCATAAAATTTGTATTTAACCCAGTTATTATTTTTAAATTATTTAAGGTTCCCTCAAAAGTTTCATAAATGTCCTCTAGTTCTACTATTTTTGCATGCAATTGTGACTCAGTCTCTTTTGATATTTCTAATTCTATTTCTAAACATGACTTTTCTAATTCTAATGTTTGGTAATTATTCTTTAAAACCTTATTTTCTTTTTTAAATGACCTAGCTTTATGATATAGCTCTTCATATGCTTCTAATAATTCTTCAAATGAAAAATCAGGGTTTACCTCGTTGTCCATATCTTCTGAAGTTGCCACCAAGCAAAGATGTGCGACCTCGTCTTGGGATTCCGATTCGCTAGAGTCGGTGTCCATGTCGGAGTTGCTATCATCCCATGTCGCTTTAAACGCTTTCTTTTTCTTCTTCTTCTTGAGCTCCTTTATTTCTTTCCTATTGTCCTCCTTCTTCTTATTTACGGGGCAATCCTTTCGTAGGTGACCCTTTCTCTTGCATTCATAGCAAACAATATCAGATGAAATTTTATTCAATTTCTTACCTTGCTTTTGAAGAAATTTCTGGAACTTTCTTGTATCTTCATCTCTTCATCTTCAGATTCCGAGGTGCTTGAATCCGAATCCTCCTTGATTGCTCTAAAAGCAATGCTCTTCTTCTTACTTGTCGCCTTCTCCTTGTTCTTTTTCATATTCTCCAATTGGACTTCATATGTCATGAGGCTTCCAATTAGATCATCCAAGGAGAGAGTAAAAAGGTATTTCGCCTCTTGGATGGTTGTGGTCTTTGGAGACCAATCACTTGTAAGTGATCTTAAAACCTTTCTTACAAGCTGCTCTTCTTTCAGCTTGATTCCAAGATTCTTCATGGGGTTCACGATCTCTCCAATCCTCATATACATATCTTTGATTGACTCTCCTTTCGTCATCCTAAAACACTCATATTCTTCGGTTAGAATAGAAATACGGGTTTCTTTAACCTTACTCGTACCTTCATAGGTGATTTGTAAAGTATTCCAAATCTCGTAGGTAGACTCGCATGCGGAAATCCGATTGAACTCTTCCCTTGATAACGCACAATAGAGTGCGTTCATCGCCTTCGTGTTGCTGACAATTTTCTTCTTTTGATCCGCCGTCCATGCCACTCCTTCCAGCAATTCCGGATCCATGTACCTCTCTTGAATGAGAGTCCATGAATCTTCATCCATGGCTTTGAGGAAGACTTGCATCCTCCTCTTCTAATACTCGTAGTCCGTCCCATCGAAATAGGGAGGAAGGGCAGATAATTGTCCTTCCATGCGCCTTGTTGTAGATGCCATTGCGAGTTGATTTGTTACGTCTTCTCACAACATGCTCTGATACCACTTGATAGGATTTAAAGATAGAGGAATATGTGGCTATCTACGCGCACACAAACTTAATCAAAATGTTAGTAATAATAAAAATAATTTGCACAAAATACAATCACAGAAATTGGCACAATATATATAGTGGTTCCCCTCCCTTGGGTACTCTACTACCTAAGCCTCCCAGCTTAGGATTTTTAACCTGATTCTCTCAACCCCGAGAGAATCAATTTACTAACCGAGGTAATTAACGGGTTACCTCAACCCAAGTACAATAACAGGTTTGTTACAACCCAATGAGTAAATGCTCAAATACAAAAGAAGTACAAGTGTAAGAAAGACTAATCTTACAACTAAGTTCCTAAGCCTCTCAACAATATATAGAATAATATTACCGATTTGAGAGCCTAGAAAGAACGTGATTCGCTTCGTAGATGCATAAAAAAAAAATGCGTCGTTGAGCTTGCAAGAATACTATGGGAGTGGATGGCAAGCTTCTTTCTCTCTTGTGAATATGGTGGGAATTTGAAATTCTAGCTCTAGGATTTTCTCCTCTTTTCTTGTGTCTCTTGTATGCAAACAAAGAGTCCTAGGGTCATTTTATAGAGTTTAGGACCTAGGATACTCATTTACTAGATGTTGGGAATTAATTCCCAACGTTCATATTGTTGGAATTAATTTTCTAGCCATTCAAAATTAAGCCAACGGCTACTTGGTACCGGTACTAAAGTACCTGTACCAGTACTCGTTGCTTCCAGATTTAGGTTTCAAACTCTTAACACAAATCTGTAACCCACTTGTACCGATACTCATGATTAGTACCGGTACTCGTTCCCTCCAGTACCGGTACTGATCATGAGTACCGGTACTTGCAGGGTACAGGTTTGTTTCTTGACAAAACCCAAACCTTTAACTCACATGTACCAATACTAAACTTTAGTACCGGTACTTGTGGGTTAACAAGTATCATTTTTAAGTGATTTAACCAATTATGTACCTTGAAAATGATCGCAGTATTAATCCTAATTTATCCCTAATTATTTTTACGATCTAAGTTACATTCTCTTGTTAAGAGACATACAATCTATGAAAATAAAATCTAAACTACAAAAACTAAGGTCGAAGATGATCTTCTTCTCCTTGACTCATCCTTGTCATCCTCCATGACATGATCATGCCTCCATCATTTCTTGTTTGCCTTGCTCCTTCACCTAAAACTGAAAAACACTTAATGCAAACATTAATCCATAATAATTTTGTTAACACCAAAACAAGATGTGGAACAAGGTTCCAATGATGCGTAGTTGCTTCATTGACAAGATATACATACATCGGCTTAATCCTCAAACTTCATGATCGTTTGCGAGCTTTTGTCGATGAGATTGTCGTGGTGATGGTCGTCCATTTACGAAGGAGAGCGCTAGATCGAGGTAGTGGAGGAATTGGTGTGGAGTGGGGTGAATGGGAAATGAGAGAAATAGAGAGGAAAAGAAAGATGTGGTGATGGTGGTGGACATAGGAGATAAAATGGAGAAGGGAGGTAAGAGGTGGTGAATGGTAGTGGAGTGGTGTGTGCATTGAGTTATTGGTGTGAGAGGTAACCTACTATTTTCCTACTTTCCTCTGGTCTTTTTTTTCCCAAATTTTGATCATCCTGATCCTGACCTTTTCACTCAGGTGATATCTTTTCCCTTCTTTATGCCTACGGACATTACATATCTTAAGCATGGGGGTGTTTTAAATTGACGGTCAATTCAAGATTTTCAAAACCCAAAAAATTACAAAAATTTCTTTTTGCATGCATTTTCATAAAAATTTAGAAAAATCATAGAACACTTTCTGAGGAAATTTTGAAAACTCGGGACTAAGGTTGAGACTTCATTTCAAAAAGGTACACTTTGGGATTTAATCTTTAACAAACTAAGGGCAAAGATGCAGATCAGTTTGTTAGAATTTTTTGGTCTATCTTAGTCTAGATCAGGTATCTTTTGAAAAATTCCTCCTGACGTCTTGATTCGAGTAACCTGATTTTATTTAGCAACCTAGATAATACTTGGCTTAGGTCTCAATCCAAAAACTTGCATCTCTTTTGAAGATCTTGTATCAAACACTTCACACACAAAGCCAACACAACCCAAGCCCAAAAACATTTAAATATTTAAAAGGCCCCCTGTTTTGGCCTTGGTGAAAGTCCGAGGCAGATGATGGGTGTGAGTTCCCACCACCGAGAAGGAGGAAAATACCTCCTTTGAGGAAGCGATGTCAACATGTTACCGCATCGGTGCTGCTCTATATCTATATTCCATATCTTTAGATGAAGCATTAAGGTGCATTTTACAGCTCAGATGTCTTGGACTATGCTCTACCCATAGCGTCAGAGCAAGAGCCTAAGTTCACCTAGAGCACCCCTTTACACCGCCTTGTGTTTTAGGGTTGTGAGCTCCTGGGAGTGTCTTCGACGGTGCTATCTCAAAGTACCAATGCCAGAGCCCCCTTAAGGATTGGTAATGGGAATGATGATCCCAACGAATCTGTATTAGGATTGAACTGAGGCTAAGCATAGGGGAACACAAAAAAAAATAGAAAGAGTTTCAAAAACATGACCGTATAAATATGTTATCCGAAAAATGTTTGCAAATCATAGGCACTAACACTTGATTCTTCATAGTATGCAAGTTGTGGATTAGGTTCATGAGCCAAGGAGGTCCTAACTGCAAAAATAATTTCAGGTTATTTGAATTGGAAAAGAGTTAATTAGTGAATTCTTAAAGGATACAATAGCCCTTATTAATCTAACCCTTGGATCCAAAGATGAATCCTGATGTTTTATCTATAATAAATCCCATACCTTCCTTATTCTCAATCAACCAAAGTCTCATAGTGATGTTTTCCTCAAAAGTAAAAAAAATTAGTTTTTTCCAAAATTATTTTTGCAAAATTCAATTTCGCTGAGACTAGCAAAAAGATAAGCATAGGGGCGTGTTAAACGTCAGTTTATCATCATTTTTATGCCTTAAAACACACCTAGCTCTTAGGATTTTAACTTTGCAATCGGATTTTTGGGCTACATTTAGGCATTTTGTAGGATAGGCATGCATTGTATATTGTTTTGTTTATTTTACATCTTTGTTTAAGTGTCAAGGATGAACAGACAGTCAAATCTCGCAAACCCTAGTAGCGAGAAAGGCAGAAGATGAAGGAGAAGCTTAATTCAGCTGGATGTCAGCTCAATCCAGCTCATCTTGGGTGGATTCTAGCTCATTCCAGCTCAACCTAGTTGGGATCAACTCATCTTAGCACCATTCAACTCACCTCAGTTGAATGGCAGCTCAGGTCAGTTCATCTCAACTCCATTCAACTCACCTCAACTGGATGGCAGCTTAGGTTAGCTCAACTCAGCTGAACCTAACTCCATGCCAGCTCCTCCTAACTCCATCCAGCTCATGGAAGCTTCACCTAATCAGGTTTAGCTACTACCATCAACTAGCTAAGCTTGGTCAACTAAAGAAGTCCTCAACTAGCTTACGCCAACTCAAGTCCAACTCCCGAAGATTCAACTTGGTTGAGCTTAGATACTAGACCTAAGTGACATCGAAAAATGCGTTTAGATAATTCATTCGTTGTAGATAGTGTCTACAAGATCAATTTTAAAGAGAAAATTGAACGATAAGTACGAGTGTCGAACACAGGGAGGCAAAAATCAAGTCAATTAATCGCTTAATGTCAGAAGATATTTTATTCCATTTGCTTGTGAAGAGAGAGAGAGAGAGTGAGAGAGAGAGTAGTAGGGTTAAAGGTTCATGATAATAGTATGGTGATTGCTAACTATGCACGAAACAAAGACATGATGAAGCAAGATGATAATACAAGCTAATATATTGCATAAGCAGAATCGTTTTTCAACTACAATGCTAGATGAAAGCTTAAAGTGACATAAACATTAGAATAAAGAAACTAGCAACTAAATGCAACAGATGGAATGTCGAGGTAGCCATGTGTTTGCACGAAATCATTGTTGTTTAAGATATACGTCGTAGTATAGTTGACAAGATCGCTCAAAACATTTAAATTTGTAAACTCAGAATCTAATTGGAGTTCGAGGTCATTCGTAGGGAGAAAATGTGGAATTCACACACTAATCTTCATTTAGAATAAATGAGCATAGTAAATTAAACACGGTAATGGATATGTAATGAATGAATTACTCAGATTGATATTCAAATCTAAATCAAAAGATCATGAAACAAAAAGAATTAGAAAGATAAAACAAGGGTGATTTAAATCACCACTTAACTCTCTAATTAAGCATGCATCTCATGTATTCAATTTATTCAAATAATCCAACAGTATTCTCAATCAAATAACTTAGGTACTTAAATGTTTCAACAGTACCAGCAGAATCAACCTCAAGCCTCATACGACAGAATAAGGCATCAGACGCCTTAACAAAAGAGGCACAGCACCAACAGAAGGCACAAAAGGGAACCCAAGGCCTTCTCTTCTTCTTCAAGCCTTTCTCAAGACCAAGGCTTTTCTCTCCACAGCACACATAAAGGCACTCAGAGGCTAAGTGTAAAGCCTCTCTATCTTCAACACACGCCCAAGGAATTTAACCACGAAGCAAAACCCTCCCCCCTCCTCTCACAAATCTCTCCTCTTCTCTTCTCTCTCAAACCCGGGTATATATTCGGGTAAGGTGGGTAATCGGATCCTGAACAGTGGCCAGACCTGCGGACGTGATCGTGGACGAAGCATGCATGGCATGTGAATGGAGGACCTAACCCCCCTGTGACTTGGGCAAACAACACAGAGCAAGAATTCAAAATAAGCGCCTGTGTGAGCCCTTCCTCTTACAATGTGGGACTATTGTCCCCCACCTCCCTTCATGTGCTACAGCAGGTGGCGTTCCTCTTGATTACAAGCTGCAGTTGCTGGAGGAGGGTCAATTGAAGACCTGGAGAGTGTTGTGAGAGTATTCTGCAGGTCCTGGAGACAATGTTGAGGCCGGAGGTGGCTAGGAGAGCATGGTCGGAGATGAAGGCAACAACCGGCAGCGGCGATACCTAAAAACAATAATACGGCCTCTCGGCCCAATTAGAATAGCTCAGGGGCTTCGCCGTAAGGTGAGGAAGGTGATGGCAGGGTTGATTTGGTGTTTCAGAGTCGAAGAAGGTGTACAGTGGAGGGTGAGTTCGGTGGGGTGATTGAGTGGATGGAGCCCTCAATTTCTTAAGGAGTTTTGGTCGTGGAGGTACAGTAGAGGTTTTGGGACTGGTGGCAAGTGATTTGGTGCAATGTGGAGTGCGGATGGCTTCATCGGAGCATCGCCGAAGTGGAGGAAGACGGAGGCGTTGAGGGCATGTCAGTGGTCAAAACAGGAGAGGAAGGAGTTGAACCTATTCTAGAGAGGGAGAGGAAGAAGTTGAGCTAGATAAAGGACGAAGGGGATGAGGAGAGGCGCTGACTATGATTGGTCGGAACTGGGGATGAAGATTGCTCCGTTGAGGGGAAGTGGCGACAATGAAGGGGTAGATGAACTCTGCTTTTATCGGCGAGAGGCGGAGGAGAGAGAGGAATGTCGGGGCGGGGCCAATTTTGCTGTTGGCTGGCTTGAAGAAGATGTCGACGAGGGTTACCGGAGTCAAGCCGGAGGGCAGCCGGAGAAGGGAAGAACTAGAGGTTTCTGGGCCTAAACTCGACTAAGGAGTGCGGTATGAGGAGAGGAACCTATTTAAAGGCCTCAGGAAGGCTTTCAAACAGGGTAGGAAGCTTGGCGAGCTCAAAAACTCAGGGAAAAGAATCCCTAAGCCTGAGAGAGTTCGCATGAGGAATCTGGTGCAAATCAAGGTCCAAGACCTGATCCAATCGATAGAGGACCTCTCAAGGATTCTCCCTTCCAATTTTAGGAGGTTTTGATTGAGAATCGAGCGAGAAAACCTCGCTTGAATCTCGACAGAGGAGCTCTATCACACTAATGGCAGAAGGGACCTTTTTGCAAGAACGACGATAAAGTTAGGGCCTTGATCCCAAATATTTTGAAAGTTAGCGCCTTATATGAGAGGAATAGAGTTTAAATAGACTAAAATGCAAACTAGGTCAACATGTACTCTGATGGGGCTCAGCTTTTGGTATAAACCTAATTTTAACCCAAGGAATCTTATGGTGAAGTTGGATTTCAGTTTTGGCCAAGTTTGACTAGCCAATTTGCATAGAAACCCAATTTATGGTAGAAATCTATCTGTGACTCAATTTAAGGTCAAAATAGATTCATATGATAAAATCAAGGATACCAAATCTCAGGGAATATTTTTCTATTAATTTTAGAAGGTTTAGATGAATTTTATCCTGATCAGAACATCTGTAACTTTAGCGGGTCTGAAATTAAGGTTTTGGGTGCTAATTTGATTCTCGAAATGCATGAAACCCTGTTTCTATTTGTGTGGACCCTCTTATTAGACTTTGATGCTCATTAGACCTTAGATTAACCCCTGGAAAATCCCGTGGTTACTCTACATTCATGATGTGCTGCTAAAACTGCAGAATTAACCTTGATTTAATGTTCTCTCAGAATAGATTTGAATGGAATTATGGCTCTCAGGCGATTATGTAGGAGCATTTGTCATTTGATTATGATCAATTAAAGCTAGTTATGGCACATGATGGTGTTACCATCACCACGGTGGTGGAGGATGCTCTGTCGATGGCTCAACAACTTCGGGATGGTGTTTGCAACTCTATGGACGTGGGAGAATGTTTGGTAGAAGATTGGAAGAGATAATCATGAATGGAGGGGTGTAGGCCGTTTTATAGTACAGGAGAGGGAGCTAAAACAAGCATGGACCAATTAATCACAGCGACGACGTCACTGTAGGCCAACTCATGCACCCACTGGCGCCCACCCAGGCACAGCTGCCGTCGCACGCTCGCCGTTGGATGTGCACTACGGACCGCCATTGGAGGGCCATGATCGTACGAGAACGTGCACTTCAGATCGAGTGAATCTCGCGCGTACGATTAGGCGTGATCGCGCACGTATTGTGTAAACCGTTGGATAGCGCTCATCTCGCCCGCAGATCAGTTGCTTCTCAACCATTCGATTCCAATTGAATAATCGAATTTCAATTGGAGCTCGAGGGAGAGCGCCCCTGCAACTCGAACCTGCCCTACTCGTTTGCGAGTGCTTCAGTCACCCTTTGCAAGGATGACAAGGCGCTCGTGCGGTGGCGACCGTTGGATGACGATCATGTGGTGGATGATGAAGAGCAACATGGCGTGACGAGGTGCATCCAATGAAGATCAAACAGTAGTGTCCGGGCAATGAAGAACTGAGCGGCGGCTGCTGGCGTGCGATGGAGGGTGGAGAGGGTGCCACATGGCACAATGAGGGTTGTTGATCATCAAATCAACTGTCAAAACTTCTTAGTCTTGTTATGGGAGCTACGAAGGTCAGATTGAGATGATTTGGGTCCGTTGGACTCCATTCATCGATCTAGATCCAACCATATGGTCTAATTGCTCATCTGAGGCCTATTTCAAGGTGTTGTTCTATAACATGGCCATTAAACATTAATTCCGAGCAATATCAACATAAAATAATGCAAAATACATACAATGCTCCCAAACCCGCTGTATCATGATATTTATGCACATGTGTCCTTGAAGTTGACTCTAATTGATGTAATTAACGCTATTAATTGTAGAGTCATTATACCCCTATGCCTACCCTTGCTAGTCCCTAGCAAGGTTAACCTAAGTGCTATCTACAACTAGAATTAAGAATTGATCTCTTAGGCACCTGTTACTGGTCAATAGAAGGAAATTTCTACCAAGAACTTAACCCACAGAGACTTAACAGCGCCCGAGTGTCTACCAAAATGCAAACCGCCCAAGTCACTGCCTTATTCTACATAGAAGTAAATTCTTTTTTTTTCTTTTTCCTCTTTTCTAATTTTTTTTAGATTTTGGAGTTGAGAGTTTCAGAATAACTTTTTACGGCTACCCAACCCACCCAAGACTTGAAAAGGACTAAGTGCTAAGCATCTTGTCGTGAAAATTGTAATAGACTCACTCAATGGAAATTAAAATGGACTTCGACTTTCTACGCCCCTAGGTGACCCGAAAAAGAAAATGCTGCCTAAAGATATATCTGTCTGATCGGTAGCTTTCTCCCTACTTTTATTTTTGTAGGGTCAACACAAGGGCAAACCCAGTGTATATCTCCCCTGATTATTCTACTTCCCTACTTCTTCCTTAAGTGCATTGGAATTGTTATGCATTTTATCAGCTAAGATCTGGACAAATGGCCAATGGGACATCTAACCCACGACAATTTGCCAGCCATACTTGTGCGGCGAAGTGTGGCTTATTTCTTTTTTTCTTTTTCTATCTTTTCTTTTTTTAATTAGGTGGCTTTCCTGATCTAAGATTTACCTAAAGGCATTCATTAAAGAAAATGGTCTTGCAGTTGGGCTCTGGAAAATCGGCCAATGGGACATCTAACCCACGACAACTTGGCAGCCATACCACTCTAGAAGGTTCATTAGCTATCCAATTTCCATTAAAACAGCCGAGGAGTGAGTCAGTGCAAAACGTGTGCAAATGCTTAGTCTAAAAGTCTCCCCAAATCAGAGGGTGGGTTAATAAGTCATATACTTATCACCCTACTTTATTAACCAAATTAATACAAATTAAGCTGGCGAGGACTCAAGAACAAATCCACATTTTAGTGGACACCTGGGCTAATTAATCCCGAAGACCTGAAGAGTCTAAGTGTTCAGGTCCTTAACGTATCATTTTCTAAAGTTGACAAGCTCCTAACGCCTGAGTTTTCTTTTCCTAATTCTCGTTTTTGTTATTGGAAAAATAAAAAGAAACAAGTGCAAAACTCAGATGTTTTGCTGAGCTGACAAAATAATTCAGGACTACAGTATCCACCCCCCCATGCCTATTTAATGCAATGTCCTTATTGTATAACAAAGACATGAAAAGGAGTGGAATCAGCAGAATATCACCTGAATTTCATAATGGTCCGGTCAACTTCAAGTGCTAAGTTTAATGCCTTCAGCTAGGAATAATTCACCAACAGAAAGAAGAAATCAAGCACTCAGAAAGGTGGATCAAGATCAGAATAAAAAGTTTGACCTGAAAGCCCACAAGGAGGTGTCCACAGATGTGGATCAGGTTATGATGCATAACCAAGCCCCAAGGTTGCATGGTTCTAAGGTTTTGGATGAAAATCACCCAGAACTGGAGATCATTGTGCTTGCGGAGTTGGGCCTACGATTTGAGCTCGTGTAACCCAAGTCTAAATTGCTGGACAATAGGTGGATTTGGAATAATAGGTGAGGTTGTCCATTTAGCATTCGACTTAAAATAATCCATTATTTTATGCTTGGGTTGCACATCCTCAAAACCAAAAATATCATAAGGGTCCTAATAGAAAGTAGGTGGTTTGAGGTATAAATGGAGTGTCACGCATACCCGTGTATGTTCCTCTTTTAATTTGTAGGCATGCAGAGAAGTCGATTTGGACAAGTGCAACCCGAATCTAAAATGCCAGACACTAAAGATGTAGGCTTTGTAATCAGCTTATGTCCCTTTAAAGTTGTAATCCCTCAGAGTTCTATCAATCCCAGTGAATTCGAGTTGTAGGATTTCAATTTTGTTAGGGCATGTAACAAAATTGAGAGTTTCACAATGGGCCCTAAAATCAAGCATGAGGTCTCTCTCCAAAGAAAAATCCATGTCATCTTCAATTAGGGTTTCATTGCTTATTCCCTTGAATTCCTTGACCCTCAGAATATTATCTTCAACCTCTTTTAGATCAAACTCAGTTTTCAAGGTTGTAGTAGAGGTAGGGCTAATTTCATCATCTAACTCAGACTCAGATTTTTTGCCTTGGCCCTCCTCTAAACTTGTGATGGGATTTTCAAATGATTCAAAATCAATTATTTCAAAATAGGAATCCCACTCCCCATCTTCGATTTTGGATGTCTTTTCCACCAAATCACTTTCCTCAGGAGGAGTAGAATTGGATTCAAAGACATCGACCCCAAGTTTCTTTTCGAATTCTTAATTTTCTCCTCTGTTGCTTGGAGATTCTGATTTTATCCTCAACCATCCCCAAATCATGTTCTAAGGAATCCTCAATGACATTTTCTAATGAGTTGTCCAACAATGGGGAAGTATCAATGGTGGACTGAACCAGTTTTGGGCAACTAGGTGTAGTCCAATCAATCAACATGGGGCCTTGCTTCATGAATTCCATAAAAGGGGTTGCTTTCAATAGTGTTCTTTGGCCCTCTTCATCTAATTGTTAGAACATATCAATCATGGCTTGTCTCCTCTCAATCAATTCTTGGTTCTGTTTATATAACTCCAACTGAAGGCTATCAAGAATTGACTAAGTGTCATTAGGTTTCCGTTCGATTTCCTTAGCATTCAACTCAGGTTTAGGGGGGTATGGGTGAGGATGCAGGTCAAGGTCTGTACTGGGGTTTATGTTTTCGGGTGGGTCCTCTATTCTGTCATTTTCAGAGTCTAATTCCTCAAGAGGCACCATTTTCTGTTTAGTCCTACTCCAGAATAATTGAGGTGCTAAGTCCTCCTCCCAATCGGATTCTTTGTCCGGAGTCCAAAGCAGGGGTTGTTCATACTTGGTTTGCCCAGGTTTGTCATCATTTGATTTCCACTTTTCTAACATCCCTTCCAATCCATCGGTCAAATAAGAGAGATCCTTGAATTCAGATGACCTATCTTGGGTATTGTCCTGGGAAGGGTAGGGGTCTTGGTGCTCTCCTAGAGTGTAGGTCCTATCAGATTGGTTAGTGGGTGGGTGGGACCTAAAAGAGTAGTCATCATAAGGAGAATCATCATCAAGATAAGGATCCCCAAGGTTTGGATCGTACCCCTGAGTGGGCGAGTTGGATGTATCCTAATAGGAGGTTGTGCAGATTGGGTAAAATTGGGATAGTTAAGATAAGAGGGATATTCTGAGTACTCAGGTCCTGGGTTATATCCCCAATGAGGCAGTTGATTATACCAAGTAAACTGTGGATACAGTCTACTTGGGTTAGAATACAAATTATGTTGGGGATAGTTTGGGTAGGATGGATAGGCATTGAGGTCCATGGTTTGGAAGAAGTGAAGGGATGGGGAAAGAGCAGACGAGAGAATTGTGTGCACAACCAAGCAAACAAACTAGGCCTTACAATGTAGACCTAGGTGACCTAAAAGCCTTGGAGAGAATGATCAAATCTATAAGCACTTAAACCTCCCTTTCCAAGGTTAATCCGACCAGGTTGATTACAAGGGGATTGAGGGCAAGGTTCTACCATTGGCTCATGCCACTAGTTCCTTGATACCCCTCAACCACGGTTGTTTGATGCTTCCCTGCAGCCTAGACGCCAGATTCCACAATGGGAATTAAGGCCAAGCACTTAACAAATGCAATCAAACTTCTAGGACTTAGATTAATCCTACCTAGGGAAAATCTTTTTTATTTTAATTTAAGGTTAGGATCTAGAAGTGCTTGGGAATGTGAGGGGGCATTGTTTTGGGTTTGTGCCCCTTAATGTTCAATTCCAAAATATATAATGTGGTGCACAAGCAAGGGATTTGCAAACAAGGTTTAATATGAGTTGTCTTTTAAAGTTCAACCTTGTGTAATTAGTTTTTAGGGCTCTTATTCTTAGGTTGATTCAACCAAGTTTTACTTGAACACACAAGAGGTTATGCAAACATGGGTGTTTTGCTCTTTTTCCTTTAAGAGTATGTGTGTCTCTAAAAAATAGAAGCCCTAAGAGTTTTCACCCCTATAGTTCATGCAATTCTATCAGGTGAATTGGTTTTAATTCTGATGAGTGGTGCGGCTCAATGCAAAACATGATTGGCTTCCCAAACACCACTGATAGAGAGAAACACTCCAAAAAGATTTTCCCAAGGATATTAGAGTTTTTTTTTTGGGTGATGAATTTGAGATGTGGATTAAATAATCATTCACCATGCCAATTTTTTGAATTTTTATTTTTATTTTTTTGGATTTTTTTTAAAGCAAGCAAAAGATCAAACTAGCCTAGGGTTTATGCATGAGCATAAATGCAATTTTCTCTTTTATTTTTTTTAGATAAAGGATGATAAAACTACGATAGATGGGGTGGTACTCACTAAAATCTTCATCGCACTTTACTCCCAATCTACCATCTTGGGACGCACTACTCCTATCGCCGATGCGTCGAATTCTTGCAACCAATAAGTAGAAAGAGAGAAATGTGAGTCAGAAAAGGCAAATACCACTAATGCATGTATGAAAGTGACTAGAAGATCCATTGCCTCCCTGGAAAAGACGCCAAAAACTGACGTCGAAAAACACATTTAGATAATTCATTGTAGTAAGCGTTTAAAACATCAATTTTAAAGAGAAAATTGAATGGTGAGTACGGGTGTTGAACACAGGGAGGTAAAAATTGGGTTAATTAATTGCTTAATGTCACAAGATATTTTATTTGATTTGCTTGCGAAAAGAGAGAGAGAGAGTGAGTGAGTGAGTGAGAGAGAGTAGTAGGGTTAAAGATTCATGCTAATAGTATGGTGATTACTAACTAGGCACGAAACAAAGACATGATGAAGCAAGATGAGAATACAAACTAATATATTTCATAAGCAGAATCGTTTTTCAACTACAATGCTAGATCAAAGCTTAAAGAGACATAAACATTAAACTAAAGAAACTAGCAACTAAATGCAACGAATGGAATGTTGAGGCAGCCACGGTGGTGGAGGATGCTCCATCGATGTCTTGATAACTCTGGGATGGTGTTTGCAACTCTATGGACATGGGAGTATGCTTGGTAGAAGCTAGGAAGAGATCATCATGAATGGAGGGGTGTAGGCCTTTTTATAGTGAAGGAGAGGGAGCTAAAATAAGCATGGACCAATTAGTGACAGCGATAATGCCGCTATAGCCCAGCTGCAAGCATCGCTGTAGGCTAATTGCACAGCAATCATAGGTCATAATTGACCTAAATTAGGCTAGGCCTTAGCATAAGTTAGGGTAATTCATGCATGCATAAGCATTACTAGCACCTTTACTGCTTTCTTTTAGATATGCATAAAATAATGCTATAATGTACTGCTTAGGTACATTATGTCAATTGCAGGTAATAAGTTTATCAGAAGCTAGATCTGAAGCTAGATCTTAAGAATAAAGAATAACTGGTGTTGCAGCAGAGCTGGAGCGGAAGACTTAGATTAGATGTAGTAGATAATAATGTAAGGGAGTTAAGGTATGTCATTCTATTAAGTAGGAATAAAGCAATAAATTGTGAAGAACTTAGGTCCATCCTTAGCCCTAGGACAGCCTAGAAGCCTCCCCAAGCCTTAGCCACCCTCAGATTAGGTCACCGCACCCTAGGAAACCTTAAAACCCTAATTCTAGCCTCTATCTAGATGTCCATATGAGTTATAGGACGTCCACAACCCTTAGCCAACTCCCGCACACCTTAAACCCACTTCTGCAATGTTATTGGACGTCCAGACACTTGGTCAGACGTCCAATTTCTACAGAATACCCAAGACAGAACCTAGAAACCCTCCTGACTCTGATTGGACTTCTAGACAACAAGTCTGGACTTCTGATTTTTCACTATAAGACGTCTGACAACTTTATTAGACGTCTGATACTGTCCTCCAGTTCCTATTTTGGAATTCAAGCCTTGATCTTAGATCTCTAGCCCCCTAAACCCAATCCTAACCCCATAGGAACCTAAATTAAGGTGCCCTAACCCTAGTTCATCACCTCTAGACCTCCCTAAGGACCTAATTAGGTCCTCACTAAACCTAATTGACTTGGATCTTAGTCAATTCCATCAACCTATTCAATTAGACTTGTTGAGTCTAATTGAGCCCTAATCTCAGCACACAATATCCAATTGGACTTAGTGAGAGTCCAGTTGACCTAGACCTAACTTAATTGAGTTATTTTACTCTTAATTAGGTTTCCACACACCCAATTAAACTTGTATTAAGTTTAATTGCACTTTACCTTAGTGAATTAGAGTTTACAACCCTAATTTGAGACCTACTTTGACCTAAACCCACTAGAACCTAACCTAATCAACCTAGCCACCTAAGTTTTGACCCACACACACCATCCACACGAAAATACCTAGCCTAGAGTTCTCTAGAACTCTCTACCATGTGTTGTTTCCTTGGTTGCTAAAATTAGCAGCCAAGAGCCATTCAATTTTTAGATCCACATTTGGTGGATCTAAAAACCACCATCCATCCTCTCTCTCTCACTCTCTCATGAGCTCCCACCATAGGCCTCTCTAGAGAATTCCATAATTCTCTAGAGAGCTTCCCTTAGGTCTATAAAAAGACCTAAGGGGTGGCCATTTGCACCCATCCACTCTTGGTTCCATTTAGCTTAGTTTCATTCCACATCCAGTCCACCTCCATGTCCACGAGTAGCTTCACCATGGCCACTACCACCTCCACGCCAAGATGCTGGATCACCTCTCCAACCTCTCTCCAAGGGCCGACCTAAGCACCATTGGCCGCCCCTCCTTCTCCTCTCAACCAACTCAAAGGCCATCAGAGCCACCTTCGAATGCCCTTATTTCTGCTAGACTAGATTATAGTTCTTCTTAGTTTTACATGCTTTATTTACTGCTTAGTAGTGTAGCTCCATATTCTTCCCCAATGATGCATGCAAAATCCCCCCATAGATTCATGTATGCAGTCGTTTTCTGGTAGCGAGTAGTTTTATTTCCCTCTACAAGCATTCCTCTACCTGTGCTCTGCAACTCTGATATCATCATCATCTTTTATATATATAAGTATATATGTTGAAAATCACCATGTTCCTAGTTATCATCTTTTGGTGTGATTGAAGTTGCATGTTTTAATTACTATCTTTCGGCAACTAGCATGTCGTACATCAATACGTAAATCACCATAAACCGGCATGAGATTTTAAGCAAGTAGAGCGAAAGAGATCAATTTCAAATTTGCATTTCCATAAATGCCTCCGAGAGATGAATGACCAGGACTCCAAGTCTCGTTATCTTTATAAATATTTTTGTTTGATCGTATTGCGCACTATACTACGACGTTTTTTTCTGATCAAATACGTGCTCTACGAGTCCCAATATAAGCTAGCTCATGTGCTCGCCGACACCCGCCCACGCACAGCTGCCGTCTCACGCTAGTTGTTGGATGCGCGTCGCGGACTACCATCAGAGGACCATGATCGTGCAAGAACGTGCACTTCAGATTGCATGGATCGCGCGCGTACAATCAGGCGTGATCACGTGCGCATTGCACGGACGGTTGGATGGCACTCATCCCACCCGTAGATCAGCTGCTTCTCGACTATTTGATTCTGATTGAACAGTCGAATTTCAATTGGATCTCGAGGGGGAGCGCCTCCGCAACTCAAACCCGCACAGCTCATTTGCGAGTGCTTCACTCGCCTACTATGCTACACTCATGGATTGTCGTGAGGATTACAAGGCGCTCGTGTGGTGGCGGCCATTAGATGACGATCGTGCGGTGGATGATGAAGAGTGACGTGGTGCGACAAGGTGCGTTCAATGAAGATCAAACAGTGGTGACTGCATCATGAAGAACTGAGCGGTGGCTGCTGGCACAAGGTGGAGGGCGGAAAGGGTGCCACATGGTGCAATGAAGGTTGTTGATCATCAGATCAACAGTCAAAACTTCTCAGGCTTGTTATGGGAGCTACAAAGGTTGGATTGAGGCGATTTTGGGTTCGTTGAACTTCATTTGTCGATCCGAATCCATCCACAAGGTCTAATTGCTCATCTGAGGCCTATTTCAAGGTGTTATTCTATAACCTGACCATTAAATGTTAATTTCGAGCAATATCAACATAAAATAATGCATAATGCATATAATGCTCCCAAACCCATTGTATCATGATATTTATGCACATATGTCCTTGAAGTTGACTCTAATTGATGTAATTAATGCTATTATTTGTAGTCATCACTAAGCTAGCTAGCTAGGTAGTCTTCGAGAAGACCAAATCCAGCTCACCTTAGCTTACATCAGCAGAAGTCAGTTCAATCCAGCTTGATTTAGTAGCTTGCAAAGAACTAGCTAGCTAAAGTAGCTATTGAGCTCAGATGCAGCTCCCTTCAGCAACCTTACAACTCCATGAAGATTCAAGCAGCTCCTCCAACCAAAACCCTAGCTCCTCTACTCCTTCTTCTACTACCCTACTAGCTAAGCTAGCTTAGCTTAGCTCCACCTCCTTTACACCATGGCCATCCTCCTACTCCTCCACCACCAACATAAGCCTCCACCTTAGCCCTACCTTAAGTCCACCTAAGCTACCACCTCCTACCTCATTTTGACGCCACCTTAGACACATCCCTTCACCCCATCACCACCACCAAGAGTCACCTTAAAAGTGGTGCCAAATCCCCATAACCACCTCCTTGTTTAGGTGCCAAAACAAGGAGCCATCTCCACCATACAACTCACCATCAAACCCAATCTCCACCATTCATTTTTCCCTCCAAAACCTCCCTTCTAGAACCCCCCCCCCCTAGACATCCACTAAAGGCCACGCCAACCCTCCTTCTCCCATCTTATTTATAACCATGTAACCACCATATTCCGCCATCTTTGGCTTCACATAATTCACCTTATATCCACCCTCATATTCGGCTATAGGAAGGAGAGAAAAGAAGATTAAGAGAGCTACCTTGCTCTCTTGGTGCCTTCTTATTCCTCCCTTCTTCCTTGGTCCAAGCCAAGGATCAACCATCAAGGAGGATGGCCAGGCAGAGGAGAGTTCAAGGTGGTACACGTCCACCTTGGAGGAGGAGAAAGGAGGAGGATACCAAGGGCAAGGAGAATCTCTCTTCATAGTGCTAAAGCAGCCGCACTTGGAGCAAGAGCATCTTCACTTCACTTAGAGGAGTTTTTCTTCATCTTTCATTCTTTCTTTTGTATTGGCTGATTGCTATTTTTATTGTAACAAGCATTCCGCTACAAGTGCTCTATTTTAATTAGCAATACAAAAGATCCAATTGTTGCCTTTCAATTTCTGTGCTCTTAATTTCGAGTGCTTTCCTTTTAGTACTTAGTGTACCACACACTTCTCTCCTCCTTACCCTAGGTGTACTTGCATAGGGTGAGCTTAGAAAAGAAGATATGTATTGTCACTTAGGCGTAATTTCCTTTGTTTTGTAGTTTTCTTCGCACTCTTTGCATTCCCAATTATTTCCAAAAACCCAAAAAAATCTCAAAATTGCAAGACAAAAATTATAAAGTGAAGTTTTGAGAGAGCGAGAGAGGAAATTTGATCATCAACCAACATATTGCCTCATTGTACGACCCTAGATACCACCACTATCTAGGTATTACAAATTTAAAAAGTTGATCAGATTTACACATTACAACAATTTAAAACCCTCGTTACAAAATCACGTATTTTCTACATCATATTGGTAGAAGAGGTAGTACCTAAAGATGTCACCCAGATCCTCAAGGAGCGAGGTCTCACTATAAACCTCCCAGCAGAGGAATACCATGAGCAGGCCTCAGTCTTTCTAGTGAGAAGGCGATCAACCTGAGGGACAAGCCTAGATCCTCATCAAGAGGATCGGCATGATATCCCTAGGGTGTAATGGTCAAGGTAATATTTGGCATAAATGCCAACCTCCACAACCTTCCTCAATTGCAGATGATTCCCTATCATATGGCAATTATGCCAATAGCTCGATGGAGTGATGACAATCCCTGCTAAGTGATGGGGAAAGTAGCAGTTATTGAAAGCATTTTGCGTCGATTTATGAAATGTTTGTTGTAGTACAATCAACAAAAACGTGACAACACTTAAATTTATAAAACTCAAAATCAAGAAATGAGCCCGAGGTCATTCGTAGGGAGCAAATATGGAATTCACGCACTAACGTAATATAAAACAGATAAGCACAATGATTAATTTCAGCAAAGATATGCAATGAATAATATTCTAAAAAATATATTCAATAATGAGCTTTTTGAATCTCAAAAATCGATGAGATAAAAAGAAGAATAAAAGCTCTAAAAAACATGGTGATTTAAATCACCAATTATTCCCTTCAATTAAAGCACATCCCAAGTATTCAATTTAACCAAATATTTCAACAATATCTTGAACCAAGTATCAATTAAGAACTCAAATGAATCCACAGTACTACATCAACCAAACGCCTTAAAGTTATTAAGCCTCAGGAGCACAAGGCACAAGGCCTTAGCATAGAGCACCAGCACACAAAGGCACGAAGCCTCAGCAAAGACCTTCTAGATGCTAAGTATAGAACACACAAGCATGCATCTCGAGGCAACAGGACACAAATCCTGAAGCAAAACCCTCCTTCCTCAGGATTTCTCCTCTTATTGCTCAAAATCGGATAATCGAGTTTTCAGGTAGGTAATTGAATCCAGGTAGGGTCTAGGCTCACCTGCAGTGGGTGATGAGCAGGGAGTGTATGGGTGTGTGAGGCGGGGCCCTCACCCCCACTTGTGAAAGGCGATAAGGCCTTAGCATGTTTCAATTTATCCGCTGCACTCGCTTTGTAGACGCACGATGTGGCACTAAAGAGTGCACGTTTCTTCTTCATTCAGCTGCAACTGGAGTTGCGGAGGATTGGGGCTTGCATTTGCAGTACCACCATGCTTTGGTTGCGAATTGTTACTGCAGCTGGATGAATGGAATGAAACTGCAGCTGCTGGAGGTGGTCCTGAGATCTATGGTTTATCATGGGTGGCAGACAAAGGCAGAGCTATCGACGATGGCGACGAGCACCTATAACAAGCAACACAGGATCTAAGTCCCAATTAGATCATTCAGGAGAGTCATCGAAGCTCGGCGAGTGCAAAAGTGGTGTTGATTTGGTGTGAGAGGGTGTGAGGTGTCAAATGGAGTTAGAGTTAATGATGGCGAGGTGTGGTGCTCGATGGAGGTGTTGAGTGGGTGTAGCTCCAAATAGATCGAGGGCTTTTGAAGGTGGTGTTATAGCGGAGCTTTTAGAAGTGATAGCGAGAGATTTGATGGTCTGTGTTAGCCTAGCGAGCTCACCGGAGCTTTGCCAGCCGTGGAGAAGGCAAAGGGGGAGAGGGTGATGTAGTGGTCGAATTGAAGAATAAAGGAGTCGAAAAGGATCTAGAGAGGGAGAGGGAGAGATTTAACCTAAGCTATAGATGAAAGGGATAGAGTTGGCATGCCAGTGTGATTGCCGATGTCGGAGAAGGTGAAAACTCCTGAGGGAGAACAGCGAGGAAGATGGGGTCAAGGCGGCTCCTGAGTTGGCCGTCGAGGAGCGAACGAAGTCAGGAAAGAAGGATAACTAGCCAATTTGGATGTTGGCTGGCTGTGGGAAGAGGTCAAAGAGATGTTGCTGGAGTAGGTCGAAGCAGGCCAGAGGTAGGAGAAGAAGAGGTGTTTTGGCCTTAAAACTTGCTGAGGATGGCTGAAGCACAGGGACTTTTTAGAGAGCTCATACCCGAGCTCTAAACAAGGGAAGAGGCTTGATTGAGACTCTTTTAGGAATCAACAATTCCCACAAATTTTGTGCATTCACACGATCTCCTTACCATGAATCAGGGTTTAAGATCCTAATGAAATTGATCTCCAACATCTAAACACCAATCCCACCAAATTTGGTGGGATTTGGTGGTGATTTGATTGAGTTTTAACTTGGTCAAAGGTCGATGCTAAGGTCGATTGACGTCTAATGGTGGCAAGGATCTGTCTGTGAAGAAGATGAAGTTAGGGGGCTTTCTACAATTAATTCGAAAGTTAGTGACTTGATTGAGAGAAATAGAGATTTAATAGACTAAAATGCAAACTAGGTTAAGATAGACTCTGATTGGGCTCAAATTTCGGTAAAAACCTAATTTAGACTCAAGGAATCTGATGGTGAAGTTGGATTTGAGTTTTGACCACATTTGATTAGGCAATTTGCACAGAAGCCTAAATTAGGGTAAAATCCCATCAGAGACTCTATTCAAGGTCAAAATGGGTTCAGATGGTCAAACCAAGGGTACCAAACCTCTTAGAATATTTTTCTATGAATTTTAGGAGGTTTACATGAATTTTATCCTAACCATAACCTCTTTAATTCAAGCAGGTTTAAAATTAGGATTTTGTGTGTTGTTTTGGTTCTCGGAGTGCGTAAAGCCTATTTTTGTCTATGTGGACCCACTCTTTGGGCTTTAATGCTAACTAGACCTTTAATTAACCCCTGGGTGACTTCGTGGATACTCTACATTTGTGATGTGATGTTAAAACTGCAGAATTAACCTTATTTTAATGTTCTCTCCACAAAATGGATCTACATGGAATTACGATCCTCAAGAAATCATTCAGGAGCATTTGTCTCTTGATTCTGATTAATTAAAGTTAGTTATGGCTAATGATAGTGTTACCATCAGCATTTGCACTCTTCTAGCTCCTGCTGCAATTGGGGGCTCATTCAAACCCCTCAATGATTACCTTCCTTATGGTAAGGAAGAATCAGCCAAGCCTCCTCGTAGACAAGGGAAGCATGGTAGACGTATTATTATCGAAGACCCTCCTCAAGCTAGGCTGCAAGGAAAAGGATCTAACCCCTTCGACATACCTGGTTGTTAGATTCAGGATCACAAGGTGGTGCCGAAGGGGGAAATAGACCTATCAGTCACCATCAGAGATGGTAACTAG